>CM042686.1:534891050-536235640 GCA_023614405.1 Avena insularis
ATAGGAGAAGCCCTCCGGGCCCTCTTCTCCTCCTTCTTCTCCTCCTTCTTCTCCTCCTTCTTCTCCTCCTTCTTCTCCTCCTTCTTCTCTTCCTTCTTCCGCTTCGCTGGCGGGTGCGGAGCAACAGCTCGCACAGGAATGGCAGGAATAGGAGAAGACGAACCCCCCTGAACATCATCATGACGCTCAAGACCAAGAGGATTCCTGGGAGTCGGAGGAGTCGAGGCATCCGAAGACTCGCTCGAGCTCCGTGATCGCTTGCTCGAATGGTCCTCACTCGACTCGTCGGCATCCTCCACCGGAGATCGCGCCGACGGAAGCTCGGACATGGAATCCACCACTTCATTATCCGGGGCATTCGGATACCTTTTGGGTAATGGTGGCGCCATGCCCGGCACCTTGAAGCTCTGCACAAGGAAGAGAAACTTTGTTAGCAAACAAAGGAAAACGTACACAGCTGACAAAAATAAAAGGGAAGCACTACGTGCGCAAATCTACACCTTCGGCACGGCCAACGTCGACGAAAAGGGGGGAGTCAGCGACTTCCCCGGGATTTTTTCGTCGGCCTTGAACTTCAACAGCACGCGAAGATCCTTGTCAAGGTCCACCTCGGAGATCTTCTCATTCGAAACCCTCGTCGGATCACGGCGACCAGAGTAAAGAAACATCGGGTGCGCTCTACTTTGAAGAAATTGCACCCGACGCTCAAGAAACGTCCGGATGATGTCGACACCGTTCACCTCCTTCTCAGGAATCAATTGGAGCTCCTCCACCCGACGGTACAAGGCCTCTATCTCCGCCACCTCACCATCCAAGATTTGGTTTTTCCAAGATCTCTTCTTCACAATCAACTGGGAGGGGTCAAAAGGAACAAGACCAAACTCTTGCCCAGGCAGCACGGAGTCACGGATGTAGAACCATTTCCTCCGCCAGTACTGGACAGATTCGGACATGGAGAAGGAAAAGAATTGGATATCGGGACTAAGAGAGATGATGAAACCCCCGATGGGATACACACCATCCGAACCAGACTGTCTCCTCACGGAATACAGCTTCCGGAAGAGGCCAAAGTGCGGCTCAATGCCAAGCCAACACTCGCAAAGCGTGATAAAACACGCAATGTGGAGAAGGGAGTTGGGAGACAGATGATGGAGTTGAACCCCATAGAAAAAGAGCAGTCCACGAAGGAAGTCATGGACTGGATACGCAAACCCACGCAAAACGAAGGCGACAAACATAACCCGATACCCAGATGGGGGACGGGAGATTACCTCGTTGCCGGGGAGCCTCACGGCCGTCGTGTCCTGTGGAATCAGGCTCCGCTCACGCAGCTTGCGGAGATCGCTCTCCCGCGTCTCTGATCGCCGCCAGCCACCATCGGTGACACGAGCAGCGGCAGCGGCCTTCTTGCCTCCGGCGGCGCTGGTCCACACTGCAGACGAAGACTTCTTTGGCTTCCCCATGGCGTTACGGCGGTGGTGGCGTTGCCAACGATGAAGACAAAGGAAATGCGAAAGGAACTCTCAGCACGCAGCAAGAATCGCTCGAGCGCAAGGACGCAATGGACAGATGAACTGCTGCGGTAAAAAACACACCACGATTTCACCACGGATTATAACAGCAAAGACGACGCACGCTGGCCGTCCATCAAGAAGACCTAACGCCAACGGCAGATCTGGCCGTACACGTGTCAGCACCAAAACGAACCGTCGTTCCAACGACGTCCACTACGCGCGGAAATCGAGGAAACGCCGTAATCATCTCCACGCCGCGCGTGACCGGTCAATTCAAAGTCAGGAAGTGGGACCCACTCTTCGTCCAGTCAATTCATCTCTGGCGTAGCAGACGCTTGAGGTCATCGATCGTCGACAGCAGCGTCATCAAAAGCTATACTAGCACCAACCCGGCTTCACGATAAGAGTACTCACCGAATCTACGATTCGACTAAATACTGGGCTACTCCTATCAGGAGCGCTGGCTGCGCACCCGAAAGACAAATGAAGACAACGCACTTCTCTGAGTCCTACGTCGAGTCTACGACTCCACTACGGACTCGGGGGCTACTCCCATAGGGAGGAAGGATTCAAGCATCCAAAAATTTTCGAGTCCTACGGACAAAACAGCTAAGCAATGCTTGCACTAAAGTCTCCGCTCGAGTCTACGACTCGAACAGACACTCGGGGGCTACTCCCATAGGGAGCGCTGGCCGCGCACCCTATGAAATCTTCGACTGCGATCTTCTGGATCCGCATGCAAAAACTTTTCGGCAACTCTGCCCCAATTAATGCTAAGTGAGTAACATCCTCCTTGGCCACCCGAAACACCTCCGCGGTGATAAACATTCGGATGTTGCGTCTGCGACGCAAGGATAAGACCTACAGATATCCTCGATGGCACGGCAACGACTTTTGGCCGCTCTGCTAGTATGAATCCGTGCAGCCAGTGCGATGAAAAATCCCAGACGCGTTGGGTACATCATTTAAAAACCTGGAATTCCACTCCTATAAGTCCTCCACGGCTGAGTCGAATTACGCCAGATATGTTCGGATTCGAGTCGAGGGACTCGCACTGAAAGAAGATCGTGTTGTTTTGTCCTAAGGCGATTAAGCGACCCGATCGCATCGGGTGAGTCAGGCACACGCATCAACAATCCCTACACATTCTCTTGAAAGACAGAGCTGCACCCGAAAGACTGAAGAGTCCTCAGTCGAATCTACGATTCAACTGATCACTCGGGGGCTACTGACATGGTTATACCCTACGGGTACGTAACTTCAGCATACCCGGTCCAGCCCAAGGAAGGCCCACGGCAAATATACGCTGGCCCATGAAGATATTCGGGTGGCCCAGGCACATGATGCATACGAGTCCTTGGATAACAAGACTAGAGTTTGAATACAACTTGTAACCTACTCGTATCACCAGACCTAGCCTCCCCATATATAAAGGCTAGGAGGGTCCAACGAGAGGCGACTACTAGATTACGACATACACACCTCCACGCCAGGATCGAATATCGCACCACAGAACCTTCGGTTCCGCCAGTAATCAAAGAGCGAACAAGCAGAATAGGGTTTTTCCCTCCGGGGCTGAACACAGGTAAATCTCGTGTCCCCTGGTTGCTTGTCTGTTAACCGTGCCACGATCTCCAGCATCCCCATCTTCTCCAAAACCCAAGTCCATAACAATGGGCATTGACGAGATCAAACCTCGTCATTGGGTATTCCGAAGGAACAGTAGATGACATGTGACTGCAAGACTGGGATTTGTTCACCTACATGACGGGTAAAGATATATACGGCCAGCTTGGTGAGATTACATCCATAAATGTTGCAACATGTGACTAGGTCACGGGGATGTAATATCACAATAACAAGAAAACAGAACTTGTTGAGAACGAGATTGAACAAAGGTATGGGATACCAATGATCGGATCTCGGACAAGTTGTATCGAGAAACAAAAGGAAGAGGATGCTACATTTAGACGGTTCAAACGACATTGTCATCAGGAATGCATAGGGGTCACATAGACATCCCTGGTCCCTCTGTTGATCATTGATACACATCATGTCTAGAGCATTCCCGAGCCGTGAGAGGATACACTTAAGGGTACGATGAGAGCGATCATTCGTAAGACGGAATCACAGTAGAGAAAGAGAGAAAGCCGGAATCGTTCCGCGGAGAGTTCCAAAGTTGTTCGGAGAAAGAATAAAGGAAAAGACCGGAAAAGTGTTTTCGAATAAGTGGGAATTTAAATATATATTTATTATATGTTAATTGTGAATTAATATATTCTAAATAATATTTAGATTAAAATTTATAAAGGCAACTTTTATATTAGGCCAAATCCTAGAGCGAAAAAGGCCTAAAATAAAAGCTGCAGAAAAATAAATGGAAAAGGAAAAGAAACAGCCCACGTGGGCGGTTTTTATTAACCGCCGCACAGGGGGCGGATCGCAGCTACCAGCCGCCACCGGGGCCTGCTCGACCTGGCCCACGCGGGCGCCAGGGAGCTGGGCCGCCGGGGCGAGCCGGCCCAACCGGGCGGGGCGGGGCTGGCGGGCGCCAGTAAAGGCAAGGGCTGGGCATGGGAGCAACTGCCCACCCGGGCGCCACCATGGGCCACCGGGGACAAAGGCCCACCTGGGGTGGGCGCCAGCCAGCCTTTCTTGGGAGCTGAGCCGCACGGGCCCACCCAGCCGATGCGATCTCTCCACTTTTTCTTTTTATTTAGCATTTTCTGTTTTGGCTATTAGGCTGACTTTTGGCTCATCCGGCCAGGACGAAAATACCTGATATTTCCTGTTTATTAATAGTTCCACATGGCTAACCCAATGGGGAGGGCACACCCCCTCCGCCTATATAAAGGGTTGCCCATGGGTGGGATTAAACACACAAATTGGAGAAGTCCTTTGGTTGACTTTCTCCCTCCCTCTCTCTATACCTTGTGACCATGGCCCCAAGTCTGGGTTGTGCGATCAAGGCACACCTGCAGTATGCCATTGCGCTGCAGGGATTCCTAGCCGAATATCAACTTACGCACTCCAGGCAGGATCGGGGAGTCGGATGTGTACGAAGACACGAGACGCAACACTTGGGGCGCTTGAATGTCGTGAGCCGGAGCTGTTGCATGATGAAGATGACGAAGGAGCAAGGGGTGACCTGCTGATACGTCCATTTTGCATCACTATTCTATGTCTTAATTCACTATTATTCATTGATATATTTCGTATTGAGAGGTGATACTTATGTTATTTCATCTATTTTTTGCATGGTTGATGACTTTTGGAGCATGGACCGATGCTGTCAGGATTCTGATGGAAAAGGTGTTGTTTGGAGGTAAAATTCGCGAAGATCAGAAAATCCGGGAAAATATACGGAAAATCCTATTTTTCCAGAAGACTCGGGATGCCAGAAGATGAAGTGGAGGTGGGCCACAGGGGGCCCACACCACCACATGGCACGGGCAGGCCTAGGCCGCGCCTGGGAGTGGTGTGGCCGCCCTGGCCCACTCTAGCCTCTCTCCTCTGGCGTATATCATCCCCACGAAACCCTAAGACTCGGGGAGCGAACACAAAAAGATTCCATCGCCTCTGCGGGGCGGAAAACACCGAGAGAGAAAGATCTCTCTAGCAGACAGATTTTTGCCAGGGGAATTCCTTCCCGGAGAGGGGAGATCGTCGCCATCAACACCACCATCAAGCTGGACTTCATCGGGATCATCATCATCATCACCACCATCATCACCATCAGCACCCTCATCACCATCTCCATATTGCTGTAACAATTGCGTTGAATCTTGCATAGTTCATAGGGGAAACTTTCCCGGTGTTGATTACTCCTTGTAGTTGATGCTATTGAGTGAACCATTGAATTATTGTTTATGTTCAGATTGTTACACATCATTATTCCATCTCTGATCATGATCCATATGATGTCTTGTGAGTAGTTCGTTTTGTTCTTGAGGACATGGGAGAAGTCTTGTTGTTAGTAGTGGAGTTGCGTTGAGAAAGATTCAATAGATTGTTATTTAAGTTGTGGTGTACTTCTTCTAGTGGTGTCATGTGAACGTCGACTACATGACACTTCACCTATATGGGCCTAGGGGAATGCATTGTGTATTTGGCTACTAATAGTAGGGATTGCCGGAGTGACAGAAACCTGAACCCCTGTTAGGAAACCATTGCACAAGGGACGTAAGGGTCTTAGAGTTTAAAGCTGTGGTTAGGTTTCTACCTTAATTACTTTCTTGTACTTACGGATGTTTGCAAGGGGTATAATCACAAGTATGTATTAGTCTTGGATGGGGCGGTACATTAGCACAGGTTCACCCACACAACACTTAGCAAGCTAAAGAAGATTAATCAACTATATGAAGCGAAGCACTTGACAGTCTTCCCATGTGTCCTCGAGAACGTTTTGTCATCTATAGAAATACAATCGGCTTGTCCTTTGCTGCATAAAGGATTGGGACACTTGATGCATTTATTCCTACTGTCTTTTATTTACTCGTACTTTGTTTACTTGCTTTATCGAAAACCCCTAAAAATAAGTGCTACAAGTATGCAGAGAATTCCTGATCCATACCACTAGCCAAAGACCTTCGCTCCTTGTTGGGTTCGACACTCTTACTTATCAAAATACTGCGTCGCCCCTATACTTGTGGGTCATCAAGACTATTTTTTGGCGCCATTGCCGGGGAGTGAAGCGCTATTGGAGAGTGGAACTGGTAAAGGAAACTTCTACTGTGAGTATTGTTTACTTCTGCTAGTTGCTTTATTTTCGTTATAGATAATTCGCTGAGTTTCTTATTTGGTAATGCTACTACCACTGCTAAGGTAGTAGATAAGCCACCACCTGATGAGAATGATGTTTTCAAAATACCTACAAGAATTATTGATCGTGTTATGGATAACTACTATGTTGGGGATGGAACTGTCCATCCCGGTGATCATTTACTTTTTATACACGAATTATGCGGGTTGTTCAAGTGTGCAGGTATTACTACAGATCAAGTTAAGAAGAAGTTATTATCATTATCGCTAAAAGGAAGAGCTGAGGAATGATATAAGCTGCTGAAGAATGGTCAAGCTCTGTAATGGGAGGAAATAGTGCCTCTCTTTTATTCAAAGTTTTATCCTCCTAGTGAGATTCATAAAGATCGGAATCAAATATACAACTTTTAGCCTCTTGATGGAGAGAGTACAACTCAAGGTTGGGGGAGATTGAAGTTACTAATGCTCAAATGTCCCATTCATGAGCTCCCCAACAATATTATTATCAATAACTTTTATGCAAGGCTCCCTCTACATGATAAGGATTTATTGGATGCTTCTTGTGCTAGATCATTCACTCGTATGGAAGAAGAAGCTAAATGGGACCTTCTAGATCGTATTCAAGACAATGCTGAAGCTTGGGAGAATGACAAAGGTAGAAAGTCAGGTATAAATTATGATTATGAATGCATTGAATCTTTTATGGGAACTGATGACTTTCAAAATATTAAAAATGCTTATGGTCTAGACTCTCAAGGTATTGCTTCTTATTTTAAGGCTTTTGCTTCTTACATTGAAGTGCCTAAAAAGAAGTGGAATAAGTATCATGAACCTTATAAAGATGTTGTTAAGAGCGTTTCTGCAAGAGATACTGAAGTTTATACTGCTAATCATGTTTTACCTGAACCTTATATTGAGAAAATGCCTTTTCCAGTTAAGGTAAAGGAACATTCTATGATAGCCAGAATGGTTAATGAAAGTATGAGTAAAGCTATTGAACCTGATAAACAAATGGTTGATGAACCTATAATAGCAAGTGTGAAAGACTTTATCACTGAGTATGAAAAATAGGGATACCCTATCCTTTGTAAGGATACCTCAAATATTGTTTCACAAAGTAGTGTTATGAGAGCTAGTATTCCCGTGTTTTCTGTTAGAATAAGTGATCATTGCTATGATAGTTCTTGTGATAGCTATATTGTTAAGTTTATGCATGATACTTAAAGTTACTATGAGAGAGGGAAAAGTGTTCTTATGTATCTCAATAATATCAAGTTTCCTCGTTTTATGCTGAAAGTTTTTATATTGCGCTTATTTTGCCTTCTTATGCAAGTTGCCTTTGGTTTCAATAACTTGTTTTTTTACAAAATTCCATTGCATAGGAAGTGGGTTAGACTTAAATGTGTGTGTTTTTGCTTCCTAATGCTCTCTTTCACTTCAATTCATATCCCTATGAGAGCTTCTTCAAAATTATCATGCTCATCTTAATGGCTATAAAGAAAGAGCTTTATGGGAGACAACCCAATTTGTTTTTGCTTTCAGTTTGTTTTTGTTTCTTTGAGTCTTGGAAGTTATTACTGCTGTAATAACCGCTCCTTATCCGTTTTGTTTGGTTTTTGTGTCAAGATCAACCTCTAATGAGAGAGAAGTAAGATTTGGGGAAGTTGCTGTCCCGAAACAGATTTTTTGCTCTTCACTGTAAACATTCGTGAGAGATCTATGTAAGTCGGATTGAGCTGTAAATTTTTGTGCTTCTGACCCAGATTGTTATTTAACTTTCGTTAGTTTTGCACTTTTTGATTTGAGCAACAGAAGATTTTCTAAAAAATTGATCTTTACCTGCTGATCTATTTTGACAGATTTAGCCAATCTTGCATTTGCTTCTTTATTCGATTTCCTTTTTGAATTCTTTTTGGGTTTTCAGAAGGATTTGCTACAGTAGCTTTTGTTTTGATGGTTTTCAATGAAAGTTGGACTCAAAAGATTTTATCATTTCACTTATACTAATGTTGCTAATGAGAGCTGTGTGAAGTTTTGTGAGAAAGAAATTTCCAGGAAGTGGAGATAATGGTGTAATAAGGAAGAGAAAGGTTTTATGACTCAAGTAATAAGTGTATGAAGATGAAGATATTGATGATTGAAGTGATGAATCCGGAAGGATCCACTAAATACCAAATTCAGAGACCTGCAGAGTCCGTTTCCAACTAGGTAATAGTTCTGGTAAGAAAAGTTCCACGAAAATACAATCCAACTATATTTTTGCAGTTTTCAGTCAATAAGGAAAGCTACAAAGAGAAAAAGGGATGGAAACGGAGCCAGGGTGGCTCACACCACCCTGTGGCGCGGGCCCACCCCTGGCCGCACCACCAGGTGGTGAGTCCACCCAGGACTCCGCCTCTGACTCGTTTTCTCCCAGTACCTTCCTTTTGAAGTGAAACTTCGTAATATATAACCCCCCAGATCCCCCGAGGTTGGTTTATTGTGTTTTCATCGTGTTTTTGTTTCGATATGTTTCTGCCAGGTAAAAATCCTAGATTTGGAGCCATAATGTCTTCCTCTGGATCATCCAAGGGAGATTCCTTAGAAGATATCATCAACCCTTACATGAGAGAATTGAAGATTCATCCCAAGGAGTTGTTGCTCGAAGATGGAGAGGTCCGGATTAAAGAAGTTCAAGGCCCTAAAGGTGAAGGAAGCCTGGAAGCCAGGATGGAAGCATTGGAATAAGAAGTCTTTAGGTACAAGAAGATGGCGGAGCACGAAGTGGATATCATTCATAAGATTTGTTCCGAACTAATCACCGAGCATCAAAAGGAGACTGCTGAACTCAAAGACGAAGTCTTCTCACTCCGCCAAACAACCAACGAACTGCAAGCACAGTTCTATGACGTTCAAAATCAAAACTGTGAGTATGAGGTTAGATTTAAACGCATAAGTGATGCTGCAAGTTTCAGGATGTTGGAAACCATGATGTCCTTTGTTGATGGGAAGCCTTTACCCTGGAATACGGACGAGGATGAGAGGATACCACCACCACCTAAGGAGTAATTCGTCATTAGGTTTGGCATCCCCTTGGTTTGTTCCAAGCTTGGGGGAGTGCCGCGGTATCATATCACTATCTTCTATCTTTTTACCTTATTAGTAGAGTCATATCATGAATAGAGGAGTTATTTTGTAGTATGTTTGCATTATGGAAGTGTCCCCTCTCTCATTAGATATGTATCCCTTGGTGTGAGTTTCCGTTATGGAATATTAATGAGAAGTTCTATCATTCACTCTTTTGCATAGCTTATTTTAGTTTTCAATTCGTGGTTATATGATTGATCTTGTTGTTAGTATTGGTATCACTTTGGGATCATTGAGTTAATTTAGTTGGTTTTGGCAAACCTGGCTCGGTCAGTAGCAACACCTTTTTGAGAGTTGAAAAGAAAAAGATAGAAGTACTCGAGAGAAAAATAATTTCATCATCTTTCTTTCTCGATTTGCTCATAAGTCTAGTATTCTCTAGTTAAGATCGTTTGTGCTTCCAAGGAAGATTGCATGTTTGTCTTTATCATTTGTATGATTGTTTGTATCATTCAACTCTTGTACTTGCTACCCATCCTTGCTAGCCAAAAACCTGTACTGAGAGGGTATTCTTCTCGTGCATCCACCTCCTTTAAACCAAAACCTTTGCCATTTGTGTCCACCATACCTACCTAGTAGCATTATTGCTATTCCAAGTAAATTCTTGTTTTATCTACCTCCCAAATTAAACTTGTTATGTGAAAATTAGTGATTAAAGCTCTCATGAACTTGATGGCACACTTTACTTTCTTGCATTTAATAAACCTGAACCATTGTGCTCACCTATGTTGCGTATATGCTTGCGCTTTTTAAGTTGTGAATTAGCAGAACCATGCTGTCATGGGGAACGCTTTCAACATTGCACTGGTACTTTGTACCAAGTTGATATCATGTTCTTTTGGCTATGGATGTCGTCGGTGTGAAATGAAAGGGGAGCTTGTAAGTCCATGGAGTTATGCATGTGTGTTAGAGAAACGCCCGGGGAGCGGTTCTCTATGATACACATATGCTTACGATGACAAGAACTTACCGGTGACTAAACTTGAGTAGCATGAGGAGCGGCCCTCGTATTCAAGGGACATGAGATTCTCAACTTACAACTTGTCAATGCATATCCTCATATTTGATCACTTTAACCTTAATCACCTAAAGATGCCTATGATAGGGGCAATGAGAGCTGAAAGCTAGTAAGTATCATAATTTTTGGGAGCTCTTTATGAGACTTGCAATCCCTGCTTCCCTCTTTGAAGGGCCTTTCTTTTACTTAGTAGTTGAGTCAGTAAACCTATTCCCTTCTATCTTAGCAAGTATTTTGGGTTGATGTGTTTCATTCATTCATATGATGATTTATTCAATCATGTTCCTTGTTTTGCACATTGCTCTTATCTTGATGTTTACTACTTTGGAAGCTATCATTGAAAACCAGCTATTTGTGAACTCCAGCAAATTATCAAGTATTCTTCGACCAAGAGCTAAGTTTGCCATTACCAATTATGATTCACTCTATGTATCTTTATTGTGTTTCCTTTACTCATTACAAGTTGAGTTATATAATAGTGAGTTGTCTTCTATTATGACCTATGCTTTGGATGAATGTGATGCTTCTTGTCCGTATTCTTTTATCGACTCTTCACTCCATTAACTTGAGGCCAAGTTTATTGAGCTCAGTTTCGCTTGGGGACAAGCGAAGTCTAAGATTGGGGGGAGTTGATACGTCCATTTTGCATCACTATTCTATGTCTTAATTCACTATTATTCATTGAGAGGTGATACTTCTGTTATTTCATCTATTTTTGCATGGTTAATGACTTTTGGAGCATGGACCGCTAGAGTCAGGATTATGATGGAAAATGTGCTGTTTGGAGGCAAAATTCGTGAAGATCGGAAAATCCGGGAAAATATACGGGAAATCCTATTTTTCCAGAGGACTCGGGATGCCAGAAGATGAAGTGGAGGTGGGCCACAGGGGGGCCACACCACCCCATGGCGCGGGCAGGCCTAGGCCGCGCCTGGGAGTGGTGTGGCCGCCTTGGCCCACTCTAGCCTCTCTCCTCTGGCGTATATCATCCCCACGAAACCCTAAGACTCGGGGAGCGAACACAAAAAGATTCCGCCGCCTCTGCGGGGCGGAAAACACCGAGAGAGAAAGATCTCTCCGGCGGGCAGATTTCTGCCGGGGGAATTCCTTCCCGGAGAGGGGAGATCGTCGCCATCAACACCACCATCAAGCTGGACTTCATCAGGATCATCATTATCATCATCACCACCATCATCACCATCACCACCATCTCCATATTGCTGTAACAATTGCGTTGAATATTGCATAGTTCATAGGGGAAACTTTCCCGGTGTTGATTACCCCTTGTAGTTGACGCTATTGAGTGAACCATTGAATTATTGTTTATGTTCAGATTGTTACACATCATTATTCCATCTCTGATCATGATCCATATGATGTCTTGTGAGTAGTTCGTTTTGTTCTTGAGGACATGGGAGAAGTCTTGTTGTTAGTAGTGGAGTTGCGTTGAGAAAGATTCAATAGATTGTTATTTAAGTTGTGGTGTACTTCTTCTAGTGGTGTCATGTGAATATCGACTACATGACATTTCACCTATATGGGCCTAGGGGAATGCATTGTGTATTTGGCTACTAATCGTAGGGGTTGCCGGAGTGACAGAAACCTGAACCCCCGTTAGGAAACCATTGCACAAGGGACGTAAGGGTCTTAGAGTTTAAAGTTGTGGTTAGGTTTCTACCTTAATTACTTTCTTGTACTTACGGATGTTTGCAAGGGGTATAATCACAAGTATGTATTAGTCTTGGATGGGGCGGTACATTAGCACAGGTTCACCCACACAACACTTAGCAAGCTAAAGAAGATTAATCGACTATATGAAGCGAAAGCACTTGACAGTCTTCCCATGTGTCCTCGAGAACGTTTGGTCATCTATAGAAATACAACCGGCTTGTCCTTTGCTACATAAAGGATTGGGCCACTTGCTGCATTTATTCCTCATCTTTTATTTACTCGTACTTTGTTTACTTGCTTTATCGAAAACCCCTAAAAATCCGTTTGCTAAGTATTTGCAGAGAATTCCTGATCCATACCACTAGCCAGCACCTTCTGCTCTTCGTTGGGTTCGACACTCTTACTTATCAAAAATACTATGATACACCCCCTATACTTGTGGGTCATCACCTGCGCGGAGCTTCGCGACCTTGAGGTCGGCTACGAGTACGACTACTTCAACCACGTTCCCCGCAGAACATTAACCGCGTACGGTCTACAAGGGTATGTATTCTATACGCTCCGGCCGTTACCGCATTACTACATAGATAGATCCTAGGCAGTTTCTAGGGTTTCAACGTAGGAATCTTTTTGTTTTCCGCACCGATCCCCTACAGAACATTCATGGAGTTCCTTTCCTTCCGCGTTCGTAGCTCCTTCCCGGAACAGGGAGTAACAAGTCACAGTTCTTACACTCTGCAGATGTGCGTTACTTTACCCATAAGAGATCAAATCCTTGTTGCACAACCGGGCGATCTTTCCTGTCCACACTTCCTTGGTGTGGGGCCCAGTAGATGATCCAAGCCAATCACTGTCCTCTTCGTGATCCAGCATGCCCCTTGGTGTATGCCATGCCCACATACTGAATTACGGCAATGGTTAGTATAGACCATTATAGATGCTAGTACTACCATGGGACGTTGAGGAATCCCACCCATATGTTGCATATCCTCTATGAATTACATACTCACGCTATGAGGATAACATCCACGGCCTACGCATCCGGATTCATGCGTAAGAAAGAAGATATAGTTGACTTTCTCGTCCCATTCCAAGTCTTATGGTTAACGCGTAATATACGGCGCTAGAATCATTGGTGACATTGGTTGTTAAGTCCTAGGTATTATGTTCCTTTACCATTGGAACTGTAATAGTAGGTTATTACCATTTGGTAAATAACCTATAATCATATTATTATGAAAATAGTGTTTTCTGACCTTTTTGAAATGCAGGTGATGACAACATTTGAGTTACAAGTATTTGATAGAAAATAACTAAAGGACATGAGCAAGTGTGAACTTGCCTATTGTGATTGCAAGATTATGCACTCATGGTCTTCGAGACAATAGAAGATCCAAAATCTGGAAACAACATCATTGGTCCGGTAAGGACTAATGTTTAAAGAAGCAAGATGCCATTATGCATAAGTAATGTAATGCAATTTGATAAACTCGAATCCCCGGAATAAACGTCGATGATTTAGGTTTTGGGGCTTGTGATGACTTCTTTGGAATGTGTTGCACTTTTAGATCAGTTTCACACTTGTGCTTTTTATTAAGGCTTGTGAGAGTGTGTGAAACAACTTCAAGGTACAAGAAAGTAACATGCGATAATAAAGCACTCAAGTGTTTGATAAATGGTTAAAAACTTATCCTATACAAGTTTTCTATTAAAGCTTGGAGTCTTAAGAATATGATTAGAGTTCATTTGTAATTATTTTAAAAGAATAGCTTTTGAGGAAAAAAAAATATTTTACAAGGGAAAAGCATTTCAATTTTGAAGTTACACTTTGAGGGTTTCTTATTAACTATAATTATTAAAGAGGAAGTTATTATTGAATTTGAGCAATTATAATACTTGTAGTGGAAATTCATATGTTTTGTATATGGCATCACATTATATATAGTTTACTTCTTAATGTTTTATAAAGGTGGAATAAAGGTATTACTACTTTTATGGAAGTGGTGTTTTCTTAATATTATAAGTGAATGGAATCACTTACCTATTTTAGCATCAATGCTTGTATTTTATAAACATGGGAATTGAATTAATTTAGATACTTAAACTTTTTTTATATTTTTAAGTGGATTCCTAAACTTGTACAAGAATTAGTAAATATTATCTTGATGATTTTATAATTGATAAAATCTTTTAGGAACAAAATACAATTACTTTAGACGGTAGTTTTAGGAACTACACTTTAAAATGGCTGGATCCACTTTTATTTTATATCACATTAATTGAGATTATATTTTTGTGATTATTTTGGTATATTATATGTATTTGGTGTTTTTTAAATAATAAGTTGTGATTTTTTATAAGTTTTATCACTTTATAAATACTTAATAAATAATAGATATTTTGTTATGTGACATAAAAATGTATGAATAAAGTTTATAATTGTATATTCTGTTTTTCTAAGAATTTTAATATATTATACTTATTTTCTTGAGTTTTAAATAATAAAATATGCTTTTTAAAATTTTATACTTAATAGAATAATTGCTAAGTAATAATATATCTTATTTGGGTTAGTTAACAAAATATGATAATAGATTGAAATTGTAGATTTTTTTTCTGAAAATTTTGATATATATAATTTATATTTTTATGAATTATAAAATAAAAGTTATTGAATTTTAAATATTTATTCATTTTCTAAAAATGATTCTAAATATGAAAATTCTTATTACACCGTGACCTAGCCTAGTCCTTGACTGGTGGGGTACTTGCCACGTCGTTGGCCACCTCAGCAAATTGAGATTTATTTATTACATACATTATTATTGAAAAGAAATAAAAGACAAATTAAATATGATATGACCATAATGTCATGGTGACATCATCAATGGGATCCCTCCCAGGTTGATCTCGGCGTGGATGCTGGGAAGCTAGCGGGGCCTCGACAAGGACAGAGCATGATAGAGGAGGTCAAGGCGATCCTAGGAGTGGTGTCGCCGCTCATTTTTGGACTCCAGCGACCACTTGTTGCAGTGACCGACGGCGGAGCACGACGCTAAGCAGGAGAAGGCGAATGGAGAGGTTCCTGAGCACCATTGGATCACCAGGATGCTGATGGTGTGGTCGGTGAATCTTGGGGGGTTTGGCGGTGGCGAATCGACGACGATGGTTGTGGTGGCCTACAGGATGTAGGGATCGATTTCACGTGATTCATGGCACGCCTGCTCACATGCTTAGTCTGAAGTGAACGAGAACATGTCGGTGCATCCATCGGTGGCTTCAGCGAGGCGAGGGGCGTTTGGAGACGGCAGGAGCATCGACCTCTACGAGTTAGGGTTTGCTAGCCAGAGCGGAAGAGGTAGAATGAGAGGTGGAGTGTCGTGCTAGGGTTCTTCTTGGTGATGACGACGAGCTTTATAGGCACTGGAGGGCGGTAGTGCGGATCTTGACACAGAGACAACTGCGGACGGCATCACCGACGTCCAACGAGGTGCTTCGCATCATCGACGAAGACGACAACACAGTTAGGAGGCCGAAAGGGTACGGGCTGATGTTGGGCCAGTGTGGGCTGTAGTCGAGTGAGCGAAAAATTCTTGTTGCTACAACAAGCGACGTGTGGGCGATGGTTTGCGGTCCAAGCTGGGCTGTGTTGGTCTTTTTCTTTTTCCCTTCTATTTTCTGTGTATTTTTCAAATTTGTATTATTAAACCAGATGTGAATTAGGAACTCGGGCTTTAAATTTCATTTTTTATATTTTGGGAACATGTGCTAAACATCTTTATATTCTAGTACCTTTGAACTTCTTTAAATTAATTCCTAATTATAATTTAAACTAGGGTTTTGAATTAGAAGTACTTACCATAAGTTTTAGAGAATTTAATATACTTGTGTTCTTCTATGAATATGATTAAAGATCAAGGTTTAAGGACTTATCTCTGAATTGATGATCATGGTTGATAACTCATCTTAGGGTGAGATATTGAGATTACTTCCTAATATGATCTTGATGGTTCCATGATTATAGGTTCCTCGTAGGGTTTAAGAGAATAAGGTAGATATGCTTTCATAAATACACACTCAACTGGTATTCTAATTATCTCTTAGAAGCTTCATTTGACTGAGAGATATTATTCAATGGTTACCTAGAAATAAGAAATGGTTCCACTGCCAACTTGGTTCTAGGGTTTTAAACAAAGAGATAGACATGAGACTTGTCATGGCTTGCTATAATCTTGGTTAAAGATTTCTCAAGAATTCCTATCCTCAATACTTCACTAAGCTTGTCTTTAGTTAACGAATTCCTTTCCTAAATATACTCTGTATATTTCATTTATCTCCTTCACAAAGATCACACTTTCCTAGATAAACTAATCATCCGACTCCACCATATCCATCATCAGATGATGACATGGTCATGCCACTTCAATCATACTCATTCTCCATTCTTCTCCTGGTATATATAACTTCCATTTCTAAACTACCTATGATGAATCTATCAATGTTGCTATTTCTAACTCCAACCATTAACTCCTTTATATTCACCTTTCATCTACTTCCAAGGCTTGCAAGATTACAATCCTCACTATATTATATGTGATATCAATCCTCTAGAAGAGGTATGGTACTATTTCCCATAATACAAGATTACTCTTGTATTAGCTTGGTTAAGCTACCATGATTTCCACTACTCCATTCCACTTAGGTTCTAAACTTCATCATACCCTAGCTTGACTACTCATGATCAAGCTAGATGATTCAGCTTACTAGGGCTTTGCCTAATTTGGTGTACTCACAAAACTTCATCATCATCTAGTCATCTATTCTCAAGTAACTTGGGAATCATGACCACCATCCTTTGATCATACTAAGCTTATGCTTCTAATTGTTTAATCAAGATTTATCATCAACTAAGTAGTAGACTTGTACTAGTATCTTTATAGAGTTTATCTTGTTAATGAAGCTTACTTTGGGTTTATACCTACTTGGCTTAACAAGATTATCATTTGATACTCTATTAATACTGGCTTTCTTATAACTTCTTAATTACTAGCTTAACTCTTTAGTTTATATGCTTATTCTAACTAACTCATGAGTGAGTTAACTCCTCCAACATCAAATGGTTTGATCACCACTAAGGATCGCATTCCAATGATGATGGCACACTTTACCATAACTAGTTCCTTCTTCTATTAATTTATTTTAATACCTTGGAAGGTCAATATAATAAGTCAAAGCTAAAGGTTAATAAGTTCTAAGTCAAGAATTGACCACTCAATATTGATGATCAATTGACACCAGGACTTGGTTAAATAAGAATGTCATCTATTACTGTGTTAATAATGACATGTGATGAATGATCTTGGCTTAACTTCTCTTTCTACTCTATTTGTGATAAAGGTTAATGCTTGGGAACTACCATGATGTTCATGGTATAAGGCCGTTCCCAACGGGCCGGTTCTAATCGCCGTTTCTTGCTAAGATACAACCATCTAAGAAACGACCTTCTCAATGGATCGATTCTAAACGCCATATTTACAGAACATAACTTTGGATCTATTTGTGGCCTAATTGAATGCACTCTACTGTGTGGCCTGCTCCCTGATCAAACCCAGTTGTAGAAAACTTCATTCCAATGGTCACACGGAGTGGCTGGGTGCAACGGATGGATTTAGCATTTATTTTGCATTGAGCTATGCGCTAAGAGCCGGTTCTATCTATGTATACGGAAACACTCTCTTTCTTCCTTAATGAGGCTGCCACGTCAGCTTTCTCCTATGAATTCGCGCTAAGGAACGCCCATTGGCAAAGGCCTAAATAACTATGGTAAGCACGTATATCAAGGTCTAGTTATTGAGTGTCTTTACTTAACTTGGTATTCAGGGTTTGTTGTAGATAATACCTTGATATAATATTTAGAAGATTAAGTATTCATCCTTGAGTAATGTGTTGTGGTTTAGGTTTATCACATTTGATCTACCCTTAGATCAAATTATATTACCCAAAGATAAGGTTTTAGCAAAGACCATATTGAAACTTATCGCGATCAACTTTATGATCTACTTCAGTTCCACCAAGTTAAGAGAAGCTTTAATCACTTTGACAAGTTTTATTTAAAAACGTGAAAATTATCCATATTTTCTATGCATCAATGCAATGCACATATCTCATCTCAGCTTATTTTTAAGATTTAATTCTAGGATGCTACAAACGTCGTACAACTACGACGTTTTTACGCTTAGAATTTAAGTTTTCTCACAATTTAAAAATTACAATAAGGCCTATGGCCCGGCTTCTTAGCCACAATATTATTCAATAAAGGCCAACGGCCAGGCGAACCCGCCAAACCATGTATCTTCGTCTTTAGATTTTATATAAAAGATAAGTTCTCCATACTCTGGTTCCTTTCCTTATACATTATTTTCTTTACCTACAAATCAGGGGCTTTATAAAAGACATTTAGAAAATTCATGAGCATCGCTCTGATGAAACTAACAAAAATTATGAGCCTATGTCTAGATACAGGCATCCGAACATAGCCTCGGGGGCTACTCCATCGAAAGCGCTGGCACGCACCTGATAGAAAACTATATTGAGCATATAAGGTCAAACAATTATTTTGACCCAAAGAAATATCAGCATAATCCTATGAGTTTTACTTTAGTGTATCCTCAAAGGGTTACTCCCATCCGGAGATTCTGTAAAACTATTCGACAAAACAAAGAGTTGATAAACTTCAGTAATTCCAATAGCCAAACAAGGCAGTCGATAAATATTATACAAAAATCTCGGATTGCGCCCAACGCGGTAAAAAATCTGAATGTCGTGTCCACGACATGAAGGTAAGACCCCAGGATTCGTCGTGTATGGCCTGGTAATCATACAAGAATGCGCTCTGCCAGTAAAATATCCATATCAACAATACAATAAAAAATTCTGATGGACATGTTGGGTACCCGATATAATAGAACTGGAATTTAGTATTCGATAAGACCTCAATGGATCAAACTGAATTACGCCAGTAAAATTCCGAGTTCAAGCCTGGGAACTTCAACTTGACGAAGGTCTACAGTGTTTTTGCCTAGGAGAAATTAACTGGTTCCTAATCACTCAGATGCATCAGGCCCGTTGTACCAAATTCCTACAAAGCGAGAAAAATAAAAATATCTCATATAAATCATAAATATTGAAAATATCTTTTGAGAATCAACTCGAATCTACGATTCGGATAGAGCCTCGGGGGCTACTGACATGAATATGATTACTCGGGTGCTTATGTTTCGTTACCCTAGCTGTACAAAGGCTCACGGCCTATGAAGATCCAAGATGAAGGCCCAAGAAGCATCCGGCGGAGGTCTTAGTTTAGTTGATAAGGAAATAGAAACTGACATTGTGTTGGTGTTGTAATCATGAATATGTAACTTATCCGTATACGACCCCGAAACCCAATTATATATAGGCTGGGAGGAACCTGTGGAGCGACACCTAAAAACTCCCAAGAAATCTGTAATAGCATTGTCCATCAATAATCATATGACTTTGACTCCCATTTTTGTCTGACATCCGATGAAATTCCCAACGTTCTCTTTTCCGCAAAACCCTAAGTCCATAACCATGGACATTGCCGAGGTTACCCCTTATCACCCATCCTTCGGCTTTTCCTTGCGCATAGCAACCTCACCAGTTATTTGGCCACCATCCTCATCTTCCTCTTCTTCATGTTCCTCTTCCGCATCATCATCCTATTCTCCTTGTATGGCACCAATGGTACCATTATTGATCATTTCATACATGGTGGTGCTCCCATCCATCTATGCATAAACACAAGGCCACCTTAGAAGCCTACAATCATGAAGTGTAAATAACAATCATTGTTAGTGTTTCTATAACTCAGAGGCACTGAAGCCGCTAGGCTGCATTCCGTCAAAAAGGTTGTCGGTGTCACCGATGGGAGCGTAGAACAGGCCTTGCTAGGCGCGATGCCAAACTCGAGTGGCCCCCTTTGAGCCGGCACTGACGGTGATCCTGCGTAGGGACGATTGAGGTTGATGTCCGGGAGTTGGTGGTAGTCAGGGAGGGTCGGGGAAACACCGAATTAGGGTTGAATCTACCATGGGGGTCACTATCGACGTACTCGGGCGAGAACCTAGAGTGCGGCACCGAGTTGGTGCATTCACGAAAGTAGTTCGACGAAGATGGCCACGTGCTCCTCGAACGCTGCACGAATGTGGTGCTCCCTTGGATCCGACCGGTGCTAGGAGCGATGGTGCCCGTGCAAAATATGTCGCTGCCAGGGACGGTGTATTATGCTAGCATTCTCGTGTTGCCCCTTTTGTTCTGCCGTGGCGAACCACCGTCGCACACAGTCAGTCGCCCACTCATCATTCACGATCCAATCCGGCTTCGCCTTTGGATCCGTCCTCTTGTGGCCTGATGAAGGGCCCATTCGGAGCCCTCAACTCCATGGCTGCAAGGGAGAATGGGACCGCGTGTGCGACGAGGACTTGGTAGGAAAGGGTGGCGGTAGGCAGGAGAAATAAAAACAAAAGGAGAAAATATGAGGTAAATAGCGTCCGGCTATGCCAATGATAGTGTTGGCCCGTGGGTCGCCACATCATCAACATCGCCAGACAAGCTATTGGGTTGCGTCGGACGGACCGATACTTTGGGGGACACAGCTGGGCATGTTTTATTGTCCGATGCACCCAATAGCCTTTTTATAATTTTTTCCTATATATAGTTGGTCAAACTTTTAAAAGTTTGACTTTGAACACCATTTTGCAAAACCTCGTAGTGCTATCGCGGTAGGAGCGCCATCGAGATGTTACCCCCATGATTTCTCTTGCTCGGAACAGATCTTTTTTAACAAGTAATGCCCCAAAGGAGAAGCTGCATTAGAATTCAGGCAGGTACCAAATTACAACAAAACCCCTATAAGCATCTATTGCACCGCTATTTTTAGGAATTAAGTATAAGGGCTCGTAAAATGCAAAAAGGACCCTAGCACACAGAATAAAAAGCAATCAGGTGCTCAGGGCCCTCCTCTGCCGCTCGTCGTCGATCTATAGGCGGCGTCGACACCGAGATCCGAGAGTGAGATGCTCGAGCACTCCAAACCAGCGAGAAACCGTTGCCACCGGCCACCTCGACTTCATCGGGGATAAACCACTTGGGGAAGAGGAGGCGTCGAGCTCCTGTGCAAGGGTGATGAGGCCTCCGTCGTGGAGGTTAGACGCACATGTTTCCTTTCAGTTAGAAGAGGCAAAGCCATGACGGATCATGCCGTCTTCAGACCTCTGCTGATGAACCTCAAGAGGTGTAGCTTAAGGGGGAGCAGGAGCAGGACAACGAAGCAAGTCCTCCTCGAAGTGAAAACCATCACCATGATGGCGTTGACGGAGAAGCATGGACATCTGCCGCCCAAGCTACAACTTTAGATAATAGCCCCCCTGCACCGGAGGCCAGGGAACCCACCAGATCAGAGTAGAGGCTGCCGCATCGCTAGTCCACCCTCCCTCGCCACCACGGCAGGCCAAGGGGAAGACGACAACGCCATCTAGCTTCCGGCGGAGCTGCTCCTCCTCGCCGCCACATCGGCTAGGAAATGCTCCACCGCATTACCACCACAGATCTGGCGGCGGTCAACGACCATCATGGCTTTATTGTCGAAGAAGGGATCCACCCCAGCCCTCACCGCCTCTGGCTTCGACCACCGGAGCACCTCCGCAAGGGAAAGAAGGAGGAGCATGCTCGAGATCCAGCCGAAAGGATATAGAGCCTTCTTCACGGCATGACACCGAACTACGGCAGAAGGCCAAAAACTACAACTAGAAAAACTAGGAAACCCTAAAACTACTCTGGCATCGGCCCGCCCGTTGGCTACTCCGGCAAGAGGGGCACGGGAGCGATCCGGCCATTCACGCACAACTTTCAACGCACCCGAGGAGGGGGAGGGGAGAAATGAGACGGGGAAGAGGGTCTTGCTTGGAACAGATGAAGTGGTAGAAAAAAAGGCATTGATGTTTTTTCTTCTAATGACTTTTTGTTTGTTGCCTTAGGATCCGGAGAAGATGACGACGAAGGAATTAGGACACCAAGAGCGGAGAATGCCGTAGAGAAATAATGCGGGAAGAGGCGAAGGGCACTGCAGACAAAATGACTCCTTGGAAAAAAATGGTACTCTCTCTGTTTATTAGTGCAAGATATTCTATTTTTTTTCTTTTCTGAAACACGTGTGCCGTAGACATGTTTTAATATATAGGTTCACTCATTTTAGAGTCGATCTAGTCTATTTTAAAATACTCCTTCCGGTCCATATTAATGTTCTCAACTTTGTCTAGATTCGGATGAATCTAGTCTAAATTATTAACTAGTTACATCCGAATCTAGATAAAATTGAGAACGAACCGGAGGGAGCACGTAAAAGTTCTTATATTAATGAACGGAGGGAGTAGATGACATAGGTTCATCAAATTGCACAAAACATCTGTAGTGGTGGGTGGGCTCATGTTTTGTAACAGAGGATTTGAGCTCACATGTTTGCTCATTTATAGCAGCAAACAGAACATAACAAAAACACCACGCACGTCTGACACCGAGGGAAAAGAAACATGCAGAAAATAATGCTGCATATGAAGCCAGCATTAACTAGCAGAGAAAAAAACAAACGACGTATGTGGTTTCTTCTGTTAACTGACAGTGCGACCGGCTATTCCACTACCTTCAACTGTCTTCCGTGTACAAAATCCTCTTATTACAAACAGCAGAATGGACATCAGTTTTCCACACAAGATTGAAGAACAGAGATTTGATCTACGAGGACAGTAAAAAGCAATTTCAACCTCCCTGGCCAGTTAAACTGCAGGGTGTTGAAATTCTGATAAAATTCGACAAGAACACTTCACAATGGACCTCTAATCATATCATGCATGGTGCATAATGCAGAGCATTGCAGCAAATTGGATTCGGGCATAATTCACAAAGAATCAATCCATCTACACACTGAATTGCATTTAACTGAAGGTAAGCAAGAGCTCAAACCAGTTCATACATGCCAAAATGAAGAAATTCTTCTGCATTAAGCACAGCAGCTCCGACCAAAAACAACTCGTGGAAATTTACATCTAAGTAAATGAGACCATACAGCCCCTAAAAAAGGGGACCACGTAGCCAGCTAAAAGGTTCCACTAACAAGAAATAAGGCTAACGAAGTTGTACTTTACTCTGATACAGAGGCATCGCTCTCCCGTGCTGCAGGATGAGCATCTGACATGTTGCTGCCATCGCCTTTTACAAGTGAAGAATCCTCTGCAAGTTTCTCGAGACAAGGTTCGGCAGACATCTGTCTGACATTATCTTGTGCGATGCCTTGGCCTGCAGTCTCAAGGTCGGCTTCAGTACTACCAGGAGTCTCGACCGTAGCTGTTGTAGACATAGAATTACTTGGTCCAGCAATTTGTGAAGTCAAAGAGGTTGGGGCTAATGTTTCTTGTACCAGGTCTTTAATCTGAATCCAGAAAATTTAAAAATGTTCTTGTTATCAGTTCTTCATACAGTACTACTGTATTAGTAGGTTCATGAGGCAAACCATCTAGGTAACATGAAGGAACAGACTTATTTACCTTCTCCAGTACAGTGAATATACTAGAAATGACCTCTATCTCGTTGTCTAGCGACGACATTTCTGAATCAACTTCGGTAGCAGATGCATTATCACCTTTAACAGCCAACAAAGCTTCGCTAGCCCTTATAAGTTTCTGCATACGTGACTTGTACAACAAAAACACCTTTAGAGCGTATGGGAGCGCATCTCTAATCTTGGATGCCGACTCGAAAGCAAGAAATATGCGGAGGTTTCTAGGACCAAAATAAGGAATTAACAAAGAATAAACATAATGTATACTCTATACGGCAAAAAATGGATACTGTTATTACCACAAGCAGGATACAGTAAGACAACTCGACAATGGTCAGGCTCAACCAAATGCTCCAAGATGGCCAACGCTTTTAACCACGCATGGACTGAGTAGTCTATGTCTTCTGCAATTAAAATGTGGGTCATGAGTATCAAGACAATTCACCAATTAAATGCAGGAGTAACTAAGATAACTGAAACTACCTCTTTCCATAGAGACTTCAGCAAGAGCACAAAAGGTATCAACTTTCTCCATAGGGATGCAAGGACTCTTGTCAAGTATTGCCCTTGCAATATGTAACATTTTCCAGGCCAGATCCAAATCTGAACAAAATCAGAATTATGTTTGCCCTGAGTTTTTCTTTAATACGTGTCTATATTGGTATTTACTGTGACATGAAGAAATGCACATGGAACAAGGTTATCAATTATTGTGGTGTGTTGTGGGGGCAACAATACGGGAGGCGAGAATGGCGATTCTACAAGTAGGCTGTGTGGTCAGTTGATCCCACCGCTTTTCTGAAGAAAAAAACTACTCTTAGTAGTATTCATGTAAGAAAAAAATGATTATATAGAGATTTTAGTGCATGTCACCTCAGCATCGCCACTGGAGGCAAGGCCACTGTTAGGTGCAGGCCACAGTAGGGAGAGGCATCCCTGCCTACCTGCCTTGGCCAGTTGGCCCCCAATATTAAGACTCTTTTTCTTTTTCAAATTTAGAGACTATTTTATCAGTTGAGGGTGTCACCATCTGTCGCACAATATTTGTAACACATACTTGAACAAAAGACAAGCGCTTGTATATTGTAAAAGCTAGCCCGTTGAAGTACATTAGACAGATGGCCAATTGCAGAATCGAATGAAGCTAATGATTCATAGATCGATGTCTGTTTAGTAGGGCATTGCAATTCCAAGGTGTACAAGTAAGCATGGCAGAAAAAAGAAGGGCAAATAGTGGACATGTACCAGATCCGAAATAGTGGACATGTACCAGTTTTCTATGAGCGAGCAATAAGAAAAAAAATGGTGTATCTGAAATAATCTACTATCTTTTTTCCACCAAGAGCCCTGGCTTGCACCTACGCAGGAGTAGGCACCTGGCGAACCCAAGGACTCAAACCCAGGTGAACTGAGAGGTCGGCACCTCTTTTTGACTAACCGGCCATGAATGATTTTTTAAATCATTTGCTATATAATGATTTATAGCACAAAAAATGCTTAGTACTCCAAACACTATTTTGATGAAACAGTCTACCACAGAATGACAGGATAATTGATAATTCCAAACATTTCCTAGCTCCAAACAAGGCTACAGATTTGCAGATGCAGTACATTACACAGAAGCATTTTACTTTACTATATAGACTACTCAGCGTGTATGAATAAGTGAAGATACAAGATCGTAAGCCATAACCACTATTATATTAATCAACTACATATATGCAGATAATATAGTATGACTTGTAGTGCATATGATTGTATGGAGTAAAGGAGTAGTGGCATATACCCTTTCGAGTATCACCTTTTCTAACATTTCTACCAGAGGCATTTGAGCTTCCAGCATCATCTCTACTGCCTGAACCCTCAACTAAGTCTTGATATTGTGCAATCTTCGCTTGAGCTCCGGACAGCAAAGCACATCCATATTTGTAATATGTGCCAATACACATTGGAGAAAGCCTCCCATAATAAAACACCCTATGTGACAACAATGGCGTTAATTACAAAATTTATCAGTGCATCATTATTAAGAGTATGACATAAGGCCATGAAAGCTAATGTAACCTGAGATAGAACAGCACAATCAAAACAACCCACAATTATTCCATCAGGAAGGTACTAACTCTGCATGTTGTTTATCACCTTTTGTAACAACACCAAGAGTGTGATACTCTTAGTTAAAGGCAATTTTTAAGCAGCGTATAAATAAACTTGACTGCGATGAAGTATAAAACTGCACTTTGGGCAGTGTGACTTAGTAGCAAAAAGAATTTTGGATCACAGTTGTTAAGGCTTTTGCAAATTGCAACTCTGGTAAGAATAGTTGACCTAAGTTATATTTACTCAATTAAAGAAAGTTGGCACTTCAGAAACATACGTGCATTTTTCGAATGTGTAAACACCAAACCCTGAAGCAAATGAACATTGATTGGGCGCTCGTCACAATTCACAGAGCATAACAAACTCCCAAGTATTGCTGCCTAACCAGTTAGAACCTCCTAAACCCAATTAAGCTCATCACAGGGACTGTCAAAACCACAAAGCAACTAAGCACATATGAAAATACTAATAGAAATAATTGGGCTAACTAGAAATTGTATCCAATAATCCATCTGTATGCACGCTTTAGCCAGGCTGAACTAAGAGCGTCGTGTGGGAGGGGGAAACCCTAACCTGTTCTCTAGGACATCGTGGAAACACTTCTTGGCGTCGACAAATTGCCCTTCCTTAATCGCCTTGCACCCCTTCTGAAATAGCTCATGCACAGCTTTCTCCCCGTCCCATTCCCAATCCTCCACCGAGCCCTCCTCATGCCATCCACCCTCCTCCCATTCGCAATCCTCCTCACCCTTCTCTACACATTTCTCCTTCTCATCACCCACCTCCCCACTTGAGTGCAGCAGCAGCAGATCATGGTGCTCTTCTCGGGCCATCTCGACATTCTCTGATGAGGAGGCAATGGTTGATGGAGGCACTATGCCCCTAGATTGGTCTGAAAATGTAAATTATATGTGAGATAGCAACATATCCAATTTCACAAACTCATTCTTGCATACCAACACCCAAACTTCATGTCGCTAAATTTTTTTTATTTAGTTTTAACTAAATTATTCGCAAACCATAGCAAAGCAAACATAAAAAAAGATTGTACAGGTTTGATGTCTAGTACCTGGAGTGTAGAAACTCATGTATGGAATGACTCGCACATTGCTGCTGCATATCTTCTTGACACGACCTGAACTAAGCTCAATTGTGAAGATGCCAAGATCTGTCTGCATGAAAAGGATACCAAGATCCTCGGCGAGGCTGATCAAATATCTGTAGCGAAAGGGTAGCAAGTTGTCGAGCTTGACGACTCTGTGTATCACCCATTTCACGGTCCCGTCTGTGCCACCTTCCATCGACCATAGCTCTAGCCTGGATTCCTGCAAGCTGGCACAACCCAGCACACCACCCTCCATCCTAATAAGGATATGTTCGCCATGCTCCCACTTGTACATGGCCGACCAAGTAATCGTTGATAGTTCCCGGGTGAGCAGGTCATACCGCAGGATAATCGCACGCAAGGTGCACGGGAAGTAGAGAGCATTTCCCACAAAGGCTTTGGGCCCAGAGGTACTGACTTCGAGGAAGGAGTCAGGGTCAGGGTGCTCACAAGATGTCACGGGGCTCCACGCACGAGCCTCTGAGGAGTAGACGCAAGCGTGTGCGACCCCATCTTCATCGGTACCCACATAGACAACGAGGAACGGGCCGCCATGGCAAACGAGGTGGTCGCAGCCATCGACGGCGCAGAGCACCGCCGCACTGTCTGGGACGTTTACCCAGTCCGCGAACTCCGGGTAGGGCATTTCCCACTTGCGGCGGCTGACGGGGTCCCACACAACGAGGCCCACGGGTTCGCCTTCCGGGCCGACAGTATTCAAGAGGACGAGTCCGTGGCGGGAGTCGAGAGCGAAGAGATTACGGTGGTCGGGGTGGACAGGGGGGAAGGGGGAGGTGGGGGACAAAGAAGTGAACCAGCAGAATACCGTCTCGTCGTTCTCGAATAGTCCCAGCAAGGGAGGCGTCCCGTGGAACTCGCGGTAGAGGCGAGGGAAGGCCGAGCCCGTGGCCGTGAGGCGGCTGCGCCAGGGCTTGGAGACGAGGGAGGCGCGGAAGAGGCAGCCTGGATCTTCTGGCGGAAGGCGGAGGAGGATCTCCTCGATGAGCTCGTCCGGCAGCGCCGACGGCGGCGGCGGCATGGCCGGTGGAGGCGAGGGTTGTGGCCGGAAACGAAGAAGCGATTGCTGGGATAGCAACAGGGTTGTACCTCGCACTCACAGGCTCACACGGTTGGGTTCAACCAGCTCCGGGTGTGGGGGGAGTTCTCTGTCAAGTGGGACCGGGAGGCAGCGAGACTGGGACTAGTGCGTAGTAGGCAATTCTAGATTTCTGCTGCACAGTGCACAGAGAGCAAGCAGACAGCGGAAATGGCGTGCTACGCCGCTCTCCTGCACCAGCCGCCCGCCTCGCTGTCCCCGTGCACCTCAGGCCGCGCCGGCTCCTGCAGCGTCCGGCCGCCTCCGCTCCTCCAACGCCGAGCCCCTCACTCGTCCGCCAGCGCCAGGATTTCCCCGCGCTGCTCCTACGCCGCAGCCGGAGGGAGCGCGGGCGCCGGTGCCGGGGAGCCGCCCGCAGCAGCGCTCAGGCGGGTCCTGGAGACGCCGGGTGCCCACCAGGCGCCCGCTTGCTACGACGCGCTCAGCGCGCGCCTCGTCGAGCGCGCCGGGTTTAGGGCCTGCTTCACGAGCGGTACGTGTTCGCTCTTTTGCTTCTCCTGGACTACCATCATAATTCACAGTAGTAGTACTATAGTATATCATAATTCCAGTTCCTGAACATAGCAACGGGTGCTTGATGTGTGTCCATGTTTCTGTGGATTCGCTGGACTATGGTCCTGTACTCGTAGATACTCAAATGTTGTGCTGAGTGGTGAGTGGTGAGTGGTATACTGCCCATTACGCCCCATGTGTTATAAAGATGATGAAACCTGTGGCTGGCGTGAGGATTTACTCTTGTGCTGTTCTATATTGGTTGTGCTTCTGTGGTTCTATTGAGGGCACTCTGATCAAGTGGCATTGTACTTGCATTTCACTTGTGCAGTCATGGTCAGACCTTGAAATGGAACCAGTGGATACTTTGCTTGTGGAGCTAGCCCAGGGCTATGTAAAAGCAGGTTTTACGAGATTTCAGTTGTGCAAAATGTAACTGTATGCTGTCTTTCAGGGTTCTCGATATCTGCTGCACGGCTGGGATTGCCAGATGTTGGTCTCATTTCCTATGGCGAAATGGTAGATCAAGGACGTTTGATCACCGAAGCAGTATCAGTACCTGTGATTGGTGATGCTGATAATGGTTATGGAAACTGTATGAATGTTAAGAGGACTGTGAAAGGATTCATCAATGCTGGTTTTGCTGGAATTATTCTTGAAGATCAGGTATGCATTTCAAGGAATAATGACCTCCCTTAGGGTTTATTTTTTGTGCTTGGAATTTTAGCAATAAGGGGACTATGTTATATTCTTTCGTGTCAACATGGTATTCAGGGCTCTAGATTATTTTGCAAAAACATATTTTTCACGGGATATCTATATGTGGCATGGCATCCTTTGGTTAAAAAAGTGCTAAGTTAAGGTCCTTACTCTTGAAATCTTACGCTACTTCGATACTCTCAGTGTTGTGCTGTTTTGCTCCTATAATCTATTCTGTGTGCACAACTATCATATTACTGTACTAGATTGCTGCACCTGAATGTCAACATACACACATTTTATATATTTTGTAACATCCTAGTTTTCCATTCAGATTCATGTTGACTAAATGTTGGATGCCAACCCCTGCCACTGCCTTAACTATGTCTGGACTCTAGACCCTAGTTGACATCTCATATTCTTAGTTATGCGTAATTTCATATTTTCTAGCAATCGAGGATCATTTATCCGATTTTGAACTGTGCGTTTAAACTATATAATCTTTCCATTTCCAATGCAGTTTGCACACTTTATTTCGTTTTATATTGATTACTAAAAAATTATTGGCGGTTTTTTTGTGATAAATCTTCCTTCCCTTTTGTTTAGTTCATTTTTTAGTGATATGATGTATAGTATTCTGAAGGTGTCACCAAAAGCATGTGGACATACACAAGGAAGGAAAGTTGTGTCAAGAGAGGAAGCAATTATGCACATAAAAGCGGCTGTAGATGCCAGGAAGGAGAGTGGCTCTGACATTGTTATTGTGGCAAGGACAGACTCTCGTCAAGCTTTGTCTCTTGATGAAGCATTATGGAGAGCTCGTGCTTTTGCTGATGCTGGGGCAGATGTTCTATTTATTGATGCCCTTGCTTCAAGGGAAGAGATGAAAGCGTTTTGTGCAGTTTCACCTGGAGTTCCGAAAATGGTTAGATCTACTCACTGCAGTAGTGCTCTTTTTGAATTATTTCTAATCACCTTGAAAGAGTTCTGTCCTCAGCATGCACCATACTTCTTTTTCAGGCCAACATGTTAGAAGGTGGTGGTAAAACTCCTATACTGAGCCCTCTTGAACTTGAAGAAATTGGTTACAAAATCATAGCCTACCCATTATCTCTAATTGGGGTATCGATGCGTGCAATGGAGGTTTGTTATTTATACTTTGTATGCCTACAATGCTTGTGTCAGATTCTACACCGACTTCAGAGAGATGAAATGTCTAAAAAACAACTCATGTGTATATTCTTTCGTCACTAACTGTAGTAGTTGTGTTCTAAAGGATTATGCACATGGATATTCCCTAGAAGTTTTTGGCAAACAAAAAAAAATTGTGCCCGTTCACATATTATCTGAAGTTATGTAAATTGGTAGTTATTGTGTGCTTATTCAATATTGTGACGTGTCATGTGGGTCCGATCTTCTGAGTATGTGAACTTGGTAGTAATTGTGTAGTTCAATTTGGTGCCACAGATGTGTTACATTTCCTCACTGCCAATAATTGACTGTATAAGAAACCCTGATCTGCAGGACGCTCTCGTTGCTATAAAAGGCGGCCGCATACCTCCTCCAGGTAGTTTGCCATCATTTGAGGAGATCAAGGATACACTAGGGTTTAACCACTATTATGAAGAGGAAAAGCGCTACATTGCGACACCAGCTCAATCATCCTACAGTAGTGGTGAGCATTTACTCTCTCATAAACTATGTTGAAGATGAAGAGGTTTTTCTTATCCTGGTACATCACAATTATAGGTTTTTATGATTATACAAGCGAAGCAAGCAGATCAGGAGACACTGAGTCAAGGACTGGGAAATCACAAGAACCTATTATTGACATACTGCCTCAGCTCTATGATCCTGGTTCCGCTGGAGGCAGAGGTCCTTCAAGTGGGATGTGGTCCCGCACGTTTCGACTAAGGATTACAGGAAGAGACGGAGTCCAGAAAATGGATGCCAAGATACCTGTAAGAACTCAATTACAAGTCTACTTTTGTTCAGTGTATAGCAGTAACTTGAAGTTTTGACATTGACACCAATCTAGGGGAACATCTTGATTCTGGGTTCATTGTAACACTAGTTTCTTACTACTAGTGTCTCTGCACTATAGTTGAATAATTATCATACTCTGATTAAGCGGTTGTTTCTTGCTATTTCTTCTTTCTGTGCAACAGGCTGGATTCTTAGAAGGGATGACAAAAGTTATTCCAGGTTGGTACTTCTGTTCCTGTGGAGAACCTAAATAATCTTTGAGACAGAGAAGAATCTGTGTGGCCTGTGTATGTTTCATTTGATCATCTCCCTTGTGCGCTTTGCAGGCCTGGCTGGAGCCAATATCATGGAAAGGCTTCGTGATGCACCTATAGACTCAGACAACCCCCAGAATGGCCAGATACTGCTCGACTTTGAGGATGGCATGGGAGATAGGATCCAGGTGTTCATCGCATGAGCGCTGTGCCGGTCATCCGGACATGGAGTGAACTAGCAGATTCGCATTGAGAAATAGAAGCGGATGGTTCGTGGGCCATTCCTGCCCGCCTCCAGCTTGTCAAGCATGATACTTTGCTTCGTAGTGCAATGTTAGCTTTCAGAGCATCAGAGCATGCGTCCAGGGATAGTTTTCATGTAAGCAACCTTGCATGTCTAACAAATGGAGAAGCTAAATTCAAATAAAAGAACTTCTGAAGAAAGTAGTCTTTCTCGTTGCGTGCTAGCTTAGTTGGTATGCTTCCACCCAGCGGCCAGCGGGTCAAACAGAGAATCATCCTTCCTCTCCCAGCCACACTCCTCGAGAGGGCACCACTGTCTTCCACGCTCGTGGTCTCCACGATTGCTTGCAATGACATCTTCACATCCAGCCTCTTGGCTGGCTGTCTTGCATATGCAGTTGTTGCTGTGGCAGCTACTAGGCGGCTGTGCATCCTGCTTGAGCAGCAGCACGACAACAAGCTCCCCATGCTGCTTCCAGCAAAGACGCCACACAGGGAACTCCAAAGTTGGTTTTACACTGTATGCCTACAACTTCCGGCTACTCAAGACAGTTGTTTTTAAGTTGTCGACTTATACTCCCTTCTTAGTCCTAGAAAGGATGAATCAAATCCATGGCATCCTTTTCAGGACAGAGGGACTATAATGATAGGATCTCTAGATTTACTCTCATTGAAGAGAGGGGATAACACTAGGAGTTTGGGACAATTTTCTGGTTTTATTTCTCCAACAAACTCACACATAAATGTCATGCCAACCACAGGGGTTGGGGATACATATTTATAGGCTGCTAGCCAGCCAAGAACATGCTAAATGCTAGTCCAAGATGCTAGTCTAAGATGCTGCCTAAAGCAGTCAAGGATGCTTGATCCTTGCTACTCCTAACTGCCCGTCCTTGCTGCTAAAAGCCCCACAAGGACCAACAGTACAGAGACTTATTCATCATATAAAACTGACTAAACTGAAAGACAGGAACTGATGAAACAAATATACTGGCGAAGACACCAGAAAGACAGAAACAGGTAAAACAAATACTGACCGAGATAGGGAAGTGCGTTTGCATTACCTACCTAGTAGGATATATATATTCCATGTAAGAGAACTAAAATTTAAGTAATACGGGGCAGCAATGTCGTTCTCACTCATTTTTAATAGAAAAAAACTCACAGTAACACATAAGAGGTCCGCAACCAAGGCCTCAATAGTCAAACACGGAAACAGGTAACTCGCCAGTCAGCGACAGGCAGATAGATAAAGCCCAACATCCGGTGCAAAAACTCAAACTCACCCAAGTTCAACCATAGGGGATAAAAGAATAGCATCATTCAACTGCTACGACTCAAACTAAGCGATAATGTTGTCGGCCAGTGATAGCCCAGCAAGTTGGCTGGTAGGGGCGTTCGGATTCTGCTGCTGAGCCACGTTGCGGAGAACATCCATCGCCTCGGCAACCTTCGACTTCAGAGCCTCCGGAGACTCGAGCAGATGCAGAACCTCTGTCTGGTCCATCTCGAGAAGCATGCCAGTGACCTTTGCAGCTTGGTTGCGTTCCAGTTGCTCAACAAGTGGATAGAGGCTTTCTCCAAGTAACTGCATGAAAATAAAAACATCAGAAAACTGACGGTGCAAAGTGGCACAAAGGCAGCATAGAGAATTTTGTAAAATCGGGCATCTAGTGTATGCAGTACATGTCTCCAAACAAACAATAAAACATTGGCATCTGGTTTACTGTGTACAAATTTGCCTAGCATGGAGAAGGATAAGAATTTAACAACGGATAGAGTAGAGGATGACACACTAAGACATACCGTTCTTTGCTGGTCTGGGGTAGCATTTGTAAGGGCAGATGTTAGAGTTCCCAACGGATTAGCAGGTGACAAGCCAGCATCTCGCACAGGGAAGTTTGCCATATCATATGGCTGAATCATAGCCCCAACACCAACTCCTGGCATCGGTTGAACCTCGGGCATGTTACGTACAGGTCCAGGTGGGTACCGGTAGACACGTCCTCTCGGAAGCATCTGTTACAGAAGCAATGATAAGTTATGTCGTTGCACCTTCAGTACTCCATACGGCAAAAACATTCTAGCATTTGCATAATTCCAACACAACATAGTCAACTACCTGATTTATGCATTCGCAAAAAAAAACTACCTGGTTTATGTTTACAATTATACAAATAACACCTAGAAACATCCTAGAATTAACATAATAGCAGGAGATATTATAAGCATGAAATGCATTGTTGCTAACCTGTTGCTGAAATGGCTGAGGAGCTTGCTGTCCCTGGGCAGACCCAGCACCAGAGCGCCTCATACCTGGGCGGGGACCCTGCTGACCTTGTTGGACAACTGGAACAAAGTAATTTGGCATATGGCCACCACCAGGCCTCATGCCTGGAACAAGCTGTTGCTGAAAACCGTATCCCGGCTACATGGTAGTAAACATAGAATCAATATCCAGCAGTCATATTTTTCATTTAAGTACATCTAGGTAAACTGTACACCAGTACAAATCCTGTAACATAATGAGCATTAACAGCTACATTTTTTTTCAAAGGGGTGACTACAGTTTTGAGTGAAATGTCAAATGAACCAAGACATGGCAAAGAAGTGTTCACTGTGAGCATGCAGTCCAGAAGAACTCAATGGTGTTGGCAAGTGAAGAGTGCTACATTACTGCATTTAATTGTACTCCAGAGTATCTACCCAACCAAACACATGGCATTAAGAATAAATTGGATAACTGAACACTAATATTGTTTCCTTCGTGTACGTGATAAATCATTACCCCCGGAGAATAGCTACTGGCACACACAGAATTGCCCAAAGATTATGACATATGATGCTATGAAATTATGTTCACCATGGAAATATATTGCTTCTCCTTTATTACAATTACATGGGGAAAGCCTGTAGGTAAGAATAAGTTCTGAATTAAAGTGAGCATACGGCATATAACAGTACCTGAGGGGGCATCATAGCAGGTGGAGCTTGCCCATAGAAGAGTTGCTGCCCAAGAGGAGCCATGGGAGGGTACATGGGAAGTCGAGGAGTCATAGAAGGTGTCATTGGTACAGGGCGCATTTGAGAGAATTGAGCCTGAATGACATGGAATACCATCAGCAATTTAATGATGGACAGTCAAGTATAATTCAACATGAAACAATATCAAAACCATAATTTAAATTTCTGGTGCAATGAACAAAAAATATTGATCTGAATACTTGAGATTAAAGAACAAAGGTGTACAATCATCATCACATATAATTAATGAAAGACAGATAAACATAACTTGACTTTGTTCCAAGTGATACAAGCAGAAATTAGCATGGCATTAGTGTGCTTCTATTCTCTATCTACACCGGTCGTTACTAATAACAATTTGAAATCACTAAAAAGAAACCAAGTTGGTTCCAGGACAATTTACCTGTAACATTGCTTTTCTGTCTTCTTTGCGTTGGGCAAATGCAACATATAATGGCTTTCCAGATATCATTTTTCCATTCATTTCAGTTAGCTGTGTAAACAAAGAACATGTCAGCATCTGAGGCACATCAGCCAATATGAAATTCAGGAAACACACTTACAGCCTGAGATGCTTCCTCACGGGTAGAAAATGCAACGAAGCCAGACCCCTTGCTGACACCATTTTGATCACGCATTACCTATTCAACAAAATTTTCAGCTCTAGTCGTGGATAACAAAACAAAGGCTCTAGTCGCGGATATAACAAAACAGAGGAGGGGAAAATATGATTCCCAAAATATACGCACCTTGCATGAGGTAATTTTGCCAAAGCTAGAGAACAGTTCACGTAGCTGATCATCTGAAATGCCATCATCCAGATTCTTCAAGTACAAGTTCTGTCCTTGATACTTATCAGCTGCATCTTTCATGCTTTGCTGAAAACTTCTCTTCAAGTCCATCTCCCTTTCAGATTTCTTCTGGGCTCTTCCAACATACCACTCTTTGTCATTAATCTTCTTTCCATTAAGTTCCTCAACAGCACGAGCAGCAGCATCTGGACTCTCGAAATTGATGAAGCCAAAGCACCTTGATTTTCCATCCATGCCAATCATGACAACAGCACTTGTAATATTGCCATATTCACTGAATATTTTGACTAGATCCTCTTTTGTGGTAGACTCAGATAAATTCTTCACAAAGACATTGTTGAATTTTGCCTTGTCAAAAGAATTATCTCTCTCTTGCTTGCGAAGGAAAGGTCCAACATAAACAGGCTTATCATTGATAAGCATACCATTTAGGCCCTTCATGGCAGACTGTGCAGACTCTTCTTTTTCATACTGAACAAAGCCAAAGCCTTTGGATTGGCCAATATCATCCATGGCAACCTTACACGAGAGAATTGGACCAAACGCAGAAAATGTATCATGAAGAGTTTTGTTGTCAATAGTTTTGTCAAGGTTCTGCAAAAATAAAGTTCAAAGCGCTTTCATCACTTACAAGTCCAAAAATTCTTATTATTCTAAGGTGGCAATGCAAATTAAAAGACGCAACAGTACCTTGATAAAAATATTTGCAGAGCCACTCCTGCGACTGCTTGGGTCACGGTTCGAGTACATTACCCGAATGGCCTTGCCGTTCAGAAGAGCAAAGTTCAGCACTTCCATTGCTCTTGCAGCTGCCAAATGGAATTAATCGATGTAAGTACCATAATATGCTCCACATTTAACCATAGTAGTAACATAGTAGCAGAACAGGAAAAGAACAACGACAACAATGCTGACAGAGACGTAGTTTGATGAGGCTTTAACAACTACTTTATATACAAAAATAATGGATTCTAAATTACTTACCTGACAGCTTTCAACATCCGAACATATACCTATACCTAAGTAATGTGCCCTCATTATCTACCACGCTAAGAAAAGGGGGTTGCTCAGTGTTCCCATTCTATATACGTAACAGCTAATCTAAACAACAATTCATTAACAGCTGTAGGCCAGATAATACCAAAACTTATAGTCAGATCAGTGAGACGTCAATTCTTCCAGCACACACCAGTGATGTTCCTACATACATACCTAAAATACAGCAAATCAACCTGGCAATTCAACTATTAAAAAAGAACTTCCTTCCAATATTCTATAGAATATGCCACCAATGAGAGTAAATTATCAACAAAACTAACAAATTCAGGGAACCCTAACATCCTCCCCACTACCCATAAAATCAATCGACTGTACAGAAGTTGTTCCTTTTTTCTAGTATAATAACCGCTTCATTATCTACCAAAACTGTTACAACAAAAAAAACAATCCACAGCGAAGTAACTGAACAACCATTGATGTTCAGGGGTCAAAAGTAGATGCTATCGGATCTATTCAACCCCCAAACCTACCCTTATCTGATCGTACCGCAATTCAACCACATCTAAACCCCTACCAGTCACCTAATCACAAATCGCACCATCGGAGAGAGAGGGAGAGGGAGAGGGGGGTTCGATCGTCATACCATCCATGGGGTTGTTGAAGTTGACGTAGGCGTATCCGAGGGAGCGGCGCGAGTTGACGTCCCTGCAGACGCGGACCGACATGACCTGGCCGGCCTGGCTGAAGAGCTCGTAGAGCTGCGAGTCCGTGACGGACGCCTCGAGGTCGCCGACGTAGAGCGACGTCGTCGGGAGCGGCTGCGCGACGGCGACGCCTACGCCTCCCGCCGGGGCCGCCGCGGGAACAACCGCCGCCGCCGCCACCGAGCCACCGTTCGCCACCACCGCTGCCATCGCCTCCTAGCGACGAACTCCTCTTTTTTCGAATTTTTTTCCCGAAAAATCGGCGCTAAACCCTATCTGCCGGATTGGTATATGGCGATAGGAGTAGATCCCGCCGAGGCAGGGGGATTTTTTTGGTTTTGCGAGTTTTTTTGGGGGGTAGTTTTTTGGTTGCGGGATACAAGAGAGGAGGGGCCGTAGGCGGAGAACACGCGGGGGCACGACTCTCTCAACCGGGGGAGACGCCGCGACAGGGGAGTAGGTTGTTATATGGGACTGGGAGGAGCGCACCTGTGTTGCTTCGGCCTAGGGTTTGTTGCTCGCCCGACCCGGGGTGGGCTCGGTGTTCCTGCGCTACCCGCCTGCCTATTTCCACCTGCTTCCGGTTCGGCTGGTGCACCAAGACCGGGTCCGTGCGGGATATACGATCCGACGGGGGGATTGCTTCTCTTCTCTTCCGTGGACAGTTGTCCGCGTACCATCTGGGTTGTTGTGCTTCTAGTGGGCTGGGTCTGCGCGGGCTTGGGCTCGAGAACGGTCCTGGGCGTCCTTGACCGGTGGATTGGGATGGGCTGACCGGACCGCCAGCCGGATTCTTGTCTGCCACCCTGACGTTCCGTGTGTTTTTGTTTTCTTTGGACAGCGTCACGTATCTTGTCACGTTCGATGGATGCACGGGAAATTAGCTGTGGTTTTATTGACTTCCAAAAAAGGTTCTTGTTTTATTGTAGACTTATGGCAATTATTAATTCTAGCAATCGCAGTTGCAAGGTCGCAATATGAGGGCTTCTTTTATTGATTTGAAGGATTTCCATAGGAATACTCTAGGATTAGAATCCTATAAGAATGTTCCTTTTTTTGGATTGTTTAATTTCCTACATAAAATCAGGTGCGGTTGTTCAAATGTGGTGTGTCGCGTTTGTTTTATAATCAGCATCTTTATTAGCCATAAGGATTATTATCAAAACTGAGTTGTTAGCATAAAACCACCACATTATGATTCAAAATCATAGTTTAGTACCACTCTATATTTTGGGAGCAAAAATATACCACATTTCGACGAGATTTTCTCGTAAAACACTAAACCAACTGTAGACGTGAATTGACGTTGTTTCTGACATATGGGGCCTACCTACACACATGACATGGCACTCCGGGGACGGCGGCCGACACGACCGTTAATGGCAGGAGCTAGTGAGACCAGCACTTACCGCATTACCCTAACGAGTTAGGGGACGTGTTAGGTGTCAGTCAGTCCCCCCCCCCCCCCCCGTGTGCGCGTCCACGACCTCCCATCCCCCGTTGTTCGTACCGGCAGCGATGGCGGTGGCGACTCCCGGCGATGGTAGTGGTAAAGGAAGCCACGTAGATTCCTCCGCGGGCTCGATGCGCGGCAGCTCAATTGGCGACAAGGATTCGCGACCGGTGGTGGTGCTGACCCCAGAGGCGAGGTCGACGGCTGCACTAGCACAGGCGGTGATCTCCTCCCCGTCAAAGAGCAACCATCGATAGGCTTCCCCTTTCCGCAGAGTCGAGTAAGTTCATTTTCTCCCTCTAATTAGATAATTAAGATTTAGGTCATTCAAATAATTGTGTTCCTATATTTTCAGTGTAGTTTATATTTAGGTATTGATTGTGTATATGTAGATTTCTAAATTTAAGATGGCTTAGATTTAGATTTTCATGGTTAAGTTCTAAAATATGAAGTTAAGTGTGTTAATGTGCATAGATTTTATCACTATTAGTTATACTGAATAATTATGTTTCTATTATTAGATATCTCAATTTGCGAATATAATTTCATAGATATTGATAGTTTGGGAGAGAAATAACTTGTATTGATTTAGACAATATTACAACGTTTATATAAAAGAGAGGGAGGCCCTAAACCGACTTAGGCTAGAGTCCTACTCCAATACAAAACAAACTCTAATATCCCCCGCAGTGTCAACGTCGGGTACCCACGATGTTGAGACTGGAGCGAATGTCGATGAAGGACGAAGGATGTAGTCCTTTGGTAAAAATATCTGCAAACTGTGCACTCATTGGAACATGTAGAACACGAACTTTTTCAAGAGCAACTTTTTCCCGAACAAAATGAATGTCGATCTCGATGTGCTTGGTACGACGATGTTGCACGGGGTTGGAGGCCATATAGACAGCTGATATGTTGTCACAGTAGACAATAGTGGCGTGCTGGACGGGACGCTGAAGTTCCACAAGTAGTTGGCGAATCCAAACTGCTTGAAAATGCGACATGTAACGCCAGTATTCGCTTCACCAAGACTGGAAGACCGTAACCTGCCTTTTCGATGACCAAGAAACAAGATTATCACCCAAATAAACACAAAAGCCGAATGTGGATCGTCGAGTATCTGGACAACCTGCCCAGTCTGCATCAGAATAAACTGTCAAGCTTGTTGGGGAGGATGAATTAAGAAGTAGACCATGATCAAGAGTGCCTTTTAAGTATCGAAGAATCTTTTTGACATGAGCTAGATGGGGTAAACGAGCATCATGCATATAGAGACATGCTTGCTGAACAGAATAAGAAATGTCAGGTCTGGTGAGAGTGGCGTATTGCAAAGCACCAACAAGACTACGATATAGAGTTGGATCGGGGACAGAATCACCTTCAGCTGAAAGTTTTGAGCCAACATCAGCTGGTGTACGACAAGGTTGAAAGTTTATCATGCCTGCTCGGTTTAAGAGATCAAAAATGTATTGACGTTGAGAAAGAAATAGAGTAGAAGATGTTCTAGTGGCGGTAACACCGAGAAAATGATGAAGTGATCCTAAATCAGTCATAGAAAATTCTTTATTGAGAAGAGTAATGATATGTTTAAGAAAAGAATCAAGAAGTCAGTAAGAACAATGTCGTCTCACGATAGAAGAAGATATCCGTGAGAGGAAGAATGAAAGATAAAAAGAGATGTATCAGATTTGGAAGGAAGAAAGCCAATAGTTTGAATAAATGTAGCAAAACGTTGAAACCAGGCACGAGGAGCTTGTTTGAGACCATACAAAGATTTCTTGAGAAGACAGACAAGATTGGGATTAAAGGAATCTTCAAAACCAGAGGGTTGTTGGCAATATACAGTTTCATTGAGAGTACCATTAAGAAAAGCATTTTTTACATCAAGTTGATAAATAGACCAGGAAGAGGAGACTGCAAGACTGAGAATAATGCGAATAGTGCTGGGTTTAACAACAGGGGAGAAAGTTTCATCAAAGTCAATTCCTTGTTGTTGAGAAAAATCTCTACAAACCCAACGAGCCTTGTACCGAGCCAAAGACCCATCGGAGTTATACTTATGACGAAAAATCCACTTTCCCGAGACAATATTGGCGCCAGATGGTTTAAGAACGAGAGTCCATGTATTATTTTGAATAAGAGCATTAAACTCATCTCGCATGGTAGAGTGCCATAATGGATCGAGAAGGGCTCGTTTGTAGGAACTTGGGATAGGAGAAATCGATGGAGTAGCCGAAAGACTGAGAAAACGTCGGGGAATATGGAAGCCCCGTTTGCCACGAGTACACATAATATGATCATTTGTAGGAATGGGTATTGGAACGGCATGAGAAGGAATGTGAGTAGTTGGGGAAGGAGATGATTGAGTAGGGGGTGTGTTTGAGGCGAGAGAGACGGAGTTGGATGATGTGCTAACGGGAGACTCTGCCGCGGCAGGAGAAGGAGACGTGGCAGAGGGAGGTGACGCCATGGCGGGTTTGGGCAGATTCAAATTGCTTGGCAGGGTTTTCGGGGGTTTTGGCTGCCACGACAGGGGGATCGACGGGAACAAAAACATGACGCGATATAGGGGTAGCAGATGTGGATAGAGGGGTAGGGATCGTCGGTGACTGAATGGTCGAAAAGGGAAAAGTATTTTCATCGAAAGTGACGTGACGAGATATAAGAACACGACCGGAGAAGGGATCAAAACATCGTGATCCTTTGTGATCATCGGATGGACCTAAATATATACATGGCAATGATCTTGGAGCGAGTTTATTGGCAGTAGTAGATGAAGTGTTAGGAAAGCAAAGGCAACCAAAAACACGTAAATCAAAATAATCGGGGTGAGATAGAAAAAGAGATTGAAAGAGGGAATAAAGAGGACATGTTTTGGTTGGTCGTATATTTAGAAGATAGGTGGCGGTCCGGAGAGCCTCAGCCCAAAAACGCGGTGGAAGATGCTTGAATGAAGAGAGTGCATAAGATGTCATTGATAGAGCGAAGAGATCATTCAGCCGTGCCGTTTTGAGGAGAAGTGTAAGGACACGAACAACGAAATAGGATGCCTTGGGAGAGAAAGAAAGTTCTGTTTTGGTTGTTATCAAATTCTTTTCCGTTGTCACATTGGATGAAACGAATAGGGAGGCCAAAGTGTGTTAGAACATATTGTCGAAAATTAAGAAAAAGTTGATGAACATCAGATTTAGCACGAAGAGGAAAGGTCCAAACATAATGAGAATAATCATCCAAAATAACGAGATAATATTTGAAACCAGAAACACTTGGTATTGGAGAGGTCCATAAATCATAATGTAACAATTTAAAGGGAAAAGAACTATAGGTTGAAGAAGTGCCAAAAGGTAATCTAATATGTTTGCCACATTGATAGGCATTACAAACTGAGGAATCATGCGAAGAACTATCACTAGATATGCGAAACTCTTAAAGCAGAGATGACATGGTATGTTTATTGGGGTGACCAAGACGATGGTGCCAAAGGGTGATGGAGGCAATCATGGCTTGAGGTGTGGAGGTGGGTGCGCCATGGAGAGGATAGAGGTCGCCCAAACTATTGTAACGAGTGAGGACCACCGCCGTTTTCAGATCTTTCACAGATAAACCAAAGGGATCAAATTTTATGGAAACATTATTATCAATAGTAAATTGTCGAACAGATATTAGATTTTTAATTAATGAGGGAGCAACTAGGATATTTCGTAGAATAAAATTGGTGTTTGGATTAATGATGTAAGATTGGCCGGTGCAAGAGATGGGGATAGAAGATCCATCGCCAATGGTGATAGAAGAAAAAGGAGAGGAAGAACAAGAGGATATAATATCCATATTTGAAGACATATGCGAGGAAGCACCAGAATCAAAAATCCAATCCATACCTTCGTAATTGTTGAGTGTAAAATTATTCATGGCAGCGATGAAGGCGGCTTGGTCCCAGCTTGGTGGAGCAGTTGACGGAGCGGGAGACGCATGCATGTACTGAGGAGCTGGAGTAGCATTGTACATGTAGGGCAGCGACGTCGGCGAGGCCACGTATTGAGGTGGCGCCATCTGGGCCATGTAGGGAAGGGTGGCGCCTGCGCGGTGTAGACTTGCTGAGGCTATCATCCAAGGAGCCCGGGGGAACCGATTGCAGGACGGAGCCCGGGACTCCAGGTTCCGGTGTAGGCGGGAGGGGCCCCGTAGGGAGATGGAGCGGACCAAGGCATGGACCACGCCTGAACAAGTCCAGTCCACGGGTTGTGCGGAGGTCGCCATGTCGGAGCCGATGATGGTGTTGTCGGGGGCGCCGTACGTGGAGCAGGAGCAGGTGGTCGAGGTTGAGGCGGTCTATACGTGGGATTCTTCCCACGATAATTTGGACTTGGACGCCATCCAGGTGGGGGTTGCGGGGCAGCGTGGGGAGGGCCGGCAGAGGGGGCCGGAGGGGGAGGCCGAGCCGCCGTGTGGAACACCTGAGCTTGAGTGGGGCGCGATGCTTTGCGAGCTTGCGTCGTGGCCTCCAGTTGGAGGAGAGATCGGACTTCAGTGAAAGTGGGACGCGGTCGCATCATCGGAATAAAGGCCACCTGCTTGTCGAATTGCTCGCCGAGGCTAGCAAGGAGAGCATTGATGAGTGTGCAATCTTCAACAGGGTCACCGAGCTCACGTAATTCGTCACTGATAGCCTTGATCTTCTGGCATAGAACGGTGACAGAGGCGTCTCCTTGAGACAAGGTACATAGCTCGGTATGTAGGGCATTGATGCGGACGTCGCTATTATCCTGGAAAAGCTATTGAAGAGAGGCCCATAGATGCGCGGCGGTGGCGTCGTCATTGGAGATGAAATTGAAAAGCTCGTTGGATATGCGGGTGTAGATCCATTATATAATTGCTAGATCATCTTGGACCCAGCGAGGATCGGCAGGACGAGGCACCGAGTTCGGATTGATGTGATCACAGAGACCACATCGGCCGAGATGAACATGAAATAAGTGGCGCCAATGGTAGTAGTTGTGGAGTGCAAGATCTAGGGTAATAGGTATAAACGGAGAGACGTCGGAGATTGTATCGGCTAAAGAAATTGGGGCTATTTGGATAGGATTTTGTTGGGTAATAGGGGTAGAGGTGGAGATAGAGGACGTGGAGGAGGAGGGTTTCACGCCGGCGGCGCGGGCTTCTGCCACGGTCCAGAGAGGACCTTTCGGCGGCGGCGGTGGAGTAGGCGGAGCCATCTAGGTGCGAAAAAATTTAGGCGTCTGATACCATGATAGTTTGGGAGGGAAATAACTTGTATTGATTTAGACAATATTACAACGTTTATATAGAAGAGAGAAAGGCCCTAAACCGACTTAGGCTAGAATCCTACTCCAATACAAAACAAACTCTAATAGATATATTCAAACGATTTAGAGATGTATAACTGTTAATATTCACACATGTAGTATAACTACACTAAAATACTAAAATTTTATTAGCCGCTATTAATATGTGTCTTTGTATGTTGCGTAGGCTAGATGACGCCATTTCGAAGATCAGATTTAATTATCATGGAGAAAATAATTTGAAAAGACTGGTATTACAGTGTCAAATCTACTAGCCCTTATAGAGTGACATGGTTATGAAATCAAGGATAGCGTATATTATGTCAGGGAAAAGGGGAAAGGAGACGAGGGGATGTACGTAATTGACAGCATGACCAAGGTTAGGGAGACGCTTTCCATATCTTCTAAGAGCTCTAAGCTCCCTAGTTTTGAGGGCCTGAGGTTGCTCCAATTTTTTGTGTCTGATCTGGCCGCCTGTCAGTGACTTCACCTGGCTGTTCTGCATACACGCGACATTTGTTTCCTAATACACGATAATAAGGCGGTTCCTTGGTCGATTTTCCTGATTCACTAACCCCAAGTAGCCAACCCCGCGTCCTCCTCCTCCCATCCCATCTCGCCGCCAACGCTCAAACCTGTGCCTCCTGATCCGCCCTCGCTTTCACTCAGCCGGTCGCCGGCTGAATCGGAGAACTCCACCAATGAGCCGTGCCCCGCCGCGCTTGGTGCAATCGTCGGGCTAAGGTTTCAAGCCTCCTGTGGCGGTATTCTTCAGGTCAGGCCACCAGATGGCCATGACGGGCGCAATCTGCTCCACCCATTTCAATCCATGGCCTGTCTTCGTTGTGCACGCCGGCCGGTAGAGCTCTGGGCCTTCCCCTCCACCCCTCTTCGTCTTGCAAGGCAGCAAAGGAGGGACTGATGGGATCTTTGTTGGTTAGTCCTCAATCTTGCTTTCTCTCACCTTCTCTCTCTCTCACGGGTGCAGCAAGCAAGTCACCATAGAGGGCAGGTGATAGATCTCTCTTTGTTAGTCCTCAATCTTACTTTCTCTCACCTTCTCTCTCTCACGGGTGCAGCAAGCAAGTCACCATAGATGGCAACTGCTATCACCTGCCCGGGGACCAGCGTCCATGCCAGTCGCATATGGTTATGCAAATTTTGGATCGTTTAAGTATCTTGTCTGAATCTACAATCTGTTGCTCCTCTGCTTTTTAGGTTCTTACAATCCCAATCCTTACAAGTATAGTTGTTTAGCTGATAGAGTATATCAATCTTAAATTCTTAAGTCGTCATGTTGCTTATTTGCGACAGCTTAGAATGCATCAATGGTCTTTGTACAACAAACACCATTGTGTATTGCAGCTCATCTCTTCGTTGGGGATTGAGATGGTGGCCGTCAGCCGGTGTGCTAGACACATTGAGGTTGTGACACATCACAGTGATAGACGTGGGTTCAGAACAATGAGGTGTGGAGGGACAGGCCATACGTGCTTGTGTGCAAGGACCCACGTCTGCCACCGTAATCTCTTCATGATGGAGGCCAGAACCAGTTGCGACCTTCTACTCAGTCTGTTCTTTCCTCTGAGTGGGTCACCTTCCAGGCCTCCACTATCTCCATGGCTCGAGACTGTCATGGACGTCTCTAGAACCAAGGTAACCGAGTCTTCACATGGAATAATCGCCAGAGTCGAGTCTGCTTGTTGTTGTCCATCATAAACTCCTAAGCCTTTATGGTCACAATTCAATGGTTTGCCCATGTGATGGTGCATCATCCATATATCATGTTCTTTAAACATTTTTTATACAAGAAAGTTGGACATCTTGGATGCAGGTTCGGATTGTAGGGGTTCCGCGTATGAAAACAATAAATTTTTACCCTATGCCCCTGAACCCCTGATGCTGCCAGGACCTATCTATTAGTAATACAGTAACGGGAGGGGCTTTTCGCGAACTTACCCTTGAAGACCAAAAACATTGTCAATACTTAGGAGAGCGTGATTGATGTAGACGAGCCGAAGCCGACCTCAAGGTCATGATGAAGTCCTTGCGCTCCTGTGGCTCCAACGACTTGAGTGTCTGATACGTTGCAAACATATCCATAATTTTTGATGTTTCATGCTTGGTTTTATCTACTTTCTTATGTTTTGTCCACACTTTGGAGTACTTTTTATATGATTTCTTGGACTAACCTATTAACAAGAGTCACAGTGCCAGCTGCCTGTTTTCTGCTGTTTTTGGTTCCAGGAAAGTCAAAAAATGAATATTCTCGGACATGGACGAGACAAAAGCCAAAGTCAGTTTTTCACCGAGGGACACCTGGAGCCAGAATACGAGACGGAGAGGGGCTGGGGCCCGACCACACCACCTGGCCGCACAGCCAGGCCTGGCCCGCGCCAGGGGTGGTCTGGCCGTCCCAGGCACCCCCTCGGCCTCTCCTTCCGCCTATATATTGCCTCTGATACAGAAACCCTAAGGACCTGATCAAAATTCCACGAAAGAGTCTGTAGCCGCCGTCATCTCCATTCATAGATCGGGAGGGATCTGAAGCTCTTCCTGGCACCCTGCCAGAGAGGGGAATTCACCCTGGAGGCCTTTTTCATCATCATGCAAGCCTCCGGTGTGATGCGTGAGTAGTTCATCTCTGGACCACGGGTCCATGTAGTAGCTAAATGGCTGGTTCTCCTCCTTTGTGCTATCATGTTTAGATCTTGTGAGCTCCGTTCATGATCAAGATCAATTATTTGTAATTCTATATGTTGTGTTTACGGGGATCCAATGGATATTGAGATGCTATTTCAGATTGATTATTGATTCTATCATGTCTTTGTTATTTGTGATCTTGCATGCTTTCCGTTGTTAGTAGCTATCTTGGCCAAGTAGATGCTAGCAACTCCAAGAGTTAGTATTTATGCTCGATAGTGGGTTCATGCCTCTAGTAATCTGGGAAGTGATAGAAATCTCTAAGGTACTAGATGTGATGTTGCTACTAGGGAGAAAACAGCAATCCTTTGTTCATAGATCAATCGTATTGTTTAATTTACACGCAATTTGTAATACAATTATCCGTTGCTTGCAACTTAATACTGGAGGGGGTTCGGATGATAACCTGAAGGTGGATTATTAGTCATAGATGCAGTTGGATTACGGTCTATGTATAATGTTGTAATGCCCAATCGAATCTCAAAGGAGTCAAGATGATTAGTATATGCTTGTATGCTTTCTCGATGTTTGTCAATTGCCCCGCTGTAATTTGTTCACCCAACATGTTATCTATCTTAAGGAGAGTCACCTCTAGTGAACTATGGACTCCGGTCCTTTCTTTTACTATTAATGTATAATCAACTGTTTACTGCTTTGTGTTTACTTTCTACAAACTATTACTTTCTGCCACTCGATATGTTTAATCCTTTGTTTTCAGCAAAACCGGTGAGATTGACAACCTCGTCGCAAGTTGGGGACAGAGTTTTGTGGTTGTGTTGTGCAGGTCTCCACGTTGCTTGCTGGCACCGGTAGTGCGCCCTGCCAAAGTTCAGCTAGCTACACCTTTGGGGTGTTTCCTTGCTCCTACTGGATTGATAACCATGGTTTCATAACTGAGGGAAACTTACTGTTGTGCTCATCATACCTTCCTCTTGGGGTTCCCAACGAGCTCGTTAATACACGAGTCAACAAGTATTTTTCCGGTGCCGTTGTCGGGGAGTCAAGGACATCTGCACAAGGGGAGTCCCTCATAACCAATCTCTTTACTTTGTTATTTTTGTTTTGCTTAGTTTACTTTTGTTTTGTTTGCTTGTTTCTTTATCAAAAACACAAAAAAATTAGTTTTACAAATTTGCTTTCTTTATTAAAAACACAAAAAACGACTACTCTTGAAAATACTAAGTTGTGTGACTTCACTAGCACCAACAACAATGATTTTATGAGCACACCTATTTCTCCACATGTTCCTAAAGATACTTTCTTTGAGATAAAACCTGCTTTACTCAATCTTGTTATGAGAGGACAATTTTTTGGTATTGGTAATGAATATGTTGCAGCCCATCTAAATAGCTTTGTTGAACTTTGTGAGATGCAAAAGCATAGGGATATAGATGGAGATATCATTAAGCTTAGATTGTTTCCTTTCTCTTTGAGAGGAAAAGCTAAAGAATGGTTGAATTCCTTAACTAGGAATAGTATTGATTCTTGGACTAAATGCAAAGATGCTTTCATTGGAAAATACTATCCTCCTGCTAAGATTATATCTATGAGAAGTAAAATAATGAAGTTTAAACAATCTGATAATGAACATGTTGCTCAAGCTTGGGAAAGAATAAAATCTTTGGTAAAGAATTGTCCCACTCATGGACTGACTGCTTGGATGATTATCCAAACCTTTTATGCATGATTGAACTATTCTTCAAGAAATCTATTGGATTCTGCTGCTGGAGGTACCTTTATGACCATTACTTTGGGTGCTGCAACAAAGCTTTTAGATAATATGATGGTTAACTACTCTGAATGGCATACTGAGAGAGCTCCACAAGGTAAGAAGGTAAATTCTGTTGAGGAAACCTCCTCCTTGAGTGATAAGATTGATGTTATTATGTCTATGCTTGTTAGTGGGGAAGCTCATATTGACCCAAATAATGTTCCCTTAGCCTCTCTGGTTGCTCAAGAAGAGCAAGTTGATGTGAACTTTATAAGAAATAATAATTTTGGTAACAACAATTATAAGCCATATCCTCCCAACAATGGTAATGCTTATGGAAATTCCTACAACAACAATAGGAGTGGTCCCTCTGAACTTGAAGTCATGCTTAAAGGTTTTATTAGTAAACAAACTGCTTTCAATAAAACTATTGAGGAAAAACTCTCTAATGCTGAAAGAAATATAGCATCTTTGGCTGAAGCTCAATCTTGTTTGAATAAAATGGATGCTAAACCTGAAACTAATGAGAATCCCTTTGCAGCTACTAGTGCCATACAAGTAAGAATTGATGAAAATGTTAGACTATTAGCTAAATTGCATGCTAAGTGGGAAAGAAAAGATGAAATTGCTAGAAACATTAGTGTTTCTACTATCACTACCACTAGTGTTGAGGCTAGTAATAGCTATAACATCCCAATTTCAGCAACCCTGATTAGTGGTTCAGAATACAAAAATCAGGGGAACAAAAACTTTTTCTTGTTTATTGGTGCAGTGTTTGCTTGTTGTTTGTTTGTACTTGTGCATGTGAGTGTATACCATATGCTACTCCTTACCTCACCATCAGTTGACAAAAGCTATTTACCAAAACTATCCTGGCTTAGTTTACATATTCTCAAATGTTTTGGCATTTCAAAACATGAGCCAAGATGCTCATGCAACCAAAACTATTTCAGTAGCTTCTATTGACAAAACTATGGAGAAATATATAATATAACCTCCTTATGTTTTCAAGACAGAACCTTCAAACTACCCTTACCTCTAGGATCTCCAAAACCTTGTTGTAAGCTTTTGAAATTCTACTCTTGGTAGAGATACCAAGGACTCTCATCATATCCAAAACTCAACCTCTTCAAAATGCCCCAACCCTACCTCAAGCAAGGCTTGATGGTAACTCCAGTAGTGGGTTTGCTTTGTTATAAGATGAGTTGCCTTGATCTGCTGTCAGATGAGTTGCCTAGATCTGCTGTCTGATGAGTTGCCTTGATCTGCTATTTGACTTGTTTGCTTAGGAAGTAGTATGAGCCACTCTAGGAGCTCATCACTAGGATCAATATGTTTCCAAATCATCAACCCTAAGCAGGAATACAAATCTGGATATGATCCCTAGCTACTAGGTGATCATCTAAAACCCTTAACCAGATCAATTCTGAAGATTTCCAAACTAGAAGCTTCCAAGTCCATGAAGACCAATATCAAACATGGATCCATCCTACTCCCTCTACACCTCAACATCATCCCCTTGATGATACCTTGGTACCTTGCAACCCCTCCAAAAACATTCCCTCTCATACTCTAGTCAAAATCCTCAAAACTGCAGGCAAGAAAATAACTTTTCCTGCAAATCTAGTCATCATGCCAACTTTGAAAGAAGCTCACACCATCACCCAACCTTCTATGGACCAACTATTTGCATGGTTGTGATCTACTAATATAGGTCTATCAAAATCTACTTCACTTGTTCCAAGTGGATCTCTGTGCTGCTTAAACCCACTTGGTTTATAAGGCATCACGACTCATTTTGTATGGCAGCCTTAATTTCAACAAAGTTTGCCATCACTTCTAGATCACCTCAAATGCATTTAATCCAAACTTCCTCTGCCATGATTATCTATATGACTTGGTCTACCTAACCATCTAACCCTTGCATCCAGGTGAGCTCTGAGCTCCAAGATCCAACAAGGTTTCGGTGGTATAAAAATAACATCACCCTAGATCATCAACTCGTTTTCCATCTTATTCAAGTTGTATTTCAATATCTCAAGGTTGGAAATGCTTGCTACACCTTGTCTACATCATCTACCTTGATCATCAAGAGTTATCAAATATTATCCATAATTATTATGGCTCCAAATCTATTTAATTCCTTTAATAGACCAAATCTCAAAAAAAAACTCCACAATAGAAAGTTTGGTTTTTGCCAAAACACTTCTCCAACTTTTGACTCCTTTGAGATCCATATATCATCCTCTACCCTCCCATCTCAAAATTATTTATTTGTGAGATTCTTTATTATTTCTTTTGCCCTTTTTCTTAAATGGCAGAAACAAGAAATAATTCCTTAAAAATACTTCCCCATCTCAATAAATCTTGGGAAATTTCCCCTAAGTGTGTATTCACATTTGGGACCATCTCAAACCAAAAACCAACCTTGTCCAATGTAAAAATACCGAATGATCTTCTAGAACCTACTTCTTCCCTTTTGAATAAATAGTGTTAAGTGGACTAAAACTCCTTTGAAAAACCCCAAATAATTCCTAGAGAGGTCTTTTAACCTCATCTAATTACCAGTACCATCTCCCCACTCTGTCCTATGCAAATTTGGAACTTCCTTCACAAGCCCTCTTGTGATCAAAATTTTGCAAACCAAGCAAACTTGAACCAAACTAGGATCAAATCACCACCAAAGCTTGCCAAGCACTCCCCCATAGCACCCAACACTCCCCTGGTCGTGACCACTATAGCTCCACCCCGGCATTGCCCTTCTTACCCTTGTACTAGTAGAGAGAGAGAGATACAACCCCAATCTTACAAGATTTACCTCATTTATTTACCACAGCTGCCCTACCCCTCTCTGCCCGAGCCAATCCCCTTCCTACCCCACCCCACCGTCCTCTGGACCAATCCCTGGCCAGCATTACCCCTCCCCCATGTCCAAATTGGACATTTACACCATCTAGCTCCCCTCCTTGGTATAAAGGCTAGAGGCCACCCCAGCATGCCCCTGTCCCTCATTTGCTCCCTCTCTTCCCCACTTACCTCCCCCAACACTCCCTCTTCCTCCCCTACTCTATGTTGTCCATAAGAAGAAGAAGGAGGAGCTCTCGGCCTCCTCACAAAACCAAGCAGGGCTCCCTCTCCCCTGCTCCCCTTCCTCTGCATGTTGGTCCTCGAGTTCCCCTCCTCCTCCTCTATCTAACCCTGGTCTTCTTTTTGCCCAGGGCCGCCTCCTCCGTCGCCGCCGCTGAGCTCTGAGGTCACCCTCAGCCACCGTCGCGCGAGCTGTTTCCCGTGGACCACCACCACCGTCGCGCCCCTCTATCTGCTTGCCGTCGACCACCGCGTCCTCCTGCACCCTCCCCGTCTCCTCCCAAGCCCTTTGGTGAGCTCCCGTCTCCCTCCCTGACGTGCTAGGGTTCCGCCGCCGCGGACTCTGTTCTGTCGAGGACGACGACGCCTCGTCGTCCATCTCCACTTAGTCGAACAGCCACCGTTGCTCCTTACCCCCTCGCTCCCTCATGATCACTGGCCGGGCCTGCTACTGAGTTCAAGCCCGGGCTCCATGCACACATGCACCGTGTGGTAGAAAGCCAGCCAGCCAAGAGCAGAGGATCCCCATAGCCAATCCTTTTCTTTTATTCATTTTTGTCCAGATCCAAAATTTGTTCCCTAGTTTAAATCATTTCAAAAATGGAAACCAACAGATGTTCTTTGCAACATGCAGAACTGGTCCCTTGCCAAAAATAATCTTTATTATTTATTGGAAATTAACCCACTAAAATGTATCTTTTACACTAAATATTTTCCTCAGAGAGTTTTACATCTCCAATTGGCGAGAATCAAGGCTCTATTGGAAGGTATTTGAAATACCTATCATCTAGCATAGGTCTTATGCCAAGGTGAACAGAAGTGTGTCCTTAACAAAAATAACAAAATCAGCCTTTATCTGCCTTGGGTAAATTCTCTAGGTCTAACCAAATGTGGTATTGACCTGATTCCACTTCTCAGGACAGCCTAGTATCAAAATCTATGAAATCCTAGCAGCTCAGCGTTTATTGAGCTCTGGTTGTATTGTAGTAAATTAAATACTTCTATAAGGGATAATTTGACTAAATAAATCACTCCAGGAGTTTGACAACTCCAAAATGAGTGAATCCATTTCCTACAGAAAGGTATTCTAAATTCCCACCTGGTTCCCTTGGAATCAATTCAAGAGCCTCTGTAGAATTAATTTGGAAAAAGAACAAAAACACCATAGAATTGCCTTTGAGAATTTCCCGAGGACGTTCTGGTAATTGTTTAGACTTGATTCCAACTCTATGTGGTTCAGCACATCAAACACTACCTAACTACCCAAGGAAATAATTTTTGGGCCTCCAGATAAATTCTGGTGAATTATTTTCTCAAACTAGAGTTTATTCCACTATAAAAATCATAACTAAATCTAGGTAAATGATAATCTAGTGAATCCACTTGTGTTGGTCTTGTTTTTTCAAGACCTATCTGAGGATATCATTGATGCACATTGATATCCTACAGACCTCAAGTCTCCACCACAAATCCTTGGTATCTATCCTAGACATCTATCTTCCAAGAGAAAACACCTCTATGGCAATCTAGTAATTCCACTACTATTACCCAACTCCTCCAAAACCTACTAAGTTAAGTAGGATCCAGTATGTTTGTTTGTTGTATGGTTTGATGCATGTATGCCTTGTATTGATTGTGGTATTGTCTGCTTGCATGTATACTCGATGACGGCGATAGTGTGAGTGTTTGACGACGAGAAGGAAGGGACTTCTTATTATTATTTATTGGGTATTCTTGGTTATCTAAAGAAGTCCAGGGACTTATTGCTGATCACAGGTAAGCCACCATTCCTAAATTCCGATACTTGTCCTACTCTCTTTATTACCTGTTTGTACCCTCTTTATAAATTGCATTATTTATCTGCATGTCTTGTTTTATAAATACTGCGCTAATAACTTGGCTCCTCCAAGTTATGACTTTGTGTCCCTCGAGGCACCACCCTGATGTACCTACCATTTCATCCCTTTAGACCGAGAGTATGGTGGTTAGCATTCTACCTCGTTGAAAACCCCGACCTTGAGAAAATGAACTGTTTTGGGATTTACCCTACTACAAATGTTTCAAAACTGCTTTGTAAAACCCTTGGGAAGAGGCATCGTTCCAAGCGGAGGTTTTAGCAAAAGAAATGGGATGATGAGAAATGAGAAAGTGAAGGGATGTTCTACGCCTTTACCAGAACAATTTTATCAAGTGCAACCACATTACCCCAGGTGCCGGGGCTTAGCTCGTAGTTTGTCTGCATTAGCGGAGGCAGCTTGTACCATGCTTATATGGAGAGATCCCTTGAATTCCGGGTAGGCGCTAACAGATAAACGGATCTGGAGCCTGTAGCTTGCTTCGGCAAGAGTGAGCCTGTCTTGGCAGGAGTGCCAGTGCAACAATTGGGTCTCTCGCGGATGGTATGACTTAGGCGGTATGGAAGGAAGTGGAGTCACCAAGTTAAGGTATACGCCAAGTTGCGGCTTGGGTATACGCATGTACGGAAGGCAGGACTATGGCTGGGAGCCACATACTCGTTGCCGGGGAGAACAAACCCAAAAGGAAAACCAGCCTTTGCTAGGGTCGACAAGCGAAAGGTTAGGTTGGATTATTCGAACCCCCATCTACAGTGGTAGTGGGCCGTGGTTGTATCCTGGCGGATGTATTGATTCTTGTGGGGAAAGTGCGCAAACTCTACAGAGTATAATCTATTCGAATAGCCATGTCCATGGTTAAGGACGGTTGTAAAGGTGTTGGCTAGGAGTACCCAAACGGTGTTTGTTTGGAAAGAATGGATGAAAGTATGAAGGTTCCGGGGGAACCTGAGTGCAAAAGCTTTGTTTTGACCAGAGGTGGTCAAAGAGGTTTACAAAAAGGGTTTTCTACTCCAAAACTATTTTCAAAACTCTTTTTCAGTAAAGATATGGAGATATCTTGATTTATAAAACAGATGCATGTTTTCAAAACTCTTTTTCAACAAAGATATGGAGATGCCATAACTTCACAAGATAGTCTAGGCTTTTCAAAAGCAACCCTATATAGAGCTATCTCGCCACAGCCAGAATTGCATTTCCTCATTTCTCTTATCTTGGTGGTTTGCGAGTATATTCAAAAGTACTCATGGCATTGTCCCTGGCTATTTACTTGGCCAGACTTTTAGAGGTTTGACATCAGAAGATTCGGGTGACGTCCAGCGAGCTAAGCCGTCTTTCCAGTCAGTTGCATGTAGGTTGAGGAACGATTGGGCTCTTCACGTAATGGTGTTCCGCTGCTAAGGATGGTGTAGCCATAATGGCATTTATGTAAGTCTTGTAATTCGTTATGTTTCGGATGTTGTAATGATACTTGTCGGTTATGTTCCACGGCTCACTGATCATGGGAACGTGGATATATACATAACAGGGATTTCTCGGATGAATAATCCGGGGAGCCCACAATAGCTCTACTACCTTAGATGATAATTATGATTTGATCTTGATGGTTGCAATATCTCTGAAGTTATTAAGTTCCTACAAAAGCTTGCTAAAAGTCCTAATGCTAGTGCTATCAATATGGCCTTCACAAAACACACTACCGATGCTCTCATAAAGATTAAAGAAGAAAAGATGAAACATAAAGCTTCTATTCCTATAAAACAATAAGATGGTTGGGAACCCATCATTAATATGAAAGTGAATGATTTTGATTTCGAAGCTTTATGTGACCTTGATAGTAGTGTTTCTATTATGCCTAGAAGGATTTATGATATGCTTGATTTCCCACCACTTGAAGATTGTTATTTGAATGTCCCACTTGATGATAATGCTAAAAAGAAACTCACGGGGAGTATTAATGATGTTCTTATTATGGTTAACAATGCTTATCTCCCCGTTGATTTCTATGTTTTAGATGTTGAATGCATTGCTTCTTGTCCTATTACTTTGGGAAGACCTTTTCTTAGAACTGTTGGTGCCATTATTGATATTAAAGAACGCACCATTAAATATCAACTCCCACTCAAGAAAGGTATAGAACACTTCCCTAAGAAGAGAGAAAAGATTTCTTTTGCCTCTCCTATGAAATTTTTTTTTTGTCTTAATACTTTATCATTTGAGAACACTTGATTCTTTTTCCTACTTCTTATGCTAACTTAAAGGCGTTAAAGAAAAGTACTTATTGGGAGATAACCCAAAAGTTTTAGATGAGTCTTGGAAGTTATTACCTATGTAATAACCGCTCATTATCCTTTTTATTTGCTTTTTGTGCCAAGAGTAACCTCTAATGAGAGAGAAGTAATGATTGGGAAAGTTGCTGTCCCAAAACAGATTTTTGTGCTTCATCGTAAAAATTCGTGTAAAATCTCTGTACGTCCTTCTGAGGCATGAATTTTTGTGCTTCTGCCCCAGGTTATTATCTAACTTTAGTTAGTTCAAGACTTTTTGATTTAAGCAACAGAACGTCTTTGACAAATTCGTCTTTACCTGCTGGTCTATTTTGACAGATTTCTGCAATTTTCTGCATTCGCTTCTTGTTGGTTCCTTCTTGAGTTCTTTTGGGGAATTGAGCTTTTTGAGGGAAGTGCTACAGTAGCTAGTGTTCTAATGGAAGTTTATTTGGTGTTAGAACTGAACCTTAAGACTTATTTATGTTAAGTGCACTAATGTTGCTAATGAGATTGTGTGAAGTTTTGTATGAAGGAAAAATTTCAGGTGTATGGAAGGAATGATTAATGAGATGAAGGATGGACTAAATCTCAAGCTTGGGGATGCCATGCTTGTCACCCAAGAAATATCCAAGAAGTACAAGCGTCAAAGCTTGGGGATGCCCAAGGCATCCCCCTCTTCATCAATAAAAATCCCAGGTTTCTTCCAAACGCTTCATTTTTATTGTTTCATGCACAGTTGTGTTGTTCTTGGAGCGTCTTCTTTTTCGTTTTCGTTTTGGTTTTTCGTTTGCTTTGTTTTCTTAGTTTGCTAAATAAATTGGTTGGACCCCCTCTTTCATATATTGGTTTTCAAATAGTTTGGTTTGGATTGGAAAAGAGTAGGAAAGTTCATGCTTAAATGGTAAAGAGAGCTTGTTTTTGACTGTGGCCTGATACGTCCATTTTGCACCACTATTCTATGTCATAATTTACTATTATTCATTGATATATTTCGTATTGAGAGGTGATACTTATGTTATTTCATCTATTTTTGCATGGTTGATGACTTTTGGAGCATGGACCGCTACAGTCAGGATTCTGACGGAAAAGGTGCTGTTTGGAGGCAAAATTCATGAAGATCAGAAAATCCGGGAAAATATACGGAAAATCCTATTTTTCCAGAAGACGAAGGAAGCCAGAAGGGGGGCTGGAGATGGGCCACAGGGGGCCCACAGCACCCCCTGGCGCGAGCCAGCCTAGGCCGCGCCACCAGGTGGTGTGGCCGCCCTGGTCCACCCCTGGCACTCCCCTCTAGAGTATATATTCCTCCCGAAACCCTAAGACTCGGGGAGCGACCACAGAAAGTTTCCACCGCCTCTGCGGGGCAGAAAACACCGAGAGAGAAAGATCTCTCCGACAGACAGATTTCTGCCGGGGGAATTCCTTCCCAGAGAGGGGAGATCGTCTCCATCAACACCACCATCAAGCTAGACTTCATCGGGATCATCATCATCATCACCACCACCATCATCACCATCTCCATATTGCTGTAACAATTGTGTTGAATCTTGCATAGTTCATAGGGGAAACTTTCCCGGTGTTGATTACTCTTTGTAGTTGATGCTATTGAGTGAACCGTTGAATTATTGTTTATGTTCAGATTGTTATACATCATTATTCCATCTCTGATCATGATACATATGATGTCTTGTGAGTAGTTCGTTTTGTTCTTGAGGACATGGGAGAAGTCATGTTGTTAGTACTGGAGTTGTGTTGAAAAAGATTCAATAGTTTGATATTTAAGTTGTGGTGTACTTCTTCTAGTGGTGTCATGTGAACGTCGAGTACATGACACTTCACCTATACGGGCCTAGGGGAATACATTGTGTATTTGTCTACTAATCGTAGGGGTTGCCGGAGTGACAAAAACCTGAACCCCCGTTAGGAAACCATTGCACAAGGGACGTAAGGGTCTTAGAGTTTAAAGCTGTGGTTGAGTTTCTAACTTAATTACTTTCTTGTACTTACGGATGTTTGCAAGGGGTATAATCACAAGTATGTATTAGTCCTAGGAAGGTCGGTACATTAGCACAGGTTCACCCACACAACACTTAGCAAGCTAAAGAAGATTAATCAACTATATGAAGCGAAAGCACTTGACAGTCTTCCCATGTGTCCTTGAGAACGTTTGGTCATCTTAAGTAATACAACCGGCTTGTCCTTTGCTGCATAAAGGATTGGGCCACTTGCTCCATTTATTTCTACTATCTTTTATTTACTCGTACTTTGTTTACTTGCTTTATCAAAAAACCCTAAAAATCCGTTTGCTAAGTATTTGCAGAGAATTCCTGATCCATACCACTAGCCACCATACGCTCCTCGTTGGGTTCGACACTCTTACTTATCGAAAATACTGCGATACACCCCCTATACTTGTGGGTCATCAAGACTATTTTCTGGCGCCGTTGCCGGGGAGTGAAGCGCTATTGGAGAGTGGAACTGGTAAAGGAAACTTCTACTGTGAGTATTGTTTACTTCTGTTAGTTGCTTTATTTTCGTTATGGATAATTCACTGAGTTTCTTATTTGGTAATGCTACTACCACTACTAAGGTAGTAGATAAACAACCACCTGCTGAGAATGATGTTTTTAAAATACCTACAAGAATTATTGATCGTGTTATGGATAACTACTATGTTGGGGATGGAACTGTCCATCCCGGTGATCATTAAACTTTATACACGAATTATGCGGGTTGTTCAAGTGTGCAGGTATTACTATAGATCAAGTTAAGAAGAAGTTATTCTCATTATCACTAAAAGGAAGAGCTGAGGAATGGTATAAGCTGCTGAAGAATGGTTAAACTCTGGAATGGGAGGAAATAGTGCCTCTCTTTTATTCAAAATTTTATCCTCCTAGTGAGATTCATAAATATCGGAATCAAATATACAACTTTTGGCCTCTTGCTGGAGAGAGTACAACTCAAGCTTGGGGGAGATTGAAGTTACTAATGCTCAAATGTCCCATTCATGAGCTCCCCAACAATATTATTATCAACAACTTTTATGCAAGGCTTTCTCTTCATGATAAAGATTTATTGGATGCTTCTTGTGCTGGATCATTCACTCGCATGGAAGAAGAAGCTAAATGGGATCTTCTGGACCGAATTCAAGACAATGCTGAAGCTTGGGAGAATGACAAAGGTAGAAAATCAGGTATAAATTATGATTATGAATGCATTGAATCTTTTATGGGAACTGATGACTTTCAAAATATTTAAAATGTTTATGGTCTTGATTTGCAAGTTATTACGAATTGCTTCAGGGCTTTTGCTTCTTATATTGAAATTCCAAAAAGGGGATGGAACAAGTACCATGAACCTTATAAAGATAGTGTTGACTGTGTTCCTATTGGGAGTGTTGAGTATTGCATTATTGATCCCATCTTACCTGAACCTTATATTGAGAAGATTCCTTTCCCAGGTAAGGTAAAGGATCATCCTATGATAACTAATGTAATCACCAAAAGTGAAAAGAGAACTGTAAAACCAGATGAACAAATAAACGTTGAACCTGTGGTATAAATTGTGAAAGACCTTGTCACTAAAAGCATAGAAGATGGACACATAGTATTTTGTGAGGATGCTTCTAACATTGTTTCACATCCTAATAGAACTAAAAAAGCTAGTGCCCCTGTGCTTTCTGTTAGAATTGGTGATCATTGCTATTATGGTTTATGTGATATTGGTGCAAGTTCCAGTGTTATTCCTTATGAGCTTTACAGAGAAATTATGCATGAAATCAGTCCCTACGAATTGGAAGAGATTGATGTGGTTATTCACCTTGCTAATAGAGAGACCATCTCTCCAATTGGTATTGTACGAGACGTGGAAGTTCTTTGCGGTAAGATTAAGTACCCTGCTGATTTTCTAGTACTTGGTTCAGCTGCTAGTAAAACTTATCCTATTATCTTTGGTAGACCTTTCTTGAGTACTTGGGAAGCTATTATAGATTGCAAAAGGGAGAAAATCTTGACTAAGTTTGATGGGGAATCTTATGAGTTTAATTTCTCGAAATTTGCTAAAGAACCTTGTGAAGAGGAAACCCATAATGAGGATTTTAGAGTTGAACAACTTGCTTCTATTTCTCTTGCTCCTAACAATGCTTTGCAACAATTTATGGAAGATCATGAAAGGGAAATCTTCATGGAAGAAAGGAATGAGATTGACGAGATTCTCCGTGATCAGCCTAAGATGCTTAAGCATAACTTGCCTATAGAAGACTTGGGTACCACGTTGCCACCTAAAAAGGATCTGGTTTTCGATCTAAAACCTCTCCCTGATGATCTTAAATATGCTTATATAGATGATAAAAAGATATATCCTGTTATTATTAGCTCTAAACTTTCAAGAAAAGAAGAGGAAAGGTTATTGGAGGTTTTGAAGAAACACCGAGGAGCTATGGGATATACTCTGGATGATTTAAAAGGGATTTCACCTACTATATGTCAGCATTCTATCAACATAGAACCAGATGCAAAGCCAGTAGTAGAGCACCAACGATGTTTAAATCCTAAGATGAAGGAAGTGGTAAGAAATGAGGTATTGAAACTCCTTGATGCTGGTATTATTTACCCTATTGCTGATAGTGTATAGGTTAGTCATGTTCATGGTGTTCCTAAAAAGGGAGGTATTATCGTTGTTCCTAATGATAATGATGAGCTTATTCCTCAAAGAATAGTAGTAGGCTATAGGATGTGCATTGATTTTAGAAAAGTCAATAAAGTTACTAACAAAGATCACTACCCGCTTCCTTTTATTGATCAAATGTTGGAAAGGTTGTCTAAAAAGACCCATTTTTGTTTTCTTGATGGTTATTCTGGTTTCTCTCAAATTGCTGTTAAACAACAAGATCAAGAAAAAACTACTTTTACTTGCCCTTGCAGAACTTATGCTTATAGACGTATGCCTTTTGGTTTATGTAATGCTCCTGCTACTTTTCAAAGGTGCATGTCTGCTATCTTTCATGGTTTTTGTGAGGAAATTGTAGAAGTGTTCATGGATGACTTTTCTGTCTATGGAACTTCTTTTGATAATTGTCTGCAGAACCTTGATAAAGTTTTGCAGAGATGTGAAGAAACTAATCTTGTTCTTAATTGGTAGAAATGCCACTTCATGGTTAATGAAGGGATTGTCCTTGGGCATAAAGTTTCTAAAAGAGGCATAGAAGTTGATAGAGCTAAGGTTGAGGCCATTGAGAAGATGCCATGCCCAAGAGACATCAAAGGTATTCGTAGTATCCTTGGTCATGCTGGTTTCTATAGAAGGTTTATTAAATACTTTTCTAGGATTTCAAAACCCCTCACTAATCTTCTTCAAAAAGATGTACCCTTCGTTTTTGATGATGATGATGGGTTCGTAGCATGGAAAACAAAAAATTTCTATCGCAAGAACGAACAAAACCCAGATCTAATCTAGATAAAAGCCAAGATCTAATCTACTAGACATGAGCAACGAGATATATCAGTACTAACCCTCGTAGAACCGAAAGCGTTAACGAGATTAGATCTCGTGGATGATGTAGTCGATCACTTGCCGATCTCAAGATCGTGTGGACGATCCTACGGCGCGTTCGTTCAGCTTCGCTTCAGACGGTCACACGTGTGGAGTCGAAGCAGACCTTCCTCTCCCCGTTCTAGCAAGCAGCGGAGGTAGTAGATCTTCACCACGGAATCCCAGCAGCACGACAGTGTGGTGGTGGTGGTGGAGATGAGAAATCTGCAGGGCTTCGCATATGCCTGTGCAGAAGAATCGTGGAGGAGAGAGGCGGCTGAAAGAGATTGTTATGAGACAAGGTGCAAGAGGGGCGCCCCCTCCCTTCTATTTAAAGGAGGGAGGCGCGCCTGGGGAGGGGGAGTCCTAGTAGGACTCCCTCCTCCTTGGGCCGGCGGGTTGGGGGGAGGAGTCCTCCTCCCCCACGAATCCGTGTAGTACCCCACTTGGTTTCTTTGATCCCTTTCTTGGTTTTCAAGCAAACTCCAAGAAATCCTCTAGAACCTTCCAGAACATTCTGAAACCTTCTAGAATCTCCATACAAATACTCCGGAACATTTCCTAACTTAGAAAATGATTCCCAATATATGAATCTTATTCTCCGGACCATTCCGGATCTCCTCGTGATGTCCCGGATCCATTTCGAGACTCCGAACAACATTCGGTCTCCAACGCAAATTCCATATCTACTTCAAACAACTTCGAACCTTAAGTGTGTCACCCTACGGTTCGTGAATATGCAGACATGATGAAGACACCTCTCCCATCAATAACCATCAGCGGGATCTGGAGATCCATAACGGCTCCCACATACTCCACGATTATTTCGTGATCGATTGAACCAATTAACATACGAAACCAATTCCCTTTGTCTCGCGATATTCTACTTATCCGAGGTTTGATCGTCGGTATCTTCATACCTAGTTCTTCCTTGTTACTGATAAGTACTCTTTACTCGTTCCGTGTTATGTCATCCCTTGTGACCTAGTCACACGCTTGCAAGCTGTCTAGATGACATTCCACCGAGAGGGCCTAGAGTATATCTATCCGTCATATGGATGGACAAATCCCAATCTTGGTCTATGCGCTTCAACACATACTTTTAGAATACCCAATGACACCTTTATAACCGCCCAGTTACGAAGCGGCGTTTGATGTCATCAAAGTACCCATCCGGTGATGGTGATTAACATAACCTCATGGTCGAAGGATTAGGTTACTATGTATTTCAAAGCTTACAGCAATATGAACTTAATGACTTGATCTTATGCTACGCTTACTATGGGTGTGTGTCCATCACATCATTCTCCTAATGATATAACCTTGTTATTAATCACATCCAATGTCTATGATCAGGAAACCATGATCATCAATCAATCAACAAGCTAGTTCAACAAGAGGCTTACTAGGGACTCTTTTATGTTTACAAAACACACAAGTATTAGTGTTTCCTAATAATACAATTATAGCATGGGATGTAAACATTCATCATAAACACAAAGATATAATAATAACCACTTTTATTATTGCCTCTTGGGCATATCTCCAACAGTCTCCCACTTGCACTAGAGTCAATAATCTAGATTACATGGTAATATACCGAACACCCATGGCGTTCTGGTGTTGGTCATGTTTTGCTCTAGGGAGAGGTTTAGTCAACGGATCTGCTAAATTCAGATCAGTGTGTACTTTGCAAATCTTTATGTCACCATCTTGGACATACTCACGAATAGCATGAAAACGTAGCTTAATGTGATTCAGCTTGCTATGTGACCTTGGATCCTGTGCATTAGCTATGGCACCTGTGTTGTCACAGTAGATGGCCATCGGGTCTAACGCACTGGGAACCATGCCAAGTTCAGTAATGAACTCCTTCATCCATATGCCTTCTTGTCCAGCCTCCGAAGCAGCTATGTATTCCGATTCAGTTGAAGATTTCGCCACAACGCTCTGCTTGGCACTCCTCCAGCTTATTGCAGCACCATTCAAAATAAATACGTATCCAGACTGTGACTTCAAGTCATCTGGATCGGTGTTCCAACTAGCATCAGTGTAACCGTTTACAACAAGCTATTCATCACCTCCATAAGAAAGAACCATATCCTTAGTCCTATTCGTACTTTAGGATATTCTTGATCGCTGTCCGATGTTCCATTCGGGATCACTTTGATATATACTAGTCAAACTAACAGCATGTGCTATATCCGGTCTCGTACACAGCATGGCATACATGATAGAACCTATGGCCGAGGCATAGGGAATTTTATTCATCTTTTCTCTATCTTCTGCCGTAGCCGGACTTTGAGTTTTACTCAAGGTCTTACCTGACAACATGGGCACGAACCCTTTCTTGCTTTCTTCCATTCTAAACTTCTTTAGAACTTTGTCTAAGTATGTACTTTGTGAAAGCGCTATTAGACGCTGCTCAAAGGAATTATGCTACTACTGAAAAGGAATTTCTAGCTGTCGTTTTTGGTTGTGATGAGTTTAGACCCTATATTGTAGACTCAAAAGTCACCATTCATACTGATCATGCTGCTATTAAATACCTTATGATGAAAAAGGACGCTAAGCCTAGGCTTATTAGATGGGTGCTGCTTTTACAAGAGTTTGATCGACATATAGTAGATAGGAAAGGTGCTGAAAACCCTGTAGCTGATAATTTATCTCGATTGGAAAACATCTCTTTTGACCCTATGCCTGTTAATGATAGTTTCCCAAATGAGCAATTAGCCGTAGCAGGGGTAAGCTCGCGAGGGAGCCCTTGGTACGCTGATTATGCTAACTTTATTGTCTCCAAGTATTTGCCTCCAACATTTACAGCTTAGCAAAGAAGGAAGTTCTTCTATGATTTGAGGCATTATTTTTGGGATGACCCGCACTTATACAAAGAAGGAGTGGATGGTATTATGCGGAGATGTGTTCCAGAATATGAACAAAAGGAGATATTGCGTAAATGTCATGGTAGTGCTTACGGAGGACATCATGCAGGAGATAGAACTGCACAAAAGGTGCTACAATCAGGTTTCTACTGGCCTACCCTTTTTAAAGATGCAAGAAAATTTGTTTTATCTTGTGATGAATGTCAGCGTGTTGGTAATATTTCTAGACGCAAGGAAATGCCTATGAATTACTCTCTAGTTATTGAACCCTTTGATTGTTGGGGATTTAACTTTATGGGTCCTTTCCCTCCCTCGAAAGGTTATACTCATATTCTTGTTGCCGTTGATTATGTTACTAAGTGGGTAGAAGCCATTCCTACGAAGAGTGCTGACAGGGAAACCTCTCTAAAAATTCTTAAAGATGCTATCTTTCCTATGTTTGGAGTGCCTAGGTATCTCATGACTGATGGGGGTTCTCATTTCATTCATGGTGGTTTTAGAAAGACCCTTGCTAAATATGATGTTAATCATAGAATTGCTTCAGCCTATCACCCCCAAACTAGCGAGCAAGTAGAGTTATCAAATAGAGAAATTAAATCTATCTTGCAAAAGACTGTTAATAGATCCAGAAAAAACTGGGCTAAAAAGTTGAATGATGCTTTATGGGCTTATAGAACAGCCTACAAAAATCCTATGGGGATGTTCCCTTATAAAATGGTTTATGGGAAAGCTTGTCACCTACCTTTAGAATTAGAACATAAAGCTTACTGGGCAGTTAAAGAACTAAATAGAGATTGTAAGCTCGCTGGTGAGAAAAGATTATTTGACTTAAGTTCTTTAGATGAATGGAGGAGTGAAGCCTATGAAAATGCTATGCTCTTTAAGGAAAAAGTTAAAAGATGGCATGACAAGCGAATACTTAAGAGGGAATTTCATGTTGGTGAGAAAGTTCTATTGTATAGGTCTCGTCTCAGATTTTTTGCAGGAAAGCTACTGTCAAAATGGGAAGGACCTTTCATTATTGAAGAAGTATACCGCTCAGGAGCAATAAAAATTTCTTCTTTAAAAGATAATACTACACAAGTAGTGAATGGGCAGGGACTCAAACACTATATTGCTGGGGATTCTTATAATGAAGATGTTGATGCCTTTCAAGTTATAATTCCAGAAAAAATTATCAAGGACCAAATTCAGAGACCTACAGAGTCCGCTTTCAAATAGGTAACAGCTCTGGTAAGAAAAGTTCCGTGAAAATACTATCCAACTATATTTTTGCAGTTTTCAGTCGATAAGGAAAGCTACGAAGCGAAAGAGGGACGAAAACGGAGCCAAGGTGGCTCACACCACCCTGTGGCGCGGGCCCACCCCTAGCCGCGCCACCAGGTGGTGTGGCCACCCCAGACTCCGTCTCCGACCCGTTTTTTCCCAGTAACTTCCTTTCGTCATGAAAATTCGTAATATATAGTCCCCCGGATCTCCTGAGGTTCGTATATCATGTTTTCATCGTGTTTTCGTTTCGATCTGTTTCTGACAGGTAGAGTCCCAGATTTGGAGCTACAATGTCTTCCTCTGGACCAGTCAAGGAAGATTCTTTAGAGGATATCGTCAACCCATACATGAGAGAGTTGAAGATTCATCCCAAGGAGTTGTTGCTTGAAGATGGGGAACTCCGGATAAAAGAGGTTCGAGGACCTAAAGGTGAAGGAAGTCTGGAGGACAGGATGGAAGCACTGGAGCAAGAAGTCTTTAGGTACAAGAAGATGGCGTAGCGCGAAGTGGATATCATCCATAAGATTTGTTCCGAACTCATCGTCGAGCACCAAAAGGAGACTGCTGAACTCAAGGATGAAGTTCTCTCACTCCGCCAAACAACCAACGAACTGCAAGCACAGTTCTATGACGTTCAAAATCAAAACTGTGAGTATGAAGTTAGGTTTAAATGCATAAGTGCTCTTGCAAGTTTCAGGATGCTGGAAACCACGATGTCCTTTGTTGATGGGTGATACATTGCAAATGTATCTATAATTTTTGATGTTCCATGCTTGGTTTTATCCACTTTCTTGTGTTTTGTTCCAACTTTGGAGTACTTTTCATATGATTTCTTGGACTAACCTATTAACAAGAGCCACGATGCGATTGCTGCTTTTCTGCTTTTGGTTCCAGGAAAGTCAGAAAATGAATATTCTTGGAATTGGACGAGACAAAAGCCAAAGCGTCTATTTTTCCGGAAGGGATTAGATGCCATAATACGAGACGAAAAAGGGCTGGGGGCCGGCCACACCACCTGGCCATGTGACGGCCAGCTTGGCTTTTAGGTGTGGTCCGCAGACCTCGGCCTCTCCTTCCCTATATATTGCCCTCGGGACAAAACCCTAAGCACCGATCAAAATCCACGAAAAGAGTCTCAGAGTCATCTCCATCCCTAGATCGGGAGGGATCTCAAGCTCTTCCCAAGACCTGGAGAGGGAAATCACCCTGGAGGCCTTCTTCATCACCATGCAAGCCTCCGGTGTGATGCGTGAGTAGTTCATCCTTGGACTACGGATCCATGTAGTAGCTAGATGGCTGGTTTCTTCTCCTTTGTGCTTTCATGTTTAGATCTTGTGAGCTCCGTTCATGATCAAGATCATCTATTTGTAATCCATACATGTTGTGTTTGCGGGGATCTGATGGATATTGAGATGCTATTTCAGATTGATTATTGATTCTATCATGTCTTTGTTATTTGAGATCTTGCATGCTTTCCGTTGTTAGTAGCTATCTTGGCCAAGTAGATGCTAGCAACTCCAAGAGTTAGTATTTATGCTCGATAGTGGGTTCATGCCTCCGTAATCTGGGGAAGTGATGAAATCTCTAAGGTACTAGATGTCTTGTTGCTACTAGGAGAAAACAACAATCCTTTGTTCATAGAACAATTGTATTGTTTACTTTACACGCAGTTAAGAAGCAATAATCTGCTTGCAACTTAATCGGAGGGGTTCGGATGATAACCAAGGTGGATTATTAGTCATAGATGTAGTTGGATGGCGGTCTATGTATTATGTTGTAATGCCCAATCAAGTCCCAAAGGAGTCAAGATGATTAGTATATGCATGTATTGCTTTCTCGGTGTTTATCAATTGCCCCTGTCGTTGTATTGGGAACGGCGGTACCTAAAAAGGTTAGATAGAGGTGTGGGGACTAGCAGGAAAGCTATCGACGGCGTCCGCAGGCGAGATTGGATCTGACGAGGTGAAGGGACGCAAGAAGTACCTGTGTTCGAGGCCCTCGCGGTGAGGTAAAGCCCCTACTCCTCGATCGACTATGTGGAATATCTGAGCTACAAGTGCTCCTCGAGCTATATTCTTTAGCCTCTTTAAATGAACCGAGACCAACCCTTTCTACTAAGGCCCTCCCTCTCCTTATATAGGAAGAGGCAAGGGTCTCATCGCTAGTCCGATCAAGGGCCCCACAAAGGGTCCCAGCCGACTAGTCATCTGATGCCCGACATGGTATGTCACATCGGTGTATGAGCGGTATGGCCGTATGGTGCGGACGCCAGGCGCTGCCGTCGGCAAGACATGCCACTGCTTTCGTCGCCCACGCCAAGTCTTCGGTATGGACGGGTGGTTGCCCATCTTGTCGTCGTACAGGGCATACCGTGCACTGATACTTACGTCGTCCTGTCCCTCTGATTGGATCCGGCTACGTTGTTGTATCCGGCTACCTCTTCAGGGTCCGGCTATCGGGTGGTAGCCGGTCCATCCTACCCTATCCAGCTGCATCTGGTCAGCCGACCGAGATCCGGCTGTCCTGTTTCTTATTCGGGTGGGGTATCCGGGGATCATCCCCTGACACTAGCCCCCGAGTGCATGTGGATTCCGCCCTTGGGCGAAATGCGCGCGCGCTCCCTTTTGCTTTTCAAATTTTGATCCGGCTGAGCCTGGCGGTTGCGCTACCTGCGACGTCAGTGCTGACGCCGGCCACGCGCGCACGCGCCATCATTGCTCTGCGGTGGGCAGCGTAACGTCCCGTCGCACGTCGCCTCGGGGAACTGCTTGTCCGGCGCTTTGGTTCTCGTTCCCGGATCTTCTACGCATCCTGTCCCGTCACACGGGATCTGGGCGGCGGTTGGGATGTGGGTTGCCTGGATGCGTGCCACGTGGCCCCGCTGACGTTCTTTTTCTTCGCTCCCCCGCTACAATCTCCTTCTCCCTCGCGTGCTGCTGCTCCTGTGTTCTTGCCTTCTACGCCGCCCGCTCGCTGCCGTCGATGTTACGGGCCACCGTCACTCCTCCGTTGCCGCTCCTTCTCCTCATCCGGAAATGGCCGCTGACCGTGATCTGATCCTCGGCTCCTCCGTCACCGAGGATCAGATCGCGAAGTATCGCGCGACCCGCGTCCTCCTGCCGGCGGAGGAGGTGGCGGTGCGGTTGGCGCCGGTGGGGGAAGTGTCGCCGCATCCGGCAGAGGGGGAGCGCGTTATCTTCCTCTCGCACCTAGCGCGCGGGTTTGCGCTGCCGCTCCACCCCTTCTTTCTGACCTTTCTGGTCTTCTTCGACCTCCGCCTCCACCACCTCGGCGCCAACGCCATCGGAACACTGGCGCACTTCATGGCGTTCTGCGAGAGTTACCTCGGGATCCAGCCGGATCTCGGGCTCTTCTGCCGGCTCTTCCGAGTTCGGCCGCAGGTCCAGTACACGAAGGGCCCACTAGTCGTCTGCGGCGGCGCCTCCATATACTCCCGCTCCCAATCCGGCTACCCGAAGTTCTTGCTCCAGGACACGGTACGGCTGTGGCAGCAGTCGTATTTTTATGTCAAGAACGTCACCGGCGTCGACCGGATAAACCTGCCGGCCTTCCAAGACGTCGAGTCCAGCCGGCAAAACTGGGACCTGAAGGTCTACGACGACAAGGCGGAGACGGACGCGACGCTGGCGCGCATGCGCTCCCTTGTCACCTGCCAGCTAACCGGTCAGGACATCACCCTTAGCTGGATGTCCCGGCTGATGATTCCGCTCCAGCAGCGGGCGCACAAGATGTGCTTCTACTCCGGCCGGCTGGACCCGACCCGGCTGTCGCGCCGCGATCCCCGCTACCACAACTTGAAGGAGTGGTTGTGGACGATCAGCAAGGAGCGGCTGCCGGAGAACTGGAAGTTCAGCCTGGCGCCCTACAGCCGGGAGAACCGCGCGCCCCGGGTAAGTTCTTGTAGCCGGAATTTTTGCTTATTCCCTCTGTTATCTCCTTGTTCTGTCTGGCTGACCTTTTGCATTCGCCAGATCTTCCCCTGCATCCTTCGCGAGGAGGGCGACGCTCCTCTCGAGGTGTTCGCGCCGGACTTGCCCGAGCCGCGCGCTCGGCGATCCGGCGAGGAATCGGATGGGGACGGTGATGCCTTCCCCAGCCGGAACGACGAGCCGGTCGCCGACCCGCACGCGGAGGTGCACGAGGAGGAGGAGGCCGGGCCGACCACGGAGTCGGCGACGCGCTCCGCGGCAGACGACAAAGCAGGCGGGAGCGGTTCCGGCCATTCGGGCTCCCGCCGGCCTGCGGCGGAGGAGCCGGCTCTGAAGAGGGGCCGAACTAGCGCCCTGTCGCCAAGCCATCTTGGCCGGAAGAAAGGGCCGCCCCCGGTTGTGCCGGGGTACATTTTTCTCCCTCCCCCCTCGGTGCTTTCTGTTTGTTTTTCCTTGTCCTTGTTTTTCTAACTTTAGCCTGTTTTGCTCTTGTCTGTTCCTCTTTCCCTTTAGCGCACTGGTTTCTTTCGGTCTGCAGCGAGCTCGGCTGACGCCCGCCTGGTCAGCCGATCCAACCGGCGCCTCCCCTTCCTCTGAGGCGCAGCCTCCTTCTCCTCCTCAAGCCGAGCCGGCTGCCCCTTCCCAGCCGGAGGGTCCCCAGCCGGAAGCGACTCGCTCCCAGCCGGAAGGTTCCTCCGTCGGCGTGCGGGGGGCTACTGGCAAGGAGGTTGTCGTGGTTGGCAACGACGACTCCGACGAGGCGCTCAGGGAGGAGTGGCAGACAACAGTGCTCGCGGCGAAGGAGTCCTTGGCCGTCAACGCCGTGGACGATGACGCCTCCTCCATCGTCATTGCCGGATCTTGCCGCCACGCCGAGCCGGGCGGTCAAGGAGATCCGGCTGCTTGAGGCCACAGCCGGTGGAACCTGCAGCTGGAGCAGAAGCTTCACGCCAACGGACCTCCTGCAGTAAGTCCGCCTTATCCGTCTGGCTTTTTTTTTAATAATAGTCGGCTTCGTTGCAGCCATCCTCGTGTGTGCTCAGCGCGAGATCGATCGCTTGAAGAAAGCGAACGACCGGCTGAGCAGGTCCAACTCCACGCTGCACTTGCAGAACAAGGACTGGCACGCGCGGGTAGACGGCTTGGTGGCTACCGTCAAGGAGCGCGATGCCTCGCTCGCTAGCCCGACCGAAGCCTTCTCCCTTCTCGAGGCCCAGAACAAGGACCAAGAGAAGGAGATAAAGCGGCTGGCGGTCAAGGAGAAGGCGCTGGTGGAGGAGCTGATGCAAGTCGGCCACACTGCCAAAGGTGAGTTCTTTCTTCCGTCTTCTTTTCTTTCCGGATCCGGTAGCCGGATTTGACTCCTCTTTTCTGACAGCCTTTTACCCCGGCATAGACCTGCTGGCCTACAACCGGCTGCAGAATCGGGGAGCGCAGCCGACGGCTCAGGAGCTCGTCGTCCTTCTTGGCGAGGAGGCCGCGAAGCTTCGTCAGGCGGCGCGGGACATCTTCTCCTTTATGTGGCCGGAGGCTCCGGTTCCGGAGACGATGGCGCAGCTGGCGGCGAAGGTGGGAGAGGTGCCGGCTGCGGTGGACCGGCTGCGGGATCTGGCGGCGCGGGGTGGAGCGGAGATGGCCTTGGCGCTGATGCTTTCCTGGTACAAGGATGCTCGCGTCGAGAAGATCGATGGGGGCTTCCGCGCCGGAGCCGATTTTGCCGCCATCCGCCAAGCCCATCCGGAGCTTCGCGGGTCCGCCATCAAGATCACCGACTACGTGGATCCGGACGAGGTGCTCACCGACTCGGAGTCCCCCGACACTCCGGATGCGGAGTCCTCGGTGCCGCCGCCTTCGCCGAGCCGGACGAGCACCGCGGCTCGCCCCACCTCCGGCATCTGCCACCAGAACCCCCCACGGCAAAGGCCCTGCTGCCGTTTAGATGCCGGGTGTATTTGATTTGTTTTTAGGTTATCGTGGAACTTGTCTGTCTGTACCGGCTATCTTTGATGCCGGGTAACTCTCGGGAGCTTCGTCTCCCTTTTGCTTGTTAATATTAAATTCTTGAGTCTTCCTTTGCTTGTGTCTTGAATTTTCTTTTGATATCTTTGCCGGCCCACTTCGCCCGGCTGACCTAGCCCGGCTAGGCACTTTTAGCCGGACGAACTACACCTCCAGTGGGGGCGCGCGAGCGCACCCACTTGGTGTATCCCCCGAGATTCGGAGTAGCTAGCGTAGCCGAGTGCTTCGAATCTTCCTTGTTCTTCCCCGTTCTTCTAACTTTATCCGACTGGCCTCGCCCTAGTCGGCTGCTTTCGTCGGCTGGACGCCTTCAGCCGGGGGAACCACCATTCTAGTGGGCGGCTGAGCACACCCACCGGTGTAGCCCGAGATTGAGTAGCTGGCGAGCAGTGCTTCAATCTTTCTTGTCTTTTATTGCTCCCGCCCTTGCCCTCACCTGGGCTCCGAGCTGCCGACTAAGCGCCCTTAGTCGGCCAGGAACTACAAGATTCCACTGGGCGTGGCGCACTCAAGTGTAGCCCCCGAGATTCGAAGCGCTTGATGAAGGCAAGGGCTGCGAATCTTCTTTCCTTCTCCTGAATTCCGACTCGAAGTAGTCGGACAAGAACGCACATATGCATACACATACATCTTCATAGGTTAATAGATTAGTCTGTTAAATCGTAGCCGGGAAACGGCTTATTTTTTCAAAAACTGGCTTGCTCCTTTCTAGGCACTACCGCTTTCGTGTGTTCTCTGTTTTCATGCGTCCTTGCCGGACAACCGGGTTGTGGTCTGCAGCTTAATCGAAGGAGTCGACAAGACATTACGACGGTACTAGCGGCTTAGCGGCTGGATTGGTTTGAGCTAGTTGCGGGGCCGGGACGCCCGATCTGTCACGCCTCTTCCCCGTTTTTCATGTGGGATGCCTCAGGCTTTTGCTCTTGCTAGCCGGACAGCCGGGTTGTGGTCTATAGCTGAGACGAAGAGTGGGCCTCTAACATCATCGCACACTACTCAGCCGGTTTGTTGGCTTAACAGGCCGGGCCAGCCGGCGAGCCCCCGGGTAGGGGTAGCCGGAGCCGGAAAATTTTAATCGGAGAATGTGCACGCAATTTCGGAAGGAGCCCCCGAGATTCTCGTGGGAGTCCGCATTTTCATTTATGAGGTTTTCGGATACATACACCGTTTGGCGACTAGGTGTAAAAGCAGCAGGTCGCTGCGTTCCAAGGACGTTCGGTCTTCTCGTCCGATTTGTCCAGCTTGTTCTTGCGCGGCTGCTGTGCGTCGATGAGGTAGTAAGAGTCGTTGGGCAACGCCCGACTGATGATGAAGGGGCCCTCCCAGGGTGGTGATAGCTTGTGCATGCCCTTCGTGTCTTGCACCAACCGGAGAACCAGGTCACCCTCGCGGAATGCGACTGGGCGAATCCGGCTGGAATGGTAGCGGCGTAGTCGCTGCTGGTACAGGGCGGATCTGGATAGGGCCAGCTCGCGGGCCTCCTCCAGGAGATCTACCCCGTCCTCCCGCGCCTCCTTGTTGGCCTGCTCGTCGTAGAGGAGCTTGCGGGAGGAGTCGAATTCGATGTCGGCAGAGAGGACGGCTTCCAATCCGTAGACCAGGAAGAATGGCGTGTAGCCGGTTGACCTATTCGGCGTGGTGCGGAGGCTCCATAGCACAGCCGGAAGTTCTTCGATCCAGCATCTGGGTGACCGCTCCAACGGCTCGATGAGACGTGGTTTGATGCCGGCTAGCACCAAGCCGTTTGCTCGTTCGACCTGCCCGTTGGACTGTGGATGTGCAACGGAGGCGAGGTCTAGCCGGATGGCCTTGTTGCTGTAGAACCGGGCGAAGGCCCCCTTGGCGAAGTTCGTGCCGTTGTCGGTGATGATGCTATTGGGGTAGCCGAAGCGGTTGATGATGTCGGTGAAGAAGGTAATAACCGTCGCCCCATCCAGCTTCCGGATAGGCTTGGCCTCGATCCACTTTGTGAACTTGTCCACCACTACCAGCAGGTGGGTCATTCTCACGCGAGCTCGCTTGAAGGGCCCGACCATGTCGAGGCCCCAAACCGCGAAGGGCCAGGTGATCGGTATGGTCTTGAGCACCGAGGTTGGCATGTGCCTGAGCTGCCCGAAGCGTTGGCACCCATTGCACGCGCGGACCAGTTGCTCGGCATCCTCGAGGCGGTGGGCCAATAGAAGCCATGGCGAAACGCCTTGGCGACTATCGCCCTTGACGAAGCGTGGTGCCCACACTCGCCCTGGTGGATGTCCTTGAGTAGCCGGTAGCCTGTGTCTACGTCGACACATCTTTGGAAGATACCGGATACACTGCGCTTGTATAGCTCGCCGTTTATGATGGTGTATGTATGCGTGCGGCGTCGGATTTGTCTGGCCTCCACCTCGTCATCCGGGAGTTCGCTGTTGGCGATGTAGTTCATGAAGGGCTGTGCCTAGGATGGCACTTCTCGGATGACGAGGACGCTCCTGTCCTCCGGTTGTCGGGTGTTGGTGGGCCGTCCGGGTGGGATATCCGGGGCGACAGCCCCTGAGCCACTGGGCGAGCCGGTAGCCCCTGGGTCTTGCGAGCCGGAGGGCACCGCTTGGCCGGAGTTGGCATGAGTTTTCTTCTTTGGTGGCTCCGCCGGCTCCGCCTCCGCTGCCCCGGCTGCCAGGACGCTCCTCGCCCAGATGATGGAATTTGATTCCGGCGACGGGTTGATGGATGGCTTGCGTAGGTGCTCCAGGGAGACCCCTGGTGGGATGGCCTGCCTGGTGGACCCTATCTTGGAGAGTGCGTCGGCTGCCTCATTGTTGGTGCGGGGGACGTGATGAAATTCGCACCCGTCAAAGGAGGAGCTGAGCTTCTGGATGTGGAACCGGTAGAGGGCCATGTTGGCATCTCTGGCGTCCCATTCCCCGGATACCTGTTGTACTACCAGGTCCGAATCGCCGAAGCACAGGATCCGGTTGACGCCGATTTCCTTGGCCAGCCGGAGCCCGTGCACTAGTGCCTCGTATTCGGCTACGTTGTTGGAGGCCTTGAAGTGGATCTGCAACACGTACTCCAGCCGGTCTCCCTTGGGCGAGGTGAGCACGATGCCGGCTCCCAAGCCCCCGAGCATCTTCGACCCGTCGAAGTGCATCCTCGATGGTCCGAATCCGAACCGTGGGAGATCTTGGTCGCGCCCGATTGACGAGAAGTCGCCATCGCAGTGACTTGATCGTGAGCCGGGGCTCGTACTGGATGGAGTAGGCAGCGAGCTCAATGGCCCATTTGGCGACCCGGCCAGTGGCGTCCTTGTTGCCGATGATTTCCGAAAGGGGTGCAGTGCACACGACCTTGATCGGGTGCTCCTGGAAGTAGTGCTTGAGCTTCTTGCATGCTAGGTACATGCCGTAGCACATCTTTTGGTAGTGGGGGTAGTTCTGCTTGGAGAGGAGAGAACCTCGCTGAGGTAGTAGACGGGTCTCTGAACTTGCTGAGACTTGCCTTCCTCGGGGCGCTCCACCACCAGGACGACGCTGACGACCCGGCTGGTGGCTGCTATATAGAGCAACATCGGCTCCTTGCTAGCCGGCGTGGCTAGAACCGGCACTGTGGACAGCATGCGCTTGAGGTCGTGAAACGCGGTGTCGGCCTGCGAAGTCCAGGAGAACTTGTCCGTCTTTTTCATCAGCTGGTACAACGGAAGTGCCTTCTCCCCCAGCCGGCTGACGAAACGACTGAGGGAAGCCAGGCATCCGGTGAACTTCTGGACTCCAAGCAGGTTCTTGGGCGCTTGCATCCTTTCGATGGCCGCGATCTTCTCCGGATTTGCCTCGATGCCTCGCTGAGATACGAGGAAACCGAGTAGCTGGCCGGATGGTACTCCGAAGACGCATTTTTCCGGGTTCAGCTTCATCTGGTACTGGCGGAGGTTACCAAATGTTTCTTCCAGATCCTCGAGGAGGGTGTGCTTTTCCTTGGTGTTGATGACCACGTCATCCACATAAGCGTGCACGTTTCGGCCTATCTGCGAGTGCAAGCATTTCTGCATACATCGCTGATAGGTGGCGCCTGCGTTCTTTAGGCCGAAAGGCATGGTTACATAGCAGAAAGCCCCGTAGGGGGTGATAAATGATGTCTTAATCTGATCAGCCGGGTTTAGCCGGATCTGATTGTATCCAGAATAACAATCTAGAAAAGACAACAAATCATAGCCGGCCGTGGAATCGATGACCTGATCGATACGGGGCAAGGCGAAGGGGTCTTTCGGGCACGCCTTGTTCAGGCTGGTGTAGTCGATACACATGCGCCATGTCTTGTTCTTTTTCAATACCAGGACTAGGTTCGCCAGCCAGTCCGGGTGGTATACTTCCATGATGAACCCGGCTGCGAGGAGCCGGGTGATCTCGTCACCGATTATCTTTCTCTTTTCTTCTGCGAACCGGCGCAGAGGTTGCTTGACCGGCTTGGCATCCGGACGCACATGAAGTGAGTGCTCGGCGAACACCCTCGGCACACCCGGCATGTCTTTGGGAGACAATGCGAAGATGTCCCGATTCTCACGGAGGAAGTCGATGAGCGCGCCTTCCTATTTGCTGTCTAAGCCGGCACCAATGGTGACGAACTTAGTCGGGTCGGAGGGGTCGAGCAGGATCCTCTTTGTCTCCTTTGCCGGTTGGAAGGCTCCTTCTCCAGCCGGTTTGCTGCTAGCCGGGACGTCCTGCTGGGCCATGGCCACATTGCGCATGATCGCGCGCTTTTCTTCGGCTATGATGAGGGCCTCTGCTAGTTTGGAACCGGCTGAGGCGCACTCCATCGATCGCCTGAAGCAGCCGACAACGATGATCACGCCGTGGGGTCCTGGCATCTTCGTCTTGAGGTATGCGTAGTGGGGGACGGCCATGAACTTGGCAAGGGCGGGGCGCCCGAGGAGAGCGTGGTAGGAGCTCGTCAAATTTACCACCTCGAACCAGATTGGTTCGCGGCGGAAGTTCTCCTCGGTCCCGAAGATGACGTCCAGCTGGATTTTTCCCAGCGGAGCGCAGGCTGGCCCCGGCAGTACGCCGTGGAACGTCGTGGTAGTCGGGCGCAGGTCGCTTTCGCGAATGCCCAGCTTCTCCAGCGAGGACTGGTAGAGGAGGTTGAGGCTGCTGCCTCCGTCGATGAGGATACGCGAAAATCGGCAGGTGCGCGCGTTGGAGACGATGAGGGGGTCGAGCACCATGGCATAGCCCCCGGGAGTCGGCAGATGCTCAGGTTGATCTGCCCAGCTCCAGGTGATGGGGGTTTCCGACCAGTTCAGGTATTGGGGGACCAGAGAAATGATGGCGTTGACCTCCTTGGAGCGTCGCCTGCGGCTGTGCTTGTCGTCCTGCTCCGTCACGAAGATGTGGTAGGCGGCGTGCGGCTGGGGGTAGCCGTTGTTGTTGTTGCCGCCGTTGGCGCCGTTACCATCATTACCGGATCCCCTAGCCGGTGGTGGTGGTCCACCCGATGGGGGAGGCGGGAGACGAGGCTGGTTGCCCTAGTCCTTTAGCTGGTGAGTCCAGTTGTAGTTCCGGGTGGTGTGCGTAGCCGGTTTGAAGGGACCGCTATGGCACTTGCACGGGCCGTCAATCATCTGGTCGAAGGTGAGCCGGGGCTTCTGCCTTCTTGTGTCGTTAGCCGGTGCGTCGGGCGCACCTTCTACGGCATTGACCTGCCGCGCGTGGTAGCGAGGCTTCTGTTGCCTGTCCTGGCGGTCCCCGTGGAAGCGGTTGTCGTTGCCGTGGCGTCTGGAGGATCCGGCTTCACCAGCCGGATTGCTCGGACGGTTGCAAGCCGGCTCCGTGGGAGTCGGACGGCCTTCCGCGTTTACTCGGAGGGGCTTCTTCATGGCGGCATCTGCCGTGGCGTACTGGTTGGCAACCGTCATGAGCTCCGCCATGGTTTTCGGCTCATCACACAGTAGCCGATGGCGAAGCATGGTGCCCTCTCGGCATCCTTCGATGAAGAAACCGATGGCTTGGCTCTCCAGGATGCCCTTGCAAGTGTTGCGGAGCTCCGTCCACTTGGCGAGGTACTCGCGGTCGGTCTCGCGGTCGCCCTGGACGCACAAGGCCAGGTCGCGTGGGCGTCCTGGGCGCTTGTACGTGCCGTTGAAGTTGCGAACGAAAACCTTCTTGAAATCAGGCCAGGCGTTGATGCTGTTGGGCGCGAGGCTATTGAGCCAAGTCCTTGCCGACCCGGTTAGCATGAGAAGGACGTAATGCACGGCTGTGCGCTTAGTCCCGTGGGCGATGCCGACTGCCGTGGCGTAGTCGGTCAACCAGTCTTCGGCTTCATCTTGCTGTCGTGCCAGGGGTGTCCTCGGCGGGAGAATTTATCCGAAACGGCTCGTTCGGATCACGGGTCGAAACTGGTCGGTAGAATCTTCCTCCTCCGTGTGGCGTGCTTGAGCGAGCAGCTCGTCTGATGCGAGCATCCGGACAATCCGGGTTGGCGTGCCACCCGGCCCGAGAGGCGGAACCGGCTGGTCAGGTGCTCCGGCTGGTGGGGGTGGAGGTGGCGGGTTCTGCTGACCGTGCGCTCCTGGCGGCTGGCCCCTGTTGTCGGAGCTGCGACGCCTGCTGCGGGCCCTAGCCGGCTGAGGGGAGGACGCCTGCTGCGTGTCACGTGGTGCGCCCCTGCTGTTGGCGGGTAGCCTGCTTCCTCTGGAGTAGCTAAGGTCCTCCTGCGTCTGCCGGTTAGCGCCGGCCTGCTCGTCCGCGACGCGGAGGAGCTCCTGGACACGAGCGTGCTGGCGGGCTCGCTCCTCGCCCTCCAGGCTGGGTAGTTCTTCTGCTGCGGCTCGCGCCGCGCGCAAGTTCTTGATGGGCGTGCTGTAGGTGGGCCGTGTAAGGCGTCGCGGGATCGGTTCTCCGTCCTTCTCCATCCTGCCGCTTAGCTCACCGCCCGACGTCGTACCTGGCGCGCGGCTCGGCTCCACGCGCTGGCGATCTTCACCGCTGCTGCCAGCTCCATGGCCTCCTGGAGGAGGATCTGTCTCTCCATGGTGAAGTTGGCCTCCGCCTCCTCCAAGTTGTCCCCGAGGGTAACCGGCGTCAGGAGCCGATCAATGGCATCCTCGACTGGGTTCCGAGGCTGCGAGGGAGCGGAAGTTCCGACCTCGTCCACGCCGCTCCTGCCGGCGGGCTGCAGCTGATCCGCCATCATGACCTCCACGTCGCAAGGTGCGGCGGAGGTGCCACCGCTTGGGCATGGCGGCCCCGTGACAGAGACGATTTCCCTAGGGAAACGCTCCGGGACGGTGGCGATGTAGACGGAGAGATCGCCGAATAGCAGAACGGTGCCGTTTGCCGGGAAGGAAGTTCCGGCGAAGCAGGAGGCGTTGTCGATGACGCAGTCGAACTTGCCGAGCGTGAGCACCAGGCCGGAGGCCACGCGCTCACCGGCTGAAGTGCGGGGTCCCGTGCGGAACGTGACTCCGGTCGAAGCCATCGACCCCACGGTGGGCGCCAACTGTCGTTGTATTGGGAACGACAGTACCTAAAAAGGTTAGATAGAGGTGTGGGGACTAGCAGGAAAGCTATCGACGGCGTCTGGCGAAGAGATTGGATACAGGCGGCGGGACGCAAGAAGTACCCAGGTTCGGGGCCCTCGCGGTGAGGTAAAGCCCCTACTCCTGCCTGATCTGACTATGTGGAATATACGAGCTACAAGTGCTCCTCGAGCTGTATTCTTTAGCTACTGCCTTAAATGAACTGATACCAACCCTTTCTACTGAGGCCCTCCCTCTCCTTATATAGGAAGAGAGGCAAGGGTCTCACTGGCTAGTTCGACTGGCGGGCCCCACAGGCGGGTCCTAGCCGACTAGTCATCTACAGTACCCGGCAGGGTATGTCACTTCGGTGTATGAGCGGTATGGCTGTCGTAGGCACAGTGGACGCCGTGCGAGCCCGTCGTTAACACAGGCCACTGTTCCCGCGTCAGCCACGCCAAGTCTTCGGTATGGGCGGGTGGTTGCCCGTCTTGTCGTTGTGGCGTGCACTGCAGCGTCACGTCGTCTGTCCCTCGATTGGATCCGCCACGTTGTTGTATCCGACTACTCTTCTTGGTCCGCTCGGGTGGTAGCCGTCCATCCTACTCCGGTGCATCAGATCGGTCACCGATCGAGATCCGGCTGTCCTGTTTCTTATTCGGGTGGGGTATCCGGGGATCATCCCCCTGACAGCCCCGCTGTAATTTGTTCACCCAGCATGTTATCTATCTAAGGAGAGCCACCTCTAGTGAACTATGGATCCCGGTCCTTGTCTTTTATATTCAATCTACAATCTTTTACTGCTTTGTGTTTACTTTCTACAAACTTTTACTTCTTTCCATTCGATACGTTTAATCCTTTGTTTTCCGCAAAACACGGTGAGATTGACAACCTCATCGCAAGTTGGGGACAAAGTTCTGTGGTTGTGTTGTGCAGGTCTCCACGTTGCTACTAGCACCGGTAGTGCGCCCTGCCAAAGCTCAGCTAGTAACACCTTTGGGGTGTTTCCTTGCTCCTACTGGTTCGATTAAACCTTGGTTTCATAACTGAGGGAAAACTTACTGCTGTGCTCATCATACCTCCCTCTTGGGGTTCCCAACGAGCTCTATGTTGAAAGTCGAGTGCATCAAGATCTTTTGTGGTGCCGTTGCTGGGGAGTCAAGAACATCTTCACAAGGGGAGTCCCTCATAACCAATCTCTTTACTTTGTTGTTTTTGTTTTGCTTAGTTTCTTTTTGCTTTGTTTGCTCGTTTTTTGTTTTTCAAAAATCCAAAAAAATTAGTTTTACTTGTTTGTTTTCTTTATCAAAAACACAAAAAAAATTAAGTCTCCTTTAGTTGTCACCTCTTCCTTAGCTCACCATGTTGATCCCCAAGTTCACCCTGAAAGACCTTCCAATTGGTAGTGGTTCTATAATTGGGAAAGATAACATTGAAGAATTCTTTAATCATGTTAGCAAACATGAAGATACTGAGGATAGATCCCTTGTAGAACTTGCTTCAAATTATGAGATTGTTGTAGCTTCTTTAATTCACATGTTAGAAGCTAGGTTTGTTAACCTCAACCCCTTAATGCAAGTAATGTTTCTTAAGCTTAAAGAAATTGAGGATCCTGAAAAGTGGGATTTTATTCTAGAAACTTTGTTTAAGGAATTCTATGATGTTGCCAAGGAAGCTAGAAAAGTTTTTGAACGTTTCAATATGCTAGGGTCATGTGTAGATGTTGTTGGTACGCGAGAAAAGATGAACAAAACCGAACCTAATGGGGAGGAACCTAAGATACCAATACCCTTTAAACTAGTAGCAATACATGATGCCATAGAAAAGAATCTTGATTGGATTGTTCCTGCAAACCCTTTTGACGAGAATAGTGAACCTAAGAGCATTGAGAGAGGATCCTCTAGAACTTATTTGGATGATATACCTTGCCTTGTTGAAAATATTTCTGGTATTGATCTTAATGTTTCTTCATTTGAGAACACTTGATTCTTTCTTTGCTTCTTATGCCTAACTTAAAGGTGTTAAAGAAAAGTACTTGTTGGGAGATAACCCAAGAGTTTTAGATGAGTCTTGGAAGTTATTAGCTCTGTAATAACCTCTTCTTATCCTTTTTATTTGCTTTTTGTGCCAAAAGTAACCTCTAATGAGAGTGAAGTAATGATTGGGAAAGTTGCTGCCCCGAAACAGATTTCTGTGCTTCACCGTAAATATTCCAGAGAGAGCTCTGTACGTCGGATTGAGCTGTAATTTTTTGTGCTTCTGCCCCAGGTTGTTTTATAACTTTCGTTAGTTCAACACCTTTTGATTTGAGCAACAGAAGGTCTTCGAAAAAATTCGTCTTTACCTGCTGGTCTGTTTTGACAGATTTCTGCCAATTTCTCCATTTGCTTCTTGTTAGTTCCTTCTTGAGTTCCTTTGGGGAATCGATCTTTTTGAGGGAAGTGCTACAGTAGCTAATATTCTAATAGAAGTTTATTTTGTGTTAGAACTGAACCTCGCGACTTCTTTATCTTAAGTGCACTAATGTTGCTAATGAAATTGTGTGAAGTTTTGTATGAAGGAAACATTTCAGGTGTATGGAAGGAACGAGTAATGAGATGAAGGATGGACTAAAGCTCAAGCTTGGGGATGCCACGCGTGTCACCCCAAGAAATATCCAAGAAGTACAAGCGTCAAAGCTTGGGGATGCCCAAGGCATCCCCTTCTTCATCAATAAAAATCCCAGGTTTCTTCCAAACGCTTCATTTTTATTGTTTCATGCACAATTGTGTTTTTCTTGGAGCGTCTTCTTTTTCATTTTCATTATGGTTTTTTGTTTGCTTTAGTTTTCTTAGTTTTATGAATAAGTTGGTTGGACCCCCTCTTTCACACTTTGGTTTGCGAATAGTTTGGTTTGGTTTGGAAAAGAGTAGGAAAGTTCATACTTATGTGGTAAAAAGAGCTCGTTTTTGACTGTGGCTATGCTTTGTCATGCCATGCTTGATATTGTTTTGGCTTTATGCTTAGTATTCTTTGCTGTAGCATGACTTGCTATAAACAATTGAGATTGCTTAATGTGCCTTGGATGAATCATGCGTTGTTTTAGCATATTAACGCATAGTATAGTGGTATTCTCCTTTGATGCTTTATTTGGGTTGAGTTGGCACATGCTCACACCATGTTATGACTATCACAAGTCACCATAAGCCTTTATGATCCTTTAGTTTTCAACTTGTAGTATCACTTTATGCTTTGATCAATGATGCTTTGTCGCTCTGCATGATTATGGCCATTATTGCTCTCTTAGTTTGTCGCTCCCAGTCTTTTGCTAGCCTCCACAACAAAGTATGAGTTCCACTCATGCATCAAACTCCCTAAACCAAGTTATTCAAAAGAGTCCACCATACCTACCTACTAGCTTATGCTATTCCAAGTATATTCATGCTTTTGTTTATCTTCCACTTGTTATGAGAAAACTAGTGATTAAAGCTCTCACGAACTTGATGGCACACTTTACTTTACTTGCCCTTAATAAACTTGAACCATTGTGTCTTCTATGTTGTATATGCTTGCACTTATTTGTTGGGAATTAGCAGAACCATGCTTTCATGGGAACGCTTTCAACATTGCACTTGGTACTTGTACCTAGTTGATATCATGCTCTTTTGTATATGGACGTCATCGGTGTGAAATGAAAGGGGAGCCTGTAAGTCCATGGAGTTATGTATATGTGTTAGAGAAATGCCTGGGCCACTGGTCTAATCCATGCTGACATGGTGGAAACCTGCAGAGTACCCATAATGAGTTGTCTATGAAGCATTCTTCTTATAAAAAAAAGAGTCCTCTATTGAGAAAAAAAGAGAAAAAAAGATACTATAAAAAGAGGAAAGAGAGAAAAAAGCACCATATTCCCATGGTAAATAAGAAGAATGGTGAGATGCTCGTTGTCTGGTTGCCTTGTCATTTTGATACGGGGATTCTTCCATATCATCGGGCAAGGGGTACCCCGTTGGCGGTTCTCAATGATACACTTGTACTTACAATGACAAGAACTTACCGGTGACTAAACTTGAGTAGCATGAGGAGCGGCCCTCGTATACAAGGGACATGAGATTTCTGACTTATACTTCGTCAAGCATGTACACCATAGTTTGTTCACTTTAACCTTAATCACTTCAAGATGCTTATGATAGGGGCAATGAGAGCTGAAAGCTACAAGTACCATAATTTTTGGAAGCTCTTTATGAGACTTGAATCCGTACTTCCTTTTACAAAAGGCTTTTCTTCTACCATTATATTGAGTCTCCACCTTCTATCTTTATGCACCTACTTTGAGAGCATAGTGGCCATTCTTAGTTCTATGTGCATTGTCCCAAGACTTGTTGATTGATGCATAACTTTGATATTGCTTGTTTTAAACTATTTGTATCTAGTCACTCTTATGAACTTTGAAAGTGTCCTATGCATTTATGTTTGCTACTCTATGAGGGACAAGCTGAATGCTACTATGCTATGTTTTCTTTATGTGAAACAAACAAACGTCTTGCAAAGCATCATTATTCATTAATCTTTTGTTTATGCCTTTTCATGTTGCAACATAGTTTCTTTGTCTTATTGCTAGAACTTTGTCTTTAATGTTATGATTGAAGTACTATGATCCCAACTTTGAATGTTCTACAAATACTTTGATCAAGTTTATGATGGTGCATGTCACCTCAAAAATTATTTCTTTTTATCACTTACCTACTCGAGGACGAGTAGGAGTTAAGCTTGGGGATGTTGATACATTGCAAATGTATCTATAATTTTTGATGTTCCATGCTTGGTTTTATCCACTTTCTTGTGTTTTGTTCCAACTTTGGAGTACTTTTCATACGATTTCTTGGACTAACCTATTAACAAGAGCCACAGTGCCAGTTGATGTTTTCTGCTGTTTTTGGTTCCAGGAAAGTCAGAAAATGAATATTCTCGAAATTGGACGGAACAAAAGCCAAAGTGCCTATTTTTCTGGAAGGGATCAGATGCCAGAATACGAGATGGAGAAGGGCTGGGGGCCGGCCACACCACCTGGCATGGCCAGCTTGGCTCACCAGCGTAGTGCAGTCTGCCAGCACCCTCGACCTCTCCTCCTTCTATATATTGCCCTCGGGAAAACCCTAAGTACCGATCAAAAATCCACGAAAAGAGTCTGGCAGTCATCTCCATCCCTAGTCGGGAGGGATGAAGCTCTTCCGGCACCTGCGGAGAGAATTCACCACAGGCCTTCTTCATCACAATGCAAGCCTCCGGTGTGATGCGTGAGTAGTTCATCCTTGGACTACGGATCCATGTAGTAGCTAGATGGCTGGTTTCTCCTCCTTTGTGATTTCATGTTTAGATCTTGTGAGCTCCGTTCATGATCAAGATCATCTATTTGTAATCCATACATGTTGTGTTTATGGGATCGATGGATATTGAGATGCTATTTCAGATTGATTATTGATTCTATCATGTCTTTGTTATTTGAGATTTTGCATGCTTTCCGTTGTTAGTAGCTATCTTGGCCAAGTAGATGCTAGCAACTCCAAGAGTTAGTATTTATGCTCGATAGTGGGTTCATGCCTCAGGTAATCTATAAGACCCCTCCTTTATAAAGGATAGGATCCCTGTGATTGCAATGCTAGTCCCTGGATCAAAGCTAGCATCCACAGTTTAAGATGAAGTACACAGATACAAAGGTCGTTTATTACAGTCATTCCAGAGATAAAACATAGTCTTTTACAACTCAGGGCCAAAGGCCTAATACAAGAGTTTATGGAATAAGTAAATAAACATAAGTCTTCATCTTCATGTGCCACAGGCAAGCATGTTGAGTGTAGACTCATGACTCCTATTCATCATCGGAGTAACCTGCAACATTACAAGTTACAGCCACAGAGGGTCAATACTTTGGAATAGTATTGGCAAGTGATACCTTAGTATATAATAAGTGGACTAAAATACTATATGCATTTTTGGCTAGGTGGAGCTTGGCTGGCTTTGCTCAAAATAGATTTTTCCTTATCATTTGAAAACACTAAGTTTTTGTTTGGCTCAAAACACCCAAGGCATCTACCAATCAAAGACTGAAGATCCACTCAGGGCATCTACCAATCAAGGACTGAAGATCCTTTTAACCCTTGTTCACCCACAAGTTTTATTTAGAAATTGGAGTGATGAGATTCTTGAAGCTTCCATGTCTTGATGCTCAAATTGTCCTTTACCAGGGACATGGCTAAGTACTTAGGTTTTACACTCTGCAGAGGTGGTGCACTTTCCCCACAAGACTTGGTTTCCCAAGACAAGACCCTTCAGAAGCCTTTCCTTAGTCAAATGGACGCGCTCCAACCTATCATTCCCTCTACCACCAACTATCCAAGAGACTAAGTTCTAGCAACCTAAGATCATGGCAGAGCCCATAATGCCAAGTGGTTGCACTTGAAGCTTCTCAACATTTGACATCTCAAATCTCTTTGTTTCCTGGGTGGCCATCCACAAGTGAGATACACTAAGGTAAACCATAAACATGGGCCTTGTGAACCACTCAACCAAAAACCACCATGCAAGTCCCAATCCACCCAGGAGATTCATTAACTTAGTTGTTTTATTAAATAAAACACAAGTCCTCAGACTTAGAATATTTTTCCATAGTGTGAATATATTAACCACCCTTGTTTTCTAATAGCTAGGCTAAGCATGGCATGGCAACTTATCCTTAGGGAATTTTCCTAGCAACTCTACCATTCTAATCTACATAGGATTTCCCATCACCTCTTTTGACAAAGGTAGCATGCAAGACTTAGCAAAAATATCTAATGCAAGTATAAAAATATAGGAAGGGAATATTCATGAAGATATCACTTGCCTTGGAAATGTGGAGAGTAGCACTCGTCACAATCACAATCACTAGAAAAATCTACACACAAAGTTGTAGCACACAATTACACACAAATATATACAAACAAAAATAATATGAATGCATGCATGCATGAATCTACTAAGTGGTGATTTTTGAAAACTCTACCAAGCAAGTGCAAGTTTACAGAAACTAAACAAGTCACAAGAATAGCTAAGACAAACTTTTTTGGTATTAAACAAACTACTAAATTAAATTCACACTCAAAAAGGCCTCCAACAAGTTTCTGCAAATAAATTCAATCTAATGGTTACTATTTGCTAAACAAATTGGATAGGCAGAAAGGTCTTGTTATACTGAATCCAACGGTATAAAACTTGCAAAAATCTAACGTGGCATTCAAAAGTTATAAGCATTTGAATTTGGATCAAATTTCTGGTTTTAAATCTGTTTTTAGATCTAACCCTAGCCACGCGTCATGATGTGATTGGTGCGTACCGGTTCGCACCGGATCGGCTCTGCGGACCGCACGATTTAAATGAGATCTGGCGGCTCAGACACGCGCATACCCCTTCGTTTAAAATTCTATCCTAGCCTTACGATACAGATCCAACGGTCTAAAACAACAAGCCAAAGTCTGGCGGCCATCGCGGCTGTCTTGGCGGCGGCAGTCGGACAATGGCGTCGGCGTCTGAACAGATCGCTAGGAGGATGGGAAGATACTCACCGGGACCGCAGGACGTGGGGATGCTCGACGTGGTCACTTCGGCAAAGGCGCTCGGGGTTGCGGTAGATTTCTCGCCGGAGTTGGATCTGGCAACGGTGGTTCTGTTCGAGGTCGGAGGCGACGTTGTAGATCACTAGGATGCAAACAAAGGGCGTGGTCAGATGCAGAAGATCATGCGAAGATGCGTGCGTGAACGACAAGGTTCGGGGCGGTCTGGACTTACCACTAGAGCTCGTCGGAGTTGATGTTGTCGTCCGTGCTTGCGGTGGCGAGTGGAACCGGCGACCTGGGGCAGTACAGGATGAACTAGTGAGGTCAGGAGATGCGCAAAGACACACTGAGTCAGATAGCAAGAACGAGAGGCAGAGGGGAACACGAGGCTCACCGGAATCGATCGCTGGAGTGGGCTCTGTCTGCGGCGGTGCAAGGTTGATTGAGGGCAGCCTGGTGGCGGAGTGAGCGAGGTGTTTGGGGGAAAAAGATCGCGAGGCAGAGAGGGTCTTATAGCCAGAGGCTCGACAGGAAACGCTCGCGGATTAATGCCCTATTACGCCGCGCCATTACCGGCAATGACTGCAGCAGCGACGTGGTCGCAGGCGCGGTTTGGGAAAACGAGACGGCGTGGACCGGGCTTCGGCGCGAAGTGTACGAGGTGAAGGTGGGTGGGGGTATGGGGGTGCTGTGTTGGGTGTGTCAGCAGGGCGTGAGAGAGGAAAAGGAGATCCCGGGTGGGCTTGATGGGCCTGTTTCATCTTTGGGCGTAAATCAAGCTCGGCATTTTTCCTTTGTTTAAGTCTTTTTCTTTTTTTAAATCTTTTTTCTGGAATGATTTTGATATGAATTCAAATCCTTTTTGAATTCAAACAAATCTGGGAATTTTTGTAGGGTACTGTGGTTTCAAAATCAGTCAAATAACCATGTGGTTACCTAGCTAGGGCTTGGTCAAGCTTGGGTTTCAAAATAAACAGAGACTTTGCTTCTAATTAGCAAATGTTTGAAAAAGGGTTTTGAAACTATTTCCAAGTTGAAAACTTTGGTTAAATTGCTTCACCTAACTTTCCAACAATGGAGGCAAGCAAACAAATTCCCAAACAATCAAATCTCAAAGGGTGATGGCCAAATGAGATAAATTGCTCACATGAAATCATAGCACAAACTTCTGTCTCTAAATGATTTTGAGATAAACCCTAAATGAATGTAGGATGCAAGGATGATATGAATGAGTTTTGAAATATGATTTTAGGGATGTTACAAATCTAACCCCCTTAAAATGAATCTCGCCCTCGAGATTCGGATTGGCTAGCAAATAGGTGAGGGTGGTCTTTCCGAAGATCATCTTCTCTTTCCCATGTTGCTTCCTCTTCGGAGTGATGACTCCATTGCACTTTGCAAAACTTGATAGTCTTTGTCCTTGTGACTCTTTCTGTGGTCTCAAGAATTTTGACAAGCTTTTCTTCATAGGTGAGGTCACTTTCTAGTTGAACTTCTTCCAAAGATATGGTATCCTTCAAAGATGATTCTTCCATTTCTGGGTGACATTTCTTGAGCTGATTCACATGAAAAACATTATGGACCGCTGATAAAGATACTGGCAGTTCGATTTCATATGCAACTTCTCCCTTGCGACTTAGAATGTTGAATGGTCCAACATATCTTGGTGCCAACTTTCCTTTGACTCCAAATCTTTTCACTCCACGGAGTGGTGATACTCTAAGATAGGCTCTATCCCCAACTTCGTAGGTGACTTCTCTATGCTTAGCATCTGCGTAGCTTTTCTGTCGAGATTGTGCTATCCTCAACCTGTTCCTAACCAATTTGACCTTTTCTTCGGCGTCTTTGATAAGATCTGGTCCAAACAAACTTCTTTCTCCCACACCATTCCATAGCAATGGGGTGGTACACTTCCTTCCGTACAGAAACTCAAACGGTGCCATCCCAATGCTAGATTGGTGACTGCTATTGTAAGAGAACTCTGCGTAAGGCGGACTTTCATCCCAACTTGCTCCATAGTCTAGGGCACATGCCCTCAACATGTCTTCAAGAATTTGATTAGTCCTTTCTGTTTGTCCATCCGTTTGAGGATGAAAAGCAGTGCTGAATTCCAACCTTGTTCCTAGAGATTCATGAAGCTGTCTCCAAAAGTGAGAAGTGAACTGAGTTCCTCTATCAGACACAATACTCTTAGGCACACCATGAAGGCATACAATTCCGCTCATGTAAATTTTGGCTAACTTGGCACTGGTATAAGTTGTCTTTACGGGTATAAAATGAGCCACTTTAGTTAGGCGATCCACTACTACCCATATGGAATCATACCCTGACCTGGTCCTTGGTAATCCGATAATGAAATCCATACCAATATTTTTCCACTTCCATTCAGGAATAGGCATTGGTTGAAGCAAACCTGCTGGTTTCTGATGCTCCGCTCTCACTCTACTACACACATCACACAAAGCAATGTGTTCAGCGATGTCCCTCTTGAGATTGTTCCACCAAAATCTTTCTTTCATATCCATGTACATCTTGGTGTTTCCCGGGTGAATAGAATACGGAGAGTTATGGGCTTCCTGTAGAATCAGTTTCCGCAATTCCGGATCTTGTGGGACACAAATACGTTTCCCGTGCCATAAAGTACCTTGTTCGTCCATATGAAAACTTTTAACTTTCCCTTGGCTAATCCTTTCCCTAATCTCTTCGATTTCTTTATCCATCTTTTGGGCTTCTTTAATCTTATCCAATAGAGTGGGTTGAACATCCAAAGACATGAGATGTCCTTCTGGCACAATCTCCAACCTGAGTTCCTTGAATTGCTTACACAAGTCATCTGGAAATTCACCTTTGGTAAGGCCATTTACAAACGCCTTACGACTTAGAGCATCTGCTACTACATTTGCTTTACCAGGATGGTATTGCAAACTCAAGTCGTAATCCTTGATAAGTTCTAGCCATCTCCTTTGTCTCATATTGATTTCCTTCTGGGTGAAGATATACTTCAAACTCTTATGGTCGGTGAATACTTCACAATGTTTTCCCAAAAGGTAGTGTCTCCACGTTTTGAGTGCATGGACAACAGCGGCTAACTCTAAATCATGAGTAGGATAGTTTACTTCATGAGTTTTGAGTTGTCTCGAGGCATAAGCCACAACTTTTCCGTCTTGCATAAGTACGACACCTAGTCCTTGATGCGAAGCATCACAATACACTTGGAAATCCTTTTCCAAATCTGGTAAACCTGAGCGGGTCTTGACACAAGTCTCTTCTTTAATTATTGAAAGCTGAGTTCACAACCTTCAGACCAAGCAAATTTCTTATCTTTCTTTAACAATTATGTCATTGGTTTAGCAACCTTTGAATTTTTTTCAATGAACCTTCTGTAGTAACCTGCTAAGCCAAGGAAACTACGAACCTCTTTTACATTCTTAGGAGATTCCCATTCTGTCACAGCTGAAACTTTAGCAGGATCAACTGCTACACCATCCTTTGTCATAACGTGACCAAGAAATCCAACTTCCTCTAACCAAAACTCACACTTGCTGAATTTGGCATAAAGCTTATGTTCCCTTAGTTTCTCAAGTATCAAGCGTAGATGTCTTTCATGCTCTTCCTTGCTCTTGGAGTAGACTAAGATGTCATCGATGAAAACGACAACGAACTTGTCGAGAAATTCCATGAACACTTTGTTCATCATATTCATGAAGTATCTTTGGGCGTTGGTTAAACCAAAAGGCATCACGGTGTACTCATACAATCCATACAGTGGTGAATGCTGTTTTAGGTATGTCTTGCTCTCTTATCTTGAGTTGAAAATAGCGACCGAAGATCAATCTTGAGAACACAAGCTCCTTCTAGCTGATCAAACAAGTCATTTATTCTTGGCAAAGGATATTTGTTCTTGATGGTTACCTCGTTGAGAGAACGGTAATCTATGCATAATCTTTGAGTTCTATCTCTCTTTTCTACGAACAAAACTGGAGCTCCCCAAGATGAAGAACTTGGCTGGATAAATCCTTTCTGTAATTGCTCTCCAAGCTGTTTCTTGAGTTCCTTAAGTTCGTCAACTGACATTTTATAAGGCCTCTTAGCTCTTGGTCCAGAACCTGGTACCAAATCTATTATAAATTCTATATCTCTATCTGGTGGCATTCTCGGTAACTCTTCCAGAAACACATCCGGATACTCACATACAATTGGCACAGTGTCCATGCTAACCCCCTTAAGAGAATTCAGCTTACTCCCTTTAGATTTAAAATTGGACTTAAATTTTATCCTCTTACCTTCAGGGGTTGTGAGTGAAACTGTACGATTGGCACAATCTAGTACTCCCTCGTACTTAGCCATCCAATCCATTCCCAAAATTACATCCAATCCTTGGGAATTTAGGATTATTAGGTTCACTAGAAACTTATGTTTTCCGATCTCTATAACTAGATCCCGACATCCAAGACTCACTATCATATCTCCACCCGGAGAGCTAACTTTTATTGGACACCCAATGTTTTCAGATGCAAACCCGTTTCTATCCACAAATGCTTTTGATATGAATGAATGAGATGCACCAGTGTCAAAGAGTACAAATGCTGAGATGGAATTGAGTCTGAACTTACCAAAGACAAGATCGGGCTCTTCATAGACCTCCTCCACATTGATGTGGTTAACTCCTTTACGAAAAGGATTGGGCTTGTTAGGTCCTTCAACTTTCTTTTCGGGGCACTCATTAGCATAATGCCCGACTTCTTGCATTTGAAGCATTCAACTTTGGTGATGTCCCTTTTAGGTGACTTCCACTTCCACTTCCACTGTGGTGGCTCTTATGTCCACTCTTGTGGTTCTTGTACTTATCATAGTCATGATTGCGATGATGCTTGTTGTCATGACGGTTGTGGTTGTGGTGCTTGTTAAATTTCCCATGCTTGTGGGATCTGGTGACACTATCATCATAGTTAGATCGTTTATGAGACGATCCCGAGCTGGGCTTGTCGGAGTGTTTCCTCTTCCTACTCTCGACTTGCTTCATTTTATTCTCCACAATAACAGCCTTGTCACAAAGCGACTGATAAGTTGGAACATATGCCACAGACAACTGCAGATTCAGCTCATCATTCAAGCCTTCCAGAAACTTTTCCTTTCTTTTGACATCTGTGTCAACCTCATCCGGTGCATAGCGCTTGATTGTTGAACTCTTCAATATATTCACCACGCTATGGTGGTATTTGCCAGTTGTGAAACTCCTTCTTTTTCAGGCTCATCATTCATGGTGAGATATGTGTAGTGCGAAATCCATCTTCAAAGATAGCCCAAGTCACCTCATCAATAGGTGTGGTGATCTGGAAATTGTCCCACCATGCGGCGGCTGGTCCTTCCAGATGTGCTTAGTGAACTGACTTTTCAGCATCCGTGCAGCCCACGGTCACTAAGTCTTTGTTCACAGAACGTAGCCAATCATTGGCCACCATGGGATCAGTCGATCCTGAAAACTTAGCTGGCCTCAGACGCAGAAATCTGGTGAGCATATCAAAACCTGGAGGGTTATTGTTGTTGTTGTTGTTGGGGTTATTGTTGTTATTGGGGTTGTTGTTGTTCTGGTTTTGGATGAATGTCATCATCATTTGCATAAGCTGTGTTTGCGCATTCATCATCTGTTGCATTTCTGGGGTAATGTTGGGGTTGGGGTTGGTGTTTGCGCGACGGGGAGGCATCTGTGGTTTGTTCATATAGAGATAAGAATGAGATACCCTTACATGATTTATGCACAATACTTTACACAAGCAAACACATAGCATGCAACACAAGGATAAAAGCTCAACAACAAGATAACAAAAAGTCTCAAAGTAAAAACACACAAGTGGCAAGCCATCCACATGTCGGATGGTCCAATAATAAGTTCACAAATAACAAGTGCGGTAAATAAAGATAACTGAGTAGTCAAGTCTACTCGTCAGCATCAATCTCCTCCTCGACAAAGGTAAGACCTGCGTTCTCCATTGCGGTCTTGTTCTCCTCGATAGTAGTGGTCAAGGAGTCGATCTTGGCCTTGAGAGCCCTCTTCTAGGAACGAAGCCTCTCAATCACTGTCTGCTGCTGCTCTAACTCGAAATCCTTGGACTGCAGTTCCTCGGTCATATCACGAATCCTCTTGTTCCTATCCTGGACATGTTTCTCTTGACTCTTGAACTTACGGTCTTGGGTCTCGAACTTCGCCTCCATCTCCTTGACTATCTCGTCCTGCTGCGCGAAGAGCTTGTCCTTCTCGCGAAGCTGCACCTGGAGCTCATCATTGCTAAGCATGACGTTGGTCCTGTCAGTATCCACGTGCCTAATAAGAGTCTCTAAGTCCTGGAGGTACAGGCGTATCGGCTCTGCTGTGACCCTCGTGTCGTCCTCAAAGTCAATGGACTCTCCGTCATCATCACGCCTTCCGAAGGCATGGAAGTGAGTGCCTCTAACCTGTCGGGAGTGACGGCCTAACATACGTCCTATCAGATCCTGCATGACAACCTCCATGCCTCTCTCCCTGTCATCGTGCATAAGCTTGAAGATGATGGCCTCCGTAGTAGGCTCTGTCTGGCGTCCTGGCTGGTTCACCTTGAAGCCCCAGAGGTCCTTCCTCTCAAACTTGGTGAGTGGGTGCACCGTAATGATGGGAAGAGGGAGATCGAGCAAGGTAGTAAGCTCTACGATGCGAGGACCAAAACGGGTAACCTGGAACTCCTCAACAGTGCTGATGGCAATAGGCATCTATTTATGAAATTGAAAAAGTTAGAACAACACAATTTAAGATAAACAAGACAAACATTCATACACATTCTTGGAACACAAAATCACACAAGTCATGCATACAGGAATCCATTACATCAACCAAGGTTCAAACTTATTTAAGGTATCATTTGGAAAATAAGGTGATAGGTGGTGGTCCAACTAACGAAGTGCGTTTACAAACCTATCTCACTGGATCTGTTGGCTAACACAATGTTCCTAGAGGCAATCAGCCTATCTTGTTCACATGCTTCTATCACTAAGTCTATAATATCTCCCCTTAAGGTTTGGTTGGTGACTTCCAACTCTTGGGTATGTTCCTTCTCTTTCTCTAAGTCTTTTTGGAGGTTGAGCATCTTGCACTTGACTCTAGCACTTAGTTCTTTGATAGTCTTCCAAGCTGCTTCTTTTGCTAACTCAAAGAATGTGGTGTGCATAAAAGTGTTGGTGTACATGCATAAGCCTTTTTCTTTGTGGTTGTCTTCCTTGTTTTTGTACAAGTGAAGTTGCACCCACCAATACTCCACTCCTTCCTCCATCACTGGAAAGCCCTTGTACACAGCTGCACCATGTACTTCCATGGTCTCCATGAGGTCCTTGAGAATCTTGGGAAACTCAGTCTCACACTCCAAGGTCATGGTCATGAGTGGTCCTTTCTTCACGGCTTCGTTGATGGAGTTCATCTACAAATAGAGATGAGAATGAGAAGATTAGAAAAGTTTACGAGAAGAATAGACAAGTGTAGAAGTAGTTAAAAAAATTTCCTTAGTGGTTTCCAATCCTAGGGTCATAATCCTACAGGCAACACAGTGCTCTGATACCATCTATAAGACCCCTCCTTTATAAAGGATAGGATCCCTGTGATTGCAATGCTAGTCCCTGGATCAAAGCTAGCATCCACAGTTTAAGATGAAGTACACAGATACAAAGGTCGTTTATTACAGTCATTCCAGAGATAAAACATAGTCTTTTACAACTCAGGGCCAAAGGCCTAATACAAGAGTTTATGGAATAAGTAAATAAACATAAGTCTTCATCTTCATGTGCCACAGGCAAGCATGTTGAGTGTAGACTCATGACTCCTATTCATCATCGGAGTAACCGCAACATTACAAGTTACTGACCACGGAGGTCAATACTTTGGAATAGTATTGGCAAGTGATACCTTAGTATATAATAAGTGGACTAAAATACTATATGCATTTTTGGCTAGGTGGAGCTTGGCTGGCTTTGCTCAAAATAGATTTTTCCTTATCATTTGAAAACACTAAGTTTTTGTTTGGCTCAAAACACCCAAGGCATCTACCAATCAAAGACTGAAGATCCACTCAGGGCATCTACCAATCAAGGACTGAAGATCCTTTTAACCCTTGTTCACCCACAAGTTTTATTTAGAAATTGGAGTGATGAGATTCTTGAAGCTTCCATGTCTTGATGCTCAAATTGTCCTTTACTGGGACATGGCTAAGTACTTAGGTTTTACACTCTGCAGAGGTGGTGCACTTTCCCCACAAGACTTGGTTTCCCAAGACAAGACCCTTCAGAAGCCTTTCCTTAGTCAAATGGACGCGCTCCAACCTATCATTCCCTCTACCACCAACTGTCCAAGAGACTAAGTTCTAGAAACCTAAGATCATGGCAGAGCCCATAATGCCAAGTGGTTGCACTTGAAGCTTCTCAACATTTGACATCTCAAATCTCTTTGTTTCCTGGGTGGCCATCCACAAGTGAGATATACTAAGGTAAACCATAAACATGGGCCTTGTGAACCACTCAACCAAAAACCACCATGCAAGTCCCAATCCACCCAGGAGATTCATTAACTTAGTTGTTTTATTAAATAAAACACAAGTCCTCAGACTTAGAATATTTTTCCATAGTGTGAATATATTAACCACCCTTGTTTTCTAATAGCTAGGCTAAGCATGGCATGGCAACTTATCCTTAGGGAATTTTCCTAGCAACTCTACCATTCTAATCTACATAGGATTTCCCATCACCTCTTTTGACAAAGGTAGCATGCAAGACTTAGCAAAAATATCTAATGCAAGTATAAAAATATAGGAAGGGAATATTCATGAAGATATCACTTGCCTTGGAAATGTGGAGAGTAGCACTCGTCACAATCACAATCACTAGAAAAATCTACACACAAAGTTGTAGCACACAATTACACACAAATATATACAAACAAAAATAATATGAATGCATGCATGCATGAATCTACTAAGTGGTGATTTTTGAAAACTCTACCAAGCAAGTGCAAGTTTACAGAAACTAAACAAGTCACAAGAATAGCTAAGACAAACTTTTTTGGTATTAAACAAACTACTAAATTAAATTCACACTCAAAAAGGCCTCCAACAAGTTTCTGCAAATAAATTCAATCTAATGGTTACTATTTGCTAAACAAATTGGATAGGCAGAAAGGTCTTGTTATACTGAATCCAACGGTATAAAACTTGCAAAAATCTAACGTGGCATTCAAAAGTTATAAGCATTTGAATTTGGATCAAATTTCTGGTTTTAAATCTGTTTTTAGATCTAACCCTAGCCACGCGTCATGATGTGATTGGTGCGTACCGGTTCGCACCGGATCGGCTCTGCGGACCGCACGATTTAAATGAGATCTGGCGTCTCAGACACGCGCATACCCCTTCATTTAAAATTCTATCCTAGCCTTACGATACAGATCCAACGGTCTAAAACAACAAGCCAAAGTCTGGCGGCGCTTATCGGCTGTGCGCGGCGGCGTGATCCGGACGATAAGCGGCGCCAGCGATCTGAATCGCTAGGAGGATGGGGAAGATACTCACGGGACCGCAGGGCGTGGGGATGCTCGACGTGTGGTCATTTCGGCAAGGCGCCGGGGTTGCGGTAGATTTTCGCGGAGTTGGATCGCAACGGTGGTTCTGCTTCGAGTCGAGGCGTTGTAGATCACTAGGATGCAAACAAAGGGCGTGGTCAGATGCAGAAGATCATGGCGAAGATGCGTGCGTGAACGACAAGGTTCGGGGCGGTCTGGACTTACCACTAGAGCTCGTCGGAGTTGATGTTGTCGTCCGTGCTTGCGGTGGCGAGTGGAACCGGCGACCTGGGGCAGTACAGGATGAACTAGTGAGGTCAGGAGATGCGCAAAGACACACTGAGTCAGATAGCAAGAACGAGAGGCAGAGGGGAACACGAGGCTCACCGGAATCGATCGCCGGAGTGGGCTCTGTCTGCGGCGGTGCAAGGTTGATTGAGGGCAGCCTGGTGGCGGAGTGAGCGAGGTGTTTGGGGGGAAAAGATCGCGAGGCAGAGAGGGTCTTATAGTCAGAGGCTCGACAGGAAACGCTCGTGGATTAATGCCCTATTACACAGCGCCATTACCGGCAATGACTGCAGCAGCGACGTGGTCGCAGGCGCGGTTTGGGGAAGACGAGGACGACGTGGACCGGGCCCGCTTGTCAGCGAAGTGTGCGAGGTGAAGGTGGGGTCTGGCTGTCTGTGACTGGGTGTGTGCGCTCACGCGTGAGAGAGGGAAAAGGAGATCCCCGAGTGGGCTTGATGGGCCTGTTTCACTGCTGGGCCAGAAATCTGGCGCTCGGCCTTTTTCCTTTGTTTAAGTCTTTTTCTTTTTTTAAATCTTTTTTCTGGAATGATTTTGATATGAATTCAAATCCTTTTTGAATTCAAACAAATCTGGGAATTTTTGTAGGGTACTGTGGTTTCAAAATCAGTCAAATAACCATGTGGTTACCTAGCTAGGGCTTGGTCAAGCTTGGGTTTCAAAATAAACAGAGACTTTGCTTCTAATTAGCAAATGTTTGAAAAAGGGTTTTGAAACTATTTCCAAGTTGAAAACTTTGGTTAAATTGCTTCACCTAACTTTCCAACAATGGAGGCAAGCAAACAAATTCCCAAACAATCAAATCTCAAAGGGTGATGGCCAAATGAGATAAATTGCTCACATGAAATCATAGCACAAACTTCTGTCTCTAAATGATTTTGAGATAAACCCTAAATGAATGTAGGATGCAAGGATGATATGAATGAGTTTTGAAATATGATTTTAGGGATGTTACATAATCTGGGGAAGTGACAGAAATCTCTAAGGTACTAGATGTGCTGTTGCTACTAGGGAGAAAACAACGATCCTTTGTTCATAGAACAATTGTATTGTTTACTTTACACGCAGTTCATAAAGCAATAATCTGTTGCTTGCAACTTAATACTGGAGGGGTTAGGATGATAACTTTGAAGGTGGATTATTAGTCATAGATGCAGTTGGATGGCGGTCTATGTATTATGTTGTAATGCCCAATCAAGTCTCAAAGGAGTCAAGATGATTAGTATATGCATGTATTGCTTTCTCGGTGTTTGTCAATTTCCCCGCTGTAATTTGTTCACCCAGCATGTTATCTATCTAAGGAGAGCCACCTCTAGTGAACTATGGATCCTGGTCCTTGTCTTTTATATTCAATCTACAATCTTTTACTGCTTTGTGTTTACTTTACGCAAACTTTACTTCTTTCCATTCGACACGTTTAATCCTTTGTTTTCATAAAACACGGTGAGATTGACAACCTCGCAAGTTGGGGACAAAGTTACGTGGTTGTGTTGTGCAGGTCTCCACGTTGCTACTAGCACCGTAGTGCATACGCCAAAGCTTCATTAGTAACACCTTTGGGGTGTTTCCTTGCTCCTACTGGTTCGATTAAACCTTGGTTTCATAACTGAGGGAAAACTTATTGTTGTGCTCATAATACCTTCCTCTTGGGGTTCCCAACGAGCTATACGTTGAAAGTCGAGTGCATCAATGGGAAGCCCGTACCCTAGAAGTCGGACGAAGATGAGATATTACCATCACCACCGAAGGATTAATTCGTCATCAGGTTTGGCATCCCCTTGGTTTGTTCCAAGCTTGGGGGAGTGCCGCGGTATCACATCACTATCTTCTACATTTTTACCTTTTTAGTAGAGTCATATCATGAATAGAGAAGTTATTATGTAGGATGGTTTGCATTATGGAAGTGTCCCTCTCTCGTTAGATATGTATCCCTTGGTGTGAGTTGCCGTTATGAAATATTAATGAGAAGTTCTATCATTTACTCTTTTGCATAGCTTATATTAGTTTTCAATTCATGGTTATATGATTGATCTTGTTGTTAGTATTGGTAGCACTTTGGGATCATTGAGTTAATTTAGTTGGTTTTGGCAAACCTGGCTTGGTCAGTAGCACACTATTTTTGAGAGTTGAAAGAAAAGATAAAAGTACTCTAAATAAATATAATTTCATCATCTTTCTTTCTTGATTTGCTCATAAGTCTAGTATTCTCTAGTTAAGATCTTTTGTGCTTCCAAGGAAGATTGCATGTTTGTCTTTATCATTGTATGTTTGTTTGTTTCCTTCAACTCTTGTACTTGCTACCCAGCCTTGCTAGCCAAAAACCTGTACTAAGAGGGAATTCTTCTTGTGCATCCACTCCTTAAAACCAAAACCTTTGCCATTTGTGTCCACCATACCTACCTATTAGCATTATTGCTATTCCAAGTAAATTCTTGTTCTATCTACCTCCCAAATTAAACTTGTTATGTGAAAATTAGTGATTAAAGCTCTCACGAACTTGATGGCACACTTTAATTTTCTTGCATTTAATAACCTGAACCATTGGGTACTTCTTTGTTGCGTATATGCTTGCGCTTTATGAGTTGAAGTTAGCATAACCATGTATCATGGGGAACACTTTCAACATTGCGCTGGTACTTTGTACCTAGTTGATGTCATGTTCTTTTCCTTATGGATCCCGGCAGTGTGAAATAAAAGTGCAACTTGTAAGATCATGGAGTTTATATGTGTGTTAGAGAAACGCCTGGGCCGCTAGCCTAAGCCATGCCTAATCATGGTGGAAACTTGCAGCATAACTATAGTGGGCATTCTATGAAGCATCCTCAATAAAAACCTATGCAAATAGCAAATAAAAAGATCGCTGAGATGCTCCTTGCCTTGCCTTGTCATTTTGATTATGGGATAGCTCACGTGTCATGTGCAAGGGTACCCGTTGGCGGTTCTCAATGATACACATGTATTTACAATGACAAGAGCTTACTCGTGACTGAAGTTGAGTAGCATGAGGTTCGGTACTCATAAGTAAGGGGCATGAGATTTCAACTTATAACTTGTCAAGCATATCCTCTTAGTTGTGTCACTTTAACCTTAATCACCAAAAGATGCCTATGATAGGGGCAATGAGAGCTGAAAGCTAGTAAGTATCATAATTTTTGGGAGCTCTTTATGAGACTTGCAATCCCTACGTCCCTCTGCGAAGGGCCTTTCTTTTTACTTTGTAGCTGAGTCAGTAAACCTATTCCCTTCTATCTCAGCAAGTATTTTGAGTTGTTGTGTTTCATTCATTCATATGATGATTTATCCAATCATGTTTCTTATGTTCCTTGTTTTGCACATTGCTCTTATCTTGATGTTTACTACATTGAAAGCTATCATTGAAAACCAGCTATTTGTGAACTCCAGCAAATTATCAACTATTCTTCGACCAAGAGCTAAGTTTGCCATTACCAATTATGATTCACTTTATGTATCTTTATTGTGTTTCCTTTGCTTATTGCAAGTTGAGTTATATAATAATGAGTTGTCTTCTATTATGATCTATGTATTGATGAATGTGATGCTTCTTGTCTGTATTCTTTTATCGACTCTTCACTCCATAAACCTGAGGTCATGTTTATTGAGTTCAGTTTAAACAGGGACAAGCGAAGTCTAAGCTTGGGGGGAGTTGATACGTCCATTTTGCATCACTATTCTATGTAATAATTCACTGTTATTCATTGATATATTTCGTATTGAGAGGTGATACATATGTTATTTCATCTGTTTTTGCATGGTTGATGACTTTTGGAGCATGGACCGCTGTAGTCAGGATTCTGATGGAAAAGATGCTGTTTGGAGGCAAAATTCGCGAAGATCAGAAAATCCGGGAAAATATACATAAAATCCTTTTTTCTAGAAGACGAAGGAAGCCAGAAGGGGGGCTGGAGATGGGCCACAGGGGGCCCACACCACCCCTTGGCGCGGGCCAGCCTAGGCCATGCCACCAGGTGGTGTGGCCGCCCTAGTCCACCCCTGGCACTCCCCTCTGGCGTATATATTCCTCCCGAAACCCTAAGACTCGGGGAGCGACCATAGAAAGTTTCCGCCGCCTCTACGGGGTGGAAAACACCGAGAGAGAAAGATCTCTCCGACAGACAGATTTCTGCCGGGAGAATTCCTTCTCGGAGAGGGGAGATCGTCGCCATCAACACCACCATCAAGCTGGACTTCATCGGGATCATCATCATCATCATCATCATCATCATCATCATCACCATCATCACCATCAGCACCATCATCACCATCTCCATATTGATGTAACAATTGTGTTGAATCTTGCATAGTTCATAGGGGAAACTTTCCCGGTGTTGATTACTCTTTGTAGTTGATGCTATTGAGTGAACTGTTGAATTATTGTTTATGTTCAGATTGTTATACATCATTATTCCATCTCTGATCATGATCCATATGATGTCTTGTGAGTAGTTCATTTTGTTCTTGAGGACATGGGAGAAGTCATGTTGTTAGTAGTGGAGTTTTGTTGAGAAAGATTCAATAGTTTGATATTTAAGTTGCGGTGTACTTCTTCTAGTGGTGTCATGTGAACGTCGACTACATGACACTTCACCTATACGGGCCTAGGGGAATGCATTGTGTATTTAGCTACTAATCGTAGGGGTTGCCAGAGTGACAGAAACCTGAACCCCCGTTAGGAAACCATTGCACAAGGGACGTAAGGGTCTTAGAGTTTAAAGCTGTGGTTAGGTTTCTACCTTAATTACTTTCTTGTACTTACGAATGTTTGCAAGGGGTATAATCACAAGTATGTATTAGTCCTAGGAAGGTTGGTACATTAGCACAGGTTCACCCACACAACACTTAGCAAGCTAAGGAAGATTAATCAACTATATGAAGCGAAAGCACTTGACAGTCTTCCCATGTGTCCTGGAGAATGTTTGGTCATCTTAAGTAATACAACCGGCTTGTCCTTTGCTGCATAAAGGATTGGGCCACTTGCTGCATTTATTTCTACTGTCTTTTATTTACACGTACTTTGTTTACTTGCTTTATCAAAAACCCCTAAAAATCCGTTTGCTAAGTATTTGCAGAGAATTCCTGATCCATACCACTAGCCAACACCTTGTGCTCCTCGTTGGGTTCGACACTCTTACTTATCAAAAATACTACGATACACCCCTATACTTGTGGGTCATCATGGCCTATGCTTTGTGATGCCATGCTTGATATTGTTTTGGCGTTATGCTTAGTATTCTCTGCTGTAGCATGACTTGTTATAAACAATTGAGATTGCTTAATGTGCCTTGGAAGAATCATGCGTTGTTTTAGCATATTAAAGCATAGTATTGTGGTATTCTCCTTTGATGCTTTATTTAGGTTGACTTGGAGCATGCTCACACCATGTTATGACTATCCCAAGTCACCGTTGCCTTTATGATCCTTTAGTTTTCAACTTGTAGTATCACTTTATGCTTTGATCAATGATGTTTTGTCGCTCTGCATGATTATGGCCATTATTGCTCTCTTAGTTTGTCGCTCCTAGTCTTTTGCTAGCCTCCACAACCAAGTATGAGTTCCACTCATGCATCCAACTCCTAAAACCAAGTTATTCCAAAGAGTCCACCATACCTACCTACTAGAATATGCTATTCCAAGTATATTCGTGTTTTTATCTACCTTCCGAATTAAACTTGTTAGGAGAAAACTAGTGATTAAAGCTCTCACGAACTTGATGGCACACTTTACTTTTCTTGCCCTTAATAAACTTTAACCATTGTGTCATCGTTGTATATGCTTGCACTTATTTGTTGGGGATTAGCAGAACCATGCTGTCATGGGGAACGCTTTCAACATTGCACTTGTACTTTGTACCTAGTTGATATCATGCTCTTTTGTCTATGGATGTCATCAGTGTGAAATGAAAGGGGAGCTTGTAAGTCCATGAAGTTATGTATATGTGTTAGAGAAACTCCTGGGCCGCTGGTCTAATCCATGTTGACATGGTGGAAACCTACAACGTAACCATAATGAGCTGTCTATGAAGCATTCTTCTTATAAAAAAAGGAGTCAGATATTGAGAAAAAAGAGAGAAAAAAAGAGAGATTATGAAAAGAGGAAAGAGAGAAAAAAGCACCATATTCCCATGGTAAATAAGAAGAATGCTGAGATGCTTGTTGTCTGGTTGCCTTGTCATTTTGATATGGGGATTCTTCCGTATCATCGGGCAAGGGGTACCCCGTTCGCGGTTCTCAATGATACACATGTACTTACAATGACAAGAACTTACCAGTGACTAAACTTGAGTAGCATGAGGAGCGACCCTCATATACAAGGGACATGAGATTTCTGACTTATACTTCGTCAAGCATGTACACCATAGTTTGTCCACTTTAACCTTAATCACTTCCAGATGCTTATGATAGGGGCAATGAGAGCTGAAAGCTACAAGTACCATAATTTTTGGAAGCTCTTTATGAGACTTGAATCCCTACTTCCTTTTACAAAAGGCTTTTCTTCCACCATTATATTGAGTCTCCACCTTCTATCTTTATGCACCTACTTTGAGAGCATAGTGGCCATTCTTAGTTCTATGTGCATTGTCCCAAGACTTGTTGATTGATGCATAACTTTGATATTGCTTGTTTTAAACTATTTGTATCTAGTCACTCTTATGAACTTTGAAAGTGTCCTATGCATTTATGTTTGCTACTCTATGAGGGACAAGCTGAATGCTACTATGCTATGTTTTCTTTATGTGAAACAAACAAACGTCTTGCAAAGCATCATTATTCATTAATCTTTTGTTTATGCCTTTTCATGTTGCAACATAGTTTCTTTGTCTTATTGCTAGAACTTTGTCTTTCATGTTATGATTGAAGTACTATGATACTAGCTTTGAATGTTTTACAAATACTTTGATCAAGTCTTTGATGGTGCATGTCACCTCAAAAATTATTCTTTCTTTTTATCACTTACCTAGAGGGGCGAGCAGGAGTTAAGCTTAGATCTTGATACGTTGCAAACGTATCCATAATTTTTGATGTTCCATGCTTGGTTTTATCTACTTTCTTATGTTTTGTCCACACTTTGGAGTATTTTTCATATGATTTCTTGGACTAACCTATTAACAAGAGCCACAGTGCCGGTACTGCTTTTCTCTTGTTTTTGGTTCCGGGAAAGTTAGAAAATGAATATTCTCGAATTGGACGGACAAAAGCCAAAGTCGATTTCACCGAGGGACACTGGAGCGAATACGAGACGGAGAGGGGGGGCCGACCACACCACCTGGCCAGGCCTGCCCACGCCAGGGGTGGTCTGCCGCCTGCACCCCTCGGCCTCTCCTTCCGCCTATATATTGCCTCTGATACAGAAACCCTAAGGACCTGATCAAAATTCCACGAAAGAGTCTATAGCCGCTGTCATCATCCCTAGATCGGGAGGGATCTGAAGCTCTTTCCGACACCCTGCCGAAGAGGGGAATTCACCCTGGAGGCCTTCTTCATCAACATGCAAGCCTCTAGTGTGATGCGTGAGTAGTTCATCTCTGGACTACAGGTCCATGTAGTAGCTAGATGGCTGGTTCTCCTCCTTTGTGCTATCATGTTTAGATCTTGTGAGCTCCGTTCATGATCAAGATCATCTATTTGTAATTCTGCATGTTGTGTTTGCGGGGATCCGATGGATATTGAGATGCTATTTCAGATTGATTATTGATTCTATCATGTCTTTGTTATTTGTGATCTTGCATGTTTTCCGTTGTTAGTAGCTATCTTGGCCAAGTTGATGCTAGCAACTCCAAGAGTTTGTATTTATGCTTGATAGTGGGTTCATGCCTCTGGTAATCTGGGGAAGTGACAAAAACCTCTAAGGTACTAGATGTGATGTTGCTACTAGGGAGAAAATAACAATCCTTTGTTCATAGAACAATCGTATTGTTTACTTTACACACAATTCGTAATGCAATTATCCGTTGCTTGCAACTTAATACTGGAGTGGGTTCGGATGATAACCTGAAGGTGGATTATTAGTCATAAATGCAGTTGGATTACGGTCTATGTATAATGTTGTAATGCCTAATCGAATCTCAAAGGAGTCAAGATGATTAGTATATGCTTGTATGCTTTCTTGATGTTTGTCAATCGCCCCGCTGTAATTTGTTCACCCAACATGTTATTTATCTTAAGGAGAGCCACCTCTAGTGAACTATGGACCCCGGTCCTTTCTTTTACTATTAATATACAATCAACTGTTTACTGCTTTGTGTTTACTTTCTACAAACTATTACTTTCTTCCACTCGATACGTTTAATCCTTTGTTTTTAGCAAAACCGGTGAGATTGACAACATCATCGCAAGTTGGGGACAGAGTTCTGTGGTTGTGTTGTGCATGTCTCCACGTTGCTTGCTGGCGCCGGTAGTGCGCCCTACCAAAGTTCAGCTAGCTACACCTTTGGGGTGTTTCCTTGCTCCTACTGGATTGATAACCTTGGTTTCATAACTAAGGGAAACTTACTGCTGTGCTCATCATACCTTCCTCTTGGGGTTCCCAACGAGCTCCTTAATACACGAGTCAGCAGTGCCTCAAGTGTGACACCTTGTGGGGAGTTACACACGTCCGGTGTCTGACGATGACTCCCGCTTCCCTGATCCAGCAGCAGTTGCGGAAGTAGAGCTCCTAGATACGAATCCCGCAGCACGACGGCGCTTCACGGTGAAGATGTCTCTCGTTCGCGTAGTACGAACTTGGGACCATGGTCACGAGAGAGAGAGAGAGAGAGAGAGAGAGAGAGAGAGTGAGAGAGAGAGAATATCAATTGGAGGTCTCCCCAAAAGTGAGAAGACCTTTATTGAATATTGTGTGTATTTATCTGGCCAAATACCCCCACTATATATAGGGGGAGAGGGGGTACACCCTCCCTCAAAGTCCCGAGGTGGGACTAATCATGGGGAAGGGGTGGGGAGGATCGCCGGCCAGCCCCCACCCATGGGACCCACGTGGGGCAGGCCCACTAGGGCCGCCGGCCACCCCTAGGTCTCTCCTAGGGGTGTGGTCCCCTCTTGGGCCCTTTCCCCTCCGGGAATTGGTCCATTAAGCCCTTTGACCATTTAATTAATTTTCTCTTTTATGAAATAATTATGAATAAATGATTAAATCAATATTTAACATTCATTCATATATTATTCAATCTCTGTGGCTATGGAACAGCTTCCACCTCCACTCTGGACATCCTCCGGACTTACCGAAACCCTTCCAGTTTTCTCTCTACTATTCTTCGGCGATTCTTCTGATCCTATAAACACTCTCTAAGCATCATCAAACCCTTAAGCGTGATACCCTACGGTTTGGGAACACTCTAGACATGGTCGGGACACTCCCAGACCAATGATCAACAGAGGGACCTGGATGGCCATGTGACCCCTATGCGTTGCACGAAGATCTTTCGTCGTTTGAACCAGGACAGTCGTGTCTTATTCCCTTTGTCTCTTAATACTTGCATTGCCCGAGATCTGATCAATGACATCACCATGTCGTGTTCAATCTCGTTACTGAACACTGCTACCTGACTCATTCCGACAAGTGATATCCCTGTGATCAAATCACATGCTGTGCAATTATTGGATATAACTTCTCCGAGTGGGCCCTTGAGTATCTTTCCGTCATGTGGACGGACAAATCCCGCTCTTGACATATATTGCCTCTACGGTTTCCTCCGAGTACCTGAACACACCTTTATAACCGCTATATTACCAAGTGGCGCTTGATGCTATCTAAGCACTCTCGGGAGACAGTGATTGATATAGCCTCACGGTCTAAGGAATAGTCTACGAGGATCCATTTCTAATCATCGTAACTTGAACTTCGTGACATGATCGGGTCACGATGTTTAGGTTGGGTATTGGTTCATCATCTCATTCTCCGAATGAGTCGACTCCATTTCCAATTGGCATAAATGCCACATGATCAGGAAACTTGATCATCTGTTGACCAATGAACCAGTGACTAGAGTTTCACTGGGAACCCCTGGTTGTTTATATATCACACGTGTATTGATGTTTCCACTCAATATAGTTATAGCATGATATAAAACTTAATCATAAACTTTATGAAATATGATAATAGTTCTTATTACTATTTGTCTCTGGGGCATATTTCCAATAGTCTCCCACTTGCACTAGAGTACAAATAAACTAGCTGCATTTGTTCTTAATCGTTGGCACCATATATCCGGTACCCTGAACGTGCTTGCTCATGGAAGAGGTTGAGTCTTGGGCCTATACTTTACAGTCCCAAATCCTTTGCAACTTACTAATGTCACCTTGATTGACATTAATACTTTATCATCACATGATAACATCCGTGTGTATGCATTGTCGCTATGGCAGCAGGACAAGGCCTGATTCTAGGAGCCTACAATGACTTTAGATCAACCTTGAGGGCTTTCTCATGGGCACTATGCCCTGGGACACATCATTCTATGTTAAAAGCAAACTAGCATCGCTATAACATTATACTACACTTTAGATGGTACCCTTATCTATTATTATAAATGTAATCATCGAAACATGAGTGCACTCCGTGCAACTTTCGATGTTTTGTTCACCTCGCTTCCTACTTGACTTTTATCGGTATTTACACGAGTTTCCAACATATTCCCTTATAACATAACCCTTTATGCTTAATATATGTCATCCTTTATGGACTTGGAAAATATGTCTACAGTTCTCTATTAGACACTGTGGACAAACTTAGATCAACGTTCTATGATCCAAACTTAATCACTTTTGAATGTTCCTTATTGGATCATATATTATGTTAAGTTATCATCATGGTTTTCTAAGATATAACCTATGTTTGAACATAGTGGATGATGATCATCCTTTTCTTTCTTTCAACCATTAATGTTAAACTTAATACTATTCCTAATTTGAGTTATTAAGGACCAATTCCTTAATTACCTTATATTCTGAAACCCTTTTCCGAATCCCTTAAGGAATACTACATAATATCATAATACCCTTATTATCAACTTCTACCCCTTATAAATCATTATTTATTGGTACTTGTGCTTTTATTCTTAACACACTTAAGAATCACTCCTATAAGCTCCCACTCAAAATATGTTCCCAACATATTTGGGTATGAGTCACTACTCTTACTCAAACTATGTTCCTACATATTTGAATTTGAGACTTATATTGCTCCCACTCAAAAATATGTCATTCACATTGTTTTAGGAAGACTTTTATAGCTCCCACTCAAATCATGCAAATTGCATATCCACTCACTATTTTGAATGATTTCAAATCCTTTGATCAAATATCAAACTTGGAGTTTTACTATGAGATACTAGTACTTTTACTAGTTTTAAATCCACTAGACATTTAGCACACTTGAATCAAATTCATTTGAATTCGTCCAATACTTGACAAATTGTGCTTTTGTCGTTCACCCCTTTTTCCACTATGGCTTTGCAGTCATTTGGGAAAATCCAAGTAACTCCTTTACTTGTGAGATTCAGCAACAAATTGCTTTCTTATCTCAAGTGAATTTTGTTTTTAGGATTCTCATAATTTTAGTTTACCATTATTTCCTTAGTATTTCCTAGGTATGTCATATTCTGGTAATCATGACAAATGATCAAACCTGGCCAACGGCAGGTAGTGGCACATCTTGCCGTGTTAACAGCTGCTTACGCCCGACACGACATGTGTCAGACGGGCCGGTGCCGGCCCGTGGCCCAGCTAGGGACGTGCCTGTGTCGTGGCCTCGGGCATGCAGGCTGGCCCGGCACGGCCCGTCAAGCTCGCGTGTGTTGTGTTTCAGGAAATATAGTGGCAAAAAGAGTCTTCCGCGGGGTTCGAACCCTTGACCTCACCCTCAGAACCAGCCGTCCCAACCACTAGGACAATGAAACCTTGTTGTCATAAGTATGCCTTGACCCTTTTTGTATATTTATTCAACGGGCCAGCAAAAAAGAAGGACAGGCCCGCGTCTAGGCCTCGAGGGGCTCTGCATCGCCCTAAGACGATGTGTGAGCTAGGCAGTGACGGCCATGCTGGGCCAGGCCCATGAAGGTGCTTGCGGGCCTGGTAGTCTGCCGCCTGTTAGTTTGCAAATGATTCACAGATGTCTCCATACAAGATATGGGTTACATTTTGAATCCTACTTTATGAAGTGAAAACACGAGTGAGGAAAAACACAATGATCATTATCATTGATTCTTTCCTTTGTGGAGAGAATCGTTTAGGAACGTTGTCCGTTGCGCTTCTCAACACTCTGATGCAGGGTTTCGAATCCTCATCGTGTTTTTCACTATCTTCCATTTTCCCCATAATCGAGAAATATCACTGAATGTGAACTTCCTTAAGAATGCACCAAAATCCAAGCAATACTAGTTTTTTTGCTTCTCTTTTGGTTTTAGCTATGGATTCGTATTCAAAGTTTTCAATGAATACTCTACAAGGACTTATTTGCTATTGTTTTGGTTATATCGAATAACCCAAAAACTTTTATGACGATCCATACTATATATGGAGCCGCTTTCACGAATTCACATGGTTCACTATATATTCTAATTGAGTGCTAACTATTTCTAACTAATGGTATCTACATCTACACTACAACGATTTGTTTGGCGCCATCTATTTACCCATTCTAATATCACATCTTGATGCTTTGCATTTTGACATTTCAAACGCATTGCATTCCACAACTTCTTTATGCCATTCTTATAAAGTCAAATTTCATTACTATTGATCAAATCGTAGTAACTAGATTCTTATTTATATTCATACCCTTTGTTGATGAAACACTTTGATTATATCATACAGTTTCATACTCATGTTTCCTTTGGTAAACTTCTTTACACATTTAAACAATCATATAATGATAATTACCATTTTGTCAAAACACAATACATCGAATATGTATTTACTTTCAACAATTCATTAAACACTTTGTATTCAAGTAATACACGGTGTTCAAGTTATTTTTCCGAACTTAGGCATGATTTATATGTGATAAGAAATCGAATGACTTTCACATATTATCACATAACTTTGAATTTAAACAATGGTTTCATTCATTAATGAAATATCATTAAGTTGGGTATTTTAAGGCATTTCAATATTTTACAAATGTTCATGCATTATCAATTAGTTTCAAACAACAAGGATAATTCACATATAATCAAACAAGATATGAACATAAATAGAAATCATTCATAAATGTGGAACAACTATTTGTTACAAACTGATATGAATAACCGTCTCACAAAGTCTAAGACACACTAAAGAAGTTCACAACCTTTTTGATTACAATAATCATCCTAAACATAAACTAAATGTTAAATGTTGACGGAGAGTGTCGTTGGCCATCATCATCATGCTCACCATCAACACGCAACGTCACCTCCTCTCCAGCAAGCACCTGTCATGCAGAAGGACCTATTTTTAGTAAAACAGAACAAGTATCAAATATACTTAACACTGCAAATGTGTTTGCAAGATTGTAACATTTATAAAATTGTATATCAAATATATACCTTTGTCATTGATGACATCACCGGTGATTGGTTCAACCTTTACATTCCTGAAACATAATATGAACTCTTGGAAATCCAATGTTTCCGTATCACCACTCATGCTGCTACTCCAGACATGTCCTTCGTAGCTGGGAGGCAATGATCGAAGCAGCACGCCTATCGCAAACGGATCATCCATCCAGTAGTTCACGAAGTGAAGCAGTCTCATGTGTGCATCAAGCATGCGCTCCAAGTGACCCTTCATACATGTGTGCTCCTCCATCTATATGGAAAGGAACTCTCCAAGCAGCTCGTGCTTCCACATGCGTACATGGCTTATGAACTCTGCTCTCAGCTGATTGCTTACTCAAGATGATGAGCTCATTGGGGAACCCCGAGAGGAAGGTATGATGAGTATAGCAACAAGTTTTCCCTCAGTTATGAAACCAAGGTTATCAAACCAGTAGGAGCAAGGAAACACCTCCAAGGTGTTGTTTCCAACTTGGAATCCTGCACAACACAATCATAGAACTTTGCCCCCAACTCAGTGAGGTTGTCAATCTCACCGGTTTTGCTGAAAACAAAGGATTAAACGTATTGTGTGGAAGATAGTAATAGCTTGCAGAAAGTAAACAGAAAATAGTAAATATTAGATTGTAGATTGATGGTAAAAGAAAGGACCGGGATCCATAGTTCACTAGTGGTGATTCTCCTTAAGATAGATGACATGTTGGGTGAACAAATTACAGCGGGGCAATTGACAAATATCGAGAAAGCATACATCCATATACTAATCATCTTGACTCCTATGAGATTTGATTGGGCATTACAACATTATACATAGACCGTAATCTAACTGCATCTATGACTAATAATCCACCTTCAGGTTATCATCCGAACCCCCTCCAGTATTAAGTTGCAAGCAACAGATAATTGCATTAAGCATTTTGGGTAAAGTAAACAATATGATTGTTCTATGAACAAAGGATTGCCGTTTTCTCCCTAGTAGAAACAACACATCTAGTACCTTAGAGATTTCTGTCACTTCCCAGATTACTAGAGGCATGAACCCACTATCGAGCATAAATACTCCCTCTTGGAGTTGTTAGGATCTACTCGACCAAGATAGCTACTAACAACGGAGAGCATGCAAGATCACAAATAACAAAGACATGATAGAATCAATAATCAATCTAAAATAGCATCTCAATATCCATCGGATCCCCACAAACACAACATGTATGATTACAAATAAATGATCTTGATCATGAACGGAGCTCACAAGATCTAGTCATGGTAGCACAAAGGAGAAGAACCAACCATCTAGCTACTACATGGACCTGTAGTCCAGGGATGAACTACTCATGCATCACACCGGAGGCAGGCATGGTGATGAAGAAGGCCTCCAGGGTGAATTCTCGCCTCCGGCAGGGTGCCGGGAAGAGCTTCAAATCCCTCCCGATCTAGGGATGGAGATGACAGCGGCTACAGACTCTTTCGTGGAATTTTAAACGGGTACTTAGGGTTTCTGTATCAGAGGCTTTATATAGGCGAAAGGGGAGGCCGAGGGGGTGCCCTAGGCGGTCACACCACCCCCGGGAGCGGGCCAGGCCTAGCTGCACGACCAGGTGGTGTGGCCGGCCTCTGGACCCTCTCCGTCTCGTCTTCTGTCTCCGTGTCCCCCTCGGTGAAATATTGACTTTGGCTTTTGTCCTGTCCAATTCTAAGAATATTCATTTTCTGACTTTCCTGGACCAAAAATAGCAGAAAACAGGCAGTTGGTACTGTGGCATCTTGTTAATAGGTTAGTCCAAGAAAGTGTATAAAAATACTCCAAATTGTGGACAAAACATAAGAAAGTAGATATAAAACAAGCATGGAACATCAAAAATTATAGATACGTTAGCAACGTATCACTGATCCACCATCGAATATGGATCAAGATCACCCATGAGCGGATGGAGTTCATCCACCATCTCGTTACGCATTATTATCTGAATGTAGGTGGACCTCTCTTGACGACAGTAGCGGTCTACCAGCTCTTGTGGGGTCTCATAGTGGTCTGGCTCAGTCAAATCCATCGTGCGGCGTATGTAGTCCACCACATGATTCCTAGTAAGGAGATCATTCAGGCACACAAGCCAACTAGGGAAGTTGGATCCATCAAGTCTAAGTTTCTCACCCATTAACCATTCCTCAATGACGAAGTAAGATTCACGGTGAGCCATCTCTACATTTATAATTGCAAAAGGAATTTAGACTAAGTTTATAATTAAATGAGTTAATAATAACTCCACTCAGAAACACCTATCCCATGAAGGGTTCCTAGTGATAACATGACCCCTTTCCCCCAAATCTCCCCCGATCATCACGGCCGTCAATGTGGGTTCAAGGGTGGATGCTAAACATCGGTCACATCATTCATGCGAATCGTGCTCGATCTTTCGACCATTCGTGTTCAGAGGCCACGTCTCTCTAACATGCTAGGCTCGCCAACTCAACCTTAGTGTATTCGCTGTGCAACATGGCTTACACCCACTGTATGCGAACGTAGATATGTATGACACCCGCTCACCGCGGGTCGCTCATATCGAAGAACTTTATTGGTGGTGCACACTAAGGGGGAACGCAATCATTGGTAAATTTAACAGGGATCATCTTATTAGGCTATCGCCGAGTATCTAATACTAGCACACAATAAGATATACAAACAATAACATTGAATGTAAATGCGATGTGATATGGTCCTTCACGTCGTGATCTCCATCCATCTTCATCAGATTCCGGCGCTAGGGTTCCGACACCGTAGACGCCAAGGTACCGGTGTCTTTCCGGCGTGGTAGTCTGTCACCTCAATGACTATATACTACTATGTAACATAAGGTAATCAATTTACCTTTGCCACAACCATATCACAAAGCAATGCCCCCCTGCAAAACAAAGTTAGACGCCTCTATTTTATCTTTGCATGTTTTACGTGGCTGAATGGGCTTTCGCACAAGAACCGTTCTTACCTATGAACTTTTAGCACAACGCTGATCAAGTAGTTGTATCTACTACATCCCTTTCGGGGCCCTCCATTGTAAATGGCATACCAACTAATGCGAGAGAGACAGACACCCCCTAAGTCACTTTATACGGTACAAGCCGTATGTCAAGCGTGGACCAGTCTGGCAAATGAACGTGTAAATTCGGTTGGGGGCCGCTTCATCAAGCATTACTACGGTATACACAAGTACACGTGGGAGGGTAACAACTAAAATATCAATGCCCACATGCTACATCTCATGTGTTTTACCCGTACTAGCATTCCTACGCATAGATCTAGCTCTGATACCACTGTAGGGGTTCCGCGTATGAAAACAATAAAATTTTACCCTACGCCCCTGAACCCCTGATGCGCCAGGACCTATCTCACGTCAAGTTCTTCTTCCGAACCTTCTCAGCCTACCAAGAGGCAAAAGAAGGCCGGAGACAAGACTGCCTCCAAACGGGCAGGCAAAGCCCCGGCACGGAGGTCCCGGAAACCCAAGGAGGCCGAGACCTCGGACGCGTAAGTCATTTTTCACTGTGCAACACACTTCTCCCTGCATCGGGGTAATTTCACTCCTGACATAATTTTCTTTTGCAGGGCTCCTGTGGAGGTCCCTCAGAGCGGATCGAGCATCTCCTCTCCTCTTCGGTCTAGTCCTTCCCCTCCTTGTGACGACGAGTCACGCCCGCTGAGCCCTATTAGGAGGCTCTGCGCCGCCTTCGAGTTCCAGATTCCTCCTTGGAGGAACGTGACCTCGGATCAGGAGGGGTCGGATTGGCCGAGGCAACGGCGTTCGTTACTTCGGCATTGCCGCAACCAGCAACCACCAAGTTTACCGCAACTCCAGCACCAGCAGCAGCTCCAGCACTAGCCACCGAACCAGCGCCTGTCCCGGCTCCGAAGAAACCAACAGCAGCTCCAGCACCAGCCACCAAAGCTCCCGTGCCAAGTTCGTCTGCCTCGTCCGAGTCATCCCAAGCTCGGCGAGGAACCACTCCAGCGGCTTCCAAGGGCAAATCCACTATGGTCACATCCTCCCAGCAGGCCAAAGGCAAGTCCACCTCCGTCGAGGCCGGGCAGCGAACCTTGTCGTCAATGCTTCCAAAGAAGTCACCAGTAGCGACGGATCCTCCTGCCGAGCCAGCCGATTCACAGCAGATGGTTCTTCACACTAGCCTACTCTTGCCCTGATTGAAAGGAAAGAAGCTCACGCAAAGGGCTTGGTGGCACCTCACATGCCCACTGGCGAACGGTACCCTCCGATCCTCATCGAGTTTGTCATGAACTGGAATAAGGCGGAGTTCGTCTACAATGACGATCTCCCGGAAAAGTTCGGCCCAGCTGAATTTTCCGCTCAGATGAATACCGCCGCCAAGGACATTAACCTTGCTGGGCGTATGATGGAGGTACACCGTTTCTTCTTTACATGCTATAGATAATAACCATTAGTCCTCGAGCCTCCGGCGGAGTAACTTGTTACTCGGCCGGATGCTCATTAGAAGATCAACGTAGCTGCATGTAAACTTCAAATATGCACACACCTAGAGCCAGGTTAAGTTCCGCTTGGCGGATCTCAGATACTTTAATATGCACACACCTAGAGCCGGGTTAAGTTCCGCTTGGCCCGGATCTTGTACACTTCAAATATGCACACACCTAGAGCCGGGTTAAGTTCCGCTTGGCCCGGATCTTGTACACTTCAAATATGCACACACCTAGAGCCGGGTTAAGTTCCGCTTGGCCCGGATTCTTGTACACTTCAAATATGCACACACCTAGAGCCGGGTTAAGTTCCGCTTGGCCCGGATTCTTGTACACTTCAAATATGCACAGACCTAGAGCCGGGTTAAGTTCCACTTGGCTCGGATCTCGTATACTTCGAATATGCACCGAACTAATTTTGCACGCCTGTACCTTTGTCAGGTAACCACCAATCGTCGGAGCGCCGAGTTTTAGCGCCTGCTTGATACCCACAAGATCTTGCGCGCAAAACATGTTGCACTTGGCGCGGAGCATGAAAAGAGGGGTAATTTCCTCTCTTAACACCTCTCCGTTTCATTTGTTTCTGCCGGACTAACCTCCTTATTCGGTTTTTTGCAGCTGGGGTGGAGGCTGAAAACAAGATTATGCGGAAGAACTTGGAGGAAATCCGAGGTATGTCCTCTTTCGGCCAACGTCGTTGTGTTTTCCATTCTTTCTTCTCCTTGGCTCGGCAAACATTCACTCCTCGGCTTTGTCGGGTCAACACACTATTTCAGCATCACTTGAGGATAGTGTGCCCGTGCCTGATATGATGCTGCATTTTCTCGAACAAGCAGGACAGCATCAAGCCGAGCTGAAGAAGAAGAACGATGAGCTTGCCCTCCTCCGGACCAAGGACGACGAAATAGCCAAACTCAAGGCCGAGATGGAGAAGATGAAGGCCCAACACAAAACCGAGCTCCAAAAAGTTGGCCAGAACTTCACCGAAGAGCGTGAGCGCTTTACCCTCCAGATCTCCAAGGACCAGGACCTGCTTAAGGAATCCGAGGTCCAGCTTGGGTCGGCGCTCGCTGAGCTTGAACAACTTCGCCAGAGACGCGACAGTTGTACCAAGGAGTTGACCCGGATCCATCGCCATATCTCACGTAAGTTTCTTCCCCTTATCCGACATAGTTTTTCCGGGTTAGCTCATATGCCTTTGCTTCAGCATCTTCCCTTTCCTTGTTTTCAGATCATTTTCCGGAGGGTACTGCCATCGCCAGTGCCGCCGTTACCAAATTCTGCCAAGAGAGGGGTACTCCCATTGCTCCTGATGGTGAGAGCATCCCCTTAGACATGGAGGACCTGTTGGTCAGCGTGTCAGCTCGGGTGGAAACTATTAAGAACTATGGGAAAGATCTCCTTGATGTTGCGGTCCGGATCTACAACACATTCTAGCCAAGCGAGAGCGCTCCGGAAAGGATCACGCTCCTTGCCGAAAAACTGATGGAGGTTGAGACTCATCTGGACCTCTGGAGAGAATCTACCGGGTGTGCCGCAGCAGATACCCTCCTCCATCATATCCTTTCATGGTACGAGAAGATCAATCTGAGCCTCCTCACCCGTCGGTGCACCGGATCCAAATGGACCAATGATCCGGAGTGGGTAGCTCGGCGCCAGGCTTGCGCCTACAGCCTCGTCGAATATTCTCCAGTCCATGACTGGGTTGAGGGGCCGAGCTTTCTGGAATCCGGTGAGGAGGAGCAGATGGAGAACGTGGAGGATGGGTCGGGCGATGATGGAGAAGATGCTGCTTCAGATATTGAAGACAATGATGATGACGCCGAACTTCCTCCTCCTGCCGCCCCTTAGTTGAAAAAACTTGAAAATTTATCAGATCCCCGGTATGCCGGGAGCAATTGTATGCTGAATGCATGATATTTTGCTACTATGCTTGTATGCCGGATTAACTTGGGCATAGTCCCCGAGTTTCATTTTCTTGTTCGTCCAATTCTCCGGCTCGATCCGTGTCTACCTTGACTCGGTTTTACGACTTACGAATCTGAGCCTCAAGAATCGTTTTAACAATACTGAGAAACTTTGAGGCTTGGCTCAAAATAATTCAACATAATAGCTTGAAAGTAAATACGGGGTTAGTCCAAAAAAAACATTAGCTGGAATAGGATCGTTTCCTTAGTAGTTTTTCATGTGCTACGCCATTCCAAACTTGTTCCCTTGCTTGCCATGAAGCCAATTCTTGTTGGACAGCAGCAAGTCGAAGGGTTGGGTTTTTGGTGCTCACATATTACTAATCGGGGTTAAGTGAAACGAGTCATTCCAGCTAACGCATAAAAAGTAACAACAATCATTTATTAAGGCAGTCCCCGAGTTACTGCTCGAGGCTCCGCTACTTTATTGATAAGCTCATTGCCGACATACATACCGACATATGTGTGACTCAGATACATACACTCTTTAGCTTAGTGTAGAAGGGACGAAGTAGTGCTACATTCCATGGTTGCTTCGATTCCTCTCCGGACCTGTCCGCCTTGTTCTTTTCCTGTGGCTTTGCATCTATGAGATAATAAGAGTCATTGTGTAATGCTTTGCTCACAATAAATGGTCCTTCCCATGGGAGGGATAATTTATGCATGCCAGTGGTACGTTGTACCAACCAGAGCACCAGATTGCCTTCCCGGAAGACCCGGGGGCACACTTTCTGGCTATGATAGCGTCGGAGATTTTGCTGATATATGGCCGATCTGGACAGTGCCAGTTCTCTCGCTTCTTCCAGCAGATCAACATCATTTTGCTGGGCTTCCTGCACTTCGGCTTCTGTGTATTGGGTGACCCTAGGCGAATCATGCTCTATGTCGGCTGGTAATACAACTTCTGCCCCATATACCAGAAAGAACGGCGTGTAGCCTGTTGATCGATTCGGAGTTGTTCTTAAACTCCACAATACCGCTGGTAGTTCTTCTATCCAGCACCACGCTGATCTTTGCAGTGGCTCAATGAGCCGGGGTTTTATCCCAGATAATACTAATCCGTTGGATCTTTCCACTTGTCCGTTCGATGCGGGGTGGGCTATCGAGGCTACGTCGAGTCGGATTTTCTTGTCTCGGCAAAAGCGCGCGAATGCTCCTTCCGTGAAATTTGTTCCATTATCAGTTATAATGCTGTGTGGATAACCGTATCTCAAGATGATGTCTTTGAGAAATGTCACGGCCGTAGTTCCATCACATTTTCATATAGGATTCACTTCGATCCATTTTGTAAACTTGTCCACCATGACCAGAATGTGTGTCATGTTTCCTCTTGCTGGTTTGAACGGGCCAACCATATCCAAGCACCACACAACAAATGGCCATGTAATTGGTATGGTTTTGAGTTCCGACATAGGCATATGTGTCTTGGTGGCGTACCTCTGACAACCATTGCATTTTCTCACCAGATCTTCTGCTTGCTCCAAGGCACTTGGCTAGTAAAATCCATGCCGGAATGCCTTTGCCACTAAGGCCCGGGATGAGGCATGATGCCCGCATTCTCCTTGGTGTATATCTTGGAGGATGTCAAGTCCTTCTCCCGGGTCAACACACCGCTGGAGGACATTGGTTACACTCCGTTTGTACAACTCGGAATTGATGATTGTGTAAGCTTTGGCTCTTCTCTGAGTTTGCCTGGCTAGCACTTCCTCAGCGAGTAACGTTCCATCTTTCAAGAACTGGTATATAGGCAGTGCCCAAGCTGGTATTGCTCGCGCAGGGAACATCTCCTCATCAATTTCCATTCGATCCACCAGCATAACTTCAGCTGGATCACGCTGAACAGTCCTTGGGTCTAACGAGGTAGTCCCCGGGTTCGCCGAGGTAGTCCCCGGGTTCAGTGTGCTACCTTCCATGTCAATGTCCATGGGCTCAACTCCAGATTCCGCGTTTTCCGGGAACATAGATTGAATCGGTTCCTAGGGACGGCCTGATAGATGGTTTTCTGAGGTGCTCCAATGCTACGCCCGGTGGAATTGCCTGTCGGGTCGATCCGAGCTTTGACAACATGTCGGTAGCTTCGTTTTCCATGCGAGGTACATGGTGAAATTCGCATCCCTCAAAGTAACCCGAGATCTTCTGCACATGAAATCTGTATAGTACCATGTTTGGATCCAGGGCGTCCCACACTCCGGACACTTGCTGTATTACTAGATCCGAGTCGCCAAAACAGATTATCCGACGTATGCCAATCTCCTTTGCCACTTTGAGACCATGCACAAGAGCCTCGTACTCAGCAACATTGTTTGATGCCGCGAAATGGATCTGCAATACGTACTTGAGCTGATCCTTCTTTGGCGAGGTAAGCACAACCCCGGCACCTAACCCGGTTTTGGTTTTCGATCCGTCAAAGTGCATCTTCCAGTAGTTCGGATCTGGCGGTGGTGGTTCGTACTGTACCTCGGCCCAATCCACGAAGAAGTCCGCCACAGCCTGGGACTTGATCGCTTCTCTCCTATCATACTGGGGTGTGTAAGGTGCTAGCTCAATTGCCCATTTCGCAATTCTGCCATTCGCATCTTTGTTACCCATTATCTCGGATATGGGGGCTTCACATATCACTTTGATGGGATGCTCCTCAAAGTAGTGCTTTAACTTCTTTGCCGCCATATAAACACCGTATGCCACCTTTTGAAAATGCGGGTAGTCCTGTTTTGAGGCAGACAACACCTCGCTCAAGTAATACACTTGCCTCTGCACCGACTTACCCTCTTCATCACGCTCCACTACAATCACTGCACTTACAACTCGGTTGGTTGCGGCTATGTAGAGCAACATTGGCTCCTTTGACAGTGGAGAAGCTAACACTGGTGCAGTGGCCAACATCTTCTTTAAGTGGGCAAAAGCTTCATTGTCCTACGGCGTCCAAACGAATTTATCTGACTTTTTCATGAGTTGGTAGAGAGGCAGTGCCTTTTGCCCTAACCGACATACAAACCGACTCAACGACACCAGGCATCCAGTGAACTTCTGGACATCGTTGAGACACTTTGGCAGCTCCATTCGTTCGATGGCTCAGATCTTAGTAGGATTAACCTCGCTACCTCGGCTGGAGACGAGAAATCCGAGTAATTTCCTAGCCGGGACACCGAAGGTACATTTATCCGGGTTAAGCTTCATCCGGAATCTCCTCAAGTTCGCGAATGTTTGCCTTATGTCGTCAAGGAGCGTTGCGCTTTCCTTGGTCTTAATAACCACATCATCCATGTAGACTTGTACATTTTGACCTATTTGATCATGCAAACATTTTTGCATACATCTTTGGTACGTTGCTCCTGCGTTTCGTAAACCGAACGGCATAGTGCGATAGCAATAAGCCCCGTACGGGGTAATAAAGGCAGTTTTTATTTGATCATCCGGGTTCAGAGGTATATGGTGGAAACCAGAATAAGCGTCAATAAATGACAATAGTTCACATCCCGCGGTAGAGTCGATGACCTGATCTATCCTCGGCAGTGGAAATGGATCTTTTGGACACACCTTGTTTAGGTTCGTGTAATCGATACACATACGCCAAACCACTGCCACGTTTGGATCGTCCTTCTTCTTTTCTACCAGCACCGGATTAGAGAGCCAATCCGGATACATCACTTCCATGATAAATCATGCTGCTAGCAACCGAGCTATCTCGTCACCAATGAGCTTTCTCCTATCCTCGGCGAAGCGTCGGAGAGGCTGCTTCACCGGCCTTGCTCCGGGTCTTACGTTCAAAGAGTGCTCGGCCAACTCCCTCGGAACACCTTGCAAGTCCTGTGTGGACCAAGCAAAAATATCTCGATTCTCACGGAGGAAGTTGACGAGCTCGCTTTCCTATTTGTCAGCTAACCCGGCACCAATTGTTACGGTACGCTCTGGAAACAGGTTATCCACTGGAATCTTCTTGGTGTCCTTCGCGGCTTGAAATGAAACGCTTCCATGCGGGATGCTTAACGCCGGCATATACTGCTGCGCGGACTGAGCTAATGCCGCCACCTCTTGGATTTTTCTTTTCTCTTGTGCAATCACGAGTGACTCGGCTAGGTTAGACCCGGCTGAGGCGCACTCAATAGAACATCGGAAATCCCCAGCGATAGTAATTACTCCATTTGGCCCGGGCAACTTCATCTTCAGATAACTAACGTGGCAACTTGCCATGAATTTGCTCAGTGCTGGTCTCCCGAGTAATGCATGATACACGCTCTCCAAGTTCACCACCTCAAACTCCAGATTCTCAGTTCGACAGTTATCCCTCGTACCGAATAGTACGTCGACCCAGACTTTGCCTATGGGCTCACAGGATATGCCTGGTATGATACCATGGAAAGTTGTTCTTGTAGCCTGGAGCATGTTCTACGAGATGCCCAACTTGCACATCGTATCCGCATACATGATGTTAATGCTACTACCATTGTCGATCAGTACCTTGGAGAACCTCACATTAATGTTTGGTCCAATGAACGTCGGATCTAACACTAGTGCATACGAGCCCCGACTTGGCATAAGCTTGGGATGATCTTTGACGCTCCAGGTAATTTCCTGGTCCGACCAAGACATGTACCTCGTCCGCAGCATAACCGCGTTAACCTCCATATGTCGGCGCTGCAAGCTCTTCCTATCTGTTTCCTATGTTGTGAACACACAATAGCTCTGGTGATGTTCCCTGTACTCATTCCTTCCCTCGTTTCCGGAGTACCTCTGATCCGGCTGAGGCTGGTTTTCCACCTGATGCACTGCATCCCTTCTCTCACTGTTGTCATACCTCGGCGGAGGGGGAGGCAACATCAGTTGTTGCGTGTTTGCTCCGGAGAGCAGTTGCTGCCGGGGTAACTCCTGCCGAGGTTGATCATTCCGGGGTGCCTGAGCATTCCCCAAACCACCTTGTTCTATCTTGCGCATCCACTCACATTGCCTCGTTGTGTGACCCGTCGGACTGTTCGGATTTGGCGTGTGAAATTTACACGGCTGGTCCAACATTGACTCATAGGTATACCTCGGACGATCTTTCTTTTCTTGCCATTGCTTTTTCTGCTCCGGAGTCCACATTTTCTTGCCATCGTTTCGAGGAGTCCATTGCCCTCCCGTTTTCTGGCGTTGGTTGCTCCCTGCTCCGGGCTGATCTAGATTCACGGCTGCAACTTGTTGCAAACTATACCGATGGTCCGGTCTATCGTCTCTCCTTTTTCCCCTGTAATCGTTCCTCTGGGATGACCCGGCTCCGTCCCTCGGATAGTACTCCTCATTTGACTCGTTCGACGCGATCCTAGGTTGAATCGGATCACCCAAAGCATAAGAATCCGCAATCCGGATCATCTCTACCAATGTGACTGGCATTTTCCTTTGCAATTTCATCCACAACTCGCTGCCATATCTGCACCCTTGTGCGAACCATGCTATAGCCTGTGACTCTATGACTCCCTCACACGAGTTTCTCACGGTACACCACCGGGTCAAAAATTCACGATCCGTTTTGTTAGATCTCTGCTTGCACATCGCCAGGGTCTGTGGTCTATTCGGTCTCTGATATGTACTTGAGAAGTTGCTGATAAACATTTCTTCAAAATCTATCCAGCAATTGATGCTTCCGGGAGGCAAATTATTCAGCCATACCCTAGCCGGACCTTCCAACATTTGGGGTACATATCGAACAACCCATCTCAAGTTGCCAGTTGCAATTTTCACAGCTGTTGCGTAGTTTATCAGCCAATCCTCTGGATTTGTATTGCCGTCATACGTCTTCGTGCCCCTGGGTAATTGGAAATTGGGTACTGGCGGTTCCTTCATGATTCGGGGTCCAAAGCACGCTGGACCCGGAGGACCTTGACATTCGATCTGTTCCGACCTATACAGGCGATCCAGCTTTAACCTGGCGTCATCCGGCATCAAATCCCTGCTTCCTAATCTCGACCCTATCACATGATAGTCCGGCCTTGCGTATCCCGCATTCATCATCTCCGATGCTCTCGTTGTGCTCCTCTTTGTTGCATACCACGGCCGGCACTTTGCTCTTGCCTTGGTACATTCCGCTGCTGCGGTTGACCTGCTCCTGCCGAGTTTCGCTGTCCGGCATTGCTGTTGGCAGCATTCCCTTGACCGGCATTGCCTTGGTCGTGGTTACCTCGGACAGCTTCACCTCGGCTCACACTTCGTCGATCGTTGTTTTTTGCATCTCTTTTTCTTTTCCCTCACGCGTTGGGTCGTACGGAACGATCTGCTTCTTCCGTCTGGCCAAGGTTACTACCTCTTCTCTCCTAGGGCCACCATGAGGCGATGATGCGGCTCCAGCGGATTTCTCCGGGTTACCCATCGCTGAATGGACGATGTTAGAAGCTCCAACTCTCTCCGGGTTACCTCTCAGCAGCTCCTCGTTCTGCCTATTCGCATCCGAACCAGCTCGTTAACCCGATCTTGCTGTCTTTGATGGGCTTCACCCGTCAGACCCTCTAGCTCGGACGCCGCGGCATCTGCTGCTCTGAGGTTCTTCGCCGGGGTACTATACTTCGGCAACCCTACAGACATATAGTTTTCCGACCCTTCTGGTCCATCATCACCTTCTCTGTTCATCTCACTTATGAGATTTTTCCCTTTTACCCTTACTGCATCAACCTTGTTTGCCTTTGCGTACTCACGCAGCGTCATGTTCAACGACTGCTGAGCCGCTGCAATTTTCTTTGCGCCCTCCAGTATCTTTTGTCGGGTCTCCTCTAGCTCGGCCTATGCCTGAGCCGGATCTACCACTGCTGCCACCAGGTTCGCCAAGCTATCCATAGCTTCCCTTAGTACGTTCTCAGGCCTCTCTAGCAGAGGACCCCTAGCTTTCCTCGGTGCCTTGGGCGTTACCTCCGGGTCTGGCGCTGGATCCTTGCTCATGCCCGCGCCTGGCGCAGTCATCATCACCTCTGCATGGTCCGGGGAGCGAGCGATACGCGCCCCGCGAGCCACAGTAAGGGGTGGTTCTCCTGCATCGACGATGCGACGCGGATGAACGCAAGACACGTCCACAACAACATAGACCTTGTGCGCACCGAGCTTGACGAAGATGTCGTTGCGCGGAAGGGGGCGCGTGCCGAAGCAGACTGCGTTGTCGCTGACGTAGTCCAGCGCTCCAAAATGCTGAATGAGCCCGGAGACGATATGTTCGCCGGTACCGATGAAGTTTCCTGTCCGGATCTTCACCCCTGCTAGCGCCGCTAGCCCCACGGTAGGCGCCAACTGTCGTGGTGGTGTCACGACAGATGCCATGGATAGGCTAAAGGTGGGGACTAATATGCGCTAGGGGAATCCAGGGAGGGATAGTAGAGTGATTCTCTACACAGAAGCTTTGTATTGATGTTCAATATCCAAGATTACAAGTGCTCCCCGAGCTGTATTGACAAGAGGAGGAAGAAGAAACTCTCTTACTCTTGCCTACCAACTAGCCCAAGAACCCTAGATCCACTAGTGCTTGACTAACTAGAATTCTCGTTGCTCTTGTATCAGAAAAAACCCAACCCCCTTACCAGAACCCCAACCCCCCTTATATAGAGGTGGTTCGGTCCTGGCCTAGGGCATACGTGGAGGCATATTCCTAAGAATATGCCCCCTCCCAAAGTAGTAACCCGACAGGGGTGCTTTTCTCCCGCGTCACACTTGCTTTAGCAACGTAGCCTCTGCGGCGCCCGCATCAGCCGACGTGAGCGTCGTCACCCTTGTCGGCCACGATCCGGTGGTCCTGCCCTTGCTTTATTCGCTCATCCAGTACGCACCGGACCTTCTTTTTTGACCAGAGAGATTCCTTCCTTCTCCTAGAAGCCAAGAGAGGATCCAGATCATAGTTGATCCGGCCCCACCTGTTCCTGCATATAAGCTAGACAAGTATTTCCGACTTACTCCTTGAGTCGGACAAGACAATGTTAGGCGACCCGTCTGGTTCGGGTTACTCCATGATCCGGCCTGCCTTGAGGTGACTCGGCCAGCATCCGCTTTGACCTTGCCGAACCTTGGCTAACTCGGCCCTTATACCCCGGAGTGACCCTACCTGGGGTTATCCCCCCAACAATGTCATAACACTTTACTTTTGAAGTATTACTTATTATGCTAATATGCTTATATTAGACGGTATCATAATGAGATAATCCCTCATACTATTCCAGTTATCGTATTCCCCTTGTGTGTGCACCACCAAGAAAGTTCTTCGCTATGAGGCCGGCCGTGATGATCGGGGGTATCTATGTTCGCATACAATGGGTGCAAGCCATGTTGCACTGCGAATACACATGAGTTAGAACTAGCGAGCCTAGCATGTACAGACATGGCCTCTTAATACAGGAGACCGAAAGGTCGAGCATGAATCACATAGTTGATGTGATCGACATTAGGGAATGTCCACCTTTGATACTGCACCGATGGCCGTGATGATCGGGGGAGGTGCAGGGGATAGGGGTCATGTGATCACTAAACGAGTAGAGGGATGTTCATTTAAGTGGGAGTTCCTTTATTAAAACTTGAACTCATTATTATGAACATAGTATAAACACTTTGCAAATCCTTTGTAGATGTCTCGCCCACCCACCTTCAACCTTAGCACTTTCCTCGAGAAGGACAAGCTGAAAACTAATGGGACCAACTTCACCGCATGGTTCCGCAATCTTAGGATCCTCCTAGTCCCCTACAAGTTGACTTATGTCATCGAGGCTGAGCTTCCGGCTAAGCCTGCAGATTCCGCCTCCCAGGACGAAAAGAATGTCTGGCAGTCCAAGGCGAACGATTTCTCCCTCATCCAGAGTGGAATGCTCTATGCCATGGAGCCGGAGCTTCAAAAGCGTTTTGAGAAGATGAATGCTTTTGAGATCATTGAGGATCTCAAGGTTGTCTTCGCTCCACAGGCTCGTGCAGAGAGGTATGATGCTTCCGAGCTCTTCTTCTCTGCTAAAATGGAAGAGCACAACTGCATTAGTGAGCATGTGGTCAAAATGTCTGGCTATGTTAAGCGCTTAAATGCCCTGGATTGCAAAATCCCGGAGGAGCTCGCTATAGATAGGGTGTTGCACTCGCTGCCCCTAGCTATAAGAGCTTTGTGATGAACTACAACATGCAAGGGATGACTAAGACCCTTGCTGAGGTGTTCGCCATGCTCAAAACTGCTGAGGTTGAAATCAAGAAGGAGCACACGGTGCTGATGGTCAACAAGACCACCAACTTTAAGAAACCGGGGCAAAAGGGGAAAGGCAAGGGTAAGAAGTCTAAGAGGGATGGCGGGTTTGTTCCCAAAGACCTCAAAGATCGCCAAGCCTGGCCCTAAGTCTGACTTCGTGCTTCTACTACAAAGGGATGGGCCTGAAACACAAGCCCAAGTACCTTGAAGACAAGCGAGCTGGCAAGATAGACACCCCGGACAAAGGTATATATGATATACATGTTATTGATGTATTCCTTACGAGCGCCAGGAGTAACACCTGGGTATTTGATACCGGATCTGTTGCTCACATTTGTAACTCTCAGCAGGATCTGCAGAGTAGGAGGCTCCTAAGGAAGGACGAGGTGACGATGCGCGTCAGCAATGGTTCGAGAGTCGAAGTGATGGCCATCGGCACCCTACATCTCCGTCTACCATCAGGATTATTATTGGTTTTGAATAAATGCTACTATGTACCCGCATTGAGTATGAATATTGTGAGTAGGTCTTGCTTGTTGCAAGACCGTTATTCGTTTAAATCAGGAACAAATGGTTGTTCAATTTATATGAATGATGTTTTCTATGTTCATGCTCATGTGTGTGATGTTTTATTCTTACTTGATCTTGATTGTGATACACACATCCATAGTGTTGATGCTAAATGTTGTAAGCATAGTGACGATAATTCCATGTTCATGTGGCATTGCCGTCTTGGTCATATTGGCGTAAAGCGCATGAAGCTTCATTCGGAAGGGCTTCTTGGATCATTGGATTTGGAATCCCTTGATACATGTGAGCCATGCCTCATGGGGAAGATGACTAGGACACCATTCTCCGGGATAGTGGAGAGAGCTGCAGACCTACTTGGGATCATACATACAGATGTATGTGGATCAATGAGTGTCTCAACACGCAATAGTTATCGTTACTTTGTTACCTTTACTGACGACTTGAGCAGATATGGATATATCTACTTAATGAAGCACAAATCTAAAACTTTTGAAAAGTTCAAGGAATTTCAGAAAGAGGTAGAGAATCAACTTAACAAGAAAATCAAGCACCTTCGATCGGATCGAGGAGGCGAGTATTTGAGTTATGAGTTTAACATGCACTTGAAGGACTGTGGGATTATCCCACAGCTTATGCCAGCCGGGACACCACAGCGTAATGGTGTATCGGAACATCGTAACCGAATCCTATTGGATAGTGTGTGGTCCATGATGTCTTTAACTGATTTGTCTGTGTCTTTTTGGGGATACGCGTTAGAAACCGCCGCTTTTATTTTAAACCGAGCACCATCCAAATCTGTGGAGACAACCCCATATGAGATATGGTATGGGCAGAAGCCGAAGTTGTCATTTCTGAAAGTTTGGGGTTGTGAGGCATACGTTAAGAAACTGCAGCCTAACAAACTTGAACCCAAATCGGAAAAATGTATCTTTGTAGGATATCCAAGGGAAACCATTGGATACACCTTCTACAATCAAGTCGAAGGCAAGACGCTTGTCGCAAAAACTGGCACCTTTCTCGAGAAAGAGTTTCTTGCAAAAGGAGTGAGTGGAAGGAAAATTGAGTTAGATGAAATTGTTGACCCTTCTCTCCAAATTCCGAGTAGCACAACGAAAGCTGTTCCGAAACCGCTCTCTAACATGGAGGAAGAGCCCATTGATGATGATCAAAACAATGATGTCGAGACTCTTGAGGTTCACAGGTCCACAAGGGTCCGTGCCACTCCTGATTGGTACAGTAGCCTTGTGATGTCTGTCATCCTAGATGAACAGGAAGAACCTGCAAACTACAAAGAAGCTATGGATAGTGCTGACTCTGAGAAATGGCTAGAAGCCATGAAATCCGAAATAGGATCCATGCATGAAAACCAAGTTTGGACCTTGGTGGATCTTCTAGAAGGCCGCAAGGCCGTGGAAAATAAATGGATCTTTAAGAAGAAGACAGATGCAAACGGTAACATGACCGTTCACAAAGCTCGACTTGTCACAAAGGGGTTTCGACAAATTCAAGGAGTTGACTACGACGAGACTTACTCTCCCGTAGTGATGCTTAAGGCTGCCAGGATTTTAATAGCAATTGCTGCATATTTCGACTATGAAATTTGGCAGATGGATGTCAAGACCGCATTCCTCAATGGTCACATTGATGAAGAGTTGTATATGATGCAACCGGATGGTTTTGTCAATCCTAAGGATGCTAGAAAGGTATGCAAGCTTCAACGGTCCATTTATGGATTGAAGCAAGCATCTCGGAGCTAGAACCAACGTTTTGATCAAGTGATCAAGAGTTTTGGATTTGTCCAAAACCAACAAGAGTTCTGTGTTTATAAGAAAGCAAGTGGGGGCCCAATTGTTTTCTTAGTAGTATATGTGGACGACATATTACTCATGGGAAACGAGGTGGATCTTATGAAAAGCGTGAAAGCATATTTGAGTAACCAATTTTCCATGAAGGATCTAGGTGAAGCTGCATATATATTAGGAATCAAGATCTATAGAGATAGATCAAGGCACCTAATAGCATTGAGTCAAAGTACTTACATAGAAAAGATTTTGAAGAGGTTCAAAATGGAGAACACCAAAAAGGGTTTCACTCCCATGATGAAGAATTGCAAACTGAGTATGACTCAATGTCCTATAACGGACAATGATTGGAAGAAGATGGCTTTCACACCATATGCCTCAGCCATAGGGTATATCATGTATGCAATGTTAAGTGACCTGATCTGGCATTGGCTCCCAGTTTGACGAGCCGATACCAAAGTAATCTAGGACCGGATCACTGGATACCTGTCAAGAATATCCTGAAGTATCTGAAAAGAACAAAGGATATGTTCCTAATCTATGGAGGAAGTGATGAAGGTCTAAACGTAACGGGTTACATGGATGCGGTCTGGAACTCATATCATGATGACTCAAAGTCTCAAACATGATTCGTGTTCCTTGTGAATGGTGGGGCAGTAAGCTGGAAGAGCAAGAAGCAGCCGGTGGTGGCACAATCTTCAATGGAGTCTGAATATATTGCTGCGGCTGATGCAGCAAATGAAGCTGTTTGACTGAGGAATTTTGTCATTGAACTGGGAGTTTTTCCCAATGTGCAAGACCCTGTGACGGTCTATTGTGATAACACGGGTGCTATTGCAAACGCAAGGGAACCAAGAAATCATTCCACAACCAAACACATCAAGCTAAGATTTCATGTCATCCGGTAGAACGTTGACGAAGGTGAAGTCAAGATTTTCAAAGTAGATACGGAACTGAATGTAGCAGATCCTTTGACTAAAGCTCTCCATCAGGAAAAGCACGAACAACACCGAGATTCCATTGGTGTTAGGTTCCTGCCTATTGTAAACTAGTTTTGTTTATACTCTAGTGCAAGTCGGGTACTGAAGGAGTTATGCCCTAGAGGCAAATAATAAAGTGTATTATTTGATATATCTCCTATATGTTCATAATACGTTTCATACTGTGCTATAACTGTGTTAATACGAAACATTAATACACGTGTGGTATGTAAACAAACCGTGTCTCTAGTTACCTCTAGTGAACTAGTTCATTGGTCATGAGGATGGTTTGTGTTTCAAGATCATGGGCATTTATGCCAACTGACAATGAGGTCATGTTATTAGTCGAATAACATGATAGACAAACATCCGACCGTTATATCTTAATGAGATCTAGTTACAAAGTTCACCATTGATGATAAAACACAAAGAACCTCGCAACCTGATCCTTTGACTGTGAGGTAATGCAAATCACCATTTCCGGAAGAAGCTTTGATGGTTATCAAGAATCATCTCGTAAAAGGGTGATCAAAAAGATGCCACTTAGGTTTTCCGAAGGGATGTGTTGAGGAGTACATATCAAAACCAGGATTTGTCTAGTCCATGTAACGGACAGATACATGTGTCCATCTCGGTGGCGTTGCATTAATGAAGCTTCCAAGCATGTGACTAGGTCACGAAATGCAATGACATGAGAATGAGAAAACAAGTTCATCGGTAACGAGACCGAACTAAGGTATGGTGATACGGAAGATCAAGTCTCGGATGAATTAGGTATCGAATGACAAAGGGAACGGGGAACGACTATCTCACGGTTTGAGCGATTGTATTCGTGAAACGCACGGGGATCACATGGCCATCCAGGTCCCTATGTTGATCATTGATGTGAGAGTGGTCTCAATCATGTCCAGAGTGTTTCTGAACCGAAGGATGCCACGCTTAAGGGTAGGGACGCTTAGGGTAGATGAGGTATCGTATGAGAAATAGAGAGAGAGAAACCGGAGTAGTTTTGGTAACATCCGATGGAGATCGGAAGGGGTCCGGAAGGTGTTCCAGAGTGAAGAAATAATATAATATGTGTATTTGAATGTTAATTGGAGAATTAATATTAAATATATATTTTATTTTATTTTTAAAGGCTCCATATTGCTAATGGGCCTCACCCGAAGGGAGGTCCAATAGGGCAAGGCGCCTAGGGAGTGGGGGCTAGCCGGCCTAGGGCTGGTGGGCCGCCCTAGTGGGGCCCACCTAGGGCCGGCGGCTGCCCCTAGGTGGCCGGAGGGTGTGGGGATTAGTCCCACACCGCCTGGCCCCTAGGTGGTGCGCCCCCTCCCACTATATATAGGGGTCCCCCTCCCCCTTTGGAAATACACCATTCGCTCTCATTTTCTCTCTCTCATCCACTGAGGACTTCTCTGTAATATTGGGGAGGACCTTGTGGGTGAGTTCTCCACCTTCACACTATCGTCGTGTGATCGGTGATCCGACATCTACTTCTTCCGCTGCTCGGCTGGATCGGGGTCCGGTTGACGTCTCCTACACCGGACGTGTGACGAACTTCGGAGGCACCACACATGGGGTGCTGCTCGTCTTCATCAATATAAGCCTTCCTGCGTAAGGCATGCCTCTGTCTGCAAAGGTATGAATACTGTATTCCTTCTCCGTTACTTATGTCTACATAGTATAGATCCTGGTATTAGTGTTCGAGTAGATAGAATTTTTTTGTTTTCTGCTACGGAACCCTTCAGTCTACACTCGACATGCTTGCCTGTGGTGCATGAAGACAAAAGTCTCTATTATTATTCTATGTCTCATGAACTTTGAATAATGTTAGCCTTGGGCTAAGTGAGTTGTAAGAACTATTATATTCCTGGATATGCGATGTAATAATGACCTTTGTTTCTGTGTACTTCATCTCAAACTATGGGTCCTAGCATTTCGATCCAGGGACTAGCACTGCAATCACAGGGATCTTACCTTATTATGGTGAGATCTTACAGATGGTATCAGAGCACTGTGTTGCCTGTAGGTTCGTGACCCTAGGTTGGATTAAACTATGGAAAACCCTTAGGAAAAATATTTCTATTTCAAACTTTACACTTGTCTTTTCATCTCGTAAAACTTTTCCTGATCATCCTTCCTCATCTATTTTTGTAGATGTCCACCATCAATGAATCTATCAAGGAGGGACCACTGATGACTATGACACTTGAGTGTGAGACGGAATTTCCCAAGGCACTCAAAAACCTCATGATCGGCTTGGGGATGGATGGTGAAGCCATGTACAAGGGATTTCCTGTGATAGACGAAGGACAAGAGTATTGGTGGGTGCAACTCCATTTATATAAGAACAAGGAAGATGATCCAAAGAGTATGGGATTCTGCATTTCACCAACTCTAAAATGCACACGTCATTCTTTGACTCTGCAAGGAATGCTGCGTGGAAAGCCATTGAGGAACTTGGGGAAAGACTTAAGCATAGAATGCTCAATACTCAGGAGGATCTCAAGGAGGAGAAACATCGTGTCCAAGATTCAAGGGCCACAGTAAAACGACTAAGTAAGCATATCATAGATCTGGCTTTGGAGTTATGCGAGCAAGACAAACATATTGGTGCCAAGTACGCCCAAATTGCTACCTTGTTTAATAAGGAGTGAGATACTAGTTGGACCACCACACTTGGCGTTTTATCACGTTAGTATTTTGATCATACCGACCTATGTGGTATGACAAAAATAAGTTATGTTTGGACCTTGATTGCTTGAGTTGAATAATGTATTTCTACTTGGTTTGAGGAATGTTTTGTTGGTTGGTTTTTATTTTTATCTTTGCATCTATTGTTACTTGTGTTTTCTTTCTCTATACCTTGTGTTATTACTAATTTTCTCCATACTATGCAAAAGATGCCGAATTTTGTCTACAACACGGCCGAGGATTTCAAGGGAACTCACTTCGGGACTCGCTGTAAGATCCCTCCTTTGTAAAGGAAAAGATCCCTGTGATTGCAATGCTAGTCCCTGGATCAATGCTAGCATCCACAGTTTAAGATGAAGTACACAGATACAAAGGTCGTTTATTACAGTCATTCCAGAGATAAAACATAGTCTTTTACAACTCATGGCCAAAGGCCTAATACAAGAGTTTATGGAATATATAAATAAACATAAGTCTTCATCTTCATGTGCCACAGGCAAGCATGTTGAGTGTAGACTCATGACCCCTAATCATCATCAGAGTAACCTGCAACATCATAAGTTACAGCCACAAGGGTCAATACATTTGAATTGTATTGGCAAGTGATACCTTAGTATATAATTAAGTGGACTATAATACTATATGCATTTGGCTGGTGGAGCTTAGGCTTGCATTGCTCAAAGATAGATTTTTCCTTACTTTTTGAAAATACCAAACTTGTTTGACAAAAACCAATCAAGGCATCTATCAATCATGACTGAAGATCCTCTCAAGGCATCTACCATTCAAAGATTGAAGATCCTTTCTTGGCAAAAACACCCAAGGCATCTATCAATCAAAGACTCCAGATCCACTCAGGGCATCTACCAATCAATGACTGAAGATCCTTTTATCCCTTGTTCACCCTCAAGTTTTGTTTAGAAATTGGAGTGATGAGATTCTTGAAGTTTCCATGTCTTGATGCTCAAATTGTCCTTTACCAGGGACATGGCTAAGTACTTAGGTTTTACACTCTGCAGAGGTGGTGCACTTTACCCACAAGCCTTGGTTTCCCAAGACATGATCCTTCAGTAGCCTTTCCTTAGTCAAATGGACGCGTTCCAACCTATCATCCCATCTACCACCCACTGTCCAAAAGACTAAGTTCTAGCATCCTAAGATCATGGCAGAGCCCATATTACCAAGTGGTTGCACTTGAAGCTTCTCAACATTAGACATCTCAAATCTCTTTGTTTCCTGGGTGGCCATCCACAAGTGAGATACACAAGCCAAGTCCATGGCCTTGTGAACCACTCAACATAAGCCATTCCTTCCATTCCACCCAGGTGGTTCATTAACTTAGTTGTTTTATTTTACAAAAACATAAGTCCTTAGACTTAGAAATTTTCCATAGTGAATATATAAACCACCCTTGTTTTCTAGTAGCTAGGCTAAGCATGATAGTAATAGGAATCTGGACTTAGGTAATTTTCACTAAGGCTTCACTAATAGGTTTTCCCAAAGCATAGCTTGTACTTAGCAAAAATCCATGCAAGTCCTATACTTAGAAAAATAATACTAATGCATATATAAAATATAGGAATGGAATATTCATGAGGATATCACTTGCCTTGGTAGTGTGGAGAGTAGCACTCGTCACAATCACAATCACTAGCAAAATCTACACACAAAGTTGTAGCACACAATTACACACAAATATATACAAACAAGAAATAGTATGAATGCATGCATGAATCTACCAAGTGATGATTTTTGAAAAAAAAATCTACCAAACAAATGCATGAATACTGAAACTTAGCATGTCACAAAATAGCCAAGACAACTTATTTAGCCCTAAAATAAAATGCTAGACTAAACCTATATTCAAAAAAGGCCTCAAACAAGTTTCTGCAATTTAAGCCAATCTAATGGTTACTATTTGCTAAACAAAAAGGATAGGCAGAAAGGTCTTGTTTTTCTGAATTCAACGGTATAAAGTTTGTAAAATTCCAACGTGGAATTCAAAAGATATAAGCATTTGAAATCTGGATCAAAATCTGTCTTTAAATTCTATTTTCAGATCTAACCTAGCCACGCGTCATGTTCTTATTCGCCCGTACCGGTTCGGTGTGGATCGGCAACGTGGAGCGTTGGATCAATTTTGATCGCACGGCACAGAGGACATACCCCTTCGCGTTAAATGATTCTATCTAGTGCGTCCGATCTAGATCCTGCGGCTAATATCGTGTTGACCAAATACTGGCGGCGGAGCGGTGGCTACCGGCGGCGAAACGGTCGGTCGATGATGTTGCCGACGATGCAGACGGCGAGGGAGAAGGAGGAGTAGCTCACCGGGCTTAGGAGGTCACGGCGAAGCTCGTCGTACTTGCGGTTGGTCAAGGGGCGCTCGGGCACGGCTGCGATTGCTCACCGGAGTTCGTGGCGGCGTCGGGTGCGTCGGGAGGTCGTCGTGGACGTCGCTGTGGATCACCCCAAGGCAAAGCGAGGACACGGTTAGATTCACAGAGTCAAGGCGAAGTCGTCAGCATGAACGGAAAGGCGAGGGGCGGTCTGTACCTACCGGGAAAACTCGTCGGAGTTGATATCGCCGTCGGTGCTCGCGGTGTCAGGTGGAACCGGCGACCTGGGGCAGTACAGGACAGACCAGTGAGGTCAGGAGATGCGCAAAGACATGCTGAGTCAGATTGTAAGAACGAGAGGCAGAGGGGAGCTCTGGACTCACCGGAATCGATCGCCGGAGAGGCTCTGTCTGCGGCGGTGCAAAGCTGATTGAGGGCAGTGGCGTGAGCGAGCGAGGTGTTTGGGGAATATGACCGCGAGGGCGAGGGGTCTTATAGCGGATGCTCGACAGAAACGCCGATTAATGCCCAATTACTCCGGCATCATCTGCGGCAACGGTCAGTGGCGGAGATCGTGGCGCGAGATGGGGAAGACGATCTTGGCGTGGAAGGCCCACTGGCCGGCGAGGAGCGGAGTAGAAGTGGGGCTGTCAGCTGTCTCAAGACTTGCTCGCGTGTGAGAAGAAAAAGGAGATCCCCGGGTGGGCTTGCTGGGCTCGATCTGCTGCTGGGCCAGATTCTGGCCGCTCGGCCTTTGTCTTTTGTTTAAGCTTTTTCTTTTTCCAATTCTATTTCTAGATAGAATTTGATATGAATTCAAATCCATTTGAATTCAAACTTCTTTGGGGATTTTTGCAGGGTTCTGTAGGTTCAAAAACAAGTCAGATGACCATGTGGTTACTAGCAGGGGCTTGGTCAAGCTTAGGTTTCAAAATAAACAGAGATTTGCTCTAGTTGGCAAATATTTGGAATAGGGTTTAGAAAATATTTCTAAATTGGAATTTTGGGTTTAAATGCTACTTCTATTCTTTCCAACCATGGAGGCAAGCAAACAAGATCATGGACAACCAAATCCCAAAGGGTGATGGCCAATTGAGATAAATTGCCCACATGAAATCATAGCCAAAGTTTGTGCTTCTAAATGATTTTGAGAAAAACCCTATATGAATGAATGATGCAGAGATGATATGAATGAGTTTTTGAAACATGATTTTTAGGGATGTTACAATCTAACCCCCTTAAGATGAATCTCGCCCTCGAGATTCGGATTGGCTAGCAAATAGGTGTGGGTGGTCTTTCCGAAGGTCATCTTCTCTTTCCCATGTTGCTTCTTCTTCGGAATGATGATTCCATTGAACTTTGCAAAATTTGATAGTCTTTGACCTTGTGACTCTTTCTGCGATCTCAAGTATCTTGATAGGCTTTTCTTCATAGGTGAGATCACTTTCTAGTTGAACTTCTTCCAAAGATATGGTATCTTTCAAAGATATTTCTTCCATTTCTGGGTGACATTTCTTGAGCTGGCTCACATGAAAAACATTATGGACTGCTGATAGAGATGCTGGCAATTCAATTTCATATGCAACTTCTCCCTTGCGACTTAGAATGTTAAATGTTCCAACATATCTTGGTGCCAACTTTCCTTTGACTCCAAATCTTTTCACTCCACGAAGTGGTGATACTCTAAGATAAGCTTTATCCCCAACTTCGTAGGTGATTTCCCTACGCTTAACATCTGCGTAACTTTTCTGTCGAGACTGTGCTATCTTCAATCTGTCTCTAACCAATTTGACCTTTTCTTCGGCGTCTTTAATAAGATCTGGTCCAAACAAACTTCTTTCTCCTACACCATTCCATAGCAATGGGGTGGTACACTTTCTTCCGTATAGAAACTCAAATGGTGCCATCCCAATACTAGATTGGTGACTGTTGTTGTAAGAGAACTCTGCGTAAGGCAGACTTTCATCCCAACTTGCTCCATAGTCTAGGGCACATGCCCTCAACATATCTTCAAGAATTTGATTAGTCCTTTCTGTTTGTCCATCAGTTTCAGGATGAAAAGCAGTGCTGAATTCCAGCCTCGTTCCTAGAGATTCATGAAGTTGTCTCCAAAAGTGAGAAGTGAACTGAGTTCCTCTATCAGACACAATACTCTTAGGCACACCGTGAAGGCATACAATTCTGCTCATGTAGATTTTGGCTAACTTGGCACTAGTATAAGTTGTCTTTACGGGTATAAAATGAGCCACTTTAGTTAGGCGATCCACTACTACCCATATGGAATCATACCCTGACCTGGTCCTTGGTAATCCGGTAATAAAATCCATACCAATATTTTCCCACTTCCATTCAGGAATAGGCATTGGTTGAAGCAGACCTGCTGGTTTCTGATGCTCCGCTTTCACTCTACTACACACATCACACAAAGCAATGTGTTCGGCGATGTCCCTCTTAAGATTGTTCCACCAAAATCTTTCTTTCATATCCATGTACATTTTGGTGTTTCCCGGGTGAATAGAATACGGAGAGTTATGGGCTTCTTGTAGAATCAGTTTCCGCAATTCTGGATCTTGTGGTACACAAATACGTTTCTCGTGCCATAAAGTACCTTATTCGTCCATATGGAAACTTTTAGCTTTCCCTTGGCTAATCTTTTCCTTAATCTCTTCGATTTCTTTATCCGTCTTTTGGGCTTCTTTAATCTTATCCAACAGAGTGGGTTGAACATCCAAAGACATGAGATGTCCTTCTGGCACAATCTCCAACCTGAGTTCCTTGAATTGCTTACACAAGTCATCTGGCAATTCACCTTTGGTAAGGCCATTTACAAACACTTTACGACTTAGAGCATCTGCCACTACATTTGCTTTACCGGGGTGGTATTGCAAACTCAAGTCGTAATCCTTGATAAGTTCTAACCATCTCCTTTGTCTCATATTGATTTCCTTCTGGGTGAAGATATACTTCAAACTCTTATGATCGGTGAATACTTCACAACGTTTTCCCAAAAGGTAATGTCTCCATGTTTTGAGTGCATGGACAACAGCGGCTAACTCTAAATCATGAGTAGGATAATTTACTTCATGAGTTTTGAGTTGTCTCGAGGCATAAGCCACAACTTTTCCGCCTTGCATAAGTACAACTCCTAATCCTTGATGCGAAGCATCACAATACACTTGGAAATCCTTTTCCAAATCTGGTAGGCATGATCTGGTCTTGACACAAGTCTCTTCTTTAATTCTTGAAAACTGAGTTCACATCCTTCAGTCCAAGCAAATTTCTTATCTTTCTTTAACAATTCTGTCATTGGTTTAGCAACCTTTGAAAAATTTTCAATGAACCTTCTGTAGTAACCTGCTAAACCAAGAAAACTACAAACCTCTTTTACATTCTTAGGAGATTCCCATTCTGTCACAGCTAAAACTTTAGCAGGATCAACTGCTACACCATCCTTTGTCATAACATGACCAAGAAATCCAACTTCCTCTAACCAAAACTCACACTTGCTGAATTTGGCATAAAGCTTATGTTCCCTTAGTTTCTCAAGTATCAAACGTAGATGTCTTTCATGTTCTTCCTTGCTCTTGGAGTAGACCAAGATGTCATCGATGAAAACGACAACGAACTTGTCGAGAAATTCCATGAACACTTTGTTCATCATATTCATGAAGTATGCTGGAGCGTTGGTTAATCCAAAAGGCATCACCGTGTACTCATACAATCCATACCTTGTGGTGAAGGCTGTTTTAGGTATGTCCTGCTCTCTTATCTTGAGTTGAAAATAGCCTGACCGAAGATCAATCTTCGAGAACACACAAGCTCCTTCTAGCTGATCAAACAAGTCATTTATTCTTGGCAAAGGATATTTGTTCTTGATGGTTACCTCGTTCAGAGAACGGTAATCTATGCATAATCTTTGAGTTCTGTCTCTCTTTTCTACGAACAAAACTGGAGCTCCCCAAGATGAAGAACTTGGCTGGATGAATCCTTTCTGCAATTGTTCTCCAAGTTGTTTCTTGAGTTCCTTAAGTTCGTCAACTGACATTTTATAAGGCCTCTTTGCCCTTGGTCCAGAACCTGGTACCAAATCTATTATAAACTCCACATCTCTATCTGGTGGCATTCCTGGTAATTCTTCTGGAAACACATCCGGATATTCACACACAATTGGCACACTGTCCATGCTAACCCCCTTAAGAGCATTCAGCTTACTCCCTTTAGATCTAAAGTTGGACTTGAATATTATCCTCTTACCTTCAGGGGTTGTGAGTGAAATTGTACGATTTGCACAATCTAGTACTCCCTCATATTTAGCCATCCAATCCATTCCCAAAATTACATCCAATCCTTGGGAATTTAGGATTATTAGGTTTACTGGAAACTTATGTTTTCCGATCTCTATGACTAGATCATGACATCCGGAGTTTACTATCATTTCTCCTCCAGGAGAACTTACTCTTATAGGACACCCAATGGTTTCTACCGGTAGTTCATTTCTTTCGACAAATGCTTTAGATATGAATGAATGAGATGCACCAGTGTCAAAGTGTACAAATGCTGAGATGGAATTGAGTCTGAACTTACCAAAGAACAAGATCAGGCTCTTCAAAGACCTCCTCCACATTGATGTGGTTAACCTGTCCTTTCTGAAAAGGATTTGGCTTGTTAGGTCCTTCAACTTTCTTTTCAGGGCACTTATTAGCATAATGCCCCAGCTTCTTGCATTTGTAGCATTCGACCTGGCTGATGTCCGTCTTAGGCTGACTTCCACTTCCACTTCCACTGTGGTGGCTCTTATATCCACTCTTGTGGTTCTTGTACTTATCGTTGTCATGACTGTGATGATGCTTGTTGTCATGACGGTTGTGGTTGTGGTGTTTGTTAAACTTCTCATGCTTGTGGGATCCTGAGTTGACACTATCATCATAGTGAGATCGTTTATGAGACGATCCCGAGCTGTGCTTGTCGGAGTGTTTCCTCTTCTTACTCTCGACTTGCTTCATTTTATTCTCCACAATAACAGCCTTGTCACAGTTGATCGATAAGTTGGAACATATGCCATGCATACCGCAGATTCAGTTCGTCATTCAAGCCTTCCAGAAACTTTTCCTTCCTTTTGGCATCAGTGTCAACCTCATCCGGTGCATAGCGCGCCAGATTGTTGAACTCTTCAATATATTCAGCCACGTTGTGGTGGCGCTGCTTCAGGTTGTGAAATTCCTTCTTTTTCAGGCTCATCATACCTGGTGAGATATGAGTGGTACGAAATCCATCTTCAAAGATAGCCCAAGTCACCTCATCAATGGGCGTGGTAATCTGGAAATTGTCCCACCATGCTGCGGCTGGTCCTTCCAACAGATGTGCTGCGAACCTGACCTTTTCAGCATCTGTGCATCCTACGGTCACTAAGTCCTTGTTCACAGAACGTAGCCAATCATTGGCCACCATGGGATCAGTCGTTCCTGAAAACTTAGCTGGCCTCAGACGCAGAAATCTGGTGAGCATATCAAAACCTGGAGGGTTGTTGTTGTTATTATTGTTGTTGTTGTTATTGGGGTTGTTGTTGTTGTTCTGGTTCTGGATGAACGTCGTCATCATTTGCATAAGCTGTGTTTGCGCATTCATCATTTGTTGCATTTCCGGGGTAATGTTGGGGTTGGGGTTGGTGTTTGCGCGACGGGGAGGCATCTGTGGTTTGTTCATATAGAGATAAGAATGAGATACCCTTACATGATTTATGCACAATACATCACTCAAGCAAACATATAGCATGCAACAAGGATAAAAGCTAAACAACAAGATAACAAAAAGTTTCAAGGTACAAACACACAAGTGGCAAGCCATCCACATGTCGGATGGTCCAAATATTAAGTTCACAATTAACAAGTGCGGTAATTAAAGATAACTGAGTAGTCAAATCTACTCATCGGCATCAATCTCCTCCTCGACAAAGGTAAGACCTGCGTTCTCCATTGCGGTCTTGTTCTCCTCGATGGTAGTGGTCAAAGAGTCGATCTTGGCCTTGAGAGCCCTCTTAGGGAAGCCTCTCAATCACTGTCTGCTGCTGCTCTAACTCGAAGTCCTTGGACTGCAGTTCCTTGGTCATATCACGAATCCTCTTGTTCCTATCCTGGACACGCTTCTCTTGACTCTTGAACTTACGGTCTTGGGTCTCGAACTTTGCCTCCATCTCCTTGACTATCTCGTCCTGCTGCGCGAAGAGCTTGTCCTTCTCGCGAAGCTGCACCTGGAGCTCGTCATTACTAAGCATGACGTTGGTCCTATCGGTATCCACGTGCCTAATAAGAGTCTCTAAGTCCTGGAGATACAGGCGTATCGGCTCTGCTGTGACCCTCGAGTCGTCCTCAAAGTCAATGGACTCTCCATCATCATCACGCCTTCCGAAGGCGTGGAAGTGAGTGCCTCTAACCTGTCGGGAGTGACGTCCTAACAGTCGTCCTATCAGATCCTGCATGACAACCTCCATGCCTCTCTCCCTGTCATCGTGCATAAGCTTGAAGACGATGGCCTCCGTAGTAGGCTCGGTCCAAGGCGTCTGGCTGGTTCACCTTGAAGCCCCAAAGGTCCTTCCTCTCAAACTTGGTGAGTGGGTGCACCGTAACGATAGGAAGAGGGAGATCGAGTAAAGTAGTAAGCTCTACGATACGAGGACCAAAACGGGTAGCCTGGAACTCCTCAACAGTGCTGATGGCATTAGGCATCTATTTATAAGATTGAAAAGTTAGAACAACACAAATTTAAATTAAACAAGACAAGCATTCAAGCATAATCACACAAGTCATGCATACATAAATCCATTACATCAACCAAGGTTCAAACTTTTAGGGTATCATTTTGGAAAATAAGGTGATAGGTGGTGGTCCAACTAACGAAGTGCGCTTACAATCCTATCTCATTGGATCTGGTGGCTAACACAATGTTCCTAGTGGCAATCACCCTATCTTGTTCACATGCTTCTATCACTAAGTCTATGATATCTCCTCTTAAGAATTGGTTGGTGACTTCCAACTCTTGGGTATGTTCCTTCTCTTTCTCTAAGTCTTTTTGGAGGTTGAGCATCCTGCACTTGACTCTAGCACTTAGTTCTTTGATAGTCTTCCAAGCTGCTTCTTTTGCTGACTCAAAGAATGTGGTGTGCATAAAAGTGTTGGTGTACATGCAAAAGCCCTTCTCTTTGTGGTTGTCTTCCTTGTTCTTGTACAAGTGAAGTTGCACCCACCAATACTCCACTCCTTCCTCCATTACTGGAAAGCCCTTGTACACTGCTGCACCATGTACTCCCATGGTCTCCATGAGGTCCTTGAGAATTTTGGGAAACTCAGTCTCACACTCCAAGGTCATGGTCATGAGTGGTCCTTTCTTCACGGCTTCGTTGATGGAGTTCATCTACAAATAGAGATGAGAATGAGAAGATTAGAAAAGTTTACGAGAAGAATAGACAAGTGTAGAAGAAGTTAAATTTTTTCCTTAGTGGTTTCCAATCCTAGGGTCATAATCCTACAGGCAACACAGTGCTCTGATACCATCTGTAAGATCCCTCCTTTGTAAAGGAAAAGATCCCTGTGATTGCAATGCTAGTCCCTGGATCAATGCTAGCATCCACAGTTTAAGATGAAGTACACAGATACAAAGGTCGTTTATTACAGTCATTCCAGAGATAAAACATAGTCTTTTACAACTCATGGCCAAAGGCCTAATACAAGAGTTTATGGAATATATAATTAAACATAAGTCTTCATCTTCATGTGCCACAGGCAAGCATGTTGAGTGTAGACTCATGACCCCTAATCATCATCAGAGTAACCTGCAACATCATAAGTTACAGCCACAAGGGTCAATACATTTGAATTGTATTGGCAAGTGATACCTTAGTATATAATTAAGTGGACTATAATACTATATGCATTTGGCTGGTGGAGCTTAGGCTTGCATTGCTCAAAGATAGATTTTTCCTTACTTTTTGAAAATACAAAACTTGTTTGACAAAAACCAATCAAGGCATCTATCAATCATGACTGAAGATCCTCTCAAGGCATCTACCATTCAAAGATTGAAGATCCTTTCTTGGCAAAAACACCCAAGGCATCTATCAATCAAAGACTCCAGATCCACTCAGGGCATCTACCAATCAATGACTGAAGATCCTTTTATCCCTTGTTCACCCTCAAGTTTTGTTTAGAAATTGGAGTGATGAGATTCTTGAAGTTTCCATGTCTTGATGCTCAAATTGTCCTTTACCAGGGACATGGCTAAGTACTTAGGTTTTACACTATACAGAGGTGGTGCACTTTACCCACAAGCCTTGGTTTCCCAAGACATGATCCTTCAGTAGACTTTCCTTAGTCAAATGGACGCGTTCCAACCTATCATCCCATCTACCACCCATTGTCCAAAAGACTAAGTTCTAGCATCCTAAGATCATGGCAGAGCCCATATTACCAAGTGGTTGCACTTGAAGCTTCTCAACATTAGACATCTCAAATCTCTTTGTTTCCTGGGTGGCCATCCACAAGTGAGATACACAAGCCAAGTCCATGGCCTTGTGAACCACTCAACATAAGTCATTCCTTCCATTCCACCCAGGTGGTTCATTAACTTAGTTGTTTTATTTTACAAAAACATAAGTCCTTAGACTTAGAAATTTTCCATAGTGAATATATAAACCACCCTTGTTTTCTAGTAGCTAGGCTAAGCATGATAGTAATAGGAATCTGGACTTAGGTAATTTTCACTAAGGCTTGACTAATAGGTTTTCCCAAAGCATAGCTTGTACTTAGCAAAAATCCATGCAAGTCCTATACTTAGAAAAATAATACTAATGCATATATAAAATATAGGAATGGAATATTCATGAGGATATCACTTGCCTTGGTAGTGTGGAGAGTAGCACTCGTCACAATCACAATCACTAGCAAAATCTACACACAAAGTTGTAGCACACAATTACACACAAATATATACAAACAAGAAATAGTATGAATGCATGCATGAATCTACCAAGTGATGATTTTTGAAAAAAAAACTACCAAACAAGTGCATGAATACTGAAACTTAGCAAGTCACAAAATAGCCAAGACAACTTATTTAGCCCTAAAATAAAATGCTAGACTAAACCTATATTCAAAAAAGGCCTCAAACAAGTTTCTGCAATTTAAGCCAATCTAATGGTTACTATTTGCTAAACAAAAAGGATAGGCAGAAAGGTCTTGTTTTTCTGAATTCAACGGTATAAAGTTTGTAAAATTCCAACGTGGAATTCAAAAGATATAGGCATTTGAAATCTGGATCAAAATCTGTCTTTAAATTCTATTTTCAGATCTAACCTAGCCACGCGTCATGTTCTTATTCGCCCGTACCGGTTCGGTGTGGATCGGCAACGTGGAGCGTTGGATCAAGTTTGATCGCACGGCACAGAGGACATACCCCTTCGCGTTAAATGATTCTATCTAGTGCGTCCGATCAAGATCCTGCGGCTAATATCGTGTTGACCAAATACTGGCGGCGGAGCGGTGGCTACCGGCGGCGAAACGGTCGGTCGATGATGTTGCCGATGATGCAGACGGCGAGGGAGAAGGAGGAGTAGCTCACCGGGCTTAGGAGGTCACGGCGAAGCTCGTCGTACTTGCGGTTGGTCAAGGGGCGCTCGGGCACGGCTGTGATTGCTCACCGGAGTTCGTGGCGGCGTCGGGTGCGTCGGGAGGTCGTCGTGGACGTCGCTGTGGATCACCCCAAGGCAAAGCGAGGACACGGTTAGATTCACAGAGTCAAGGCGAAGTCGTCAGCATGAACGGAAAGGCGAGGGGCGGTCTGTACCTACCGGGAAAACTCGTCGGAGTTGATGTCGCCGTTGGTGCTCGCGGTGTCAAGTGGAACCGGCGACCTGGGGCAGTACAGGACGGACTAGTGAGGTCAGGAGATGCGCAAAGACACGCTGAGTCAGATTGTAAGAACGAGAGGCAGAGGGGAGCTCTGGACTCACCGGAATCGATCGCCGGAGAGGCTCTGTCTGCGGCGGTGCAAAGCTGATTGAGGGCAGCCCGGTGGCGGAGCGAGCGAGGTGTTTGGGGGAATATGACCGCGAGGCGGAGGGGGTCTTATAGCCAGATGCTCGACAGGAAACGCCCGCCGATTAATGCCCAATTACTCCCGGCATCATCAACGGCAGCGGCCATGGAGATCGTCTTGGAGACAGGGGAAGACGATGCTGACGTGGAGAAGGCCCGCCTGTCAGCGAGGAGCGCGGAGTGGAAGTGGGGCCTGGCTGTCAGCGTCTGTTTGCCTGCACTCGCGCGTGTGAGAAGAAAAAGGAGATCCCCGGGTGGGCTTGCTGGGCTCGATCTGCTGCTGGGCCAGATTCTGGCCGCTCGGCCTTTGTCTTTTGTTTAAGCTTTTTCTTTTTCCAATTCTATTTTCTGGATAGAATTTGATATGAATTCAAATCCATTTGAATTCAAACTTCTTTGGGGATTTTTGCAGGGTTCTGTAGGTTCAAAAACAAGTCAGATGACCATGTGGTTACTAGCAAGGGCTTGGTCAAGCTTAGGTTTCAAAATAAACAGAGATTTGCTCTAGTTGGCAAATATTTGGAATAGGGTTTAGAAAATATTTCTAAATTGGAATTTTGGGTTTAAATGCTACTTCTATTCTTTCCAACCATGGAGGCAAGCAAACAAGATCATGGACAACCAAATCCCAAAGGGTGATGGCCAATTGAGATAAATTGCCCACATGAAATCATAGCCAAAGTTTGTGCTTCTAAATGATTTTGAGAAAAACCCTATATGAATGAATGATGCAGAGATGATATGAATGAGTTTTTGAAACATGATTTTTAGGGATGTTACACTCGCATTTTGGAGCTCGTCCAGGTGCTCGCTCTTCCAATCCTTACCATTCAGGGACTTCAGCTAAGGAAATTTCAGAGGAAGGACTTATGGGGATTCAAAGTTACCCAGCCAGGACGCGAGACAGAGCCCCAAACTAAGGAGATCGCATTCAAGATACTCCACGATGACTTGGAGAAGGGCCTCGACGTCGCTATGCAGGAGCTGTTGGGACGCCTATGTGGACGTCACTCTTCTGAGATCAAGAGCCACTACTTCCACTTCTTTGGGAGGTGCGACGAGGACGGAGAGCCTATTGTGTTGGACGAGGCCACTAAGGAGTCTATCAAGCCTATGCGACACTACCTCCAGGACTTAGAGAGCCTCATCAGGAACCTTGATACTAATAGGACTAATGTGATGCTTAGCAACGATGAACTACGAGTCCAACTTAAGGAGAAGGACAAGGCCTTCCAGGAACAGGAGAAGCGAATCAAGGAAATGGAGAAGAAGTTTGAAGACCAGGAGAAGAAATTCAAGAGCCAAGAGAAGAGGGTTCAGGAGAAGAATAAGAAGATTAGAGACTTGGAGACCGAGTTAGAGCTTGAGGACATTGAGCTGGAGGCGGATCACGAGGTGATAGAGAGGATGCGCACACATAAGAGAGATTTACAGGCGAAGATCGATGCTTTGTCCAAAAGCTTGGAGGAATACAAGGCAGGATTTGCCGCAGCAGGACTTGCCCTAGTGGAGGAGGAGGTCGACATGGAGGAGTAGTGATATCCATCTATCTATCATTTTATTATCGAGTCGCATAGATCATACCGACTTGTGGTTGACTATGCTAGTATGTTTATCTTTGCAAACTCTATTATTGTCATGATGTTGAACCTGCATGTGCTTGTTTGTTTGATTGTTGTTATTTTACTTGGGTTATCTATCATTACTTACCCTTATTAAACCCATAGGTGCCTCCCCGTCGTAACAACGAGGACAACAACGACAATGGCAATGGAATGCAACAAATGATGGCTGCACAGACACAGTTGATGCAAATGATGACTCAGTTCAGGGAGAACCAGAATCAGAACAACAACAATAACAATAATAACAACCAGAACAATCCACCACCTCTGGTTATGCTCACAAGATTTCTAAGGCTGAGACCTGCTAAGTTCCCTGATACTACTGATCCCATGGTAGCAAATGACTGGCTATGCTCTATGAACAAGGACTTAGTCACAGTTGGATGTACTGACGCAGAGAAAGTCAGATTTGCAGCACACTTACTGGAAGGTCATGCAACTACTTGGTGGGATAATTTCCAAGTTACTCACCCTATTGAAGAATTAACCTGGGTAATGTTTGAGGATGGATTTCGCACCACGCACATATCTTCTGGAATAATGGGGTTGAAGAAAAAGGAGTTTCACAACCTCAAACAATGCCATCGTAGTATTTCTGAGTACATCGAAGAGTTCAACAATCTGTCACGTTATGCACCGGATGATGTTGACACTGACGCAAAAAGGAAAGAGAAGTTCCTTGATGGGTTGAATGATGAAATATATATGAAACTATATGTTGCTTATGTTTCAACCTATCAATCTCTGTGTGATAAAGCTACCATCCTAGAAAACAAGATGAAGCAAGTTGAAGGTAGAAAGAGGAAACACCATTTTGATAAGTTCGGATCAGGATCACCTCACAAGCGTTCTTATGGTGAAGGAAGCGAGAGTTCAGGATCCCACAAGAATGGGAATCATAACAACCATCGTAACAATAACCACCACCACAATGGAAACAATCATCATGGACACAACAAAGGCGGGCACAGGAATAACCATAATGGTCATGACCATGGGAATCAAAATGGTTAGAATCGCCATAATCAGCCAGCAAAGAAAGACATCCGTCAGGTGGAATGTTTCAAGTGCAAGAAGACATGGCACTATGCTAATGAATGCCCAGAAAAGAAGACTGATGGGGCTAAGCCGAACCCTTTTCCGAAGGGTCATGTGAATCACATCAATGTGGAGGAAATCCAAGAAGGATCTGATGCCGTGATCGGTAAGTTCAAGATTAATTCCTTTCCTACACTCATCCTTTTTGATACCGGCGCATCGCATTAATTCATTTCAAGAGCATTTGTAGTCAAAAAAACTATCCACTATAACTATTGGATGTCCCATTAAGGTAAGTTCCCCGGGTGGAGAAATGATAATAAATTCTGGGTGCCGACAGATAATCCTAGAGATTGGAAAGAACAAGTTTCCAGTTAATTTAATAATCCTAAAGTCCCAAGGATTAGATGCAATATTAGGGATGGACTGGTTGACACGTTATGAGGGAGTGATAGATTGTGCCAAACAAACTGTTATGCTGACCACCCCAGAAAAGAAACGGATCAGGTTCAAGTCTAACTTTGAACCCAAGGGGAGCAAGGTTAATTCTCTTAAGGGGGTTAGCCTAGACAGAGTACCAATAGTGAAGGAATACCCTGATGTGTTCCCAGAAGAATTACCTGGCATGCAACCAGATAGGGATGTGGAGTTTCTGATAGACTTACTACCAGGAACTGGACCTATAGCAAAGAGACCTTACAAAATGTCAGTGGACGACTTAAAAGAACTCAAGGAACAGCTGGGAGAATAATTGAAAAAGGGATTTATCCAACCAAGTTCTTCGTCTTGGGGAGCACCAGTTTTGTTTGTTGAGAAGAAGGACCGAAGTCAAAGACTATGCATAGACTATCGATCACTTAATGAAGTGACCATAAAGAATAAATATCCCCTACCTAGGATTAATGATCTTTTTGATCAGCTAGAGGGAGCATGTGTGTTCTCAAAAATTGATCTTCGATCAGGATACTTCCAACTAAAGATTAGAGAACATGATATACCAAAGACTGCATTTACCACTAGATATGGGTTGTATGAATATACAGTGATGTCGTTTGGATTGACAAATGCATCGGCATATTTCATGAACATGATGAACAAGGTATTCATGGAATTTCTTGACAAGTTTGTGGTGGTATTCATCGATGACATATTGATATATTCCAAGAGCAACGAAGAACATGAAGAACATCTACGCCTAATTCTAGAGAAACTCAGGGAACACAAACTATATGCCAAGTTTAGTAAATGTGAATTTTGGCTGAATGAAGTTGGTTTTCTTGGTCATATAGTATGTGGAAGTGGTATAGCTGTCGACCCAGCAAAAGTGGCAGCTGTAACCGAATGGGAACCTCCTAAAACAGTTAAAGAAATCCGTAGTTTCCTAGGCCTAGCAGGATACTATCGGAGGTTCATTGAAAATTTCTCAAAGATAGCAAAACCTATGACTGATCTGCTAAAGAAAGAGAAGAAGTTTAACTGGACGGAAGCATGTGAAGCCAGTTTTCAGGAGTTGAAGAAGAGATTAGTGTCAGCACTAGTGCTATGTTTATCGGATCTTGAGAAAGACTTTCAAGTTTATTGTGATGCATCTCACCAAGGGCTAGGAGGTGTACTAATGCAGGAAGGTAGAGTTGTAGCTTATGCATCAAGACAACTCAAAAATCATGAAGTGAACTATTCTACTCATGACCTAGAGTTGGCATCAGTTGTGCATGCATTAAAGACATGGCGGCATTATCTTATGGGAAAGCGTTGTGAAATGTTCACCGATCACAAGAGTCTAAAATACATTTTCACACAGAAGGAACTCAACATGAGGCAAAGAAGATGGCTAGAACTTATCAAAGACTACGACTTAAGTTTGCAATACCATCCTGGAAAGGCAAATGTCGTAGCCGATGCATTAAGCTGCAAGGTTTATGTAAATGGCCTCAATAAAGGAGAATTGCCAGAAGAATTATGTGCCCAATTTAGGGAGTTGAGATTAGAGATAGTGCCTGAAGGATACCTTGCATCCTTAGAAGTGCAGCCAACACCGATGAGCAGAATCCAAGAAGCTCAAAAGATGGACAAAGAAATAGAAGAAATCATAAGTAAAATTAGTGAAGGAAAGGCAAAAGGATTTCATGTAGATGAACAAGGAACCTTATGGTACGAAAAATGTATCTGTATTCCACAGGATCTTGAACTTAAGAAGTTGATCCTACAAGAGGCTCACAATTCATCGTATTCGATTCATCCTGGCAACACCAAGATGTATATGGATGTTAAGGAAAGATTTTGGTGGAATAATTTAAAGAAAGATATAGCAGAGCACATTGCCTTGTGTGACGTGTGTAGTCATGTAAAGGCAGAACATCAAAAAACGGCAGGATTATTACAACCACTGCCAATTCCTGATTGGAAATGGGATAAAATCGGTATGGATTTTATCACCGGGCTGCCAAGGACTAGATCTAGATACGATTCTATATGGGTTATCGTTGATCGCTTGACAAAAGTGGCTCATTTCATACCGGTGAAGACCACTTACACAAGTGCCAAGCTAGCCAAGATATACATGAATAGAATTGTATGTTTACGCGGGGTGCCTAAGAGTATTGTGTCGGATAGAGGAACTCAGTTCACTTTGCACTTTTGGCGACAACTTCACGAGTCGTTGGGAACTCGACTAGAATTCAGCACTACGTTTCATCCACAGACTGATGGGCAGACAGAAAGGACCAATCAGAGTTTTCCTACAATAATTGCTATCAATCAAGCATAGAAATGGCTCCGTTTGAATTCCTTTATGGAAGGAAGTGTACTACACCATTGTTGTGGAATGGAGTAGGAGAAAGAAATTTGTTTGGACCAGACCTAATCAAGGAGTCCGAAGAGAAAGTCAAGATGGTGAGGGATAGACTAAAGGTAGCCCAATCTCGACAAAAGAGCTATGCAGATCCAAAACATAGAGATGTCACCTATGAGGTTGGTGATAGAGCTTATCTCAGAGTATCGCCGCTTCGTGGTGTAAAGAGATTTGGAATCAAAGGAAAATTAGCACCACATTATGTAGGACCCTTCAAGATTCTGAACCGTAAAGGAGAAGTGGCATATGAGATAGAATTACCAGAATCTCTGTCAGCAGTTCATAATGTATTTCATGTCAGCCAGCTGAAAAGGTGTCACCCAGAGATGGAAGAAACTTCGTTGAAAGACACTAATACCGTTAGAAGAGGTTCAACTAGAGAATGATCTCACTTATGAAGAGAAACCTATTAAGATTCTAGAGATAGCAGAAAGAATTACACGTACCAAGACAATCAAATTCTGCAAAGTGTAGTGGAACCATCACACTAAATTAGAAGCAACATGGGAACGGGAAGATGAACTCGGAGAGATCACCCTCACTTATTTTCTAGCCAACTTGAATCTCGAGGGCGAGATTCATCTTAAGGGGGTTAGATTTGTAACATCCCAAAATTTTCTTCTGAAAACCATCATCATTGCACTCATATCATCATGGCATGTGTTGCATTGCATTTAGTTTGTCCCCCAAACATTTGGTGAAATTTTGAGACAATTTGAAACCCTTTTGTTAATTCAAAACTTTTGTAAAAGAAAAGCTAGAAAGAAAAAGAAAAAGGGAGAAAAAAATAATAGCAACAACAGCAACTGGCCTGCTCGGCCCAACTCCAGCCCACTAAGCCCACCCGACCACCCCTCTTCCCCTCTGTTTCTCACTGTCCCCCTTCAGACCCCCTCTCACTAACGCCTGGCCCCACTTCCACGTCACCCTCCACCTCACCTTCTTCCACCACGAGACGAGCAGCTCGTTCCCCTCCCCTACGGTTTCTCTCTCGATTGATTTCGAGTAAATTCGCACAACTGCGTGATTAAAACCCCCCTACGACCCCCGCCCCTTAAACCCAACTCCTTCCTCTCCATTTTCCCCTCAGACACCGCCACCAGAGAGCCCCTAGGCTCTCTGAATTCGACCTCGTACCACCGCCGCCACCGATGGATCCGGCGATGATTCTGGTGAAGACCGACCTTCCCTCGCCCTACCTTTTATTTCTATCCTCTTCGCCATGCTCTACCGCACCTACTGACTCTATCCATGCATTTTTATATGCCCTAGGTCGTCGCCACGGTCACCACCGACGTCTCCCTCTGCCACCGCCGTTCATCAACGATTCCAGTGAGACTCAGGTTCCCACCGCCCCTTTTTGGCCACCACTAGCTTGTACTGGACCAGGCACTTTTCGCTGACCCCTTGTTTTGTTTGCTCGAGCCCCAGGGCGACGCCACCGTCTCGAAGACGTGAGCTCCAATGTCGGCAGGAACTCCGGCGAGGAATCTGGAACGAACCAGAGCGCCCCTCCCTCCACCGCGACCTTCACCACGACCAGCTCGACCGCCGCGATCTCCGGTAATAGTCCACGCTCTCCCTACCCCTCTAGGATCACCGGAATGCTACCACCTGACGCGCCGTCGCCGCGCGCAGAGAACCAGCGCCACCAGTTCCTGGCCAAGCACTAGGATCCGTTGGATCTGTAACCAGCGGCTAGGATTAGATCATTAATCGAATCGGTATCGTTTGATCTGGTTCGCCCGTTGCCACTTAAATCCAACGACCCACAGTGATCGATCCGACCGAATCGGTACGGCCCAATAGAAACACGCCACGTCAGCCTGTGCGTCTGTTTAATTTAGAAAATAGACAAAATATATGTTTAACTTAGAAATTCAATAACTTTTGATCCACAAATCAAAAAAATACAAATTTGGTGTCCATGGATTCAAAAAAATGAGACCTTTATTGTTGAGGCCTTATTTCACACTTTTTCTTCTGAAAAATTGGAGTTATAGGCAGAACCTTTTTAGGAGTATTTTGCCCATAAAAATTACTTCATAATTTGTTTTTAAGTAATCCTTATGCCTTTAGATAGAGTATTTTAACCTCTGTACTGTAGACAATGTTTATTTAAGAGTGTTGTTCATCTCATTGCATTTGCATGCATTCCTATTTTTGTAGTGCTTATATTGATTGTATTATTGTCGTTGGATTTATTCTTTGTGTAGATTGTGTGGATTGTGAAGTTTGTTGCTGTGAGGATTGTACCTACTCCCCTAGCTACCAAGGCAAGTAATAATTCATCTTATGTCCTATTATTTTCACTATTGCACTAGTGCTATTTTTGTAGATCTTAGCATGGTAGGATTATTTATATGTTACTATGCTATGGCTATCCTATAGATTATATCTTGGTAGTATTTCCTAGTTGAAATACATTGTATGCTAGAGTGCTTAGCCATGCTACTAGAATTCGTGGGTGGGAAATTCATATTAAGATAGTATGGAAATGCCTTATTTTGTTTGATTAAGAAAACAACTAATGTTAATGAAACACCTGGGTGGAAATGGGACTTGTATGGTTTATGTTGAGTGGTTACTCATGGCCCATGTCTATGGTCTACCCTGATGTATCGACTTGTGGACGGCCACCCAGGAACAAAGAGATTGGAGACGTTCTTGTCGCGAAGCTTCCAGTGCAGCCACACGGCATATGGGCTCTGCCTTGAGATTTCTCGACAAAATGATCTCAACTTAGTTGAAGAAGTTTGCGTCGTTGCTGAAATGAGATCAACAGCCTATCAACAGAAGTTACGCAAGTATCATAGCCAGAGAGTCCGAAACAGATCTTTCAATAAAGACGATTTGGTTCTCCGGCTTGTGCAACAAAGAAAGCACAAACTTTCCCCAGTATAGGAAGGGCCCTTCTTGGTTAGTCGAGGATTGCACAATGGTTATACTTCTTAACTGACATGAGGCTAGTCAAAGAAAGACCTGCTACTAAGAAGAGAAAGAGAGATGGAGGCAGTACAAATCCGGATGAGTTGGACAGACCGTGGAATATTGCTCAGCTATGTCCCTTTTATTCTTAGTTTATCTTTCTTTGTAATCATACATATGTACATGTTCTGTGAGAAATAAAAGTCTTGGTTGCCTCAAGTTTTTTCTGAGAAGTTTCTACCATCTTATTTCCGAATGATCATGTCATAGTCGAAAATCCCAGAATACTTGAAAGTACTTTATGCTCATGTTTGTTCTGGTTTAGATTTCTGATTCTAAAAATGCTACCTTCGGGTATAACTCTAAAGTTTCTAGTCTGCACTTTGGTTATTTGTCTGATTGTCGGATGCGGGTATGTTCCGAGTAGTGAATTGTTGGTACTGGAAGCCGGCTTTGCTTCCGAGTTTAAACTGGTTTAGCAATTGAGCTCCGTTGCTCGGCAAAGTTTCCGTGCAGAAGGTTTAGCCGTCTCACGAAAGGGATGAGGCAGAAAGCCAGATAAACGATAAGTGTAGACGGAAAATTATAAGTGCTTATGTAAACATTTCAGACACATAAAAATTTAAAGCCAAAAGTGCTGAATAGATCAAAAGCTTAGCACTAGCAAAATTATAGTACTGCATATTTACAGACCCATAATGTTTATCGGAATAATACATTTGTTTTTGATCTATGGTGCACGAAAAGCGGTAGGCGCTGCCGGCTCACTGGATGCATCAACCTCGGTTTGATAACGATCCGAGACGTTCAGATCCGATACGGTCTGTTCGTCGTCGGAAACTTTAGCTTCTTCTTCTAGAGGCGGAGGCGGTGTGTCCACGCGGGTGAAGAAGGGAGTATCATAGCTGGTTAAGTCAGCTACGTGGCACCCATATCCGGCACAGGAGTCCATGATGGCCTTGATATCCTGCTCCTGGCCATCTTCATCCACCTTGCAGTACCCTCTGGTCACTTGCCATATCTCTATGTTTCCATGGTGGCTCATGACCATGGTGAGAGCGTTCTGTGCAGCAGATCGCGCATAGGACATGTTCAAGTCCTGGACAAGCTGCGACATCTCCTTGGCCTTATCCCGCACCTAAAAGTTGGACATGTTATGCATGTCCAGAACCTTGAGAGCTTCGCCAATGTCCTCAATGGAATGGCGGATGTCATGGAGCAAATCACCGACTTGGGTAAGCCGGTGGGTGCGGGGTTCCGCAGAGGAGGAGTTTGTCAAGTTCAGAGGGCCTATGTATATAACACAAAACAGTTAAGAAAAATCCGACATTGAAAAAGTCAAAGAATAAAAGCAAGTCAGAAAGATGGAAACTTGACAAAGATGACATCGTCAACTTTGGTCTTCTCTTCTCGAAGACTCCGGAGTTCAGCCCGGAGCGCCTCGGAAAGGTCCTTCTCTCTGCAAAGCTCATTGTTGAGATCCGAGATTCTTTGATCTTGAGCTGTAATCTTACGATCACGCTCATAAGTAGCCATGGAGGAGGATTCAAGAACTTGAGCGATGCTCTTCTCATGATCTGCCTTGAGCTTATCTAGCTCTTGGCGAAGTTCTTTGTTTTCCACCACCAAGGTTTTGAGGTTCTCGGCCTCTTCAATCATATCGCAGGACTGTTTTACCAGTGCTGTAAGTCAAAAAAGAACAACAGTTCAACAAAAATATTCGACTATAAAAACACAAAAGGCAAGGTTTGAGTCTCGAAAAACTTACATTCGGCCTCATCCTTGGAGACCTTTTGTTCAGCATTTTCAAGTCGGAGAGCTTTGATCTCTCTCCGCTTGTTGCAGATGTTCTTCAATAATTCCTAGTTATATGAATTAACTTTCTGTAAGTCAGAATACCCAGAGTCAGAAGTCTACTGAAGACTCGGGCTAATATTGTTACTAATATCAACACGAGCCTTGGGGGCTACACTAGTTCATTCTTTGGCATCCTAAGGAAGCATAAACCCGGATTGTATATCCTACTTCATGCTTGGGGGCCAGAGGATATGGTATGAAATGCAATAAAGAAAATCGTGAGTTAGAATTCCGACTTACATGATGTTCATGTGTGAGCTTGCTCAGACACATGTTCACCTCGGTGGTAACCTTCTCGGCGAGGGTGAGTGGAATAACCGGAGGTGGTGGAAGTACACCAGCTCTAAGTCCCTCGTCACGAAGGTGAACTTGTTCAAGAAGGTCAGAGTACTTGATGTCTTCCACCTCTTGTGCTTCTTCTTCGGCAGAGAGATTTCTCTTCTCCAGGCATTGCCGGGCCAGACGCTGGATTTCTTCTACAGATTTCTGAGACAAGCCAAATTTTGCAAGTCCCGGATTGTTCAGGAGGTTTTCAGCAAAAGTCTCTGCCGAGGGATCATTACCCAAAAAGGGTTCACCCTTATCTAAACCTGAGCCACCCGTGGTGGCGTCAGTCTGTGACTCAACGGTCGCTGGCTCAGTTGAAGGAGCCAGATCTTCTGCGACAACTGGCGATGGAGTGATCACGGCGTTGCAGAAGGTTGTGGGGCAGGAGTCGGAGGAGTCGCGGCAGGAGAAGCCATAGTCAGCTTCATCTGCCGCAAGGGCTTCGAAGAAGTTCCCTTCCCCTTACCCTTGATGATCTGCTTAGCTCTGGGAATGTAAAATAATGGAAAACATTACATCTCAGAAGAAATTATGAGTAAAGTACAAAGTCAGAAGTTGTGTTGAAAGTTACCTCTTCACAACTGGCACCTCCTTTGTGGCGACGGCCACTGTCAGAGCTTTGCGCTTCCTGGGCACAACGTCTAGCAGTGGGACCAGTTCCTCCTCCTGAGAAAACTCCGGAGGATATCCCTCGATAGGAGCCAGCTCCGACTCGAGGAGGTCATCAAGCTGAAAAGAAGAAAATATTTCAGTATTGCAAAATAACTTAAAACGTGAAACACATAAAAGGGTTTATTGTTAAAGCTTACCGGAACTACAGGGTCTTCCACTGTGTGGATGTCCAGAGACACATCCAGAATCTTTCTCTCAATCCGCTCCTTAATCAGCCATTTAATCTGGCTTATGCAGTCCTGTGGCTTCAGGGCATTAGGGCTGATGCGGAGGGAGTCTTGTTTTGATGTCGTGATGGAATGCATCAGTCGGTCGCCGTGGTACTGGAGAGGCTGGATCCGGCGTGACACCCATCACTGGACTAAGTCGGGCCCTTTCAGGCCCTTGTGCTTCATTAGGTATTCGATCCGCCTCTTGGTGAGGATCAGATCGTCACTGAGAGCCGGAGGGGCCTCGTCCCAAGACGGTTGCGCCGTGGCAGCTCCGAGCCGGCAAAGCAGTATCTTTGCCGGGAGCAGGAATATCCTTATGGTAAAAGAAAGTGGCCGACCATTGTTTGACCGACTCACTAGCTAGAATACGAGGATAAACACGCTCGTGTCTAACTGAAAGGCTAATAGTGACGGTAATGTAAGGATTACCGGCAGGAATGGAGTTTCTCCGGACATGAAAATAATACCGGAACAAAGTAAGACTCGACCTAATGCCGAGATACCCCTCGCACAAAGCTACGTAAGAACTCATCTCTAAGATGGAGTTCAGGGGAAGATGATGAAGCTGAACGCCATAGTGATCAATCACCTCGGAAAAGAATTCCGAGGGAGGGAAAGACAAACCTCTATCGAGGTGGGTGCCGAAGTGTACCCGCTCGTCGGCGTGCGGGTTGGGGATGGTTTCGCCAAAACCGCTCTGCCAGTCATCGGTGCGGAGGAGACCTTCACTCTCCACGCCGTGGAGTTTCTCGTCGTCGAGGAGGCACGGGATCCAAACCCCCTGGTTGCTCTCCTTCTCTGCCGCTAACGTCACCACCGCCACTGCCACCGCTGCTGCCAAGCCGGATGATGAAGAGGAAGCCATTTCTCCGGTGAGTTTGGGTGACCTAGAGGGGCGGCGTTGGGAATCTGGGAGGCAGGAGAACTCTATGCGCTAGGGAGATGTGGAGAAGAAGGAACGGCAAGGGAACAGGTGAAGATGAGGAAAACAAATCCTCACCCCTTATAACCACCTAACCGCGCCAAGATTCACGCAAACAACACTGTGTAACCGCCACGCGTCGTGGAAGGAACTGGGAAGGACCCACGCGATGATTACGTCGACTGGATCTCCGCGTATGCATTGAAACGATGCCTGGGTTCCGTGAACGACAGACCCACCAACGGTCGTGCTGACAGGATGTTTGTCAGATGACGTGACTTGACCATGACCAGTGTCAGGTGACATCAGAGACCAAGTTCCGGCTTAGTTTGAAAATCAAGCTGGAAAATCCGAGTAACATGTGATAGGTCCGACTTATTTTTAAGACCCAGATCGTATTTTTTGTTGTGAAGTTTCAGGAACCCTTCAAGATTCTGCAAGCCGAAGATCAAGCTAGACGATGATGAATCTGACTTTGGATCTTGGAGGCCTCCGGGGGCTGCTGTTGGGGATATACTTTCTAGGTATCCTCACAGTTCCTCACTGACCAGGGTGGCCCACTTCAGGTTAGAGCTTTGCTTCACGGGCGGCCCAGTCAGGGAGAAAAGACGGAGCCCAGTCCAGCTATGGGAAGGCCCAAAAAACCTACCGACATAGGCCCATAGTGTTACTTATAGTTCAAGATGTACTCTGTAAACGACTCTTAGTCGTAGCCGGACAGATCTCTCCTGTAAACCCTAGGCTGGATATCTTTATAAGCCGTCCTAGGGAGAGCCTTTAGGGCACACCTCAATAGTCTACAATCTCAACTCGCACAGGCAAACCCTTGTAACCCATACCGCACCGCCAGACATCGATTGCTAGCAGGAGTAGGATCCGCCAAAGCCATGGATTCAACTGGTAAACTTGTGTGCTCACCGTCCCGGAATACCATACGTCTCACACCCCTCTCTTCCGCACGCCTCGAGGACCCCCTCATGGCATACTTGTCATCAATCCGACGACACTTCCAACACATGTGATTGTATTAGGAGATCAATGCATCCACGCGCATCGCACGCTTCCAGCTCGCACAGGCTGAGTTGCCCCGTCAGGCGGGACTTGGGTGGTGCGAGGCTTCTTTCAGCTTCGTCAGCCGGTTGGTGATGTTACCCTTGTCCGACTCTGTCAGCGGGAGCACAGTTCCTGCTGGTGCCTCCTGCAGCGTCATGCGGATGGTGCTCGCGGTTTGCTGACCAGCCACATGGATGGCTGTTCTGCCTTGCTCTATTTGGAGAGGAGGCCTTGCTTCCATCGGGTGTTCGATCCACTATCTGGCTAGGTGGCTGGCTCTTGTTGTTTCTCCTAGGCTAAGTCCTATCTCAACTTGCTGCTTGTTAGCCATGGCCACGAGGAGCTGGACGCGGGCCTGCTAGCGACGAAATTATTCGCCCTCGAGGTGGCTCAACTCAGCAGTGACCGCCTATACATCCCTCATGGTCTTGGCGGGAGTACTGTAAACCGGTTGAGCCACGGGGGTACGCGGGTCAGCAACACAGTCCAGCTCCAAACCGAGGTTTCGTCCCTAGGACGGGGTTGCGAAGGTGCTAGATGGAGGTGGCTAGTGGATCTTGATCTTGTTCGCGCGTGGTGGAGTTGTTGCCTCCCACATTGTGCTCCAGAGGCGGACGACGGCCTTCACCTGAGCCGACCATCATGACCTCGACGATGCCGCTAGCGGCGCATGGAACGGCGAAGCCGGGAGGCACGCCGGGAGGCACGCCGGAGACGGTGATGACTCCGCAAGGGAAGGCCTTGGTGACGGTGGCAACATAGACGCGGTGGTCGCCGAAGTTCATGATAGAGCCACTGCTCAGAAAGGTTTCTCCAGCGAAGCATGACGCATTGTTAATGACACAGTCAAATGAGCCAAGAGTAAGGACGAGGCCAGAGGTGACTCGCTCACCGGTGACAAGTGGAAGTCCCATGCGAAAGATGACCCTAGCCGAAGCATTGTGCCCCATGATGGGCGCCAACTATCGTGGTGTGGAACACAACAGTGCCATGGGGGATGGCATGATAGGGGATAATTAGGATGCTATTGTTGGCTACTCGCAATGGGTTGGGAACATATAGTGCAAACATAGCAATGTACCTAGGTTTGGAGCCCTCTTGGTGAGGTAACACTTCTACTCCTGCAAAGATTTACTATCTTGGGGGTGAATGCCCAGAACAAGTGCTCCTTGAGCTGTTTCCCTAGCTACTATGGAGAGATAGAGGAAGAAGATGAACTTGAATCTACTTGAGATTTTTTTAGAACCCTAGCTCTACCCTCCCTTATATACTAGCTGGGAGAGGTAGGTTACAATGTGGGTTCTAGGATTTACTGTTTTGGCTTTAGGTTTACAAAGCGGGCCGACTGGCCGGACCCAGCCGGTGGGCTAGGACCCAGTCAAGCCTCTAGTACAAGGGACAACACTATAGTGTCACAGCGCCGGTGCTTTGGGCGTCATCTGGCATTTTAACGGTTAGCTAGAGCTTTAGCGGTCAGCCGACAGTGCCTCGCTCAGCTTCTCACTTTGTTGATTTGGTGACGTTGTCTTGCAGTGTCGGCAGGACGGCGCGCCATCCTGTTTGATGATGCAAGGATTTAGGGGCATGCTCAGCAAAGAGCGTCACCCCCTCCATAGCCTTACCACCGAATCCGAGGTGGCCAGGTGGAAGCAGCCACCCAGCCGGTTCTTCTGGCCATCTGGCTAGATAGGCTAGCCAGGAAATCTTGAGGGCAGACTGGTTGGAGTGGTCCACCCAGTTGTGGTCCTTTGTCTTGTGGCCATCTGGCTAGGCGCTCCTGGAGCCGACCAATTGAGCCTGGCTTGGCCTACCCGGGGGTCATCCCCCCGATAGTCTTGTTAAATTTTTGGTCTGTTATTGTTTTCGCCTACATAAGGCCCATCTTGGTCCAACACTATGCAGCTCATTAGTGGCCTTTGCACCATCGGGCTGGTACTGTTTAGGCCTACCGTAGGCCTATCAATGTGCATAAAACCTTTCACTTTCCATTCGTTGTGGGCCTTTTGTCGCAAGGCTTGTTACTGTTCAGGCCATCCGCCAATCTAGCTTTTCATTGTTTGGCCCTATTACTGTTATGGCATGTCACTGTTCTGGCATGTTACTATTCTGGCACCTTATGATTTAGGCCTTTTATTGTTCAGGTCTTTTACTATTTTGTACTACTATGATTCTGGCATGTAACTGTTCTGGCCTATTATGATTCAAGCCTTAAATTGATTAGGCCTTTTACTGTTCATCAGATCTCGTGCATGGTTCACCGATCACAACCTTTCATTATTCGACAAGTTACTCTTCTGGCCTTCATTGTTCGACATGTTACTGTTTTGGTCTTTTTAGTAGCATCGACGTTTTGCAGAACATCACAGGAATGTCAACACGTTGATTAATAAACATGAGAAATTTAACCTTCTCTCTAAAAAATGAGAAATTTAAACTACTTATTACACAACAACAAAACACTATAAGAAATGTTTCCATCCACAACGATTTGGCCCGTGGTCGTCGTACAAGGCCCGTCTCCTGCGATGAATTTCTTTGCTCGACCATGGCTGATGAAAAACTTTTTTCCGGTTTCATGCCCCTCTACTATAACGAAACTGCTAAAAACATGGACGAAACTCGGCCGGCGCATGATAGAAGTAAGATTTTCGGTTCCTCGGGCGATGTCGACCGAGCAAAATATTTTGAGGCATGTAGGTCTCGGATGTCAGTGTCTCTAGTGGACCATACTTTTCAATCGCGTCTCCCTAATTTGAACTTGATAATGTGGCTCGATGCATCCGTTGTTTATTCTGGTTGTTGGGTCCCCTATGTCAGCCTCTTATTAGAAGAATCATGTGTATGATGGAATTTTTTCCTTCTCTCACGCTACCCTGTTCCCAATTTAATAGTGTTGCTCGATGCATCTAGCGTTTAGTTAGGCTGATGGGTCCCACATGTTAGCCTCTCATTAGAAAAAAGTGTGCATGATTGAATTTTTTCTTGGCTCTTGCATCCCTGATTTGAACTCGATAATGTTGCTCGATGCATGTGTCGTTTATTCAAGATGGTGGGTCCCCATGCGATCCTCTCATTAGAAGAATCGGGTGTATGATGGAATTTTTTCTTTGCCCGTGCTTCCCTATTCTGGACTTGATAATGTTACTTGTTGCATCAGCCGTTTGGTCACGTTGCTGGGTACCACATGTTAGTCTCTATTTAAATGAAGCATGTGTATGATGGACTTCTTTTTTTGTCACAAACGTTGTTCTGACACCTTGGCAATGTTACTCGATGCAACAGTCATTTAAGGTCTAGCTGTTGGGTCCTATATGTCAGACTCTCTTTCAAAGAAATGTGTGTACGTTGGACTATTTTTTCTGGTCGAGTCCGCCATTTTGACCTTGGCAACAATGCTCGATGCTACAACCGTTTATCTGGGTCCTAGATGTCAGCCTCCTCTGTTCGCGTCTGTTGTTTTGACCTTCCCACGTTGCTTGTTGGGTCCCCGATGCCAGCCTCCCTGTACAAGTATGTTGGATAATTTGTTATGTCTAATTGCTGGTATTAACTGTTTTCGTTCAAAACTAGTCATTTAAAATTGAGGCTGCTGCAGGCAGGTGGGTCTGCATATCAGCCTCTCCTTAAGAAAAAAATTCCACAAGAAAAAGTAAAAACTACTATAAGAAAAAGTTAAAAACTAAAATAAGATATTTACGCACAGAGGATTCGAACTAGAGACTCCACTATATTTCAACTGAGCGTGTTGCCACTATGGCAAACCAAATTTATATAAAAATTACATTAATTAGCTATAGTAACTATAACTTTTGTATTAGTCTTCTTAAATAGATTAAGGGCTACACTCCATCCATGGGCTCTACCCATCATGGGTTATGCACCATGGGCTCTTCTACATGAGCTCGTTTTTCAAATTTTACTAGGCTATGGTCAGTGATACATTGCAAATGTATCTATAATTTTTGATGTTCCATGCTTGGTTTTATCCACTTTCTTGTGTTTTGTTCCAACTTTGGAGTACTTTTCATATGATTTCTTGGACTAACCTATTAACAAGAGCCACAGTGCTAGCTGCCCGTTTTCTGCTGTTTTTGGTTCTAGGAAAGTCAGAAAATGAATATTCTCGGAATTGGACGGGACAAAATCCAAAGTGCCTATTTTTCCGGAAGTCATCAAGTGCTAGAATACGAGACGGAGAGGGGCCAGAGGGCGGCCACACCACCTGGCCGTGCGGCCAGGCCTGGCCCGCGCCAGGGGGTGGTCAGGCCGACCCCAGCACCCCCTCGGCCTCTCCTTCCGCCTATAAGTTGCCCTCGGGATGAAAACCCTAAGTACCTGATCAAAAATCCATGAAAGAGTCTATAGCCACCGTCATCTCCATCCCTAGATCAGGAGGGATATGAAGCTCTTCCCGGCACCCTGCCGGAGAGGGGAATTCACCCTGGAGGCCTTCTTCATGACATGCAAGCCTCAGGGGTGATGCGTGAGTAGTTCATCCTTGGACTACGGATCCATGTAGTAGCTAGATGGCTAGTTGTCCTCCTTTGTGCTTTCATGTTTAGATCTTGTGAGCTCCGTTCATGATCAAGATCATCTATTTGTAATTCTGCATGTTGTGTTTATGGGATCCGGATATTGAGATGCTATTTCAGATTGATTATTGATTCTATCATGTCTTTGTTATTTGTGATCTTGCATGCTTTCCGTTGTTAGTAGCTATCTTGGCCAAGTAGATGCTAGCAACTCCAAGAGTTAGTATTTATGCTCGATAGTGGGTTCATGCCTCTGGTAATCTGGGGAAGTGACAGAAATCTCTAAGGTACTAGATGTGTTGTTGCTACTAGGGAGAAAACAACAATCCTTTGTTGATAGAATAATTGTATTGTTTACTTTACACGCAGTTCAGAAGCAATAACTGCTGCTTGCAACTTAATACTGGAGGGGGTTCGGATGATAACCTAAAGGTGGATTATTAGTCATAGATGCAGCTGGATGGCGGTCTATGTATAATGTTGTAATGCCCAATCAAGTCTCAAAGGAGTCAAGATGATTAGTATATGCATGTATTGCTTTCTCGATGTTTGTCAATTGCCCCGCTGTAATTTGTTTACCCAGCATGTTATCTATCTAAGGAGAGCCACCTCTAGTGAACTATGGATCCCGGTCCATGTCTTTTACATACAATCTATAAACAGTTTACTTCTTTGTGTTTACTTTCTGCAAACTTTTACTTCCTTCCATTCGATACGTTTAATCCTTTGTTTTCTGCAAAACACGGTGAGATTGACAACCTCATCGCAAGTTGGGGACAAAGTTCTGTGGTTGTGTTGTGCAGGTCTCCACGTTGCTACTAGCACCGGTAGTGCGCCCTGCCAAAGCTCAGCTAGTAACACCTTTGGGGTGTTTCCTTGCTCCTACTGGTTCGATTAAACCTTGGTTTCATAACTGAGGGAAACTCGCTGCTGTGCTCATCATACCTTCCTCTTGGGTTTCCCAACGAGCTCTACATCAACACCGCTCCAGCATTTTTCTGGGTGCCATACTCAGAGCCATCAAGCATTTTTTTGGCGCCGTTGCTGGGGAGTCAAGGACATCTTCACAAGGGGAGTCCCTCCTAACCAATCTCTTTACTTTGTTATTTTTGTTTTGCTTAGTTTCTTTTTGCTTTGTTTGCTTGTTTTGTTATCAAAAACACAAAAAAATTAGTTTTACTAGTTTGCTTTTTTATTTTAAACCCCCCAAAAAATGACTACTCTTGAAAACACTAAGTTGTGTGACTTCACTAGCACCAACAACAATGATTTTATGAGCACACCTATTGCTCCACCTGTGGCTAAAAATACTTTCTTTGAGATAAAACCTGCTTTGCTCAATCTTGTTATGAGAGAACAATTTTCTGGTATTGGTAATGAAGATGTTGCTTTCCATCTAAATAACTTTGTTGAACTTTGTGAGATGCAAAAGCATAGGGATATAGATGGAGATATTATTAGGCTAAAATTGTTTCCTTTCTCTTTGAGAGGAAAAGCTAAAGAATGGTTGAATTCCTTAACTAGGAATAGTATTGATTCTTGGACTAAGTGCAAAAATGCTTTTATTTGAAAATACTATCCTCCTGCTAAGATTATATCCATGAGAAGTGAAATAATGAAGTTTAAACAACTTGATAATGAGCATGTTGCTCAAGCTTGGGAAAGAATGAAATCTTTGGTAAAGAATTGTCCCACTCATGGACTGACTGCTTGGATGATCATCCAAACTTTTTATGCAGGATTGAACTATTCTTCATGGAACCTATTGGATTCTGCTGCTGGAGGTACCTTTATGACCATCACTTTGGGTGCTGCAACAAAACTTCTAGATAATATGATGGTTAATTATTCTGAATGACACACTAAGAGAGCTCCACAAGGTAGGAAGGTAAATTCTGTTGAGGAAACCTCCTCCTTGAGTGATAAGATTGATATTATTATGTCTATGCTTGTGAATGGGAAAACCCATATTGATCCAAATAATGTTCCTTTAGCCTCTTTGGTTGCTCAAGAAGAGGAAGTTGATGTGAACTTCATAAGAAATAACAATTTTGGCAACAATGCTTATGGTAATAATGCTTATAGGAACAATTTTGGTAACAATAATTATAGGCCCTACCCTCCTAATAATACTTATGGCTATAATGGTAAACCTAAATTACCTAGTGAAGGAAGAATTTTAGAAGTTGAAAGAGCCACTAAAAACTTCATGCAAATGCAATATGAGCAAAATAAACTATTCACTAAAACTATGGAAGAACAATCTATCATTTTGAAGAACATTAGCCATCAACTTGAGAGTCTAAATAGAGAAATTCCTAGTTTACAATTGAAACTCTCTAATGCTGAAAGAAATATATCATCTTTGTATGAAGCTCAATCTTCATTGATTAATAAAATGGCTGCTAAACCTGAAACTAATGATAATCCTTTTGCAGCTACTAATGCCATACAAGTAAGAATTGATGAAAATGTTAGACTATTAGCTGAATTACATGCTAAGTGGGAAAGAGAAGATGAAATTGCTAGAAACATTAGTGTTTCTACTATTACCACCACTACTGTTGAGGCTAGTAATAGTTCTACTACTTTAGATGATAAATTTTATTTTGATCTTGATAGTTGCAATATCTCTGAAGTTATTAAGTTCCTACAAAAGCTTGCTAAAAGTCCTAATGCTAGTGCTATGAACATGGCCTTTACAAAACACATTACTGATGCTCTCATAAAGATTAAAGAAGAAAAGATGAAACATAAAGCTTCTATTTCTATAAAACAAGAGTATGGTTGGGAACCCATCATTAATATGAAAGTGAATGACTTTGATTTCAAAGCTTTATGTGATCTTGATAGTAGTGTTTCTATTATGCCTAGAAGGATTTATGATATGCTTGATTTGCCTCCACTTGAAGATTGTTATTTGAATGTCCCACTTGATGATAATGCTAAAAATAAACTCATGGGGAGTCTTAATGATGTTCTTATTATGGTTAACAATTCCTATGTCCCCGTTGATTTCTATTTTTGGATGTTGAATGCAATGCTTCTTGTCCTATTACTTTGGGAAGACCTTTTCTTAGAACTGTTTGTGCCATCATTGATATGAAAGAAGTCACCATTAAATATCAACTCCCACTCAAGAAAGGTATAGAAAACTTCCCTAAAAAGAGAGAAAAGATTTCTTTTGCTTCTCCTATGAAAACAAAATTTGGTCTTAATGCTTCTTCATTTGAGAACACTTGATTCTTTCTTTGCTTCTTATGCCTAACTTAAAGGCGTTAAAGAAAAGTACTTATTGGGAATAACCCAAAAATTTTAGATGAGTCTTGGAAGTTATTACCTCTGTAATAACCTCTCCTTATCCTTTTTATTTTCTTTTTGTGCCAAGAGTAACCTCTAATGAGAGAGAAGTAATGATTGGAAAAGTTGTTGTCCAGAAACAGATTTCTGTGCTTCACCGTAAAAATTCGTGTAAAATCTCTGAACATCTTTTTGAGGCATGAAATTTTGTAATTCTGCCCCAGGTTGTTATCTAACTTTAGTTAGTTAAACACTTTTTGATTTGAGCAACAGTAGGTCTTCGAAAAAATTTGTCTTTACCTGCTGGTCTGTTTTGACAGATTTCTGCCATTTTCTGCATTTGCTTCTTGTTGGTTCCTTCTTGAGTTCTTTTGGGGAATTGAGATTTTTGAGGGAAGTTCTACAGTAGCTAGTGTTCTAATGGAAGTTTATTTGATGTTAGAACTGAACCTTAAGACTTATTTATCTTGAGTGCACTAATGTTGCTAATAAAGATTGTGTGAAGTTTTGTATGAAGGAAAAATTTCAGGTGTATGTAAGGAATGAGTAATGAGATGAATGATGGACTAAAGCTCAATCTTGGGGATGCCACGTGTGTCATCCCAAGAAATATTCAAGAAGTACAAGCTTCAAAGCTTGGGGATGCCCAAGGCATCCCCTTCTTCATCAATAAAAATCCCAGGTTTCTTCCAAACGCTTCATTTTTATTGTTTCATGCACAGTTGTGTTGTTCTTGGAGCGTCTTATTTTTAGTTTTTTTTTTGGTTTTTCGTTTGGTTTTGTTTGCTTAGTTTTCTGAATAAATTGGTTAGACCCCCTCTTTCATACATTGGTTTGCAAATAGTTTGGTTTGGTTTGGAGAAGAGTAGGAAAGTTTATGCTTTTGTGGTAAAAAGAGCTTGTTTTTGACTGTGGCCTATGCTTTGTCATGCCATGCTTGATATTGTTTTGGCTTTATGCTTAGTATTCTTTGATGTAGCATGACTTGTTATAAACAATTGAGATTGCTTAATGTGCCTTGGATGAATCATGCGTTGTTTTAGCATATTAAAGCATAATATAGTGGTATTCTCCTTTGATGCTTTATTTGGGTTGACTTGGCGCATGCTCACACCATGTTATGACTATCTCAAGTCACCATAGCCTTTATTATCTTTTAGTTTTCAACTTGTAGTATCACTTTATGCTTTGATCAATGATGTTTTGTCGCTCTGCATGATTATGGCCATTATTGCTCTCTTAGTTTGTCGCTCCCAGTCTTTTGCTAGCCTCCACAACAAAGTATGAGTTCCACTCATGCATCCAACTCCCTAAACCAAGTTATTCCAAAGAGTCCACCATACCTACCTACTAGCTTATGCTATTCCCAGTATATTCATGCTTTTGTTTACCTTCCAAATTAAACTTGTTATGAGAAAACTAGTGATTAAAGCTCTCACGAACTTGATGGCACACTTTACTTTTCTTGCCCTTAAAAAACTTGAACCATTGTGTCTTCTATGTTGTATATGCTTGCACTTATTTGTTGGGAATTAGCAGAACCATGCTGTCATGGGGAACGCTTTCAACATTGCACTTGGTACTTGTACCTAGTTGATATCATGCTCTTTTGTATATGGATGTCGTCAATGTGAAATGAAAGGGGAGCTTGTAAGTCCATGGAGTTATGTATATGTGTTAGAGAAACGCCTGGGCCGCTGGTCTAATCCATGCTGGCATGGTGGAAACCTGCAGCGTAACCATAATGAGATGTCTATGAAGCATTCTTCTTATAAAAAAGAGTCCTATATTGAGAAAAAAGAGGAAAAAAAGATACTATAAAAAGAGGAAAGAGAGAAAAAAGCACCATATTCCCATGGTAAATAAGAAGAATGTTGAGATGCTCGTTGTCTGCTTGCCTTGTCATTTTGATATGGGGATTCTTCCGTATCATCGGGCAAGGGGTACCCCGTTGGCGGTTCTCTATGATACACATGTACTTACGATGACAAGAACTTACCGCTGACTAAACTTGAGTAGCATGAGGAGCGTCCCTCGTATACAAGGGACATGAGATTTCTGACTTATACTTCGTCAAGCATGTACACTATAGTTTGTTCACTTTAACCTTAATCACTTAAAGATGCTTATGATAGGGGCAATGAGAGCTGAAAGCTATAAGTACCATAATTTTTGGAAGCTCTTTATGAGACTTGAATCCCTACTTCCTTTTACAAAAGGCCTTTCTTCCACCATTATATTGAGTCTCCACCTTCTATCTTTATGCACCTACTTTGAGAGCGTAGTGGCCATTCTTAGTTCTATGTGCATTGTCCCAAGACTAGTCGATTGATGCATACTTTGATATTGCTTGTTTGAAACTATTGTATCTAGTCACTCTTATGAACTTCGAAGGTGTCCTATGCATTTATATTTGCTACTCTATTGAGGGACACGCTGAATACTATTATGCTATGTTTTCTTTATGTGAAACAAACAAATGTCTTGCAAAGCATTGTTATTCATGAATCTTTTGTTTGTGCCTTTTCTTGTTGCATCATAGTTTCTTTGCTTATTGCTAGAACTTTGTCTTTCATGTTATGATTGAAGTACTATGATCCCAGCTTTGAATGTTTTACAAATACTTTGATCAAGTCTTTGATGGTGCATGTCACCTCAAAAATTATTCTTTCTTTTTATCACTTACCTACTCGAGGACGAGCAGGAGTTAAGCTTGGGGATGTGTCAGCACGGCAATGCCCAAAATGATGAAATTTAAAAATATTATGGTTTATTCTACATAGCCTATTCCACATGGGCTATACTCCATTGTCTATGCTCCATGGTCTCTTCACCATAGGCTCACTACAAGAAATTCTGATGATACATGACCCTCTATATTGATCACTGAAAGATCATAGTTTTTAATTTGTGATCTTTTTGTGACCAAATAGAGATGGTCAAAAGCTGAGCGTCACTAGTTAAACACCATGACCTTTTTTCTGACTTGGTCATACACGTCTATGACCAAAATAGATGGTCATAGATTCTATGACCAAACTTTTTGGTCACAGACTACCCGTCCTATCCACGTCAGATCCTACGTGGCCTATCTTACATGGAAAATCTGTGACCAATTGGAAAGGTCCTACGTGGCCTATCCTACGTGGCAAATTTGTGACCAATTGGAAAGGTCGTCGATTAGATTTAGCCCGGTCCAATTAGATCTTTTATATGGGCCAAGCCCAACAATTTTAACCTTTTTACATGGAATGCTTGGCTATTTCTAGTCCATTTTTATTTGGGCCTTTGCCTTTTATGGTTGATTTCTCATTTGGGTCATAGCACCCATTTCAGCTTATTTGTTCCAATTTTCTATAATTTTAGTCAATATTATTTGGGTCATGGCCTTTCTAGATCCCGAAAAGTACATGGCCCCGCTAGTCAGTCTTTTTCCAGGCCCACAAGTCAGATTTCAATTCTCTATATCTTCACAATAAATAGCCAATACTTCATTCAGAAAATAGATAACACATTTTATTTCATAAATAAAATCCCTAAAAGTACATGCCATGCTTATTTACAGAATGTAGATTCCTAGGTTAAGATAGAGACAAATTGCAGCTATAAACCGCAACAATCAATGACATATAAGGTAGATAACCAGGACTAGCATATCAACGGCACATGCCTAGATCAAGCATTACACACTCTACATAGATCTTCCAGGCCATACAACAACAAGAAACAGAAAGAAACAAAATCATGTCCATTCGGCCCGATACCAACTACACTTATCCCCTTCGCGACAGCCAAAGGGATCTACTCCACTGACTGTCCCTGATTGAGAATATCCCGGCTCATTCGTCACCTAGGCTCATTCGTCACCTACAAGAGAATAGATAAAAATAATATTCAGCTTCAATGGCACAAGAAACTATAGCTCGACACACAATCTGCTATATTATTTGCAATAGCAAGGAACAAGCAAAGAAAACTAAGAACCATCTTAAGCTTGACTTGACATTTTATGCATCATTGATAAACACAAGTACAAGAAGTTAGACAAGAGAATTGGTATTATTTAATTTATAGAGGGTAAGAATTTGCATATAGGGAACAAAATCTTATTAACAAAATAAAAACAACATTATTAGAGCCTCTTCTTATTAACAGATCACACTTTACACATAGTGCATCTGGTCTTTATGATGTCAGTACAGAGGATACGTGTCAATTTTTTGCTATAAGAAAAGAGGGCAACTATTGTTCATGCATAAACATGGTAGAGTTAAGGATTTTGCTATAAATCTTTTTCAATTGCTCCTAGCAGTCTATCTTATGGATCCATAGAAGAAGATACATAGCAGAATAGTAGTTTGATACAATAGAACACGACCTGGAAGGTAAAACAACCTTCTACAAGTAAAAGACAAACTAACAACCTACCAATTTAATAAAGGCACCAATTAACCAAGTTATCTCGGTCTTCAAATGATTACATAACCAGAACCAAAATATCTCACAGCATCTAGTTGACATAAAACCTCCTAGGAACCCACACACAGGCTAGGTTATGCATCTACATATTCATAGAAACTTCTAATTTGTTAGTGGAATCCACACACGAATGACAACTACCCTATAAATGGAATCTAGCAGAACCAAGTAAATATGCAAAACAATATCATGCAGCATAGGACTACAGTTGGATGTAGAAACAAACAGTGGTGTGACCTGGAGCTTAAGCTTGAGATGGGAAGAGTCACATGTATCCCATCCAGTTGTAGTCCTGGAGCCTGTGTGCCTCGATGTTCAGTGCTAGGGCCATACAACTCTCCTACATTGCACATTAGACAAACCTTAGAAGCTTCCAAGCATAATACAATGCCATACTATTTCAGCACCACTATTTCACAGTGTCATACTGGCTGCAAGTTAGAGATCATAGAAACACACTAAACACTGTTGTTCACTATGAGCTGATCCATACTATTTCAGCACCACTATTTCGTAGGTACAGTTTTCAGATTGGTGCCTAATGGTTAGGTTAAGTTCCATTGGTGGAAAATCTAGACCAGGTTTCACAAAAAATTGAGTGTTTGCTTTGTTTGAACAAGGAAGATCCTATCTATTGAGTTGACCTTAGTTTTGAGCTTTGTTAGACCAGGTTGTAGAAAATATTGGCAAAGTTACAGCAAGAATATGCAAGTTAAGTGAAAATGCAACGAGTATAACAACCTGGTCAATTCAGAGAACAGATTATACATCTGAAAATCATATCACAAAGCAGCATCAATCCTTCATGAGATTGAATAAACACAATCTAATCAGTTAATTCATTTTATTTGACAATCACTCAAAGTGACAGATAACACCGGCATTTTAGGCCTTAAAATAAGTTTGCAAATCACACTGCAAGGATGCATGGAAAGAAGTGATCCAAGAATGTTAAATAGTTCCTGGTGGATTATAGAACATGGAAAGCTTTTCAAATTTTAGTATCTGTGGGATAGCTTCTCCTACTCCTTGTAGTACATTGCGCACCTGTATCACCACATCAAAGACAAGAATGCCAAATGTTTGACATGCGCAAGTCATTTAGATACTCAACTAACGACAAAAGGATTTCAATAGTTTGAACATGCAAGCCTTGATACATCGTAAAAATAAGAAAATAAATGCTTCAAATAAAACAATGTATCATTCTTGCAAGAATATCAAATGTGCTACTAACATTAAGGTGTAATGGTCCAAGCTAATGTAAGTATGTGTTGTCAAAATACAGAACATGAGAAGCATGGTCAGTACTAAACTAGAACCACTATCAAGTGAAAAGACATAGTTTAGTTTCAACTAAATTGTTTATAAAGTAACCAACAGTACCAAGACATAATGGGATGATACAACAAGCTATTCCACTATTAGGTCCTAGTTAGCTATTGGTAATACAACAACCTAGATTTGTAGGAATGAACTAACTAACAAGAACACATGACATGAACTATCTCAATAAGGTTTGCAGGCCACAGGGAGATGCACCTAGAATTGCATCTAGCGCAACAAGGTTTGCCGGCTAGAGGGAGATGAAAAAACACAAGTTATAGAAGTCGCATGATCATATCTGGGTGGTAGGTACTTGCTTTTATAGAAGTTGATGGCCTCAATATCGGTGACGCGCGGGTTGCTGGCCTCTATCTCGTTGGCGATGCGCGAGTTACAGAGGAGGTGAAGACCTCATTGTCGAAGATGGATGACTCACCGATGTTCCCCGTTGTCTATGTGTGCAGGTTCCTCCTGGCGCCGCCGGCCGGCGACGCAGAGGACTCCCTGCCCTTGCCGCCTGGGCTCGTCTTCCCCCACTGGCCCGTGATGTAGAGGCCACCCTCGGCTAGCACGCATTGCTGCTGCCGTGGATCCTTGGAGGTGGCGGCCATCGAACCGTCTGGTTTGGTGGAGGGGCACCGCTATCGATCTAGGTTAGCGAGAGGTGAATCGAAGCGCGTGGACTCGGTTGGGTTCCGTGAGGGAGGATGGGTGCAGTTGCGACGATGCGGCCATGCAGTCGATGCGGGCAGGCCGGCTCCTAGTTCTTACCAGTCCTCTTGCTATGCTCATAGTTCTTACCAGTCCCTACAACGAGTTACAGATATGAATGACTGATCTGGTATCATATACCCAAGAACTACAAGGTGCATTAGCAAGATAAAGGTCTATAACATTGCAAACAAGTGTACCTGAGTTGGAAGTCACACCTCAACTCTTGGATTTATCCACCAAATACTTTCTGCAATTCCTCTTCCAGTAGCCATCCGCATTGCAATAGAAGCAAGTGGATTTGACTGAAGGAGATGACTTAGTCCCTGAGAAAATGCTTGGGATCTCATCCTAAGCATTACCTCCTGACTTAGCCTTCTTCTTTTAGTCCAAGAACTCTTCTTAAACTTAGCCTTATTATGTACCACCAACACTTGGCTGGTACCTCTATTGAGATTAACCTCTACATGCTTAAGCATCCCATGCAATTCAGTGAGCTTATTATCTATACCATGCATGTGGTAGTTTGATATGAACTGACCATACACACTAGGAAGAGAGTTTAGAATTATATCTATAGCGAATTCTTCACTAATGGGGTAGCCAAGCCTATCCAGAGACTGCACGTAACCAACCATCTTGATCACATGCAAACTTAGTGGATCACCATCCTTAAGCTTACAACTCAGCAAAGCTTGAGAGACTTGATACCTCTCGGTATTTTCTTGAGCACGGAACATACTTTTGAGGCTTTCGATCATATCGTACGCCTCAACGTTCTCGAACTATTGTTGCAAGTCCGATTGCATGTGGGCAAGCATAAGATAGCTAATTTCTGTAGACTAATCACATGTTCTACGATAGGCATTGGTTATTGCGACACTCGCATTCTCATCCGGAACATATGGAAGCGGGTTGTCTAGAACATGGTCCCTCTTTTCTTGTTTGAGAACAATTCTCAGATTACGATACTATTTGGTGAAATTTGTTCCATTAAGTTTATCTTTCTCTAGGATGGTCCTCAAAGCAAAATTGGATAACTGAGGGAGACTGTTACTAGGTGCCATTATCTACAATAGAAATATGCAAAACACTTAAGACGAGTATTCATAAAAGAGCAAGGGTATTAAACATTTTAATACTTATGCTCCCACTAGAACCAACACCCCTCCGATGGTTGCTTAGTGATGTAGGATCCTAAATAAGCAAGCCGACTAGTGAGCTTTAGCATCACCGCTAGCCGTCAAGTGATCTAGGTAGGCAACTCCTTGCCAATTGCATCTCATGCAACTTCTGTTGGTCGGGTGGCATCTCATGCCCCGACTCCCGACCGACCTCTCCCCGAGCCCCACAATCGTTGTGATAAACCCATCTAGCTTAGCAAGTGCTTCCGCTGTAAGAGTCTGACTCGAACCCACCTAGTCCAAAAGAATTGGCAGCACCTCAATTTTATGAGCCCACTACCAAGAATGTCTGACTTGTGATGGTGCAGCACCGGTAGGGAGACCGACTAGACCTTCTTTGAGCCGACTATCTCATAGAGGTAAAACTAGAGACATAACAATAACACAAAATAATCCAATTATAATGTGAAATGGTATGGCTCTCTTCATGGTGATCTCCATCTCCATGAACCTATTCGTCATGCCTTTGGCTGGCGTGTCCTTCAAGTCCTCCAAACATGCTACACTAGCACTAAGGAACATACAAGAAGATGGCATCACATGCCCACACGCAGGTCGTTATACCATAACAGTGACACCACTTTGGTTCCAGCCAGCTGAAAAAACCCGTGATACGCAGATCACATATGGATTACACACACATCACATGCACATAAGCCATACCATTCACAATTTCCTGCAAAAAAAATTATGCATAGATACGATATCTACCGCAGTTGTGAACCTTGCAACAACATCTAATGTGCTACGACAGAGCGAAGCTAGCGGTCCCGCTAGCCAGATAGCAGGCAGGGATCGAAGGGGCAGCGCCCCTCACGGGTGATGGCATCGCTCGACGATTTTTCCAAAATCACAGATCTAATATGCATTACGAACCATGGATTCCTTCATTGGATAAAACACTTTTACCCAAATCTGATCCATGTGCAGATCTGACCAATCTCATTGATCATCCGCACCTGATCTTCCATGCACCCCCGAGTGTGATTGATCCAATCAATCTTACATAAAACCGATCTATCTCATAGATCGACCACCGAAACTCTAAGTGGATCCAATCCACCACCTCATGCATATCACATATGCACAGATATAGAGCCTAAAACCAGAAGCTTTCACTCTGATACCACTATTGGGCCACACAGAGATAAATAAAACTTTTCCCTGCGCGGTGCACCCAAGATCCAGCTCAGGTAATAGGCCACAAGATTACCGCTAGACGCGCAGATGGGGAAGTTGATCTAGCGCGTTGAAGCAGTGTCGAGCGATCCCACAGACAGCTCCTCTGGATCCCACGAACAACTCCTTTGGATCCCACAAACTCCTTCGCCAGATCCCCACGAGCTTCCCTGTCTCTAGCGCCACACATGCAACACCTCTACCGGTATCCACACATATAAGAAGGAGCTTTGGACAGAGGATTGCTAGATCCTGTCTAGCCCAAAATGGAAGTGGAGAGAGTGACGACTAGGTCAGGGACTATCCCTTGTCACTCCACTTATATATACTCCTAGCCAGGCTCAACGCTTGAGGCTCATCTAGGCCGTACCCCAATCTCCACATGGATCTAATCCACATGGGCTCCTTACCTTTAAGTGTGTGACCCTGTAGGTTCACGTACACTTGGACACGACATGAGCTACTCCTCCAAGTATCTCATCATGGCTTTGAGTCCAACTCACTCCCATGAACACTCAGTCTCAAGTCGATAGATGGTAGCGGCCTCTATAGACGTGCCAACTCCCAAGTGCCATAAAGTCAGAAGACAAACCTTCAATATGACTTTCGACCAAGTCCCTTTGCCTCACGATATATCTGTTAAGCTAAAGGCAAGTAGTTGCCATCCCTTTAATAGCTTAACTCTCTTCTCGTACCATGATATGTGATTCACTGGACTAACACTTAGTCTGACTCCTAATTAACACTTAACTGAGTAGCGCATGGCCATGCTTCTGAATCATATTTCACGAGATGGGGAAAATCCCATCTCGATAATCCACGTCATGCAGCTTGCTTCACAACCAACCCGAACTCTACCTTTATAACTGCCCATTTATGGAACAACGTTTGATAGAACCTAAGTTGGTGATCCACAACTCGGATCATGCAATCACCTTAGGTCAAAGTATTCCATTGCTTGAGACTGCAAATGACAACATGCTCGTTGCATCTCAACTGTGGGTCAGTCCGACACGCTAAACTCATTAACCGAATCAGTATAAGTCGGAATAGCATCACCATGCCTATGACAAGTGGAACCGTGTCATCAGCCGACTTGCACATTGGTCTAAGTTGTGTGTCCAGCACAACCTCAATGACCAAGGACAATCTAGTACGAACAATGATGAAAATATAGTTCCACAACTGAATCACGTATTCAGTGATACATATCTGATGTTCATATAAGGACAACTTTACTTTATGAATACTAGGAAAATACTCGTGCGGTTGCACCGGCAGAAAAAAAGCTGCATCCGAAAAGTATTTTATTGAATTATTTCTAGGCCCTAAAGAATTTCACTAATTGAAGCGAATTTCTGATCTAAATTCATATAAAATTAATGATATGATAGAAGTTGATCAGCTCAGCATGTTCCCGGAGGCTTCAGAGTACATCAAAAACAAACTCCACAACTATGTTGGTGCCTCGGTATTATATATCTCAGGCCATCCAATACAACTTTGAGATTTGTGCAACACTTTTGCACATTGTAAAAAATAAGATTGAAAAAACTATAGCAAGATACTTTGTGCATATAAGTGCATGTTTCCTGGAGGGACTAATCACCTAAATTAAGCTAAGTAGATCATCAGCCTATCCTTGTTAATCAATTGCAGCAATTTCTTAGAGAAACGGCCTTTCAATTTCTTCACAGCGCCTCCCCTCCCCTCCATTTCCTCCTCCCTTATCCACAGAAATCTCTACATACTGCTTCTAACGAAAAATCCCCTTTTTCTTCTCTTCAAGCTAGCATGCTGCACCAAATCGAGTACTATCACTAAAGCTTGGCAGGCTATGTTCTTGGATACAAAAAGGAACTGTTGACTGACCATCTATCAATACGATCACATTTCGCAGTTGACGGTGCAACGGGTTCATTTTTTAACGAATCTAGGTCAAGGTAAGGGTCCAAGTGTATATGCTGGAAAACAAGCCAATAAAGGTGTGATGCGAAGTATTTTTTTCGCACATGCAGGTCGTGTGGTCGTCAATATAGCTTGTCTCGGCTTATCAACACCAGCACATGCACTCAGCTATGTACTTATGTTTCTTTTCAGCGGCAATCGGTAGAGTAGTCACTACATTGTCTGTCGTTGCTGCGGCTAGCCTGAGCTAGGTTATGCTGCTACCCCGTGACCGTGAGCCCACCTACTCACCTTGGAGAGAAAACATGAAGCAGCGCTCCAGGAAAAAGAACTCCCGATCTGAGGCCACCATCTCTACCCGTATCTCTTCGTATATTTTCTATTCTCCATGTACGCCTTATCCTATATGGTCCATCATCCTCCAAAGAAGGTTTCTCGAGCTCCTCATCTGTTGGGATACACCCGGGTAGGGTCACGCCGGGGTATAAAGGCCGAGTTAGCCGAGGTACGACAAGGTCAAAGCAGATACTGGCCGAGTCACCTCAAGGCAGGCCGAATCACGGCATAACCCGGACCAGGGGATGTCCACCTAACTAGGTCTCAGCCGACTTATATCGTAAGTAGGTAAGATGTATCTAACTTGTATGCAGAAACAAGTGTGGTCGGATCAACTAGGTACGATCCGGGATATATCAAGCTTACAAGAGAAGGAAGGTATCTTGCTGGTCAAAGGGTGACCACTGTACGCAGAGCGTGAGCGAAGCGGACAGAGGCCAGGACCACCTAGGCATGGCCGACAAAGGTGACGATGCCAATGTCGGGTGACGCGGGCGCCGCAGAGGCTCACGTAGCCTCTGTATGGATGACGCTGGGTTAAAGTAACCCGGTCGGCTTACTATTTTGAATATGCCTCCACGTATGCCCTAATTGGAGACCTAGCCACCCCTATATAAGGAGGGCTAGGGCCTCTGTAGAAGGGGTTGATCGCTTGTGGGTTGAGTTTTACTTGGTTCCTGAGGGCTAGCTAATGGTGAGAGTAAGAGAGTTCCTTCTTCCTCCTCTCTCCAATATAGCTCAAGGAGCACTTGTAATCTGTGAAGGTGAATAAAATACAAAGCTACCGTGTGTGGAATCATCACACTATCCCTCCCTGGATTCCCCTAGTGCATTTAGTCCCCACCTTTAGCCTATCCATGCCATCTGCCATGACACCACCACAACAGTTGGCACCCACCGTGGGGCTAGCGGCGCTAGCAGGGGTGAAGATCCAGACAGGAAACCTCATCGGTACCGACGAACGCATCGTCTCCGGGCTCGTTCAGCGCTTTGGAGCGCTGGACTTTGTCAGCGACAACGCTAGCTGCTTCGGCAAGCGTCCACTTCCGCGCAACGGCCTCTTCGTCAAGCTCGGCGAGCACAAGGTCTACGTTGCTGTCGATGTGTCATGCATTCACCCGCGGCATGTCGTCGAAGGAGGCGAGCCACCCCTTAGCGTGGTTCATGGGGCGCGTATCACTCGCTCCCCGGACCATGCCGAGGTGATGATGACTGCACCAGGAGCAGGCGCGAGCAAGGATCCGGCACCAGATCCGGAGGTAACGCCTAAGGCACCGAGGAAAAATAGAGGTCCTCCACTAGAGAGGCCAGAGAATGTGCTGCACCAAGCGATGGATAGCTTGGCAAACCCAGTAGCAGCAGCGGTAGATCCGGCTCAGGCACAGGCCGAGCTAGAGGAAACTAGGCAAAAAATACTAGAGGGTTCGAAAAAGATAGCCGCGGCTCAACAGTCGTTGAACATGACACTGCGTGAGTATGCAAAGGCAAATAAAGTAGATGCTGTAAAAGTGAAAGGGAGAAACCTCATGAGTGAAATGAACAAAGAGGGAGATACTAGGATTGAGGAGTTAGAGAACTGTTTATCCGTGGGGCTTCTAAAGTATAGTACCCCGACGAAAAACCTTAGATCAGCGGATGCAGCTGCGTCCGAGTTAGAGGGTCTAACGGGTGAAGCCCGTAAGATACAGCAAGATAGGGTCAATGAGTTGGTTTGGATCGCGAACAGGCAAAATGAGGAATTGCTCAGGGCTAACCCGGAGAGAGCAGGGGCCTCCAAGATCGTTCATTCGGCGGTGGGTAACCCGGAGAAATCCGCTGGAGCTGCATCGTCTCCTCATGGTGGTCCTAGGGGAGAAGAGGTAGTAACCTCGGCCAGGAGGAACAAACAGATAGTCCCATATGACCCGGCAAGGGCAGGGAAAGGAAAATAAGTGCAGAGAAATGAGGATCGATGAAGTGTGAGCCGAGGTGAAGCTGGCCGAGTTAACCGCGACCAAGGCAATGTCGGTCAAGGAAATGCTGTAAATGGCAATGCCGAACAGCGCAACTCGGCAGGAGCAGGACAGCCGCAGCAGCGGAATATACCAAGGCAAGAGCAAAGTGCCGGCCGAGGTATGCAACAGAGAGGTGCTCCACAAGAGCAAGAAAGATATAATGATGGTGATTCGGAAATGGTGAACGTAGGATACCCAAGGCCGGACAATCATGTGATAGGGTCAAGATTGGGAAGCAGGGATTTGATGCCTGATGATGCCAGATTAAAACTGGATCGGCTGTATAGGTCGGAGCAGATTGAATGTCAGGGTCCGCCAGGTCCTACGTGTTTTGGGCCCCGGATCATGACAGAACCTCCGGTACCTAACTTCTAGCTACCTAGAGGCACTAAGACATACGATGGCAGCACAAAGCCGGAGGATTGGTTGATTAACTATGCTACAGCTATGAAAATTGCTACAGACAACTTGAGATGGGCTGTGAGATACGTACCCCAGATGTTGGAGGGGCCAGCGAGGATATGGCTAAACAATTTGCCGCCCGGAAGTATTAACTGTTGGATCGATTTTGAGGAAATGTTTGTCAGCAATTTCTCAAGTACGTATCAAAGGCCAAATAGGCCACAGACCCTAGCAATGTGCAAGCAGAGACCAAATGAGATGGACCGGGAGTTCTTAACCCGGTGGTGTACCGTGCGAAACTCATGTGAGGGTGTGATTGAGTCACAGGCCATAGCATGGTTTGTGCAAGGATGCAGATATGCGAGCATGTTGTGGCAAAGATTGCAAAGGGATATGCCAACTACGTTGGCAGAGACAATCCGGATTGCTGATTCGTATGCTTTGGGTGATCCGACTCAACCTAGGCTCGTGTCAAACGAGTCAAATGAGGAGTACTACCAGAGAGATGGAGCCGGGTCATCCCGAAGGAATGACTACCGGGGTAAAATTAGAGATGACAGACCGGATTACCGGTACAGTTCGCAACAAGTTGCTGCTGTGAATCAAGATCAACCCTGAGCAGGGGGCAATCAACGTTAGAAAACTGGAGGGCAACAATGGACACCGAGAAATGATGGCAAGAAAACTTGGACGCCAGAGCAAAAGTAACAGTGGCAGGAAAAGAAGGACCGTCCAAGATATACTTATGAGTCAATGCTGGATCAGCCGTGTAAATTTCACACGCCAAATCCGAGTAACCCAGTGGGTCATACAACAAGGCAGTGTGAGTGGATGCGTAAGATAGAACAAGGTGGTTTGGGGAATGCTCAGGCACCTCGGAATGATCAACCACGGCAGAAGTTACCCCGACAGCAATTGCTCTCCGGAGCGAACACGCAACAACTAATGTTGCCTCCCCCTCCGCCGAGGTATGACAACCATGAGAGAAGGGATGCGGTGCATCAAGTGGAAGACCAGCATCAACTGGATCAGAGGTACCCCGAAAACGAGGGGAGGAATGAGTACAGAGAGCATCATCAGAGTTACTATGTGTTCACCATAGAAGAAACAGATAGAAAAAGCTTGCAGCGCCGACACATGGAGGTGAATGCGGTAATGCCAGCAGTGACGAGGTATCTGCCTTGGTCGGACTAGGAAATTACCTAGAGCATTAAAGATCATCCCAAGCTTATGCCAAGTCCTGGTTCATATGCGCTAGTGCTGGATCCGACATTCATTGGGCCTAACATCAATGTGAGGTTCTCAAAGGTACTAATCGATAATGGCAGTAGCATTAACATCATGTATGCGGATACAATGCGCAAGTTGGGAATCTCGGAGAACATGCTCCAGGCTACAAGAACAACTTTCCATGGCATTTCTTGTGAGCCCATAGGCAAGGTCCGGGTTGACGTATTGTTCGGCACACGAGATAACTGTCGAACCGAGAATTTGGAGTTTGAAGTGGTGAACTTAGAAAGTGCGTATCACGCGTTACTCGGTAGACCAGCACTGAACAAGTTCATGGCAAGTTGTCACATCAGTTATCTGAAGATGAAGCTGCCCGGGCCAAATGGAGTGATTACCATAGCTGGAGATTTCCGACGTTCCATTGAGTGTGCGTCAGCCGAGTCTAACCTAGCCGAGTCACTCGTGATTGCGCAAGAGAAAAGAAAGATACAGGAGGTGGCGGTGTTGGCTCAGTCTGCGCAACAATATATGCCGGCGTTGAGTAATCCGCATGGTAGTGTCTCATTCCAAGACACGAAGGATACCAAGAAAGTGCCTGTTGATGACATATTCCTAGAGCGCACCGTAACAATTGGTGCCGGGTTAAATGACAAATAGGAAAGCGAGCTCGTCAGCTTCCTCCGTGAGAATCGGGATATTTTTGCTTGGTCCACACAGGACTTGCAAGGTGTTCTGAGGGAGTTGGCCGAGCACTCTTTGAATGTGAGACCCGGAGCAAGGCCAGTGAAGCAACCTCTCTGCCGCTTTGCCAAAGATAGGAGAAAAGTCATTGGAGAGGAGATAGCTCGGTTACTAGCAGCCGGATTTATCATGGAAGTTCTTTACCTAGATTGGCTATCTAATCCGATGCTGGTGGAGAAGAAGAAGGATGATCTGAATGTGGCAGTGGTTTGGCGTATGTGTATCGATTACACGAACCTGAATAAGGCGTGTCTGAAAGATCCATTTCCACTGCCAAGGATAGATCAGGTCATAGATTCAACTGCTGGGTGTGAACTGTTGTCATTCATTGATGCATATTCTGGTTTCCACCAGATACCCCTGAATCCGGATGATCAAATAAAAACTGCATTTATCACCCCGTATGGGGCTTATTGCTATCGCACCATGCCATTTGGTTTACGTAATGCAGGGGCAACGTACCAAAGATGTATGCAGAAATGTTTGCACGACCAAATTGGTCAAAATGTACAGGTGTATGTGGATGATGTGGTTATCAAGACCAAGGAAAGCAAAACGCTCCTTGACGATATCAGGCAGACATTCGCGAACCTAAGGAGGTTCCGGATGAAGCTTAACCCGGAAAAATGTACCTTCGGTGTCCCGGCTGGAAAATTACTCGGATTCCTTGTCTCCAGCCGAGGTATCAAAGTCAATCCAACTAAAATCCGGGCCATAGAGCGAATGGAACTGCCGAAGTGTCTTAACGATGTCCAGAAGTCCACTGGTTGCCTGGCATCTTTAAGTCGGTTTGTATATTGGTTGGGAGAAAAGGCACTGCCTCTCTATCAACTCATGAAAAAGTCGGACAAGTTCATTTGGACGCCGTAGACCAATGAAGCCTTTATCCAATTAAAGAAAATGTTAGCCACTGCACCAGTGTTAGCCTCTCCACTATCAAAGGAGCCAATGTTGCTCTATATAGCCGCAACCAACCGAGTTGTAAGTGCAGTAATTGTGGTAGAGTGCGACGAAGAGGGTAAGTCAGTGCAAAGGCCAGTGTATTATCTGAGCAAGGTATTATCAGCCTCAAAACAAAATTATCCGCACTATCAAAAAGTGGTGTATGGTGTGTACATGTCGGCAAAGAAGCTAAAACATTATTTTGAGGAGCACCCCATCAAAGTAATATGTGAAGCCCCCATATCCGAGATAATGAGTAACAAGGATGCAAGTGGCAGGATTGTGAAATGGGCAATTGAGTTAGCTCCTTATGCGCCACAATATGGCAGAATAGAAGCAATCAAGTCTCAGGCTGTGGCCGAGTTTTTTGTGGACTGGTCCAAGGTGCAATATGAACCACCGCTACCAGATCCGAACTATTGGAGAATGCACTTTGACGGGTCAAAAACAAAAAACAGGTTAGGTGCCGGAGTTGTGCTTACCTCGCCAAAGAATGACCAGTTGAAGTATGTGCTACAGATCCATTTCGCAGCATCAAACAATGTCGCTGGATATGAAGCACTTGTGCATGGGCTCAAAGTGGCAAAATAAATTGGGATACGTCGGATCCAATGCTTTGGCGACTCGAATTTGGTAGTTCAGCAAGTGTCGGGGCTGTGGGACGCTCTTGATCCAAACATGGCATTATACAGATTCCATGTGCAAAAGATATCTGGTTACTTTGAGGGATGCGAATTTCGCCATGTACCCCGGGTGGAAAATGAGGCTGCCGACGTATTGTCGAAGCTCGGATCAACCCGACAAGCAATTCCACCGGGTGTAGCGTTAGAACACCTCAGAAAACCATCTATCAGGCCGTCCCCAGAAACCAACTCAATTTACGTCCCAGAGGATTCGGAGTCCGGAGCCGTACCCATGGACATTGACATGGGAGGTGGTATGCAAAACCCGGGGACTGCCTCGGTGAACCCGGGGACTGCTTCGCAAGACCCGGGGACTGCTCAGCGTGATCCGGTTGAAGTTATGCCGGTGGATCAGATGGAAGTTGATGAGGATGTGTTCCCTGTGCGAGCAATACCAGCTTGGGCACTACTTATATTTCAATTCCTAAAAGATGGAACCTTACCCGCTGAGGAGGTGTTGTCCAGGCAAACTCAGAGGAGAGCAAAGGCATACACGATTATCAATTCCGAGCTATACAAAAGGAGTGTGACTAATGTCCTCCAGCGATGTGTTGACCCGAAAGAAGGGCTTGACATCCTCCGGGATATACATCAAGGGGAATGTGGGCATCATGCCTCGTCCAGAGCCTTGGTAGCAAAAGCTTTCCGGCATGGATTCTACTGGCCAAGTGCCTTGGAGCAAGCAGAGGACTTGGTAAGAAAATGCAACGGATGTCATAGGTATGCTACCAAGACACATATGCCAATGTCGGAGCTCAAGACCATACCAATCACCTGGCCATTTGCCGTATGGTGTTTGGACATGGTTGGCCCGTTCAAACCAGCAAGGGGAAATATGACTCACATTTTGGTCATGGTTGATAAATTTACAAAGTGGATTGAGGTAAAGCCAATAAGAAAATGTGATGGAGCTACGGCCGTGACATTTCTCAAAGACATCATCTTGAGATACGGTTATCCTCACAGTATCATAATAGATAATGGCACGAATTTTGCTGAAGGAGCATTTGTGCGATTCTGCCGAGATAAGAAGATCCAGCTGGACGCCCATCCTGCATCGAACGGACAAGTGGAAAGATCCAACGGATTAGTATTATCCGGGATAAAACCCCGGCTCATTGAGCCGCTGCAGAGATCAGCGGGGTGCTGGATAGAAGAACTACCAGCGGTATTGTGGAGTTTAAGAACAACTCCGAATCGATCAACAGGCTATACGCCATTCTTTCTGGTATATGGGACAGAAGCTGTATTACCAGCCGACATAGAGCATGACTCGCCTAGGGTCACCCAATACACAGAAGCCGAAGTTCAAGAAGCCCGGCAAAATGATGTTGATCTGCTGGAAGAAGCGAGAGAATTGGCATTGTCCAGATCCGCCATATATCAGCAAAATCTCCGACACTATCATAGCCGGAAAGTAAACCCCCGAGTCTTCCGGGAAGGTGATCTGGTACTCCGGTTGGTACAACATACTGCTGGCATGCACAAGTTATCGCCCCCATGGGAAGGGCCATTCATTGTGAGCAAAGCATTGCACAATGATTCTTATTATCTTATCGATGCAAAACCACAGGAGAAGAACAAGGCGGACAGGTCCGGCGAGGAATCCAAGCGTCAATGGAATATAGCTCTACTTTGTCCTTTCTACACTTAGCAGAGAAGTGTATGTATCCGAGTCTCTCATATGTCGGTGTGTATGCCGGCAATGAGTTTATCAATGAAATGTGGGCACCTCGAGCAGAATCGGGACCGCTTTTGAAAATGTTTGTTGTCTTCTGTATTTATTATTTATACGTCGGCTGGCGTAAGTTTTTCTACTTAAGACGGATTAGTAGTGTGTGAGTGATACATTGCAAATGTATCTATAATTTTTGATGTTCCATGCTTGGTTTTATCCACTTTCTTGTGTTTTGTTCCCACTTTGGAGTACTTTTATTATGATTTCTTGGACTAACCTATTAACAAGAGCCAAAGTGCCAGCTGCCTGTTTTCTGCTGTTTTTGGTTCCAGGAAAGTCAGAAAATGAATATTCTCGGAATTGGACGGGACAAAAGCCAAAGTGCCTATTTTTTCGGAAGGGATCAAGTTCCAGAATACGAGACAAAGAAGGGCTAGGGGCCGGCCACACCACAGCGGCAGCTGGCCAGGCCGCCCACGCTTGGGGTGGTCTAGCCGACCCAGCACCACCTCGGCCTCTCCTTCCGCCTATAAGTTGCCCTCGGGATGAAAACCCTAAGTACCTGATCAAAAATCCATGAAAGAGTTCAGAGTCATGTCATCTCCATCCCTAGATCGGGAGGGATCAAGCTCTTCCGGCACCGCCAGAGAGGGAATTCACCGAGGCCTTCTTCATCACCATGCAAGCCTCCGGTGTGATGCGTGAGTAGTTCATCCTTGGACTACGGATCCATGTAGTAGCTAGATGGCTGGTTTCTCCTCCTTTGTGCTTTCATGTTTAGATCTTGTGAGCTCCGTTCATGATCAAGATCATCTATTTGTAATTCATACATGTTGTGTTTGCGGGGATCCAATGGATATTGAGATGCTATTTCAGATTGATTATTGATCCTATCATGTCTTTGTTATTTGAGATCTTGCATGCTTTCCGTTGTTAGTAGCTATCTTGGCCAAGTAGATGCTAGCAACTCCAAGAGTTAGTATTTATGCTCGATAGTGGGTTCATGCCTCTGGTAATCTGGGGAAGTGACAGAAATCTCTAAGGTACTAGATGTGTTGTTGCTACTAGGGAGAAAACAACGATCCTTTGTTCATAGAACAATCGTATTGTTTACTTTACACGCAGTTCGTAGAGTAATAATCTGTTGCTTGCAACTTAATACTGGAGGGGGTTCGGATGATAACCTGAAGGTGGATTATTAGTCATAGATGCAGTTGGATGGCGGTTTATGTATTATGTTATAATGCCCAATCAAGTCTCAAGGGAGTCAAGATGATTAGTATATGCATGTATTGCTTTCTCGGTGTTTGTCAATTGCCCCGTTGTAATTTTTTCACCCAACATGTTATCTATCTAAGGAGAGCCACCTCTAGTGAACTATGGATCCCGGTCCTTTTTATTTACATACAATCTACAATCTTTTACTGCTTTGTGTTTACTTTCTGCAAACTTTTACTTCTTTCCATTCGATATGTTTAATCCTTTGTTTTCCGCAAAACACGGTGAGATTGACAACCTCATCGCAAGTTGGGTACAAAGTTCTGTGGTTGTGTTGTGTGTCTCCACGCTACTAGCACCGGTAGTGCACCCTGCCAAAGCTCAGCTAGTAACACCTTTGGGGTGTTTCCTTGCTCCTACTGGTTCGATTAAACCTTGGTTTCATAACTGAGGGAAAACTTGTTGCTGTGCTCATCATACCTTCATATTGGGGTTCCCAACGTGCTCTACGTTGATCGTCGAGCGCATCAGTGAGCACCAAAAACCCAACTCTTCGACTTGCTGCTGTCCAACAAGATTTGGCTTCATGGCAAGCAAGAGAACAAGTTTGGAATTGCGTAGCACATGAAAAACGACTAAGGAAAGGAACTTAATCGAGCTGGCGTTTGTTTTTCGGACTAACCTTATGTTTACTTTCGATTTATTATGCTGAATTATTTTGAGGTAATCCTAAAGTTTCCAAGTATTGTTAAGACAATTTTTGAAGCTCAGACTCGTAAGTCATAAAACCGAACCAAGGTAGACACGAGCCGAGCCAAGAGATTGGATGAACAAGAAAATGAAACTCGGGGACTACGCCCAAGTCAATCCAGCATAAAAACTTAGTAGTAAAATATTACTTGTGTGCTTGATACAATGGCACCCGGCATACCGGGGATCTGATGAAATTTAAAGTGTTTATAATCAAGGAGCAGCAGGAGCAGGTAGTTCGGCGCCAACAGGCGTAGTCCCAAGCTCGGCTTCAGAGTCATCAGCGTCTTCCTCGACGTCTGAGGCTTCATCCTCTTCGTCCTCATCCGAGTCATCTTCAGCGAATTCAGCATTTTCATCATCGGCAGCATCTAGGAAGCTCGGTCCCTCGTTCCATTGATGAATGGGGGCGTATTGGATGAAGCTATGAGCGCAAGCCTTGCGCCGAGCTACCCAATCCGGGTCAGTAGACCACCTTGATCCGGTGCGCATGCACTCAAGGAGTTTGAGGTCAATCTTCTCGTACCACATAAGCACGTAGTGAAGAACGATCTTAGCTCCGGCGTGTCCAGCTGATTCTCTCCAGAGATCGAGCTGAGTCTCGCACTCCATGAGCCTGGCAAAAAGAGCAAGGGCACCCTCCGGAGTATCTTCTCCAGGCCAAAAGGTGTTGAAGATCTGGACTGATACATCCAAGACGTCCTTGCCATAGTTCTTCACAAGCTCGACACGAGAGGACAAGCTGACCAACAAGTCCTCCATGTCATATGGAATTTCTCCAGCGCCAGGGGCAATTGGGGTACCCCTCTTCTGGTGGAACTTGGCAACGGCGGTAGTTGCAACAGCATTGCCCTCTGGAAATTTGTCTGAATACGAGACAGGTGAAATAAGTGAGAAGGGTTGACCCGGAGAGATTCATGACAATTGAAGAGAAAAGGAACTTACGAGAAATGTGGTTGTGAATCCGGGTCAACTCCTTGGTACAGTCATCACATCTTTTCCAGAGTTGCGCAAGTTCAGTATTCACCGACTCAAGTTTAGAGTCGGTCTCCTTCAGCAATTCTTGGTCCCTGGCTATCTGGAGGTTGAGGCGCTCGCGCTCTTTAGTAAAGTCCTGGCCAGCTTTTTGAAGCTCGGATTGGTGCTGCGCTTTCAATTTCTTCATGTCTGCCTTGAGCTTGGCAATTTCATCATCTTTGGTTTGGAGGATGGCGAGCTCATCATCTTTCTTCTTGAGTTCAGCTTGATGTTGCCCTGCTTGTTCGAGAAAATGCAGCATCATATCAGGCACGGGCACACTATCTTCAAGTGATGCTGAAACAGTTTGTTGACCCGGCAAAGCCAAGGTATGAATATTTGCCGAGCCAAGGAGAAAAGGAAATAGAGTGCGGAGGAAGGTTAAGCAAAAATGACTTACCCTTTATCTGATCCAAGTTTTTCCTCATGATGGTATTCTCAGCCTCCACCCCAGCTGCGAAATCCGAATGATGGATTAGTTCGGCGGAAAAAGAGGAAGAAAAAACGGAAAAATATCACGGAAGAAACTTACCCCTTTTATCATGTTCGGCGATAAGCACAGTATGTTTCGCACGCAGCATTTTGTGAGTATCCAGGAGACGCTAAAACTCAGCACTCCGGCGATTGGTGGTCACCTGAAAAAAGTACAAAAAGATAGCTTAGTCTTGTGCATATTCGAAGTGTACAAGATCCAGGCCAAGTAGAACTTAACCCGGCTCTAGGTGTGTGCATATTCGAAGTGTACAAGATCCGGGCCAAGTGGAACTTAACACGGCTCTAGGTGTGTTCATATTTGAAGTGTACAAGATCTGGGCCAAGTGGAACTTAACCCGGCTCTAGGTGTGTGCATATTCGAAGTGTACAAGATCCGGGCCAAGTGGAACTTAACCCGGCTCTAGGTGTGTGCATATTCGAAGTGTACAAAATCCGGGCCAAGTGGAACTTAACCTGGCTCTAGGTGTGTGCATATTCAAAGTGTACAAGATCCGGGCCAAGTGGAACTTAACCCGGCTCTAGGTGTGTGCATATTCGAAGTGTACAAAATCCGGGCCAAGTGGAACTTAACCCGGCTCTAGGTGGTGTGCATATTTAAAGTTATTAAGGAGTTACGTTAGTTCTCTAAGGAGCATCCGGCCGAGTAACAAGTTACTCCGCCGGAGGCTCGGGGACTAATGGCTATATCAATAATGTCTACTACATGTCAAGGAAAAGGCGAAGTAACGCACCTCCATCATCCGACCCGCAAGATTAATTGCCTTGGCAGCAGTATTCATCTGCGCAACAAATTCGGCGGGACCAAACTTCTCTGGGAGATCGTCGTTGTGGACGAACTCTGCCTTGTTCCAGTTATTCACAAACTCGATCAAGGTCGGAGGGTATCACTCGCCGCTGAGCATGTGGGGCGCCACTAGGCCCTTGGCATGCGCTTCCTGTCTCTCAACCTGGGCAGCAGCGGGGCTAGTGTGCAAAACAAGTTGCGCATCAGCTGGCTCGGCAGGGGCGTCCTTCGGAGGTGGAGTCTTCTTCGAGAGCATGGACGCAAGTGTGCGCTGTCCAGCCTCAACTAACGCTGCCCTGGTGGCGTCAGGAGCCTTTTTGCCCTTGGGCTGCTGCTGAGAGGTTGAAGTTGCTGCAGCCCATTTGCCCTTGGGAGCTGCCTTGGTGCTAGCTTTGGTACTGCTGGTATCTTCTCGCCGAGCCTTGGAGGACTCGGACAAGGCAGAAGGACTTGGTGCTGCTGCTGTTGCTTTTGCTGTTGCTTTTGGTGCTGGAGTTGGTGCTGGTGCTGATGCTGATTTCTGCTTCGGCGGAGGTGCTGAGGGAACCTTGGTAGTAGCTGGTTGCGGCGGAGCCGAAGTAGTGGTTGCCGTTGCCTCGGCAGAACCGCTTCCCCCTGCTCTGAGGTTGCCCTCCTCTTGGTGAGGTGGGCTAGAACCCGGAGCAGCCGCTGAACCCTCCAGAATGGGGCTCAACGGGCGTGAATCGTCACCAGGAGGGGGAGAAGGGTTGTGTCGGAGCAGCGAGGCAATGCCGGATCCACTCTGTGGGACCTCCACCACGGCCCTGCCAAATCAAATAATGTATGATGAGAAACTATAACAAAAGAAGAACAAGTAAATAGCAAAGGGAGAAGAGGCTTACTCATCCGAGGTAAGGGGCTCTTTGGGCTTCCGAGCCCTCCGGGCTGTGGCCTTGGTTGCGGGCTTGGTGGCAGTTTTGTCCCTGGATTTCTTCCGCCTTTTAGCTGGCTGAGAAGGTCTGGAGGAGGATGCAGAGGCAACTCCCCTTCTCTTCTTCGGCGCGACCGGGACAGGCTCACCCACGGCAAGGGGAGGGTCTTCATGGATCTGCCCACCGGGGTTAGCTGATGCCGGAAAAGCATAAGAAAGGGGGACAACGTCAAATGCTTCCATCACCTCAACATCCGAATCATCTTCATCGTCGGGCCAAACTCTAATGGAAGAGAGTTTACCGGTGGGTCGCTTGGTCGCATCGGCCATCCGAAGGAACATCTCCTAATCCGGTTCCTCCCCGTCTGAGGTATCCCGGTCAGGCGCCCATTTGAGGGAAGGCTCGGTGCCATCCTTGATTGTTTGCTGAAGAAACATCTAAGGGAAAGAAAAGGCAATAGGATTAAAACCTATGACAAAGACCGACATATGATTCAATTCGGAAAAAGTTTGGGGCAAGAGACTTACCGCAGGAGGAAGCCTATCTCGGCAAAAGTGTTCAATTCCCCATGTCCACTCAGAAGAGAAGTTTTTGTGGGTGGTGAACAGGGCCTTGACCCGGCGGTAGATCTCGGTGTTATTTAACTCAAACGAGGAAGTCCGGTTGGGGTCGCGGCCCCAGCTCATGTGATAGAGTTTTTGCGTGCGTTTCTGAAGGGGGGAGATCCGGTTGCGCACGAACGTAATCATCGCGTCCTCGTTGCGCAACCCCAAGTCCTTCAGCTCCTGGAACCTTTGTTGACTTGGTTCGCCAGGACGGTGGGCCTCTTGGGGACAGTGTCCCACATATACGGATTGGGAGGACCCGGAGCGTAAGGGCGCAGCCGGATCAGGTCCTCAGATGTGTTGTTCTGGACGTAGAAGAAAGTCCGGGTCCATCCCTTGCAAGAGTCAAGCCCCGTGACTCAGGGTAAGACGGACTGCTTCCGGGGAGAGATAGACGCAGCGCCAAACTGCGTGAGCTGCTTGTCCTCCGGGTCAAGCTGGATGTTCGGAATCACGTTCCGGCAAAGACCAAAGAACCAGATCCAGAGCTCCTTCGTGGGCCATAGTCCGGCATAGCCCTCGATAGTGGAAGCGAAGGTAGATAGAGACGTGATGGCGTTAGCCGGAAGATGGTGCGGCTGAAGCTCATACGTATTGAGCCAGTCGTGGAAAAAATCACTAACTAGGAGACCAAACCCGCGTTGGAAGTGGGATAGAAACACCACGTACTCACCCGGATTGGGTGAGGGGGCAAGCTCGGCGGCAGCGAGGCGTGCGGTGACGCCCTCCGGGATACGCCTGGTGCGATAAAGCCAGTCCAGGTAATCCTGGCAAACCCAGGATCCGGCCCATGCGTCGCAGTCGGCGTTCGCCGCGTCTTCCTCCATTTCTTGCTCTGCGATGGCGAGCTCCTCCACCAGCGGATCCAGAAAGTAAGAAAGACGGAAGAAAGAACTCACCCTTGGCAGTGTGGCCAACCTGCATCAGCTCCTCCACCAGCGCCTTCTCCTTGACCGCTAGCCGTTTTATCTCCTTCTCTTGGTCCTTGTTCTGGGCCTCGAGAAGGGAGAATGCTTCGGCCCGGCTAGCGAGCGAGGCGTCGTGCTCCTTGACGATGGCCTCCAAACTGTCTACCCGCGCGTGCCAATCCTTGTTCTGTAGCCGCAGAGTGGAGTTGGACTTGCTCAGCCGGTCGTTCGCTTTCTTCAAGCGATCGATCTCGCGCTGAGCGCACACGAGGATGGCTGCAACGAAACCGGCTATCAGTAAAAAAAAAGGGGGAGCGAGCTGGGTGAAGCGAACTTACTCTGGGAAGTCCCGTTGGCGGCAGCAAGCTTCTGCTCCAACGTTCGGTTCCCGCCGGCTGTGGCCTCAAGCAGTCGGATCTCCTTCACCGCCAGCTCGAGCGTGGCGGCAAGGTCCGACAGCGAAGTGGCAGAGGAAGCATCGTCGTCCACGGCGTTGACGGCCAAGGACTCCTTCGCCGCGACCACCACCGTTCGCCACTCCTCCCCGAGCTCCTCGTCGGAGTTGTCATCGCCAACAACGATGAGCTCCTTGCCGGCAGCCCCCCGTGTGCCCGCGGAAGAGCTGTCCGGCCGGGAGAGATCCGCTTCCGGCTGGGGACCCTCCGGCTAGGCGGAGGCAGCCGGCTCAGCTCGAGGAGGAGGCGGAGGCTGCGCCTCAGAAGAAGGAGAGGCACTGGTTGGCTCAGTCGGGGCGCGGGGCGGCGACTCGGTTGGCGCCCAGGCCGGGCTCGCAGCTCCGAAAGAAACCAACGCGCTAAAGAGAAGGAGGAAAAGGCAAAAGCAAAATAAGCCAAAGTCAGAAAAACAAGAAGGAGGACAAATAGACAGAAAGCACCGAAAGATAGAGGGGGAGAGGAAAACGCACTGCACGCACGGGGCGGCCCTTTCTTCCGGCCAAGGCGGCTCGGTGGCAGGGCGCCGGACCGGCTCCTCTTGGGAGCCGGCTCCTCCGCCGCAGGCCGGCGGGAGCCCGAACGGCTGGAGCCGCTCCCACCTACTTCGCTGTCCGTCACAAAGCGCGTCACCGGATCCGCGGTCGGCCCGGCCTCCTCCTCCTCGTGCACCTACGCGTGCGGTTTGGTGGCCGGCTCGTCGTTCCGGCTAGGGAAGGCGTCGTCGTCCCCATACGATTCCTCGCCGGACCGTCGAGCACGTGGCTCGGGCAAGTCTGGCGTGAATGCCTCGAGGGGAGCCTCGCCCTCCTCGCGAAGGATGCAGGCGAAGATCTGCCGAATGCAAGAAGTCAATCAGACAGAACAAGGAAATAACACAGAAAGAATGAGCAAAATTTCCGGCTACGAGAACTTACCCGAGGTGCGCGGTTCTCCCGGATGTAGGGCGCCAGACTGAACTTCCAGTTCTCCGGCAGCCGCTCCTTGCTGATCGTCCACAACCACTCCTTCAAGTTGTGGTAGCGGGGATCACGGCGCGATAGCCAGGTCGGGTCCAGCCGGCCGGAGTAGTAGCACATCTTGTGCGCCCGCTGCTGCATCGGCATCATTAGCCGGTACATCCAGCTAAGAGTGATGTCCCGACCGGTTAGCTGGCAGGTGACGAGGGAGCGCATACGTGCCAGCATCGCGTCCGTCTCCGCCTTGTCGCCGTGGATCTTTAGGTCCCAGTTCTGCCGGCTAGACTCGACGTCTTGGAAGGCAGGGAGGTTTATCCGGTCGACGTTGGTGACGTTCTTGATGTAGAAGTACGACTGCTACCGTAGCCGTACAGTGTCCTGGAGCAAGAACTTTGGGTAGCCGGATTGGGTGCGGGAGTATATGGAGGCACCGCCGTAGACGACTAGCGGACCCTTCGTGTACTGCACCTGCGGCCGAACTCGGAAGAGCCGGCAGAAGAGCCCGAGATCCGGCTGGATCCCGAGGTAACTCTCGCAGAACGCCATGAAGTGCGCCAGCGTTCCGATTGCGTTGGCACCGAGATGGTGGAGGCGGAGGTCGAAGAAGGCCAAGAACGTGAGGAAGAATGGGTGCAGCGGCAGCACGAACCCGCGCGCCAGGTGCGAAAGGAAGATGACGCGCTCCCCCTCCACCGAATGCGGCGACACCTCCCCCACCGGTGCCAACCGCACCGCCACCTCCTCCGCCGGCGGGAGGACACGGGTCACGCGGTACTTCGCGATTTGGTCTTCGGTGACGGAGGAGCCGCACCAGGCTCCGCGGTCGGCGGCCATTTCCGACTGGTGGAGAGGAGCGGCGATGGAAGAGTGGCGGTGGCCCGTAGCGTCGATGACGGCAAGCGGGCGGCGCAGAGGGCAAGAGCGCAGGAGCAAGAGCACGCGAGGGAGAAGGAGACTGCAGCGGGGGAACGAAGGAAAAGAACTGCCTCCCCGCGGCGTCCCTTTAAAGGACCAGAAGGGCAACCGTAGATGAGGCCACGTGGCGCGCATCCAGGCAACCCACACCCCAACCGCCGCCTAGATCCCGTGTGCCAGGTCAGGATGCGCAGAAGATCCCGGAGCGAGAACCGAAGCGCCGGACGGCAGTTTCCCGAGGCGACGTGCGACAGGACGTTACGCTGCTCACCGCAGAGCAATGATGGCGGCGTCTTGCGTGGCAGCGTCGGCCGCAAGACCGTCCACGGGTAGCGCAACCGCCAGGCTCAGCCGGATGAAAATTCAAAAAGCAAGAAGGAGCGTGTGCACATTTCGCCTAAGGGCGGAATCCACACGTGCTCGGGGGCTAGTGTCAGGGGGATGATCCCCAGGTACCCCATCTGGATAAGAAACAGGACAGTCGGATCACGTCCGGCTGACCAGATGCAGCCGGACAAGACAAGACGGGCCGGCTATCACCCAGTAGCCGGATCAGCAAGAGGCAGCCGGATACTACGACGTAGCCGGACCCAATCAGTGAGACAGGACAACGTGCGTATCAGTGCACAGTACGCCCTGTACGATGACAAGACGGGCAACCACCTGCCCATACCGAAGACTTTGCGTGGGTGACGCTGGAACAGTGGCCTGTGCTGACGACGGGCTCGCACGGCATCCACTGTACCTACGACAGCCATACCGCTCATACTCCGATAAGACAAGCCATACTGGATACTATAGGTGACTAGTCAGGTGGGACTCGCCTGTGGGGCCCGCCAGTCGGACTAGCCAGTGAGACCTTTGCCTCTCTGCCTAGATAAGGAGAGGCAAGGCCTCAGTAGAAAGGGTTGGTCTCAGTGCATTTAAGGCAGTAGCTAAAGAACACAGCTCAAGGAGCACTTGTAGTTCGTATATCCCTCATAGTCAGATCCGGCAGGAGTAGGGGCTTTACCTCACCACGAGGGACCCGAACCTGGGTACTTCCTGCGTCTCGCTACGCTCGCTTGTATCCAATCTCGCCTGCGGATGCCGTCGATAGCTTCCCTGCTAGTCCCCACACCTCTATCTAACCTTCTTAGGTACTGTCGTTCCCAATACAACGACAAGCGACGAGCCACACGAAGGGCCACAGGGCGCAGCGGATCCCATGACGTGACGTTATGGTGCAGTTATAGAGGAGGCAGGCACGACGTGACGTGTGCAACAGTAACTTCTGATAATAACTGCGGCGGTTACTGTTGCTGGCCCTTAAAATGTGGCAAACATGATGATTAACCTCCACGTGGGGAAGTGTACAAGAGAAGGACGAGTGATCCGGATGAGTATGAGGTAACCCGGCTAGCAAGTAAAAACTTGGAATGTGCCAAGGGAAAGTAAACCCATGGAATCCGAGATAGGAGGTAACTCAAAAAAGGAACATGAAGCTCAGTGAAATTGAACCTGCTGTGGCCTTAGCGGCTAAGGCAGCTAAGACCGCACCAGCTTCGGGGACTAATGTTGGGGGATACCCCCAGGTAGGGTCACGCTAGGGTATAAAGGCCGAGGTATGGCAAGGTCAAAGCAGATGATGGCCGAGTCACCTCAAGGCAGGCCGAATCATGGCGTAACCCGGACCAGGGTATGTCCACCTAACTGGGTCTCAGCCGACTTATATCGTAAGTGGGTGAGATGTATCTAACTTGTATGCAGGAACAAGTGTGGCCGGATCAACTAGGTACGATCCGGGATATATCAAGCTTACAAGAGAAGGAAGGTATCTCGCTGGTCAAAGGGTGACCACTATACGCAGAGCGTGAGCAAAGCGGACAGAGGCCAGGACCACCGAGGCATGGCCGACAAAGGTGACGATGCCAATGTCGGGTGACGCGGGCGCCGTAGAGGCTCACGTAGCCTCTGCATGGATGACGCTGGGTTAAAGTAACCCGGTCGGCTTACTATTTTGGGAGGAGGCATATTCCCTGGAATATGCCTCCACGTATGCCCTAATTGGAGACCTAGCCACCCCTATATAAGGAGGGCTAGGGCCTCTGTAGAAGGGGTTGATCGCTTGTGGGTTGAGTTTTACTTGGTTCCTGAGGGCTAGCTAGCGGTGAGAGTAAGAGAGTTCCTTCTTCCTCCTCTCTCCAATACAGCTCAAGGAGCACTTGTAATCTGTGAAGGTGAATAAAATACAAAGCTACCGTGTGTGGAATCATCACACTATCCCTCCCTAGATTCCCCTAGTGCATTTAGTCCCCACCTTTAGCCTATCCATGGCATCTGCCGTGACACCACCACGACATCATCCCTCTTAAAATTTCTTTCAATTTCATCTTCAAAATCGGTAACAAATATAGCAAATCTTCAAATTTGAAGGCCAAATCAACCGATCCATCCATTTTCTTTATTGTTTTTGCTTGTATCTTTGTATCACTTGGAGTCTGAGATCCCGTGAAGGCCAAGAGGTGGCAGCACGAACCTATACCATGACCTTCTTCCGGTCTGAATATCACCTGTCGCCGCCCATGCGGCTTACGGTCGTGCCCACCTGCGTCCTGGCCTCCAGCAGGGTAACCGTTGCGGTTGTGCCTACCTGCGGCCTGCCCTCTTCGGCCTCCAGAGAAGGGAACACGGCAAGCCCACTGGATGGGATCCGATGGCCGGTTTTGTTGTGACTGGTGGCCGACGGTAACCACTGGATGGGATCCTCTGGCCAGTTTTGTTGTGACCGGTGGTCGGCAGGAACCGTTGCACCTGTACCCACCTGCGTCCCGTCCTCTTCGGCCTCAAGAGAAAGGCATGTGGCAAGCCCACTGGATGGGATCCGGTAGCCGGATTTGGTGTGACCGATGGCAGGCGGGATGGGAGAAGAGCAAGATGGGGATTGGCAAGCGGGTATGGTGGGATGTGCAGATCGTCGACCACTGAGAGTGCCGCCTTGGGATAACCGTACATGAAGAAGTTGTGGTCCTCAGCCTATAGCACTCGGACCAGGGCCCTGCAGGAATCGACGGAATGGGTGTCGCCTGCGGAACGGAGACTGAACCCAAGCGGTGCTGAGGCTTTCATCCGGGTAGAGGAAGAAGTAAAACAGACGAACCGACATGTGGCATACAGTGCGTAATATGGGATTCGATGGGAGGGCAAAAGGGTCAAATAAAAAAGGTAGTTGACAGAAGCGATCCTTCCTTTATTATTAGGTATAGACTTTGGGAAATATCATCAACCATGATTGCCTCTAGGGCATATTCCCAATAGAAACACCTTGCCAATCAAATCTCTATCCGATTCCTGTTGGATTATCTGACAATCCTCCTTACCCCAAATCCCACAACTATTGTGATAGCTCCGTCTAGCTACCAAGTGCTCTGCAGAGAGAGTATGAATCTCTCACACCTTATCGAAGTGAATTGGCAGTGCCCCAATAATATGAGCCCACTAACAAAAATTGGCCGACTTGTAGTGTTGCAGTAAATGGCGGGGTAATCCAACTAGACCTTCTTTGAGGGAAAAAGAAGCAAATGAAACTGCAAGTCGGAACCTTTCCGTCTTGCACTAACTAACTTTTAGCTGCAACTTTTGACAGGGTACAGTTGTCCTATTCTTATCCAATAAGAAAAGTAACTTTAGTAGTTGATCATGGACGTCATCCACGTGATCTCCCACTCATATCTGGACCACTTTTGACCAACTTGTTGTCCAAGACAAACCATATATGGCCACTTCCCTAGATCAAAATAGATCAAAAAGGCAAAACAAAAACAACGAGAAAGATCCAATCTTTCCTACTAGCGCATCTCATGCGCAAGAACTAGGCCAAAAACCTAGAGCCAATGCGCTGATACCACTATTGGGAAACACGTAAACCCATGCCAAAATCAATAACTTTTCTACTCTAGCTAGAACTTCGGCGAGCCACCCCAATATCCGCCAAGCTCAAAGGCAATAGCTCATACCTCTCGATGCGCAGGTATGGAAGCTGAGGAAGCGCATCACGGTGGTGTCGTACGTTCCCCTTGTATCGTCCAATTCTAGTGAAATGCTCGATCCTAGGACCACCTTGTCGTCGGCTCCGTGCTCCTACTCCTTCCGCCTTTGAATTCGTCGCCCAACGCCACCGACAAGCACCGCAGGCATGCTGCCTCTACTGTCTCACGCACATACAAGGTGGAACAACAACAAGTGATGTGCTAGTCTTGGTCTTTCCACCACAGGACAGGAGGGTGGAATTGCCAAGTCTAGCGAAACCCTAGGAAGCAGCGCTAGATTATTCGGTCCGCCGCCACCCACCTTCCTTTATATAGGTGAGTAGGTGAGGGCACACAACACTTTTGTCCCTCGGTCCTAAACCCTAACCCTGGTCAAAGTGGGTCGAAACCATTGACACATGTCCCCGTCTAAACAAGTCCAACATGTTGGCTTGTGATAGTTGGATCAACATCCTCCTAGTTCCACTCTCTTAAGTGTGCGATCTCATAGGCTTAAGATAAGCCGGACACAACTCAGTAATCATTCAGTAAGAGTAGTGATGTGGGGTGACCTCGGCAATGCCCATGGTTATGGACTTAGGGTTTTGAGGAAAAGATAACACTAGGGATTTCGTCGGATGTTAGACAAACAAGGGAGTCTAAGTCATCTGATTATCGATAGACGATGAGGATATAGATTTCTTGGGTGTTTTTCGATGCCTCTTTGCTGGCTCCTCCCAGCCTATATATAATAGGATGGGTCCCAAATCCACATACGGATGGGTTACATGTTTATGATTACAACATCAATACAACATCGATTTTTTATTTTTTTATCTAGCAAAACTATGAATTCCGTCGGATGGCTCCTGGGCCTTCTTATTTGGTCTTCATGGGTCGTGAACCTTCATGAAGCTAGGGTAACCAAACATAAGAACCCGAGTAATCATATCCATGTCCGTAGCCCCCGAGACTCCATTCAAATCATAGATTTGGGTTGAGTCTCAAAGGTATTTTCAGTATTTATGATCGAAGTTTTTACGAGATATTTTATCTCTTTTTTTAAGCTTGTAGGGATTTGGTACAACAGGCCTGATGCATCCGACGGATCGGGAATCAGTTAATTGCTCATGGGCCAAAACACTGTAGACCTACATCAAATTCAAGTCCCCAGGCTTGAACTCAGAATTTTGCTGGCGTAATCTAGTTCGAGCCATTGAGGTCTTATTGAACACTAAATTCTAGTTCTATTATATCGGGAACCCAACGCGTCCGTCAGGATGTTTCATTGTATCATTGATATAGATAATTTACTAGCAGAGCGCATTCTTGTGCGATTACCAGGCCACACAGGATGAATCCTGGGGTCTTACCTTCATGTCGTGGACATGACATTTAGAGTTTTACCGTGTCGGGCGCGATCCGAGATTTGTTTATGATTTTATCGACTGCCTTGTTTGGCTGCTAAAATTGCTGAAATTCATCAGTTTTTCTCGGATGCTGCTTTGCAAAAACTCCTGATGGGAGTAACCTTTTAAGGATACATATATGTAATACTCATAGGCGAGGATATTCATATTTTTGACCTTATATGCATACCATAGTTTTCTATCGGGTGCGCGACAGCGCTGCCGATGGGAGTAGCACCCGAGGCTATGTTCAGATGCTTGCATTGGGACATAGGCTCATAACTTTTTTGTTAGTTAATCATAGCAATATTTGCAACTTTACTGAATATTTTACTTGTAATAAATAACTTCTAACAATAAAGCTCCCAACTGTGGTACATAAACAATCTAAAGAAATCTAAGTTTGAGGAACTTATCTTTTATTTAAAGCCTGAAGACGAAGATACATGTTTTGGTATATTCGCCTGGTCGTTGGCCTTATTGAATAATATTGCGGCTAAGAAGCCGGGCCATAGGCCTTTTTTTAATGTAAATTGCATCAAATTCTAAGTGTAAAAACACTGTAGTTGTGCGACGTTCCACGGATTGGAGTATTTGACCCATGTCTTCTTACCTTGAAGCCGGTACACTTTGCCAGGGATTACCTCTGTGACGATGTAAGGATCTTCCCAAGGTGACTCCAGTTTACGATGACCATCTTGTTTGAGGCGAAGGACTAGGTCCCCGACGATGAAGGACCTAGGACGCAATCATCGGCTGTGGTAGTTGCATAAGTTCTACTGATATACAGTGGCCCTTTGTAAGGCAACATCACGAGCTTCATTAAGTGCGTCAACATCATCTTCAAGTGCTTCCCTAGATGCTTCCTCGTCATATTCAATGTGAAGGAGATATGCCCTAAAGGCAAATAATAAATAGGTTTTTATTGTCATATCTCAATTAGTTCGTAATAGTTTCATACTGTGCTATAACTATATTAATACGAAACATTAATACACATGTGGTATGTAAACAAACAAAGTCTCTAGTTACCTCTAGCGAACTAGTTCATTGGTCATGAGGATGATCTAGGGTTTCGAGATCATTGGCATTTATGCCAATTGACAATGAAGTCACGTCATTAGTTGAATGATATGATAGACAAACAACCCAACCAGTTGTATCTTAATGAGATCTAGTTACAAAGTTCACCATTAATGATAAACTAAGGAAACCTCGCAACCTGATCCTTAAACTGTGAGATAATGCAAATCACCATTCTGGAGGGATCTTAGATGGTTATTAAGTATAACACCATGACTGAGTGATCGAAAAGGTGTTACTCAGGTTTCCCAAAGGGGCGCGTGGAGGAGTACATATCAAGACCAGGATTTGCCAATCCATGTAACAGATAGATGCATATGTGGCCATCTCGGTGATGTTGCATTAACGAAGCTTGCAAGCATGTGACTGGGTCACGGAATGCAATGACACGGAAACGAGAAAACAAGTTCATCGGTAACGAGATCGAATGAATGTATGGAGATACCATAGATTAAATCTCGGGTGAACTAGGTATCAAGTGGCAAAGGGAATGGGAAACGACTGTTTACGGTTCAAACGACATTATCATCGTGGAATGCACATGGGTCATTATGGGCATCCCGGCCCCACTATTGATCATTGATGGAGATCATGTATGTGCCATTCCCGAGCCATGGGGAAATACACTTAAGGGTACGATGAGCTAGAGATCCTCTGTAAGTTGGAATCACCATATGAAAGAGAAAAGGAAACCAGAAAAGTTCTGTGAGAGAACAGGAATCATTCCGGGAAAGTTCCGAAGTCGTTCGAAGGAAATAGAAAGGGAAGCGAAAGGTGTTTTGGGTTAAATCAGATTTTTTAATATGTATTTACATATTAATTAATGTAATTAATATTAAATATAATATTAAAATCTAATTTGAAGGGGTATTCCACTAATGGACCAAACTTCTTAGGGAAAAAGGGTCCATGACGGAAAACTGAAGGAGGAAAGGGCCAAGGTCTAGCCGCCTCAAGGGGCACACCCGGCCAGCCTAGGGTTGTGCGTGGAGTGGGGTCCACACCTGGCGGGCCGTCCCATGGTGCCCTAAGGGCCCATGTGCCTCCCCCTCTCTCCCTTGATTAGTTCCACATGGGAAACCCAAAGGGGAGGGCACACCTCCCTCCCCCTATATAAAGGGGTGCCCATGGGTGGGATTTGACACACCAATATTTGGATAAGTCCTTTGGTTAACTTTCTCCTTCCCTCTCTCTCTCGTCTCCATGCGTTGGCATGGTCCCAAGTAAGGACTACCCATGCAAGAGACACCGCACCTGCAGCACGCCGTTGCACTGCAGGGATTCCAAGCCAGAGATCTACTTCCGCAGTCCCGACAAGGATCAAGGAGTTGGAGGTAGTCATCGTACACCATATGTGTATGGAACCACGAGGGGCCTCACTTGAGGAACCTTGGATGTCGTGAGTCAGAGCTGCTACACGATGAAGAAGGAGCAAGGGGTGACCTGCGAGGAGCTTCACGACCTTGAGGTCGGCTACGAGTTCGACTACTTCAACCATGTTCCCCTTGGAACGTTAACCGCGTACGGTCTACCAGGGTATGTATTCTGTACGCTCGGCCATTACTGCATTTCTACATAGATAGATCTTGGGCAGTTTAGGAGGTTCCAACGTAGGAATTTTTTTGTTTTCTGTTGTGGAACCCTTCACAATGACCCTTGGAGACTTGTGAGTTACTTCGACTGGAAGGACAGCTTTAGCGCCATGGACTAGAAAGAAAAGTGTTTCATGTGTCGAATTATTTGAAGTAGTACGCAGACTCCATAAAATAGAGGGTAACTCATCAACCCATGCTCCTTTTGCTCTATCGAGTGGTGCTAGTAACATTTTCTTAATACTAGCGGTTACAAGACCATTTGCTTTTTTCCACCTGCCCATTAGTTTGCGGGTGAGCAACTGATGCGTAACTTACTTTTATGCCCATCTCCTAGAAGAATTCTTTGAACTCATTGGAGGTGAAGTTAGTTCCGTTGTCGATGATGATGTTGTTAGGTACCCCAAATCGGAATACTATTGATTTGATGAAGTTCACAATCGAAGTTCCATCCTGGCTGGTAACAGACATTGCTTCAATCCATTTGGTGAAGTTGTCGATTGCTACTAGTAGAAAGACGTGTCCTCCTGGTGATGACTTGTGAAGTTTACCCACCATATCAAGTCCCCATTGAGCAAAAGGCCAGGCGAGAGGTATGGGGTTTAATGTAGAAGCAGGTGCACCTGGTTTCATTGTGAATCGTTGACATGCTTCAAACATTCTTACAGTATCTTTTGCATCATGTACTGCTGTTAGCCAGTAAAATTCTGCCCTAAACGCTTTGGCAGCAATTATTAGGCTGCTTGCGTGATGACTACATACTCCTTCATGTATGCCTTTGAGTACAACCTTTCCTTCATCAGGTGTAACACATCGCTATAATATACCCAAAATACTTCTTTTATATAGTTCTCCCTTGATGATCCTAAAGGCTTTTGATCGTCGGGTGATTCGTCGAGCTTCTATCACGTCCTCAGGGAGTTTTCCCATGGTTGCATCCATGTAGGCTCCAATATCATGACTTCATCGACTTCTCGCTCTTCCTCAAGGAATTCTTCTATGTTTTCATTTGGTGGCATAGCCCCCAAGTCTTTTTGCGGTTTGATCCTTTTCCGTGCCTTGGGCGCTATAGCTTTAGAGACCCTCTTGGCTTTGATGGAGCGTTCCATTATTTGCTCCAAAAAACTCTAGGTGGTACTGGCAGGCATAAGGATCCGATGTTTGCCAAATTGTCAGCTTCTTTGTTGCTTGCTCTCCCTATGTGTAAAACTTCACACCCATCAAATTGAGCTTCCATAATGCTGTACAGATCGCGGTAGGCGATCATGTTGTTGCTGACAGCATCACACTTGTTCATTGCTTGTTGTGCCACAAGGTTGCAGTCACCAAATATTTTTAGGCGAGTTGCACCGCAAGCTTTATCCATACGCATACCATGCAATAGGGTCTCGTACTCAACTTCGTTATTGGACGCATTTGCGAAACTCATCTGAAGTACTTACCGTATTTTATCGCCTTGGGGTGACACTAATATGACCATTGATCCTACTCCTTTCGTTCTTTTTGACCCATCGAAATACATTGTCCATGCACTAAAGAGGTCTAGTGGACCTACACACTGTAGTTCTGTCCATTTAGTAATAAAGTCAAGCAAAACCTGTGATTTAATTGCTTTGCATTTCTCGTATGTGATATCTCGAGGTGATAACTCAATGTCCCATAGAGACACACGTCCGGTAGCTTATATATTGTTAAGAATATTGGAAAGAGGTGCTTCATTGACCACTATGATCGGATGTTCCAAAAAATAATGGCACAACTTCCGTGCTGTCATGAATACTCCATACGCTAGTTTCTGGTAGTGCGAATACCTTTGCTTTTATGGAGAGAGAACCTCACTTAGAAAATAGACTGGTCTCTGAACACCGTGGGTTTTCCCTTCTTCGGGTCGCTCTACGACCAAAACTGTGCTGACCACCTGATTAGTAGCGGCAATGTAAAGAAGTAGGGGTTCCTTTTCTCCTAGAGACACAACGACAGGGGATGTCGAAAGTGTTTTCTTAAGGTCTTCAAAAGCACGCTGAGCCTCGTTCATCCATTCAAATTTATCTGATTTCCTCATAAGGGCATATAATGGTAGTGCTTTTTATCCTAGACGGGTGATGAAACGCCTGAGTGCTGCGACTCACCCGACTAGCTATTGTATGCCCCAAAGATTTGTTGGCTTTTTCATTGTGAGGATTGCCTGTATTTTTTTGGGATTGGCTTCTATTCCCCTTGCTGATACAAGGTATCTGAGGAGTTGCCCTGTAGGGACCCCAAAGGAACACTTTGTTGGGTTGAGCTTGATGCAATACTTGTCGAGGTTCTCAAATGTTTCTCGGAGGTTATTGATAAGGGATGACCCTTGTTTTGTTGTAACTATGACATCGTTGATGTAAACTTGTATGTTTGTTCCAATTTGATTTCCTAAGCACTTTTGCATCATCCGTTGATATGTTGCACCCGCATTTTTTAGTCCAAAGGGCATTGTTGTGTAGCAGAATACACCATAAGGTGTGATAAATGTTGTTTTATCTTGGTATTCCTCCTTCATCCGAATTTGATAGTATCCTGAATATGCATCCAAAAAGGAAATATGTTCGCACCCTTCAGTTGCATCGATTATTTGATCGATTCGTGGTAGTGGGAAGTGATCCTTTGGACAGTGTTTATTCAACATAGTGAAGTCAATGCACATACGTAGTTCTTTTGTATTTTTCTTTGGGACACATACTGGGTTTACGATCCACTCTGCTTTCTTCAATTCCTTTATGAATTTAGCGTCGGTTAGGCGATGGATCTCCTTTCCAATGGCCTTTCGTTTTGGTTCCGCGAAGCGGCGAAGTGTTTGTTTTACTAGTTTTTCCTTCGGTTCCATGTTTAGTGCGTGATCAATGAGTTCCCTAGGAATTCCCGGCATGTCGATTGATAACCATGCGAAAATCTCCCAGTGCTCACGGAGGAACTCAATGAGCATGCCTTCCTATGCGGGATCAAGATTGGAGGCCACAAAGGTCATCTTCTTTGGATCGGTGGGATGGATCTGGACTTATTTTGTATCTTTTGCAATGTCAAAAGCCGGATCAGGATTGACACGTGGTACTGCCAGAGGTTCTGCATTTGCTGACATTTTTATTTGCTCAAACTCGGTCGCCATCCTGAAGGATTCAGAGATTTTGTTGAATTCTTGATCGCAACCGTTGGAACGTGTAAAACTTCCCTTCACCATTATGACCCCTTTGGGGCTGGCATTTTCATGACCAGGTACGCATAATGTGGTACTGCCATGAATCGTGCGAAGGCTGGGCGACCCAGGATCACATGATACTATGACGACCAGTCCATGACTTTAAACTCGAGTTTTTCTCCCCTGAAACTTTTTTGGATCCGAAAATAACATCAAGAGATATTTTACCTAAGGGAATTTCGGCTTTACCTGGGACTATGCCGTGGAAGGATGTTTCTATTGGTGCTAAATTTTCTAAGGAGCAATTCATCGCCTTGAGTGTCTTTGCATAGATTAGGTTGATGTTGCTTCCCGCATCCATGAAAACTTTGCTCATATCAAATCCACCCACTTGTGCTTCTACTATTAGGGTCGAGTGGACCAATCATGGGACTCTAAGTGGATGATCAGTTCTGCTGAATGTGATTTCCTGTTCTGGCCAATAGAGATAGTCAGGTGTGGTTGGTGGCGCCATTTCTGCCATGTTGACTTGTCGTGTAATCAGTTTCTAGATCCTATTGGATGGGCACCCTTTCTAAATCATAGACATTGCGCCCTTAGACCTGAGGTATTCATTTCCTTTATTTGTTGTGTTTTGCAGCTGCCCTGTTGGCGGATGTACTGGCGGTGGTGGTGGTGTGCTAATGGCTAAAGTGCCAGTGCAGTGGTGTATCCTTGGTTTGCTGCTTCGATTGCCTTTGCATTGCATACCTCCTTCATTTTTAAAAACGTTCGACAATCCTTCATGAGATGGTTGGATCGCCTTTTGCATGTTGAATCGACGTAGAAGTGCATATTGCAGGGTCCCTCCAATATTTGCATTGGGGACATTGGTGGTTCCTGATCTCTTGGCCGGTATCGCTGTGTTGGTTGGCTCCCTCCAACGTCGTCTCTGTTGCTATGGTACCCGCTGTTGTGATCGTCGTTTCTTCGGTTGTCCCCTCTTGAGAAACCGGCTACAACATAGCTTGGTTCATTGTATCCATCGTTGCTTCGTTGTCTTCTATCGTTGTTGCGCATGTCCATGTCTTTTTTGGGTGAACAAGCTCGTTTATTGTGTACCGCGTAATCTCCATCAGCCTAGCGATTTGCCATATCCATTAGATGTGAAATTGTTTTGGGTTTGACATGTCCCATTTCTTCTATGAACTCTTGTCGGCGAAGACCATCATTGAAGGCGTCAATTGCCCTTTCGTCGGTTATAGCCTCAGCCAAATTTTTAATGATGTACCACCGCTGGATGAAGGCTTGTATTGATTCTCCTGGTTTCTTCTTGCATGCTCACAATTACTCCAAGGATGCGGGTCGCTTGAACATGGAGTGGAAATGTCAGATGAACATATCCTCAAGATCGTTCCAGCTACTCATGGAATCTTTGGGCAACTGCCTTAGCCAGGACTAGGCTGCACCGGTTAGGTGCAGCTGCAGGCTCTGCATTGCGGTGGCCTTGGAACCACCTTGTAGTTTGACAGTAGCCAGGTAATCTGCTAACCAAGCTTCGGGTTCCTGTAGGCCATTGTACTTCTGGCGGTCATGAGGGAGTTTGAAATTGTTAGGTACTCGATTTTTGTGAACCCATTGGGTAAAAAAACTGGTTCCACATAGTTCATACTCATCCTCGCTTTTGCCGTCGTAATATGTTTGGCTGCTACGCTCTTCCCTGGATCCATCGATTCTATGCTGCATGATGTCGTCTCTTGTATCGTTTTGCAGCCTAGAGCCCGAAAAGTGCACCCGATGTGGCTACCGCGATTGTCGGGTGTGCCCCACCTGCCGAGGGCTACTGTGATGGCGTGGGGATTTGTCGTGTTGACATGTAATTCCTTGTTCCGCTTGCACAAGAGAGGCACCCACCATACCGAGGTTCATGAGAGCGGAGCAATGGAGAGCTGCACGGGGATCGTCGGGTGCGGGTTGAGTTGTGAGCAGGTACATTTGTGTAACTACAATTGCGTGTTGATCTGTTTTTGCTTTGATATGTCCAGTTGGATGTACTGACATAAACAATAAAGAGGTCTCAGATTAGTTTGTTTCTTTTGGGTTCAGGGATGTTTTGCAGTTACGAGGCTCCTCTCCTTGGTTGTGCTCCACCATTTACACTTCCAGATCCTCGGGTAGAGCTTAGATGAGCTTGCCGACGACTGGATTCATCGGCTAGCCTTTTTTGCTTGTCGAGTTGCCTCTACATACTTAGAAGATATCTTTTCTTGTGATGGAGAAAGTATTGGTAGGCCATTAGTTCTTCGCGTGTGGCATCATCCGTCATTGGGACCGCACCCGATATTGCGTCCCTTGCTTTTTTCCATGCTCCGGGTGGTAACCGGAGGGTTTGCCGCTCGCCTTCACGTGGTTCTCCTCCTCTTTGGACTATGCAGCTATTTGTCGGATCTCCTTTGTTTCCATGATTTCCTGCATTATCATCTAATAAAATGTCATTGGGATCAAGGATGGGATTACCGTTGGAGTTGTGCTAAGTTGAGGTGTCCCCGATGATTACACACACTTGGTGGTGCGTTATATATTAGCTAGTGACATCATCGTCAGATCCGAGGGAGACACTATTTCGGGGATCAGTGAAGTCCATCGATTTCTGTACTGGGTAGATTTTAGCCATCCTGCTTCCGAAGTCGATACTTTCACCGGTTTCTTCGGGTTCGGTGTTTACTGGGATTGATCCATGTGGTGGTGTTAGCTGGGAGTCTGATCCCAGAGAGAGACCATCAAGATCTCCCAGATCTGTTGATTCCCCAAAGTTTTCTTTGTCGTTTGCTGGCTGTGGTGTGAGTTCTTCGGATGATTCGATGGAGGATGCAGGTATCATCGTAGGCGCAATTTTTTCGATCGACGATTCTGACGAGATCGGAGCCGGTATGCGTGATTCTTAGGGTTCCTCCACACGAAAGTGGAAACTTCCGATGATAAGATCGAATCTACCATTGAAGTCGGTGGGAACCGAGACAGGGATGGGCGGGCATGGTTCCGCTTCTATCAGATTGCTGCTTGATGAGCACGGGTCCATCGAATCCATGACTCCATCGTTCAGATTTCCCACAGACGGTGCCAATTGACGAGGGGTGACCTCGGCAATGCCCATGGTTGAAAGGATCGTATGGGCACCTAGAGGGGGGGTGAATAGGTGCTACTTCAATCTTTACTCCTTTTCAAATTAGGGTTTGAAAAGAAAGGTAAATTCTCTAGATTATGCAACTAAGGTGAATTTACCTATATGACAAGCAAGCACTAACTAAACAATAACTAGATAAGTAAAGTGCAGTAAAGGGTAGAAGGAACCAAAGTGGAGCACACGAAGACACAAGGATTTGTTTCCCGTAGTTCCTTCCTTTTGAGGGGAAGTACGTCTACGTTTGGAGAGGGGGTGGTTTCAAACCACCAACGCCACGAGAGGCCTCCCTTGTTCTCCGATGAACCTCACCCCAACGGGTTCGATTCACCACTTCCACTATACGGCAACCTTCGAGGTGGAAGCCGGCACCTTTACAACGAGTTCGGGGCACACATCCACAACTTAATTGGAGGCTCCCAAATACAAGCAAGCTGTCAAACAATCAAAGACAAGCTTGTAAGAACCAAATCAAAACCTAGGGTTGCCAATGAAACACTAGAGCATGGGGGCCCTCAAGTGAATGAGGGGGAAATGAAGATCTCTCTTGGTGAAGCTGTAGATCAAGGCCTCCTTCTTCGATTCTCCAAAGATCAAAGACTTTGGATGGTTTGATGAAGAGATCTTGTTGATTTGGTGGCTCAAATGGACATGGAGTTCTTGAGGTGGACGAGCAGCTGGAACAAGGGGATAAGGTCCCCTATTTATAGCCCTTCTGTCAACGAACCGTTTTCTGACCGTTGGAGAAGAAGTAGACCGGAGACTCCGGTCACCACACCGGAGACTCCGGTCTACACCGGAGACTCCGGTCCATCTCCGGACCAGCCTCTGGACCCCTTGACTGAATGACCCAGCTCAGTTGGGAGCCAAGTGGACCGGAGACTCCGGTCCCTCCACACCAGAGACTCCGGCCTGAGATAGAGACCGGAGACTCCGGACCAACCTCCGGACCAATCTCCGGACCACCTTACTGGCTGTCCTAGGCATGAAAACAGAGGCCACACCGAAGACTCCTGGGGAAACTCCGGACCACACCGGAGACTCCGGTCTGTGTAGACCGGAGACTCTGGTCTGGAATTCCCAGCAAGCAAGATCAGATGCAGGGAATGATCCGTAGGCCAATGGTCCTTTTTCCTTTGTAGAATACCACCTGTAGACAATAGCAAACCGTGAAAGGGTCTACTAGTTGTTAACGAACACCAAAAGTGATTATGACAGTAAATGTCCTTTCAATCTCCCCCTTTTTGGTGTTCGATGACAACTAGTGACTTTGCATGAACAAAAGTTCGCAATTATGTATGACAGAGTATGGACATGATCCCCCTGTCTCTGTGCAAAAAGATAAACACGTAAAGCAGGCAAGGTATGTAGAACATGGATAAACCACATAGTTCTCACATGAGTTTCAGTAAAGTTGGAGCACCCACAGAGTCATACACACACAAATAGCAAGCAGTGTTCCATAATAACATAAAGCAAATAGAGACGAGAAGGCAAATATGAATCAAGTAGCCCAAACCCATGCAAATCCCGATGACAATGTCTTCTCCCCCTTTGGCATCGAAACACCGAAAAGGGAAAAGACCTAAGCTAGCGTCCCAATGGATCAGTAATCCTCGTCATCATCATCCTCGTCCTCCTCATCCAGATATTGATCCTCATCATCATCATCATAGTCCTCATCACCATCTGGAGCTGCAGGCCCTTTGCCGTGAGGGCGAGAGGAAGAAGTACCTTGATACCCAAACCCAGATGTGACATCAGAGAAGGTCTTCCAATCACCAAGCTGTCCTGATGGGCATTCCATGCCCCAAACGAAAGAGTGTGATCTGACTCGGTGGACGGCTGAGCTCCATGCTCATCAGTGTACTCATCCTCACCTTCCTCATCATACGCTTCACCCTGAGCCTTGATCTCCTTGAGTAGATTCTCGATGCGATGGTTGCTCTTGTAGGAGTCATGTTGTTGCTTGTGGATGTCCACATTCATGCAACACAGGGTCCTCTCCCAGAATGAGGCCTTCTTGACCTTCTCATGGACATAGTCATGTGTCATGGGTGGAAGAGGTGCATTGGAAGCATTCTTCCTCCGAGCCCTAGGAGGTGAGGGGGCCCGGTCAGTCTCTAAAATCTCCTCTTCCACATGTGCATGGGAGCGTCTAGGAGGAGCACTCATAGCCCCTTTCTGCTGCAGAGATACGAGAGTGTGCTCGGTAAGGTTGGGAGGCATAGCAAGTGGCGAACCATGTGGCTGAGTGTTGATGAGTCTCATGACCAGTGGTGCATATGGAGGGGCCTTCCTGTATAAGATGGCATGATACATCTCCTCAAATATGTAGTCCATCACATCAATAGGATCAGCTTCAGCGTCGGGGCCAGCCATGTAAGTCTTGTGGGTGTGATACAGCAAGTTGACCAAACCACACCTGATGGCATCATCATTCCCAGCACTAGGGGAGATGGTGTGGCAGAAGATCCTCAACATTAGATTGTAGAGAGGCTTGAGTCCCTTGAACCCTCCCACAACCCCTTCACTACCATATAAAGGGGAAAGCTTGTTCTTGTTCACTCCAAGAGCTGTTGAGTGCATGCGAACTCCAACATGAGTAGATACCCCCTGAAAAGTCTCGAAGATGGCCTCAGCAAAGTCATAGAACGTGGCAGAGTAGCGGTGGTTGCCAGTCATCCAAGTCATAGTCCTGGCTTGGTCAGCCCCAAACACAACTGTGGCGCACGAGGGTGATGTTGTAGTCTTCACGGATCTCCATCAAGTTGAACAGACCCAACTTCTCAATAATCCACAGAGCATCAAAGAAGTAGGGGCTCTTCCTCATCTTCTCAACACTCAAGTACTTCTGGGGGCATACCGGGGACCTCTTGAGCACACTGTAAATGTCTTTCATGAAGACAACTTGCTCCTTCCTCCAATAACAGGGGTCATCACTAGTGCGAGGCAATTCATAGAAATTGGTCTTCCGCAGCTCACGATACTCCTATTTAGACATGCGAGCCAACGACTGAATGTTGTCATATTTTGCCCTCTTGGCACATTTCTCTTCCTCAGCCTTTTCCTGCTCCCGTTGCATATAGGATGCATCACGGTCTTGCTATCTGCGGTTGGATGGGGGCACAATGTACTGACCCTCAGACTCATCATAGCGAGGATCCCCTCTCTTCATCTTGGCCTTGGTGCGAGGAGGACGACGAGAGCCAGAGCCTGTGAAAAGCAGCGAGGGAGATAGCATGAAGGTAAGTATATATGTCCCATGGAGGCAGCACCGAATCATTGAGACCATAAAAAATGTGTTAGATTCAAACCACACCGGAGTCTCCGGCTCAGACCGGAGTCTCCGGTCCATGGGACCGGAGTCTCCGGTCTGGAGACTCGGGGGAAGATCAGGGAGGCTCCAATGGGGTTGAATCTAGCAAATCGTGATGGGTTCGTAGCATGGAAAACAAAAAAATTCTACCGCAAGAACGAACAAAACCCAGATCTAATCTAGACAAAAGCCAAGATCTAATCTATTAGACATGAGCAACGAGATAGATCGGTACTAACCCTCGTAGAACCAAAAGCGTTACGAGATTAGATCTCGTGGATGATGTAGTCGATCACTTGCCGATCTCAAGATCGTGTGGACGATCCTTCCGCGCCAGCGTTCCTTGGCGCTTCATGACGATCACACATGCGGAGTCGAAGCAGACCTTCCTCTCCCCGTTCCAGCAAGCAGCAGAGGTAGTAGATCTTCTCCACGGAATCCTAGCAGCACGACGGCGTGGTGGTGGTGGTGGAGATGAGAATTCTGCAGGGCTTCGCCTATGCCTGTGCAGAATAAATGTGGAGGAGAGAGGCGGCTGAGATTGGTTGTTATGATAGAAGGTGCAAGAGGGGGCGCCCCCTCCCTTCTATTTAAAGGAGGGAGACGTGCCTGGGGAGGGGGAGTCCTAGTAGGACTCCCCTCCTTGGGCCGGCGGTGGGAAGGGGGAGGAAACCTCCTCCCCCACGAATCCGTGTATTGCCCCACTTGGACTCCTTGATCCCTTTCTTGGTTTTCAAGTAAACTCCAAGAAATCCTCTAGAACCTTCCAGAACATTCTGAAACCTTCTAGAATCTCCATACAAACACTCCGGAACATTTCCCAACTTAGAAAATGATCCCCAATATATGAATCTTATTCTTCGGACCATTCCGGATCTCCTCGTGATGTCCCGGATCCATTCCGAGACTCCGAACATCATTCGGTCTCCAACGCAAATTCCATATCTACTTAAAACAACTTCAAACCTTAAGTGTGTCACCCTACGGTTCGTGAATATGCAGACATGATGAAGACATCTCTCCGATCAATAACCATTAGCGGGATCTGGAGATCCATAACGGCTCCCACATACTCAACGATGACTTCGTGATCGATTGAACCATTTTACATACGAAACCAATTCCCTTTGTCACGCGATATTCTACTTATCCGAGGTTTGATCGTCAGTATCTGCATACCTAGTTCTACCTCGTTACTGATAAGTACTCTTTACTCGTTTCCATGTTATGTCATCCCTTGTGACCTAGTCACATGCTTGCAAGCTATCTAGATGACATTCCACTAAGAGGGCCCAGAGTATATCTATCCGTCATATGGATGGACAAATCCCAATCTTGGTCTATGAGAGTCAACTCATACTTTCAGAATACCCATTGACTCCTTTATAACCGCCCGATTCTGAGCGGCGTTTGATGTCATCAAAGTACCCATCCGGTGATGGTGATTAACATAACCTCATGGTCGAATGATTAGGTTACTATGTATTTCAAAGCTTACAGCAATACGAACTTAATGACTTGATCTTATGCTACGCTTACTATGGGTGTGTGTCCATCACATCATTCTCCTAATGATATAACCTTGTTATTAATCACATCCAATGTCCATGATCAGGAAACCATGATCATCAATCAATCAACAAGCTAGTTCAACAAGAGGCTTACTAGGGACTCTTTTATGTTTACAAAACACACAAGTATTAGTGTTTCCTAATAATACAATTATAGCATGGGATGTAAACATTCATCATAAACATAAAGATATAATAATAACCACTTTATTATTGCCTCTTGGGCATATCTCCAACAAATCGGGCATGGTAACAATGATAAAGTACTCAGGTGCACGCAAATAAGGAACTCCAGTGGTCAAAACTAGTACCAATCCTCAAAAGCAAGGTAAGGGAAGAACCCTACGTGAAAAAGAGGAGGAGAGGTACCAGATCTGTCCATGGAGAAGATTCCACCGGTGGGAATCACCCAATGGTGGCAAGGAGATGATTGGCCGGCGGCACAGCGGATCTTGGGGGCTTCTTGACCTCCGGGGAGAAGATTTGGGAGAGGAGGCGACGGGGGCAGAGAGGGGAGGAAGGGGTGGATGAATGAAACTGCTATTTCAGTTCCCCCCGTCCTCCCTTAAAGTGGATAGAAACCGCCCAGACCAGAGACTCCGGTCTACACCGGAGACTCCGGTCCACACCGGAGACTCCGGTGTGAACACACCGGAGACTTCAGACCTCCTTGACCAAATACTTCCAGGGTGTGTGTATGGGGACATATATTAGATAGAGAGGGTTTTCAAGACTGAGAGAGGGCTTGGGTTAAGATGACATACTGTGAAAACTCAAGAAAACCACGGAAAACTCTCCAAATGTTCATCAAAGTGCCAAATAAATCCGAGCTAAGAGCCAATTCTTCGAATGAGGAGAGGGTGGTGGCCGAAGCCACCATGTAGGAGTTTGTGGCATGAAACTGCGAAGAATTATCCTTGGGTTCATAGCCACTACTCATCAATGATGCTCACATATCACTAAATGATACTACGAGAATTGAATTTCTTAATGTTGGCATTATGGGGAGGATAGTCCAATGAATTAGAACCGCACTCCCCCTATTTCCATGCCTACACCTACACCAAATATGGGTCAAGACATAGGTGAGTATGCAAGGCAATCAAGTCAAGCTCCTAGAATCCACGATATTTAGTTCATTCCTCAAATAACAAAACCTTGCTTCATCAAGTGGCTTCGTGAAGATATCGGCAAGTTGGTCTTTGGTTGACACATATGAAAGCTCAATATCACCTCGGGCAACATGATCTCTAATGAAGTGATGACGAATCTCAATGTGCTTTGTCCTTGTATGATCCACTGGGTTATATGCAATCTTGATAGCACTTTCATTGTCACATAGAAGAGGCACTTTGTCACAATGGACACCGTATTCCTTTAAAGTTTGCCTCATCCCTAGCAATTGTGTACAAGCACTAGCAGCTGCCACATACTCGGCTTCAGCGGTGGAAAGAGATATACAGTTTTGCTTCTTAGACGACCAACACACCAAGGACCTCCCAAGGAATTGGCAAGCCCCGGAGGTTGATTTTCTATCATCCTTGTCACTAGCCCAATCCGAATCCGTGTACCCACAAAGAGAGAAAGTAGAGCCCCTAGGATACCAAATACCATAGTTTGGGGTATGAACCAAATATCAAAAGATTCTCTTGACTGCCATCAAATGGCTTTCTTTAGGAGCCGCTTGATATCTTGCACACACTCCTACACTCAACACAATATCGGGTCTAGATGCACAAAGGTAAAGCAAAGAGCCAATCATGGACCGGTATACCTTTTGGTCCACATCTTTACCATTTGGGTTTAGTTCAAGATGAGTCTTTGTTGTCATGGGAGTGGGACCTCCATTGAGATCTTTCATGTTAAATCTTTTGAGCATATCTTGAGTATACTTGGCTTGGTTGAAGAATGTACCACCTCGCACTTGCTTGATCTCAAAACCAAGAAATGCTCTCAATTCTCCCATCATAGACATCCTGAACCTGTCAGTCATTAGCTTAGAGAATTCATCATTAAACGCTTTGTTAGAAGAGCCAAAGATAATGTCATCTACATAAATTTTGCATAAACAAAGTTCCCCATTGACCCTCTTGGTAAAAAGAGTGGGATCGATTTTCCCAACCTCAAAACCACGATCTAACAACAACTCGCTAAGGTGCTCATACCACGTGCGTGGGGCTTGCTTGAGCCCATAGAGAGCCTTATCAAGTTTGTAGACATGGTTTGGAAAGTTGGGATCCTCAAATCTCGGGGGTTGTTTCACATAAACCAATTCATGCAATGGACCATTGAGAAATGCACTTTCTACATCCATTTGTTGTAATTTAAAATTATGATGAGCCGCATAAGCAAGGAGGATACGGATGGACTCAAGGCGAGCCACGGGAGCATAAGTCTCTCCATAATCAATGCCTTCAATTTGAGAGAACCCTTGTGCAACCAATCTTGCCATGTTCCTTATCACAATTCCATGCTCATCTTGCTTGTTCTTGAAAATCTACTTGGTGCCTATAACATTGCGGCAATCCTTTGGCTTTTCCACTAGCTTCCATACTTTGTTTCTCTCAAAGTTGTTGAGCTCTTTGTGCATTGCATCCAACCAATCCGAATCTTCAAGAGCTTCCCATACTTTCTTTGGCTCCACCATGGAAATGTGTGCTTGGTGCTCACCAAAATTCTTCAATTGAGCTCGAGTAGATATCCCTTTTCTTAGATCTCCAACCACATTCTCAAGAGTGTGGTCTCTCAATTCTAATATTCTATCCATTCTAGCTTGCCGACGAGTTTCGATCTCCTTGTTGTTTCTTGGTGGGATCACTTCATCATTTTGGTCCTCATCTTGACCATTAACTTGACCTTTATCATCATTGGAAACATTCCCTTCCTTAGAAGGAGAGGATTGACCTTGGTCATGATCAGTCCCACAACTGGCCAGGTATTCAGCTGTACTTATGGCAGTTTGTATAGATCTTGCTTGTGTAATGGCCTTAGCACCACTGGACATCCTGGCAAACGGAGACTCAAACACCTCTTCGCTGGAGGCATCTTCTTGATCAGTAGGTTGAGGGTCCACAACTTGTCTTTGGCATGGGTCGTTGTCCACCTCGACAGTAGCTTGTTGAAGTTGTGAGGATGGGGGATCCACGTGAGTAGAGCATAGTTCTTCTCGATCCACCATAAGGGGTTCCTCAACAGGGCGGATGAAACCTGCACCCATTCTTCCTATGGCATCCTGAGGCATTTCATCATCTACATCACAAACATCAGCATGCCCCGCTTGGGGACCATCATATTCTTCAAACACCACACTACAAGATTCTATGACAATTCCTGAGAGCTTGTCATAGATTCTATAAGTGTGGGATTCGAGACCATAACCAGCAAAAATACCCTCTAATGCTTTGGAATCAAACTTGGATAAACGAATGCCCTTAATGCGATAGAAGCACTTACAACCGAATACACGGAAGTAAGAAACATTAGGCTTGTTACCGGTAAGGATCTCATATGGAGTCTTGATCAATTCTTTGCAGAGGTAGAGACGGTTTGATGCATGGCATGCGGTGGAGATAGATTCAGCCCAAAAATTGTATGGAGATTTGAATTCCGCCAACATATTCCTAGCCATATCAATGAGAGTCCGGTTCTTCCTCTCAGCTACACCATTTTGTTGAGGGGTATATGCAGCGGAATATTGATGTTTTATTCCCTCATCACTAAGAAATCCATTTAATGTGTAGTTCTTGAACTCGGTACCATTGTCACTTCTTATTGTTAATACTGGGACATTGTGTTGACATTGAGCCATGTTGATGAAGTCGATGAAGTTCTCTTGGGTCTCACTTTTTAACTTGAAGAAATATACCCAAGTGTATCTTGAGTAATCATCAACAATCACCAAACAATATTTCTTACCACCAAGACTTGCATGAGACGGGGGACCAAAGAGATCCACATGAAGAAGCTCCAAGATCCTCTTGGACTTGATGTAGTTCTTTGGCTTGTGGGGAGAATCATACATTTTTCCTTCAACACATGCCCTGCAAACACGATTTTTGGCAAAGCAAACATTTTCTTTTAGTCCAACAATATGACCATCCTTGTGAAGGCTTTGCAAAGTTCTCATGTTGACATGGGCTAGACGGCGGTGCCATAGCCAACCCATGTCGGCCTTTCCGAATAGGCACATCGGACCTGTAGTGGTTTTCCCAAAGAAGTCCACCACATACAAGTCATCCTCGACGTACCCAACGAAAGCAACCTTTAGAGTCTTGCTCCACAAGAGGATCACAATATCAATATCAATGAAGACAGCAAAACCCATCTTTCCTAGCGCACGGACTGAAAGTAAATTATAGCCAAGGGTCTCAACAGGCATGACGTCCACGAGAGTGATATCATGTGCCACCACAACCTTGCCGAAACCCATTACCTTAGACTTTGATTTGTCAGCATATGTCACAGATATTTGATCAACATTTGGTCTCAACTCCTTGACACTAGAGGCGCTTCCGGTCATATGACTTGTGCATCCACTATCGAGCACCCATTTTGACCCTCCGGAAGCATAGGTCTACAAAAGATCAAACTAGTTTTTAGGTACCCATTTCTCAATGGGTCCTCTTTTGTTAGCAACAAGGGTCTTGGGAACCCAAATCGACCATGCAATATAACCATCAAAAGGGCCAACATATTGGGCATACACATCACCATAGTAATCATGCATTAAGACATAGTGAGGGTTAACACTACCCGCAAAATCATCATGAGACATAGTTTTGCCACTTGTGGTCTTACTTCCCACAATGACCTTGTTCTTTTCTTGAGCGGGCTTGGCCTTCCTCTTCTTGTTAGTCTTTTTCTTCTTGGCTTTAGAGACAAAGCCTAAGCCCATTTTTTCACCATTTGACCTTTGCTTGTTTAAGAGGTCATCAATAGACTTGTTTCCTTTGGGAAAGGAAGTCTGAGCTAGCTCCCCCTTCAACCTAGCATGTTCTTCAAGAATATTTGTACAACTAGAAGGAATGAATGTACTAGGTGAGGGAGTATTGATCAATTGAGTTTGAAGCTTTTCACGAGACTTTGTGAGGGACAGGAGTTCACTTTCTAAGGCCTTGTGAGCCTTGTCAAGTGTCCTAAGGTCCTCGGCAAGTTTTTTATGAACAACATCAAACTCAATCTTATCCTTTTTAGCCTTTTTGTAATTAGAAATAGCATGATCATGTTCCTTGATGAGTTTATTAATAATGAGGTCATTAGCTTCATCAAGGCCCTCTAGTTTAGTTTCAAGAGATATTCTAGTTTCTTGTTCTTCTTCTAGAGCATTACTAAGAGCTTCTACCTCAATCATGTGCTCTGTTCCTAATTGGCATCTCTCATCTAGAAGTTCTTGTGTGTGTGAAAGTTGATTTAGGAGGTCCACAACTTGTTTCTTATGTTCCCCTTGCAAGTTATTCATAAACACATCAAAAGCAACTAGTTCCTTTTTGACCTCAAGAGATAACTCATCATCAAAATCATCATTGATTAAGGAAGTGGAGTGTGATGATGATAATACCTCCGTTCCTCTTGCCATAAGGCAAGTGACGTTCTTGTCGGATATATTCTCATTTGGAGAGGCGAAGAGTGAGAATGAATGAGTAGAGGTAGTGGCAAGAGCCGCCACACCACTTGGTGTATCCTCTTCTTCCTCATCATCATCATCATCATCAGAGGAGTACTCTTCATGTGTGATCAAGACAATTTCTCCCGGCTTCTTGTTGGTTGGGTTTCTTTTGATGAAGGGTTTCTTGTATGGAACTTTGGAGGTCTTCTTCAACACAAGTTTTCCCCCATTATCTTCTCTTTTCTCATAGGGACAAGCTGCAATGAAGTGATAACAGTCACCACAATTGAAGCAAGTTCTCAACTTGGACCCATTATCTCTTCTACCATTGGGGTTGCTTCTTCATTGCATTTCCATCTTGGCCTTGGCGGGGTCTTTCCAAAAGTTTCTTGCATAGAAGGCCATGTATTCACCATGAGCAGTCTTGACATCATCAGGGTGGCTCATTAAAGGTCCCTCATCACTTCCTTCATCTTCATCATACTCCACAACCTTGGCCTTCAAGGCAAGATTGACACCACTACTCATTCCAACGGCACGAGCACGGGCATCTTTGGCATTCTTGGCAGCAACCTTGAAGGCTGCCATCTCTTGCATCACTTCATTGGAGGTCATGAGATGGTAGTTGTGTCTTCCTTGGAGACTCTTCAAGTCAGTAGGCTCGAAGGGCATGCGGGCACTCACATACTTCCTTTTGATCCAAGCGTCATCAATGTGAGAGGCGCCAACATTCCTGAAAGCGGTGGCTGTGGATTTGAGTCTTCGATACATGTCTTCATGGTCCTCACCATACTTCATGAAGAAACCTTCGGCCTCATTGCTTAAGGCATCATATCTATTTCTCCTCATACTCTCATTGCCAACAAACAGGTCAATGAGAGCATCCCAAGCTTCCTTGGCGGTGTTGTAGTGCTCAATGTGGAGGAAATCCTTTGGCCCCACCCCAAGTTGGATCATGTGCAAGGCAGTCGCATTGAGTTGGCTATTGACCACTTCTCTTCTCATCAAGTTGGTTGGATCCTCAATTTTGAGTCCATCTTCAATAATATTCCATAAATCAATGCAAGAGCTGCGCACATGAGATTTCATTAATACTTGCCATTGAGCAAAAGTATGTGCAGCTAACTTAGGTGGGTCTCCTCTATTGTTTATATGTGGATGAGGGATAGGAGGGTCGGGAGAGTACCATCCAGGAACCGTATGGAACTCTTCCTTCCCATCACCCTTTTTGGTGGCAGAGTTAGTGGAATTATGTTCATCCCCTACCACTTCCTCCAAAGGCTTTGCCGGAGCATTAGCCTTTGGGGTTTGGTGGTGTTTCCACTGGAGAGGGAGGAGGTGAGGTTTTCTTATCCTTAACCAGTTGCTCAATGAGTTGACACAAATGTAGGATTTCATTGCCCAAGGTAGAGCTCAAGCTTGTTTCCAAATTCTTGAGATCTAACATGGTCACCGAATGGCTAGCCTCACTTTCTCCCTCCTCTGGGTTGCCCATAATCTCTTAGGAGGTTAAGCCCGAATAAAGAGCCGAGGCTCTGATACCAATTGAAAGGATCATATGGGCACCTAGAGGGGGGTGAATAGGTGCTACTTCAATCTTTACTCCATTTCAAATTAGGGTTTGACAAGAAAGGTAAATTCTCTAGATTATGCAACTAAGGTGAATTTACCTATATGACAAGCAAGTTCTAACTAAACAATAACTAGATAATTAAAGTGCAGTAAAGGGTAGAAGGAACCAAAGGGGAGCACACGGAGACACAAGGATTTGTTTCCCGTAGTTCCTTCCTTTTGAGGGGAAGTACGTCTATGTTTGGAGAGGGGGTGGTTTCAAACCACCAACGTCACGAGAGGCCTCCCTTGTTCTCCGATGAACCTCACCCCAACGGGTTCGATTCACCACTTGCACTATACGACAACCTTCGAGGTGGAAGCCGGCACCTTTACAATGAGTTCGGGGCACACATCCACAACTTCATTGGAGGCTCCCAAATACAAACAAGCTGTCAAACAATCAAAGACAAGCTTGTAAGAACCAAATCAAAACCTAGGGTTTCCAATGAAACACTAGAGCATGGGGGCCCTCAAGTGAATGAGGGGGAAATGAAGATCTCTCTTGGTGAAGCTGTAGATCAAGGCCTCCTTCTTTGATTCTCCAAAGATCAAAGACTTTGGATGGTTGGATGAAGAGATCTTGTTGATTTGGTGGCTCAAATGGACATGGAGTTCTTGAGATGGACGAGCAGCTGGAACAAGGGGATAAGGTCCCCTATTTATAGCCCTTCTGTCAGCGAACCGTTTTTCTGACCATTGGAGAAGAAGCAGACCGGAGACTCCGGTCACCACACCGGAGACTCCGGTCCATCTCTGGACCAGCCTCCGGACCCCTTGACAGAATGACCCAGCTCAGTTGGGAGCCAAGTGGACTAGAGACTCCGGTCCCTCCACACCAGAGACTCCGGCCTAAGATAGAGACCGGAGACTCCGGACCAACCTCCGGACCAATCTCCGGACCACCTTACTGGCTGTCCTGGGCATGAAAACAGAGGCCACACCGGAGACTCCTGGGGAAACTCCGGACCACATCGGAGACTCCGGTCTGTGTAGATCGGAGACTCCGGTCTGGAATTCCCAGCAAGCAAGATCAGATGCAGGGAATGATCCGTAGGCCAATGGTCCTTTTTCCTTTGTAGAATACCACCTGTAGACAATAGCAAACGGTGAAAGGGTCTACTAGTTGTTAACGAACACCAAAAGTGATTATGACAGTAAATGTCCTTTAAATGGTTATGTACTTAGGGTTTCGAGGAAAACAGAATGCTGGGGATTTCATCAGATGTCAGACAAACAAGGGAGTCGAAGTCATCTGATTATCGATGGACAATGAGGTTACAGATTGCTTGGGTGTTTTTCGGTGCCTCTCCACTGGCTCCTCCCAGCATATATATAATAGGCTGGGTCCCAAAGTCGTATATGGATAGGTTACATGTTTATGATTACAACATCAATACAACGTTGGTTTCTATTTTCTTATCTAGCAAAATTGTGACTTCCGTCGGATGCCTCCTGGGCCTTCTTATTTGGTCTTCATGGGCCGTGAGCCTTCATGCAGCTAGGGTAACCAAACATAAGAACCCGAGTAATCATATCCATGTTAACTAGTATCTCAGCGAATTTTGACTAGAGCTGATAATCAGTAGCGGCCTCTAGCAAGACTTGCCGACTCCTAGTTTCTGCAAGTACCCTCAATGTGATGATCTTACCTAGTCCCTTTGCCTCACAATATTGGTGATAAACCACAGGGGACATTCTAACATCCCAGTGTCGGTTTAACTCTCTTCTTGTTGCAGTGATAACTTATTCCCTCCGACTTCACTAAGTCGGACTAGATCGAGTAGCACATGGCCATGCTTATGAATCATATCACACTAGAGGGCCTAGAGAATATCTCTCCAAGATGGAGGGGCAAATTCCACCTTGGCTGATCCACGTCACGCAGCTTGCATCAAAGTCTCCCCAAGACCACCCTTATGACTCCCAATTACGGTGAGCGTTAGATGGAGTCAAAGACAACTTTTCCACAACTCGGATCGTGCGATACCCTTAGGTCTAAGGATTCCATTGTATTAGTCGGAGCATATGACGGTGTGCTCACGTCCTACTAAACTTTGAATCGGTCTGACTATCGTACCTCTTCTGACTAGCCAATGCAAGTCAGAGAGAACATCCATGTGAAGAAGATATGCCCTAGATGCAAATAATAAAGGGATTTATTATCCTATCTCATTAGTTCATAATAGTTTTATATCATGCTATAACTGTATCAAGCGGAAACATTGATATATGTGTGGTATATAAACAAACTCAGGTCCCTAGTAGCCTCTAGTCAACTAGTTCATTGGGCAGCTGATGATCAAGGTTTCCTGATCATGGTGCTATTAGATCCAACTGACAATGAAGTCATATCATCTGGAATGATGTGCTGGACATTTCCCACCAATGATTCTTGCAACACGATCATGTCACTTAGTTCATGTTGCAATTGTTAGAAATGGAGTGTCCTAATCCTTAGACCATGAGATCATATTAATCACTGTTACCGGAGGATTGCTTTGACTGCATCAACCGTCATGTCCGTGACTAGTGTAACACCCTCAAATCGGCCCTATGCAAGTTTTAGCCCTTTTCGCCAAACCCGCATAGAAACGATTCAAGGACGCCTACCTGGCACTTTCGTGCGGGTGGAAAACGAAGTAATACCATTACACAACAGTCCTCAATGGGACCCACAGAACAGATATATATACAACACGACTTCAAGAGTCAAGAATACAGATATACAATACAAAAATCCAAATCACCTTGAAAACTATACGGCGTCCGAGTACGGACAAGATGCAATTTGGGCTAAGAGCACTGAAGAATAACCAATGGCGTCCATAACCCTGCCCAGGCCAAGCCGGAAGGGTAACCCTGCTAACAACGACGATCTCAAACCTGCTAAAACAAAAGGGGTGCCGACAAAGGGCAAAGGAAAAAGAGGAGCGTCAGTACTGAGGCCAGTACATGGCGAGGCTAGAATTCGGCGGCTCTCGCCTACATAGGTATGGTGGACTGAAGCGACAGCACGGCAGCACTAAACAACCTATAGAGACTTAGTAAAACTGGCGGCTATTAGAGAGGGATAAGAAAGACCTATCCGGATCCAACCTGATAGTAACACCAAACATACCCATCCTGGTATTTCCCCCTCGAGACCAAACGAGGAAGTCAAACCGAGGAACTCACACAGTTGGAAATTTTACTCATTCGATTATAGTTGAAGCACTTACTAGTCAGATATAGATAGCATGAGTCATTCTGATAGCATAAGTAGTGGGCAGTTTTAATCACCATTCCGTTGTAGTTGGAACATTTACTAGTCAGATGTAATTGTCCTGAGGAATCCCAAAACCCAGCAATGGTTGGCACTTTTATCACATTCCATTGGAGTTGCAATACTTACTAGGCAGATATAACAAGACACCAGGAACCCTAGCTCCACCAGTTGTTGGCATTTTTAATATCCATTCCGCTGTATTTGAATCTGATCACTAGTCACATATTAAGTCAAATTTATAGCACTACTTTAGTTATGCTTATCTATGATCAAGATATTGTGCTCCAAGTCGTCCATAACCGCGGACACGGCTTTCAGAAAGTTTTACCCTGCAGGGGTGCACAAATAGCAACACACACACGATCAACCTCGGAAAAACCAACTCAAAACCCAACGAGGTATTCACGACAAAGCGATCATAGGATTCATAAAATATTTCAGGGGCCACCCCACTAAGCTACCCGCAACGAAGTTGGCCGGCTCCGAAACGGACCCTGGGTTTGCGTCAATGGCTGTAAACGACTGGGAACCCGAAAGTGTGACTGAGCTTGTCGATACCGCAAAAACACTCCGCAATCCTAAACAGTACAGGTGCTCCACGCACAATCTTAAATGAAGCAATAAAGCATGGCATAGTAATAAAGCCCCAAACTACTTTGTGGCCCCAAGAAATAGAAATGAATCAAGCTCTGGCTCAGGGGGGTCCATAAGGCCTCCCGGATGTGGATAGTGTGAAAAATCAAGGAACAGGTATCAAGTACTCGGGGTCCTACGGGACACAAGTGAGCGTGAAAGAACCAAATAACATCTATTGCCCACCGATGCCTCTGCATTAGTTATATCTAGCATTTTAATAGTTGTATTTAAAGTCATGATCATCTCCACCATTAAGCATCTCCACCATTAAGCATCTGCCAACCTTCCAACAACTGTGGTACTTGACAACACGAGATCGCACCTGAGCAAGCAACTACGACTCGCAAGGCCAGCTATCTACCAAACACAGGTAATAGGAGGTGTCCAAGGCAATATAGAGGCTGCACGGGATATAACTGGTGTTTAGAAACTAAAGCATCACGACACGGATAGCAATAGATCAACAGGAGGAAATAAAGACTATAAATGCAAAATAGGTAGAAGGGGGAGAGATGCTCGCCTGGGAAACACTGCCGACGGACCATATCCAGAGAACTTGTCGAATCTCACAACATCTCATCGGCCTAATCTGCGAAGAAGCAAACACTAGAAGAAACACCGGATGCACTATTTAATACTATGGCAGAAGATCCGGCATGATTATGATATGATGCAGATGCAGTGCAATTAGGCAGTATTAAGCGGAACCGGGGTCCCGACAATTAATTAATAGGTTCAAGTTATTTATCTACCCCGCAATTTAAATGTTGAATTAAAAAGGCGAAACAGAGAATCAGTTCGCTACGCCAATTTAAATGGAGTCCGGAATAAGACAAAGATATCCCGCATATATACTCCATATTTAATCATGCGATGATACGGCATAATGCCCCCAACCCACATGATATGCATGCGAGATGAACAATTAATATGCAACAAGTTTTATATATAGCATTTATAAACTAGGGGCTCGAGAAAGGTTCACACATCGGGGTTCGACGATCTTGGGTTCCGGGGGTTCGGGTCTGGGTCTCCGGGTTCGACGGGGTCAGCGGGATCGGTCTTCGGTCAACAGGAAGAAGATCTTGTCGCATCCACGGCCTTCGGGTTCAGGTAGAAGAGCTCGTCGTCCGGGGATTCTCCGGGTTCGTGGTCTTCGGTAGCTGGTCTTGGCGTTTTGTGAAGAAGACCTTGTCGCTCCAGGAGAAGATCTTGGGTTCCACGTCGAAGGCCTTCGGGTACGGGGGTCTCGGTGACTCGCGTGGTACCGTAGATCTTGCCTTCTCGGTACATCTTTCCGTGTAGATCTTGGCGCTCTGATCATCCTCACCCTTTTGGCGGCCACGAAGAACTTGTTGAGAGGGATCCGTGGACCACCCGGCTTTGGGCCTTGCATCACCGGAGGATATCTTACCGAAAACCTATAGGGGAGGTCACGACAGCGCACTGTTCAACTATTCAAAATGGGCGGCATCCGAAGACACGTAGACGTCCTCTCGTTGCTACCTGCACGCACGCGCGGAAGCAAAGCAAGGCGAGCAGGGGACCGGTGCCACGGAGGCAGAGACAAGGTCGACCAGGCGGCTCGGACCGGCTGTTGGGTCCGCAGCATAGAAAACAAAAAATTTCCTACGGTGTGAACTACACGCCAAGATCTATCTACTAGGTACAAAGAAATGGGTGGACATACATCCAACGAGAACTTACCCTCGTAGACAACAAGCTTTGTTAACGAGTAGGAACTCGTGGTTGATGTAGTCGTACACTTGCCGATCTCAAGATCGTGATGAAGTCCAGCAGGTCCGGCTCCAGCACGTCCATCAGATCCAGCTCCAGCACCACCAAGTCCAGCACCGCAAAGCAACGGTGCATCCGTGATCGCACACACGTCCAGTACCCCGACAACCTCCGTCCCTCGCTCCAGCAAAGCAGTAGAAGCAGCAACTCCTTTCCAGATAAAGCCACAGGGAACATGTATCTCGCTAATCCGAGACCATGGAGAAATAATACTAGAGGGGGAGAGATATCCTTCACAAGGAGGTGTGTGTGAGAAGTGAGGAGGGGGTGGCCTTATATAAGAGGAGGGGGTGCCCCTCCTTCATGGCCGGTGCATGGAGGGGGTGACCCTTCACCTCCTCAATTCATGTGGTGGTAACTCCCTCCACATCAATTTGCCCCTTCACATTCTCTTTTAAAGTCTCCACTTTAAATGCATTAAATTTCTCCAAATTTAATGCTCTCTCATTTAATAAAACTCTTTTATTATTTTTATTCAGAATTTTGTTAATTACTTTAATTAACAAACATTCACATAAAACCCCCTGCAACATTTCAATATTACATGCAGAACCAATTTCAGCAATTTCACCCGAAACAGTTTTGGTGTCTATTGAAATAATTCCAGCGCTTTCTTAAATCTTTATCTGAAACATATTTGCTCCAAATGGTGTCGATATCCCTTAAGTGTGTCACCCTACAGTTCGCGAATAATGCAGACATGATCGAGACCCCTCTCCGATCAATAATCAGCAGCGGGACCTAGAGATCCATACTGACTCCTACACATTCAACGATGACTTCTGTGATCGTGAGAACCTTTAACGCTAGTAACTAAATCCCTTTGTACCGCGATATATTACATGTCCGAGATTTGATCATCGGTATCTCCATACCTAGTTTGATCTCGTTACCGACATGAACTCTTTTCTCGTTCCCGTGATATAACATTCTAGTGATCACATCACTTGCTTGCAAGCTATTTCAATGTGATATCACCGAGAGGGCCCAGAGTATATCTATCCGTCATCGGGATTGACAAATTCCACTCTTGATCCATGAGCCTCAACATAACACCTTCGTAATCTTGAACCCATCTTTATAGTCACCCTGTTACGGTGTGACGTTTGATGTTATCAAGATACTCTTCCGGTGTTAGCAATTAACATGATCTCATGGTCTAAGGATAAAGATTACTTCGTATGATATTATAGCAATATAAACATAATGACTTTGATCGTAATGCTATACTTCGGATGAATGTTCATCACATCATTCCACCAATGGTGTGACCTTGTTATTAACAACATCCAATGTCCATGATTAGGAAACCTTGATCATCTTGTTAATCAAGAAGCTAGTCTATAAGAGAGGCATAACTAGGAACCCTTTTTGTTTATTAAACACACATGTATTGATGTTTCCGATCAATACAATTCTAGCATGTAAAATAAACATTTATCATAAACATGGAATAAGATAATAACCACTTTATTATTGCCTCTCGGGCATATTCCCTTCAGTCTCCCACTTGCACTAGAGTCAATAATCTAGTTTGAAAAACTTTGCGTATTGAACACCTATGGCTTTCTGGTGTTGCATATACGATATTGCTAGTGGTTAACATAATCTCTGGATCTGACAGTTTCAGGTCCGTGTGTATTTGAATGTCTCTGCGTCTCTACGCATCACTCATTCTCAAATGAGATGGCATTGTATAAATTTGGTTATCTGATGAGACCTTTAGTTCGTTCTGGTTAAAATATGTTGATATTATTGTCACATAATATATCTTCATAGTATTAGCCCACTTTGAACCACACCTAGTTTGATAACAAACTACTTAACACAAATGCCCTCCTATGCTGCTACTATAGCAGTCATATACTTAGCCTCTTTTTGTAGTATCCGTCACAATATCTCAACTTTGGAACTCATCCAAATCCATCATGGAACATCCTTTCCATTACATTGTGCCACCCATAGTATAAATTGAGATAAATTTAATTTGTATTTTGTGACAAAACTAGTATCAATGTAACACTTTACAATGAACTACCTTTAACTATTTGTCACTTATACATTATATATTCTTAGTTCTTCCAAAGCTCATAAGAATATCTTTACTATTGTCCAATGATCATCTTATGAATCATTCTGGTATATGCTCATAACATTTAGAGCATAGGACATTCTGGATATATACATATCATGGTATAATCGATCAAAATTTTCATGTGATTTTACTCACCAAGTGTTGAAACACTTGAATTTTGATACAATCCTTTCCATGCAGCAAGAACCTTTCTTGTTGTTTCCATATTGAACCCTTTCAATATCTCATATATGTATGTCTGGTACAACCATATTAGCGCCTTAATCTATCCATATAGATATTGATGCCTAATATTCCGGGTTTGCCCAAGTCTTTCATCGAAATCTTATTTTAATGAAATTCTTAACTTGTGTCAATATAAGATACATCATTTCCAATCAACAATATGTCCTTTACATAATGTATTAGAAATATGTCTCAGCGCTCCCACTTAATTTCTTGCAAATACAAGCATCTTCATCATCTCCGATGAATTTAAACTCTTTTAACAGTTTCATCATGGTGAAGATTCCAACTCCGCTATGCTCACTTCAACTATTGAAGTTTACATGCCCTTTTAGCACCCTTTGAATTAACAAAACCCTTCAGACCATGTCATGTACATGTCCTAGGTTACCGTTCTATTAGAAGAACCTTGTTTTGTTTATTCAACTACCATATACCAAATTATATGTAGTGGTTGCTACATTAATCCGTCAAGACTATATATCGCTATGAAAGATCATATCTTGTCATAGTCAACTCCTTGAACATTGCCGTAAACTTCTTTCCGACATGTCGACTATTTCATAGATGTCAAACATCCATGTCTATTTCTTTATAGATCCAAACACGACCGATTGGCTTCACGCCTTTTCGGAGGGTCTTCCAAGTTCAGAAACTTGATTTCTCGTGTATGGATACTATCACGGATTCTATGACTTCTAGTCATTTTATGGAGTCAGGGCCCATCATCGCTTCTTTGCATGTAGTCGGTTCATCATTGTCAAAACAATAACGACTTGCTTATCAAATCTTACTATTTGATTCTTACCGACCCACACGGTTCTATAGGAACTCTAATCTCCGAGATCACACCTTTTGTAATCACAAGAGCCATGAGCATTGTGGCATATCGGACACTTTCGGCGCTACTACTTAGCACATATAGCTAAGGTTCAACAACCTTATCAAAGTTCTATTGTCCTCCCACTTAACTTTTCACAAAAAGTTCCTTCTCAAGAAACTTGACGTTCCAAGCGACAAACTCTTTTGTCCTTGGTGTTATGGAGAAATTCCCAACAAATTCTTTGGGATAACCTACAAAGACGTGCTTATCCGACTTTGGTTGTAAACATTTTACTTATGCATAGCATACAAAAATTTAAGAAAAGACAATTCGGGTTTTATCCCAAACCATAACTTATATGGTGTCATTTGAACGGATCACGATGGTACTCTTTTCAGTGTAAAAGCAGTAGTCTCTAAAGCTTCAATCCTTAAAACATAATGGCAGTTTTATAAATGACACCCTTGATCTTACCATGTCAAACATGGTTTGATTTTATCTCTCGAATATGCCATACTCCTATGGTTTATCGGGAAACACAAATCATGGAACAATTCCTCAAGTCTTAGGTGTTTTTGCTAAACATGTAACTCAAATATCTTCCTTTATGATCGAATCAAAAACTCTTTATTTTCTTGTTACAATGATTTTCCACTTCATCTTGAAAGTCTTTGAACAATTTTCAAATGTTTCATACTTCTTCCTTGTTAAGTAAATATACAGATATATTCACTCAAATTTTCGGAGAAAGCATATGAAGCAAAAAGATCCATCGCATATGGCTACACATAATGGACTATGCACATCAGCATGCACAATTTCCAATAAGCTAGTCATCCGTTCCTCTCTGGCCTATGGACAGATTTTCAATTATCTCGAGGAAAGTCTCACATGCGTCAATTGATCAAAATCAAAGACTCCAAAAATCCATCAACATGGAGTTTCTTCATGTTTTCTTTCAAATATAATTTAAACAGCGATGTCACTTCATAAGTGTATTTGTCTTGCGACATTTTAGCAATAGTGTTTATGGATGTGATTTCTCCAACTAGACTTGTAAAAGTTCATCCATCCTTTATGGAATACGGTAATTATTTGAACAGCCATTGTTCTCATGATACTGGAACAAAATAACAATTATTTAAACAAATCTTGAAGGCTTGGTTTGATGACAATGAAAAACACAATAACACTTTATTTGTTTTTGATGAACATCATCACTCATTCTCTTGCTAGTTACTTAGGCCATTGTAGTTCATGAATTGCGTTGTCCTGTATGACACTTCATACCAACCAATTCGGTATCCAATACCGGTATCCAATACCTTAGAACTACATTGTTTAACAAGCAAGGAATATAGCCATAACATGTATATCTTCTATATACCTAAGTTGGACATCTCCAACCTTTTATTTTCTGCCAAATATTTTATAGATTCTCTTTCAGCAATTCCTTTTTCTTTTTAAAAGAATCTATCAACATCAATAGTGGTGTCATTCACATGACATATATTACAAAGCGTATATAGTCAAATACTAATACCTTTGGACTTGCACTTTGAAGTGGATCACCATCATCAAATGTTTGGCATTCTTTCAAAAATCCATTCTTTAGTAATCTATTAGTATAGTAAACATTTTACTTACATCTTCTATTCATCCTTATCATGACAACTTTCATGATCAAGCTACTATAGCCTATAAGGAAGAATCGCGAGTATAATATCAGTTCCCAAAACCTTTTTGGTAGATTCGGATGCCTAGCATCTCTATCCTTCACAAATTCTCATACAATATGAGAACATGTATTTTGCTAAATTATACTCTATCATAATGCAACCAAAAATATTGTTTCAGATATCGCAATATCTTTCACACATGATGGTTTCTGAAACAATTTCCAGCTCCAATATAATCTTGATATTAAAACAACTTTTTGAATATCAATAATCATGGAGACAAACATGATACTTTAGATACTAACATTGGAATTCTTACTCTTGATTTAATACTACTTATTAAACTTCATGGAGTAAATAGAGTTTGCTGAAAGTTTGCAATAGGACTTATAAACTTTAAATTGACATTCAAAACAATACGATACCAGTTCGTAAAGTAAATATCCAGAATTCTATAGTTCTATTATCTCAAATAAAAACTAAGCATAAGGTAGTGAACAGATGCGAATGACTACAACAAATTATGCAAATTCACTTCGATTTAGTTTATGACAAATTGAGTTCGACTAATCCAAATTAGAAATGAACTCCCACTCAAAAACGACATCCCTCGTGTCCTTTTGGTGATTACATGAACCAAATCCACTACACCAAGTCCGATCATCACGTGAGTCGGTGTGGCTTCAAAGGCGAGCATCTATATGGGCATCATATAAACTATATGACTCATGCTTAACCTTTCGGTCCGTGTTCCGAGGCCATGTCTGTACATGCTAGGCTCGTCAAGTAAGAACCTTAGTATTTGCATGTGTAAAACTGTCTTACACCCGTTGTATGAAAGCGTAGAGTCGAGAACACCCGATCATCACGTGATGCCTCAAAACACGATCCACAAAATGGTGCATACTTAAGGAAGAACACATTTTTATCTTGATATCTAAAATAGGGATCACCTTACAATGCTATAGAAAGCGCCAAACTAGCAGTATAAGATGCTAACATCTAATGTGTAAAGTGAGATGATATGGTCCATGCATTTGATCTCTATCACTTGCATCGTGGTATGATCTCTATCATTCCTTTGTGTGTAAGGCCAAGGTCTATGGAACTTACACGTTAAGTGAGTTGTAAGAGTATCTATCATACATCTACTTACAACAATACCATATCAAGACACTAGCCCAGCAACGATCTAAACTAGACGCCTCTAATTTATCAATTGCAAGTTTTACGTGGCTTAGGGCTTTCGGAGATAGAACCGGTCTTACCTACGAACATGAACCACAACGAGGATAACTAAGTTATTAGCAACTCGTTGTAAATCAGATATTGACTATAGTAGGAGAGACAAACACCCGCCAGCCACTTATGCAAAACAAGTTGCATGTCAGTCGTGGAACCGGTCTCATGTACGATGACATATAAGGTTGGTCCGGGACGCTTCATCCCACTATGCCACCAATATCCAAAATACATAGAAGATGCAATAACATGATCATCATCACCCACATATCAACATATGTGTACTACCCGTGCTAAGCACCTACGCATAGATCGGCTCACGATACCCTTTGTTGGGTCCGCGGCATAGAAAACAAAAAAATTCCTACGGTGTGAACTACACGCCAAGATCTATCTACTAGGTACAAAGCAATGGGTGGACATACATCCAATGAGAACTTACCCTCGTAGACAACGAGCTTTGTTAACGAGTAAGAACTCGTGGTTGATGTAGTCGTACACTTGCCGATCTCAAGATCGTGATGAAGTCCAGCAGGTCCGCCCAAAGACGCCCATCAGATCTAGCTCCAGCACCACCAAGTCCAGCACCTCAAACCAGCGGTGCATCCGTGATCGCACACACGTCCGGTACCCCGACAACTTCCGTCCCTCGCTCCAGCAAAGCAGCAGAAGCAGCAACTCCTTTCCAGATAAAGCCACCGGGAACATGTATCTCGCTAATCCGAGACCATGGGGAAATAATACTAGAGGGGGAGATATCCTTCACAAGGAGGTGTGTGTGAGAAGTGGGGAGGGGGTGGCCTTATATAGGAGGAGGGGGGTTCCCCTCCTTCATGGCCGGCGCATGGAGGGGGTGACCCTTCACCTCCTCCATTCATGTGGTGGTAACTCCCTCCACATAAATTTTCCCCTTCACATTCTCTTTTAAAGTCTCCACTTTAAATGCATTAAATTTCTCCAAATTTAATGCTCTCTCATTTAATAAAACTATTTTATTATTTTTATTCAGAATTTTGTTAATTACTTTAATTAACAAACATTCACATAAAAACCCCTGCAACATTTCAATATTACATGCAGAACCAATTTCAGCAATTTCACCAAACTTTTGGTGTCTATTGAAATAATTCCAGCGCTTTCTTAAATCTTTATCTCAAACATATTTGCTCCAAATGGTGTCGATATCCCTTAAGTGTCACCCTACGTTCGCGAATAATGCAGACATGATCGAGACCCCTCCGATCAATAATCGCCAGCTGGACTCGAGATCCATACTGACTCCTACACATTCAACGATGACTTCTGTGATCGTGAGAACCTTTAACGCTAGTAACTAAATCCCTTTGTCCCGTGATATATTACATGTCCAAGATTCGATCATCGGTATCTCCATACCTAATTTGATCTCGTTACCGACATGCACTCTTTTCTCGTTCCCGTGATATAACATTCTAGTGATCACATCACTTGCTTGCAAGCTATTTCAATGTGATATCACCGAGAGGGCCCAGAGTATATCTATCCGTCATCGGGATTGACAAATTCTACTATTGATCCATGAGCCTCAACATAACACCTTCGTAGCATTGAACCCATCTTTATAGTCACCCTGTTACGGTGTGACGTTTGATGTTATCAAGATACTCTTCCGGTGTTAGCAATTAACATGATCTCATGGTCTAAGGATAAAGATTACTTCGTATGATATTATAGCAATATAAACATAATGACTTTGATCGTATTGCTATACTTAGGATGAATGTTCATCACATCATTCCACCAATGGTGTGACCTTGTTATTAACAACATCCAATGTCCATGATCAGGAAACCTTGATCATCTTGTTAATCAACAAGCTAGTCTATAAGAGAGGCATAACTAGGAACCCTTTTTGTTTATTAAACACACATGTATTGATGTTTCCGATCAATACAATTCTAGCATGTAAAATAAACATTTATCATAAACATGGAATAAGATAATAACCACTTTATTATTCCCTCTCGGGCATATTCCCTTCACTGGCGAGCGCGGGGCCGGGCGCTGGCGACAAGGATGGCGGCCGGATGCCGATGCTAGACACGGGATAGCACTGGCGGCGCCTGGCTTGGCGAGGAAGGGGACGGCGACCGGCACGGCATAGAGACAAGGCCTGCTAGGCGCCAAGGCGGGGCGTGGGCGAGCACGGGTCGCCGGCGCCGGATATGGGGCATCGTGGCGCTATGGAAGGAGGCGACCTCGCAACAGCATGGTCGAGGAGAGGAGGGGCGAGGTCGGCGACAACGGGCGGAGACATCTTCTTTGGCGAGGTCGGATCGGGGGCCTCCCGTGGCGGCGAGTGATTGTAGACGAGGTCGCAAGCAGAGGAGGTTCACGCGGCGGTGAGGCGCCGGCCGGAGCAGGGTCGGCGGGTTCTGGGGCTTGGAGGAGCACGGTTGGTGGCGGGCTCGGCGGAGCAGGCGGAGCGAGCCTGGTGGTGGGGAAGAGGGAGGGCGAGCGGAGGTTGAGGCAGAGGAGGGGGGCCCTAGCAGCGGACAGAAATGCGCGAGGAGGGGCGGAGAGAAGGCGGGGTGCTGCAAGGTGGTTGGCGGCATGGTCAGCGGCCCAGCGTCTGGAGGCCATGAGGAGGCGGGTTCACCGGAGGAGGTCGACACGGAGGAAGGCCGGCGAAGCGGGAACCGCTGACCCGGCGGCTGGAGGCGAGCAGCAGGGACTCGGAGGAGAGAAGGGCCGGGGTGGAGCTTCTGGCGTGCTCGGGGAGGCTTCGAGGAGGGCGCCGGTGGTGGAGAACGTCGCCAGCAGGGAAGGCCCATGGCGGTGGCTCGAGCAGGGAAGGAGGTGAGGGCAGGGGAGAGGACGGCGGGGGTTGGTGGCGGTGGAGGCGATGGGATTTGAGGAAGAAGCGGGGAAGTGGAGGACGGGGGTCTCGGGCGAGATGCAGGCCGTGAGGGTGGGACCGGGGGCTGAGGTGGCGACGAGCGGGGCGTGCGAGGCGACGCGGGTTGGCTCGCGTCTGGGTCAGGTGGGGGTGGTCGGGGCGCGTGTCCACTGGGGTGGACCGGGTCGGTGGGGGTAGGTGGACCTGGCCAGGGTGTGGTGTGGGGAAATGGGCAGGTGGCGTTGGCGGGGTGAGGTGGCGATCGGTGTGGGCGGGAATCCCGGCCAGGGGACGTGGGGGAGCGGGCCAGGTGGGGCTGGGGATAGGTGGCGAGACGGGGTTGGAGGGAGTGAGGTGGAGGCGCCTGTGTGCGGTGGGATTTTGCCGCGGCGTGCGTGTGTGTGTGGGTGTGTGCGTATCGGGTAGGTAGGTGGGTTGTAGGTTGGTGGTGGGCCTTTGGCAGCCGCTTTGTCTCTAATAATTATAAAAAATATTTGTTTTATTTTTATTTTATAAAACCTTTCGCAAACAGTTTTTAGACAAAACAAAAATATCCGGAAAAGACCGGATTTTAATTTGAAATAAAGACGGGGCGTTTAAAAAATAAAACCAGACTTTTCGAAAATAGTTTTAGACAAAAACCATGCATGATGACATGACGATGCTCGAATGCAATGCGGCATGATGACATGAGCATGCGGTCATGACGATGCAATGCACAAAACCAACGTGATTTTCTAGTAGTGGTTTTGCGGGATGCCACAACTGGGTGACCATAAATGTGCATGTTGGGTAGTCCGAAGGGGCAGGTTGAGGCCTATGCATCAAGATCAAGATTTGTTCTCTTGTATGATGGGAAGATACACCGGGCCCACTCGGTGAATTACATCCATAAGCTGCGGAGTGTATGACTAGGTCATGTGGATGGAATTTCACGTGAACAGTAAAATAGTACTTGTTGGAAACGAGATTGAACAAGGTATCATGAAACTAATGATTAGATCACAGACAGGTCTTGTATCGCGTAACAAAGGGAATTGGACATATCATTTCAGGTTCGACACGATGGTGATTCATGGAGTGCATAGGGGTCAATATGGACATCTTGATCCCGCTATTGATCATTGATCGAGATCATGTCTATGACATTTCTGAACCGCAGGGAAACACGCTTAAGGACACTACGATGCTTAGAGATCTTCCTGAAAGATGGAATCACAGAAGAAAGAGAAATCGGAATCGTTCTGAGAGAGATCCGAAGTTGTTCGGAGAAAGAAGAAAGGAAAAGGACTGAAAGGAGTTTCAGATAAATAAAAATTTATAATATATATTTATTATATGTTAATTATGAATTAACTTATACTAAATAAATATTTAAATTATTATTTGAGGGAAACTTCCTCAACTAGGACAAAACTCCGGAGGGAATTGGCATAGGAGGAGATCGCCTGAAAGGACAACAGAAAACAACACCACTGGATTGCTACTAGGCTGGTTTGACCAGCTCACACAAGCAAGCGACGAATACTAGCGAGTGCGCGGGGGGGGGCAAGCAGCTGGTGCGCGGGCGGGAGTTGGCAGGCCACAACCATGCATTGGCCCACCCGACCAGGCTACTGCGAGCTGCTGTCGCTTTCACCCCATGGGCCACGCAGGAGGCGCTCCGGACCACCCAGCCGCGCTGGCTGCTGCCGCGCTAACAGGCCACAGGCACTGTGGCCGGCCTGCCCGAGCGCAGGCCGATGCTGTTGCGAGCGAGCTGGGCCACGGGGGGCGCGCCGGCCCACTCGGATTCGCTTGGCCGCTGGGAGCTGCTGGGGCATCATCGTGGCCCAGCCGGATGGCACTATATTTTTCCTTTTCCTTTGTATATTTTTAGTCCCACATGGCCTAACCTTTGGGAGGAGTATCCCTCCTCCACCTATACAAAGGGGTGCCCGTGGGAGGAATTAAAGGACACCAACAAATATTCTCTGAGGCACTTTTCCTTAGAGAAAATCACCCTCTCTCTCAGTTGTCTTTGCGGTGGCATGGTCCCGGAGAAGGACTGTATACGCGAAGTCCACACCGTTGCGGCACCCCGTTGCGGCACGCTGTTGTGCTGCAGGGATTCTAGCCAGGAGTTCTACTTCTGCAACCTCGGCAGGGATCAGAGCCCGGGAGTCATTGTATTGCACCGTATGTGTGTGATATCTCGGGGGAGCTATCAATAGTAGCGACCTGACCGTCGTGCATGGACCTGGACAAGGGGTAAAATGTGAGGAGCTTCACGTCCTTGAGATCGGACGGGTAAGACTACATCATCCACGCTCTTGCATGAGCGTAACGCTCTCTCGGTCTTCAAGGGTATGTTACTGTTGCCTTCCTCCGTTACTGCATTACTTCTAGATAGATCCTGGATGTTAGGGTGTTCCAACGTAGGAATGTTTTTGTTATCTGCTGTGGGAAACCTTCACCATGCTTATGACATGTGAAATGTTATTATCTTGCGACTTACAAATTAGTCTCGGCACCTCTCAACCTCAAACGACTAAGGACAAACTGGCTAGAGCTAGATACAGGTATATGGTTCCACACCAGCAACAATTGCAGTGACATGTGCAACTAGCTCTAAGTCGGATTCCGGGTTATAAATACAAGACGAAATATGAGTCTCTAGGGCATCATTCCTAACATCAACTTCTTGATATGAATGGTAATGACGCTAAATTTGGGCTATTTTTAAAAAATACAAAGAAACAAAATACTACCATGCTTTTCTCTTGGTGTCTCATTGTGTGCACTAGCTAGTTTTCACTAAAAATGTATGATAACGAATGTATTGTTTTCGTGTGTTTGTCTTTTTTTATATTTTTTGCTCCACTTCTCTTACGTGCAATCTTCGCATTATCTTGCTTCTCCGCATCGTCTTGGTGCGACCGCCGCTCGGTCACTTACTATTTTGTGCACAGGTTAATCCCGTATTTTACGTATGACTATTATCTTTATAGCGTCATACGTCCTCGTCTATTTTTTTTTACTTTCCAATGTCACGACCAAGTGGCCAGATGTTTATCGAACGACTTTGCTTATAACACAACAACACGTTTTCCAATGTTGTCATAAACAACATACTTAGCTCATGCGGTAATCAACATTCTCTCTTACCGTCACGCCCCGGAGGGCGTAGAGAGGAGTCTTGTTTACTTAATAAGAAAGAAGTATGAAAATTTTGAAAAATGGTCAATGACTTTGAAGATGAAGTGGAGAATCAATGTAACGAGAAAAATAAAGAATTTATGATTGGATCGTAAAGGAAGATATTTGAGTTACAATTTTAGCAAAACACGTAAGATTTGAGGAGTCGTTCCATAGATTTGTGTTTCCTGAAATACCATAGAAGTATGAAATGTTCGAGACATGTATCAAATCTTGTTTGACATGGTAAAATCAAATGTGTCATTTATAAAACTACCATTACGTTTTAAGAATTAAATTTTTAGAGACTACCGCTTTCACCGAAAAGAGCGCCATCATGGTCCGTTGAAATGATACCAAAGACGCGGCGGCGCAGATAGGACCTAGACTAGTAGTGACATACCGAATTGAAGCAGGCTTCCTTCTTCGATCCCGCGCTTGGTCGGGCTCGCTGCCATCGGGGCGTCAGCCACCGGTGGAAGGGAGTGTCGGCGATGGAGGAGTGCCGTGATGGTGCAGGTGAGGCGGGGCGCCAAAGGGAACCGCACCGGCGTAGGGAAGCTAGCCGGCGGGAAGGCGTGCTGACGGAGGAGAGGCGCGTCGACGGTGCTGAATTTGGCAGGGGTCATGGGATTTTTGGCTAGGTGTGGCACTGGAGTGAGAGACACAGAACGAGGAAGAAGAAAGTGAGGGGAAGAAGATTGGGGGGTGACATGCGGGTCCCACCTCCACCTCAGCTCCGTGTCCACATGTGCAGCCAACTCAGCTCCTACAGTTGGGCCCCACTTATCAGACTTGCAATCAGAGCTGTGCCAAATGACTATTAGTGCGGTTTGTAACGCTCTGTCCCATACTTCGTAGATTTTTGAAAAAAATACCAATACCAGTACTGACTCGCAAACCTTTACCCTAATTGTGATAGTTTTATGTAACTTATCACTCCATATACAAGACTGTCACAATTTATTATTTGAGTGCCCAAAAAAACAATTTATTATTTAAATGTTTACCTGTCATAGAGTTAATGTTTTGCTAACTTTTGTCACACATTGTGGCTTCCAATTTTTTAGCCACGCTTGTCGGCTAGGAACCAGGCCCTCAGAGTGCAGCTGTGTAGCGGCGCGGTGGTCGGGTCCGATCTGCTCACGTCCAACTCCACTGACGCTACTCGGCTCACGTTGGAATGCTGAAGCGGTGCAGTTGAATCATCAATGAGCGCTCGGCAGCGGCAGCTGGTGCTCCACTGTCAGTGTCCGTTCAGCTGCAATTTACAGCTTGTTTTCAGTCTCTGCTACCAGTGGGCAGGGCACAGTACTCCCATCTACAGTAACGAGTAACGACTATGCCTGGCAAGCAACGCGTAAACGTACAGCAAGATCGTCAAAGAACGACAGTGATCGTAATTACCAAGTGTTAAAACTGAAAAACGTCTGCCCACGTGGCCCATGTAGGAGTATTTCCTGAGAAATTCCGTAAACTCTTTGCTTTCTGCTCTGCCCTACACCTCTAACAACTCTGTAGAAACATTCCTCCAAGGAACCGTGTACAAAGAGGAATCAATTTAATTCGATATAAGACAGGGAACCGTATAAATAGATGATTCTAAGGACTTCAGAGGCTTCCTCGTCTCATACTTTATCGTCCAGTTCTGACTGTGATGATGATGACGACGACGACTTTTGGGCCTTCTCGCTGGGCACACCCTGCCGCTCCTTGCCTCCGGGTTTCGAAGATGCGCTGCTGTACCATATCATCCCAACCACAGCGAGGACCATCCCGACCGCGACGTGGAAATTCAGGCCTTCTTTCCCAAAGAACAGGAATCCCAGGGTTAGCACGAGAATAGTCTTCATGTGGCCGATCACTTGAAACGTGACCGCGGTGAATCTCCCGATGCATATGAACTGGCTGAGATTGGTTCCAACCGCAATCACGCATGACAGCACAATGAAGAACTGAAATGCGGGTGGAAGAAAAGGAGTCAGTCAGGAACGAAAATTGTGATGTCCAAAAGGAAAAATTGTGATGTCCAAAAGGAAAACATAAGTAGAAGAACTGATACAAAACAAAGATCAGTCATTCATGTCTTCAAAGGCTAACACAGCCAATACAAAAAAATATATAAAAAATACTAGCTAACTTGCAGACAATTAGATCCTTCTATAATTACACAACCTTAATCATGCAAGCAACTACCTGTGCTTTATGGGTGCCAAAGATAGTGATTCAGAATTATGCCATACTCCAATTTCAAAAGCAAATGCGACAACAACTGAGCTACAGTAATCTTTCTTTTTTGATATCATGTATTTTCTAATCACTGCACCTTCATATACTCATGGAACGTTAGCAAGCATTATGATGCCATATATATTCTTCAGTTGGTTACATACCCTCACTATGCTGGTGTACTGGAAAGTGTCGATTCTATTCCTGGTTAGCCAGAAGTCCACGAATGGGCCTAATATCAACAGCGAAGCTGCTTGAGCTGGTGCAGTATGACCCAATAGTTTGAGCGAGTTGAGCGAGTACTTCCGTTGAAGGTAATTGACATACTGCAAAATAAAGGATAAGGACAGTAATTTAATACGCGTACACAAAAAAGATAAGTTCTAAAAACGTGCAACAAAACTGGGTCTAGGACAAAACTTCTTTGGTCACAAGCGATAAATGAATAGAACCTTTACTGTTTACTAGCTACTTACTGTTTTTTACGCACTAATTGGGCAATTTTTCTGTATATGTTGGTCTCCCTTGAAACACAGTCAAAGAAAAATTTCTGTATATGTTAAGTCTCCCTTGAAACACAGAGAGTCGAAGAAAATGCTATGAAAGAGATATCAGAGAACCACCAAGAGCTTCAGCTAAGTGAAATAAGGTAATAAAATATGCACAATAACCTAGGCAAATGCAAGCTTTATGTTGGATGTCAATGTCATACAGACTCAGTCTAGTACTAAGGCATAACCAATGTGGTAATTTTTTTGTTGTACAAGGACCTTAATGAACAAAGGTTGCAGTTTAACAAGAGAACTAAATGAAAGCCTGAACACTACAGAGACTGAAGTATAGGAAGAAATAAAATATGCGTTAGCTGTTGATATGTTATAAATTGATGCCCACCAACAGAATAATATATAATAGACAGCAGAATATAAAATAAATTCACTGGCATTCTCAATACTTACATGCTGTTGCAATGCAGTGCCGCACACTGCTATTACGGCAGCTACCAATCCTTGTGCATTTACACTAACATCAGAAACTGTACACACTCCCACACCTACAAGGACAACCACTATACTAAGCTTTGTATCCCTCGAGTAACGGAAATTCTCGAATAGGACCTCCATAATGCATAGAAGTGGAATAATAGATAGCTTCGCAATCTGAAGACAGAAAATGGTGAAAAAACAATTTAGTATACAAATTACATTTATAAATTGAGCAAAACAGGAGTTGCAGATTTTACCTGATAGAAGCCAACAGAATTCCACATCAAGCTAACATTCATCCCAACAATTGATAGGTTTGCGAAGAAGACAAACTTTACTAGTTCCGACAGAGGTAAATGAGATGGCTGAACGTATCCTAACCATTTCATCATCAATGTCATCAAAGTGGTGGTTGCAAAATGCAGACCAGTCAATGTTGTAGCTGTACCAACAAAAACAATAGTACACAATATTAGTGGCAAGAAAAAGAAATCATCAACACAATACACATATCCATTTATGAACTTCTGGTCATCAGCCCCTAAATAAGATGTTCTAATAAATTCCTGCACATGTTATAATATGAAACACAATGTACACCTATAGCAGCTTACAAACATTCTTTCTAGTGCTCCCATAAACTCTATCAATCTCATCACCACAACTCCACTGGAACTCAGGTCAAAATCACTGTCTGATCTATTCGAAATTTGATGCTTCTCAATTTGTAAATTTGCAAGTTCAACCAGTTTAATGTTCATTGGTAAATTTCACAATATTTTACAGAATTAAAGTCCATACAAATTCAGATAAGGATATATGTATCCTGCCCCAAGTGGGGTCGCTTGTAAACTGGCAAGTTCAACCAGTTCAATGTTCCATGATAAATGCCATAATAGCTTCCATTGACAAAAATAGATTTACAAGTCAACAAAATTGAAATAAGGATATACGCGTGCTGTCCTAGTTTGAACAGTGTGATACGCCATTATATAGTTGGTAGGGAACACAGCTGGGGGCAGTTTGATTTGAGATTCTAGCGATACCAGATGTTCTACAGATAAACATAAGAAAGTGTGGCATTCTATTCTTACCAAAGCTAAACCCATGTGTAGCCATTAAGGCCTTGTTGACCATTATTATGCCAACAGAGGTGACAACATTGAACATCCATGCCCCAGCATCTAATGCTGCTTTTTGCTCCGCCTTGCTTCCTGGTGCCATGCTTTCTTATCATGTAGGGTCTAATGCTAGTTTCAATGTACAAAATTTCCTGCCTTCAGTGGTGCACCTAACATAAGAAAGTAGCTATCATGAGTACAACAGTTAATACCAGCACAGATAGGTCGTACCAGACACCAATAGATATTTATACGAGTAGCCAAGATCCATGCAAGCTAGGTTCTTGGGCTTCAAATAAAATTATATCACTATGCAATGGCACATATGAAATAACTACCAATACACATTAGGCCCAGTTGAGTGTAATTTTTGTGTGTTCCCCGATATTCAGCTCGAGCTAAATACCGGGGAGCACAAAAAAAAACCACAGTCCGCTTTTAGGTGAGCTTTCAACATCCAGTAATCAGAGTTGGAGATATGCTGATGAAGTAACGATATGGATTACCACATAGCAACAAACTAAACAAAGCCTAGTCAGAGCGACGTATCGGTTCAACCCACAACACCGGATTCTAGTGTTTTCAGGCAAGAGAACCGCTTCAGAAGATCCTGGATATGACTTCTATACATATAGAAATTTCATATTCCAATCAACGACACCTAACATGTTAGTGGTGATATCTTGTTTTCGATTTCTATACCTCCCTTTATCAGCGGCTTTAACAAACACCGGAATATGACACCCATCTAGTGTTCCAAGTGCATTGCCAACCCACTTCCATTTGTAATCATCGGGAGGGTTGGTAGAAGGATCAGGAAGCTTGATGAACTCCCCATGTGAAGATAGGATGGCTGATAGCACAGTAGAGAGATGCCTACTTATAGTCTCTAAAGACCGTTGGTATGTGCCACCCAACATTCTCATTTTAATTCCATGTCCAACAACTTGTAGGAACATAGCAACGTTCTCTTCTACTGTCACATATGTACTATCTTTGAGACCACACTTCACACGCAACATAGCACAAAGATCATGGAAGTTCCTTTTAGTTAAGCGCAACTTATCATAACAAGTTGCCTCGGAACCATCGTATGTTTGTTTCAAGATGTACTTCCTATATGCAACCTTCTCCTCGTCATCGTTGAAGCATCCTAGGTTTCTCGGTCCCTGCTGCGTAGTAACATAAGCTAGAGCAAGACATGATATCTCAAAAAACTTCTTTGTCAATACTATCCTTTTTCTTTTTCTTCTTTTGTTCTCTTCGGTAATGTAAGAGACAAACTCTTGTTGGGAGATGATTATTTCTACAATGCAAACAATGTTTAAAATATAATTATTTAGAGCATAGGCATCACACAATCATCCGTATCTCATTATATTACAGGCTCATGTCACAAATATATGTTTCTATCACACATATGGTCATATCATAAATCGGTAAGAAACAAAACAACCAATTGGACAGAGTAAGAAGTTTATACCTTCAATTGGACCGAGGTGGTGCTAATTCTTGTAGGAATCTGCAGTTCACATAGATCAAATTTCCAAGGAAATAGTTGCAGCAAAAAATCATTGGAGAAGAAGAGGAGAAAGCATAGAGGCTGCCGGCAGGAGGAGGAGGACAAGGGAGCCGCCTCCAGCGACCTAACGCGGAGGGTCGACCTCCCGCCGGCGCTAGGGGAGCCAGGCCGCCGCCGACACAGGTTAGGGTTCGTGGGGGCGCCCCCAGCCGCCACGGGAAAGAAGGTGGGGGGAGGAAGAGAGAGGGAGAGCAGGCCGGGGAGAGAAGAAGACGGCGGGGAAGGGGAGGGGCGAGGAGCTCACCGGCGGGAAGAAGAGGCGGGGCGGGGCGGGTCGTCCTCGCGAGAAAAGCTATCGGGAGCGGGGGTGGAGGAGTCGCGTCTGGAGTTTCCACGCGTTTCCGACCCCGTCCGCTCGGAAACTCCCAGGACGGGGCGCACGCTCGCGGGGCAGCTCGGAATCACTACATGGAGTTTCCACGCGTTAATTCCTAGGCCGTTCCAAACGGTAGAATTAGCCCCAGTGATTTCAGAATTCCAATTCCGACCTCAATTCAGACATCCAAACACAGCGCTAACGAAAATCCTATTCTCTAAGTTTCAAAAGGTCACGAAGAAAATCGTGCATACAGAAATACATGTACTCCCTCCGTTTAGAAATATAAGATGTTTTAGCTTTGTGAAAGGAGTGTATCTAGATATGTTTTAGTATTTAGGTTCATCAAGGTTTAGAGTGAACATACACACTAAAAAGAGTCTAGATACACTCCTTTTATAAAGCTAAAATATCTTATATTTTCAAACGGAGGGAGTAACTCATACTTTATTGATCCGCAAAGTATAAAACTTGTGAAAATGGGAAATTTATAGAAATGCATTCATCTCTTTAGGTTAGTCTATATCCTTTCACCGATCACTACGTACGAGAGCATAAAGTCATTTGCAGCATATCTACTTGGGTGGAGCCACGAACTTAACTAGACAAAGATCTGGAACCAACAATCCGATTAGTCGTAGACAGAACCGAAGAAGAACACCCCAAGAGCACACCATCACATGAGATGAAACACCCCCCGACCCCTCCCCCCCAGTCAACAAGACATTGATCTCACAGGACCTTCCTTGTCCATGGAGAGGCCAAAACATGATTATTGTTAGTAGCATTGTCATCGTTGTTAGTAGCATCGATGTTGTCATCGTGTGTGAAACAACGAATGGAGAAGAACTAAAAATAAGACCCCAAAAAAATCTTAAGACAATTGATGTGGCTGCCAAACCCGCACCACGAACCTACATGCAACCTCGATCAAGAAAGGCGACGACGACAAAGGAGGACAGGGGTATGAGTTTGGGAAGCCCCACCATCGGGCGTATCTTTTTCAACCAATTTCACTTCCACTTGTAGACACTTTGTAAATTTGAGTTGTTTGTATTTTTGGATGTAGATGCTAGAGGAGCCAACTATTTTGTTGCCTAAAACTAGATTATCATAATTTAGCTTCTTCAACTAGGTTTTGCTTGGTTTCAATTTCGATTACCAACTTTTGCATGTTCATTGCTATTTTTCACTACAATTTGTAAAAATAGGTATAATTTTGTTGCTTGCCATTTTTTGATAAATTATGGTTTTGTGCATATGAGAGGATGGGTGGCTTATCCTTCCTTTTCGAGAAAACGTTAAGCACGACAAAGTTCGGAAACTAATACAAAGCCTTAAAACTAATGTGGCCAACATAGCACTTATCAGTTAGAAAATGTCCATTTAAGTGAAATATTTCCTTTTGTCTCACTGCATAGTGTTTTCCTAGTTTCCTTGCCCTTTCTTCCACTAATATTTCTTTGAAGTTCAATATCCAAATAGATAGATTTCTTTCATGGCAAAAATGTAAGTACGGAGAATTTCGTGTATAAGCACTAGCAGATACCACAAAAGCCTCAACCGCAAAATAACTGATTCGGGAAAAAACACACCAAACAGATACCGCAAAAGTCCCAACCCAGATTTTTTGTGTGGGCTATGTTTCTGGTCTACTACAAAGTGTAGTACCGCTAGGGCGATAGAAATTTCAGCCATTTTCTCGCCGCCGGTTAGGGGTGGGCATAAATAACCGAAACTGAATTAACCAACACCGAAATAACCGAGTCAATTTTTTGTTTAGCAAGTATAATAAACCGAAATTAAATCAATAAAATCGATTTTGAACTTTAGAAAACTGAAAACACCGAACTAACCGAGATACAATGAAGAGATACCTGCATCCTCCCATCTTGTGGCTGCATTCCTACTAAGAGCAACTATAACAATGCATGTAAACCATCTGAAACTGTAAAATTCCGGCGAGTTTACAGGCCCATGCGAATATTTCCGCTCTAGCAAGGCCCGTATACGCGGCCCGGCCTACAATTTTTTTACCGCGGCCCATTTAGCGGCCGCTTCGTCCGGTACATATAGCGCACCACTGAGCGAGTGAGGGTTCAAACCCGCACTCCTCTGCCATCCCAACCCTAGAGCCGTCGCCACCAGCCCACCGCTCCGACGAGCAATTCACGACGATGTCGAGCCACAACAGAAGCTTCTAGCTTGGGCGCGATCTGGAGGCGAGGGAGCTCGCCTCTTCATTGACGAGGCAGCTCGCGACGCGTACGTCTGCTCGGAGGCCGCCTAGAAGCGGGCGGCTCGGCGTTGGACGAACCGCGAGGAGTCGTCGCCGGGGAAGCTCCACACGTACGCATCCCCGGGCTTCATCTCTGTGCGTGCTCGTGCGGCTGGTGAGGGCTCGTCCCGCAGTGGGAGCTCCTCGTACGGACCCACCATCACCCCCGGAAGCTCCTCGCGACGTGTGACACCCCGTCCAACAATAGGCTCCGGGGGTCATTCCTGACAGCTTACTATGATCTCTAGACCGGCCCCACATGTCAACACTAGTCTTTTATGCGCACTCCGACTGTGTGTTCTCCTTCCCGGATCTGAAGACCTAGTTCCCGGTGTTCGAAGACCAATCATGCCGAGCCCGAACCCCGTCGTACCCCTCCGAACCCAAGATTGTCAAACCCTATGAAGGGAATATGCCCGAGAGGCAATAATAAAGTTGTTATTATATGTATTCCAAGTATATGATAGATATTTATTTTGCATGCTATAATTGTATTGATTTGGAAACATTAATACATGTGTGTTTAATAAACAAATAGAAGGTTCCTAGTTATGCCTCTCTTATAAACTAGCTCGTTGATTAACAAGATGGTCAAGGTTTCCTGGTCATGGACATTGGATGTTGTTAATAACGAGGTCAAAATATTGGTGGAATGATGTGATGAATATTCATCCAAAGTATAGCATTACATCAAAGTCATTGTGTTTATATTGCTATAACATCATACGAAGTAATCCTAGTCCTTAGACCATGAGATCATGTCAATCACTAACACTAGAAGAGTATTTTGATAACATCAAACCTTAGACCGTGACAGGGTGACTATAAAGGTGGATTCAGTACTACGAAGGTGTTATGTAGAGGCTCATGGATCAAGAATGGGATTTGTCCATCCCGATGACGGCTCTCGGTGATATCACATTGAGATAGCGTGCAAGCAAGTGATGTGATCACCAGAATGCTATATCACGGGAACGAGCAAAGAGTGCATGTCGGTAACGAGATCAAACTAGGTATGGAGATACCGATGATCGAATCTCATACATGTAATATATCGTGAGACAAAGAGATTTAGTTACTAGCATTAAAGGTTCTCACGATCACAGAAGTCATCGTTGAATGTGTGGGAGTCAGTATGGATCTCCAGGTCTCGCTACTGATTATTGATCGGAGAAGGGTCTCGATCATGTCTGCATTATTCACGAACCGTAGGGTGACACACTTATGGGATACCAACACTATTTGGAGCAAATGTGTTCTAGACAAAAGAATTGCAAAACGCTGGAATTATTTCAATGGACACCGGAATTGTTTCGGGTGAAATTTCTAAAATTGGTTCTAAATGTGATATTGAAATATTGCAGGGGGTTTATGTGAATGTTTATTAATTAAAGTAATTAACAAAATTCTGAATAAAACAAATAAAAGAGTTTTATTAAATGAGAGTTGCATTAAATTTGGTGGAAGAGGTGGGGGCAGCTTCCCTTGGCCGCCGTCCATGGAGAGGGGATGCCCCCCTCTCCCTATAAAAGGCCCCCCTCTCCTCCCTCACAAAGCAGAACCTCCTCGTGAAGGATCTCTCCCCCCCTCTAGAATTATTCCCCCATGGTCTCAGATTAGCGAGATACATGTTCCCGGTGGCATTTCTTCTGGAAAGAGTTGCTGCTTATGCTGCATCGCTGGAGCGAGGAGGTGGAGATTGTTTGGTGGACCGAACGTGTGTGCGATCATGGATATGCTACTGAGTTGCGGCGATGGACTTCTTCTCAATCCTGAGATCAGCAAGCGTTCGACTACATCATCCACGAGTTCAACCTCGTTACACTTGCTCGGTCTACAAGGGTATGTTCTCTATGGATGTATATCCATCCGTTGCTTGTATCTAGGTAGATAGATCTTGGTGCTTAGTAGTTCCCATCGTAGGAATTTTTTGTTTTCTATGCTGCGAACCCAACAGTGGTATCAGAGCCTGATCTATGCGTAGATGCTTTGCATAGGTAGTACACATAAGAGTGTGGGCGATGATGATCGTGTTATTGCTTCTTATATGTATTTTGGATATTGGTGGCTGATACGTTGCAAACGTATCTATAATTTTTGATGTTCCATGCTTGTTTTATATTTACTTTCTTATCTTTTGTCTACACTTTCGAGTATTTTTATACACTTTCTTGGACTAACCTATTAACAAGATATCACAGTGCCAGCTGCCTGTTTTCTGCTGTTTTTTGTTCCAGGAAAGTCAGAAAATGAATATTCTCGGAATTGGACGGGACAAAAGCCAAAGTCAATATTTCACCGAGGGGGACATGGAGCCAGATTACGAGACGGAGAGGAGACAGAGGTCAGCCACACCACCTGGCCACGCGGCCAGGCCTGGCCCACGCCAGGGGGTGGTGTGGATGCCTAGGGCACCCCCTCGGCCTCCCCTTTCGCCTATAAGATGCCTCCGATACAGAAACCCTAAGTACCCGATCAAAATTCCATAAAAGAGTCTGTAGCCGCCGTCATCTCCATCCCTAGATCGGGAGGGATCTGAATCTCTTCCTGGCACCCTGCCAGAGGGGAGAATTCACCCTAGAGGCCTTCTTCATCACCATGCAAGCCTCCGGTGTGATGCGTGAGTAGTTCATCCTTGGACTATGTCGTGGTGGTGTCACGGCAGATGCCATGGATAGGCTAAAGGTGGGGACTAATATGCGCTAGGGGAATCCAGGGAGGGATAGTAGAGTGATTCTCTACACAGAAGCTTTGTATTGATGTCCAATCTCAAAGATTACAAGTGCTCCTCGAGCTGTATTGACAAGAGGAGGAAGAAGAAACTCTCTTACTCTTGCCTACCAACTAGCCCAAGAACCCTAGATCCACTAGTGCTCAACCAACTCGAATTCTCCCAACTCTATATCAGAAAAAACCCTACCCCCTTACCAGAACCCTAACCCCCCCCTTATATAGAGGTGGTTCGGTCCTAGCCTAGGGCATACGTGGAGGCATATTCCTAAGAATATGCCCCCTCCCAAAGTAGTAACCCGACAGGGGTGCTTTTCCCCCGCGTCACACTTGCTTTAGCGACGTAGCCTCTGCGGCGCGCGTCGGCACCGGCGTGAGCGTCGTCACCCTTGTCGGCCACGATCTGGTGGTCCTGCCCTTGCTTTATTCGCTCATCCAGTACGCACCGGACCTTCCTTTTTGACCAGAGAGATTCCTTCCTTCTCCTAGAAGCCAAGCAAGGATCTGGATCACAGATGATCCGGCCACACCTGTTCCTGCATATAAGCTAGACAAGCATTTCCGACTTACTCCTTAAGTCGGACGAGACAATGTTAGGCGACCCCCCTGGTCCGGGTTACTCCGTGACCCGGCCTGCCTTGAGGTGACTCGGCCAGCATCCGCTTTGACCTTGCCGAACCTCGGCTAACTCGGCCCTTATACCCCGGAGTGACCCTACCCGGGGTTATCCCCCAACAGACTACGGGTCCATGTAGTAGCTAGATGGTTGGTTCTTCTCCTTTGTGCTACCATGTCTAGATCTTGTGAGCTCCGCTCATGATCAAGATCATCTATTTGTAATCATACATGTTGTGTTTGTGGGGATCCGATGGATATTGAGATGCTATTTCAGATTGATTATTGATTCTATCATGTCTTTGTTATTTGTGATCTTGCATGCTCTCCGTTGTTAGTAGATATCTTGGCCGAGTAGATGCTAGCAACTCCAAGAGGGAGTATTTATGCTCGATAGTGGGTTCATGCCTCTAGTAATCTAGGGAAGTGACAGAAATCTCTAAGGTACTATATGTGTTGTAGCTACTAGGGAGAAAACAGCAATCCTTTGTTCATAGAACAATCGTATTGTTTACTTTATACGCAATGCGTAATGCAATTATCTATTGCTTTCAACTTAATACTGGAGGGGGTTCGGATTGATAACCTGAAGGTGGATTATTAGTCATAGATGTAGTTGGATTACGGTCTATGTATAATGTTGTAATGCCCAATCAAATCTCATAGGAGTCAAGATGATTAGTATATGCATGTATGCTTTCTCGATGTTTGTCAATTGCCCCACTGTAATTTGTTCACCCAACATGTCATCTATCTTAAGGAGAACCACCACTAGTGAACTATGGACCCCAGTCCTTTATTTTACCATCAATCTACAATTGTTTACTGCTTTCTGTTTACTTTCTGCGAGCTTTTACTTTCTTCCACACAATACGTTTAATCCTTTGTTTTTAGCAAAACCGGTGAGATTGACAACCTCACTGTAAGTTGGGGGCAAAGTTCTGTGGTTGTGTTGTGCAGGATTCCAAGTTGGAAACAACACCTTGGAGGTGTTTCCTTGCTCCTACTGGTTCGATAACCTTGGTTTCATAACTGAGGGAAAACTTGCTGTTGTGCTCATCATACCTTCCTCTTGGGGTTCCCCAACAAGCTCAATATATTTTGGGCCAACAAGTAAATTTTTCTGGAACTGTTGCCGGGGAGTCAAGGACATCTTCACAAGGGGAGTACCTCATAACCAATCTCTTTACTTTGTTATTTTTGTTTTGCTTAGTTTATTTTTGCTTTGTTTGCTTGTTTCTTTATCAAAAACACAAAAAAATAGTTGTACTAGTTTGCTTTCTTTATTAAAAACACACAAAAAATGACTACTCTTGAAAACACTAAGTTGTGTGACTTCACTAGCACCAACAACAATGATTTCATGTGCACACCTATTGCTCCACCTGTTCCTGAAGCTACTTTCTTTGAAATTAAACCTGCTTTACTCAATCTTGTTATGAGAGAACAATTTTCTGGTATTGGTACTGAAGATGGTGCTGCCCATCTAAATAACTTTGTTGAACTTTGTGAGATGCAAAAGCATAGGGATATAGATGGAGATATTATTAAGCTTAAATTGTTTCCTTTCTCTTTGAGAGGAAAAGCTAAAGAATGGTTGCAATCCCTAACTAGAAATAGTATTGATTCTTGGACTAAATGCAAAGATGCTTTCATTGGAAAATACTATCCTCCTGCTAAGATTATATCTATGAGAAGTGAGATAATGAAATTTAAACAATCTGATAATGAACATGTTGCTCAAGCTTGGGAAAGAATGAAATCTTTGGTAAAAGAATTGTCCCACTCATGGACTGACTGCTTGGATGATTATCCAAACCATTTATGCAGGACTGAATTATTCTTCCAGAAATCTACTAGATTCTGCTGCTGGAGGTACCTTTATGACCATCACTTTGGGTGCTGCAATAAAGCTTCTGGATAATATGATGGTTAACTATTCTGAATGGCATACCGAGAGAGCTCCACAAGGTAAGAAGGTAAATTCTATTGAAGAAACCTCCTCCTTGAGTGACAAAATTGATGTTATTATGTCTATGCTTGTTAATGAGAAAGCTCATATTGATCCAAATCATGTTCCCTTAGCCTCTTTGGTTGCTCAAGAAGAGCAAGTTGATGTGAACTTTATAAGAAATAATAATTTTGGTAACAATGCTTATGGTAATAACAATTACAGGCCTTACCCTCCTAATAATACTTATGGTTATCATGGAAAACTTGGAATACCTAGTGAAGGGAGAATTTTAGAAGTTGAAAGAGCCACTAAAAACTTCATGCAGATGCAATATGAACAAAATAAATTATTTACTAAAACTATGGAGGAACAATTTACCCATTTGAAAAATATTAGTCATCAACTTGAGAGTTTAAATAGGGAAATCCCTAGTTTGCAATTAAAACTTTCTAATGCTGAAAGAAATATATCATCTTTGTCTGAAGCACAATCCTCTTTGATTAATAAAATGGCTGCTAAACCTGAAACTATTGAGAATCCTTTTGCTGCTACTAATGTCATACAAGTTAGAATTGATGAAAATGTTAGATTATTAGCTGAATTGCATGCTAAGTGGGAAAGAGAAGATGAAATTGCTAGAAATATTAGTGTTTCTACTAGCACTACCACTAATGTTGAAGCTAGTAAACCCAATGGAACTTTTTCTAATAAAAATGCTGAAATTCTTTGGAACATGGGAAACAATAGCTCTACTACTTTAGATGATAATTATGATTTTGATCTTGATGGTTGAAATATCTCTAAAGTAATTAAGTTCCTACAAAATCTTGCTAAAAATCCTAATGCTAGTGCTATGAATATGGCCTTTACAAAACACATTACTGATGCTCTCATAAAAATTAAAGAAGAAAAGATGAAACATAAAGATTCTATTCCTATGAAATTAGAAGATGGTTGGGAACCCATCATTAATATGAAAGTGAATGATTTTGATCTTAAGGCTTTATGTGATCTTGATAGTAGTGTTTCTATTATGCCTAGAAAGATTTATGATATGCTTGATTATCCACCATTGGAAGATTGTTATTTAAATGTCCCACTTGATGATAATGCTAAAAAGAAACTCATGTGGAGTATTAATGATGTTCTTATTATGGTTAACAATGCCTATGTCCCTGTTTATTTCTATGTTTTGGATGTTGAATGCAAAGCTTCTTGTCCTATTATTTTGGGAAGACCTTTTCTTAGAACTGTTGGTGCTATTATTGGTATGAAAGAAGGCACCATTAAATATCAACTCCCACTCAAGAAAGGTATAAAACACTTCCCTAAGAAGAGAGATAAGATTCCTTTTGCCTCTCCTATGAAAACAAAATTTGCTCTTAATGCTTCTTCATTTGAGAATACTTGATTCTTTTCTTGCTTCTTATGCCTAACTTAAAGGCATTAAAGAAAAGTAATTATTGGGAGATAACCCAAAAGTTTTAGTTGAGTCTTGGAAGTTATTGATTCAGTAATGACCTCTCCTTATCCTTTTTATTTGTTTTTTGTGCCAAGAGTAACCTCTAATGAGAGAGAAGTAAGACTTGGGAAAGTTGCTGTCCCGAAACAGATTTTGGTGCTTCGCTGTAAAAATTCGTGAAAAATCTCTATACGTCGGTTTGAGCTGTAATTTTTTGTGCTCCTGTCCCAGGTTGTTATCCAACTTTCGCTGGTTCAACACTTTTCGATTTGAGAAACAGAAGGTGTTCGAAAAAATCGGTTTCTATCTGCTGGTTTGTTTTGACAGATTTCTGCCATCATTTTGCATTTGCTTCTTGTTGATTCCTTTTTGGGTTCTCTTTTGGGGAATTGAGCTTTTTGAGAGAAGTGCTACAGTAGCTTGTGTTTTAATGGAAGTTTTATTGGTGTTGAAACTGAACCCAAAGACTTATTATCTTGAGTACACTAATGTTGCTAATAAAGATTGTGTGAAGTTTTGTATGAAGGAAAAATTTCAGGTATAAGGAAAGAATGATGCAATGAGATGAAGAATGGACTAAAGCTCAAACTTGGGGATGTCACCCGTGTCACCCCAAGAAATATCCAAGAAGTACAAGCGTCAAAGCTTGGGGATGCCCAGGGCATCCCCTTCTTCGTCAATAAAAATCTCAGGTTTCTTCCAAACACTTCATTTTTATTATTTCATGCACAGTTGTGTTGTTCTTGGAGCGTCTTTTTTTTGGTTTTAGTTTGCTTGGTTTTCTTAGTTTGCTTGAATAAATTGGTTGTACCCCCTCTTTCATACATTAGTTTTCAAATAGGTTGGTTTGGATTGGAAAAGAGTAGGAAAAGTTCATACTTAAGTGGTAAAAAGGAGTTTATTTTTGACTGTGGCATGTGCTTTGTCATGTCATGCTTGATATTGTTTTGGCTTTATGCTTAGTGATTTTTGTTGTATCACGACATGTTATAAACAATTGAGATTGCTTAATGTGCCTTGAAAGAATCATGTGTTGCTTTAGCATATTAAAGCATAGTATTGTGGTATTCTCCTTTGATGCTTTATTTTGGTTGACTTGGCACATGCTCACACCATGTTATGACTATCCCAAGTCACCATAGCCTCGATGATCCTTTAATTTTCGACTTGTAATATCACTTTATGCTTTAATTAATGATGTTTTGTCTCTTTGCATGATTATGGCCATTATTGCTCTCTTAGTTGGTCGCTCCTAGTCTTTTGCTAGTCTCTATAACCAAGTATGAGTTCCACTCATGCATCCAACTCCAAATAAAACCAAGTTATTCCAAAGAGTCCACCATGTCTACCTATTAGCATTTTCTATTCCAAGTATATTCATGTTTTTATCTACCTTCCAAATTAAACTTGTTATGAGAAAACTAGTGATTAAAGCTCTCACGAACTTGATGGCACACTTTACTTTTCTTGCCCCTAATAAACTTGAATCATTGTGTCATCTATGTTGTATATGCTTGCACTTATATGTTGGGGATTAGCAGAACCATGCTGTCATGGGGAACGCTTTTAACATTGCACTTGTACATTGTACCTAGTAATATCATGCTCTTTTGTCTATGGATGTCGTCGGTGTGAAATGAAAGGGGAGCTTGTAAGTCCATGGAGTTATGTATGTGTATTAGAGAAACGCCTGGGCCGCCGGTCTAATCCATTCCTAATCATGGTGGAAACCTGCAGCGTAACCATAATGAGAAATCTATGAAGCATTCTTCTTATAAAAAAGAGATAGAGATTGAGAAAATAAAAATAAAAAAAGATGAGAAAAGAGGAAAGAGAGAAAAAAGCACAATTTTCCCATGGTAAATAAGAAGATTGCCGAGATGCTCGTTGTCTACTTGTCTTATCATTTTGATATGGGGATTCTTCTGTATCATCGGGCAAGGGGTACCCTGTTGGCGGTTCTCTATGATACACATGTACTTACTATGACAAGAACTTACTAGTACTAAACTTGAGTAGCATGAGGAGCGGCCCTCGTATTCAAGGGACATGAGATTTCCAACTTATACTTTGTCAAGATATACTCCATAGTTTGTTCACTTTAACCTTAATCACTTCAAGATGCTTATGATAGGGGCAATGAGAGTTGAAAGCTAATAGGTACCATAATTTTTGGAAGCTCTTTATGAGACTTGAATCCCTGCTTCCTTCTATGAAGGCCTTTCTTTTACTTTTATGTTGAGTCTCCATCTTCTATCTTTATGCACCTATTGAGAGAGCATAGTGGCCATTCTTAGTTTAATGTGCATTGTCCCAAGACTTGTTGATTGATGCATAACTTTGATATTGCTTGTTCTTAAACTATTTTTATCTAGTCACCCTCATGAACTTTGAAGGTGTCCTATGCATTTATATTTTGCTACCCTATGAGGGACAAGCTGAATACCATTCTCATTATGCTTTATTTATGTGAAACAAACAAACGTCTTGCAAAGCATTGTTATTCATGAATCTTTTGTTTGTGCCTTTTCATGTTACAACATAGTTGCTACGTCTTATTGTTAGAACTATATCTTTCATGCTATGTTAAGGTACTATGATCCCATCTATCAATGTTTTACAAATACTTTGATCAAGTTTATGATGGTGCATGTCACCTCAAAAATTATTCTTTCTTTTTATCACTTACCTACTCGAGGACGAGCAGGAGTTAAGCTTGGAAATGTTGATACGTTGCAAATGTATCTATAATTTTTGATGTTCCATGCTTGTTTTATATCTACTTTATTATGTTTTGTCCACACTTTGGAGTATTTTTATACACTTTCTTGGACTAACCTATTAACAAGATGCCATAGTGCCAGCTGCCTGTTTTTTGCTATTTTTGGTTCCAGGAAAGTCAGAAAATGAATATTCTCGGAATTGGACTGGACAAAAGCCAAAGTCAATATTTCACCGAGGGGGACACTAAGCCAGAATACGAGACAGAGAGGATCCAGAGGCCGGCCACACCACCTAGCCGCGCGGCCAGGCCTGGCCCGCGCCAAGGGGTGGTGTGGCCGCCTAGGGCACCCCCTCGGCCTCCCCTTTCGCCTATAAGATGTTTCCGATACAGAAACCCTAAGTACCCGATAAAAATTCCACGAAAGAGTCTGTAGCCGCCATCATCTCCATCCCTAGATCTAGAGGGATCTGAAGCTCTTCCCGGCACCCTGTCGGAGGGGAGAATTCACCTCGGAGGCCTTCTTCATCACCGTGCAAGCCTCCGGTGTGATGCGTGAGTAGTTAGTACTTGGACTACGGGTCCATGTAGTAACTAGATGGCTGGTTCTTCTCCTTTGTGCTACCATCTCTAGATCTTGTGAGCTCCATTCATGATCAAGATCATCTATTTGTAATCATACATGTTGTGTTTGCGGGATCCGATGGATATTGAGATGCTATTTCAGATTGATTATTAATTCTATCATGTCTTTGTTATTTGTGATCTTGCATGCTCTCTGTTGTTAGTAGATATCTTGGCCGAGTAGATGCTAGCAACTCCAAGAGGGAGTATTTATGCTCGATAGTGGGTTCATGCCTCTAGTAATCTGGGGAAGTGACAGAAATCTCTAAGGTACTAGTTGTGCTATTGCTACTAGGGAGAAAACAACAATCCTTTGTCCATAGAACAATCGTATTGTTTATTGTACACGCAATGCGTAATGCAATTATCTATTGCTTGCAACTTAATACTGGATGGGGGTCAGATGATAACCTGAAGGTGGATTATTAGTCATAGATGTAGTTGGATTACGATCTATGTATAATGTTGTAATGCCCAATCAAATCTCATAGGAGTCAAGATGATTAGTATATGCATGTATGCTTTCTCGATGTTTGTCAATTGCCCCGCTGTAATTTGTTCATCCAATATGTCATCTATCTTAAGGAGAATCACCATTAGTGAACTATGGACGATGGTCCTTTCTTTTACTATCAATCTACAACTATTTACTGTTTTTTGTTTACTTTCTGCAAGCTATTACTATCTTCCACACAATACGTTTAATCCTTTGTTTTCAACAAAACCGGTGAGATTGACAACCTCACTATAAGTTGGGGACAAAGTTCTGTGGTTGTGTTGTGCAGGATTCCAAGTTGGAAGCAACACCTTGGAGGTGTTTCCTTGCTCCTACTGGTTCGATAACCTTGGTTTCATAACTAAGGGAAAACTTGTTGTTGTGCTCATGATACCTTCCTGTTGGGGTTCCCCAATAAGCTTGATATATTTTGGGCCATTAGTGGCATAGTGGGATGAAGCGGCCCGGACTAATTTTATATGTCCTCGCACATGAGACCTGTTCCATGCTTGACATGCAACTAGTTTTGCATATAAGTGGTTAGTGGGTCTCTGTCTCTCCTACTATAGTCAATATCTGATTTACAACGATTTGCTAATAATTTGGTTATCTTCGCTATGGTTCCATGTTCGTAGGTAAGACCAGTTCTATCTTCGAAAGCCCTAAGCCACGTAAAAACATGCAATTGGTAAATTAGAAGCGTCTAGTTTAGATAGCTGGGCTGGTGTCATGATATGGTAATGCTGTAATTTGAAGTATAGTTGATACTCTTATAACATACCTAACGTGTAAGTTCCATAGACCTTGGCCTTACACACAAACAAATGATAAAGATTATACCACGATGCACATGATAGTGATCAAGTGCAAGAACCATATCATTTCACTTTATGCATATGATGTTTGCACCTTATATTGCGTGTTTGCACTTTATTAGGATTATAAGATGATCCCTCATTTAGATATCAAGATAAAATGTGTTCTTCCTTAAGTATGCACCATTAAGGAAGTTCGTCGTTCCAAAACATCACATGATGATCGGGTGTTTTTGACTCTACGCTTTCATACAACGGGTGTAAGATAGTTTTACACATGTGAGTACTAAGGTTCTTACTTGGTGAGCCTAGCATGTATAGACATGGCCTTGGAACACGGACCGAAAGGTTAAGCATGAGTCATATAGTTGATATGATGCCCATATAGATGCTCGCCTTTGAAGCTACACCAACTCACGTGATGATCGGACTTGGTGTAGTGGATTTGGTTCATGTAATCACCAAGGACACGAGGGATGTTGTTTTTGAGTGGGAGTTCATTCATAATTTGGATTAGTTGAACTCGATCTATCATAAACTTAGTCTAAACTTTACAAATTCTGTTGTGGATGACACCACCTGCTTTTAATTTCAATATGTTCATGGAGAAAGAGAAACTTGCGACGAATGGTAGCAACTTTACCAACTGGGCCCTGAATCTGAGGATTCACCTCACTGCTGCACAAAAGCAATATGTGCTAGAAGCGTCGCTAGGCCCCCCACCAGCCCCCGATGCCCTTGACAAGGAAAAGAATGTCTATTTGACTCACTAGGAGGACCACAACTTAGTTCATTGCGGCATACCGTATAGGCTAGAACTAGAACTCCGAAAGCGTTTCGAGAACGACAATGCCTTTGATACCATGGGTGAATTGAAAATAATTTTCGATACCCATGCTACCGTAGAGAGTTATGACGCTTCTGAAAAGTTCTTTAGCTGCATGATGGAAGATAATAGCTCTGTTCGTGAGCATGTACTCAAAATGTCTGGGTACGCCGATAAGCTTGTGTCCTTAGGAATAACGATTCCCATTGACTTAGGCAGACATCATGTTCTCCAATATCTTCCACCTAGCTACAAGAGCTTTGTGATGAACTATAACATGCAGGGCATGAAGAAGTTTCTCCCTGAGCTTCTATCAATGCTTAAAACTGCAGAAGTGGAGATCAAGAAAGAACATCAAGTGTTGATGATCAATAAGACCACTGGTTTCAAGAAGGACAAGAAGGGTAAACAAAAGGGAAAGAAGGGCGGCAAATCTGTTGGTGCGCCTAAAAAGAAATCCCAAGCTGGCCCTAAATCTGATACCGAGTGCTATTATTGTAAGGGGACTATCCATTGGAAGCGCAACTTCCCAAGTATTTGGCAGACAAGAAGGCCGGCAAGGAAAACAAAGGTATATGTGATATACATGTTATTGATGTGTACTTGACTAGTACTCGTAGTAGCACCTAGGTATTTGATACTGGATAGGTTGCTAATATATGTAACTCGAATCAGGTGTTGCGGAACAAGCGACAGTTAGAAAGGGACGAGGTCACGATGTGTGTCGGCAATGGATCAAGAGTTGATGTGATCGTCGTCGGAACGCTGCCTCTCCATACGCCATCGGGATTAGTTATAAATCTAAATAATTGTTATTTGGTGCCTGCACTGAGCATAAAAGGATTAAACTTGATAATGATATATCTGCATATATGTGGCACTGTCGTCTAGGTCATATTGGCATAAAACGCATGAAGAAATTCCATTCTGATGGACTTTTGGAATAACTTGATTTTGAATTATTTGATACATGTGAGCCATGCCTTATGGGCAAGATGACTAGAACCCCGTTCTCCGGTACAATGGAGCGGGCGACAGATTTATTGGAAATCATACATACTAATGTATATGGTCAAATGAGTGGGTCAGCACGAGGTGGATATCGTTATTTTGTTACTTACACAGATGATTTGAGTAGATACGGGCACAAGTCTGAAACCTTTGAAAAGTTCAAGGAATTTCATAGTGAAGTGGAAAATCATCATAATAGAAATATCAAATTTCTGCGGTCCGACCGTGGAGGTGGTTGATACATTGCAAATGTATCTATAATTTTTGATGTTCCATGCTTGGTTTTATCTACTTTCTTATGTTTTGTCCACACTTTGGAGTACTTTTCATATGATTTCTTGGACTAACCTATTAACAAGATGCCACAGTGCCAGGTTACTGTTTTACGCTGTTTTGGTTTTGAAGTCAGAAAATGAATATTCTCGGAATTGGACGGGACAAAAGCCAAAGTTACTATTTTCCCGGAAGACTCACGGAGCCAGAAGGAGAGCCGGAGGGGGGCCACAGGGTGGCCACACCACCCCTAGGAAAGGGTCCACCTAGGTCGCGCTAGGGCATGGTGTGGGCCCCCTGGCCTCCCACCGATCTTGCCCTCTGGCCTATAAGAAGCCTCCCGATGCGTAAACCCTAGATAATCAATCAGAAATCCACGAAAAGTTCTGCAGCACCGCCGCCACCAAAGGGGAGATTCGAGGGACATAAAGTATCTGTTCCGGCACCCTGCCAAGACGGGGAAGTGCCCCTGAAGCCATCTCCATCGATCTCCACTGCCATCTCCATCACCATTGCTGATTCCCATGATGAGGAGGGAGTAGTTCTCTCTCGAGGCTAAGGGTTCTACCGGTAGCTATGTGTTCATCTCTCTCTCTACGCATGATCTTATTGAGATCATGATCTTGTAATCTATAGATCTACCTTGCTACTCAAGTGCTTAATGGATCTCTGCTCTCCCCATGTGTGTGAAAGTGACAGCGTGCACACCATGGTGGCACTTAGGCTAGAGATTACAAATACTTGTTATGAGTTATATTTGGATTTGGATGTCTTTATGAAATTGTGGTGTTTGTTGGACTCATCTAGTACTCAAGGTGACAGTGTGGGGTTTCTAGATGGGAAAGATGAACTTTAAGGTGTGCTGCTACAGCCCTACCATCGATTAGAGTGTCCAACCGAAGAGTAGTTAAGAGTAGTATCATGAAGATAATATATTTATATGAGAGTGTTCACTAGTGAAAGTATGATCCCTAGGCCTTGTTTCTAAGCACTGAAACACCGTTTGCTATTAGACCTGTTACATGTTTGCTTGCTTCCTTCTTTATTTCAGTTTGCCTTTAGTCTCTTCCACACCATCAATCTATTTTCTATCACTGTTATCACTTATAATTGTCTATACCACTTGTATTTCACTATCTCTTCACCGAACTAGTGCACCTATACACCTGACAAGTGTATTGGGTGTGTTGGGGACACAAGATACTTCTTGTATCTTGATTGCAGGGTTGCTTGAGAGGGAATACCTTTGACCACTTCCTCCCTGAGTTTGATAAACCTTGGGTGATCCACTTAAGGGAAAACTTGCTGCTGTTCTACAAACCTCTGCACTTGGAGGCCCAACAACTGTCTACAAGAATAGAAGTGCGTAGACATCAAGCTATTTTCTGGCACCGTTTCCGGGGAGGAAAGGTAAAAGGTATTCACACCGGAGGATTAAAGAAGAAGAACCTTCCACGGCAAACGCCTATTTTCTGGTGTGAGTACTCAAAGTTATTTCCTTTAGATTCTGCAATTTTGTCTTTTTGTTTCTTGTTTTCACTAGTTAGGCTTAATGGAAAACAACAACAAAATTAGAGAGCTTTATAGTATTTATCTTGATTTAGGACATGAAGTGTTTGAAGAGAAAATTAAAAGACCTATGGAACTTTATTTGCATGCTAATAGAAATGTTATTAGTATGAATTCTTTGAACACCATTATTGCTAATGCTATGGAAAAGTCTAAGCTTGGGGAAGCTAGTTTTGATGAGCATGATATTTTTAGTCTCCCAAGCATGGAGGAGCAAATTTACTTTGATGATACTATGCCTCCAATATATGATGATTACAATGATGAATATGATATTTTTAGTCCACCTACTATTGAGGAGAAAATTAATTATGATTACAATATGCCTCCTATATTTGATGATTATGGTGATGAGAATAATAATGATAGCTATTTTGTTGAATTTGCTCCCACTACAATTAATAAGAATGACCATGTTTATGTGGGGAGTATTAATTCTTTTATGCATGTGGCTCATGATAAGAATGTTTTATGTGATAGTTATATTGTTAATTTTATTCATATTGCTACTGAAAGTTATTATGAGAGAGGGAAACATGGTTCTATGCATCTCAATAATATTAAGTTTCCCCTCTTTATGTTGAAAATTTTGAAGATGCACTTGTTTTGCTTTCCTATGATTGTTGCTTTGTGCTTTCATGACTTGTTTCTTTACAAGATTCATATTCATAGTAAGTGGGTTAGACTTAAATGTGCTTTGAATTTGCTTCTTGATGCTCTCTTTTACTTCAATTCATATTTCTTATGTGAGCATCTTCTCAAACTATCATGCCTAACTTAAAGGCGTTAAAGAAAAGTACTTATTGGGAGATAACCCAAAAGTTTTAGATGAGTCTTGGAAGTTATTACTTCAGTAATAACAGCTCCTTATCCTTTTTATTTGCTTTTTGTGCTAAGAGTAACCTCTAATGAGAGAGAAGTAATGATTGGGAAAGTTGCTGTCCCGAAACAGATTTCTGTGCTTCACCGTAAAAATCCGTGTAACATCTCTGTACGTTCTTTTGAGGCGTGAATTTTTGTGCTTCTGCCCCAGGTTGTTCTCTAACTTTCGTTAGTTCAACACTTTTTGATTTGAGCAACAGAATCACTTCGGAAAAATTCGTCTTTACCTGCTGGTCTGTTTTGACAGTTTTCTGCCATTTTCTGCATTTGCTTCTTGTTGGTTCCTTTTTGAGTTCTTTTGGGGAACTGAGCTTTTTGAGGGAAGTGCTTCAGTATATAGTGTTCTAATGGAAGTTTATTTGGTGTTGGAACTGAACCTAAAAGACCTATTATCTTGAGTGCACTAATGTTGCTAATAAAGATCGTGTGAAGTTTTGTATGAAGAAAAAATTTCAGGTGTATGGAGAGAATGATGTAATGAGATGAAGAATGGACTAAAGCTCAAGCTTGGGGATGCCACGCATGTTACCCCAAGAAATATCCAAGAAGTACAAGCGTCAAAGCTTGGGGATGCCCAAGGCATCCCCTTCTTCATCAATAAAAATCCCAGGTTTCTTCCAAACGCTTCATTTTTATTGTTTCATGCACAGTTGTGTTGTTCTTGGAGCATCTTCTTTTTCGTTTTCTTGGTTTGCTTAGTTTTCTGAATAAATTGGTTGGACCCCCTCTTTCATACATTGGTTTTCAAATAGTTTGGTTTGGATTGGGAAAGAGTAGGAAAGTTCATGCTTATGTGGTAAAAAGAGCTTGTTTTTTACTGTGGCTTATGCTTTGTCATGCCATGCTTAATATTGTTTTGGCTTTATGCTTAGTATTCTTTGCTGTAGCATGACTTGTTATAAACAATTGAGATTGCTTAATGTGCCTTTGAAGAATCATGCGTTGTTTTAGCATATTAAAGCATAGTATTGTGGTATTCTCCTTTGATGCTTTATTTGGGTTGACTTGGCGCATGCTCACACCATGTTATGACTATCTCAAGTCACCATATCCTTTATGATCCTTTAGTTTTCAACTTGTAGTATCACTTTATGCTTTTATCAATGATGTTTTGTCGCTCTGCATGATTATGGCCATTATTGCTCTCTTAGTTTGTCACTCCCAGTCTTTTGCTAGCCTCCATAACCAAGTATGAGTTCCACTCATGCATCCAACTCCCTAAACCAAGTTATTCCAAAGAGTCCACCATACCTACCTACTAGCTTATGCTATTCCAAGTATATTCATGCTTTTGTTTACCTTCCAAATTAAACTTGTTAGGAGAAAACTAGTGATTAAAGCTCTCATGAACTTGATGGCACACTTTACTTTACTTGCCCTTAATAAACTTGAACCATTGTGTCGTCTATGTTGTATATGCTTGCACTTATTTGTTTGGAATTAGCAGAACCATGCTTTCATGGGGAAAGCTTTCAACATTACACTTGGTACTTGTACCTTGTTGATATCATGCTCTTTTGTATATGGATGTCGTCGGTGTGAAATGAAAGGGGAGCTTGTAAGTCCATGGAGTTATGTATATGTGTTAGAGAAACGCCTGGGCCGCTGGTCTAATCCATGCTGACATGGTGGAAACCTGCAGCCTAACCATAATGAGCTGTCTATGAACCATTCTTCTTATAAAAAAAGAGTCCTATATTGAGAAAAAAAAGAGAAAAGAGAAAAAAAGATTATGAAAAGAGGAAAGAGAGAAAAAAGCACCATATTCCCATGGTAAATAAGAAGATTGCTGAGATGCTCGTTGTCTGCTTGCCTTGTTATTTTGATATGGGGATTCTTCTGTATCATCGGGAAAGGGGTACCCCGTTGGCGGTTCTCTATGATACACATGTACTTATAATGATAACAACTTACCGGTGACTAAACTTGAGTAGCATGAGGAGCGGCCCTCGTATACAAGGGACATGAGATTTCTGACTTATACTTCGTCAAGCATGTACACTATAGTTTGTTCACTTTAACCTTAATCACTTCAAGATGCTTATGATAGGGGCAATGAGAGCTGAAAGCTATAAGTACCATAATTTTTGGAAGCTCTTTATGAGACTTGAATCCCTACTTCCTTCTATGAAGGCCTTTCTTCCACCATTATATTGAGTCTCCACCTTCTATCTTTATGCACCTACTTTGAGAGCATAGTGGCCATTCTTAGTTCTATGTGCATTGTCCCAAGACTTGTTGATTGATGTATACCTTGATATTGCTTGTTTTAAACTATTTGTATCTAGTCACTCTTATGAACTTTGAAGGTGTCCTATGCATTTATATTTGCTACTCTATGAGGGACAAGCTGAATGTTATTATGCTGTGTTTTCTTTATGTGAAAGAAACAAACGTCTTGCAAAGCATTATTATTCATGAATCTTTTGTTTGTGCCTTTTCATGTTGCAACATAGTTTGTTTGTCTTATTGCTAGAACTTTGTCTTTCATGTTATGATTGAAGTACTATAATCCCAGCTTTGAATGTTTTACAAGTACTTTGATCAAGTTTATGATGGTGCATGTCACCTCAAAAATTATTTCTTTTTATCACTTACCAACTCGAGGACGAGCAGGACTTAAGCTTGGGGATGTTGATACATTGCAAATGTATCTATAATTTTTGATGTTCCATGCTTGGTTTTATCTACTTTCTTATGTTTTGTCCACACTTTGGAGTACTTTTCATATGATTTCTTGGACTAACCTATTAACAAGATGCCACAGTGCGGTTACTGTTGCTTTTACTGCTGTTTTTGGTTCCAGGAAGTCAGAAAATGAATATTCTCGGAATTGGACGAGACAAAAGCCAAAGTTACTATTTCCCGGAAGACTCACAGAGCCAAAAGGAGAGCCGGAGGGGGGCCACAGGGTGGCCACACCACCCCTAGGCATGGGTCCACCTAGGTCGCGCCAGGGCATGGTGTGGGCCCCCTGGCCGCCCACCGACCTTGCCCTTTGGCCTATAAGAAGCCTCCCGATGCGTAAACCCTAGATAATCAATCAGAAATCCACGAAAAGTTCTGCAGCACCGCCGCCACCAAAGGGGAGATTCGAGGGACATAAAGTATCTATTCCGGCACCCTGCCAAGACGGGGAGGTGCCCCTGAAGCCATCTCCATCGATCTCCACCGCCATCTCCATCACCATTGCTGATTCCCATGATGAGGAGGGAGTAGTTCTCTCTCGAGGCTAAGGGTTCTACCGGTAGCTATGTGTTCATCTCTCTCTCTACGCATGATCTTATTGAGATCATGATCTTGTAATCTATAGATCTACCTTGCTACTCAAGTGCTTAATGGATCTCTGCTCTCCCCATGTGTGTGAAAGTGACAGCGTGCCCACCATGGTGGCACTTAGGCTAGAGATTACAAATACTTGTTATGAGTTATATTTGGAGTTGGATGTCTTTATGAAATTGTGGTGTTTGTTGGACTCATCTAGTACTCAAGGTGACAGTGTGGGGTTTCTAGATGGGAAAGATGAACTTTGAGGTGTGCTGTTATAGCCTTACCATCGATTAGAGTGTCCAACCGGAGAGTAGTTAAGAGTAGTATCATGAAGATAATATATTTATATGAGAGTGTTCACTAGTGAAAGTATGATCCCTAGGCCTTGTTTCTAAGCACTGAAACACCGTTTGCTATTAGATCTGTTACATGTTTGCTTACTTCCTTCTTTATTTCAGTTTGCCTTTAGTCTCTTCCACGCCATCAATCTATTTTCTATCACTGTTACCACTTATAATTGTCTATACCACTTGTATTTCACTATCTCTTCGCCGAACTAGTGCACCTATACACCTGACAAGTGTATTGGGTGTGTTGGGGACACAAGAGACTTCTTGTATCTTGATTGCAGGGTTGCTTGAGAGGGAATACCTTTGACCAATTCCTCCCTGAGTTTGATAAACCTTGGGTGATCCACTTAAGGGGAAACTTGCTGCTGTTCTACAAACCTCTGCACTTGGAGGCCCAACAATTGTCTACAAGAATAGAAGTGCGTAGACATCAGTGAGTATCTACGTTGCAAGTTTGGCACACATATGAGAGAGTGTGGAATAGTTTCACAACTCACACCTGCCGGAACACCGCAATGTAATGGTGTGTCGGAACATTGTAATCATACTTTATTGGATATGGTTCGATATATGATGTCTCTAACTGACTTGCCACTGTCATTTTGGGGTTATGCACTGGAAACCGCTACATTCACTTTAAATCGGGCACCGTCTAAATCTGTTGAAAAGACATCATATGAATTATGGTTTGGAAACACACCTAAGCTGTCATTTCTTAAAGTTTGGGGATGTGATGTTTATGTGAAGAAACTCCAGCCTGATAAACTCAAACCCAAAGCAGAAAAATACGGCTTCATAGGATACCCTAAAGAAACAATTGGGTATCCTTCTATCATATATCCGAGGGCAAGGTTTTTGTTGCCAAGAATGGATCCTTTCTAGAGAAAGAGTTTCTCGCGAAAGGTGTGTGTAGTCGGAAGGTAGAACTCAAAGAGGTTATTGAACCTTCTCTTCATGAAACGGCGAGTAGCGCAACACCGGAAATTGTTCTAGAGTTGACTTCACCGAATGAAGGAGGAACTAATGATAATGATCATGAAACTTCGAAAGAGGACACTATCGAACCTCGCAGGTCAAGCAGGACACGTGCAACTCCTGAACTGTACGAAAATCCTGTTATGAATTTCATGGTTGATGAAATAGATGACCCTGTGACGTATGAAGAAGTGATGATGAGCCCGGATTCCAACAAATGGCTAGAAGCCATGAAATCCGAGATGGGATCGATGTACGAAAACCATGTTTGGACCTTGGTGGACTTACCTCACGACCAAAAGGCCATTGAGAATAAATGGATTTTCAGAAGAAAAACTAATGCTGATGGTAATGTGACCATCTATAAAGCTCGACTTGTCGTAAAGTGGTTTCGACAAATTCAAGGAGTTAACTACGATGATACATTCTCTCTCGTAGCAATGCTAAAGTCGGTTAGGATTATGTTAGCAATTGCTGCATATTTCAAAACTGCGTTCCTCAATGGTAATATTGAAGAAGAGTTGTATATGATACAACCAAAGGGATTTGTCGATCCTAGGGATGCTGACAAGGTATGCAAGCTTCAGTGATCCATCTATGGACTAAAGCAAGCATTCCGGAGTTGGAATCTCCACTTTGATGAGGTGATCAAAGAGTTTGGATTTGTCCAAACTTATGGAGAGGCTTGTATTTACAAGAAAGTAAGTGGGAGCAATGTGGCATTTTCATGTGGCATTTTTTATATTATATGTTGATAACATATTACTGATTGGAAATGATATAGATCTTTTAAACAGTGTTAAAAGTTATCTAAACAACAAATTTTTGATGAAGGACCTTGGTGAAGCATCATATATATTAGGCATTAAGATCTATAGAGATAGATCAAGGCGCCTAATAGGGCTATCACAAAGTACATACCTTGATAAATTTTAAAGAAGTTTAAAATGGACAGAAGTAAGAAGGGGTTCTTACCTATGTTGCAAGGCAAGACATTGAGTAAGACTTAAAGTCTGGCTTCGGTGAAAGAAAGAGAGATAATGGATAAGATCCCCTATACTTTAGCCATAGGCTCTATAATGTACGCTGATACGTTGCTAACATATCTATAATTTTTGATGTTCCATGCTTGGTTTTAATCTACTTTCTTATGTTTTGTCCACACTTTGGAGTATTTTTATACACTTTTTGGGACTAACCTATTAACAAGATGCCACAGTGGCAGTTGCCTGTTTTCTGCTGTTTTTGGTTCCAGGAAAGTCAGAAAATCAATATTCTCGGAATTGGACCGGACAAAAGCCAAAGTCGATATTTTACCGAAAGACTCACGGAGCCAGAAGACCAGACGGAGAGGGACCACTGGCCGGCCACCAACCTTGCCCGTTCGCCTATAAAATCCTCCCGATGCAAAAACCCTAAGTCGTCAATCAGAAAGCCACGAAAAGTTCCGCAGCACCGCCGCCACCGAATAGGAGATTCGGGGGACAGAAGTCTCTGTTCCAGCACCCTGCCGGGATGGGGAAGTGCCCCTGGAGCCATCTCCATCGATCTCCACCACCATCTCCATCACCATTGCTGATTCCCATGGTGATGAGGGAGTAGTTCTTCCTCGAGGCTAAGGGTTCTACTGGTAGCTATGTGTTCATCTCTCTCTCTATGCATGATCATATTGTGATCATGAGCTTTGTAATCAAGTAGATCTACCTTGCTACTCAAGTTCTTTAATAGATCTCTACTCTCCCCATGTGTGTGAAAGCGACAGCGTGCACACCATGGTGGCACTTAGGCTAGAGATTACAAATACTTGTTATGAGTTATATTTGGAGTTGGATGTTTCTATCAAATTGTGGTATTTGTTGGAACCATCTAGTGCTCAAGGTGACAGTGTGGGGTTATCTAGATGGGGAAAGCCGACTTTGAGGTGTGTTGTTATAGCCCTACCATGGATTAGAGTGTCCAACCGGAGAGTAGTTCAGAGTAGTATCATAAAGAGATGATATTTATATGAGAGTGTTCACTAGTGAAAGTATGATCCCTAGGCCTTGTTTCTAAACATTGAAACACCATTTGCAACTAGATCTGTTACATGTTTGCTTCCTTCCATCTTTATTTCAGTTTGCCTTTAGTCTCTTCCACACCATCAAGCTATTTTCTGGCACCGTTGTCTTTTATCCATAACACTTGTATATCACTATCTCTTCGCCGAACTAGTGCACCTATACACCTGACAAGTGTATTGGGTGTGTTGGGGACACAAGAGACTTCTTGTATCTTGATTGCAGGGTTGCTTGTGAGGGATACCTTTGACCACTTCCTCCCTAAGTTCGATAAACCTTGGGTAATCCACTTAAGGGAAACTGGCTGCTGTTCTACAAACCTCTGCACTTGGAGGCCCAACAACTGTCTACAAGAATAGAAGTGCATAGACATCATACGCCATGCTATGTACAAGACCAGATGTGGCACATGATATTAGTTTGACTAGTAGGTACCAATCTGATCTAGGTTCGGCACACAGGATAATGGTCAAGAATATCCTTAAGTACTTAAGAAGAACTAAGGAAATGTTTCTTGTGTACGGAGGGAAGAAGAGCTAATCGCTAATTGTTATGTCGATGCTAGCATTGACACCGATTCGGATGACTCTAAGTCTAAATACGGATACGTATTTCTCATGAACGGAGCAACAATTAGTTGGAGGAGCTCCAAACAACGTGTGGTGCCAAGATCAACAATGGAGGCGGAATATATTGTTGCTTCAGAAGTAGCACAGGAAGCGGTTTGGATGAAGGAGTTCATAACTTAACTAGGTGTGGTTCCTAGTGCATTGGACCCAATGGTGATCTATTGTGACAACAATGGAACCATAGCCAATGCCAAGGAACCAAGGTCTCACAAGAATTCCAAGCATATTAAGCGCCAGTTTCACTCCATCCACGAGCATGTCAAGGATGGAGATACAAAGATTTGTAAAGTACACACGGATCTCAATGTAGCATATCCGTTGACTAAAGTTCTCCCTAGGGCAAAGCATGATCAACACCAGAACTCCATGGGTGTTAGATTTATCACTATGTAACTATATTATTGTCTCTAGTGCAAGTGGGAGACTAAAGGGAATATGCCCGAGAGGCAATAATAAAGTTTTTATTATATGTATTCCAAGTATATGATAGGTGTTTATTTTGCATGCTATAATTGTATTGATTTGGAAACGTTAATACATGTGTGTTTAATAAACAAATAGAAGGTTCCTAGTTATGCCTCTCTTATAAACTAGCCCGTTTATTAACAAGATGATCAAGGTTTCCTGATCATGGACATTGAATGTTGTTAATAACGAGGTCACAACATTGGTGGAATGATGTGATGAACATTCATCCAAAGTATAGCATTACGATCAAAGTCATTGTGTTTATATTGCTATAACATCATATGAAGTAATCCTAGTCCTTAGACCATGAGATAATGTCAATCACTAACACTAGAAGAGTATCTTGATAACATCAAACGTCACACCATAACAGAGTGACTATAAAGGTGGGTTCAGTACTATGAAGGTGTTATGTAGGGGCTGATGGATCAAGAGTGGGATTTATCCATCCCGGTGATGGATAGATATACTCTGGGCCCTCTCGGTGATATCACATTGAGATAGCTTGCAAGAAAGTATGTGATCACTAGAATGTTACATCACAGGAACGAGAAAAGAGTGAATATCGGTAACGAGATCAAACTAGGTATGGAGATACTGATGATCGAATCTCGGATATGTAATATATCGCGAGACAAAGGGTTTTAGTTACTAGCGTTAAAGGTTCTCATGATCACAGAAGTCATTGTTGAATGTGTGGGAGTTAGTATGGATCTCCAGGTCCCGCTACTGATTATTGATCGGAGAAGGGTATCAATCATGTCTGCATTATTCGTGAACCGTACGGTGACACACTTAAGGGATACCAACACCATTTGGAGCAAAATTTTCCAGATAAAAGAATTGCAAAGCGCTGGAATTATTTCAATGGACATCAGAATTGTTTAAGGTGAAATTGCTAAAATTGGTTCTGCATGTGATATTGAAATATTGCAGGGGGTTTTATGTGAATGTTTGTTAATTAAAGTAATTAACAAAATTCTGAATAAAATAAATAAAAGAGTTTTGTTAAATGAGAGTTGCATTAAGTTTGGTGGAAATTTAATGCATGTGAGTGGAATTTTGGGTGGAGGCAAAATTTATGTGAGTGGGAGCTCCACCACATGAATGTGAAAGAGGTGGGGGAAAGGTGGGGGCACCTCCCCTTGGCCGCCGGCCATGGAGAGGGGCTGCCCCCTCTCCCTATAAAAGGCCCCCCTCTCCTCCCTTACAAAGCACACCTCCTCGTGAAGGATCTCTCTCCCCCTCTAGAATTATTCCCCCATGGTCTTAGATTAGCGAGATACCTATTCTCGGTGGAATTTCGTCTGGAAGGAGTTGCTACTTCCGCTACATCGCTAGAGCAGGGAGGTGGAGGTTGTTTGGTGGACCGGATGTGTGTGTGATCACAGATGCGTTGCTGAGTTGCGGCGCTGGACTTCTTCTCGATCCTGATATCAGCAAGCGTTCGACTACATCATCCACAAATTCAACCTTGTTACACTTTGTCGATCTACAAGGGTATGTTCTCTATGGATGTATATCCACCCGTTGCTTGTATCTAGGTAGATAGATCTTGGTGCTTAGTAGTTCCCACCGTAGGGAAATTTTTGTTTTCTATGCTGCGAACCCAACACCCTAATGTGTGACCCCTATCCGAGACCCCTATTTTTATAATATGACCTTATCACTTGATGGATATTAAATTGTTCATGCCGCATACATATTTTGTGGTTTGGGGGCATTATGGCGATTCACCTCATAATTAAATATGGAGTATACATGTGGCCTATATTTGTCTCATCTCGATTCCATTTAAATTTGTATAGAGACTCGATGCCCTGTTTTGCCTTGTTAATACAACATTTAAATTGCGGGGTAACTAAACAAGAACCTATTAATTAATTGTCGGGATCCCGATTCTGCTTAATATTGCCTAGTTGTATCACATCTTTGACATGTCATGCATCATGTCATGAACATGTTGGATCTTCTACCGTAGTATTAAATAGTGCATCCAGTGTTTATTTTAGTGCTTTGCTTTTTTACAGATTAGGACGTTGAGTTGATGCGAGCTTCAAACCATTGTTCGGATGAATCTCCGGCAGTGTTTCTCAGGCAAGCATTCTCCCCTTTCTACCTATTTTTCATTTATAGTCTTTACTTCCTCATGTTGATCTATTACTATCCCTGTCACGATGCTTTAGTTTTCCGCACCATTTACATTCCGTGCAACCTCTATATTTCCTTGGACACCTCCTATTGCCTATTGTTTGATAGACAATCGGCCTTGCGAGTCGTAGATGCTTGCTCAGGTGTTACTGCGTGTCGTCGATGTTCCATAGTTGTTGGTAGGTTGCCACATGCTTAATGGTGGATATGATCATGGCTTCATTATAACTTGTTAATTAAAATACTGGAAATAGATATAATGCAGAGACACCGGTGGGTAATAGAAGTTATTTGGTTTTTCTCTGCCCACTTGTGTCCACCTAGGACCCGAGTTCTTGACATCTATTCCGAGATCGAGCGCACTAACCACATGTGGGGTGTGTGGGCACCCCTATCGGCTTACTATCTGATTTCAAAGTACTATATTGGAGGCACAAACTAGTTTAGGGTGTTATTACTATCTTGTACGTATGCCATGTTTTACTGATTTATTTACTATTGTGCGTGGATCACCTGTACTGTTTAGGAGTAAATGTGGAATATTTTCGCGGTATCGACAAGCCTAGTCACACACCCGTGTTGCTAGTCGTTTACAGCCATTGGCACAAACGCTTGGTTCATCTCAGAGCTGGCTGACTTTGTTGCGGGTAGCTTAGTGGGGTGGCCCCCTTGTACTTACTTTGGGTCTGGGAAACTTTGTGTCCGAAGCCCCGTCGACATACTGTTGGGTGTATGTTTCATGATCTTGCACCTGCCTGATCTGACAACAAGAGTTGAAGTGCATGTAGATACTTTGGTGCACCCCTGCAGGGTTAAATCTTTTTGAAAAGTCATGTCCACGGTTATGGACGACTTGGAGCACAGTCTCTCGATCATAGATAACTATAACCAAAGAATTACTGTTATCATTTGACTTGGATCTGATATGATTAGTAAAGTTGGTAATCACCATGGAATGAATGAATAAAACTGCCAACCATGTGGGTTTCCTCGGCAGGACTCCCTCGTCTGGTCTCGAGGGGGAAATACCAGAATGAGTATGTTGGTGTTAGTATCAGGTTGATTTTGAATAGGTCTTTCTTATCCCTCTGATAGCCAATAGTTGTATTGAGTCTCTATAGGTTATTTAGTGCATGCTTCACTGCCGCTTCAGTCCACCATACCTATGTAGGCGAGAGCCGCCGAATTCTAGACTCGCCGTGTATTGGCCTCGGTACTGACCGCTCACTTTTTCGTTTGCCCTTTGTCGGCACCCCTTTTGTTTTAACAGGTATAAGTTCGACGACGTTAGCAGGGTTACCCTTCCGGCTTGGCCTGGGCAGGATTATGGACACCATTGGTTATTCATCAGTACTCTTACTCCAATTTGCTTCTTATCCGTACCCGGATGTTGTATCGTTTTCCACGTGTTTTGGATCTTTGTAATGTATATTTGTATTCTTGACTCGCCGAGTCGTTGTTATATATCTATATGTGTCGTGGTGGTGTCACGGCAGATGCCATGGATAGGCTAAAGGTGGGGACTAATACACGCTAGGGGAATCCAGGGAGGGATAGTGAAGTGATTCTCCACACAGAAGTTTATATTTGCTTTGTCTCCAAGGTTACAAGTGCTCCTAGAGCTGTATTGGCGAGAGGAGGAAGAAGGAGCTCTCTTACTCTCGCTCACAGATCACCCTTAAAACCCTAGCCAAACTAGCCAAATCGGAACCCTTTCTACAGAAGCCCTAGCCCTCCTTATATAGGGGGGGCTAGGTCTCCATCTAGGGCATACGTGGAGGTATATTCCTAGAATATGCCATCTCCCAAAGTAGTAAGCCGACCGGGTTACTTTTCCCTAGCGTCACACATGCAGAGGCTACGTGAGCCTCTGCGGCGCCCGTATCAGCCGACATGGGTATCGTCACCCTTGTCGGCCACGCCTCGGTGGTCCTGCCTTTGTCTACTTCGCTCAGGCAGTGCGTACCGGGGCTTCTTTTGACCAGCGAGATTCCTTCCTTCTCCTAGAAGCTAGATGTGCCCCGGATCATAGTTGATCCTGCCACACCTATTCCTGCATACAAGTTAAACATGCATTTTCGACTTACTGCTTAAGTCGGTTGAGACTTAGTTAGGCAAACGCCCCCTGGTCCGGGTTACCCCGTGATTCGGCCTGCCTTGAGGTGACCCGGCCAGCATCCGCTTTATACCCTGGCATGACCCTACCCGGGGGTATCCCCCCAACATTAGTCCCCGAAGCTGGTGCGGTCTTAGCCGCCTCGGCCGCTAAGGCCACATCAGGTTCAATTATGTTTGACCTTTGGACATTATTTCCGAATTACCTCCTTGTCTCGGGTTATACGGATTTACGTTCCCCTTGCACGTTCCAAGTTTTCACTTGCCGGCCGGGTTACCGCTTCAACTCGGACCTCATGGCTTTACTTTCCCTCTGCACATTCCAAGTTTTCACTTGCTGGCCGGGTTACCACGGTCCTATCCGGGTCTTGCTTCCTTCTCTCGTACGCCATCCCACGTGGAGGCTAATCATTATGTTGTCTCATTTTAAGGGCCAGCACAGTAACCGCCGTAGTAATTGTCAGTCATCACTGTGCGCGGATCACGTCATGCCCGCCTCCTCGTTTACCGCATCATCGTGTCACGTCATGGGACCAACTCCACTCTGTGGCCTTCGGTGTGGCTCCTTGTTGATTGGTTGATGTGGGTGGTACACGGCCATTGCGTGTGGCTTGCCCGCAGGATGCGATCCCACTTTCTCCTCGTGGGAGAGGTTAAATAGGGAGGGGCGCATCACTTAGGCTTTTTCCCCTCACCGCGCCCCTCTGCCCTTTGCTCTTCTTCTTCATCTTCCTCGCGACCGCACCGCTGCCAGTGCTCCCAAGCAGCAGCGCCGCCGCCGCATTTTCCCCCTATATTTTTACGTCGTCGCTGCTGCTACGCGCCTCCTCCACCACGGGTCGCTGCCAATCTAGGCCTCTGCCCCCGCCACCGCTAGCGCCAGCGAGGGCAGCGATTATCAGATGACGAAGGAGGAGCTCATCGTTGCTAAGCAAGAAATGGAGGAAGACTCCGCCGCCGCGGACCGTGGTGCGTGGGCCAGGTCATGGGTCTGCCAAGATGACTTGGATTGGCTCTACCGGACCAGACGCATCCCCGCCGGCATCATCGCGCGCCTTGCCTCCGGCGAACTCGCCCCCTCACCCAATCCGGGTGAGTACGTTGTGTTCTTGTCGCACTTCCAGCGGGGGTTCGGTTTGTCGGTCAGCAATTTCTTCCATGACTGGTTGAGCACGTACGAACTCCAGCCGCACCACCTTCCTGCCAACACAATCATCTCTCTTTCCGCTTTTGCCTCTACGATCGAGGGCTATGCCGGATTGTGGCCCACGAAGGAGCCATGGATCCGGTTTTTCGGCCTTCGTCGTAATGTCATTCCGAATATTCAACTTGATCCGGAGGACAAGCAGCTCACTCAATTCGGAGCTGCATCCATCTCACCCCGGAGGTTTTCCATTTTCCCTCGAGTCACCGGGCTGGAGTCCTCCAAAGGATGGGCCCGGACTTTCTTTTATGTCCAGAATGAGGGCACTGAAGACTTGATCCGGCTGCTTCCCTATGCTCCGGGTCCACCTAATTTGGAAACATGGGACGTTATCCCCAAGAAGCCCACAGCCTTGGCCAACCAGGTCAACAAGAGGTTTGCGGAGCTGAAGAAGCTCGGGTTGCGCAACGAGGATGCTATGATCATGTTCGTTCGCAACCGAATCTCCCCCCTCCAGAGGCGCACCCACAAGGTGTGCCATATGAGCTTCGGCCGCGACCCCAACCGGACCTCGTCCTTCGAGTTGAGCAACTCGGAGATCTATCGCCGGGTCAAGGCTCTCTTCACGACCCACAAGGACTTCTCCACTGAATGGACGTGGGGAATTGAGCATTTCTGCCGGGATAGGCTCCCTCCCTCGGTAAGCGTCATGGCGCAAATTTTACTCCGGGTTAATTATATGTCGGTCATTGTTCCATTTTTGACTCCGTTGCTCATTCTTTTCCTCAGCTATTCCTTCAGCAGACCCTCGAGGACGACACCGATCCGACCCTTAAATGGGCGCCTGACCGGGAGACCCCGGACAAGGAAGAGCCGGACCAGGAGATGTTCCTCCCGATGACCGACGCTACGAAGCGACCCCCCGGTAAACCCTCTTCTATTAGAGATTGGCCCGATGATGAAGATGACTCGAATATCGAGGTGATTGAACCTATTGATGCGGTCCCCTTTTCTTATGCTTTTCCGGCATCAGCTAACCCCGGTGGGCAGATCCACGAGGACCGTCCCCTTGCCACGGGGGAACCTGTTCCGGCAGCGCCGAAGAAGAAGCATGTTGCTGCATCAAGTTCCTCCTCTGGATCTTCTCAGCCCTCCAAAAGGCGAAAGAAGTCCGGAGACAAAACTGCTTCTTCAAGCTGCAGCAAGGCCCCGGCACGAAGGGCTCGGAAACCCAAGGAGCCCCAAACCTCGGACGCGTAAGTCTCTTTTTCTCCTGCAACTTGTCCTTTCTTGCATTGTCGTAATTTCTCTTCTGACATTATTTGATTTGACAGGGCTGCGGTGGAGGTCCCTCAGACTGGATCTAGCATCTCTTCGCCGCTCCATCCTAGCTCCTCTCCCCCTCGTGACGATGAGTGACGCCCGCTGAGCCCTATTCCAGAGGGTTCTGCGGCTGCTCCGGGTTCCAGCCCACCTCGTCAAGAGGGGGGGACCCCAGAGCGGGGGAGACGGATCCAGCCGAGGCAGCGGCATCCACCACTTCGGCTCCACCGCAACCAGCAACTACCAAGACTACCTCCGTACCAGCACCAACATTAGCACCAACATCAACACCAATTCCGGCACCAGCACCAACTCCGGCAGCAAGAAAATCAGCAGCAGCACCAGCTCCAGCAACAAGAGCACCAACGCCAAGCTCCTCCGCCTCGTCCGAGTCTTCTTAGTCTCGGCGAGGAAGTACCCAGGCAGCTCCTAAGGGGAAATCTGCCGCAACCACTTCCTCCTCTCAGCAAGCCAAAGGCAAGAAAACCCCTGACGTCACCAGGGCAGCGTCCACCGGGTCTGGACAGTGCACCCTTGCGTCCATGCTTGCCCAGAAGGCTCCAGCACCTAAGGACGCCCCTGCCGAGCCAACTAGTGCGCAACAACTTGTTCTGCACACTAGTCCAGCCCTTGCTCAGGTTGAGAGGAGAGAGGCACATGCGAAGGGCTTGGTGGCGCCCCACATGCTCAGCGGTGAGAGATATCATCCGACCTTGATCGAGTTCATGAACAACTGGAACAAGGCGGAGTTCTTCTATAACAACGATCTCCCGGAGAAGTTCGGTCCCGCCAAATTCGCTGCTCAGATGAACACAGCCTCTAAGGCGATTAACCTCGCGGGCCGGATGATGGAGGTACGTTACTTTACCTTTTCCTTATCATGCACTAGCAATATAACCATTAGTCCCCGAGCCTCCGGGGGAGTAACTTGATACTCGGCCGGATGCTTCTTAGAGAACTAACGTAGCTCCTTCATAATTTCCAATATGCACACACCTAGAGCCGGGTTAAGTTCCACTTGGCCCGGATCTTGTACACTTCGAATATGCACACACCTAGAGCCGGGTTAAGTTCCACTTGGCCGGATCTTGTACACTTCGAATATGCACACACCTAGAGCCGGGTTAAGTTCCACTTGGCCCGGATCTTGTACACTTCGAATATGCACACACCTAGAGCCGGGTTAAGTTCCACTTGGCCCGGATCTTGTACACTTTGAATATGCACACACCTAGAGCCAGGTTAAGTTCCACTTGGCCTGGATCTTGTACACTTCGAATATGCGCAAGGCTTAAGCTAAATTTTCGTATTCTTTTCAGATGACCACCAACCGCCGGAGTGCTGAGTTCCAGCGTCTTCTGGATACTCACAAGATGCTTCTCACAAAACACAATGCACATCTCGCTGAGCATGAGAAAAGGGGTAAGTTTCTCCCTTGGCGCTTCTCCGTTTTCCTTCAACTCCCTCTGCCGAACTAATCTCATTATTTGGTTTCCGCAGCCGGGGTGGAGGCTGAGAACAAGATTGTGCGAAAGAACCTGGAGCAGATCAAGGGTAAGTTCTTTTTGTCCGACCCTGCTTTGCTTTCCATCTTCTTTTCCGCTTGGCTCGGCAAACATTCATACCTCAGCACTGTCGGGTCAACACGCTATTTCAGCATCTCTTGAAGATAGTGTGCCCGTGCCTGATATGATGCTGCATTTACTCGAACAAGCAGGGCAGCATCAGGTCGAGCTCAAAAAGAAAGACGATGAGCTTGCCCTTCTCCGAACCAAGAACGGCGAGATTGCCAAGCTAAAGGCAGAAATGAAGAAGATGAAGGCGCAGCACCAAACTGATCTTGAAAAGGCTGGCCAGGACTTCACCGAAGAACGCGAGCGCCTCAACCTCCAAATTGCCAAGGACCACGATCTTCTCCAGGAGGCCGACGTCAAACTTGAGTCGGCGAACGCTGAACTGGTGTAGCTCCATCAAAGACGCGATAATTGCATCAATGAATTGACCCAGATCCACAGCCACATTTCATGTAAGTTCCTTTCCCTTATCTGACATACTTCTCCGGGTTACTTCATATGTCTTTTCTTCAGCTTCTTCCTTTGCCTTGTTTCCAGGCCACTTTCCAGAGGGTACTCCTATTGCGAGCGCTGTTGTTGCTCCTTAATTAAAAACACTCAAAAACTTATCAGATCCCCGGTATGCCGGGTGGAAATGTATCCCGTACTTATGTAATATTTTGCTACTAAGTTTGTATGCCGGATTAACTTGGGCGTAGTCCCCGAGTTTCGTTTTCTTGTTCGTCCAATCTTCTGGATCGGTTCGTGTCTACCTTGATTCGGTTTTACAACTTACGAATCCGAGCTTCAAAAATTGTTTTAACAATACTTAGAAACTTTTAGGCTTAGCTCAAAATAATTTAGCATAATAGTTTGAAAGTAAATACAAGGTTAATCCGAAAAACAAACGTCGGCTCGATTAAGTTCTTTTTCCTTAGTCGTTTTTCATGTGCTACGCAATTCCAAACTTGTTCTCTTGCTTTCCATGAAGCCAATTCTTGTTGGACAGCAGCAAGTCGAAGAGTTGGGTTTTTGGTGCTCACACATTACTGATCCGAGTTAAGTAGAACAACTTACTCCAGCTGACGTAAAAATAATAAAAAACAACAAATATTATTAAGGCAGACCCCGAGTTACTGCTCGAGGTGCCAATATTTCATTCATAAGCTCATTGCCGGCATACATACCGACATATGAGAAGACTCAGATACATACACTTCTCCGCTAAGTGTAGAAAGGATGAAGTAGAGCTACATTACATGGGCGCTTAGATTCTTCGCCGGACCTGTCCGCCTTGTTCTTCTCCTGTGGCTTTGCATCTATAAGATAATAAGAGTCATTGTGCAATGCTTTGCTCACGGTGAACGACCCTTCCCATGGGGGGATAATTTATGCACGCCGGCAGTATGTTGTACCAACCGGAGCACCAGATCGCCTTCCCGAAAGACTCGGGGGCTTACTTTTCGGCTATGATAGCGTCGGAGATTTTGCTGATATATGGCGGATCTGGACAATGCTAGTTCTCTCGCTTCTTCCAGCAGATCAACATCATTTTGCCGGGCTTCTTGCACTTCGGCTTCTGTGTATTGGGTGACTCTAGGCGAATCATGCTCTATGTCGGCTGGTAATACAACTTTTGCCCCATATACCAGAAAAAACGGCGTATAGCCTGTTAATCGATTCGGAGTTGTTCTTAAACTCCACAGTACCGCTGGTAGTTCTTCTATCTAGCACCCTGCTGATCTTTGCAGCGGCTCAATGAGCCGGGGTTTTATCCCGGATAGTACTAATCCGTTGGATCTTTCCACTTGTCCGTTTGATGCGGGGTGGGCTATCGAGGCTACGTCGAGTCGGATCTTCTTGTCCCGGCAGAAGCGCGCAAATGCTCCCTCCGCAAAATTTGTTCCATTATCAGTTATGATACTGTGTGGGTAACCGTACCTCAAGATTATATCTTTGAGAAACGTTACGGCCGTAGCCCCATCACATTTCCTAATAGGCTTTACTTCGATCCACTTCGTAAATTTATCCACCATGACCAAAATGCGAGTCATGTTTCCCCTTGCTGGTTTAAACGGAACAACCATATCCAAGCACCATACAGCAAATGGCCATGTAATTGGTATGGTCTTGAGTTCCGACATTGGCATATGTGTCTTAGTAGCGTACCTCTGACAACCATTGCATTTTCTCACCAGATCTTCTGCTTGTTCTAAGGCACTTGGCCAGTAGAACCCATGCCGGAATGCTTTTGCCACCAAGGCTCTGGATGAAGCATGATGCCCGCATTCTCCTTGGTGTATATCTCGGAGGATGTCAAGCCCTTCTTCCGAGTCAACGCATCGCTGGAGGACATTGGTTACACTCTGTTTGTACAGCTCGGAATTGATAATCGTGTATGATTTTGCTCTCCACTGAGTTTGCCTGGCTAACACCTCCTCAGTGGGTAACGTTCCATTTTTCAGGAATTGAAATATAGGCAATGCCCAAGCTGGTATTGCTCGTGCAGGGAACACATCCTCATCAATTTCCATCTGATCCACCGGCATAACTTCAACTTCAACCGGATCACGCTGGAGGCCCCGGGTTCGTTGAGATACCCCTGTGTTTCGATGCAGTCCCCGGGTTTCACGCACTACCTCCCATGTCAATGTCCATGGGCTCAGTTCCGGATTTTGTGTCTTCCGGGACATAGATCGAGTCGGTTCCTGGGGACGGCCTGATAGATGGTTTTCTGAGGTGTTCCAATGCTACACCCGGTGGAACTGCTTGTCGGTTGATCCGAGCTTCGATATCATGTCGGCAACCTCATTTTCCACCCGGGGCACATGGTGAAATTCACACCCCTCAAAGTAACTAGATATCTTCTGTACATGAAATCTGTACAGCGCCATGTTTGGATCAAGGGCGTCCCACAGTCCTGATACTTGCTGTACCACTAAATCCGAGTCGCCAAAGCATATGATCCGACGTATCCCAATCTCTTTTGCTACCTTGAGCCCATGCACAAGTGCTTCATACTCTGCGACATTATTCGATGCCGCGAAATGGATTTGGAGCACATATTTCAGCTGATCCTTCTTTGGCGAGGTAAGCACAACTCCGGCGCCTAGCCCGGTTTTTGTTTTTGACCCGTCAAAGTGCATCCTCCAGTAGTTCGGATCTGGTGGCGGTGGTTCGTATTGTACCTCGGCCCAATCTACAAAAAAGTCCGCCACAGCCTAAGACTTGATTGCTTCTCTTCTGTCATATTGTGGCGCATAAGGAGCTAGTTCAATTGCCCATTTTGCAATTCGACCACTTGCATCCTTGTTACCCATTATCTCAGATATGGGAGCCTCACATATTACTTTGATGGGGTTCTCCTCAAAGTAATGCTTTAACTTCTTTGCCGCCATATAGACACCATATGTTACCTTTTGAAAGTGCGGGTAGTTCTGTTTTGAGGCAGCTAATACCTCGCTCAAGTAATACACTGGCCTCTACACCGACTTACCCTCTTCATCGCGCTCCACTACAATCACTGCACCTACAACTCGGTTGGTTGTGGCTATGTAGAGCAACATTGGCTCCTTTGATAGTGGAGAGGCTAACACTGGTTCATTGGCTAACATCTTTTTTAAGTGGGCAAAGGCTTCATCGTCCTGTGGCATCCAAACGAACTTATCCAACTTTTTCATGAGTTGGTAGAGAGGCAATGCCTTTTCTCCCAACCGACATATAAACCGACTCAACGATGCTAGGCACCCAGTGAACTTCTGGACATCGTTAAGACACTTCGGCAGCTCCATTCGTTCAATGGCCCGGATCTTAGTTGGATTAACTTCGATACCTCGGCTGGAGACGAGAAATCCGAGTAATTTTCCAGCCGGGACACCGAAGGTACATTTTTCCGGGTTAAGCTTCATTCGGAACCTCCTCAAGTTCGCGAATGTCCGCCTGATGTCGTCAAGGAGCGTTTTGCTTTCCTTGGTCTTGATAACCACATCATCCACATATACTTGTACATTTTGACCTATTTGGTCGTGCAAACATTTTTGCATACATCGTTGGTACGTTGCACCTGCATTACGTAAACCAAACGGCATAGTGCGATAGCAATAAGCTCCGTACGGGGTGATAAATGCGGTCTTTATTTGATCATCCGGATTCAGAGGTATCTGGTGGAAACCAGAATATGCATCAATGAATGACAACAGTTCACATCCCGCGGTTGAGTCTATGACCTGATCTATCCTTGGCAGTGGAAATGGATCTTTTGGACACGCCTTGTTCAGGTTCGTGTAATCGATACACATACGCCAAACTACTGCCACGTTCGGATCATCCTTCTTCTTTTCTACCAGCACCGGATTAGAGAGCCAATCCAGATATAGTACTTCCATGATAAATCCTGCTGCTAGCAACCGAGATATCTTGTCTCCAATGACTTTTCTCCTATCCTCGGCGAAGCGGCAGAGAGGTTGCTTCACCGGCCTTGCTCCGGGTCTTACGTTCAAAGAGTGCTCGACCAACTCCCTCGGAACACCTTGCAAGTCCTGTGTAGACCAAGCAAAAATATCCCGATTCTCACGGAGGAAGTTGACGAGCTCGCTTTCCTATTTATCATTCAACCCGACACCAATTGTTACGGTGCGCTCTGGGAACATATCATCAACAGGCACTTTCTTAGTATCCTTTGCGGCTTGGAACGAAACGCTACCATGCGGGTTGCTCAGCACTGACATATACTGGTGCGCGGGCTGAGCTAATGCCGTCACCTCTTGGATTTTTCTTTTCTCTTGCGCAATCACGAGTGACTCGGCTAGGTTAGACCCGGCTGAGGCACACTCAATGGAACGTCAGAAATCTCCTGCAATGGTAATCACTCCATTTGGCCCGGGCAACTTCATCTTCAGATAATTGATGTGGCAGCTTACCATGAACTTGTTCAATGCTGGCCTTCCGAGTAACGCGTGATACGCACTTTCCAAGTTCACCACCTCAAACTCCAGATTCTTAGTTCGGCAATTATCTCTCGTGCCGAACAATTTGTTGACCCGGACTTTGCCTATGGACTCACAAGAAATGCCTGGTACAATACCATGGAAAGTTGTCCTTGTAGCCTGGAGCATGTTCTCCGAGATACCCAACTTGCGCATTGTATCCGCATACATAATGTTAATGCTACTACCATTGTCAATCAGTACCTTGGAGAACCTCACATTAATGTTAGGCCCAATGAATGTCGGTCCAGCACTAACGCATATGAACCAAGACTCGACATAAGCTTGGGATGATCTTTGATGTTCCAGGTGATTTCCTGGTCCGACCAAGGTATGTACCTCGTCACCGCTGGCATTACCGCATTGACCTCCATATGTCGGCGCTGCAAGCTTTTCCTATCCGTTTCCTCAGTTGTGAACACACAGTAGCTCTGGTGATGCTCTCTGTACTCATTTCTTCCCTCATTTCCGGGGTACCTATGATCCGGATGGTTTTGATTTTCCACCTAATGCTGCATCCCTTCTCTCATTGTTGTCATACCTCGGTGGAGGGGGAGGCAATATTAGCTGTTGCGTGTTCGCTCTGAAGAGCAATTGCTGCCGGGGTAACTTCTGCCAAGGTTGATCATTCCGGGGTGCCTGAGCATTCCCCGAACCACCTTGTTCTATCTTACGCATCCACTCACATTGCCTCATTGTATGACCCGCTGGGTTACTCGGATTTGGTGTGTGAAACTTACACGGCTGATCCAACATCGACTCATAGGTGTACCTCGGATGGTCCTTCCTTTCTTGCCACTGTTTCTTTTGTTATGGCGTCCAAGTTTTCTTGCCATCGTTTCTCGGAGTCCATTGCCCTCCAGTTTTACGGCGTTGGCCCTCGCTCCAGTTGATCTTGATTCAAGCAACTTGTTGCGAACCGTATCGATGATCTGGTCTATCATCCCTCCTTTTACCTCTGTAGTCATTCCTCCGGGATGATCCGGCTCCATCTCTCTGGTAGTACTCCTCACTCGACTCGTTGGACACGAGGGTAGGTTGAGTTGGATCTCCTAGAGCATATGAATCAGCAATCCGGATCATCTCTGCCAATATGGTGGGCATCTTCCTTTGTAACTTTTGCCACAGTTCGCTTGCATATCTGCATCCCTGTGCAAACCACGCTATGTCCTGTGATTCTATCACGCCCTCACATGAGTTTCTCACGGTACACCATCGAGTTAAAAACTCCCGGTCCGTCTCATTCGGTCTTTGCTTGCACATAGCTAGTGTCTGTGGCCTATTCGGCCTCTGATACGTACTTCAGAAATTGCTGATGAACATCTCTTCAAAATCTATCCAACAGTTAATGCTTCCGGGTGGCAAATTGTTCAGCCATACCCTTGCCGGGCCCTCCAACATCTGGGTAATGATCGTGACCCATCTCAAGTTGCATGTAGCAATTTTCATAGCCGTTGCATAATTTATCAACCAATCCTCCGGCTTAGTGCTGCCGTCATACGTCTTCGTGCCTCTGGGTAACTGGAAGTTAGGTACTGGTGGCTCTTTCATGATCCGGGGTCCAAAACACGCAGGACCCGAGGGACCTTGACTTTCAATCGGTTCCGACCTATACAGTCGATCCAGTTTCAACCTGGCATCATCCGGCATCAAATCCCTGCTTCCCAATCTTGACCCTATCACATGATAGTCCGGCCTTGGGTATCCTGCATTTACCATTTCCGAATCTCCGTCGTTGTACCGGTCTCGTTCTCGTGGCACATCTTTCTGTTGCATACCTCGGCCGGCATTTTGCTCTTGCCTTGGCATATTCCGCTGCTGCGGTTGTCCTGTAGAGTTGTGCTGTCCGGCATTGCCGTTAATAGCGTTTCCTTGACCGGCATTGCCTTGGTCACGGTTACCTCGGCTTACACTCCATCGATCGTCGTTTCTTTGTACTTCTTTTGCCTTTCCTGCCCTTGTCGGGTCATACGGAACAATCTGCTTGTTTCTCCTGGCCGAGGTTACTACCTCCTCTCTCCTTTGACCACCATGAGGGGACGATGCGGCTCCAGCAAATTTCTCCGGGTTACCCACCACCGAATGAACGATCTTGGAGGCTCTAGCTTTCTCCGGGTTTGCCCTAAGCAGTTCCTCATTTTGCCTGTTCGCAATCCGAACCAACTCATTGACCCGATCTTGCTGTCTCTGACGGGCTTCACCCGTCAGACCCTCTAGCTCGGATGCGGCTGCATCTGCTGCTCTGAGGTTTTTCGCCGAGTACTTGAACTTGGCAGCACGGACAAACAGTTTAGACTCCTCAATCCGAGTATCCCTTCTTTGTTCATTTCACTCATAAGATTTCTCCCTTCACTTTTAGCATCTACTTTGTTTTCCTTGGCGTACTCACGCAGCGTCATGTTCAACGATTCTGAGCCACAATCTTTTTCGCTCCTCGAATTTTCGCCTAGTTTCCTCTAGCTCTCGGCTCGAGCGGATCTACTACCGCTGCTACCGGGTTTGCCAGGCTATCCATAGCTTTTCTCAGTACATTCTCAGGCCTCTCTAGTGGAGGACCTCTACCTTTCCTCGGTGCCTTAGGTTTTACCTCCAGATATGGTGTCGGATCCTTGCTTGCGCCTGCCCCCGGCGCAGTCATCATCACTTCAGCACGGTCCGGGGAGCGAGCGATACGCGCCCCGTGAACAACGCTAAGGGGTGGTTCCCCTGCTTCAACGACGCGCCGCGGATGAACGCATGATACGTCAACAGCAACGTAGACCTTGTGCGCACCCAACTTGACGAAGAGGCTATTGCGCGGAAGTGGGCGCGTGCCAAAGCAGCCAGCGTTGTCGCTGACAAAGTCCAGCGCTCCAAAGCGCTGAACAAGCCCGGAGACGATGCGTTCGCCGGTGCCGATGAGGTTTCCCGTCTGGATCTTCACCCCTGCTAGCGCCGCTAGCCCCACGGTGGGCGCCAACTGTCGTAGTGGTGTCACGGCAGATGCCATGGATAGGCTAAAGGTGGGGACTAATACACGCTAGGGGAATCCAGGGAGGGATAGTGAAGTGATTCTCCACACAGAAGTTTATATTTGCTTTGTCTCCAAGGTTACAAGTGCTCCTAGAGCTGTATTGGCGAGAGGAGGAAGAAGGAGCTCTCTTACTCTCGCTCACAGATCACCCTTAAAACCCTAGCCAAACTAGCCAAATCGGAACCCTTTCTACAGAAGCCCTAGCCCTCCTTATATAGGGGGGGGCTAGGTCTCCATCTAGGGCATACGTGGAGGTATATTCCTAGAATATGCCATCTCCCAAAGTAGTAAGCCGACCGGGTTACTTTTCCCTCGTGTCACACATGCAGAGGCTACGTGAGCCTCTGCGGCACCCGCGTCAGCCGACATGGGTATCGTCACCCTTGTCAGCCACGCCTCAGTGGTCCTGCCTTTGTCTGCTTCAGCAAGGCGCTCGTGCAAGGCTTCTTTTGACTAGCGAGATTCCTTCCTTCTCCTAGAAGCTAGATGTGCCCCGGATCATAGTTGATCCGGCCACACCTGTTCCTGCATACAAGTTAAACATGCATTTCCGACTTACTGCTTAAGTCGGTTGAGACTTAGTTAGGCAAATCCCCCCTGGTCCGGGTTACCCCGTGATTCGGCCTGCCTTGAGGTGACCCGGCCAACATCCGCTTTATACCCCGGCGTGACCCTACCCGGGGGTATCCCCCCAACAATATGTTTTGTGGGTTCTGCCGTGAGATATTGTGTAAAGGTATTACTTCATTTTCCACGTGCATGCAAGTGCCTGGTGGGCATCTTTGAATCGTTTTTATGCGGGTTTGGCGGGAATCGCTAAAATTTGCATAGGTTCGATTCGAGGGTGTTACATGATGACTCCGACAACGAGTACTGGAACTCACCTTCCCCGCCACGTGCATGTGTCATCACGGCCGCCGACTACGCCAACGAATCCGACAAGGAGCGCCTCACGACGAAGATGCTCATCCGCGACTTGGAGCTTGAGCGGGAGGCGGAGGAAGAGATCGAGGTCGCTGACGCGCGCCGGGCAGTTAAGCTTGTCGAGGCGTGGTTGGCGTGGTAGCGGGAGGAGGAGCGCTGAGCAAGGGAGCGCGTTGCCACGATGTTCATGAAGATGGAGCTCGTGGACCTGATCGACCTCACGGACTGAGGTTAACGCCGCCACAACCTGCTCAATTTTGGTCTAAGTTAAGGCGGCGTCCACCGCTAGTAGATTTTCTTTGTAAATTGTAGTTTTTGTGAATCTACACTGTGTGTAATTAGAACTAATTCACGCCAAAACCTTCTCTGATCGATGAACTATGCCGCGATATCTTCAAATTCGAATATACAGTTCGTGTTTTACAGTTTTCGTTCCGTGCCATGATGAATACGACCTGTTTTTCGTTTTCGGAAGCCTATACAAAAGGTTTTATAGTTTGCTAGTTTACATGCATCGTTAGTGTTGCTCTAACTTTCTAGCCCAAAAGCCCGAGTGTCTAGGAGGCAGCATACCAAACAACACGTCTCTTGGAAGCCCCATGCGGCCATGCACGTACGCACTATGGGCACGATATGATTATACACAAACATGATTAATACAATGCACTCAGAGCTTCTCCACTCGGGGCCCTAAGCCCCGCTAAAGGGCTATCAGAGGGTGCCAGCGTCCAAAATCATGCCCAACCCACCCCCATTCTTTTTTAGGCCGGCACACTCTGTTTTGTTATACGGCACCGCCAGGCTGAACCCAACCCACTAGGGGGCTAGCGGGGACACCGGATGAAGTTGAAAACACCATGGGCTAGCCCTGACAGCGGGAGAAAGGAGCGTCGACCATAGAGCCCCTTAGTTCTCATCCTTTTCGCCACTTCCTGCTCTACCTTCCCTCCCTTTTCCCGCTATATGTAAGCGCCCCTCCCCCTCTCTCCTTCCTCGTGCCACCACCATGGAGAGACATAGTCTCAGTTTCTATGAGTCTGTGATGTTTGCCCACTACGACATCATCGTCCAGCCGCGAGCAATGCTTCTGGGCGGCTTCGAGCTCATGTACGCAAGTGTGACTGTGGCGCAACCCTTGCATGACACCGAATTAGTGATGCAGATCAAAGAGTGCCGCACGCTGCAAGCTGTTGGAGCGGAAGAGGGAAATGGCCCAGTACACGCCCACGAGCGCGTACTGGCCGAAGTGGTTCGAGAAGGAGCGGAAGGCTGAGCTTGCGCTATGCCGAGCTCACCGGCGGTAGCTCCACCCGAATTTGGGCAACCCGAAGGGAGGCAACACTTCTGGGTAGTGCCCGGGCATACAATCTACACCACTATCAATGCGGCGCGCCGTGAAGAATTCATGAGGAGGGCAGAAGCCACTAGGATCGCCGACCTCGATTCCAACATGAAGGAGGAGGACATCGACGTGGCGGATGACATTGATGACGAAGAAAACGACAACAGTAGTGGAAGCGGCATAGTCGACTATGATTACCTTCGTCGTCGTTGAAAGGATCGTATGGGCACCTAGAGGGGAGGGGTGAATAGGTTCTACTTCAAATTTTACTCCTTTTCAATTTAGGGTATGACACAAAAGGTAAATTCTCTAGATATGCAACTAAGGTGAATTTACCTATATGTCTCACTAGCACAACTAACTAAGCAAGAGCAAGATATAAGCAAGGTGCGGTAAAGGATAGAAGTAACCAAAATGGAGAACGCGGAGACACAAGGATTATTTCTTGCAGTTCCTTCCTTTTGAGAGGAAGTACGTCTATGTTTGGAGAGGGGGTGGTATCAAACCACCAATGCCACGAAAGGCCTCCCTTGTTCTCCGGTGAACCTCACCCAAAGGGATCGATTCACTCTTCCACTATATCGGCAACCTCCGAGGTGGTAGCCGGCACCTTTACAACAAGTTCGAGGCACACATCCACAACTGAATTGGAGGCTCCCGAATCCAAGCAAGTTGTCACAACAATCAAATACAAGCTTGTAAGAACCAAATCAAGGCCTAGGGTTTCCACTGAAACCCTAGGGCAAGGGGCCCTCAAGTGAATGAGGGGGAAATGAATATCTCTCTTGGTGAAGCTGTAGATCAAGGCCTCCTCCTTCGATTCCCCATAGACCAGGGATTTTTGGTGGTTGTAGAGGGATATCTTGTTGATTTGGTGGCTCTAATGGGGGTGTTCTTTTCTGGAACAAGCAACTGGAGGTAGGGATGAAGTCCCCTATTTATAGCCCAATAGATTTCTAACCAGTTTCTGCCCATTGGGGAGTTTCCACACCGGAAACTCTGGTCTGTAGAGCGGAGCTAGAGATTCCAGTCTGTCTCTGGTCCATCTCCGGACCACCATACAGAATGTTCAGGGCCTGGTCTTGATGCTTCCTCCGGAGATTTGGTAGGAACTCCGGACCTGAGCACATCAGAGACTTCGGACTGTTCAATCCGGAGAATCTAGTCTATCAAAGTACACCGGAGATTCTGGCCAATATCCGGCCTAACTCCGAACCCCTAGTCAGAATGTCCCTGAGCTTTATCTTGGATCCACTCTAGAGGTTTGAGGCGAAACTCCGGATCACACTGGAGACTCCGGTCTTGCACACCGGAGACTCCGGTCTGTACTTTCTAGGAAACTTTTGTTTCAGCCAGGGATTTTTCCACTATGACACTGACTTTTCCCTTTTCAATAGATTGACCTGGCAATATTAGCACACTGTAAAATGATCCTCAAGTTGTTAACGAACACCAAAACTGATTAAGACAATAAATGTCCTTTCAATCTCCCCCTTTTTGGTGTTCGATGACAACAAGAGGTTTTGCATGAAATTCTTAAAAAACAAGAGGTTTTGCATGAAATTATCCTCAAGAGGTTTTGCATCAAGATATACATGTAGTGCAACACATATTAGATAATAGAAGGTAAAGGCTCACATAGCCTGGGCATAGCGTGTCCATACAAATAGTAGATATTATCACAAGAACCAAATAAAGCAAACGTTCGAATTTTTAAGATAACGACATAGGAAAATACGAAGCAACCAAATGCCCAACCCATGCAAATCCCGGATGACCCTAATAGACATCTTCTCCCCCTTTGGCATCGAAAAACACCAAAAGGGGAAAAGACCAAGCTACCGCCCCAAAGGATCACTCATAGTCGTCATTGTCCTCATCCTCATCCTCTTCTTCCTCCTCGATGTAGTCATCATCACCACCTGGAGCCATGGGACCTTTACCATGAGGGCGAGAGGAGGAAGTACCCTGAGAAGCAAAACCATATGTGACCTCTGAGAAGGTCTTCCAATCAACCAGGTTGTCATTCCTAGCATTCCATGCCCCCAAAGAGAGTGTGTGAACTGATTCTGCAGACGGTTCAGCCCCATGCTCATCAGTGTATTCTGCCTCCCCTTCCTCTTCTTCCTCTTCTCCTTGAGCCTTGATTTCCTTAAGGAGCTTCTCAATTCTGTTGTTGCTCTTATAAGAGGCATGTTGTTCCTTGTGAATGTCCACATTCATGTAACACAATGTCTTCTCCTAGAATGATGCCTTCTTGACCTTCTCCTGAACATACTCATGTGTGACAGGTGCCATAGGAGCATTGGAAGCATTCTTCCTCCTAGATCCCCTTGGTGGAGTGGGAGCCCGCTCAGCCTTAGAAATTCCATCATCCTCACTAGCATATGGTTGCCTAGGAGCTGGACCCATTCTTACTTTCTTTTGGAGAGCCACATAGACATGTTATTCAAGGTTGGGTGGAAGGGCGAGAGGTGAACCATGAGCTTGAGTATTGATGAGCCTCATCACAAGATCTGCATATGGAGGAGATTTTCTGAAGAGAATGGCATGATGCATCTCCTCAAAAATAAAGTCCATGATGTCAATAGTGAATCCGTCAGCAGTAGGCCCAGCACAAACCACCTTGTGAGCATGATGGAGTAAGTTGACAAGTCCACATCAAATAGCATCATTGTTTCCAGCACTAGGTAAAATGGTGTGTCGAAAGATCCTCAACAACAGATTGTAGAGAGGCTTGAGTCTCTTGGACTCCCCAATAGTGCTATCTTTCCCATAGAGAGGTGCTAGCTTGTTTTTTCTTTCTCCAAGAGCAGCATCATGCATGCAGTGGCCAATAGGAACATACACCCCACTAAAGGTCTGGTGAATGACTCTAGCAAAATCATAAAAGTTTGAAGATCAGCGGAAGTTACCGGTCATCCATGTCATGGTCCTAGCTTCATATGATCAAATACAAGTGTGGCATAGAATTGTTGAACCAGGGCAATGTTGTAGTCCTCATGGAGCTCCATAAGATTGTGTAGACCAAGCTTCACAGTGACCCAAAGAGCATCTGTGAAGTAGTCATTAACACACATGTAGGGGAAGTCCATATACCGTTGTGGACAAACTAGGGACTTGGTGAGCTTGTGATAGATATCCGTCATGAATACATTTTGCTCCTTCCTCCAATAACATGGGTCATCGCTGGTTCTTGGCAAGTAATAGAACCTTGTCTTGCATAACTCACGATATTCTTTCTTTGACATATGGGCAAGAGACCGCAAATTGTCATACTTGGACCTTTTGGCATGGTTTTCTTACTCAATGTGCTCATGGTCCCTTCTCATATATGCAGCATCTCTGGCCAGTTGCTTCTGGTTAGATGGCGGAATAACATATTGTCCAACTTCTTCATCAAACTGCGGGTCCCCTCTTTTGGACTTGGCTTTGGTGCGACCACGACGAGAACCAGAGCCACATGCGAGTATAGAGGAAGGTGGATAGAATGGAGGTAAGCATCTATGTCCCGGATACAAAACAAGACCCTCAAGCCCTTGCAGGATGTGCTAGAAGTGAACCACACCGGAGTCTCCGGTGAACACCGGAATCTCCGGTCGGACCAGAAAATTTGGTCTGGAGATATCGGGTTGAACATGGAGGCTGCAGGAGGCATTACTTCTAGTAGATCGGGCAAATAATCAAAGCGATTGTGATAGTAGTGCACGCATAGATGAGTTTCCAGTGAAAAGATCAGTACATTGCTCAAAATAAACGAAGGGGATGAACCCTAGGTCCATGGTGAGAGAGAGGGTACCAGATCTGTCCATTGGAGAGATTCCACCAGTGGGGAACAACCCAAGGGTGGTAAGGGTGGAGGTGGCCAGCGACACGATGGATCCCAGCAGCTACTGGGCCCCGAGGCGGCGATTTTGGAGGAGGAGGTGATGGGTGTGAGAGTGGAGGTCAGGGTGGAAGAAAGAGTTTTGTGTGCCTCTTCCACCCCGAACTCCTTTAGTAACTGCCCGAAACCGTCCCAGACCAGAGATTCCGGTCCAATGGACCGAAAACTCCGGACTGACCGGAAACTCCAGTGTAAGCACACCGGAATCTCCGGCGCTCTTCGACCAAAACTACCAGATTCAAGCGTATGGGGACATATATGATGGAGAACAAGTTTTGTATAAAGCGAAAAGGCTTGGGTTAAGATGCCAAACTATGAAGAACCAAGACTCAGTGAAAACTCAAGATAAATATCCAATAAATCTCAAATTCAATCAAAACATGAACCAACTCTTCACAACAAAGAGGGTGGTGGCCGAGGACACCATGTAAGAGCATCTGTACCAGAGACTGCAAACGTGCATACCGCAAACATGGTTTGCGGTAAACTACAAACCACGTTTGCGGTATGAAATTTTCTACGGCGAAACAGATACACTATAATGAACTGCATATTTAAAAATAAAACGTTGGCGCTAGTTCATACATACGGGGGAGAGTTTTGATCACATCCAAGATCACCATATTTATGTCAAAATATTGGATGTCGCGCCCTACATCCAATCTAGCCACCGGTGGTACCGACTCATCGGAGAGTCCACGGCGTCGTTGTCCGCCGCCTACTCAAAATCAGAGTCAGAGCTGTCATCAGAGTAGTTGAGTACGAAGACCCCGAGTTGGGCCTTGTGCTCATGGGTGGAGTGGCAATAGACGCGGCGGAGCTCCCGCAGCCCGGCCTCGTACTCATGGCGGTGCCACTTCGTGCGGGCCCACACGTCCGAGACGAGGGTCCCGAGAGAATTGAACTTCGCTTCGCAGACCTCGTCATCCTCCTCCGAGCCGGAGTCCGCCTACTCATGGTTGCTCTCCTCGTCAGAGATGTGGCCCCACCATGCGACAGCGGGAGCTGGGGCGAGGGCGGGCACGGGAGCTGGAGGTGGCGCGCAAACTACCGGCGATAGCGCGTGGAGGCGTGGGACCACGCTCATGGTGACCCGAGAGCTACCCGCCTCAGCATCATGCGCGGCGGGCGTGAATCCTGCTCGGAGGACGTCACGCGAGAGTGAGCGAGGGTGCCACATGCGCGAGCCTGCTTGGAGCGGCGCCGGTGGAACTCCTCCTCGCTTAGCGGAGGCGCAAAATCTCGACCGCCGGAGCTCCCTCCGTGCCACGGCGAATGGCCGCCTCGTCCGGCCAAATCCCAACACGGTTGGCTGGCCATGGCATGGCAGGGTGGCTGGGAGGTGGTGGGTGGCGGCAATTTGTTTTCCGGTGAAGGACTCGGCCTGAATCTGAGCGAGCGGCGGCGGCGAGGGTTCCTGCGCAGGAGAGAAGGGGGGAGAATGGGATGCGTTTTACCGCATCCGACCCCTCTAGTCCCTTATATATGCGGGATGGATGGGCCGTTTTGCGGGAAATGGCAAAAAAATTCCAGTATGGCCCATTTTGCGGTATCTACAAATGCCATTTTTGGGCTCGATAATGCATATCTGCCCAAAATTTTGCGGTATGGCCTATAGGCATGACACAACGAAGAATTATCCTTGGGTTCATAGCCACTACTCATCAATGAAGCTTTCATATCAAAAGAATGATACTAAGATAATTTAGTTTCTTAATTTTGGCATTGTGGGGGAGGGATAGCCCAATATATTAGGACTGCACTCCCCCTATGTCCAGGCTTGCACCTAAACCACACAATGATCAAGTAATAGGTGAGTATGTAGGATGATCAAGTCAAACTTCTTGAATCTACGATATTTAGTTCATTTCTCAAATAGCAGAACCTTGCTTCATCAAGTGGCTTCATGAATATATCAACAAGTTGGTCTTTGGTTGACACATAGGATAACTCAATATCTCCCCGGGCAACATGATCTCTAATGAAATGATGACGAATCTCAATATGCTTTGTCCTTGTATGATCCACCGGATTGTAGGCAATCTTGATAACACTTTCATTGTCACATAAAAGAGGCACTTTGTCACAATGGACACCATATTCCTTTAAAGTTTTCCTCATCCATAACAATTGGGTGCACGCACTAGAAGCAGCCACATACTCAGCCTCAGTGGTGGAGAGAGATATACAGTTTTGTTTCTTAGAAGACCAACACACAAAGGATCTATCATCCTTATCACCAGCCCAATCCGAATCAGTGTATCCACAAAGAGATAATGTTGAGCCCCTATGATACTACACACCATAATTTGGGGGTATGAGCCAAATATAGAAAGATTCTTTTGACCGCCATCAAGTGGCTTTCTTTAGGAGCCGCTTGATATCTTGCACATACTCCTACATTTAACACAATATCGGGTCTAGATGCACATAGATAAAGCAAAGAACCAATCATGGATCAGCATACCTTTTGATCCACATCTTTACCATTTGGATTTAGTTCAAGATGAGTATTTGTTGCCATGGGAGTAGGAGCTCCATTTAGTTCTTTCATGTTGAACCTCTTGAGCATGTCTTGAGTATATTTGTCTTGATTGAAGAAGGTTCCTCCCCTTATTTGCTTGATCTCAAAGCCAAGGAACAACCTCAACTATCCTATCATAGACATCCTGGACCTACCAGTCATAAGCTTTGAGAATTCATCATTAAACGCTTTGTTAGACGAGCCAAAGATAATATCATCAACATATATTTGGCAAACGAAAAGTTCCACGTTGACTTTCTTAGTAAAAAGGGCGGGATCAATTTTCCCAACTTCCAACCACGGTCAAACAACAACTCTCTAAGGTGCTCATACCACATGCGTTGAGCTTGTTTAAGCCCATAGAGCACCTTATCAAGCTTGTAGACGTGATTTGGGAAGTTGGGATCCTCGAACCCTGGGGGTTACTTAACATAAACCAACTCATCCAATGGACCATTTAGAAAAGTACTTTCGATATCCATTTGTTGAAATTTAAAATTATGGTGTGCAACATATGCAAGAAGGATACATATGGACTCAAGGCGAGCCACGAGAGCATAGGTCTCTCCATAATCAATGCTTACAATTTGAGAGAACCCTTGAGCTACTAATCTTGCCTTGTTCCTCACAACAATTCTATGTTCATCTTGCTTGTTCTTGAATATCCATTTAGTGCCAATAACATTGTGGCAATCTTTGGGATTTTCTACTAACTTCCATACTTTGTTTCTCTCAAAGTTGTTGAGCTCCTTATGCATGGCTTCTAACCAATCTGAATCTTCAAGAGCTTCCCACACCTTTTTGGGCTCCACCATGGATATATGAGCTTGATGCTCACCAAAATGCTTCAATTGAGCTCGAGTGGACATTCCACTCCTCAGATCACCAAGAACATTCTCAGGAGTGTGGTCTCTTCTTTCCAACATTCTATCCACTCTAGCTTTGTGATGAGTTTCGACCTCCATGTTGTTTCTTGTGGGGATATCTTCATCATTCTAGTCCTCGTCTTGACCTTCATTTTGACCTTGATCAACAAAGGGTTCATTTTCATCAATATGAGGTATAGGTTGATCCTGGTCTTAATTAGGCATACTAGTTGAAAGGTGTTTAGATGATCTTGGAGATGACTGAATAAATCTGTTTTGTGCAACTGACTGCGCAGGGCTGGACAATCTGGTCAAAGGAGAGACCGGATAATCCAGCCTGGAGCTTCCAGCCTGATCAACTTGGTGAGGGTTCTCAGCTTGTCTTTAGTTTGGGTCATCATTATCCTCAATAATAGGAGCTTGTTGAAGTTGTGAAGATGAGGGCTCCACTTGAGTAGAGCATAGTCCTTCTCGATCCGCCACAAGGGGTTCCTCAATAGGGCGGATGAATCCCGCACCCATTCTTCTTATTGCATCTTGAGGAATTTCATCATCTACATCACAAACATCAACATGCCCCGCTTGGGGGCCATCATATTCTTTGAAAATCACAGTACAAGATTCTATGATAATTCCAGAGAGTTTATCATGGATTCTATAAGTGTGGGAATCAAGACCATAGCCAACAAAAATACCCTCGAAAGCTTTGGAATCAAATTTGGACAAACAAACACCTTTTATGAGATAGAAACACTTATAACCAAACACCCGGAAGTATGAAACATTGGGCTTGTTACCGGTAAGTATTTCATCTGGAGTCTTGATCAACTCTTTGCGGAGGTAGAGCCGGTTCGATGCATGGCATGCAGTGGAGATTGCCTCAACCCAAAAATTGTATGGAGACTTAAACTCTTCCAACATGGACCTTGCCATATCCATTAATGTTCGGTTCTTCCTCTTAGCTACACCATTTTGTTGAGGGGTATATGCAGCAGAATATTGATGTTTTATCCCCTCATCACTAAGAAATCCATTCAATGTGTAGTTCTTGAACTCGGTGCCGTTGTCGCTTCTTATCACCAACATAGGGACATTGTATTAACGTTGAACCATATTGACAATGTCGATGAAGTATTATTGGGTCTCACTCTTCAACTTGAAGAAATATACCCATGTATATCTTGAGTAGTCATCAACAATCACCAGACAATATTTCTTCCCACCAAGACTTGCATGAGATGGAGGACCAAAGAGATCCACATGAAGGAGCTCCAAGATCCTCTTGGATTTTATAATGTTGTTTGGTTTGTTGGGAGAGTTATGCATCTTTCCTTCAACACAAGCCTTGCACACACAATCTTTGGCAAAACAAACATTTTCTTTTAGTCCAACAATATGGCCACCCTTGTGGAGACTTTGCAAAGTTCTCATGTTGACATGGGCTAGTCGGTGATGCCATAACCAACCCACATAAGCCTTTCCGAATAAGCACATCGCACTTTTAGTGGTTTTCCTGAAAAGTCCACCACATACAAGTCATTTTCGACGTACCCAATGAAAGCAACCTTTAGAGTCTTGCTCCACAAGAGAACCATAATATCATCATCAATAAATACAGAAAAGCCCATCTTCCAAGAGCACGGACTGAAAGAAAATTATATCCAAGAGTCTCAACAAGCATGACGTCCACGAGAGTAATATCATGTGCCACCACAACCTTTCCAATACCCATTACCTGAGATTTTTACTTATCAACATATGTGACAGTTATATGATCTTGATTTGGCTTAATCTCCGTCATTATCGCCTTGCTTCTGGTCATGTGACTTGTGCAACCACTATCAAGCACGCACTTCGACCCGCCGGAAGCATAGTTCTACAAGAAATCAAACTAGTTTTTAGGTACCCATTTTCCAATGGGTCCTCTTTTGTTAGTGATAAGGGTCTTGGGAACCCAAATAGACTAAGCAATATAACCATCAAGTGTCCCAACATATTATGCATAAACATCACCAAAATAATCACGCATTAATACATAGTGAGGGTTAGCAATTCCTGCAAAGTCATCTTGTGGCATAGTTTTACCACTTTTGGTATTTCTCACAATGGTGTTGTCCTTTGCTTGTGTGGGCTTGCCCTTCTTTTTCTTGTTGTTCTTCTTCTTGGCCTTGGACACATAGCCAATGCCTCTTTTCTCATTACTTGACCTTTGCTTACTTAAAAGGTCATCAAGAGACTTGTTCCCTTCGGGGAAGGTGGCCTTTGCAAGTTCCCCCTTCAACCTAGCATTTTCTTCAAAGATATTTGTACTACTAGAGGGAACAAAAATACTAGGTGAGGCAACATTTGTCAATTGAGTTTGAAGTTGTCACGAGACTTTGTGAGTGTCAAGAGTTCACTTTCCAAGGCCTTGTGAGCCTTGTCAAGATTCTCAAAGTCCTCAGCAAGTTTGTCATGAACAATACCAAACTCAGTCTTATCATTTTTAGCCTTTTTATACTTAGCAATGGCATGATTAGGTTCCTTAATAAGTTTAGAGACAATTAGATCATTTGAATCATCGAGGCCTTCAAGTTTTTCTTCAAGAGACTCCCTAGTCTCTTGCTCTTCTTCTAAAGCATTGGTTAGAGCATCCTTCTCAAGGATGTGCTCCCTCCCAAGTTTGCACCTCTCATCAAGAAGCTCTTACATGTGAGAGAGTTGATTCAAGAGATTTACAAAGTGCTTCTTTTGCTCCCCTTGCAAGTTAGTCATATAAGTATCAAAAGCAACTAATTCCTTATTCACCTTAAGATTTAAATCATCATTTATTATAGAGGTGGAGAGAGGGGATGATGATACCTCCGATGCTCTTGCCAAAAGGCAAGTGACATTCTTGTTGGAGATACTCTCATTTGGAGAGTCGAAGAGTGAGAAAGTGGGTGTAGAGGTGATGGCCATGGCTGCCACACCATTCGATGTTTCTTCTTCTTCTTTCTTATCTTCATCATCGGATGAGAACTCTTCATGTGCTAGCTGACTGAATGTCAGCTAACTTCTTGTTGGTGGCATTCTTCTTGTTGAAGGGCTTCTTGAAAGGGACCTTTGCCTTTTTATTCAAAACAAGTACACCGCCATGATCTTATCTCTTTTCATACGGACATTCAGCAACATAATGATAGCGGTTACCACAGTTCAAGCAAGTTATCAATCTTGAACCATTCTCTTTTCTACCACTTGGGCTGCTTCTTCGTTGCATTTCCATTTGGCCTTGGCGGGATCTTTCCAAAAATTCTTGCATAAAAGGCCATGTATTCACCATGAGCAACCTTGAAATCTTCGAGGTGGCTCATAGAAAGTACTTAATCACTTCCTTCTTATTCCACATACTCCACAACCTTGGACTTCTGATGGCTCAAAATATATTGAGCTTGTTGGGAACCCTAAGAGGGAGGTATGATGAGCACAACAACAAGTTTTCCCCTAGTTATGAAACCAAGGTTATTGAACCAGTAGGAGCAAGGACACAACTCCAAGGTGTTGTTTCCAACTTGGAATCCTACACAACACAACCACATAACTTTGCCCCAACTTACAGTGAGGTTGTCAATCTCACTGGTTTGGCCGAAAACAAAGGATTAAACATATTGCGTAGAAGATAGTAATTTTCTTGCAGAAAGTAAACAGTAAACAGTAAATGGTAGATAATTTATCAATGGTAAAAGAATGCACCAGGGTCCATAGTTCACTAGAGGTGATTGTCCTTAAGATAAATAACATGTTGGGTGAACAAATTACAGCGGGTCAATTGACAGACTCGAGAAAGCATACCATGCATATACTAATCATCTTGACTCCTATGAGATTTGATTGGGCATTACAACATTATACATAGACCGTAATCCAACTACATCTATGACTAATAATCCACCTTCAAGTTATCATCCGAACCCCCTCATTATTAAGTTGTAAGCAACAGATTATTGCATTAAGCAAAGTGTGTAAAGTAAACAATACGATTGTCCCATGGACAAAGGATTGATGTTTTCTCCCTAGTAGCAACATCACATCTAGTACCTTAGAGATTCCTGTCCCTTCCCCAGATTACTAGAGGCATGAACGCACTATCGAGCATAAATACTCCCTCTTGGAGTTGCTAGCATCTACTTGGACAAGATAGCTACTAACAACGGAAAGAATGCAAGATCACAAATAACATAGACATGATAGAATCAATAATCAATCTGAAATAGCATCTCAATATCCATCGGATCCCTGCAAACACAACATGTAAGATTACAAATAGATGATCTTGATCATGAACGGAGCTCACAAGATCTAAACATGATAGCACAAAGGAGGAGAACCAACCATCTAGCTACTACATGGACCCGTAGTCCAGGGATGAACTACTCACGCATCACACTGGAGGCAGTCATGGTGATGAAAGAGGCCTCCAGGGTGATCTCTTCCCTCCAGCAGGGTGCCAGGAAGAGCTTCGGATCCCCCCGATTTGGGGATCAAGATGGCGGTGACTACAGACTCTTCCGTGGATTTCTGTGGGATTTTGATCGGGTACTTAGGGTTTTCATCCTGGGAGGCTTTTATAGGCAGAAGGGTAAGGTCGGTGGAGCACCAGGGGGCCCACACTCGGTGGCGCCGCCTGTGCCGCTCGTAACACCTGGTGCGCCACTTCGTCTCCCCTCCGGACTCCGTGTTGCTTCGGGTAAAATATTGACTTGGGCTTTTGTCCGGTCCAATTCTGAGAATATTTCCTTACTAGCTTTTCTGAAACCAAAAACAGCAAAAAACAGGCAACTAGCACTATGGCATCTTGTTAATAGGTTAGTTCCATAAAATGTATAAAAATACCCCAAAGTGTGGACAAAACATAAGAAAGTAGATACTAAACAAACATGGAATATCAAAAATTATAGATACGTTTACGACATATCAACATCCCCAAGCTTAACTCCAGCTTGTCCTCGAGTAGGTAAGTGATAAAAAAATTGAGGTGACATGCACCATCATAATCTTGATCAAGATATTTGTAAAACATTGATAGCTAGGATCATAGTACTCTAACATGGACATGAAAGATATAGTTCTAACAACAAGACATAGCAACTATGTTGTAACATGAAAATGTACAAACAAAAGATTCATGAATAACAATGCTTTGAAAGACGTTTGTTTGTTTCACATATAGAAAACATAATGAGAATGGTATTCAGCTTGTCCCGCATGGTGTAGCAAAACATAAATGCATAGGACACCTTCAAAGTTCATAAGGATGACTAGATACAAATAGTTTAAGAACAAGCAATATCAAAGTTATGCATCAATCAACAAGTCTTGGGACAATGCACATTAAACTAAGAATGGCCACTATGCTCTCTCAATAGGTGCATAAATATAGAAGATGGAGACTCAACATAAAAGTAAAAGAAAGGCCCTTCATAGAAGGAAGCAGGGATTAAAGTCTCATAAAGAGCTTCCAAAAATTATGGTACTTATTAGCTTTCAGATCTCATTACCCCTATCATAAGCATATTTAGGCGATTAAGGTTAAAGTGAACAAATATGAGGATATGCTTGACAAGTTATAAGCTGAAAATCTCATGCCCCTTGCTTACGAGTATCGAACCTCATGCTACTCAACTTTAGTCACAAATAAGTTCTTGTCATTGCAAGTATATGTGTATCATAGAGAATTGCCAACGGGGTACCCCTTTCCCCATGATACAGGAGCTTTCCCATATCAAAATGACAAGGCAACAGACAATGAGCATCTCAGCGATCCTTTTATTTGCTATTTGCATAGGGGTTTCCCCTTTTTTATTGAGGATGCTTCATAGATTGCTCACTATGGTTATGCTGCAAGTTTCCACCATGATTAGGCATGGCTTAGGCTAGCCGCCCAGGCATTTCTCTAACACATATACAAACTCCATGAGCTTACAAGCTCCCCTTTCATTTCAGACCACCGGGATCCATAAGCAAAAGAACATGATGTCAACTAAATAAAGTGCAATGTTGAAAGCGTTCCCCATGGTAACATGGTTCTGCTAATTCACAACTTACAAAACGCAAGCATATACGCAACATAGATGGGCACAATGGTTCAAGTTTATTAAGTGCAAGAGGTAAAGTGTGCCATCAAGTTCATGAGAACTTTAATCACTAATTTTCACATAACAAGTTTAATTCGGAAGGTAGATAAAAACATGAATATACTTGGAATAGCAATAATGCTAATAGGTAGGTATGGTGGACTCTTTGGAATAACTTAGTTTTATTTGGAGTTGGATGCATTAGTGGAACTCATACTTGGTACATGTGGAGGCTAGCAAAAGACTGGGAGCGACCAACTAAGAGAGCAATAATGGCCATAATCATGCAAAGCGACAAAACATTATTAATTAAAGCATAAAGTGATATTACAAGTCGAAAACTAAATGATCATAGAGGCTATGGTGACTTGGTATAGTCTTAACATGGTGTGAGCATGCGCCAAGTTAACCCAAATAAAGCATCAAAGGAGAATACCACAATATTATGCTTTTATATGCTAAAACAACGCATGATTCTTTTAAGGCACATTAATCAATCTCAATTGTTTGTAACAAGTCATGCTACAGCAATAATCACTAAGCATAAAGTCAAAGCAATATCAAACATGACATGATAAAGTCTAGGCCACAGTCAAAACAAGACTCCTTTGATACCACTTATAAGCATGAACTTTCCTACTCTTTTCCAATCCAAATCAACTTATTTGAAACTATGTATGAATGCGGGGGTCCAACCAATTTATTTAGGCAAACTAAGCAAAAGAAAACAAAAACGATGACGCTCAAAGAACAACACAATTGTGCATGAAACAATAAAAATGAAGTGTTTGGAAGAAACCTGAGATTTTTATTAATGAAGAAGGGGATGCCTTGGGCATCCCCAAGCTTTGACGCTTGTACTTCTTGAATATTTCTTAGGGTGACACGGGTGGCATCCCCAAGCTTGAGATTTTGTCCATACTTCATCTTATCATATTGTTCTTCCCTACACTTTAAAATTTCCTTCATACAAAACTTCACACAATCTTCATTAGCAACATTAGTGTACTTAAGATAATAAGTATTTAGGTTCAGTTTCAACACAAGTAAAACTTTCATTAAAACACAAGCTACTGTAGCACTTCCTTTTAACAATTCAAGAAATTGGCAAGAACTCAAAGAGAAAGAGATTTAAGAGGCAAATACAAATAATGGCAGAAATCATCAAAATGCAGAAACAGTAAAACCAATTTTTCCGAAGACCTTCTGTTGCTCAAATAGAAAAGTGTTAAACTAACGAAAGTTAGATAATAACCTGGGGAAGAAGCACAAAGAATTATAGCTCAATCTGATGTACAGAGATTTTCGAATTTTTACAGTGAAGCACAAAAATCTGTTTCGGGACAGCAACTTTCCCAAGCATTATTTCTCTCTTATTAGAGGTTATTCTTGGCACAAAAACCACACAAAAATGATAAGGAGAGGTTATTACTAAGGTAATAACTTCCAAGACTCAACAAAATAAAAATTTATTGACTAAAAATTTGGGTTATCTCCCAATAAGTGCTTCTCTTTAACGCCTTTGAGCTAGGCATAAGAAGCAAAAATTAAGTATTTTCAAATGAAGAAGCATTAAGAGCAAATTTTGTTTTAATAGGAGAGGCAAAAGAAATCTTCTCTCTCTTCCTAGGAAAGTGTTCTATTCCTTTCTTGAATGGGAATTGATATTTAATGGTGCCTTCTTTCATATCAATAATGGCACCAACAGTTCTAAGAAAACGTCTTCCCAAAATAATAGGACAAGAAGCATTGCATTCAACATCCAAAACATAGAAATCAACGGGGACATAGGTATTGTTAACCATAATAAGAACATCATTAATACTCCCCATGAGTTTCTTTTTAGCATTATCATCAAGTTGGACATTTAAATAACAATCTTCCAATGGTGGCAAATCAAGCATTTCATAAATCCTTCTAGGCATAATAGAAACACTACTATCAAGATCACATAAAGCTTTTAGATCAAAATCATTCACTTTCATATTAATGATGGGTTCCGAACCATCTTCTAATTTCATATGAATAGAAGCTTTATGTTTCATCTTTTCTTCTTTATTTTTTATGAGAGCATCAGTAATGTGTTTTGTAAAGGCCATATTCATAGCACTAGCATTAGGACTTTTAGCAAGCTTTTGTAGGAACATAATTACTTCAGAGATATTGCAACCATCAAGATCAAAATCATAATTACCATCCAAGGTAGTAGAGCTATTGTTTCCCATATTTCGAAGAATTTCAGCATTTTTATTAGAAAAGGTTCCATTGGTTTTAGGCATTGTTGCAAAAGGAATGGGGACTTCATTTGGTTTGCTAGCATCAACATTAGTGGTGGTGATAGTACAAATACTACTATTTCTAGCAATTTCATCTTCTCTTTCCCACTTAGCATGCAATTCAGCTAACAGTCTAACATTTTCAACAATTCTAACTTGTATGGCATTAGTAGAAGCAAAGGGATTTTCAATGGTTTCAGGTTTAGCAGCCATTTTATCAATCAAAGAGGATTATGCTTTAGACAAAGATGATATATTTTTTCAGCATTCGAAAGTTTTTCCTCAACAATTTTATTGAAAGTAGTTTGTTTACTAATAAAATCTTTAAGCTTGACTTCAAGTTCAGAGGGTGCACTCCTATTATTGTTGTAGGAATTTCCATAAGCATTACCATTATTGGGAGGATATGGCTTATAATTATTATTACCAAAATTATTCCTGTAGGCATTGTTTCTAAAATTATTATTTCTAATAAAGTTCACATCAACTTGCTCTCCTTGAGCAACCAAAGAGGCTAAGGGAACATGATTTGGGTCAATATGAGCTTTCCCATTAACAAGCATATACATAATAACATCAATTTTATCACTCAAGGAGGAGGTTTCTTCAACATAATTTACCTTCTTGCCTTTTGGAGCTCTCTCAGTGTGCCATTCAGAATAGTTAACCATCATATTATCAAGGAGCTTTGTTGCAGCACCCAAAGTAATGGTCATAAAGGTACCTCAAGTAGCAGAATCCAGTAGATTTCTTGAAGAATAATTCAGTCCTGCATAAAAGGTTTGGATAATCATCCAAGCAGTCAGTCCATGAGTGGGACATTTCTTTACCAAATATTTCATTCTTTCCTAAGCTTGAGCAACATGTTCATTATCAAATTGCTTAAATTTCATTATTTCACTTCTCATAGATATAATCTTAGCAGGAGGGTAGTATTTTCCAATGAAAGCATCTTTGCATTTAGTCCAAGAATCAATATTATTTCTATTTAGGGATAGCAACCATTCTTTAACTTTTCTTCTCAAAGAGAAAGGAAACAATTTAAGCTTAATAATATCTCCATCTATATCCCTATGTTTTTGCATCTCACAAAGTTCAACAAAGTTATTAAGATGAGCAGCAGCATCTTCAGTACCAACACCAGAAAATTGTTCTTTCATAACAAGATTGAGCAAAGCAGGTTTACATTCAAAGAAAGTAGCTTCAGGAACAGGTGGAGCAATAGGTGTGCACATGAAATCATTGTTGTTGGTGCTCGTGAAGTCACGCAACTTAGTATTTTCAAGAGTATTCATTTTTTTGTGTTTTTAATAAAGGAATCAAACCAGTATAACTAAGTTTTGTGTGTTTTTGATAAAAGAAACAAGCAAACAAAGCAGAAATAAGCTAAGAAAAACTAAAAAACAAAGTAAAGAGATTGGTTATGAGGGAATCCCCTTGTGAAGCTATCCTTGACTCCCTGACAACGGCGCCAAAAAAAAGGCTTGATGGCTCAAAATATATCGAGCTCGTTGGGAACCCCAAGGGGAAGGTATGATGAGCACAGCAACAAGTTTTCCCTGAGTTATGAAACCTAGGTTATCGAATCAATAGGAGAAACGAAACAACTCCAAGGTGTTGTTTCCAACTTGGAATCCTGCACAACACAACCACAGAACTTTGCCCCAACTTACAGTGAGGTTGTCAATCTCACCGGTTTTGCTGAAAACAAAGGATTAAACGTATTGTGTAGAAGATAGTAATTGCTTGTAGAAAGTAAACAGTAAACAGTAAATGGTAGATAGTTTATCAATGGTAAAAGAATGGACCGGGGTCCATAGTTCACTAGAGGCGATTCTCCTTAAGATAAATAACATGTTGGGTGACCAAATTACAGCGGGGCAATTGCCAGACAAGAGAAAGCATACCATGCATTTACTAATCATCTTGACTCCTATGAGATTTGATTGGGCATTACAACATTATACATAGACCGTAATCCAACTGCATCTATGACTAATAATCCACCTTTAGGTTATCATTCGAACCCCCTCTAGTATTAAGTTGCAAGCAACAGATAATTGCATTAAGAAAAGTGTGTAAAGTAAACAATACAATTGTCCCATGGACAAAGGATTGTTGTTTTCTTCCTAGTAGCAACAACACATCTAGTACCTTAGAGATTCCTGTCACTTACCCAGATTGCTAGAGGCATGAACCTACTATCTAGCATAAATACTCCCTCTTAGAGTTGCTAGCATCTACTTGGCCAAGATAGCTACTAACAACGGAAAGCATGCAAGATCACAAATAGTAGACATGATAGAATCAATAATCAATCTAAAATAGCATCTCAATATCCATCAGATCCCCGCAAACACAACATGTAAGATTACAAATAGATGATCTTGATCATGAACGGATCTCACAAGATCTAAACATGATAGCACAAAGGAGGAGAACCAACCATCTAGCTACTACATGGACCCGTAGTCCAGGGATGAACTACTCACGCATCACACCGGAGGCAGTCATGGTGATGAAGGAGGCCTCTAGGATGATCTGTCCCCTCCGGCATGGTGCCAGGAAGAGCTTCAGACCCCCCTTGATCTGGGGATCAAGATGGCGACGGCTACAGACTCTTCCGTGGATTTCTGTGGGATTTTGATCGGGTACTTAGGGTTTTCGTCCCGGGAGGCTTTTATAGGCGGAAGGGCAAGGTCGGAGGAGCACCAGGGGCCCCACACCCCTTGGTGGCGCGCCCCCAGACCGCGCCGCCACCAGGTGTGGCCGCCCTGGTGCGCCACTTCGTCTCCCCTCCGGACTCCATGTTGCTTCGGGTAAAATATTGACTTGGGGATTTTGTCCGGTCCAATTCTAAGAATATTTCCTTACTAGCTTTTCTGAAACCAAAAACAGTAGAAAACATGCAACTGGCACCGTGGCATCTTGTTAATAGGTTAGTTCCAGAAAATGTATAAAAATACCCCAAAGTGTGGACAAAACATAAGAAAGTAGATACTAAACAAGCATGGAACATCAAAAATTATAGATACGTTTACGACGTATCACCTTCAAGGCAAGATTGACACCATTGCTCATTCCAAGGGCACGAGCGCGGGCATCTTTAGCATTCTTGGCAGCAATCTTGAAGGCGGACATCTCTTGCATCACTTCATTGGAGGTCATGAGATGGTAGTTGTGTCTTCCTTTGAGACTCTTCAAGTTGGTGGGATCGAAAGGCATGAGTGCACTCACATATTTACTTTTTATCCAAGCATCATCCACATGATATGCACCAACATTTCTAAAGGCGGTGGTAGTGGATTTGAGTCTTCAATACATGTCTTCATGGTCGTCACCATCCTTCATATAGAAGCCTTCGGCTTCATTGCTCAAGTCATCATATCTATTTCTTATGCTCTCATTTCCAACAAACAAGTCAATGAGAGCATCCCAACCTTCCTTGGCGGTGTTGAGGTGCTCAATGTGAGGGAAATCTTTTGGTCCCGCACCAAGTTGAATCATGGGCAAAGCGGTGGAATTGAGTTGACTATTGACCACTTCTCTTCTTGTCAAGTTGGTTGGATCCTCAATTTTGAGTCCTTCTTCAGTAATATTCCACAAATCAATGCAAGAGTTGTGCACATGAGATTTCATCAAAACTTGCCATGGAGCAAAAGAATGTGCAGCTAGCATAGGTGGGTCACCTCTATTATTTATATAGGGACGAGGGATCAGAGGGTCGGGAGAGTACCATCCGGGAACCGCATGGTGCTCTTCCTTCCCATCACCCTTTTTGGTAGAGGAGTTAGTGGCAATATGTTCACCCCTACTACTTCACCCATTGGCTTAGTCGAAGCATTCACCTTCGGGATTGGAGGTGGTTCCTCTTGAGAAGGAGGTGGTGAGGCTATCTTTTCCTTAACAAGTTGTTCAACTAGTTGACACAACTATTGGATTTCGTTGCCCAAGGAAGATCTCAAGCTTGTTTCCAAATTCTCGAGATCTACCATGGTCACCGAAGTGCTAGCCTCAGCCTCTCCAACTTCCTCCGAGCTACCCATACACTCTTAGGCGGTTAAGCCCGAATAAAGAGTCGAGGATCTGATACCAATTGAAAGGATCGTATGGGCACCTAGAGGGGAGGGGTGAATAGGTTCTACTTCAAATTTTACTCCTTTTCAATTTAGGGTATGACACAAAAGGTAAATTCTCTAGATATGCAACTAAGGTGAATTTACCTATATGTCTCACTAGCACAACTAACTAAGCAAGAGCAAGATATAAGCAAGGTGCGGTAAAGGATAGAAGTAACTGAAATGGAGCACGCGGAGACAAATGGATTATTTCCCGTAGTTCCTTCCTTTTGAGAGGAAGTACGTCTGTGTTTGGAGAGGGGTGGTATCAAACCACCAACGCCACGAAAGGCCTCCCTTGTTCTCCAGTGAACCTCACCCCAAAGGGATCGATTTACTCTTCCACTATATCGACAACCTTTGAGGTGGTAGCCGGCACCTTTACAACAAGTTCGAGGCACACATCCACAACTGAATTGGAGGCTCCCGAATCCAAGCAAGGTGTCACAACAATGAAAGACAAGCTTGTAAGAACCAAATCAAGGCTTAGGGTTTCCAATGAAACCCTAGGGCAAGGGGCCCTCAAGTGAATGCGGGGGGAATGAAGATCTCTCTTGGTGAAGTTGTAGATCAAGGCCTCCTCCTTTGATTCCCCAAACATCATGGACTTTGGGTGGTTGTAAAGGGAAATCTTGTTGATTTGGTGGCTCAAATGGGGATGTTCTTCTTTTCTAGAATGATCAGCTGGAGGTAGAGGATGAAGTCCCCTATTTATAGCCCCACATATATATTTCTGTCCGTTTTCTGCCTGTTGGGGAGTTTCCACACCAGAAACTTTGGTCTGCATAGGAGATTCCGGTCTGTCTTCGGTCCATCTTTGGACCATCATACAGAATGCCCAGGGCCTGGTCTTGATGCTTCCTCCAGAGATTTGGCAGTAACTCTGGACCTGAGCACACCAGAGACTCCAGACTGTTCACTCCGGAGATTCTGGTCTATCAGAGTACACCGGAGATTCTGGCCTGACTCCGGACCCCTAGTCAGAATGTCCTTGGGCTTCATCTTGGATCCACTCTGGAGGTTTGAGGTGAAACTTCAGACCACACCGACACCAAAGACTCTGGTCTGGACTTTCCAGGAAACTTTTTATTTCAGCCAGGGTTTTTTCAACTATGACATGGACTTTTATCTTTTCAGTAGATTGACCTAGCAATATTAGCACACTATAAAATGATCCTCAAGTTTTTAACGAACACCAAAACTGATTAAGACAATAAATATCCTTTCAACTATTTTATCTATGTATGAATATGTATAAATTAATTAGATGGTAGACGTCCTATTGGGAGCATTGGCTAGGAACACCCTCTCCCCCAAATTTAGAAAACATCCGGCGCCTCCTTATATGGGCAAAAAATTGTTGCAGCCGGAGCCCATATAGTGATTACGAGTGGAGATACTCTCGTACTGTTATGCATGCACATCAGCTAGCATATTACATATACTAGATTTAGGGGTGCGCCTTAGTGCATGACATCGTGGTTCTCACATCAATTTCTATTGTGTATAACGCTAATAACAAAATAGGGTGAAAATAATAATGTGTTTATGAAGGTTAGCTGGTCAGTTACGTCCCAGTCAGAATTGTAGCTTTTGTTTGAAGTTTAAAGAGTTTAAGATTCAGTTGACAGCTCAATTCCTACCAAATTATACCCATATGGTTTCAGTTGCACGATTTGAAATATCTTACAGGCTTGTTCTATGAACTTTATCCCTTGCAATATAGAAAATAATCTTCATCCTGAGATGGAATGCCAGAACGCATAGTTCACATCAGAAAAAAGTTTGCATTTATTGCTTCGAAAACTATGAAAAACTGCATGCTAAATTTAGGTGAGAAAAAGAGAGCTAAGTTGAAAAGTTCACAACCTACAATAATAAGCTAGTACAGATAAAACAATGAAATTTTTTATTCTCTCATGTCCATCACTTAAAGCCATTGAGTAATCATTCTCTATGCCCGGAACTGCATAAATTTCAAAATCAGTAAGTACCAAACATATACCATATGCTACATAGTTCAATGCAATATTGTAAGGTTTCTTGCTCCCGTCGTGCAGTACAAAGCTATGGAATCATAGAACCGGCCGCCAAACGAACAAGGTGAAATTCAATATGATGATGTTAGATTCCTCTTTTCAGCTTCTAGAACATAAGGTAAAGACTCAAGAAAATTTACCTGACAGTACTCATGTGCATATAGATGATTCTTTTCTGGTGACAGTTTAAGTCCATGTCAGAACAATCAGAAATACTCCCGTAATATGACTGAAAGAAAATGCTAAAACAGGTACGTATAAACCTGGATAACGGAGGGAGTAACCTGGATGACAAATAAAAAGTTGGGACTGAGGGAGTAATCTGGATGACAAATAAAAAGTTTTATAAGAATAGAAGCATACTGTAAACTAACAGTTAAATTTATACAAGCATGTGGCTACTCTGATTTTGTAAATAGCGAATTGACCAACAACCATCTTCTAAATTGAAGGAGCGTACTAGTTCTCTATGGGGCTCGTCATCCCAAAAAACTCGTATTACGTCCCCACCCCAACCAAACCAAAGCTAGTATACATGAATATTGAAGTGTCCCATGCCGAGTGTACTCCTTGTTGCAACATGAAGAAACCAAATATATTGCCTAATCTAATTACGAGCAATCTTTTAATGGACTACACGTGACAACCAATGTGAACATGATGGATAATAGCTAGCTATACAGATAATAATATCCTCAAAATTTAAGTCAATAGCATTCCTCGGAAGCATTCATTGTTGTGTTAATGCTAGTAGAACAAGTCCATAATATTTGGTTTCTAATCAAAACAACCGTACCTAAATTAAATCGACGGTCTTTTTGGAAAGTACCTAAATATTTTATTAGTGCTGAATCTCTAAGCATATGTGAAAGAACATTTTATGATCCTAATATTTCGTGTGTTAGATAACAATACTAAGGATTATTTCATTGTGTGTTTAGTGTGCAGAATAATGTCTCCATCCAAATACTGCTAAACCACAGTCACATCATGCAGTATGGGGGGCAAAGATTTCCTCGGATTAACCGGCCAGGGCCGGAGCATTTGCCTAGGCCGGATAATCCACCCTGCCTGGGGGCCGGATAATCCGCCCCCAGGATTTTGACAAAGGCAACCAAGGAACGTCTTGCAGTATGGGGGGCGGAGATTTCCTCGGATTAATCGGCCAGGGCCGGAGCATTTTCCGAGGCCGGATAATCCGCCCCTCCCGGGGGCCGGATAATCCACCCCCAGGATTTTGACAAAGGCCACCAAGGCACGTCATGCGGGGTGGGGGCTGGACTTTTAGCCCGGTTTGTCTGATCTTGGGAAGGAGTTTTGCCCCAGCCAGATAATCCGGCCCCCAAATCATCCGGCTTTTCGAGTGGGGCTATAAATAGCCTTTAGATCCCCATTTCAGATCTCTTGGATCCTGTGAAAAAGCTCTGCCCAGTTCATATCGATTCAAGCGCAATCTCCATCTTCAACCACTCAAAGGCTCTGGGCTTTGGGGAATCTAAGGAGGAGACTTTGATCATCGGCATCCATCAAGATCTTCACTTCCCCTCCATTCACTTGGACGATTCTTGATCTATGTTTCTTGCAAATCTCTAGATCTCAATTTTGGTTATTGATTAACTTGTTCTTGTGGTAGCTTGTTGTCATCACGGGAGCCTCAAATTCAGTTGTGGATGCGTGCCCTAGTAGAGTTGTAAAGGCACCGGTTCCCTCCTAGAAGGGTGCCAAATAGTGGAAGGTGGATCAGGCCTTTGGTGACGAGATCCATCAGAGAACAGGGTGAGGCCTATTGTGGCGTGGTGGTCTTAGTACCGCCCACCCCTCCAACGCAGATGTACTTCCCTTAACAAGGAAGGAACTGCGGTAAAACAAATCCCGTGTCTCCGCGTGCTTCACTATGGTTACCTCGCTCCACTCTCTCCGCCTTTACTAGATCAGTAGTTAGGTTTACATATAGGGAAATTTCTCGTAGTTGCATATCTAGAGAATTTACCTTCGTGTTAAGCCTAAAATTGAAAAGGAACTAAAATTTGGTGTAGCACCTATTCACCCCTCCCTCTAGGTGCCCATACGATCCATTTCAATTGGTATCAGAGCCTCGGCTCTTTATTCGGGATTTACCGCCTAAGAGAGTATGGGTACTAAGGGATATGGTAGTGAGTCCGTGCACAAGGTCACCATGGATGATCTCAAGTCGTTGGAAATAACCTTGGTGAAAACCATGGAGACCCAAATGCAAGAGATGCGTGAAATGATAGCGCGTCTCTTGCCACCCACGGTTATTCCTCCATTTACTACTAGGGTTTCAACTCATATTTCTAAGGACAAAGCCAAGGCTAACTCTAAAGAAAAGGAGTTGGAAAGTGAAGATAAAAACAATGGCTCCTCCTCCAAAAAGGGAAGTGGTAAGGAGGACTATAGTGAGGTCTCTCACTTATATTCACCTGATCCACCTATACCTCACCCTCATATAAATAATAGGGGTGATCCACCCAAGCTTACTACATCTTCATTTAATCAATGTCAATTCTTGATGAAATCTCATGTGTGCGGTTCGTCCATTGAGATTTGGAGGATCATTGAAAGTGGTCTCCATGTTGGGGGATCAAAACAACTTGATAAGAAGATAATTCATTGATAGTCAACTCAACGCAACCTCTCTACACATGATTCAACTAGCTGTGGTCCTAAGGACATGCCACAAATTGAACACTTCAACACCACCAAGGAAGCTTGGGATGCTCTCACCAACCTATTCATTGGAAATGAGAGCATGAGAAGAAATAGGTATGATGCTCTAAGAAATGAAGCTGAAGGGTTCTATATGTTGGATGGTGAGGACCACGAAGACATGTATATAAGGCTCAAGGGCATTGCCACAACCTTTAGAAAGCATGGTGCCACACATGTTGATGATGCATCGATCAAGAGGAAATATGTGAGTGCTCTCATGCCATTTGAGCCCACCGATTTGAAGAGATTACAAGGTAGACATAACTATCACCAAATGACTTCCAACAAATTCGTGCAAGAAATGTTTGCATTCAAAATTGCGGCAAAGAACACCGAAGATGCTCGTGCCCGAGCAATTGGAATGCAAAAAGGTGTGAATGTTGCATTGAAGGCCAATATCATTGAGCAAGATGAAGACGATAGGAGCTTTGACATAATCTCCATGAGCTGTCCCGAGGAGGTCAAGCATGCTCATGGGAAGTACATGGCGTTTTACGCAATAATTTTTTGGAAGGACCCGACCAAAGCAAAATCTGAACTTGAGCACAAATATGGGTCAAGTGGAAGAAAAGAAAATGGTCCAAAACTGAGGCCTTGCTACAATTGCGGTGACCGTATGCACTTCATAGCCGAATGCCCTATCAAAGTAGAGAAGACCATGGGGGAAGACTAATCCTCAAAGAAAAGTCAAAGGCTCCTCGCAAGAATCCAGTTGTCAAGAAGAATGGCTCTTACAAGAAACAACCAAAGATTGTGTTGGTAGCCCAAGAGGAGTACTCATCCGCTAGTGAAGAAGAAGAAGGTGATGATAGTTCAAGAGAGGTGGCTACAATAGCCACTACGTCTACACCAATCGCTTCACTCTTCGACTCTCCAAATGAGAATATCTACAACAAGAACATCACTTGCCTCAAGGCAAGAGGTTCCGAGGTATCACCTACCATCACTTCCTTTCCTAAGACTTCCATGAATATAGATATGGATGATGCCACTAGTCTTAAGGTTAAGGAAGAAGTTATTGCATTGGATTGTTTTATAACAAACTTGCAAGGTGAATGCAAAATGCGCTTTGAGGCTCTCATGAGTCAACTTGCTCACTCGGAAGAACTCCTTGAAGAAAATGGCAGAATTGGAAGGGAGGATTCAATGGAAATTGCATCTTTGAAAAATGCTCTAGAATAAGAAGAAGAAATTCGGGTCTTGATGACTGCAAGTGCACATATCAATTGTAGCTAGTTTCAAAGTAAAGATATCGAACCCATAGAGAGCTATTGGTAAAGGTCTTTATGCCCCTCGTTACTATCTACCAAAGGATACTTATAAGATGCCTTTAATCTCAAGTAAAGGGTGTTTGAAAGGTTTATGGTTGTTTGCACAAAAGTATTTAAAACAAGTAAAAGAAAACAAGTAACAAGTTTATGTGGAAGTGTGGTTAAAATCAATAGGGTTAAACCATTCTCGGGGATGTACGATACACCACTAGCATAGTATTATTGTTATGTGTAATCTAGATAACGCACTCCTTGTGTCATAATATGTGTGGACAGAGCCCCATAATAAGATATTCACGACAAGGCTCGTAGGAAGCCACTTTGTTGAGCCAAGCGTGAGGTCACCTCTAAATAACCACTGCGATGTCTGAGAGCAATCACCCATACAGACCATCGCAATTAAGGGTTTCCCCATGGATATTGTAATTAGCTTAGGGAGTCCCTCTTTAATCCCCCTTTGACCTTGTAGGTTACGAGCCGACACCAATTTGTCACGGGGCATTCTAGGTACGCTTCCAAGACACGTCCAAAGGATTTCTCCCTCCCTTTAGTCCCAAAGGCAAATGATATGTGGTCGACTTCACATATCATCTAAAGGGAGAGATCAAACACAAATCATAATTGTATCATAGATAAGCAAGTCATACGGACACAAGAATAGATAATCTTTATTACAAGTTCATAATGGTGATAGGTTTTCTCCATCTCCCCAAGAACCAAGGAACTACTCACTCATGGAAACAATCAACAACATCATCATAATCAAATGGATGGATAAAAGTACGATGGTAGATCTAATGCAAAGCACAATTGGATCTAGAATTACAAAGAGATCTAATAGATGAAAGATGGGAGTGATGGTGGTAATGGAGATGTAGTGGTTGATGATGAAGGGATGATGCATTGTCCTCCAATGATCCGTGAAGCAGCCAGGATTTTACTCTAGCTAAGTTACTCTTTCATATCCCTCTCGGATGTGGTGTTTCGTGGTTTCTGGTGGCTATGAATGTGTCAACACCCGGATTTTTAAGTCCAGATGCCTGTTATGCCGTACATCGCAATCCCAGGATTACCATTTTTGCGAGACATAACAGAAGTGGTACCACAGTACATCATCCATTACAAACCATAATAAAGGTCTTACAAATAGAGGATCTCATGATCCAGTCTTAATACAATCAAAGCAGTGGAAAGTAAATGTAGCGGGGCTTCATCTTCATGATCATAGGCAATGCTGACGATGGGGGATAATCCTAGTTGTCATAGACCTCCTGCTGTCCATATTCTGGGTAATCCTCCTCATAGTCTGGCCATGGGAATAGCCAGGGACAAAGCCATGAGTACTCTTTAAGTACTCGCAAACTATCACTAGTGTAAGTAAAAGTAAAGCGAATAGGAATCATAAGCTCTAGGTTTGTTTGCAAAAAGCCAGGTTTATTTCATAAAGCTTCAAGAGTAAAGGTCTAATTTAGTTCTCTACATCACTTAAGGGGGAACTTAGATGTCATATCCACAACTCTAATGTGGTCAAGTCAAAGTCATCTTTCAAGTCACAAGTCATTTTGAAAATATCTCACAACGGAACAGTATGGCCACTCCAACTGTCCATAACCGTGGACGCGGCTATTCGAATAGTTTGACACTCTACAAAGGTGGTACACTTTCACCACAAAATTCGATACATACATCAGGAATAACCCTGAATCATCATACTTAGTATGCGGATAATCAATCTTAACCTTTCAATTACACACCCTAGTATAGGCAACTCCTGTATGAGTTTGTCCTCCCAGCCATGGCCATCTGCCATCCTGGGTACTACATAGGTGGACATTCATCACAAGGTAGCCTCAGCTCAACCTCTTCCGCAAGGGCACCCATACTAAGACATATAAACTTCTAGTCAAGCCCTACCAAACTCAGGTATTGTGGTTGTATGGTAAAATTGGAATGGTATCGCATCCAAACCCAACCATTAGTTTTTATTAAAGTCAAGGCTCATGCCTTATCAGTTTCATCATCAAACCATTGTGTTTCACAACACATGTCAAAACATTTCAATAGAATAAATCTTCATTCCAATGTTTTCATAATCATTTTCACCAAGTATTCCCATCTAAAGTGATCCAGTTTTATGCTTAGCACTAGCCACTAGTATTAAGGGTATCACTATTGGGGGTACTAATCAAGTATAAGTATCCAAGACTAATCCTATGACCTTGATAGGATCCAATCTTGTTTCCACTAATCACAATTCATTAACTAGGTAAGAATAGTAGTAAAAGGGAAATTAAAGCTTGGAGTAAAACTAGGAAGTGGTAAAGTTGTGTAACAGGTATGCCTAGTGCATCTGGTATAAAGGGCTTGCATATATAGCATGAATAACTCTAGCTTGCATTAGTGATGGCTTGCCTTGAGCAGTGCAGTTGTTGCAGTCGTTGAAGTTCTCCTCCTCCTCGAAGTACTCCTCCTCATTGTAGCTCGGGTCGATACTAGCGTCTATAAATACATTCAATGTACACAATCACCAAACAACACTTCACTACCTCTATTTAGCATATAAGGGCTCATACTAGATGATCTAGTATCATATCAATCATCACGTGGCATATTCACATTTTCTTATTCTTCTTATTTTATAAAAGTAATTTCTACTCATTTTAAATCCTTAAGATTTAATATTCTCCAATTAAAATAGTGGATCATGTTGACACATGTCATCACCATCTATTCCAATACTTGGGAATGTGATTTAAAATGGTGATCATATATTACAAGATTTAATATTACTCTTTAATAATATTAAAGTGACTAGAAATACCTATATAGCACTCTGTTAATACTAAGCCATGTTTCATATTTTTAAAACCAAATCTTTTTACATATTCATGTATAGCATGGCAAATGTGATTTTTGAGAGGTGGAATCATCTCAAGAACATTTATAGTTTATTTTAGAAAAATGTTTGAAGTCTCAAAAGTCTATGTCTTGTTATTTTTGGTATAGGTGATCTATAATTCTAAATGGTTTGAATCCAACGGTGGTTAGATAATTTCACTACCTTTCCAACAAAATTGGAATCATGCATTTTGGTTCAGTGAATATCTTTGCATTGAATTTTGAATATAATGACAGAATCTAGTTTTAAATAAAATGGAAAAATCTTATTTGAATCAACGGGCTCTGCCCGGGAAACAACATGGGTCGGCCCAACTGCACTGCGCTGGTGCAGCGGGCTGCTGACAAAACAATACCATGCGTCAGTAACTTAACTAATCCGAAACGGTATCTAGCAATCCTAGCCTTATGATTAGAACAAGATCCTACGGCTGAGGTTCGTCGTCTCCATCAAACTGCTCCGGCGATATACGAACCCTAACGCGGCGGTGGGGGTCGCTGGGGACTTACCGGGGCTCCAGCTATGGTCAGCGATGAGGGCTAATGGGGTTGTTGATGACAGCGGTTCGATTAGTAGTCACGGCAGCTCCTGGGATGGCCGAAATCAATGGCTTCCTTCCTCGACTGTAGCGGCGGACTCCGGCCAAATTCCGACGTCGTGGTGCTCGCTTTGCTCTAGGGAAAGGTCTAGGAGGTTTTTGAGAGAGAGAGTGGAGTGGAATGGTGTGGAGAATGAGGGCTAGGGTGGCCTCTATTTATACCCCAGGGGTGGAGGCAGTGCGGCATGATCTGGCTTCTCCAGCGATGTTGCTACAGGTCGCGTTCGTCACGGCGGAGGGCATGCATTGGTGTAGTGGACTATGGCGATCGTCATGTGAGTGATGGCACGGTAAGGGGCGGTCTCCATCGGTCGGGATACATCAGTGCTCTTTTCGGGTACGCGGGCATTTTGTCACTTGGTACGGTAGTCACGGGGCGCGAGGCGGCGAACGGTCATGTCTAGGAGGTCACTGGTGCTACAGCGATCGTGGGTACGGGCGAAGAGAGCGGGGCGCGGCGTGTGCGTGCGAGGCAGCTGCGGCGCTCCGTCGTGCGCTTGGCATGGCAGGGGCTTAAATGGGCGCAGCTGGTCTGGCTCCTTCTCGCCTCGCCGTTGGTCAAGGGATGGACAGGGGGTGGTGGTGAGGTCACCGCTACTTGCTGGACATCATGGGCGTGGGCAGCGCGGCGTGCAGCGAGTGGTTCGTGCTCGACCGGCATGGTCGGCTCGGTACGATCATGCCACACTGGTGCAACGGTGGGAATGAGGCTCTTCATTGCACGGCTAAGGACTGGGAATGATCATGGGCTAGATATGGAGTTGACTGCAATACATTTTGTGAGCAATTGATAGATCAAAATAGTGTATAGTGGTTGAGATTTGTACCTGCCTGCTAAGTGTTCGACTTAATGGCCGCATGAATTCATCTTTGGAAATTTTGAATGATTTTTGGTGAGTGATTTGATCATATGCTTGGTAGTCTATGGTTTCTGGGATATGTCAAGGGGAATTGATTTGAGTAGTTTTTGAAAAGTGGTGATTTATGCATATGAACTTGATTCAATTTTGAAATGTCTCTCAAAGGGGTTTAAAAATAGTTTCTGTCCTTTTTTAAAGTTTGCTTGGATTCACTTTTACTTGGTCTAGCAAGGGGTGAAAATATTGGGAAATGCTTCTGTTAGAAATCCTTTACTAGAAACACTCAAAGTGGTCTAGTGGATAAGTTTGGCCAAAATGACCATTTGGTCATATGACTTATATTTGATTTTCTTTTCATTTGATTCTGCTTGGAAATGATCTAGATGATGTTGTAAACCTTTTTAAACTAATCCTTATCATTTGTAGCAATCAATCATGGTAATTTCAAACATTCATATACTAATGCAAATCACACATGCACTCTTATTAAGTTTAATCATAAAAGTTTTTGTTAACCCTAAACTTGGGTGATTAGAGCTTGATAAGCTTGCTTAATATTTTTGGGATGTTACAAACCTTCCCTCCTTAAACAGAATCTCGTCCCGAGATTCAGGAAAAACTAGGAACTAAAGAGATTTGGAAACTCAGTCCTAAGATAGTCTTCTCGTTCCCAGGTGGCTCTTCTTTGGTATGGTTACTCCATTTGATCTTGAGAAATTTGATACTTCTGGTCCGGGTGGTTCTAAATGCTTCTTCCAATATACAGATGGGCACTTCATGATAAGTTAGATCCTTGTCGATATCTATGGCTCTGTGATCGATCTTCTTGAAAACTTCGGTCTTCTCCGGAAATTCTAAGCATTTGCGAAGTAACGAGATATGGAACACATTATGCATGACTGACATCTCCTCAGGTAGTTCCAGTTGATAGGATACTTCTCCTCGGTGATTCAAAATCTTGAAGGGTCCAATATATCTGGGGGCTAAGTTTCCTTTTGGACGAAAACACTGCATTCCCTTCAAGGGTGATACTTTGAGATACACAAAATCTTCGACATTGAAGGTCAAGTCTCGACGTCTTTTATCTACATAACTCTTCTGTCTGGATTGAGCGGTCTTGAGGTGCTCACAGACTTTGTGAACCTTCTCTTCAACTTCTCGTAGATGTCAGGTCCGAAGATCTGACTCTCTCCTACTTGCAACCAATTCAACGGGGTATGACACTTTCTTCCGTACAGAAATTCAAATGGGGCCAGTTGCAAACTGGCTTGATAACTATTGTTGTAAGAGATTTCCGCGAAAGGCAAACAATCTTCCCATTTAGATCCATATTCTAACACACAAGGTCTCAACATATCTTCTAAGATCTGGTTGACTCTTTCAGTTTGTCCGCCGGTTTGCGGGTGATAAGCTGTGCTGAAATTCAGTTTGGTTCCTAATCCTTCTTGGACTTTCTGCCAAAATATTGAGGTAAACTGGGTTCCTCGATCCGACACTATGGTCTTGGGGGTTTCATGCAAACTGACTATTCTAGCGATATACAACTCCGCTAGCTTTGAACTTTGGTAGGTTGTCTTGACGGGCATGAAATGGGCTACCTTGGATAGTCTATCTACTATGACCCAAATACAGTCATTTCCCCTACTAGATGTAGGCAAACCTATGACAAAGTCCATTCCGACGGAATCCCATTTCCATTCCAGAATCTGCAATGGTTGCAAAAGTCCTACGGGTCTCTGATGTTCCGCTCTGACTCTCTGATAGATATCACACTTGGCTATGTAGCTTCCGACTTCTCTCTTCATTCTGTGCCACCAAAATTGCTCCTTCAAATCCTGATACATCTTCGTTCCTCCCGGGTGGATAGAATAAAGAGTATCATGAGCTTCCTGCATAATGACTTGTTTCAACTCTGAATCTGCTGGAACACAGATACGTCCTTTGTACCACAAAACTCCTTCTTCATCTTCGGTGAATCCGGGTACCTTCCCTGTTTTAATACGACACTTGATTCCATCAATACTTGTGTTTCCTTTCTGGGCCTCTTTTATCTGACTAATCAAAGTGGGTTGGAGTTCTATGCTAGCTAAGAATCCTTCGCTAACTAGCTCCACTCTGAAATTCTCCATCTCCTCATGCAGGCTTGGATGGGCTTCCTTTATCATGGTGCTTAATCGACACGGCAATCTGCTAAGAGCATCCGCTACCACATTGGCTTTGCCGGGGTGATAGTGAATGTCAAGGTCATAATCCTTGATTAACTCAATGCATCTCCTTTTCCTCATATTTAGCTCCTTCTGGGTGAATATATACTTCAGACTCTTGTGATCCAAATAAATCTCACAGCAGTTACCCATAAGGTAATGATGCCATGTCTTCAAAGCTAAAATTGCGGCTGCCAGTTCTAGGTCATGGGTAGGGTAGTTCTGCTCATGCTGCTTCAGTTATCTGGACATATAGGATATGATTTGCCTTCTTGCATCAATAGACATCCAAGACCAATCTTAGATGCGTCACAATACACATCAAAAGGCTTCTTGATATCGGGCATGATCAAAATTGGGGCTGAAATCAATCTCTTCTTGAGGTCTTGAAAACTTGCTTCACATTTTTCAGTCCATTCAAACTTCTGATCTTTCTTCAACAACTGGGTCATTGGTTTTTCTATGCTCGAAAATCCTTCAACAAACTTGCGGTAGTATCCGGCTAATCCAAGAAATGCGCGGACTTCTGTTTGGGTGTTTGGGGCTTTCCATTCTTCAACATCTTTGATCTTGGCAGGATCGACAACGATTCCTCCTGCTGACAGGATATGGCCTAGGAATCCTACTTCTTTTAACCAAAATTCACACTTGCTGAACTTGGCATATAGCTGATGCTCTCTAAGAGTTTCAAGGATGGTTCTCAGATGTTGCTCATGGTCTTCTTATGATTTGGAGAAGATCAGAATGTCATCAATGAACACAACGACAAACTTATCCAGAAAATTCATAAAAATCTTATTCATGAGATTCATAAAATAAGCGGGGGCATTGGTTAATCCAAAAGACATGACATTATACTCATACAATCCATATATGGTGGTGAAGGCAGTCTTTGGGATATCTGTTGCACGAATCTTTAGTTGGTGATAACCAATTCTAAGGTCAATATTAGAAAACACTCTAGCACCAGTCAGCTGATCAAACAAATCTTCTACCTTCGGCAAAGGGTACTTGTTTTTGATGGTGACGTCATTCAGCTTCCAGTAATCCGTACAAAGACGGTTGGCACCATCCTTCTTATCAACAAACAAAACGGGTGATCTCCATGGCGATGCACTTGGTTGAATCAGTCCTTTTCCCAACATATCATCAAGTTGCTTCTTCAGCTACACTAGTTCAGATGGGTTCATACTATAGGGTCTCTGAGTTATGGGTCCGGTTCTAGGGATTAGTTCAATGATAAACTCGAAATCCCGATCTGGGGGCATACCGGGCAATTCATCCGGGAACACATCGGGGTATTCACAAACTACTCTGACTTGGTCAATGGTGGTCTTGGCTAAACTCTCATTGCACTTGAATTGACGGGGCAAAGTCTCAGATACATGTTCTATTGATACTCCGGTGCTACTGGTCATGGTTATGGCTTTCTTAGCACAGTCGATTAACCCTTGATGTTTCGACATCCAATCCATCCCTAGTACTACTTCCAAACCTTTGGTTCCAAGTACTATTAGATTAGCATAAAATATATCCCATGTATTCTGATAGGTACGACTTTGCAAACTTCTCTAACTTTGGTGGTCGAACCAGGGATTTGGACTATCGTAACATGCTTCAGATTTGTTGGTTGAATCTTACTAGTGCATGCAAATTCTTCTGTAACAAATGAGTGTGATGCTCCAGAATCAAACAACACTCTTGCTAGAACTGAGTTAACAGAAAACATACCCAGCACGACATCTGGCGCTTCCTAGGCTTCTTCAGCATTCATGTGAAACAGACGACCATTACGGTTGTGCGGGTTTCCTGGGGCGAATCACTTTCCAGTCTGGACATGATGTTGCTGTTGGGCAGGTGCATTCACATTGCTCGCTACGGAAAGCTTCTTGGGGCACTCGTTGGAGTAGTGACCCGTGATTCTGCATTCAAAACAAGTGATCATTGACTTGTCTTTCCCTGTGACAGGCACATCATTGCTTCTAGTCCTCGGGGCAGTATTGTTGTTGTTGTTGGACTTTGGAGGTGCACGATTGAAATCATTGGAGTTGCCGGGGTTGTTGTTGTGGTTTCCTCCAGGCCTTGGGTTTCCTCCTCCACAGTTGGGATAGTTCGGACGGTTCATTGGGGGTCTATTGTTTCTGGGTGCATAACTTGCAGACGGGTTGGGGCGATACTTCAGGGTATGGTGGGGTCCTGGTTGATGCATCATTCGACGCTTGCGGTTCTCACTGGCCTGGTTGATCTTGCCTTCCATCTGGTTGCAGAATCCACTAAGGCTTCAAGGTCATCCAAGGGAATGTTGACTAGCACTATCTGCATCTCATCATGCAGACCATTCAGGAATCTTTCCTTCTTCTTGGCTTCATTGTCAATCTCATCCGGTGCATACCTAGCTAGTGATAGAAATTTGTCACGATACTCAACCACAGTCATCCTTCCTTGCTTCAAGTCTCTGAATTCATCTCTCATCCTCTTGATTAGACCCGGGGGCACATGGGTCCTGCTAAACTTGAATTTGAGCTCTTCCCAAGTCATCATCTGACCTCTGTTCATCGTACGGGTACTATTCCACCATGATCTGGCATAGCCAGATAGATAGTGGGTGGCAAATAACACCTTCTCATTAGTATCAACTCCTGCAACTTCCAGATTGTTCTCCATGGTTTGCAGCCAATCATCAGCATCTAGAGGCTCCTCAGACTTACTAAACATGGGTGGATTGGTATTCTGAAAATTCTTAAGTTTGGATCCATGGTGATGTTGGTTTCCATGGCCTTGATTATTGTGGGCCATCTGGGCTATCTTTTCAAGAGTGGCTAAGTTGGCTTGACGTTCAGCTCTACCAGCTTCACGGTCAGAAACTAACATTTGCAGAATCTGTAGCATTGGGTCCTGAGATGAACTGCTTCCTCTGGGATTTCCACGAGTCATCTGAAGATTGAGATAGATAGTGAGACAAGAGGGAAATTTCTAGGGTTCAGGGGTTTGTTTCAAAACTTTAAGCTTTGAGTATAACTCAGGTTTTTGAACACTAGCAACTTTCTTTTCATTCATTCATTCCAAGCATAGATACAAACACACACCACAACAAGGAAACAGATGGTTTTAAGAACCATTGTGTGAAGCTACGATACGGTGGGACCGGGTACAACTCACACCTACGATAGTGCTCAAGTGCAACTGATCATCACCTATGAAGTCAACATCATCCTCATCAGTGTTGTCCTCCATGGCTTCGTACTCCAAGTAGTCGTAGTCATTGTCATCACTGAGGTAAGAGTGAATATCCCCACGGATGTCTTCACCCTCCTCCTCCTGCTGTTCCTCCAGCTGGATCTCCTGGTCATGGATGGTCTCCTCCAAGGTGTCTATCTTCTGAAGAAGATGGGTGATGATGCGATCCTTTTTGTCGCGCTGACTATGAAGTGACTTGCGCTCCTTGGCGAGGATGGCGATGGTTTCCTTCCTTTCAACAGCTTCAACATTTCTCTGGTTGGCGTGATCACGGGCATTGTCTAACTCTTTCTGGGTCTCATGTAGCATGGAGTCCATGTGTTCCACGTGACGCTTCAACTCCGGGTGGGCTGGCATGGATAGAGGCTGCCCCATAGAGTCACGTCTTGCATAGTGAACAAAACGGTGCCGATGATCTGGTTGATGTTCTGAGCACACAAGCGAGCGCGAGCTTCTTGCATAGCCCTGGCCAATTCGTCTAGCTAGTTGTTCTCCCAAACGCTGAACTAAATCTTGTCAGAAAGAGGTGGCTCCATTCTGCCTCTCAGGTCAGCAACAATCAGCCACTGTAGCTCCCCTCCAGCGTGGTCCTTAAGCTGTGCTCCGAAGAACTCCGAGTGCGGGTGTTCAAGATACTCTGAGAGTGAATCCAGATCTGTCTCAAAGATAAGTTGTCCTCCGTTGCCCAACTTGTAAAACTTGGTGTATTTGACCTCCATCTATAAGCAATTGAGATGAGTAAGTTAGCGGAGTGATCAAGTGTGTCAAGTTTTAAGTAGACTTGTAAGAGTTTTGAGTAACTAGTGATCTCTTTTGGAAAGAATCTCAAGGATAAGAATGAGAATAGGTTTTTGTAAATACTCACTTTCTTTGTTTTTAAGCTAGGTTTTTCAGGCGTCCATTCTAACTAGGGTCTCCTATGGTCAGGATGGCTCTGATACCAACTTGTCAATACCCGGATTTTTAAGTCCAGATGACTGTTATGCCGTACATCGCAATCCCAGGATTACCATTTTTGCGAGACATAACAGAAGTGGTACCACAGTACATCATCCATTACAAACCATAATAAAGGTCTTACAAATAAAGGATCTCATGATCCAGTCTTATTACAATCAAAGCAGTGGAAAGTAAATGTAGCGGGGCTTCATCTTCATGATCACATGCAATGCTGACGATGGGAGATGATCCTCGTTGTCATAGACCTCCTGCTGTCCATCTTGTGGGTAATCCTCCTCATAGTCTGGCCATGGGAATAGCCAGGGACAAAGCCATGGTTACTCTTTAAGTACTCGCAAACCATCACTAGTGTAAGTAAAAGTAAAGCGAATAGGAATCATAAGCTCTAGGTCTGTTTGCAAAAAGCCAGGTTTATTTCATCAAGCTTCAAGAGTAAAGGTCTAATTTAGTTCTCTACGTCACTTAACGGGGAACTTAGATCTCATATCCACAACTCTGTTGTGGTCAAGTTAAAGTCATCTTTCAAGTCACAAGTCATTTTGAAAACATCTGACAACGGAACAATATGGGCACTCCAACTGTCCATAACCGTGGACGCGGATATTCGAATAGTTTGACACTCTACAGAGGTGGTACACTTTCACCATAAAATTTGATACATCCATCAGGAATAACCCTGAATCATCATACTTAGTATGCGGATAATCAATCTTAACCTTTCAATTACACACCCTAGTATAGGCAACTCCCCTATGAGTTTGGCCTCCCAGCCATGGCCATCTTCCATCCTGAGTACTTCATAGGTGGACATTCAACACGAGGTAGGCTCAGGTCAACCTCTTCCGCAAGGGAACCCATACTAAGACATATAAACTTCCATTCAAGCCCTACCCAACTCAGGTATTGTGGTTGTACGGTAAAATTGGAATGGTATCGCATCCGAACCCAACCATCAGTTTTTATTAAAGTCAAGGCTCATGCCTTATTAGTTTCATCATCAAACCATTGTGTTTCACAACACATGTCAAACTGTCGTGGTGGTGTCACGGCAGATGCCATGGATAGGCTAAAGGTGGGGACTAATACACGCTAGGGGAATCCAGGGAGGGATAGTGAAGTGATTATCCACACATAAGTTTGTATTGCTTTCCTTTCAAGATTACAAGTGCTCCTAGAGCTGTATTGGCGAGAGGAGGAAGAAGGAGCTCTCTTACTCTCACCCACGGTTCACACCTAAAACCTTAGCCAAATCAGAATAGAAGAAAACCCAACCCCTTCTACTAAAACCCTAGCCCCCCTTATATAGAGGGGGCTTGGTCTCTGCCTAGGGCATATGTGGAGGCATATTCCTAAGAATATGCTTCCTCTCAAAGTGGTAAGCCGACCAGGGTGCTTTTCCACCGCGTCACACATGCTTTAGCTACGTGAGCCTCTACGGCGCCCGCGTCAGCCAACATGGGCGTCGTCACCCTTGTCGGCCATGACCCGGTGTTCCTGCCCTTATGCCTTGCTCATGCAAAGGCGACGGGCCTTCTTTTTGACCAGCGAGATTCCTTCCTTCTCCCAGAAGCTAAACGGGACCCGGATCATAGTAGATCTGGCTATACCTATTCCTGCATACAAGTTAGACAAGCACTTCCGACTTACTCCTTAAGCCGTCTGAGATAATGCTAGGCGACCCCCCTGGTCTGGGTTACTCCGTGATCCGGCCTGCCTTGAGGTGACCCGAACAGCATCCCCTTTGACCTTGCCGAACCTTGGCTAACTCGGCCTTTATACTCCGGAGTGACCCTACCCGGGGGTATCCCCCCAACATTAGTCCCCGAAACTGGTGCGGTCTTAGCTGCCTTGGCCTCTAAGGCCACATCAGGTTCATTTATGTTCGAGCCTTGGACGCTATTTCCGAGTTAGCTCTTTATCTCGGATTATATGGATTTACGTTCCCTTCGCACGTTCCAAGTTTTCACTTGCCGGCCGGGTTACCACTTTGACTCGGATCTCATGGTTTTACTTTCCCTCTGCACATTCTAAGTTTTTACTTGCTGTCTGGGTTACCATGGTTCGATCCGGGCCTTGTTTCCTTCTCTCATATGCCAACCCACGTGGAGGCTAATCATTACGTTGTCTTATTTTAAGGGCCTGCACAGTAACCGCCGCAGTAATGTTCAGTTATCACTGTGCGAGGGTCACATCACGCCTGCCTCCTCGTTTACCGCATCAGTGCGTCACGTTATGGGATCGCCTCTGCCCTGTGGCCCTCCGTGTGGCTCCTCACTGATTGGCTGAGGCAGGTGATACACGGCCACACCATGTGGCTCATTTGTAGAGTGCGATCCCACTCACCCCTTTAGGGAGTGGTTAAATAGCGGAGGGGTGCACCCCTTAGGATTTTTTCCTCTTCCGCGCCCCTCTGCCTGTTGCTCTTCTTCTTCGTCTTCCTCGCGACAAGGCCACGCCATGCTCTAGCAGCAGCGCGCCAGACTTTTCCCCATGCCTCTGCGTCATGCTGCACAAGAACTCCTCGCCATGGGTCCTCGGCAATCTAGGCCTCTGACCCCCACCGCCGCTAGCGCCAGCGAGGGTAGCGAGTACGAGATGACAGAGGAGGAGCTCGTCGTCGCCGAGCAAGAAATGGAGGAGAACACCGCTGCGGCAGACCGTGGCGCGTGGGCCGGGTCTTGGGTCTATCAAAATGACCTTAACTGGCTTTACCGGACCAGACGCATTCCTGCCGGTGTCGTAGCTCGTCTCCCCTCCGCCGAACTGGCCCCCTCACCCAATCCGGGTGAGTTCGTCATGTTCTTGTCCCACTTCCAACGGGGGTTCGGCTTGCCGGTGAGCGACTTCTTCCGGGATTGGCTTAACACCTACAAGCTGCAGCCACACCACCTTCCATCCAACGCTATCACTTCTCTCTCTGCTTTTGCTTCTACGATCGAAGGCTACACCGGACTGTGGCCCACGAAGGAGCTGTGGATCCGGTTTTTCGGCCTCCGTCGTAACGTCATCCCCAACATCCAAGTTGAGTCGGAGGACAAGCAGCTCACCCAATTCGGAGCTGCGTCCATCTCACCCCGGAGGACTTCCGTTTTCCCCCGGGTCACCGGGCTTGACTCCTGCAAAGGATGGGCCCGGACCTTCTTCTATGTCCGGAATACATGCACTGAAGATTTTATTCGGTTGCTCCCCTATACTCCGGTTCCACCTAACCCGGAATTTTGGGAGGAGATCTCCAAGAAGCCCACGGCCTTGGCCAACCAGGTTAACAAGAGGTTCGTGGAACTGAAGAAGCTCAGATTGCGCAACGAGGATGCTATGATCACGTTCGTGCGAAACCGAATCTCTCCCCTCCAGAAGCGCACCCACAAGGTGTGCCACATGAGTTTCGGCCGTGACCCCAACCGGACCTCCTCCTTCGAGCTAAGCAACACGGAGATTTATCGCCGGGTTAAGGCTCTCTTCACCACCCACAAGGATTTCTCCGCTGAGTGGACGTGCGGAATTGAGCACTTTTGTCGTGACAGGCTCCCTCCCGTGGTAAGCTTCGCGGGGAAAACTTACTTCGGATTAAATATATGTCAGTTTTTGTTGTATTTTTGACTCTGTTCTTCATTCTTTTTCTCAGCTATTCCTTCAGCAGACCCTTGAGGACGACACAGATCCGACCCTTAAGTGGGCGCCGGACCGAGAGACCCCAGATGAGGAGGAGTCAGACCAGGAGATGTTTCTCCCTATGACCGACGCTACAAAATGACCCACTGGTGAATTCTCTTATATTAGAGACTGGCCCGATGATGAGGATGACTCGGATGTCGAGGTGATTGAACCTATTGAGGCTGTCCCTCTTTCTTTTGCCTTTTCGGCATCAGCTAACCCCGGTGGGCATATCCACGAGGATCCTCCGCTGGCTACGGGCGAACCGGTTCCGGTGGCGCCGAAGAAGAAGCGCGGAGCCGCACCAAGTTCCTCCTCCGGACCTTCTCAGCCCGCAAAAAGGCGAAAGAAGGCTGGAGACAAAACTGCCTCCAAGCCGGCAGGCAAAGCCCCGACACGAAGGGCTCGGAAACCCAAGGAGGCCCAAACCTCGGATGCGTAAGTCATTTTTCCTTCCGTAACCCACTTTTCCTTGCATCGTTGTAATTTCTCTTCTGACATTATTCTCTTCTGCAGGGCTCCGGTGGAGGTCCCTCAGAGCGGATCTAGCATCTCTTCACCGCTCCGATCTAGCCCTTCTCCCCCTCGTGACGACGAGTCACGTCCGCTGAGCCCTATTCTAGAGGGTTCTGCGGCTGCTCCGGGTTCCGCACTACCTCGTCAAGAGGAGTGCAACCTCGGAGCGGGAGAGACCGGCCCAGCCGAGGCGACGGCGTCCACAACTTCAGCAACGCCGCAACCAGTAGCCACCAAGACTACCTCGACACCAGCACCGGCCCCAGCACCAGCAACAGCTCTAGTACCAGTGACCGAACCCGCACCAGCACCCGTTCCGGCACCAAGAAAATCAGCAACCGCACAAAGTCTAGCTATAAGAGCTCCAGCGCCAAGTTATTCCGCCTCGTCCGAGTCATCTCAACCTCGGCGAGGAATTACCCCAGCAGCTCCTAAGGGGAAATCCGCTGTAGTTACTTCTTCCCAGCAAGCCAAGGGCAAAAAGGCTCCGGATACTACCAAGTCACCATTCGTCGAGGCTGGGCAGCGAACCCTAGTATCAATGCTTCCCAAGAAAGCTCCAGCAGCAAAGGATGCCCCTGCCGAGCCAACTGATGTGCAGCAAATGGTTCTGCATACTAGCCCGGCCCTTGCCTTGGTTGAGAGGAAAGAAGCGCATGCGAAGGGCTTGGTGGCACCCCATATGCTCACTGGTGAGTGGTACCCTCCGAGCCTGATTGAGTTCGTCATGAACTGGAACAATGCGGAGTTCGTCCACAACGATGATCTTCCAGAAAAGTTCGGCCCCACAGAATTTTCCGCCCAAATGAACACAGCCGCTAAGGCAATTAACCTCGCGGGGCGGATGATGGAGGTATGTCGCTTCTCCTTTACATGTTGTAGATAATAACCATTAGTCCCCGAGCCTCCGGGGGAGTAACTTGTTACTCGGCCGGATGCTCATTAGAAAACTAACGTAGCTCCATGAGAACTTTGAATATGCAGACACCTAGAGCCGGGTTAAGTTCCACTTGGCCCGGATCTCTGTACACTTCGAATATGCACACACCTAGAGCCGGGTTAAGTTCCACTTGGCCCAGATTTTGTACATTTCAAATATGCACACACCTAGAGCCGGGTTAAGTTCCACTTGGCCCGGATTTTGTACACTTCGAATATGCACACACCTAGAGCCGGGTTAAGTTCCACTTGGCCCGGATCTTGTACGCTTCGAATATGCTCATACCTAGAGCCGGGTTAAGTTCCACTTGGCCCGGATCTTGTACGCTTCGAATATGCACACACCTAGAGCCGGGTTAAGTTCCACTTGGCCAGGATCTTGTATGCTTCGAATATGCACACACCTAGAGCCGGTTTAAGTTCCACTTGGCCTGGATTTTGTACACTTCGAATATGCACACACCTAGAGCCGGGTTAAGTTCCACTTGGCCCGGATTTTGTACACTTCGAATATGCACACACCTAGAGCCGTGTTAAGTTCCACTTGGCCCAGATTTTGTACACTTCGAATATGCACCAAGCTAATTTATGCTTATGTACTTTTTTCAGGTGACCACCAATCGCCGGAGTGCTGAATTCCAATGCCTGCTGGATACCCACAAGATGCTACGCGCAAAGCATGTTGCACTTATCACGGAACATGAGAAAATGGGTAAGTTTCTCCCTTGGCGCTTATCGCGGATTATATGCTTCGATAGCATGTCGGCAGCCTCATTTTCCACCCGGGGTACATGGTGAAATTCGCATCCCTCAAAGTAACCAGATATCTTCTGCACATGAAATCTGTATAGTGCCATGTTTGGATCTAGGGCGTCCCACACTCCGGACACTTGCTGCACCACTAAATCCGAGTCGCCAAAGCATATAATCCGACGTATGCCAATCTCTTTTGCCACCTTGAGCCCATGCACAAGTGCTTCATACTCTGCGACATTGTTTGATGCCGCGAAATGGATCTGCAATACATATTTTAGCTGGTCCTTCTTTGGCGAGGTAAGCACAACTCCGGTGCCTAGCCCGGTTTTTGTTTTTGACCCGTCAAAGTGCATCCTCCAGTAGTTCGGATCTGGTGGCGGTGGTTCGTATTGTACCTCGGCCCAATCTACAAAAAAGTCCGCCACAACCTGGGACTTGATTGCTTCTCTTCTGTCATATTGTGGCGCATAAGGAGCTAGTTCAATTGCCCATTTTGCGATTCGACCACTCACATCCTTGTTACCCATTATCTCGGATATGGGAGCCTCACATATTACTTTGATGGGGTGCTCCTCAAAGTAATGCTTTAACTTTTTTGCCGCCATATAGACACCATATGCCACCTTTTGAAAGTGCGGGTAGTTCTGTTTTGAGGCAGATAATACCTCGCTCAAGTAATACACTGGCCTCTGCACCGACTTACCCTCTTCATTGCGCTCTACTACAAGCACTGCACTTACAACTCGGTTGGTTGCGGCTATGTAGAGCAACGTTGGCTCCTTTGATAGTGGAGAGGCTAACACTGGTGCAGTGGCCAACATCTTTTTTAAGTTGGTAAAGGCTTCATCGGCCTGTGGCGTCCAAACAAACTTATCCGACTTTTTCATGAGTTGGTAGAGAGGCAATGCCTTTTCTCCCAACCGACATACAAACCGACTCAACGATGTTAGGCACCTAGTGAACTTCTGGACATCGTTAAGACACTTCGGCAGCTCCATTCGTTCAATGGCCCGAATCTTAGTTGGATTAGCTTCGATACCTCGGCTGGAGACGAGAAATCCGAGTAATTTTCCAGCCGGGACACCGAAGGTACATTTTTTCGGGTTAAGCTTCATTCAGAACCTTCTCAAGTTCGCGAATGTCTGCCTGATGTCGTCAAGGAGCGTTTTGCTTTCCTTGGTCTTGATAACCACATCATCCACATATACTTGTACATTTTGACCTATTTGGCCGTGCAAACATTTTTGCATACATCTTTGGTACGTTGCACCTGCATTACGTAAACCAAACGGCATAGTGCGATAGCAATAAGCCCTGTACGGGGTGATAAATGCGGTCTTTATTTGATCATCGGGATTCAGAGGTATCTGGTGGAAACCAGAATATGCATCAATGAATGACAATAGTTCACATCCCGCGGTTGAGTCTATGACCTGATCTATCCTCGGCAGTGGAAATTGATCTTTTGGACATGCCTTGTTCAGGTTCGTGTAATCGATACACATACGCCAAACTACTGCCATGTTCGGATCATCCTTCTTCTTTTCTACCAGCATCGAATTAGAGAGCCAATCCGGATACAGTACTTCCATGATAAATCCTACTGCTAGCAACCGAGCTATCTCGTCTCCAATGACTTTTCTCCTATCCTCGGCGAAGCGGCGGAGAGGTTGCTTCACCGGCCTTGCTCCGGGTCTTACGTTCAAAGAGTGCTCGGCCAACTCCCTCGGAACACCTTGCAAGTCCTGTGTGGACCAAGCAAAAATGTCCCGATTCTCACGGAGGAAGCTGACGAGCTCGCTTTCCTATTTGTCAGTTAACCCGACACCAATTGTTACGATGCGCTCGGGGAACATGTCATCAACTGGAACCTTCTTGGTATCTTTCGTGGCTTGGAAGGAGACAGATCCATGCGGGTTACTCAGCACCAGCATATACTGCTACGCGGACTAAGCCAAAGCTGCCACCTCTTGAATTTTCCTTTTCTCCTGCGCGATCACAAGTGACTCGGCTAAGTTAGACCCGGCTGAGGCACACTCAATGGAACGTCAGAAATCTCCTGCAATGGTAATCACTCCATTTGGCCCAGGCAACTTCATCTTCAGATAACTGATGTGGCAGCTTGCCATGAACTTGTTCAATGCTGGCCTTCCGAGTAACGCGTGATACGCACTTTCCAAGTTCACCACCTCAAACTCCAGATTCTCAGCTCGGCAATTATCTCTCGTGCCGAACAATACGTCGACCCGGACTTTGCCTATGGGCTCACAAGAAATGCCTGGTACAATACCATGGAAAGTTGTCCTTGTAGCCTAGAGCATGTTCTCCGAGATACCCAACTTGTGCATTGTATCCTCATACATAATGTTGATGCTACTACCATTGTCAATCAGTACCTTGGAGAACCTCACATTGATGTTAGGCCCAATGAATGTTGGGTCCAGCACTAACGCATACGAACCAGGTCTTGGCATAAGCTTGGGATGATCCTTTATGCTCCAGGTGATTTCCTGGTCCAACCAAGGCATGTACCTCTTCACTGCCGGCATCACTGCATTCACCTCCATATGCCTACGCTGCAGGCTTTTTCTGTCAGTTTCCTCAATGGTGAACACACAATAGCTCTGATGATGCTCACTGTACTCATTTCTTCCCTCATTTCCGGGGTGCCTCTGATCCGACTGATGTTGGTTTTCCACTTGATGCACCGCATCCCTTCTCTCAATGTTATCATACCTCGGCGGAGGGGGAGGCAACATTAGCTGTTGCATGTTTGCTCCGGAGAGCAGTTGCTACCGTGGTAACTCCTGCCGAGGCTAATCATTCCGGGGTGCCTGAGCATTCCCCAAACCACCTTGTTCAATCTTGTGCATCCACTCACATTGCCTCGTCATATGACCCGCTGGATTACTTGGATTTGGTGTGTGAAACTTACACGGCTGGTCCAACATCAACTCATAGGTATACCTCAGACGGTCTTTCTTTTCTTGCCACTGTCTCTTTTGCTCCGACGTCCATGTTTTCTTGCCATCATTTCTTGGAGTCCATTGCCCTCTAGTTTTCTGGCGCTGATTGCTCCCTGCTCCGGGTTGATCTTGATTCACAGCCGCAACTTGTTGTGAACCGTAGCAATGCTCCGGTCTATCATCTCTTCTTTTTCCTCTATAGTCATTCCTCCGAGATGACCCGGCTCCATCCCTCTGATAGTATTCCTCGTTCGACTCGTTTGATGCGAGCCTAGGTTGAGTCGGATCACCCAAAGCATACGAATCGGCAACCTGGATCATCTCTGCCAACGTAATTGCATTTTCCTTTGCAACTTCATCCACAACTTGCTTCCATATCTGCATCCTTGCGCAAACCACGCTATGGCCTGTGACTCTATGACACCCTCACACGAGTTTCTCACGGTACACCACTGGGTCAAGAATTCACGGTCTGTCTCATTAGGTCTTTGCTTGCACATTGCTAGGGTCTGCGGCCTATTTGGCCTCTGATATGTACTTGAGAAATTGCTGATAAACATTTCCTCAAAATCTATCCAGCAGTTGATGCTTCCGGGTGGTAAATTGTTCAGCCATACTCTTGCCGGCCCTTCCAACATCTGGGGTACGTATCGTACAACCCATCTCAAGTTGTCAGTGGCAATTTTCACAGCCGTAGCATAGTTTATCAGCCAATCCTCCGGCTTGGTACTGCCGTCATACGTCTTCGTGCCTCGGCGGTGGAAGTTGGGTACCGGTGGCTCCTTCATGATCCGGGGTCGAAAGCACGCTGGACCCGGTGGACCTTGACATTCGATCTGTTCCGACCTATACAGGCGATCCAGTTTCAACCTGGCATCATCCAGCATCAAATCCCTGCTTCCCAATCTTGACAATATCACATGATAGTCCGGTATTGGGTACCCCGCGTTCACCATCTCCGAATCACCGTCGTTGTACTGGTTTTGCTCTTGTGGCGCACCTCTTTGTTGCATACCTTGGCCGGCACTTTTCTCTTGCCTTGGTATATTCCGCTACTGTGGTTGTCCTGCTCCTGCCAAGTTTCGCTGTTCGGCATTGCCGTTGGCAGCATTCCCTTGACCGGCATTGCCTTGGTCGTGGTTACCTCGGCCAGCTTCACCTCGGCTCACACTTCATCGATCATCATTTTTCTGTGCTTCTTTTCCTTTTCCTACCCGCGTCGCGTCGTACGGGATGATCTGTTTGTTCCGTCTGGCCGAGGTTACTACCTCTTCTCTCCTTGGACCACCATGAGGAGACGATGCGGCTCCAGCGGATTTCTTCGGGTTACCCATCGCCGAATGGACGATTTTGGAAGCTCCAACTCTCTCCGGGTTAGCTCTGAGTAGCTCTTCGTTCTGTCTGTTCACGATCCGAACTAGCTCGTTAACCCTATCTTGTTGTCTTTGACGGGCCTCACCCGTCAGACCCTCTAACTCGGATGCAGCCGCATTCGCTGCTCTGAGGTTCTTCGCCGGGGTACTATACTTCGGCAGCCCCATGGACAAACAGTTTTCCGATTCTTCGGCTCCATTATCACCTTCTCTGTTCATCTCACTCATGAGATTTCTCCCTTTTACTTTTACCGTATCAACTTTTTTTGCTTTTGCGTACTCACGCAGCGTCATGTTCAACAACTGCTGAGCCGTGGCTATTTTCTTTGCGCCTTCTAGTATCTTTTGCCTAGTTTCCTCCAGCTCGGCCTGCGCCCGAGTCGGATCTACTGCTGCTACTACAGGGTTTGCCAAGCTATCCATCGCCTCTCTCAGCACATTTTTCGGCATCTCTAGTGGAGGACCTCTAGCTTTCCTTGGTGCCTTAGGTGTTACCTCCGGATCTGGTGCCGGATCCTTGTTTGCGCCTGCACCAGGCGTGGTCATCATCACCTCTGCATGGTCCGGAGAGCGAGCGATACGCGCCCCGCGAGCCACAGTGAGGGGTGGTTCCCCTGCTTCGACGATGCGGCGCGGATGAGCGCACGTTACGTCCACAGCAACGTAGACCTTGTGCGCGCCGAGCTTGACGAAGAGGCCGTTGCGCGGAAGTGGGCGTGTGCCGAAGCAGCCTGCGTTGTCACTGACGAAGTCCAGCACTCCAAAGCGCTGAACGAGCCCGGAGACAATGCATTCGCCGATGGCGATGAAGTTTCCCGTCCGGATCTTGACCCCTGCTAACGCTGCTAGCCCCACGGTGGGCGCCCACTGTCGTGGTGGTATCACGGAAGATGCCATGGATAGGCTAAAGGTGGGGACTAATACACGCTAGGGGAATCCAGGGAGGGATAGTGAAGTGATTCTCCACATAGAAGTTTGTATTGCTTTCTTTTCAAGATTACAAGTGCTCCTAGAGCTGTATTGGCGAGAGGAGGAAGAAGGAGCTCTCTTACTCTCACCCACGGTTCCCACCTAAAACCTTAGCCAAATCAGAATAGAAGAAAACCCAACCCCTTTTGCTGAAACCCTAGCCCCCCTTATATAGAGGGGGTTTGGTCTCTGCCTAGGGCATACGTGGAGGCATATTCCTAAGAATATGCTTCCTCTCAAAGTGGTAAGCCGACCGGGGTGCTTTTCCACCGCGTCACACATGCTTTAGCTACGTGAGCCTCTGCGGCGCCCGCGTCAGCCGACATGGGCGTCGTCACCCTTGTTGGCCATGACCCGGTGGTCCTGCCCTTATGCACTCGCTCATGCGGGCGTCTGGGCCTTCTTTTTGACCAGCGAGATTCCTTCCTTCTCCCAGAAGCTAAACGGGACCCGGATCATAGTAGATCCGGCTATACCTGTTCCTGCATACAAGTTAGACAAGCACTTCCGACTTACTCCTTAAGCCGGCTGAGATAATGCTAGGCGACCCCCCTGGTCCGGGTTACTCTGTGATCCGGCCTGCCTTGAGGTGACCCGACCAGCATCCGTTTTGACCTTGCCGAACCTCGGCTAACTCGGCCTTTATACTCCGGAGTGACCCTACCCGGGGGTGTCCCCCCAACACAAACCATTTCAATAGAATGAATCTTCATTCCAAGGTTTTCATAATCATTTTCACCAAGTATTCCCATCTAAAGTGATCTAGTTTTATGCTTAGAACTAGCTACTAGTATTGAGGTTATCACTATTGGGGCTACTAATCAAGTATAAGTATCCAAGACTAATGCTATGATCTTGATAGGATCTAATCTTGTTTCCACTAATCACAATTCATTAACTAGGTAAGAACAGTAGTAAAAGGGAAATTAAAGCTTGGAGTAAAACTGGGAAGTGGTAAAGTTGCGTAACCAGGTATGCCTAGTGCATCTGGTATAAAGGGCTTGCATATATAGCATGCATAGCTCTAGCTTGCACTGATAGCTTGCATTAGTGATGGCTTGCCTTAAGCAGTACAGTTGTTGTACTCGTTGAAGTTCTTCTCCTCCTCCTCCTCGAAGTACTCCTCGTTGTAGCATGGGTCGATACTAGCGTCTATAAATACATTCAATATACACAATCACCAAACAACACTTCACGACTTCTATTTAGCACACAAGGGCTCATACTAGATGATCTAGTATCATCTCAATCATCATGTGGCATATTCACATTTTCTTATTCTTCTTATTTTAGAAAAGTAATTTCTACTCATTTTAAATCCTTAATATTTAATATTCTCCAATTAAAATAGTGGATCATGTTGACACATGTCATCACCATCTATTCCAATACTTGGGAATGTGATTTAAAATGGTGATCATATATTACAAGACTTAATATTACTATTTAATAATATTAAAGTGACTAGAAATGCCTATATAGCACTCTGTTAATACTAAGCCATGTTTCATATTTTTAAAACCAAATCTTTTTACATATTCATGTATAGCATGGCAAATGTGATTTTTGAGAGGTGGAATCATCTCAAAAACATTTATAGTTTATTTTAGAAAAATGATTGAAGTGTCAAAAGTCTCTGTCTTGTTATTTTTGGTATAGGTGATCTATAATTCTAAATGGTTTGAATCCAATGGGAGTGGTTAGATAATTTCACTACCTTTCCAACAAAATTGGAATCATGCATTTTGGTTTTTCTGAATCTCTTTGAATTGAATTTTGAATCTACTGACAGAATCTAGTTTTAACTAAAATGGAAAAAATCTTATTTGAATCAACAGGCTCTGCACGGGAAATGACCTGGGCCGGCCTAACTGCACTGTGCTGGCGCAATAGGCTGCTGACAAAACGGTCCCACGCGTTAGTGACTTAACTAAGCCGAAACGGTATCTAGCAATCCTAGCCTTATGATTAGAACAGGATCCTACGGCTGAGGTTCGTCGTCTCCGTCGAACTACTCCAGCGAGATACGAACCCTAACGCGGCGGTGGGGGTCGCTGGAGACTTACCGCGGCTCCAACTATGGTTAGTGATGAGGGCGAATGGGGTTGTCGATGATGGCGGTTCCATTGGCGGTCACGTCAGCTCCTGGGGTGGCCGAAATCAACGGCTTCCTTCCTCCACTTCAGCGGCGGACTCTGGCCAAATTCCGGCATCGTGGTGCTCTCCCTTGCTCCGGGGAAAGGTCTAGGAGATTTCTAAGAGAGAGAGAGTAGTGGAAATGGTGTGGAGAATGAGGGATGGGGTGGCCTCTATTTATACCCCAGGGGTGGAGGCAGTGCGACATGGTCTGGCTTCTCCGGCGACGTGGCTACAGGTCGCGTTTCTCACGGCAGAGGGCATGGGTCGGTGCAGTGGACTATGGCGATCGTCACCCGAGTGACGACACGGCAAGGGGCGGTCTCCATCAGTCGGGCGATGTTGGTGCTTTGTTCTGGTACGCGGGCGTTTTATCACTTGGTACGATGGTCAGGGGGTGCGAGGCGGCAAACGGTCAAGTCTGGGAGAGAGCGAGGCGCGGGGTGTGCATGTGAGGCAGCTGCGGCGCTCCGTCATGCGCTCGACATGGTAGGGGCTTAAATGGGTGCAGCTGGTCTGGCTCCTTCTCACCTCACCGTTGGTCAAGGGATGGACAGGGGGTGGCGGTGAGGTCACGGCTACTTCATGGACATCGTGGGCATGGGCGGCGCAGCGTGTAGCGAGTGGTTCGTGCTCGAACGGCATGGCCGGCTCGGTACGATCATGCCACTAGTGCAACGGTGGGAATGAGGCTCTCCATTGCATGGCTAAGGACTGAGAATGATCATGGGCTAGATATGTAGTTGATTGCAGTACATTTTGTGAGCAATTGATATATCAAAACAGTGTATAGTGGTTGAGATTTGTACCTGCCTTCTAAGTGTTCGACTTAATGGCCGCAAGAATTCATCTTTGGAATTTTTGAATGATTTTTCGTGAGTTATTTGATCATATGCTTGGTAGTCTATGGTTGCTGAGATATGTCAAGGGGAATTGATTTGAGTAGTTTTTGAAAAGTGGTGATCTATGCATATGAACTTGATTCAATTTTGAAATGTCTCTCAAAGGGGTTTAAAAATAGTTTCTGTCCTTTGGTAAAGTTTGCTTGGATTCACTTTTACTTGGTCTAGCAAGGGGTGAAAAGATTGGGAAATGCTTTTGTCAGAAATCCTTTACTAGAAACACTCAAAGTGGTCTAGTGGATAAGTTTGGCCAAAATGACCATTTGGTCATATGACTTATATTTTCTTTTCTTTTCATTTGATTCTGCTTGGAAATGATCTAGATGATGTTGTAAACCTTTTAAAACTAATCCTTATCATTTGTAGCAATCAATCATGGCAATTTCAAACATTCATATACTGATGCAAATCACACATGCACTCTCATTAAGTTTAATCATAAAAGTTTTTGTTAACCCTAAACTTGGGTGATTAGAGCTTGATAAGCTTGCTTAATATTTTTGGGATGTTACAGAATGTCGGATCTCCCTCTCGTCTTTGCCAGAGAAAAGTATTTGACGAGGCGATCGCGATGACACCTGTTACGGGTGGACGGTACGGGTGAGCTCCACCCGTACCAGTGGTCGTTATCGGTACTGATGCCTCCTCCTTGTTTGTTATTCTTCCAGGTGCGAAGGTAAATTCATAAAATGACTTTTATCACTTAGAAATATCATATAATTACACAATATGGCAACTCTAATTGATTTTTTCATATATGACTCCATGATTTGGGATCCTGTTGAAACAAGAACGAAATAGCGCGCATAGGCGTGGTGAAATACAAAAATCCCTACTCTATTTATGCAAAAACAAAAGGTAAATATGCTTCAATTTTGGACGCATCAACTCCCCCAAGATAGGCTCTTGCTTGTCCCAAAGCAAGATGGTGGCTTATGGACAAGATCATCATGTTCATGAGACATGAGTCGTTACGATAAATGTGGCAGAAATTGAAGCAGGAGTACAACATGGGATATAGTGATACGTCGAGGGTATTACCATACCCTTACACATGACATAACTTAGAGGCTTCCAAACCTTTTCGGGTATCAATGAAATTATAAGAAGCTACTAGAGATTCAACATATCATATAATCACGGAGTTTAAAGATATGTAGCACTAAGTTCAATAATGAAGATTCATGATCATTTTCTTTTTCTCTCTATCTTTTTTCTATGTATGATTCTTTTGATAGCTACTTTCTTCTTCTATTTTGATACTCGAATGTCTATATTTTCACTTACTCCCTTTTTCTCTTTTTCTTTTCAGCAAGCTATTTGATCATGCTCACTAGTTCAATGGCTTTCAAAAACTCTTAATCATAATATGCTACCAGAATTCTTCTTCTCATAACTTAATTAATACTTCTATTGGTGTGGAAGTCCCTAAAATTATGACAACTGTACAAGTATCATAACACTTAACCTAGTTCAATCATTCAATATAATAATCATGAATCAAACACAACTTCAATTATTATAAAGTCTCATAACTCAACGGATATAATTCTTATCTTGAACAAGGGAACTCGAAGTTGATGCAACTAATGCAATTTTGGAAACTTAAACCTAACATGTGTGCGGAAAAAGTAAATATGCAAAAACTATAAGATAGATTACAAGGTTCTCATAGATCCCCCCAAGCTTAGAGTCAAGCCGAGTGGATCAAATAATCCCTTGCGATTATTTACTCCTTTTTGGGAGTAAAGAAGTCATCATGTTCCTCTTCTTCATCCGCCTTGAGGCTGCAAGCTTGGGCAATACATGCAAATCGCATGGACATCTCCATGATGCCAACACGTAATTCTTTGATTACCTTATTTAAAGTTTTCCTATCATCGGCTATCTCCATAATGATTTTGGTCAGGAGATGTACTCTACCTTTGATGTCATTGACCTTCTTTTCGAGATCTTTGCCCATCATCCAGTAAGAGTTAACTCCCTACCCAATGGTCTCAACACAAGCTTTCGAAATCTTTTCAAGGTTCTTGATCTTTTCTCGAATCTCATTTCGGTCTCCCCTTTTCTTGGAAGAGTTTTCCGGAGGTGATTTAAGAGAAGATCCATGGAGGTTATACCTGTAGGGATTGAGTGGAGATTCTCCCTTGTTCCTTCCTTGTTCCACATGCCTGAGCATCTCCAATTTCTACGAGAACATGTCTTCCCAATTGGGGAGTGGAACCACTCGTGCGGACTTGCGGTTGGAGGAGGATGAAGTATCTCCTTCATATCCCTCCTTCTTGGCTCGTCCTTCAGTGACGTGCTCCTTCTTGGCCCAAATCTACTTAATATGAAAAGGCTTCATGGACCTTGAGTAATCAAGTGAGATCTGAGGTTTCATTGTAAAGGGCAGCAAGAAGTTCTAGATCCAAAATAAGATGGAAGGGAGCAAAAAGGAAGGAAAAAGTGCAAATTAAAAGGCAAAATATCTAGGTTAAGGGGCCAGAGTCGGTCGTAGGCTACGGTACGAGCAGGTTCCGCCCGTACCGTGCCCTCGTACAGACTCCTTACAATCTTTCTCCCCTTTTTTAATCAAATAACTTGGGGGGACAAAGCGGTAACGACCATCGATGCGCGCGTGAGGTCTGCATGTATGGTCGTACCGTATCGACAAAAATTAGCATTGGTACTCCGAATGGTTAACAACCAGCGGTAGGGGTGTGTCCACCCGTACGGTACGCCCGTACCAGGTCAAAAAACATCTCAGAATGACTAGAAAAAATAGATGAGTTCAAATAAAAAGATAAAATCAACCAAAGAGTTACCAAGGTAGTATAACTAAGTAACTGAAACTTCGTTACCTAACTTTTGCTTGTTGTATTCTTCGACCGGGATCAAAGAAATCAATTCCACAGTGTTTACTTCACCAACTCTATAATTCTTCAACCGCTGCCCGTTAACAATCCAGGATGAAGAAGAGGGTGTAGTATTTTTCAGTCTTACTGCTCTCGATGGATATGCTTCTTCAATGTCATATGGTCCTTCCCATCTGGATTTCAATTTTCCCACAAAAATCTTGAACCTAGAGTTGTAAAGCAAAACTTTATCTCCGGTTTTAAATCCCTTGCCTTATAATTTTCTGTCATGCCACCTTTTAACCTTTTCTTTAAATATTCTAGTGTTTTCATAAGCCTCATTCCTTAGTTCATCTAAAGCATGAATGTCTAAGAGTCATTTTCCCCTACAGTTTTCAAGTCAAAATTCATAGTTTTGATAGCCCATCGAGCTTTATGCTCAAGCTCTAATGGAAGGTGGCAATTTTTACTGTAAACCATTTTTTATGGTGTCATTCCCATAGGGTTCTTGAAAGTTGTGTGATATGCCCATAATGCATCATTAAGCTTCAGAGCCAGTCTTTTCTTAACCTGTTCACCGTTTTCTGAAGTATGACCTTAAGTTCTTTGTTAAATAATTCCACTTGTCCACTGGTTTGAGGATGGTAAGGCGAGGCTACCTGGTGGTCTACTCCATATTTTTGAAGTATCCTATCAAAAGTCCCTTTCATAAAATGAGTTCCACCATCAGTAATAAAAAATCGGGGTACTCCAAACCTAGGAAAGATGATGTCCTTGACCATCTTAATGGAAGTGTGGCTGCATCTGCATGAGCTGCGGGTATAGCTTCAACCCATTTAGTAACATAATCAACAGCAACAAGAATATGAGTATAACCGTTAGAGGGAACAAATGGTCCCATAAAGTCCATTCCCCAAACATCGAATGGCTCTATTACTAAGTTATATTTCATATTTGTTTCTTGTGTTTTTCCTATATTACTCATACGTTGACAGACATCACAATTTTTAACATATTCATGAGAGTCTTTGACTAGTGTAGGATAGTAGAAACCTGACTGTAAGACTTTGGCTGCAGTGCGATTACCAGCGTGGTGCCCACCGTAGGGATTATCATGACAAGCTTTAAGGATGTCTTTTGCCTCATGCTCGGGCACGCATTTCTAGATTATCCCGTCTACGCCATGTCTATATAGGTAAGGGTCATCCCAAAAGTAATGTTTTAGATCATTGAAAATTTTCTTTATTTGATTGTAATCCATTCCTTTTGGTAAAAACTTGCCTACTAGGAAATTATCATAATCTACAAACCAAGGATCGCGAGATTCTACAACTGCAAGGTATTCACCCGGCATAGATTAGTTTATAGGGATAGGATCCTCCATGATTACTTCCATTCATGACAAATGGTCGGCCATAGGGTTATCCTTTCCCCTCCTATATACTATCTGCAAATCATATTCCTAAAGTAACAAGACCCATTTTATTAGACGGGGTTTAGCATCCTTCTTAGCTATAAGATGTCTCAAAGCCTGATGAGTAGTATGAACTATTACTTTTGAGTTGATGATATAGTGTATAAATTTATCACAAGCAAAAACAACAACAAGGAATTCTTTCTTAGTTGTTGCATAGTTCTTTTGATCGTCATTAAAGATTCGACTAGCATATTGAATAACATTAAGGTTAGGACCGTATCTCTGTCCTAAAACGGCCCCAATAGCATAATCACTAGCATCGCACATAATTTTGAATGGTTCATCCAAATTGGGTGCTTGAATAATAGGCGCAGAAATTAGAGCTTTCTTTAACTGTTCAAAAGAATCATGGCAATCTCTATCAAAAGTAAAAAGAGTATCTTTATCTAGGAGACGAGTTAAAGGGGCGGCTATTTTAGCAAAATCTTTGATAGAGTGTCTATAGAAACCGACATGCCCAAGGAAATTCTTTACTCCTTTTATATCTTGCGGAAGTGGAAGTGTTTCTAAAGTGACCAAATTCAAACTATCAATCTTAATATTCTTTTCAGAAACCTTATGCCCAAAACTATACCTTCCCTTACCATGAAGTGGCAACACTCCCAATTTAGAACCATCTTGGTTTGTTTACACCGCTGTGAAACTCTATTAAGATTATATAGACACTGTTCAAAAGTAGTTCCATAGACAACAAAGTTATCCATAAGAACTTCCTGTTGGAAATATGCCCTAGAGACAAATAGTAGTAAGGACTATTATCATATTTCATATAGTTTATGATTAAGTTTTATATCATGCTATAAATGTATTGAGTCGAAACATCAATACACGTGTGATATACAAACAACCAGGGGTTCCCAGTGAAACTCTAGTAACTGGTTCATTGGTCAACAGATGATCATGTTTCCTGATCATGTGGCATTTATGCCAGGTGGAAATGAGGTCATCTCATTCTGAGAATGAGATGATGAACCAATACCCAAGCTAAACATCATGACTCGATCATGTCATGAAGTTCAAGTTACAATGATTAGAAATGGATCCTCGTAGACTATTCCTTAGACCGTGAGGCTATATCAATCACTGTCTCCCGAGAGTGCTTAGATAGCATCAAACGCCATCTCGTAAAACGGTGGTTATAAAGGTGTGTTCAGGTATTCGGAGGAAACCGTAGAGGCAATATATGTCAAGAGCGGGATTTGTCCGTCCATGTGACGGGAAGATACTCAAGGGCCCACTCGGAGAAGTTATATCCAATAGCTGCGCAACGTGTGATTTGATCACGGGGATATCACTTGTCGGAACGAGTCAAGTAGCATTGTTTGGTAACGAGATTGAACATGACATGGTGATGTCATTGATCAGATCTCGGGCAATGCAAGTATCGAGAGACAAAGGGAATAAGACATGACTGTCCCGGTTCAAACGACGAAAGATCTTCATGGGACGCACAGGGGTCACATGGCCATCCAAGTCCCTCTGTCGATCATTGGTGCAGGAGTGTCCCGACCATGTCTGGAGTGTTCCCGAACCATGGGGTATCACGCTTAAGGGATTGATGATTCTTAGAGAGTGTTTATAGGATTGGTAGAACGCCGAAGAAAAGAAGGGAGGAAGGGTTTCGGTAAGTCCGGAGGATGTCCGGAGTGGAGGTGGAAGGTGTTCCATGGCCACAGAGATTTAATAATATGTGAATGAATGTTAAATGTTGATTTAATCATTTATTCATAATTATTTAATAAAGAGAAAATCAATTAAAGGTCAAAAAGGCTTAATGGGCCAATTCCGGAGGGAGAGGGCCCATTAGGGGAAAGGAGAGAGGGAGAGGGGCCAAGGAGGGAGGCCGGCTGGGCCTAGCCGCCCCGCGCAGGGCCCACTAGGTGACCGGCGGCCACCTCCTCCCCCTTCCTCTCCTTTAGTCCCACCCCGGGACTTTGAGGGAGGTAGTACCTCCCCTTCCCCTATATATAGTGGGGTATTTGGCCTAGAAAAATACACCAATAATAAATAAAGGTTTCCCCACTTTTGGGAGGACCTCTAATTGATATTTTCTCTCTCTCCCTTTATCTCTCGTGACCGTGGTCCCACGTCTGGACTGCGTGAGCGAGAGACATCTTCATCGCGGAGCGCCGTCGCGCTGCGGGATTCAGATCCAAGAGCTCTACTTCCGCAACTGCTGCTGGATCGGGGAAGCAGGAGTCATCGTCAGGCACCGGACATGTGTAACTCCCCGCGAGGTGTCGCACTTGAGGCACTCAAGTCGTTGGAGCCAGAAGGAGCGCAAGGACTTCATCACGACCTTGAGGTCGGCTTCGGCTCATCTACATCAACCATGCTCTCCTGAGTGTTGACAACGCTTTTCGGTCTTCAAGGTTAAGTTCGCGAAAAGCCCTTCCCGTTACTGTATTACTAATAGATAGGTCCTGGCAGCTTCAGGGGTTCAGGGGCGTAGGGTAAAATTTTATTGTTTTCATACGCGGAACCCCTACACTTCCATGGAACTTTCCACAAAACTGTCAAAGATCTTTAAAACACACTCTTGAAAAGTAGTAGCTACATTACACAATCCAAAAGGCATTAATCAATAAGCATAGGTTCCATAGGGGCATGTGAAAGTAGTTTTTTCTGGATCTTCGTGTTGGATAGCTATTTGAGAATAGCCAGAATATCCGTCAAGAAAACAAAAGTAAGAATTAGCGGACATCCTTTCCATAATATCATTAATGAGGGGAAGTTGCTTATGCATTTTTATGGTTTCTTTATTCAACTTCCTAAAGTCAATACACATTCTATATCCTGCTATTGTTCTAGCTGGGATTAGTTCATCCTTATCATTATTAATTATTGTTATGCACCGTTCCCTAGGTATGCAATGAGTTGGACTCACCCATTTACTTTCTGAAATTGGGTAGATAATACCACTGTCCAACATACAAATTACTTCCTTTCTTACTACCTCTTTCATTTTGGGATTTAACCGTTTTTGATTACCAACAAATGGTTTAGCATCTTCAACCATATGTATCTTGTGAGTTACTATGGTGGGGTCTATACCTGTTATGTCATTAAGAGTGTATCCAAAGGTTTCTCGTTGTTTGACAAGTACTTCTAACAATTTCATGCTTTCATCTGGAGAGAGCTTATCATCTAAAATTACTGGGCATTTACCTTCCTTATCTAAGAATTCATACCTGACTCCTGGAGAGAGAGGTTTTAGAACAATAGGCGGTGGATCCTCGTCCCCTTTTCTTTCAAGTTCTTCATATTCATCCCTAAGACCTGGCTCGGCCTCCCGTGTGGTGTTGAGGATTTCATCCAAATCTTCTTTTGTAGAGTCGTTGGCAAGGGAATCGTCACTTGTCAAACTTCTCTCCAATTCCTATCGCGGTGTGCAAAAGTAGATTGCTGCCAATTCTTCAATAGTCTTCTCCTCCATAATCTCAACTTTCTTCTCATAAGGTAGTCTCGTGAATTGGCTATAGTTTATTTCTACAGTTTCTTCACCAAGCTGCAAAGATAAAGCCTGCTTTTTTTTGTCAATATCAATGTTTATAGAGTTGTAAAAATGATTACCAAAAATAACTAGGCAACTGGAGTTCAAGGGTATTTCGATAATATGAAAATCAACTGGATACACAAAAGCCCCAACAGAAATGCAAACATTGCAATGTATTCTACGAGTAGGATGCACAGTTCGATTAGAAAACATAAAGGTGGCTTCTAATTGCTTAAGGTAATACTCATCAAGGTGATCACACAGTTCTTCATAAATAGTATAAGGCATTATGTTTATAGAAGAACTTAAGTCACATAACCCTATATAAGTAATCCCTCCTCAACAAAAAGGAATTTTCTATTGACTTCTATTCTTACCATCAAAATTGCCTCTTATCATTTCGGAGGATTCTTTGCTTACTATTATCACCTCTTCCTTGAACAATTCAAGTTCCAAACGTTCTTTTACTATCCCAATTTTTTCTTTAATGGCTCCCAAGTCCCTAGTTAACCTTCCTATTCTTTTATTCCCTTCACCCCTACTATCCATTACCTTAGTTAGAATAGTTTCCTCTTCGGCTAACGTTTTCTTTTTCATTTTTGAGTATTGATCATTGTGGCAACTTCTAGAGGATTTTTCTTCCACAGGTGGTGTATAACATTCCCAATCTTTTGGAATCTACAGGTAATCATCATAAGATCTAATAATTTGAATGACCATGCGATGGTCAAGATTAAAATTCCCAAGCAATTTTTCTACCTTTCCTAAAGCTAGAAACCTTTTTAAACAATTATACTCTATGGGGTTCTCCTTGTTAAACTCTGCCTCATAATAGGCTTTCTCTATCCTATTCACCGTATCTAGCAAATTCCATGCCCTCTCAACACTAAATTCAGTGAACGACCCATTAGTAAGGGAATAGAGTTCATTTCTATTATTATCATTCAACCCTGCGTAGAAGGTGTGTATCACTGGCCAAGGTGGGGAATTATGATGGGGACAGCAATCAAGCAAACCCCGAAATCTTGTGTACCCTTCATGCAAGCTTTCTTCACGTTTTCCTTTAAAATTCATAATAATGTGCCTTGCGCCAAGAGTTTTTGTCCTTGGAAAGAAATCAACTAAGAATAGAGAGGCTAGCCTCTCCCAGGAGTTAGTAATTTTTGTGGAACTTTGGATGTACCAAGAACAGGCCTCATCAATGAGAGTTTGAGCAAAGAGAGCAAACTTAACCTCGTCCTCAGTTTGTAAATTGAGGTGGAAAGTCACACAAATATCTTCAAAGAACCCTACATGCTCATCCAGATCTTCTGTACCATCTCCTGCAAATTTCTTTGCATGCAATAGATCCAAAAGCATGGGGTCAATATCATACCCTCTTGGGTTATTGGATTTTAAATAAGCGTCCATGGGCGGACCGGAATTTCTTACAGCCTCAAGTTGAATTTTATGCTGGTACTCGCCCATAATGTATCACCTGAAACTTAATAAACAACTTTAGTAAAACAATGAGTAAAATTAGTAACTAAGAACAAAGACCAAAAGCGCTTAGCTCCCCGGCAACGGCGCCCGAAAATAGCTTAATGACTGCAAGTGCGCAGATCAATTGTAGCTAGTTTCGAAGTAAAGATATCAAACACATAGAGAGCTATTAGTAAAGGTCTTTATGCCCCTCGTTACTATCTACCAAAGGATACTTATAATCTGCCTTTGATCTGGAGTAAAGGGTGTTTGAAAGATTTATGGTAGTTTACAGAAAAGTAATTAAAAGAAGTAAAGAAAACAAGTAACAAGTTTATGTGGAAGTGTGGTTGAACTCAATAGGGATAAAATGTTCTCGGGGATGTAGGATACACCACTAGCATAGTATTATTATTAGGTGTAATCTAGATAACAAATTCCTTGTGTCATGATATGTGTGGAGAGAGCCCCATAATAAGATGTTCACGACAAGGCTCGTAGGAAGCCACTTTGTTGAGCCAAGTGTGAGGTCACCTCTAAACAACCACTGCGATGTCTGAGATCAATCACCCATACAGACCATCGCAATTAAGGGTTTCCCCATGGATATCGTAATTAGCTTAGGGAGTCCCTCTTTATTTCCCCCTTTGACCGTGTAGGTTACGAGCCGGCGCCAAAATGTCACGGGGAATTCCGGGTACGCTTCCAAGACACGTCCAAAGGTTTTCTCCCTCCCTTTAGTCCCGAAGGCAAATGATATGTGGTCGACTTCACATATCATCTAAAGAGAGAGATCAAACACAAATCATAATTATATCATAGACAAGCAAGTCGTACGGACACAAGAATAGATCATCTTCATTACAAGTTCATAATGGTGCTAGGGTTTATCGATCTCCTAATAACAAAGGAACTACTCACTCATGGAAACAATCAACAACATCATCATAATCAAATGGATGGATAAAAGTACGATGGTAGATCTAATGCAAACCACAATTGGATCTAGAATTACAAAGAGATCTAATAGATGAAATATGGGAGTGATGGTGGTAATGGAGATGTAGTGGTTGATGATGAAGGGGATGATGCGTTGTCCTTGTCCTCCAATGATCCTTGAAGCATCCAGGATTTTACTTCAGCCAAGTTCCTCCTTCATATCCCTCTCGGATGTGGTGTTTCGTGGTTTCTGGTGGCTATGAATGTAGAATCTCCCTTGTGGCATCCCGCAAAAACCACTACTAGAAAATCGCTGTGTTTTTGTGCATTGCATCATCATGACCGCATGCTCATGTCATCATGCCACATTGCATTTGAGCATCGTCATGATCTTGCATGGTTTGTTTAGAAACTATTTTCGAAAAGCCTATTTTTGTTTTCTAAACGCCCCATCTTTTATTCAAAGTATAAAACCCGGGCTTGTCCGGAATATTTCGTTTTGTCTACAAACGGTGTGCAAAAGCCTTGTTTTAATAAATAAAATGTTTACATCATTTTTGCAGGAGGCAGCCAGCCAGGCTCGAAAGCCCAGCCGGCCACCTCCAAATAAAATCTAGCCCAACCCCAAAACCCTATTCCTTAACACCCCAAACCTAATCCTAATCAAACCCTAGTCTAACCAACCCCACACACTCCCTCAGCCGCCGCCTCTCTCTCTCTCACCCCACCTGGCCCACCACCAATCCCACCCCACACCGCATCGATCTATCACCTTATCCCCTCACCCGCCCCGCTCACCAACCGCCAGCCTCCCTTCCCCTGCACGCCTCCCCACCTGCCCTGCCCCGGCCCCACGCGCACGCGCTCATGCGCGGACACGCTCCCGCTCAACCCCGCCACCCCTGCACGCGTCCCACCACCACCTGGTCTCCACCTCCACCAGACCCACCGCTCACCCCGCCCACCTGGGCCACTCCCTAGACCGCCACCTACCCGACCCGCCCGCTTGGCCCCACCATGATCGGCCTCCCTTGATCCTATCGCTACCAACCCCCGCGTCTCCTCCCAGGCTCCCCACCCCACACGCGACCCCCACCTCTCGCCCTCGTCTGCCTCCTCCCTCCATCCCTACCGAGCTCCGCCGCCCGTCCGCAAGCCCCGGCCGTGTCCACAACCTGCACCCATGACCTCGGCCCCGCTCGCAGCCGGTGCGTCCGTGAACCGCCGCTGCGTCGTCCCGGCCTCTGCCCGTGTGGTGCCTCGCTACTCAGCGCCCTTGCTCTCCTAGCCCGTGTTGTATCCGCTGCCTCGCCGCACCTTCCCCGACCGCCGCTTGGCTGCCGTCGATCGAGCACCGCCGCCGTTCAGCTTGCTCGCCTCCAAGCATTATGAAAACCCTTCACTCGAATCTACGATTCGATTGTGGACTTCGGGTTACTCCCATAGGGAGCACTGAAAGCAAATTCAACTGAAACCAGAAAAGACGACAGCAGTCGCAAAAGTTCTTTAGTCCCTGCCTGAGTCTTCGACTCAACCAGGCACTCGGGGGATACTCCCATAGGGAGCGCTGGTCGTGCCCCCTATGATTATTTTTCCTTGTACATCGTACTGTGTGTCGATAACATCCACACTCGAATGCTTTGGCGAATCCGCCTCATATTTTCCCTGCAAAGAGACTGCGTCTCCTGGGTCACCCGAATCATCTCCGCGATGACAAAAAATTCGGATGCCGCGCTTACAGCGTGAAGATAAGACCTGAATAAGGCCTGGCAACGCATCTGCTGCGCTCTACCAGAAATAATCTGTACCTACAGGTACGATGAATATACCTTGACGGACGCGTCGAGTGCTCACATTTACACACTGGAATTCGACTCATGTAAGACCTCCGCGGCCTGAGTCGAATTACGCCAGCAATTTCCGGATTCGAGTCCGGGGACTCGAGTTTGAGTAGGTGGCATTGTTTTTGCCCTAGAGCAATTAACTGGTCTTGATCCATCGAGCACACCAGGCACGTTTACCATCATCCCTATGAACTACTACAAATTCGACTAACCCGATGAAATTCCGGGTGAGTGCTTCACACTCGACACAATTGTCGACTCCGACATCCTAATGCAAAGATCAAGACTTCTGAGTCTCCATCCGAATCTACGATTCACATGGACACTCGGGGGCTACTGACATGGGTATGCCCAATAGGCAATTAACTACAACCTACCTGGTGCGGCTCGACGGAAGGCCCACTCGATGAATTGCCAAGGTCCATGACGCCTATGACGGTTCGACTGATACGAAGCCTACAAGGGCACAGACTCCTGGCATAACAAGACAAGGAAAGTACAAGACTAGACTAGATACGAACTCTAACTTGTAACCAACTCGTATTGGTACTTGAGACCTAGCCTCCCCATATATAAAGGCTAGGAGGGTCCAACGAGAAGGCATCCTCACCTCCAATCTCTCAATCGCAACATGTTACGCCACAATAGATCTAGACATCGCGACTCCCCAAATAGATAGATCTACGATCTCCCACATCGACACATACGCCAGATCTAATCTGCGCATACACCGCCATCGGCGACATTGTAATCCTTCGGATCATCATCAATCAAGAGCAGACAAGCAGGAGTAGGGTCCTCTACGAGGCCTGAACCTGGGTAAACCTTGCATCCCTGTGTGCTTGTTTGCTAGCCGTACCGAGATTTCCAGCGCTCCTCAAATCCTGAACCTAAGTCCATAACAATGGGCATTGATGAGTTAAACCCTCGTCAATTGGCGCCATCTGTGGGAACTGGGAGCGCTGATGTTGCGGTCTCGATGGCCCCATCACCCGCAATCTACGACTCGCCAATCTCTGGGAAACGGCGACGCGACTTCATCACTGCCAAAAACGGCGCATGGAATCAAGATCCAGGTCTCCAGATTCTGCTCACATCATGTGAAATCGATCTTCACGTCTAGATTGATCGGCATGTACGGCAATGCTTCACTACAGAAGCAGCCATAATTTTTCCGTCTGCCTTATGGTCTGATTAGAACCGGCTCATGGGTCTACTTACAGCACGTCGCTGTACGCATAAACAAGGCAACCTTGCCGGCACAAGTTTCGGTGTACGCAGAACTCTGCAGATCGGTTTGAGTTTTTGTTATTCAAGTCAATCAATGCGATTCTGTAACCAAGTCAGGAAAAAGAAGCAGCAAAGGAAAAGAAATCATCAAGCGGAAATCATCAAGCGGATCAGTTAATTTCCCGCAGGAAATGAAAGATCGATGGCAGGCACTAGGAATCAAAATTGTTGCTAACGCTCATTATATAGTATAAGACACGTACAGATCTACACCTCATTACATGACAAGGACATCAGTAACGTACATGAATTTTCCGGCCATGACAAAGACATCAATGAGGGTCTGCTGCGACCGACGGCTATATCAAGTACTCCTCCGTCGCGTCACTCGTCCGGTTGTGTGGACTCCGTGTCCACTATGGAATACATTCATCACACGACTCGCCGACCGCGCGACTAGGTTAACCTTGGCACCTTGTTTGTCATGCGACTACGTCTGACCGCGTTAACTCTACACTTGGGGGCTCCCTCCGCTTTGGCGACTCGCCACGATCTTCGACTCCCGTGACCACGAGTCACTACAATCTTTGATTGCGGTAACACGTTGCCATCATCGGCTTCAGCACCCTGCTGCCACACTGACTTTGCTCGCCACGTGACCCACTACCGCATCAACTACTCCAGCTACCACAACGTCGACCATGTTCACCGTGTCGCTCCATGTCCATCGTGTCGACTACTAGTTCGCCGTGTTGGGTACGCATCCGTTGTGGTGTTAACTTCGGCCTACGCATGACTTCGTCGGCTTCGACTCAACAATCAGGGGCTCTCTCCGCTTCGGGAACTCGCTACCGCCATCGTCTTCGGTGACCCACTGCCGCGTTGACTCCGGTCCTCCGCATCGGCTCTCGAACGCCGCCTCGACTACATCGACAACATCGAATCTACACTTGGGGGCTCCGCCGACTCCGCTTGAGGCCCGTTCATCGCCTTCGGTACCACGGGTCTTCACTTGACTCACCTGAGTCTTCGACTCCATCACGCGACTCACGCGGTCTTCACCGCGGTCTTGGGTGAGGTGACCCGACACGGTCTTCGACTCATGGCGTGCTAGTCTTCATATACGGCAATTCGTCATCACCACGTGATTTTGATCCACCGCGTTGACTACGTCCGCCGCGTGACCCACTGCTACATCAACTACATGATCGCTTCACAACTTTCGACTGCCACGTTGACTACTCATCCGGTGTCAATCACGCGACCTGCTGCAGTCTTCGACTCCAGCTATTCACTACGATCTTCGACTCCAACGATTCGGGGGCTCGGGGGCTCCCTCCGCTTTGGCGACTCGCCGCTGTCTTCAACTTCAACGACCGGCTACGGTCTTCATATCGGGTGACTCGTGGGCTCACTCGACTCCCGCGACCACGAGCTGCTACAATCTTCGACTCCCGCAACCCGTCGATCGCATCGGATCTTGCGACTCGTTCACCACGACAACTACCAATAAAGCTAAGTTTTCCTCTACGTAGAGCTGATTTCTTTTAACCCGCACTCGATACACTCGGGGGCTGCGCCCTCTTCGAGTAACCTAAGTGTCGTCGACTCCATGCACTCGAGCACCTCATACGCGACAGCCCGAGTAGCTGATTCTGCCTGATCGTCGAATCCTTGAACTCCGAGTACCTCGGCAAGGTACTGAGACTAGGGGTAATCAGGCTAACGAAAAGGCCTAGCATACAGTGCAAAAGTGTTGACTCGATTGGCACCAGAATCTTACTTTACAAGTGACATGCAGATATCCTTTACAAGATACAAGTACTTCACAATTCTTCATGTTTTATGTAGATTATAAGGATGTTGACTGCGTCGAGCTATTCTATCGGGTCCTCCAACAGGAGTCGACAAAACAACTAGCTACGCTATACACTCAAGACTTGAGTCGAGTTCCTCCTCGGATGGTTGCATCGCTTGGTGCTACACACGTGCGACGTTGGCAACGCACTCAACCGAAGTGACTGCGTCGACTCCATCCACATCATCGACTCGCCTGGCTAGAACTCCTAGTTTCTCCTCGCGTGATTATCGATCGCGACTGCAAGATACAAGTCTCGAGTCTCTGCCTGAGTCTACGACTCCGCCAGACACTCGGGGGCTACTCCAAACTAGAGCGCTGGACGTGCATATACAAGATCCTCGAGTGACACGCTCTGAATCCTCACTCGAATCCACGATTCGACTAAGGACTCAGGGGCTACTCCCATAGGGAGCGCTGGACACGCACCCGAAGAAATTTGTGAAGATATCCAAGCATTATGAAAACCCTTCACTCGAATCTACGATTCGATTATGGACTTCGGGTTACTCCCATAGGGAGCACTGAAAGCAAATTCAACTGAAACCAGAAAAGACGACAGCAGTCGCAAAAGTTCTTTAGTCCCTGCCTGAGTCTTCGACTCAACCAGGCACTCGGGGGATACTCCCATAGGGAGCGCTGGTGCCCCTATGATTATTTTTCCTTGTACATCGTACTGTGTGTCGATAACATCCACACTCGAATGCTTTGGCGAATCCGCCTCATATTTTCCCTGCAAAGAGACTGCGTCTCCTGGGTCACCCGAATCATCTCCGCGATGACAAAAAATTCGGATGCCGCGCTTACAGCGTGAAGATAAGACCTGAATAAGGCCTGGCAACGATCTGCGCTCTACGAAATAATCTGTACCTACAGTGCGATGAATATACCTTGACGGACGCCGAAGTGCTCACATTTACCTTCGGAATTACGCCAGCAATTTCCGGATTCGAGTCCGGGGACTCGAGTTTGAGTAGGTGGCATTGTTTTTGCCCTAGAGCAATTAACTGGTCTTGATCCATCGAGCACACCAGGCACGTTTACCATCATCCCTATGAACTACTACAAATTCGACTAACCCGATGAAATTCCGGGTGAGTGCTTCACACTCGACACAATTGTCGACTCCGACATCCTAATGCAAAGATCAAGACTTCTGAGTCTCCATCCGAATCTACGATTCACATGGACACTCGGGGGCTACTGACATGGGTATGCCCAATAGGCAATTAACTACAACCTACCTGGTGCGGCTCGACGGAAGGCCCACTCGACGAATTGCCAAGGTCCATGACGCTTATGACGGTTCGACTGATACGAAGCCTACAAGGACACAGACTCCTGGCATAACAAGACAAGGAAAGTACAAGACTAGACTAGATACGAACTCTAACTTGTAACCAACTCGTATTGGTACTTGAGACCTAGCCTCCCCATATATAAAGGCTAGGAGGGTCCAACGAGAAGGCATCCTCACCTCCAATCTCTCAATCGCAACATGTTACGCCACAATAGATCTAGACATCGCGACTCCCCAAATAGATAGATCTACGATCTCCCACATCGACACATACGCCAGATCTAATCTGCGCATACACCGCCATCGGCGACATTGTAATCCTTCGGATCATCATCAATCAAGAGCAGACAAGCAGGAGTAGGGTCCTCTACGAGGCCTGAACCTGGGTAAACCTTGCATCCCTGTGTGCTTGTTTGCTAGCCGTACCGAGATTTCCAGCGCTCCTCAATTCCTGAACCTAAGTCCATAGCAATGGGCATTGATGAGTTAAACCCTCGTCACCCCCTTTCTACCTATTTTGCGTTTATAGTCTTTATTTCCTCCTGTTGATCTATTGTTATCCGTGTCCCGATGCTTTAGTTTCCGTACACCAGTTATATCCCGTGCAGCCTCTATATTGTCTTGGACACCTCCTATTACCTGTGTTTGGTAGATAGCTGGCCTTGCGAGTCGTAGCTGCTTGCTCAGGTGCGATCTCGTGTTGTCGAGTACCACAGTTGTTGGAATGCTGGCAGATGTTTATGGTGGAGATGATCATGACTTTAAATACAACTATTAAAATGCTAGATATAAATAATGCAGAGGCATCGGTGGGCAATAGATGGTATTTGGTTCTTCCACGCTCACTTGTGTCCCATAGGACCCCGAGTACTTGATACCTGTTCCTTGACTATCGCACTATCCGCATATGGGACCATGAATCCCCTTAGCCAGAGCTTGATTCATTCTTATTTCTTGGGGCCACAGAGTAGTTTGGGGCTTTATTACTATCCTGTACTTATGCCATGCTTTACTGCTTTATTTATGATTGTGCGTGGAGCACCTGTACTGTTTTGGATCGTGGAATGTTTTCGCGGTATCGACAAGCCCGATCACACTTTCGGGTTCCCAGTCATTTACAGCCATTGACACAAACCCTGGGTCCGTTCCGGAGCCGTCCAACTTCGTTGCGGGTAGCTTAGTGGGGTGGCCCCCTGAAATATTTTATGAATCTTGTGATCGCTTTGTCGTGAAAGCCTCGTTGGGCTTTGAGTTGGTTTTTCCGAGGTTGATCGTGTGTGTGTTGCTATTTGTGCACCCCTGCAGGGTAAATCTTTCTGAAAGCCGTGTCCGCAGTTATGGACGACTTGGAGCACAGTATCTCGATCATAGACAAGCATAACTAAAGTAGTGCTATAAACTTGACTTAATATATGACTAGTAATCAGATTCAACTATAACGGAATGGATATTAAAAATGCCAACAACTGATGGATCTAGGTTGTTTGATATATATGCCTAGTAAGTATTGCAACTCCAATGGAATGTGATAAAAATGCCAACAACTGCTAGGTTTTGGGATTCCTCAGGACAATTATATCTGACTAGTAAATGTTCCAACTATAACAGAATGGTGATTAAAACTGCCCACTACTTATGCTATCAGGATGTCTCGTGCTATCTATATCTGACTAGTAAGTGCTTCAACTATAATGGAATGAATAAAGCTGCCAACTGTGTGAGTTCCTCGGTTTGACTTCCTCGTTTGGTCTCGAGGGGGAAATGTCAGGATGGGTATGTCTGGTGTTACTATTAGGTTGGATCCGAATAGGTCTTTTCTTATTCCTCTCTAATAGCTGATAGTTGAATCGAGTCTCTATAGGTTGTTTAGTGCATGCTGCGCTGCCGCTTCAGTCCACCATGTTGGAACTATGCCCAAGAGGCAATAATAAAAGTGGTTATTATTATATCTTTGTGTTTATGATGAATGTTTGCATCCCATGCTATAATTGTATTATAAGGAAACACTAATACATGTGTGTTTTGTAAACATAAAAGAGACCCTAGTAAGCCTCTTGTTAAACTAGCTTGTTGATTAATTGATGATCATGGTTTCCTGATCATGGACATTGGATGTCATTGATAACAAGGTTGTATCATTAGGAGAATGATGTAATGGACACACACACCCATAGTAAGCGTAGCATAAGATCAAGTCATTAAGTTCACATTGCTATAAGCTTTCGATACATAGTAATCTAATCCTTCGACCATGAGGTTGTGTTAATCACCATCACCGAATGAGTACTTTGATGACATCAAACACCACTTCGTAACTGGGTGATTATAAAGGTGTCATTAGGTATTCTGAAAGTATGTGTTGAAGCGGACCAAGATTGGGATTTGTCCATCCATATGACGGATAGATATGCTCTGGGCCCTCTCGGTGGAATGTCATCTAGTTAGCTTGCAAGCATGTGACTAGGTCACAAGGGATGGCATAACACGGAACGAGTAAAGAGTACTTATCAGTAACGAGGTAGAACTAGGTATGGAGATACCGATGATCAAACCTCGGATAAGTAGAGTATCGCGTGACAAAGGGATTTGGTTTCGTATGTAAATGGTTCTATCGATCACGAAGTCATCGTTGAGTATGTGGGAGCCGTTATGGATCTCTAGATCCCGCTGATGGTTATTGATCGGAGAGGTGTCTTCATCATGTCTACATATTCACGAACCGTAGGGTGACACAATTAAGGTTCGAAGTTGTTTTAAGTAGATATTGAATATGCGTTGGAGACCGAATGTTGTTCGGAGCCTCGGATTGGATCCGGGACATCACGAGGAGATCCGGAATTGTCCGGAGAATAAGATTCATATAATGGGGATCATTTTTTAAGTTAGGAAATGTTCTAGAGTGTTTGTATGGGGATTCTAGAAGGTTTCGGAGTGTTCCGGAAGGTTCTAGAAGATATCTTGGAGTTTATTTGAAAAACCGAGATAAGATAAGAGAAGATAAGGGGAGTTTAAAGGGGAAACTTGGGGGGAAGGACTCTCCCCCCAAGCTCCCTAGTGCGCCGGCCCTAACGGGTGGGCCTAGGGGTGGGAACCCTAGGCCACACCCCTCCCTCTATATATAGAGGGGTGGAGGCACCACCCCTCCTTGCCCCTTCCCACTCCAAACCCTAGCCGCCTCTCTCTTCCTCCTTCCATCTGCTCCGGCTTAGGAGAAGCCCTGCAGAATTCTCTCCACCACCACCACCACGTCGTCGTGCTGCTGGGATTGCGTGGAGAAGATCTACTACCTCCGCTGCTCGCTGGAACGGGGAGAGGAAGGTCTGCTTCGATTCCGCACGTGTGACCGTCTGCGGAAGCGCTGCCGGAACGCGGCGCCGGAAGGATCATCTACTCGATCTTGAGATCGGCAAGTGATCGACTACATCAACCACGAGATCTGATCTCGTTAACGCTTTGGAAACTACAAGGGTTAGTACAGATCTATCTCGTTGCACTTGTCTAATAGATTAGATCTTGGCTTTTATCTAGATTAGATCTGGGTTTTGTTCGTTCTTGCGGTAGAATTTTTTTGTTTTCCATGCTACGAACCCATCAGTGGTATCAGAGCCTTGTCTATGCGTAGATCTGTTGCACGAGTAGAACACAATGGTGTTGTGGGCGTTGGTGCTCGTGCCGTCTTTTGCTGTGTGTACTTTGCATCTTGTGGTATGGTGGGATGAAGCGGCTCGGGCTAACATTACATGTCATCGCACATGAGACTTGCTCCACGCTTGACGTGCAACTTGCTTTGCACAAGTGGCTTCTTGGTGTCTGTCTCTCCCATCATAGTATAGATCAAATCTACACTTTGCACTTGATAGCACTTGTATCAACGTTGTGGTTCAGTTTCGTAGGTAAGATCCGTTCTTATTCGAAAGCCCCAAACCACGTAAAACTTGCAAAGAAAATTAGAGGCGTCTAACTTGTTTTTGCAGGGTTTTTGTGATGTGATATGGCCATCATGTGATTGTGATTATATTTTATGTATGCAATGATCCTTGTTGTAATATGGCAACCGGCAGGAGCCTAATGGTTGTCTTTAATTCTGTTAAGGCCTGCGTGTCTATTCATCTTGTAATAGCTTTATTCCAAGTAGTTGTAATAGTTGCTTGTGATGATGGACAACCATAAAGAGGCGCCACTGACCTTGACGCAATGCTGGTGATGATGGAGATCATGTCCGTGCTTTGGAGATGGAGATCAAAGGCACAAGAAGAAAGGGCCATATCATGTCACATTAATTATGAATTGCCTATGATGTTAATCCTTTATGCATCTTGTATTGCTTAGATCGCGACGGTAGCATTATAAGATGATCCCTCTCACTAAATATCAAGTAATAAAAGTGTGCGTCCTTAGTTGGCACCGTTGCTAAGACTCGTCGTTCAAAGCATCTCGTGATGATCGGGTGTGATAGATTCTACGTGTGCATACAACGTGTGCAAGCCAGATTTGCACATGCGGAAACTAAGGTTAATCTTGACGAGCCTAGCATGTACAGACATGGTCTCGGGACACGGAATACCGAAAGGTAGAGCACGAGTCATATGAATGATATGATGAACATGAAGATTGTTCGCTGATAAAACTACATCTTATCTCGTGAAGATCGGACTTGGTGTAGTGGACTTGGTTCGTGTAATCACTAAGACAATGTGAGGGATGTTGTTTTGAGTGGGAGTTCACCTAGTTAATTTAAGAATTGAAGTTGAACTCAATTTATCATAAACTTAGTCTAAACTACTTGCAAATATGTTGTAGATTATGGCGAACCTCTCCATCAATTTCAATGCGTTCCTAGAGAAAGAAAAACTTAAGAACAATGGAAGCAACTTCACGGACTGGCTCCGTGGTCTGAAGATTGTCCTCAGGGCTGGTCAGATGACCTATGTGCTCGATGCACCGCTAGGTGACCCACCTGCAGAAGATGCCACCGATGACGTAAAAAATGTTTACGCCACTCGGAAAAATCATTACTCCACAGTTCAGTGTGCCATACTGTACGGTTTAGAAACGGAGCTTCAGAAGCGCTTTGAGCACCACGACCCGTTCGAGATCATTAAGGAGCTCAAGCTCATTTTTGAGACTCACGCGGCCGTGGAGAGCTATGAGGCCTCCAAAAAGTTCTTTACCTGCAAGATGGAAGAGGGAAGCTCCGTTAGCGAGCACGTTCTCACCATGTCTGGGCATGCAAACAAGCTCCAAGAGTTGGGGATAACAATTCCTAATGAGTTAGGGATTCACCGTGTCCTCCAATCACTGCCACCAAGTTATAAGAACTTTGTGATGAACTACAATATGCACTGCATGAACAAGACGTTGCCTGAACTATCGTCCATGCTGAAAAATGCTGAAGTGGAGATCAAGAAGGAGCACCAAGTGTTGATGGTCAATAAGACCACCAATTTCAAGAAACATGGCAAGCCTAAGAACAAGGGCAACTTCAAGAAGGACGGCACGAAAGCCGCACCGCTAAGAAGCCAAGGCAGTCCTAAGCCAAACGAATGCTTCTCTTGCAAGGGTCTGGTCATTTGGGAAGCGCCCCAAGTACTGGCAGATCGAAGAAGCAACATCAAGAAGAAAGGTATATTCGATATACATGTTATTGATGTGTATCTTACTAGTAATCGTAGTAGTGCACGGGTATTTGATCGTTCGGTTGCTCATATTTGTAACTCAAACAGTCTGCGGAATAAACGAAGACTGGCGAGACGAGGTGACGATCGCGTTGGAAATGGCTCCAAGGTTGATGTGATCGCCGTAAGACGCTCCCTCTACATCTACCTTCGGGATTAGTTTTAAATTTGAATAATTGTTATTTGGTGCCTGCGTTAAGCATGAACATTATATCTGGATCTTGTTTATTGCGAGACGGTTACTCTTTTAAATCCGAGAATAAAGGTTGTTCGATTTATATGAGTAATATCTTTTATGGTAATGCACCTGAGATAAATGGTTTATTCTTACTGAATCTCGATAGTAGTGATACACATGTTCACAACATAGATGCTAAACGAACAAAATTGAATGATAATTCTACATACATGTGGCACTGTCGTCTTGGTCACATTGGAGTGAAGCGTATGAAGAAACTCCATTCTGATGGACTTCTTGAATCACTTGATTTTGAATCACTTGAAAGATGCGAAGCATGTCTAATGGGAAAAATGACTAAGACTCCATTCTCTGGAATAATGGAGCGAGCTACAGATTTATTGGAAATAATACATACTGATGTGTGCGGTCCAATGAGTGTAGCATCGCGTGGTGGATATCGTTATGTTCTCACTTTCACGGATGACTTAAGTAGATATGGGTATGCCTACTTTATGAAACATAAATCCGAAACTTTCGAGAAGTTTAAGGAATTTCAAAGTGAAGTGGAAAATCATCGTAACAAGAAGATTAAGTTTCTGCGTTCTGACCATGGAGGTGAATATCTAAGTTATGAGTTTGGCATGCATTTAAAGAAATGTGGAATACTTTCGCAGTTGACACCGCTGGGAACACCACAGCGTAATGGTGTGTCCGAACGTCGTAATAGAACTCTCTTAGATATGGTTCGGTCTATGATGTCTCTTACAGATTTACCACTATCGTTTTGGGGCTATGCATTAGAGACAGCCGCATTCACTTTAAATAGGGCACCATCTAAATCCGTTGAAACGACACCGCATTTAATTATGGTTTGGTAAGAAACCTAAGTTGTCATTCCTTAAAGTTTGGGGTTGCGAAGCGTATGTAAAGAAGTTACAACCTGATAAGCTAGAACCCAAAGCGGAGAAATGCGTCTTCATAGGATACCCTAAAGAAACAATTGGGTATACCTTCTATCAAAGATCCGAAGGCAAAGTTTTCGTTGCCAAGAATGGATCCTTTCTTGAGAAGGAGTTTCTCTCGAAAGAAGTGACTGGAAGGAAAGTAGAACTCGACGAGGTTATTGAACCTTCTCTCGGGGTTGAGAGTAGCGCAGCACCGAAAGATGTTTTCGTCACCGCACCAACCGGAGAGGAAGCTAATGATGGTGATCATGAAACTTGAGCGAAATCACTGCTGAACCTCGCAGTCAACGAGGGTTCGTACCACTCCCCGAGTGGTATGACTGCCTTGAACGTCATGTTGGTGGACAACACTGATGACCCTGCGACGTATGAAGAAACTATGGTGAGCCCAGATTCCGACAAATGGCTAGAAGCCATGAAATCCGAAATGGGATCCATGTACGAAAACCAAGTATGGACTTTGGTGGACTTACCGGATGGCTGTAAGGCTATCGAGAACAAATGGATTTTCAAAAGAAAACAGATCTTGATGGTAATGTTCATCTATAAAGCTCGACTTGTCGCGAAAGGGTTCCGACAAATTCAAGGTGTTGACTATGATGAGACTTTCTCACCAGTAGCGAAGCTAAAGTCTGTGAGGATTTTGTTAGCAATTGCTGCATATTTCGACTATGAGATATGGCAGATGGATGTCAAAACGGCGTTCCTTAATGGTGACATTGAGGAAGAGTTGTACATGGTACAACCCAAGGGTTTTGTCGATCCTATTGATGCTGACAAGGTATGCAAACTTCAGCGCTCCATTTATGGACTGAAGCAAGCATCCAGGAGTTGGAATCAACGTTTTGATAAAGTAATCAAAAATTTTGGTTTTATACAAACTTATGGAGAAGCTTGTATTTACAAGAAAGTGAGTGGGAGCTCTGTAGCATTCCTAGTACTATATGTAGATGACATATTGTTGATTGGGAATGATATAGAACTTCTTAATAGCGTCAAAGCCTATTTGAATAATAGTTTTTCAATGAAGGATCTTGGCAAAGCGGCATATATTCTAGGCATCAAGATTTATAGAGATAGATCAAGACGCCTACTAGCGCTTTCACAAAGTACATACTTGGACAAAGTTCTAAAGAAGTTTAGAATGGAAGAGAGCAAGAAAGGGTTCGTGCCCATGTTGTCAGGTAAGACCTTGAGTAAGACTCAAAGTCCAGCTACGGCAGAAGATAGAGAGAAGATGAATAATGTTCCCTATGCCTCAGCCATAGGTTCTATCATGTATGCCATGTTGTGTACAAGACCGGATATAGCACATGCTGTTAGTTTAACTAGCAGATATCAAAGTGATCCTGGAATGGAGCCTTTGGATAATGATCAAGAATATCCTTAAGTACCTGAATAGGACTAAGGATATGGTTCTTTCTTATGGAGGTGATGAACAGCTTGTTGTAAATAGTTACACTGATGCTAGTTGGAACACCGATCCAGATGACTCGAAGTCACAGTCTGGATACATATTTATTTTGAATGGTGCTACAGTGAGCTGGAGGAGTGCCAAGCAAAGCGTTGTGGCAAAATCTTCAACTGAATCGGAATACATAGCTGCTTCGGAGGCTGCACAAGAAGCCATATGGATGAAGGAGTTCATTACTGAACTTGGCGTGGTTCCTAGTGCGTTGGACCCGATGGCCATCTACTATGACAACACAGGTGCCATAGCTAATGCACAGGAGCCAAGGTCACATAGCAAGCTGAAGCACATCAAGCTACGTTTCCATGCTATTCGCGAGTATGTCCGAGATGGTGACATAAAGATTTGCAAAGTACACACTGATCTGAATGTGGCAGATCCGTTGACTAAACCTCTCCCTAGAGCAAAGCATGACCAACACCAGAACGCCATGGGTGTTAGGTATATTACCATGTAATCTAGATTATTGACTCTAGTGCAAGTGGGAGACTGTTGGACATATGCCCAAGAGGCAATAATAAAAGTGGTTATCATTATATCTTTGTGTTTATGATGAATGTTTGCATCCCATGCTATAATTGTATTATAAGGAAACACTAATACATGTGTGTTTTGTAAACATAAAAGACTCCTAGTAAGCCTCTTGTTAAACTAGCTTGTTGATTAATTGATGATCATGGTTTCCTGATCATGGACATTGGATGTCATTGATAACAAGGTTGTATCATTAGGAGAATGATGTAATGGACACACACACCCATAGTAAGCGTAGCATAAGATCAAGTCATTAAGTTCACATTGCTATAAGCTTTTGATACATAGTAATCTAATCCTTCGACCATGAGGTTGTGTTAATCACCATCACCGAATGAGTACTTTGATGACATCAAACACCACTTCGTAACTGGGTGGTTATAAAGGTGTCATTAGGTATTCTGAAAGTATGTCTTGAAGCGCATGGACCAAGATTGGGATTTGTCCATCCATATGACGGATAGATATGCTCTGGGCCCTCTCGGTGGAATGTCATCTAGTTAGCTTGCAAGCATGTGACTAGGTCACAAGGGATGGCATAACACGGAACGAGTAAAGTACTTATCGATGAACGGTAGAACTAGGTATGGATATACCGATGATCAAACCTCGGATAAGTAGAGTATCGCGTGACAAAGGGAATTGGTTTCATATGTAAATGGTTCTATCGATCACGAAGTCATCATTGAGTATGTGGGAGCCGTTATGGATCTCCAGATCCCGCTGATGGTTATTGATCGGAGAGGTGTATTCATCATGTCTACATATTCACGAACCGTAGGGTGACACACTTAAGGTTCGAAGTTGTTTTAAGTAGATATTGAATATGCGTTGGAGACCGAATGTTGTTCGGAGCCTCGGATTGGATCCGGGACATCACGAGGAGATCCGGGTGTCCGAGAATAAGATTCATATAATGGGGATCATTTTCTAAGTTAGGAAATGTTCCGGAGTGTTTGTATGGGGATTCTAGAAGGTTTGAGTGTTAGGAAGGTTCTAGAAGATATCTTGAGTTTATTTGAAAACCGAGATAAGATAAGATAAGATAAGGGAGTTTAAAGGAAACTTGGGGGAAGGACTCTCCCCAAGCTCCCCTAGTGGCCGCCCTAAGGGGTGGGCCTAGGTGGGAACCTAGGCCACACCCTCCCTCTATATATAGAGGGGTGGGCACCACCCTCCTTGCCCTTCCACTCCAAACCCTAGCCGCCTCTCTTCCTCCTTCCATCTGCCTCGGCTTGGCAGCCTGCAGAATTCTCTCCACCACCACCACCACGCCGTCGTCTGCTGGGATTGCGTGGAGAAGATCTACTACCTCCGCTGCTCATTTGGAGCAGGGAGAGGAAGGTCTGCCTTGATTCCACGTGTGACCGTCTGTGAAGGCAATTCACGGCGCCGGAAGGATCATCTACTCGATCTTGAGATCGGCAAGTGATCGACTACATCAACCACGAGATCTGATCTCGTTAACGCTTTGGAAACTACAAGGGTTAGTACAGATCTATCTCGTTGCACTTGTCTAATAGATTAGATCTTGGCTTTTATCTAGATTAGATCTAGGTTTTGTTCGTTCTTGCGGTAGAAATTTTTTGTTTTCCATGCTACGAACCCATCACACCATACCTATGTAGGCGAGAGCCGCTGAATTCTAGCCTCGCCGTGTACTGGCTTCAGTACTGATGCTCCTCTTTTTTCCTTTGCCCATTGTCGGCACCCTTTTTGTTTTAGCAGGTTTGAGATCGACGTCGTTAGCAGGGTTATGGATGCCATTGGTTATTCTTCAGGGCTCTTAGCCCCATTTGCATCTTGTCCGTACTCGGACGCTGTATCGTTTTCAAGGTGATTTGGATCTTTGTACTGTGTATATGTATTCTTGACTCGTTGAGTCGCTGTTGTATATATATATATATCTTTTCTGTGGGTCCCATCGAGGACTGTTGTGTAATGGTATTACTTCGTTTTCCAACCGCACGAAAGTGCCTGGTGGGCGTCCTTGAATTGTTTCTATGCAGGATTGGCAGAACGGGCTAAAACTTGCATAGGGCCGATTCGAGGGTGTTACAGAGTGGTATCAGAGCTCAGCAGTTGCGATACCCCACAAGTCCAGCCTGTAGGATAACCTAGCTAACGGCCGAAGTAGAGTGTTAAACTATTTTGGAAAATCGGTTGGATAGATCTGATTAGGTCTGCTTTTACTCCTAACCCCTCTGCTGTTCCCCTCTTACCTCTGCGTGTTTTGAATCTGCTCTCTTCTCTTTCTTCGAGTATAGGAATTCTCGTGGTTGGGATTCCATTGTACCTTCAGGGTTTCGCCTCCTTCTTTGGTAACGGTGCTTCTACATCCGGTCTTCATGCTATCTGAGTAATCCTTTATCTGTGGTACCATTCTTTGTTCCTTGTTTGAGCCTTCCGGTGTTTTCCGACGCGACGACATCATCTACGCCAGATCTGATGAAGATTCTGCATCACTCCTTTGTTTCCGAACCTCGCTTGCCGAGATATTCAGTCTGATTCAGAGAGTTGATTGTATAATTCTCCTATTCATGTGCACAGTAATGGTTTGGGTGTGTGATGGACTGATCACCATCCGACTACTCTTATCATTCGCTTTTGTATATTGAATCGGTGGATCCAGCAATTTTACTCCGTCCACGGAAGCTAGAGGTGGCTTTATTTGTTGATACCTCTGCCTTCGCCCTTTGTTCCCGGAGTGTTCTCCCGACGATCACGGACAACGACCTCTTGTTAGTGGTGTCGCGGGGATCTACATGAAGCGAGAAGATTCAGATCGCCGACATTCTTCCCGGTACCATGCGGCGGATCTCGAGGGCGAGATCCCTTGTTAGTGGTGTCGAATTGTGGCCTCCCGCAAAAACCACTACTAGAAAATCGTTGTGTTTTTGTGCATTGCATCATCATGACCGCATGCTCATGTCATCATGACACATTGCATTTGAGCATCGTCATCATCTTGCATGGTTTGTTTAAAAACTATTTTCGAAAAGCCTATTTTTGTTTTCTAAACGCCCCATCTTTTATTCAAACTATAAAACCCGGGCTTCTCCGGAATATTTCGTTTTGTCTACAAACGGTGTGCAAAAGCCTTGTTTTAATAAATAAAATGTTTAGATCATTTTTGCAGGAGGCAGCCAGCCAGGCCCGAAAGACCAGCCGGCCACCTCCAAATAAAATCTAGTCCAACCCCAAAACCCTATTCCTTAACACCCCAAACCTAATCCTAATCAAACCCTAGTCTAACCAACCCCACACACTCCCTCAGCCGTCGCCACTCTCTCTCTCTCTCTCTCTCTCTCTCTCTCTCTCTCTCTCTCACCCCACCTGGCCCACCACCTGCCACCAATCCCACCCCACACCGCATCGATCTACCACCTTATCCCCTCACCCGCCCCGCTCACCAACCGCCAGCCTCCCTTCCCCAGCACCCCTCCCCTGCCTGCCCGGCCCCACGCTGCAGCTCCCATGGACACGCTCCCGCTCAACCCCGCCGCTCCCTGCACGCGTCCCACCACCACCTGGTCTCCACCTCCACCAGACCCACCGCTCACCCCGCCCACCTGGTCCACTCCCCAGACCGCCACCTACCCGACCCGCCCGCTTGGCCCCACCACGACCGGCCTCCCTTGATCCTATCCCCACCAACCCCCGCGTCTCCTCCCAGGCTCCCCACCCCGCACGCGACCCCCACCTCTCGCCCTTGTCTGCCTCCTCCCTCCACCTCGCAGAGCTCCGCCGGTCACCACCCGTCGTCTCCCTCCATCCCTACCGAGCTCCGCTGCCCATCCGCAAGCCCCGGCCGTGTCTGCCACCTGCGCCCATGACCTCGGCCCCGCTCACAGCCGGTGCGTCCGCGAACCGCCGCCGCGCCGTCCCGGCCTCTGCCCGCATGGTGCCTCGCCGCTCGGCGCCCTTGCTCGCCTAGCCCGCGTCGTGTATCTGCCGGCCTCGCCCGCGCCTTCCCCCGAGCCGCTCGTCGCCGACGCTAAGCCCGACCCGAGCATCGCCGCCCCCTCTCGCATCAAGCCTCGGCCTCCTTGCCACCGTCATCGAGCGTCGGCCATCCACACGCTCCACCGCGGCCGCGGGCTCCTTCCCGAGGCGGAGCCCCGTCGCGAGTTCCACGTTGCCCCTCGCAAGTTCAGCCACCGTCGACCGGTCCTCTTCAAAGAGCCTGCCCGACCTCTGTTCTGCGACCGCCGCCTTCCGTCGTGGTCGCCCCTAAAATAATTCACCTGGCAGGTTGTTTTCTGTCTTTGCCTTGCGGTCAACGCCTGGGCTCCCAGAAGGTGTTTGAGGAAATGTCTATGCAGGACTCGTTCACTCACAGCATTTTATCCTTGTGTCTTGCACCCGTGTTTTGATAGTGTGCTGTACCGATGATGGCTCAACGGTCGTGGTGTGGCATGGACAACGACCGTGTGAAGTTAGGTGGAACCACCTAAAGAGTACCAAAACCTCGCCAAGATCTTCTCCCCGGAATCGCCATGACCTCCATCATGGATACTGAAGAACACCAAACTCTCCGACCCGGTATCCGAAGACATCGAGACGATCCGCAACCCCCACAAGGATATCGTGTCGCCGCCGAGATCTTCTTCATGGAGACTGGAGACCCTGAACCCTGGAGTCCGAAGACCGAACCCAAACCCCTCGGTGAACCCCAAGATCGCCGATACCCTAATGTGTGACCCCTATCCGAGACCCCCTTATTCTTATAAAATATGACATTCATCTATTGCATATTAAATTGTTCACACATGCATACATATTTTGTGGGTACGGGTTATTTTATCGATTCACCTAATAAATAAGTATGGAGTCTATATGCGGGATATCTTTGTCTTAATCCAAACTCCATTTAAATTTGAGTAGCGCACCGATGGCATATTTTGCCTTATTAAGACAACATTTAAATTGTGGAGTATCTAAACAACTTGAACCTTCTAATTAATTGTCGAGACCCCGGTTCCGCTTAATATTGCCTAATTGCACCGCATCTGTGCCATGTCATGCATCATATCATAATCATGCTGGATCTTTTGCCGTAGTATTAAATAGTGCATCCGGTGTTTCTTCTAGTGTTTGCTTCTTCGCGGATTAGGCCGATGAGTTGATGCGAGTATCGACAAGTTCTACGAATATGATCCTTCGGCAGTGTTTCCCAAGCGAGCATCTCTCCCCCTTTCTACCTATTTTGCGTTTATAATCTTTATTTCCTCATGTTGATCTATTGCTATCCGTGTCCCGATGCTTTAGTTTCCGTACACCAGTTATATCCCTGTAGCCTCTATATTGCCTTGGACACCTCCTATTACCTGTGTTTGGTAGATAGCTGGCCTTGTGAGCCGTAGTTGCATGCTTAGGTGCGATCTCGTGTTGTCGAGTACCACAGTTGTTGGAATGCTGGCAGATGTTTATGGTGGAGATGATCATGACTTTAAATACAACTATTAAATTGCTAGATATAACTAATGCAGAGGCATCGGTGGGCAATAGATGTTATTTGGTTCTTCCACGCTCACTTGTGTCCCGTAGGACCCCGAGTACTTGATACCTGTTCCTTGACTATCGCACTATCCGCATATGGGACCATGAATCCCCTTAGCCAGAGCTTGATTCATTCTTATTTCTTGGGGCCACAAAGTAGTTTGGGGCTTTATTACTATCCTGTACTTATGCCATGCTTCACTGCTTTATTTATGATTGTGCGTGGAGCACCTGTACTGTTTTGGATCGTGGAATGTTTTCGCGGTATCGACAAGCCCGGTCACACTTTCGGGTTCCCAGTCGTTTACAGCCATTGACACAAACCCTGGGTCCATTCCAGAGCCGGCCAACTTCGTTGTGGGTAGCTTAGTGGGGTGGCCCCCTGAAATATTTTATGAATCCTGTGATCGCTTTGTCATGAAAGCCTCGTTGGGTTTTGAGTTGGTTTTTCCGAGGTTGATCGTGTGTGTGTTGCTATTTGTGCACCCCTGCAGGGTAAATCTTTCTGAAAGCCGTGTCCGCGGTTATGGACGACTTCGAGCACAATATCTCGATCATAGACAAGCATAACTAAAGTAGTGTTATAAACTTGACTTAATATATGACTAGTAATCAGATTCAACTATAACGGAATGGATATTAAAAATGCCAACAACTGCTGGATCTGGGTTGTTTGATATATATGCCTAGTAAGTATTGCAACTCCAATGGAATGTGATAAAAATGCCAACAACTGCTGGGTTTTGGGATTCCTCAGGACAATTATATCTGACTAGTAAATGTTCCAACTATAACGGAATGGTGATTAAAACTGCCCACTACTTATGCTATCAGGATGTCTCATGCTATCTATATCTGACTAGTAAGTGCTTCAACTATAATGGAATGAATAAAGCTGCCAACTGTGTGAGTTCCTCGGTTTGACTTCCTCGTTTGGTCTCGAGGGGGAAATGCCAGGATGGGTATGTTTGGTGTTACTATCAGGTTGGATCTGAATAGGTCTTTTCTTATTCCTCTCTAATAGCCGACAGTTGAATCGAGTCTCTATAGGTTGTTTAGTGCATGTTGCGCTGCCGCTTCAGTCCACCATACTTATGTAGGCGACGAGAGCCGCCGAATTCTAGCCTCGCCGTGTACTGGCCTCAGTACTGACGCTCCTCTTTTTTCCTTTGCCCTTTGTCGACACCCCTTTTGTTTTAGCAGGTTTGAGATCGACGTCGTTAGCAGGGTTACCCTTCCGGCTTGGCCTGGGCAGGGTTATGGATGCCATTGGTTATTCTTCAAGCCTCTTAGCCCCATTTGCATCTTGTCCGTACTCGGACGCTGTATCGTTTTCAAGGTGATTTGGATCTTTGTACTGTGTATCTGTATTCTTGACTCGTTGAGTCGCTGTTGTATATATATATATCTGTTCTGTGGGTCCCATCGAGGACTGTTGTGTAATGGTATTACTTCGTTTTCCACCCGCACGAAAGTGCCTGGTGGGCGTCCTTGAATCGTTTCTATGCGGGTTTGGCGGAAAGGGCTAAAACTTGCATAGGGCCGATTCGAGGGTGTTACATCCCTCTCGTCTTTGCCAGAGAGAAGTATTTGACGAGGTGATCATGATGGCGCCTGGTACAGGAGGATGGTACGGGTGGGCTCCACCCATAGCAGTGGTCATTATCGATACTAATGCCTCCTCCTTGTTTGTTATTCTTCCAGGTGCGAAGGTAAATTCATAAAATGACTTCTATCACTTAGAAATATCATATAATTACACAATATGACATCTCTAATTGATATTTTCATATATGAATCCATGATTTGGGATCCTATTGAAACAAGAACGAAATAGCGTGCGTAGGCGCGGTGAAATACAAAAATCCCTACTCTATTTATCCAAAAACAAAAGGTAAATATGCTTCAATTTTGGACACATCAGGTATCTCTTGAAGAGAGACTTGATTCAATTGAGGATTCCAATGATGAACTCTTGGCCAAACTTGTGAAGGAATGGGATCATGCTATTTCCAAGGTAAATAAGTTAAAAAGAGAGAAGGTTGAATTTGGGGCTGCTCATGCTAGACTTTCCAAGAAGTATGAGGCACTTGACATTCCTCACAAGGCTTTGGAGAGTGAATGCTCTATTCTCAGTGAGTATCATGACTAGTGATAGCTCCAAATTTCATCACTTTTTACCATTGGTTTTCCTCTTGTTTTTTGCCAGATTTCACTAAAGATTGCCTCTTTCCACTAATGTTAATGTCGCAATTAGCAAATCCTTGGTTTCTTGTGATGGTATTTAGGTAATGAACTTTATTAAAGATCTAATAGCATTTATGGGCTAATTACACCAGAATAAGCAAATCCCCAATTGGAGCCACTTTCATTGGAGGTGTCCAGTATGCCTAACGACCACTGGTACGGTCGGGGCGCGCCTGTACCGCCCGCCCGTACTACCCATCGGTGACTTCCTTATATTAATACAAGCAACTTTCATAATAGGGGAGATACGAGAAGAACCACATAGAAAAATTAACAGCCACCGCAAGCCATCTAGAGGGGAAGATCAGATCTAAAAGAGGAGAAGAACTTCACCTCATTCCTCGATGATCTCCAAACTCTAAACCACACACTCCGCCATCATTCCATAATTACTTAGAGAGAGAGATTGGCAATTGTAAGATTAGGGTTTTATACTTTGATCTACCTCCAGTTTTTATTTGATTGGATCTTTAATCTCTATTGTGGTTTGCTAAAAATAACTTTGAGATGATTTCTATTTGCAATACAATTATGCATTTGATTTGACTTCCTCTCATGTCTGAGTAAATCCCCATAGGCATGGGAGATCTGGGGGATTGGTGAGATGTGTTGTGCCTCCTTTAAATCCATCCATTTGTGATCGTTGTAATGCTTTATTTAAATAGTGAGAATGAATATATATGTTTGCCTAATGCTTGTTATCTAATTTAAGGGCCCAAGTAACATGATCCAAATATCTCATGGGTATGAACTTGTATGCTAGTAATTCTGCGACCCTCGAGTGACACGACCGATATCAAAGAAGAGGTAGCACTACTCGAGGACAACAAGGAACCATCAAGATTAAAGCCTAGATCTGGTCACAAGACCTTAATTAATGCGTTGACCATGGCCGTGATAACATGCATATGGATCATTGGGATTGGGAAGAATTGTCCATGAGGACTCCTAGTCGATATATGGGTTGCTTGCCTACTCACTTATAAATAAGACATATCACTATCACTTATTCCGCTTATTCCATTTGGCACCTTCACTATCACCATGAATTGTTTCTCTCTGTGCCTAACTTCTCATCTGTAGGACCTTTACACACCTTTCGCATCTTTACTTTTATGCAATTTACTTATTTCCTAAGCATTTTCCTCTATCTTTTACTCACCACTTCCACCGTCAACTTTTGCAGTCAATTCACTCAAGACCTATGACACCTTGGTTGCAACAGAAACACCGCATAAAAACACTTTCCTAGGATCCTTGTTGGGATCGATATAAAAAACTAGAATTAATACTTTCGCAAAAACATTCTCTAACAAACCTATGCACTTGCAGGCCATCAAGATATTTTCTGGCGCCATTGCTGGGGAGCTAAGCGCTAAGTGTTGTTTCTTGACAACAGCAACTGTTGACACCATTCATGATCTCTGTTGAAGACAGAGGTACCACTCGATCAGGAAAAACCTATTTACCTCCATATATTGATCGTGTTCCGATTGAGAGACAATTAGAATTTATTGAAAGATTTACCAATTCATGTATTGTAGACGTGAATAGCTTGATTCCATTGATGCCAGATTTGACCATCACCCGAGGGGCCGAACCTGAGCTACCTTTGGGAGAATATGGGAATTAATCTAGGCACTTGAGGAAAATGCCTATTCTTTGTCCCAAACTTGAGGGCCAGGAATTTGAAATATATCCCGAGCTAATATATATGATGAAAGAAATTGCTTTCGCAGAAAAAGAAGAGGTAAGACCCTAGTGACCACTTGACGAGGGTATATGACCTTTGTGATACTCGTAAACCAGCAAGACTACCAATAGAGTTTGTACTTCTTAAACTCTTTCACTGGTCTTTGAAAGATAATTCTTTTGCTTGGTTACAATCACTACCTAATCATACTATAAAAAGCTGGGAAGATTGCATCCAAAAATTCATGCATAAATATTGTTAATTTACTAAAATTATGCAGATCAAACGAAGTATAACAAATTTTCTTCAAACAATTGGAGAAACCTTTTATCAAGCATGGAATACATTTTACGCAATGATTATGAAAGTTCCAAATCACGGTTTTCACGAGAGTTTAGTTATACAATATTTTTATAATGGGCTTAATGACGAGACAAAAGAGATGATTAATCTATCCACAGGAGGAGCAATATGCAACTTGGCACTATCAGAATGTGTAAAGCTTTTCGAGGTAAGATCCTTTAATGACGAACAATACAATCTAGTTGAGGATATTGAACCACGAAAAGGTATGATTCACATACCACCAGATCTTATATTCGAAGTAAAAAAGTCCATGGAAGAAAAAGGTATAGCTTCGGAACTCGTAAAAGAAAACAAAGTTGACATTCTTCAAACTTATGTAATAGAAGATGATATAAATCTTGTAAAAATGCAAAAGTTTAAATATCAATAGAATCAATTCCGTGAGAAAAGACTATTAACATCTTATGACACAAGAAAAGAATATAAGAGACCTAAGAGAAGTCTTTGACAACTTGGGTTAATCCACAAAACATCTAGATTGATATCTAAGTATGGTTATAACTCAGTGTGAGCAAATAAATCAAAGCCAAACTTTGTTTTTGAACCAAGGAAATTTTAATACTGTTTCTACTAACATTGTTACTAGGCGTGGTATAGAAACTCAGGAACCACAAGGGACACCTTGGTATCAAGAAGAGAAAGCTCCACTAGTGGAAAACGGGCCTCCAGTCCCGGCCCGTAAGGGGCTTTAGTCCCGATCCTGGTAACCAGGACTAGAGGGGCGGGACTAAAGGCCCACCATTCGTCCCGGCCCTCTTACCAGCCGGGACCAATGGGCATCCACGTGGCTGTCTCTGCGGGTGCTGGGTGCCCCCCATTAGTCCCAGTTCGTATTACGAACCGGGACAAATGGTTCTCTGCCGCGGCAGCATTTTAGGCACTTTCTCTGCCGCAGCAGAGAATTTAATTTGTATTCTTTTTTTTCATTTCGAAATAGTTTTCTACGCTACCACATACCATACATGTTCGTGCATACATAAGATAACTTCTCTTAAGATCGAGCATACAAATATATACATGATAGTTACACATGGAGATCACAATTATCGGGACTAGAGCCCGTCTATTCAATTACATGGTCGGGGATCATCGGCGCCTATTCACACTAAATTCTTCGGCGTCATCTATCATCTCGTTCATCAAGAATCTTGCCCAGCTTCTTCTGGCCATCTTCACAAGTCAAATCCCGAGTCAGTCATACCGGTCTCTGCCTTCCACTTCAACAATTCCAGTGTGCTACCCAGATTCTTCTGGCCATCTTCACAAGTTGGATACAGCAATGTGTTGTGGTCCTGTAACATCTGCTCGAACTACAACCTCTCCTTTTCTGTGTCGCATTCTCGCCTTGCATCACTAATGACCCGACCAAAATCATCAATGGGCTCATCTGGTTCCCGTTCTTCACCCCATTCTTTTTCATTATCTTCAACTGCGGTATCATCGTATTCAGGGAACATAGATCGGTAGTTGTCATCATCGTTCTCTTCTTCATCGCCGTCTTCCATCATAACCCCTCTTTCTTCGTGCTTGGTCCAAACATTATAGCCGGACATGAAACTGGACCGAAGCAGGTGACTCTAAATGACTCTTGAGGAAGTGTGAGCCTGCTCATTCCGACATTCAACACATGGACAACACATAAAACCATCCCGCCGCTTGTTCGCCTCGGCCACAAGGCAAAACGAACGCACGCCTTCTCTGTAAGCGTCAGAGCATCGGTCACCGTACATCCATGGGTGGCTCATCTGCATCATACAACCATGCATATATATCAAACACAATCACGATGCTTAAATTAGTACCACGCAGTCAAAACAAGAAAATAGTTGCTAACCTTTTAGGACACTTCAAAACAAAGAGGAGAAACCTTAAGTGTCGCTCTGACACCTCGTATCATATTTTGTCTTGTGTGAACTCAAGTGGCATCGCTCTAATAGGCATTTCACTGAACACCTCTGGTGCATATGAAGAAAAAAAGTTAGCACAAAGTTATACCCACCTCTCACATAGGAAAAAACAGGAGAGAGTGGAGGGCTGGGTGCATATATATAGGGCCAGGCCATTAGTCCCGGTTTGAGATATAAACCAGGACTAAAGGTTCTGCCAGGAGCTCGCGTGCCGGCCTAGACCCATTTGTCCCGGTTTGTATCTCAAACCGGGACTAATGGTTCCTTATGGACTAGGACATAATGCCTTGGCCTCCTCGGGCCGTCTGGTTCGGACCATTAGTCCCAGCCCCAGCCACGGCCGGGACTAATGGACCGAACCAAAGGCCCATTTTCTATTAGTGCTCGAAAAGCAAGAGAAACTCAGGAGACGAGTCAAGAAGAAGAGGATCTAGTCGATCCCTATGACGACATTGATTATGAGGCCCAGAAAAGGGAAAATGAAGCTTCCAAAACTCAAGGAGACGAGGAAGCAGGGGATAAGCATAAACCATATGATTCAGACGCTAGGACGATCGATTCAAGGGAAGAAACCGATCTCAGAAAGGAACAAGAAGAGAAAGTTATCATCCCGCATGAAGAACACACCGATAAGCAAAAATCAGCTGCAAGGAAAAATAAAAAGAATGTTGAACCGGTGACAAAGGTAAAAGAGAAGGTAATACATACCAAAAATAAATTTCCTTATCCTAACCGAGTTCATTACGAACCAGATAAAGCTATTTATGACTCTTTTACTGAGGCACTGGGCAGGTTGCGTTTAGAACTTCCTTTAACTGATGCTATTCAAGTTCCTACTTATAAAAAGTTTATGCGAGACATCCTTAATAGAAAAAAGAAGGTAACTAAGACTGTAGTAGTAATGATAAGCTTTGGCGATAAACTTCCTGCTAAGCTTGGGACCCATGGATACCAACCATCTCCTGTGCAATAGGGTAAACAAATATATTCAATGCTCTTTGTGATTTAGGAGCAGGTGTTAGTGTTATGCCTTATTCCTTATTTAAGAAATTGAATCTTGGAGAATGTTCTCCTACTTCAATAACATTACAAATGGCGGATAAGACCACTAAACAACCTGTCAGAATGATCAAAGACATTTTACTTAGAATAGATCAACATGTTATACACACTGATTTTATTATTCTTGATGTTCTTGAGGATGACAAACTATCTATCATCCTTGGAAGACCTTTTCTTAGTATAGCTGGAGCTAACGTAGATTGCTCCAGTGGTAAGGTTGTCTTTAGTATTTATGATGATCAAATTATTCGATACTTCCCTAAGAAACCCGAACACAATGGAAAATACGTTCACCACCTAAGCGTGATCAAGCAGCGAAAACTAAAGAAAAAGTGCAGCTTGAGATGTCGATGACATGGAGTTTGATTAGTCAAAATTCTAGAATAAAAGAAAAGGGTTCAACACAAATAAGGAGTAGCGGTACGGCTGCGGTACGCCTGTACCGCGCGCCTGTACCAAGTCTCAACGAAACCAACAACAAGAACAGTGTCAGCGACGACCAGTGGTATAGCCGGGGTATGCCCGCACCCCGCGCCCGTACCGAACATCGTCGAAATCGACCAGTATTCCCGAATAGATAACGACCACTGGTACGGTCGGGGTACGCCCATACCGCGTGTTCGTACCAGGTCGATCAGGTTTGATCTTGAACCCTAATATTGATCTAACGGTGACGACCACCGGTACAGGCGGGCTGCGCCCGTACCACCCGCCCATACCAAGTACGTCGCCAGGTAAAGGCCAACGGCGGCTGGCTCCCAGCCAGCCTCCTTTTCTTATTCCTCTTTCTTCCTTGTTCTTTATCTCTCCACCATAAACCCTAGCCTCCTAAAACCTTTGATTCTTCATTGATTTCGTGTTTTTGAGTTGGGGAATCTTCACATCGGTAAGTTTCTCATCCGATCCATACTCTATTTTCTGAAATCCATGGTTGAATTCATCACATTGGCTATTTAGATGAGTTCATCATATTTTGAGATTATTAGCGATTCCTCACATTAGGATTTATAACTTCTACTTGTAATCGTTTGTTTATGTGATAGAGACTTGATGCCTATAGTTTTCTTCAAAAATTTAGCAGCACAATGCATAACATTGGAAGGATTTTCCGCTCGGGCAAGGGCTCGGGTACGATGCGAGCCTCGGGCTCCTCCAAGCCGCCTGACTCAAAGAAGAGACGCTCAGAGGTGGACAACTTGAGGGCTGCCATGAGACGAGACTACGAGAGGGTGAGCAACGACAAGGTTTTTCCTGCCAAGTGGGTAGACCGTGAGTTCCTCTCCAGCCAGGGTCTTCTAGAGGACTTCGAGCAGATGATTGTGCAAGCTGGCATGGTCGACTTCTCCTACCTCTCCGTCGACACCTACAAACTTGCCACGTTCGAGTTCCTTTCATCGTTCCACGATGATCTCGAAGCCCAGGAGCGTAATTGCACTATAAGTTTTGTGCTCAATGGGAAACTCCACAACCTAACCTTCTATGAATTTTGTGATAGTTTCGGATTCTCCCATGAGGGAGAACTCGATACTAATGACAATGTGCACATAGAGGCAATGCAAACTTGGGGCAAATTTATGTCCACATGAACAATGATTACTTGCGTAAGAAGAGCGCCACTATCCAGAATCCTACTATATGTTATTTTCATACCTTCCTTGTTAATTCTTTATTTGGGAAATGTGACGTTGGGGCAATGGCAGGCCCCGAAATGAGTGTGATTCATATGGCCTTGCATCTAGAGATGGTACACAAGGTAAACTTGGGTGCTTTACTCATCCAACACTTTCGCTGCCAAAGGTCGGCTTCCACGGGGGACATTCATTGTGGTGGGTTGATCACATAGATCGCCTACGCAAACGAATTTATCCCACCACATGAAAGAGTTATGGCTGGTAGTAAGACCCTGGATGACATTCATATATGGCTAGCACCAAGTTCATGGGTGTCTATAGACCAGAGTGTGCCCTCCATGCTTACCAATTTTATTTTGAACCTAATGGTGATCTCCACCAAATCTTGCTTCCTTTTGTACAAGCTTTTGTTTACTAGGTAAATAGAGTTGGGTCCTCACTGAGGAGGAGTTCCAGCAGGCACTGATCCTCTCAGGAAGGACTGCGCCACCAGTGGCCATCCCAACTGGGAAAACGTAGCAGTTGGCCAACATCAGCGAGATCAAGGAGAAGAAGATTGTCATGGTGCAGGATGGGACGACTACGGCCAGCAACACCATCACCAGCAGCCTTTCTACCAACACCAGCAACAAGGTATGCCTCCACCATATCCGGGAGTCAACTATGTCCCGAGGAGTGATTTTGACCAGGTGGTGCATCGCATTGACAACATATAAACCACGTTGCATGATGTGAATGCCAACATAGCCAACCTCACTCAAGACTTCACATCCTTCATGACTAACTTACCAAATCGCTACCCGGACTTCCCATATCAGTAGCCACCACCCGATGGTAGCGACAACTGATTCCAGTTAGGCAAAAGCCTAAGCTTAGGGAGGTTAAACTCCTCCCATCATGTTGCATTCATATTTTTATTTCTTCTTTTTATTTATTTTTGTTCCAATGCATGTTTACTTTAAGTTTTGCATTTGTTAAAAGAAAACCCAAAAATATTATACTAGTCTCTAGTTTTATTTGTGCAAATTTCTCTCGGCTCTTGTTGATTCTTTTTGTAGGTTGTTCACTTCTAGTGATTGAGCTATCGAGACGAACACAAAGAGTTGGCTCAAGTAGAAGATGAACAAGCAAGATGAGGTACCACATTCCTATTTTCCTTCTTCCTCTAAGCTTATTCATGAACATTTTATGTCCATTTGGTTGAACTTGAGTTCGACTCCACGCTTAGTTTGTTATCTTTTAGAACTTGAGCTCAAAGGTTTTTGTCACCTCTTTGGTTAAGACTTTCGATAGTTAATATCAGTTTGAAAAACCACTCTTTAGATTCAATTCCAAACTTTTTAAAACAAGATAAAGTGTCCATCGACAACTTTGGTGCAATGTTTTGTCTTAAGGGCTTAATCTTAGTAGTGATCAACCCCACATACTGATCGTTGACTTGATGATACCTTCTGAAAAATAATTGCTTGATAGAATGAACTTTTTAGAGTGGGAGAGGGAGATGCCAAAACTTGTATTAACCTGCTAAAAAGAAAACAAAGAAAGAGAGAAAAAGAAAAAGAAAAATATGTTGTTTCAAATACACACCTTTGGGATGCCAATAACTCCGCTAGCTTTTGAATGATCTATGGTATAACCCTGGATTTCGGCTATGAGTTAATGGCATGAGTAGCATACATGTCGCTATATGGGAAAAATCATTGGTATTCCCAATAGGTTGTGTAGGAGTTTACAAAAGGAAATATTTATTGATCCTTGAGAAGGAAAAAGAAAAGATTTATCATCAAAAAATGAGGTGAGAAACTTTCGATACTTTTGATTGTTGGCATAACCTCCCTACCTAAAATGTTCAATTAGAGTTCTTGATAGGCAAGGAAAAGAATAGGTATTTGATAGCCGCGATTATCGAAGTGGGTGACTAATGAAAAAGCTCTAAGTTTATCCTTCTTTTGACATCTACATTTGCACCCTTAATTTTGACTCAAGCAACCTCGCTTAAAAACATTTTCACTCTCGTAACAATGGAGGCGCTGGAAGAAATTGATTTGCAAAGCCTCGCCAAATTTTTAATAATCTCATTTGAGTTATAAGTACTATTATCTAGCGAATTACTTGTGTTTAGGAATCAAGCTTAAGTGCAACTGTTCAGATATATTATGCTCATGTTCAAGGTTGCAAGATTTGAGACGATGGAAAATGATACAACCTAGAACTTGTAAGTTTTCATCTTGATTCAATTCTTCGCTATTACTCATTATAGCTTTTTCACTCGAGGGCGAGTAACCGCTAAGCTTGGAGATGTTGATAGCTCCAAATTTCATCACTTTTTACCATTGGTTTTCCTCTTGTTTATTGCCGGATTTCACTGAAGATTACCCCTTTCCAATAATGTTAATGTTGCAATTAGTGAATCCTTGGTTTCTTGTGATGGTTTTTAGGCAATGAACATTTATTAAAGATCTAATAGCATTTATGGGCTAATTACATCAGAATAAGCAAATCCCCAATTGGAGCCACTTTCATTGGAGGTGTCTAGTATGCATAACGACCACGTGTATGGTCGGGGCGCGCCCGTACCGCCCGCCCATACTAACCATCGACGCCTTCCTTATATTAGTACAAGCAACTTTCGTAAAAGGGGAGAGATGAGAAGAACCACAGAGAAAAAGTTACAGCCGCCACAAGCCATCTAGAGGGGAAGATCAGATCTAAAAGAGGAGAAGAACTTCACCTCATTCCTCGACGATCTCCAACCTCTAAACCACACACTCCACCATCATTCCATCATTACTTAGAGAGAGAGATTGACACTTGTAAGATTAGGGTTTGATACTTTGATCTACCTCCGGTTTGTATTTGATTGGATCTTTAATCGTTATTGTGGTTTGTAACTTTGAGATGATTTCTATTTGCATTACAATTATGCTTTGATTTGTCTTCCTCTCCTGTCTTAGTATATCCCCATAGGCGTGGGAGATGTAGGGGATTGGTGAGATGTGTTGTGCCTCCTTTAAATCCATCCATCTGGGATCGTTGTAATCTTTTATTTAAATAGTGAGAATGAATATTTATGTTTGCCTAATGCTTGTTATCTAATTTAAGGGCCCAGGTAAAATGATCCAATGATCTCATAGGTATGAACTTGTATGCTAGTAATTCGGCGACCCCCGAGTGACACGGTCGATATCAAAGAAGAGCTAGCACTACTCGTGGACAACAAGGAACCATCAAGATTAAAGCCTTGATCTGGTCGCAAGACCTTAATTAATGCGCTGACCATGGCCATGGTAACAGGCAAATGGATCATTGGGGGATTGGGAAGAATTGGCCATGAGGACTCCTAGTCGGTATATGGGTTGCTTGCCTACTCACTTATAAATAAGAATTATCACTATCACTTATTCCGCTTATTCCATTTGGCACCTTCACTATCACCATAAATTGTTTCTCTCTGCGCGTAACTTCTCATCTGCAGGACCTTTACACACCTTTCGCTTCTTTACTTTTATGCAATTTACTTATTTCCTAAGCAAGTTCCTCTATCTTTTACTCACCACTTCTGATACATTTGATCCGGATTATGGATGTAGTGTAGCTTCTTTTTCCCTAGTAGACCAAGGTTATCGAATCCTCGGGAAGCGAATGCGTAGTGAAGTTACTTTAATGGACCTTTGGAGATCTAGAGGCGGCTGGTGATCTGTGGTAGAGACTTTTTGGCAAGGTATGGCTTGCTTTCTCGTCGCCCGAGGCTTCTTTATGTAGGGGCCCCTTCATAAAAGTTGTTCTATTTGACCTAATGGTGGTGGCGCCAACTATACGACAAGGTGTTTGAGGAAATGGATGCTCGGGATATGTTGCCTCGTAGTACTTTGATCCTAATCTGCGTTTTATTCCTGTGTCCTGCGCTCGCATCCTGACAATGTGATGTACCTATGATGGCACAGTGGCCCCTAAGATCTGTCCGGATGATCTACGAGTGGGTTGTGGTGTGGATGACGACCGTGCGAAGTTACGCGATGCCACCCGAAGAGTACCGAAGCGCGTGAAGATCTTTGTTCCGAATTTTCGCCAAGAACCTCCGAAGACCACCGACACCGGAACCAAGTACACCTTCGCTATTTGAAGTCGAAAACCTCCAAGGTCTCCGTCCCGGAACCGTAAAGCACCCCTACCCGGACCGAAGACCAAACACGAAGACATCGGTGGGCAATAGGTTGTTGTCATTCCACCGTTGATGGAAGGTTGGCATATGCTTAATGGTGGTGATGCTTTACGGTGGAGTTGATCATGATTTTAAATACAACTATTAAATTGCTGGGAATAGATATAACTAATGCAGAGGCATCGGTGGGCAATAGATGTTATTTGGTTCTTCCACGCTCACTTGTGTCCCGTAGGACCCCGAGTACTTGATAGTTGTTCCTTGACTATCGCACTATCCGCATGTGGGACCATGAATCCCCTTAGCCAGATCTTGATTCATTTCTTATTTCTTGGGGCCACAAACTAGTTTGGGGTTTTATTACTATCATGTACTTATGCCATGCTTTACTGCTTTATTTACGATTGTGCGTGGATCACCTGTACAGTTTTGGATCGCGGCATGATTTCGCGGTATCGACAAGCCCAGTCACACTTTCAGGTTCCCAGTCGTTTACAGCCGTTCTCGCAAACCCTGGGTTCGTTCCAGAGCCGGCCAACTTCGTTGCGTGTAGCTTAGTGGGGTGGCCCCCTGAAATATTTTATGAATCCTGTGATTTCTTTGTCATGAAAGCCTCATTGGGTTTTGATTTGGTTTTTCCGAGGTTGATCGTGTGTGTGTTGCTATTTGTGCACCCCTGCAGGGTAAATCTTTCTGAAAGCCGTGTCCGCAGTTATGGACGACTTGGAGCACAGTATCTCGATCATAGACAAGCATAACTAAAGTAGTGCTATAAATTTGACTATGACATGTGTAGTAATCAGTTTCACTATAATGGAATGAGTAAATAAAAGTGCCCACAACTGCTGGATTTGGGATATCTCTGGCTAATTATATCTTAGTAGTAAGTGCTGCAACTATAACGAAATGAGTAAAACTGCCAACTGTGTGAGTTCCTTGGTTTGACTTCCTCGTTTGGTTTCGAGGGGGAGATACCAGGACGGGTATGATTGATGTTAGTATCAGGTTGGTTACAAATAGGTCTCTCTTATCCCTCTCTAATAGCCGACAGTTGTATCGAGTCTCTATAGGTTGTTTAGTGCATGTTGCGCTGTCGCTTCAGTCCACCATACCTATGTAGGCGAGAGCCGCCGAATTCTAGACTCGTTGTGTCGGCCTCGATTTAACGCTCTTTTTTCCTTTGCCCTTTGTCGGCACCCCTTTTGTTTTAGCAGGTTTGAGATCGACGTCGTTAGCAGGGTTACCCTTCCGGCTTGGCCTGGGCAGGGTTATGGACGCCATTGGTTATTCTTCAGGGCTCTTACTCCAATTTGCTTCTTATCCATACTCGGATGTTGTATCATTTTCAAGGTGATTTGGATCTTTGTACTGTATATCTATATTCTTGACTCAGTGAGTCGTTGTTGTATATATATATCTGTTCTGTGGGTTCCATCGTGGACTATTGTGTAATGATATTATTTCGTTCTCCACCCGCACGAAAGTGCTTGGTGGACGTCCTTGAATCATTTCTATGCGGGTTTGGCGGGAAGCGCTAAAACTTGCATAGGGCCGATTCGAGGGTGTTACAAAGTGGTATCAGAGCTCAGCAGTTGCGATACCCCATTGGTCCAGCCTGTAAGATAACCTAGCTAACGGCCGATGTAGTGTCAAAACTATTTTGCAAAATTGGTTGAATAGGTCCGATTAGGTCTGTTTTTACTCCTTACCCCTCTGCTATTATCCTCTTACCTCTACGTGTTTTGAATCTACTCTCTTATCTTCTTCTAGTCCAGGATTTCTCGTGGTTGGGTTTCCGTCGTACCTTTAGGGTTTAGGTTCCTTCCTCTTGCAACGGTGTTTCCACATCCGGTCTTCGTGCCATTGGAGTAGCACTTCATTGGTTGTACCTTTCGGTGGATCAAAATTCACTGAAATCTTTCTTTGTACCTCCTGATGTTTTCTAACGCGACGACCTCCACCACATCAGATCTGATAGAGAGCCTACACCAATCCTTTGTTTCCGAACATCGCTTATAAAGAACTTCAGTCTAAATTTCGAGAGTTGGTTGCACGATTCTTTTGTTCATGTACAGAGTAATGCTTTGAGTGCGGGACGGAGTCGCGACCATACCACTACTCTTAGCATTCTCTTTTGTGCATTGAATCGGTGGATCTATGCAATTTACTCCTCCATTGAAGTTAGGGGTGGTCGTATCTTTTGATACCTCCATCTTCGTCTTTGTTTCTCCGGAGTGTTCTCGACAAATGTGAGAAACGACCCATTGTTGGTGGTGTCGCCGATTTCAAGATGGAGAAAGAACCCTTGTTAGTGGTGTTGCGAGGATCTACACGAAGCGAGAAGATTCAGATCATCATCCTTCTTCTTCGTACCATTAGGCGGATCTCGAGGGCGAGATCCATTGTTAGTGGTGTCGAATTGTAGCACCCCGGTAAAACCACTACTAGAAAATCGCTGTGTTTTTGTTTTGTGCATCATCATGACCGCATGCTCATGTCATCATGCCACATTGCATTTGAGCATTGTCATCATCATACATATTATTTTCCTAAAACTATTTTTCGAAAAGCCTACTTTTGTTTTCTAAATACCCCTGTCTTAATTTCAAATCAAAACCCGGTCTCTTCTGAATATTTTTGTTTTGCCTAAAACTAATTTACAAACGGTCTTTTAAATAAAACAAATCAAAAATATAAATAAAACTATTTTTCTTGGGGGAGGCCGCCACCGGCCAAGCCCAAAGGCCCAACGGCTAGCAGCCTACAACCCTGACCGAACCAAACCTTAACCCTAATTCCCCTAGACCTAACCCTAACCCTACCTGCTAGCCGCCACTCACCCCACCCTGCCGCCAGCGCAGACACAGTGCGCGCAACGCGACCAACACGCTCACCCTGCGTCGCTTGAACTCACCCCACATGCACGCCACCACGCGAGCACGGCCCACTCGCCCGCCGCTTTGACCTGCCCCTCCTCGGTCCGATCCCCACCTGACCAAGTCCCCAGCCACCACCCAGTGCCGCAACGCGCGAGACGCCCGCAGCACGCACGCGACGCAACACCTCCCCGTCCCGCACAGAACCACCCCTACCTACCGCGCCTGGCCCCACCCCACTACCCGACGCAGACCCCCGACCCGCACGCAATCCCCAATCCCCGCCCTCCTCGCTTTCCGTCCACACGCAGTCGCCGCTGCCCGCGTGTCCTCTGTCCGCGCCACCTCTCGCCTGCACGGCCCATGATGCCGGCCTCTCTCCGCCGCCAGTGAGGCTAGCCACGAAGCTATCGCCGCTGATCCCCGCCCGCGCGCCCCTTCCCAAGCCACAGCGCCGGTCCCGCCAGCAAGTCAAGTCACCGGCCTCACGTCTCCTCCTTCGTCGGCTGTGCTCGTCATCGCCCCCGGCCAGAGCCCTGCGGAGCTCCCCCGTCGGCGCTTCCTGGGTCCTCTCCCCGCCGTGCATCCACGGCAAGCACCCCGTCACCGCGGGCCCTTCTCTGCACCGAGCATGTCTGCCCCGCCAAGGCCTCACCGACCGGGGCTCTGCCTCCTCAACCCCGCGTCGGGCCGCTTCACCCGAGCTCCTCGCCGTGCCCACCTCGCCTCCCTGCAGCATGCACGCCAGCAGCTGCTGGCCCTGCAACGAACCGTCAACGCCCTAGTTCCGACAAGGTGTTTGAGGAAATGTGTGCTCGGGATATGTTGCCTCGTAGTACTTTGATCCTAATCTGCGTTTTATTCCTGTGTCCTGCGATCGCGTCCTGACGATGTGATGTACCTATGATGGCACAGTGGCCCCTAAGATCTGTCCGGATGATCTACGAGTGGGTTGTGGCGTGGATGACGACCATGCGAAGTTACGCGATGCCACCCGAAGAGTACCGAAGCGCGTGAAGATCTTTGTTCCGAATTTTCACCAAGAACCTCTGAATACCACCGACACCGGAACCAAGTACACCTTCGCTATTTGAAGTCGAAAACCTCCAAGGTCTCCGTCCCGGAACCGTAAAGCACCCCTACCTGGACCGAAGACCAAACACGAAGACCAATCCCGGCGAGACCAAACCCGAACCACATCGAACCAAGAGCGTCGAACGCCAATGTGTGACCCCTTTTCCCGAGAACCCTATTTTATAAATGACATCTACTTGTTTCATATTAAATTGTTCATGATGGTATACATATTTTGCGGGTTGGGTACTTTATTGATTCACCTAAATTAAATATGGAGACTATATGCGGGCTATTCTAGTCTTATATTGGCTCCATTTAAATTTGTGTAGCGAACCGATACCATGCTTTGCCTTGTTAATTTCACATTTAATTTGTGGGGTAGTTAAATAACATGAACCTTATATTTAATTGTCGGGACCCCAGTTCCGCTTAATATTGCCTAATTGAATTGCACCATTGCCATGTCATGCATCATACATGCATCATGCTCGGTCTTCTGCCATAGTATTAAATAGTGCATCCGCTGTTTCTTTTAGTGCTTTGGTTCTTCACGGATTAGGCTGTTGAGTTGATGAGAGATTGACAAGTTCTTCGGATAATGTATCTTCGGCAGTGTTTCCCAGGCGAGCATCCTCCCCCTTTCTACCTATTTTGCGTTTATAGTCTTTATTTCCTCCTGTTGGTCTATTGCTATCCTTGTTGCGATGCTTTAGTTTCCGTGCACCATTTATATTCCCTGTAGCCTCTATATTGCCTTGGACACATCCTATTGCTTGTTATTTGATAGATAGTCAGCCTTGCGAGTCGTAGTTGCTTGCTCAGGTGCTGCTTCGCGTCATTGTCGTTCCATCGTTGATGGAAGGTTGGCATATGCTTAATGGTGGTGATGCTTTACGATGGAGTTGATCATGATTTTAAATACAACTATTAAATTACTGGGAATAGATATAACTAATGCAGAGGCATCGGTGGGCAATAGATGTTATTTGGTTCTTCCACGCTCACTTGTGTCTCGTAGGACCCCGAGTACTTGATACCTGTTCCTTGACTATCGCATTATCCGCATGTGGGACCATGAATCCCCTTAGCCAGATCTTGATTCATTTCTTATTTCTTGGTGCCACAAACTAGTTTGGGGTTTTATTACTATCCTATACTTATGCCATGCTTTACTGCTTTATTTACGATTATGCGTGGAGCACCTGTAGTGTTTTGGATCGCGGCACAATTTCGCAGTATCGACAAGCCTAGTCACACTTTCGGGTTCCCAGTCGTTTACAGCCGTTCTTGCAAACCCTGGGTCCGTTACGGAGCCGGCCAACTTCGTTGCGGGTAGCTTAGTGGGGTGGCCCCCTGAAATATTTTATGAATCTTGTGATTGCTTTGTCGTGAAAGCCTCGTTGGGTTTTGATTTGGTTTTTCCGAGGTTGATCGTGTGTGTGTTGCTATTTGTGCACCCCTGCAGGGTAAATCTTTCTGAAAGCCATGTCCGCGGTTATGGACGAGTTGGAGCACAGTATCTCGATCATAGATAAGCATAACTAAAGTAGTGCTATAAATTTGACTATGACATGTCTAGTAATCAGTTTCACTACAACGGAATGAGTAAATAAAAGTGCCCACAACTGCTAGATTTGGGATATCTCTGGCTAATTATATCTGACTAGTAAGTGCGGCAACTATAACGGAATGAATAAAACTGCCAACTGTGTGAGTTCCTTGGTTTGACTTCCTCGTTTGGTTTCGAGGGGGAGATACCAGGACGGGTATGATTGATGTTAGTATCAGGTTGGTCACGAATAGGTCTCTCTTATCCCTCTCTAATAGCCGACAGTTGTATCGAGTCTCTATAGGTTGTTTAGTGCATGCTGCATTGTCGCTTCAGTCCACCATACCTATGTAGGCGAGAGCCGCCGAATTCTAGACTCGCCGTGTACTGGCCTCAGTACTGACACTCCTCTTTTTCCTTTGCCCTTTGTCGGCACCCCTTTTGTTTTAGCAGGTTTGAGATCAACGTCGTTAGCAGGGTTACCCTTCCGGCTTGGCCTGGGCAGGGTTATGGACGCCATTGGTTATTGTCCAGGGCTCTTAGTCCAATTTGCTTCTTATCAATACTCGGTTGTTGTATCATTTTCAAGGTGATTTGGATCTTTGTACTGTATATCTATATTCTTGACTCAGTGAGTCGTTGCTATATATATATCTGTTCTGTTGGTTCCATCATGGACTATTGTGTAATGATATTACTTCGTTCTCCACCCGCACGAAAGTGCCTGGTGGACATCCTTGAATCGTTTCTATGCGGGTTTGGCGGGAAGCGCTAAAACTTGCATAGGGTCGATTCGAGGGTGTTACATTAAGAAAGGACGTCCCAAGATAATAGGAGCAGTAGCATCTTTAGGCATGTCAACAATAACAAAATCAATGAGAGCAGGACAACCTTTAATGTATACTAAAGTGTTCTCCTTAATTCCTACAGCTTGTTTATAGGTAGAATCTGCTAGATGCAATTTTAACTCAGTAATTTCAAAGGAGCCAAGATTTAACTTGTTAGAAAGACTCTTTGGAATTATTGAGACGCTTGCACCTAGATCACAAAGTGCAACTATCTCATTGGTTCCAATTTTAATCTTAATAGTAGGCTCGAATATGTCATCTAGTTTAACAGGTAATTTTTCAGCAATTTGTTTGTTTTGTTCCTCAAGCTCACGTACATTTATTGCTACTTTATTGACAAAGTGTTGGTACATAGCTTCCTCACTACCTTAACTTACCGGAATCTTGACGTTGATCCTTTTTACGAGATCTTCAACTGTGTATCTTGGTGAAGGAGCATTACGATAGTCAAGTTCTTCAGGCTCCTCCCTCTGGATCCTCATCATTTTGAGTTCTTCAACAGGATTGGACTCAGCTTTACCTGAATTTAGCTAGAATGAGAGTTTGACTCTCGGTTATCTTACCTAGTTGTGCCTCAACGATCCGCGTTTTTTCTTGGAGGGCCTGCAAACCATTTCTCAAACTAATAGCTTGGTTAGAAAATTTACCAATCATGACATTATGGTTCTCCGTTATTTTAACAAGGATATTGTTTTGTTCATTTTGTGAGTCTACGAAAGACTTAAGTGTTTCTTGGAGACTACCATTACTAGTTCCCATATTATTATCAGAGTTACCTGCAAGACTAGCATAATGTTTCTGAAAGTTAGGATTGTAACTCTTCTTCCAAGCAGGGTTATAATCATTACGAGCTATGAAGTCTATTTCTTCAATATATGGTTCAGGGGTGGCTCTTACCTGGGTTTCCTTACCTTTTATGACTAGTATGAGCTCATCCAACTTAGCATTGAGTTCTCCGTTTTCTTGTGGTGAAATAGAGTTCACCTTCTTCATGTTTGATCTTTCTACATGCCATTGGGCATGGCTGTCTTGCATATTGTCTAGTGACTGCTTTGCTTCGATAATATGTTTATCCATAAATGTTCCTCCAGCTGCAGTATCAAGCATAGACTTAGACACGGGATTAAGAGCATTATAAAATAAATGGAGGATTAACCAATCTTCCATCCCATGACTAGGACAGTTTCTTAAGCATTCTTTCATCCTCTCCCATGCAAGCGCTAGTGGCTTACGCTCTTCCTGCCTAAAGCCAGTAATATTAGATCAGAGTTTCATAGTCTTTGCAGGTGGCAAAAATTTAGTCATAAATAAAGAAGTACATCCCACCCATGATGTAATAGTATTTATAGGTAAAGATAGCAACCATTCTTTTGCTCTTCCTCTTAGAGAGAAAGGAAATAAACGCAATTTGACTGCATCAAGGTCAACGTCTTTTATACGCATCATATCACATATTTCAGTGAAAGTATTTAAGTGCATACCCGCGTCTTCAACGGCAGAGCCTCCAAATTGATTCTGTTGAACCAAACTTTAGTAATGGGGCTTAATTTCATAATCATCAGCAGCGATTGCTGGATGAGTAATAGGAGTATGCAAATAATCATTGTTGGGAGTAGCAAACTCCCCAAGCTTCTTTTCATCCATATTTCCTATGTTTTGGGGTTTTCTTAAACAAAGAATTATAATAGTAAAAGCAAGAATTTAAAGGCTAACTAATTTTATTTTGGTTTATCAAATAAAGATTGAAAGCAAACTAACTAAATTAAAAACAAGAATTAAAACTAGCAAGGTTCCTAATAACCTCACCAGGGTAGCTATTGCTTCCCTAGCAACGGCGCCAGAAAAAGGGTTGATACCTTCGATCCAGATTACGGATGTAGTGTAGCTTCTTTTTCCCTAGTAGACCTAAGTTATCGAATCCTCAGGAAGCGAATGCGTAGTGAAGTAACTTTAACGGACCTTCGGGAGTTTTAGAATTCCTTTTGTGTTTTTACCGGACCAATAGCTTGCATCTTTTTGTTCTTGTCGGTGATGGAGAGAGAGGGACTAGGGCGTTCGGTTTCACCTGTAGCTATGCAAAACATATGATGGAAATAAAAGATAGAAATAAAGTATGCGTGTACTTGTTAGAGCAAAATAAATTATATGTGGGTAGTGCATCCATAATTGCTATTGCCTCCGCAACTGCTTATAGCAATAACCTACTAGTCTCATCCATAGAAGAAAGAGAACTAATGATATGCATAGTGATGTCACCGTTAATCCCAAGCAAATCCATCACATACAGCCGTACTACCCCTTCAGTCACTGGGGTTCCCAACCTGCATATCAGTCATCACTCATACTCCCTATACCTGGCTCAACCCTCGGGGTCTTGGGTACCTGACAAGTCCTTAGATTGAGGCAAGAGAGGATACAATAATCATCATGTCATATAAACTAATACACGATCCCATCTATGCTAAATAATATGCACAATTGCTACATGGCTAGGCCGAAGCCCTTAGCCCAAGGAGAATTACTCACACATAGAGATGAGATCAACAATCACAAACATTGTAATGAAAATCATAAGATTGATAGCAATAGTCTTACAATGTCACCAATCGGAGAAGAGATCTACTATTACAAGTGGTGGAATATGGCTATGGAGATGCAGAAGGATTTGGAGATCTAGAGGCGGCTGGTGATCTGTGGCAGAGACTTTTTGGCGAGGTCTGGCTTCTTTTCTTGTCGCCCGAGGCTTCTTTATATAGGGACCCCTTCACCAAAGTTGTTCTATTTAACCTAACGGTGGCGGCGCCAACTATACGACCGGAGCTATACGTCTGGAATTTTTGCTCTGGTCGTATAGTTGGTCGTTAAAGCGTCTGCCTCCATTGTACATCTCCTGGTTTCTTCTGGTTGTTGGAAATCTCGTATCTTTGACTTTAATGTAGTGATTCCCTCCTTTAAACGACATTATCTGTGCAGGAAAAATATAAAAGAAAGGATAGCATACCCCTCTGAATATTAGCATTAGTGGCAGGGTTTAGAGAGATATTTCATCAAGAATATGAGTAATATCCAGTTTAAATGTGGACATATATGGCTATATTTCAGAGCCATCAACTTCCACCGTCAACTTTTGTAGTCAATTCACTCAAGACCTGTGACACCTTGGGTGCGACAGAAACACCGCATAAAAACACTTTCCTAGGCTCCTTGTTGGGATCGATATAAAAAACTAGAATTAATATTTCCACGAAAACATTCTCTGATGAACCTGTGCACTTGCAGGCCATCAACCAGCTCCAAACTCGACTAACCAAGTATGATGTCCCTAGAACCTCTACATCAATGTGCAATCATGAAAACATTCTTCAAGAAAATGCAAGGTTGAAAGTTGAGCTTGCCAAGACATCTCAGCCCAAAGGTAAGGAAGTTCTTGATGAGGTCTTGAGCAACCAAAGGACAAACAATGTAAAGGAGGGACTTGGGTATGTTCCCAAGACCAAGAAGAAGAAGAACAAGAAACGGAAGACCAAGAATACTCAAGCAAAGACAAGCACCATTTAAAATAACATCACAAAGGACAAAACTGATTATGTTGGTTTTGCAGGGTCTAATAATCCTCATTATGAGTTATTTCATGATTATTATGGTGACATTTGTGCTAGTTATGTAGGTCCTGATGATAATTACATTGCTTGGTCTATTTGGGTTCTAAAGACCCTTGTTACTAACATGAGAGGACCCATTGAAAAATGGGTACCTAAAACCAAGAAGTAATTTTCTTGCAGGGCTATGCTTCCGATGGGTCGAAATGGGTGCTTAATAGTGGATGCACAAGTCATATGACCGGAAGCAAAGATATCATCATGAAGATGAGGCCTAATCATGATTAAATAACCGTCTCCTATTGTGATAAGTCCAAATCTAAGGTATTGGGTCTTGGCAAGGTTGTGGTCCCCATGACATTTCTCTTGTGAATGTCATACTTGTTGAGACTCTTGGTTATAATTTACTTTCTGTTCGTGCCCTTGGTAAGATGGGCTTTGCAGTTTTCATTGATTATGATATTGTGGTACTCTTGTGGAGCAAGTCTCTCAAGGTCGCTTTTGTTGGGTACGTCGAAAATGACTTATATGTGGTGGACTTTTCAGGGAAAACCACTACAAGTCCGATGTACTTATTCGGAAAGGCTAATGCAGGCTGGTTGTGGCATCGCCACCTAGACCACGTCAACATGATAACTTTGCAAAGTCTTCACAAGGGTGGTCACATCCTTGGACTAAAAGATAATGTTTCCTTTGCCAAAGATCGTGTTTGCAGGGCTTGTGTTGAAGGAAATATGCACGATTCTCCCCATAGAAGAAATACTATCATATCGTCAAAGAGGATATTAGAACTTCTTCATGTGGATCTCTTTGGCCCTTCGTCTCATGCAAGTCTCGGTGGGAAGAAGTATTGCCTAGTAATTGTTGATGACTACTCAAGGTATACATGGGTTTATTTCTTCAAGAAGAAAAGTGAAACTCAACAAACCATCACCGACTTTGCCAATAAGGTCTAACATCAACACAATGTCCCTATCTTGGTAATAAGAAGCGACAATGGCTTCGAGTTCAAGAACTACACACTGAATGAATTCTTGAGTGAAGAGGGGATAATACATCAATATTCCGATGTGTATACCCCTCAACAAAATGGTGTAGCTAAGAGGAAGAACCGAACCTTGTAGATATGGCAAGATCTATGTTGGCTGAATTCAAGTAACCGTACAACTTTTGGGCTAAAGCCATATCCATCGCATGTCATTCGTCAAACCGGATCTACCTCCGCAAGCTCTTGGACAAGACCCCATATGAGATACTTACCGGTAACAAGCCAAACATTTCACACTTCCAGGTATTTGGCTGTAAGTGTTTCTTCCTCATTAAAGGAGTCCGTTTATCTAAATTTGAGTCTAAGGTTTTAGAAGGTATTTTTGTTGGTTACAGTGCCGAATCCCACACTTATATAGAGTCCACAACAAGACCATCGGGATTATTGTGGAATCTTATAGTGTGTTGTTCGAAGATAGTGATGGCTCCCATGTGGGGCAAGTTGATGTTTGTGATATATATGTTGAAATACCCCAAAAAGACATAAGAATAATGGGTGTAGGATTCTACCGCCCTGTTGAGGAACCACTTGTGGCGGATCAGGAAGGACAATGCTCTACTCAAGTAGAGCCCTCATCTACACAAGATCGACAAACCCCACCTGTTGAACCAACCATGCCCCGATGCAACCCACCGCCCCTCCCCCTCCCCCCCCAACAAAAAAAATAACTGGTTTGACGCTGCAAGCGGGCCTGAAAAAAGTCGGGCCCAGCGAGATGAGACGTGTGCCTGTAGTGGTTGCACAGATTACTATTTAGAAGGGTAAAAGAGACTTACTGAGATCCAATGGTGCGGATGCAATCTACAAGCTCGATGTGATGATCGTAAGTACCTGATCTCTGTGGTAAGATCTGAGACTTGCCCTATTATACTTTTAATAAATAGTACAGGACATATTTAATTGCATGCGTTAGTGCTTCTAGAGTTCTTGTATTTGGTTTGACAAGTGTGTCGTGCAAAACTGTACATGCTATTCGAGCGTCTGGACAGTCACGCACGGGGACCTTATGGATGCGGCTTTTGGCGACGACTATACTGACCTGAACCATGTCAATTGTTATTCTTGTTTCACTATTTAGTTGTATCGGTTAAAAACCGAACACTGAACAAAATTATCGTTTAACCAAAATATCATTTTACTAAAAACCGACGTAATTTTAGTTTGTATAACTCATTCCCCGAATTATTGAAAAAGGAAAAACCGAACCAAATTTTTGGTTAAAACCGAATGCCCAGCCATACTCCCGAGCCACCGACATCAATCTCTTCGTTCCTCGTTGTCCTTCCTATCTATGCCCTATCATCGCCAGGGACATTCATGTCGCGTCATCTGTCGTTTCTTACCTCACGCATCTCCAATCAGAGCTTCCAGTTGCCCGAATGTCTCTCCGCCAGGTACGTCATCGGGCTGGCTGCGGTTGATGCTACCACACCAAAATAGGAGTGACATGGCAAGAACTTTGTCAATGGAGGCGACTCACATGCGGCCGCATCATGCCATCTCAGGGGCAAAAACCATCAAGTTTCAGTCCATCGTGGACGAATAAGACAACATCTCATGGCCCCATGCCTACTCCAACAACTGATTCCAAACCTCTATCATCCGAGATCCCCTTCCCGATCATCAACTCCACCCCACCATATGTGTTCGGTGAAGTGACACACAAGTATGATTTCCCCTAACTATCCTCATGTGTTTGTCAAATTATATGTGAATGCTTAGTTTGTTCGGTTTTCTATTGCTTAGTTTCAATTTGCATTTGGTTCCTACTCCATATACATGTGAATATGTTGGAGGAAAACGAGGTTTATATTCTTAGCACGCCAAGAGCATGATGCCAAATAGGTGGAAGAGGAAGTGTTCAATGCTTCGCAAGCAAACGAAAATCAAAGAGATCAACGAATTACACGAAAGTTGAAACGCATAACATTTATTAAGGCATATGAGAATGTCTCACTAGATGCGGTTACACGAAGCAATCAAACCAGAAGAATATTAGCAAAGAATCGAGACAAATTTCATCGATTCATGCCAATACCATCAGCCCACACAATAAGATCTCCCAATGCCGGTATGATGTGATCAAACGATGTTGTAGCTGTTTGGAGTAGTGGGTGTTTGGAGCAAGTGGGGAAGGCTCCTCCAAGTGGATGCACTATTCATGACTATGTGAGTTTGTTTTTGTTTTTATTTGTGATTTTTTTCCAGAAAATTATTTGTGAATTTTGGGTGCAATTGTTCACTACGAATATGCTCACCTTTGACTTATCTCCATTTCATGAATGTATGATCACCTAACACAAGGTACAAGAAAATGGCCACATCCAAAGGCAAAGCATATGCGCCCCAACATTGTTGGAAATTGCTTGAAAATAGTGAGAAGTGGAAGTCGAGGGATCAAGAAGCTCCTCCACCAAGGAAAGAAGCACCAATTACCTTGGATGGCTACGAGGATGATGATGAACCGGCACCAAAAGGAGGAAGAAACAAAGGTAGACCAGATGGGAGAAGGAAAGAGAATATGGAGTTGAACAAGAAGGTCGAGCACAAAAGATCGAGGGAGAAGATCGATGAGATGATGAAGTCCAAACAAGCATTGACAGCTCAACAATTGCAAGCCGCAAAGGAGATAGCCGAGAAGAAGCAACAAGATAAGACGACATGGTGGCAAAAAAATCAGATAAGATGAGAAGCGCAAGGTAGACTTCGAGGGACGAAAAATCCATCTCGAGAAGACTAAGATGAGGACATACACCATTGCCGAGGAGGAGGCTCTAATGAGAGTGTGAGTGAAGGGGATTAGAAGAGCGGAGATCTTGCAATCAACAAGAGGTGGTGCTTGGGCAAGGGGTGCTGCTTCGGTAGCGGTGGTGGTGGGTGATACGTCCATTTTGCATCACTATTCTATGTCTTAATTCACTATTATTCATTGATATATTTCATATTGAGAGGTGATACTTATGTTATTTCATCTATTTTTGCATGGTTGATGACTTTTGGAGCATGGACCGCTGATCGGGATTCGATGGAAAAGTTGATGTTTAGAGGCAAAATTCGCGACGATCAGAAAAATCAGGAAAAAATACGCAAAAACCTATTTTCCGAAGACTAAGGATGCGGAAAGGCGGAGTGGAGATGGGCCACAGGGGGCCCACACCACCCCATGGCGCGGGCAGGCCTAGGCCGCGCCAGGAGGTGGTGTGGCCACCCTGGCCCACTCCAGCCTCTCCCCTCTGGCGTATATCATCCTCCTGAAACCCTAAGACTCGGGGAGCAACCACAGAAAGATTTTGCCGCCTCTGCGGGGCGGAAAACACCGAGAGAGAAAGATCTTCCTGCAGACAGATTTCTGCCGGGGGAATTCCTTCCCGGAGAGGGGAGATCATCGCCATCAACACCACCATCAAGCTAGACTTCATCGAGATCATCATCATCACCACCACCATCATCATCACCATCAGCACCCTCATCACCATCTCCATATTGCTGTAACAATTGAGTTGGATCTTGCATTAGTTCATAGGGGAAACTTTCCCGGTGTTGATTACTCCTTGTAGTTGATGCTATTGAGTGAACCATTGAATTATTGTTTATGTTTAGATTGTTATACATCATTATTCCATCTCTGATCATGATCCATATGATGTCTTGTGAGTAGTTTGTTTTGTACTTAAGGACATGGGAGAAGTCTTGTTGTTAGTAGTGGAGTTGTGTTGAGAAAGATTCAATAGTTTGATATTTGAGTTGTGGTGTACTTCTTCTAATGGTGTCATGTGAATGTCGACTACATGACACTTCACCTATATGGGCCTAGGGGAATGCATTGTGTATTTGGCTACTAATCGTAGGGGTTGCAGGAGTGACAGAAACCTGAACCCCCGTTAGGAAACCATTGCACAAGGGATGTAAGGGTCTTAGAGTTTAAAGTTGTGGTTAGGTTTCTACCTTAATTACTTTCTTGTACTTACGGATGTTTGCAAGGGGTATAATCACAAGTATGTATTAGTCTTGGATGGGGCGGTACATTAGCACAGGTTCACCCACACAACACTTAGCAAGCTAAAGAAGATTAATCAACTATATGAAGCGAAAGCACTTGACAGTCTTCCCATGTGTCCTCGAGAACGTTTGGTCATCTTAAGTAATACAACCGGCTTGTCCTTTGCTGCATAAAGGATTGGGCCACTTGCTGCATTTATTCCTACTGTCTTTTATTTACTCGTACTTTGTTTACTTGCATTATCGAAAACCCCTAAAAATCCGTTTGCTAAGTATTTGCAGAGAATTCCTGATCCATACCACTAGCCAGCACCTTTTGCTCCTCGTTGGGTTCGACACTCCTACTTATCGAAAAAAATTCGATACACACCCTATAGTTGTGGGTCATCTAGACTATTTTAAAGCGACGTTGCCGGGAGTGAAGCGCTATTAGAGAGTGGGCTGGTAAAGAAACTTCTCTGTGAGTATTGTTTATACATTAGTTGCTTTATTTTCGTTATGGATAATTCGCTGAGTTTCTTATTTGGTAATGCTACTACCACTACTAAGGTAGTAGATAAGCCACCACCTGCTGAGAATGATGTTTTCAAAATATCTACAAGAATTATTGATCGTGTTATGGATAACTACTATGTTGGGGATGGAACTGTCCATCCCGGTGATCATTTACTCTTTATACACGAATTATGCGGGTTGTTCAAGTGTGCAGGTATTACAACAGATCAAGTTAAGAGGAAGTTATTCTCATTATCACTGAAAGGAAGAGCTGAGGAATGGTATAAGCTGCTGAAGAATGGTCAAGCTCTGGAATGGGAGGAAATAGTGCCTCTCTTTTATTCAAAGTTTTATCCTCCTAGTGAGATTCATAAAATCGGAATCAAATATACAACTTTTGGCCTCTTGATGGAGAGAGTACAGCTCAAGCTTGGAGGAGATTGAAGTTACTAATGCTCAAATGTCCCATTCATAAGCTCCCCAACAATATTATTATCAATAACTTTTATGCAAGGCTTTCTCTTCATGATAAATATTTATTGGATGCTTCTTGTGCTGGATCATTCACTCACATGGAAGAAGAAGCTAAATGGGATCTTCTGGACCGTATTCAAGACAATGCTGAAGCTTGGGAGAATGACAAAGGTAGAAAGTCAGGTATAAATTATGATTATGAATGCATTGAATCTTTTATGGGAACTGATGACTTTCAAAATATTAAAAATGCTTATGGTATAGACTCTCAAGCTATTGCTTCTTATTTTAAGGCCTTTGCTTCCTATATTGAAGTGCCTAAAAAGAAGTGGAATAAGTATTATGAACCTTATAAAGATATTACTAAGAGTGTTCCTGCAAGAAATACTGAAGTTTATACTGCTAATCATGTTTTACCTGAACCTTATATTGAGAAAATGCCTTTTCCAATTAAGGTAAAGGAACATTCTATGATAGCTAGAATGGTTAATGAAAGTATGAGTAAAGCTATTGAACCTGATAAAAAATGGTTGATGAACCTATAATAGCAAGTGTGAAAGACTTTGTCACTAAATATGAAAAGGAGGGACACCCTATCCTTTGTAAGGATACCTCTAATATTGTTTCACATAGTAGTGTTATGAGAGCTGGTATTCCCGTATTTTCTGTTAGAATAAGTGATCATTGCTATGATGGTCCTTGTGATAGCTATATTGTTAAGTTTATGCATGATACTGAAAGCTACTATGAGAGAGGGAAAAGTGTTCTTATGTATCTCAATAATATCAAGTTTCCTCGTTTTATGCTGAAAGTTTTTATGTTGCACTTCTTTTGCCTTCTTATGCAAGTTGCATCTGGTTTCAAATAACTTGTTTGTTTACAAAATCCCCTTGCATAGGAAGTGGGTTAGACTTAAATGCGTGTGTGTTTTTGCTTCTTAATGCTCTCTTTCACTTCAATTCATATCCCTATGAGAGCTTCTTCAAAATTATCATGCCCATCTTAATGGCTATAAAGAAAGAGCTTTATGGGAGACAACCCAATTTATTTTTGCTTTTAGTTTGTTTTTGTTTCTTTGAGTCTTGGAAGTTATTACTTCGGTGATAACCGCTCCTTATCCGTTCTGTTTGGTTTTTGTGTCAAGATCAACCTCTAATAAGAGAGAAGTAAGATTTGGGGAAAGTTGTTGTCCCGAAACAGATTTTTGTGCTTCACCGTAAAAATTCGTGAGAGACCTCTGTCTGTCGGATTGAGCTGTAATTTTTTTGTGCTTCTGCCCTAGTTTGTTATTTAACTTTCATTAGTTTTGCACTTTTTTATTTGAGCAACAGAAGATTTTCGAAAAAATTGATCTTTACCTGGTGGTCTGTTTTGACAGATTTTGCCACTCTTGCATTTGCTTCTTTATTCGATTTCCTTTTTGAACTCTTTTTGGGTTTTTGGAAGGAGTTGCTACAGTAGCTTATGTTTTGATAGTTTTCAGTTGAAGTTAGACTCAAAAGGTTTTATCACTTCACTTATACTAATGTTGCTAATAAGAACTGTGTGAAGTTTTGTAAGAAAGAAATTTCCAGGAAGTGGAGATAATGGTGTAATAAGGAAGAGAAGAGTTTTATGACTCAAGTAATAAGTGTATGAAGATGAAGATATCAATGATATTCAAGAGATGACTCCGGAAGAATCTACTAGATACCAAATTCAGAGACCTGCAGAGTCTGTTTTCAAATAGGTAATAGTTCTGGTAAGAAAAGTTCCGCGAAAATACGATCCAACTATACTTTTGCAGTTTTCAGTCGGTAAGGAAAGCTACAAGGCGAAAAAGGGACGGAAACAGATCCAGGGTGGCTCACACCACCCTGTGGCGCGGGCCTACCCCTGGTCGCGCCACCAGGTGGTGAGTCCACCCCGGACTCCGCCTCCGACTCGTTTTTACCCAGTACCTTCCTTTTGATAAGAAACTTCGTAATATACCGAATCCCCCGAGGTCCGTATATCGTGTTTTCGTCGTGTTTTTGTTTCGATCTTTTTCTGTCAGGACATACTCTTTGAAAGCTTAGAAGCACAATGGTGTCCGCCAAGGATAAAGGGAAGGAGCCCATGGAGGAAGACCTCCAAGACCCCGGGAAGGAGCCCATGGAGGAAGACCTCCAAGACCCCGGGAAGGAGAAGGATATCAAGAGTGAAGGTGAAGAGGAGCAAGGCCAACATCCGCATACCGGCACTACCATTGCAAGCATTGGAGTGGTGATGAAACCTGCCAGGGTTAGAAGGACTGCACGGATGCAGACTGGGGGAAAAGCTCCTCGTCACAGTTTGGCTCCACGGTCACTTCCTCCACACACCAAGAATCCCTTCCATACCTTTATCCATAACCATGCAGGAAAAGAAGATTCCAAGAGGGAAGAATGGAAAAGGAATCACAAGAGCTGGGATCCACAAACTGAAATGATTATGAGCCGTATTGAGCACAACTCGGAGTTGATTCGTACTCTCACCTTTGAGATTGAGGACTTGGGGAAGCTAATCAAAGAGCTCATCGAGAGGATACCACCACCACCAAAGGAGTAATTCGTCATCAGGTTTGGCATCCCCTTGGTTTGTTCCAAGCTTGGGGGAGTGCCGCGGTATCACATCACTATCTTCTATCTTTTTACCTTATTAGTAGAGTCATATCATGAATAGAGGAGTTATTATGTAGTATGGTTTGCATTATGGAAGTGTCCCCTCTCTCGTTAGATGTGTATCCCTTGGTGTGAGTTGCCGTTATGGAATATTAATGAGAAGTTCTATCATTCACTCTTTTGCATAGCTTATATTAGTGTTCAATTCGTGGTTATATGATTGATCTTGTTGTTAGTATTGGTATCACTTTGGGATCATTGAGTTAATTTAGTTGGTTTTGGCAAACCTGGCTCGGTCAGTAGCAACACTATTTTTGAGAGTTGAATGAAAAAGACAGAAGTACTCTGGAGAAAAAAATAATTTCATCATCTTTCTTTCTTGATTTGCTCATAAGTTTAGTATTCTCTAGTTAAGATCTTTTGTGCTTCCAAGGAAGATTGCATGTTTGACTTTATCACTTGTATGTTTGTTTCTTTCCTTCAACTCTTATACTTGCTACCCAGCCTTGCTAGCCAAAAACCTGTACTGAGAGGATTTCTTCTCGTGCATCCACCTCCTTTAAACCAAAACCTTTGCCATTTGTGTTCACCATACCTACCTAGTAGCATTATTGCTATTCCAAGTAAATTCTTGTTTTATCTACCTCCCAAATTAAACTTGTTATGTGAAAATTAGTGATTAAAGCTCTCACGAACTTGATGGCACACTTTACTTTCTTGCACTTAATAAACTTGAACCATTGTGCTCACCTATGTTGCGTATATGCTTGCGCTTTGTAAGTTGTGAATTAGCAGAACCATGTTGTCTAGGGAACGCTTTCAACATTGCACTGGTACTTTGTACCAAGTTGATATCATGTTCTTTTGTCTATGGGTGTCGTCGGTGTGAAATGAAAGAGGAGCTTGTAAGTCCATGGAGTTATGCATGTGTGTTAGAGAAACGTCTGGGCCGCTGGTCTAATCAATGCTGACATGGTGGAAACCTGCAGCGTAACCATAACGAGTATCTATGAAGCATTCTTCTTATAAAAAAAGAGATAGAGATTGAGAAAAAGAAAAAAGAGATTTATGAAAAGAGGAAAGAGAGAAAAAAGCACCATATTCCCATGGTAAATAAGAAGATTGCTGAGATACTTGTTGTTTGCTTGCCTTGTCATTTTGATATGGGGATTCTTCCGTATCATCAGGCAAGGGGTACCCCGTTGGCGGTTCTCTATGATACACATATTCTTACGATGACAAGAACTTACCGGTGACTAAACTTGAGTAGCATGAGGAGCGGCCCTCGTATTCAAGGGACATGAGATTCTCAACTTACAACTTGTCAATGCATATCCCCATTTTTTATCACTTTAACCTTAATCACCTAAAGATCCCTATGATAGGGGCAATGAGAGTTGAAAGCTAGTAAGTATCATAATTTTTGGGAGCTCTTTATGATACCTGCAATCCCTGCTTCCCTCTTTGAAGGGACCTTTCTTTTGCTTTGTAGATGAGTCAGTAAACCTATTCCCCTCTATCTCAGCAAGTATTTTGAGTTGTTGTGTTTCATTCATTCATATGATGATTTATTCAATCATGTCTTATGTTCTTTGTTTTGCACATTGCTCTTATCTTGATGTTTACTACTTTGAAAGCTTTCATTGAAAACTAGCTATTTGTGAACTCCAGCAAATTATCAACTATTCTTCGACCAAGAGCTAAGTTTGCCATTACCAATTCTGATTCACTTTATGTATTTTTATTGTGTTTCCTTTACTCATTACAAGTTGAGTTATATAATAGCGAGTTGTCTTCTATTATGATCTATGTATTTGATGAATGTCATGCTTCTTGTCCGTATTCTTTTATCGACTCTTTACTCCATAAACCTAAGGCCATGTTTATTGAGCTCGGTTTAAACAGGGACAAGAAGTCTAAGCAGGGGAGTTGATACGTCCATTTTGCATCACTATTCTATGTCTTAATTCACTATTATTCATTGATATATTTCATATTGAGAGGTGATACTTATGTTATTTCATCTATTTTTGCATGGTTGATGACTTTTGGAGCATGGACCGCTGCAGTCAGGATTCTGATGGAAAAGGTGCTGTTTGGAGGCAAAATTCGAGAAGATCAGAAAATCTGGGAAAATATAAGGAAAATCCTATTTTTCCAGAAGACTAAGGATGCCAGAAGACGGAGTGGAGATGGGCCACAGGGGGCCCACACCACCCCATGGCGTGGGCAGGCCTAGGCCGCGCCAGGAGGTGGTGTGGCCATCCTGGCCCACTCCAGCCTCTCCCCTCTGGCGTATATCATCCTCTCGAAACCTTAAGACTCGGGGAGCGACCATAGAAAGATTCCGCCGCCTCTGCGGGGCGGAAAACACCGAGAGAGAAAGATCTCTCCGTGCATGTTCTACGGGGAATTCCTTCCCAGAGAGGGGAGATCGTCGCCATCAACACCACCATCAAGCTGGACTTCATCGGGATCATCATCATCACCACCACCATCATCATCACCATCATCACCCTCATCACCATCTCCATATTGCTGTAACAATTGAGTTGGATCTTGCATTACTCATAGGGGAAACTTTCCCGGTGTTGATTACTCCTTGTAGTTGATGCTATTGAGTGAACCATTGAATTATTGTTTATGTTCAGATTGTTATACATCATTATTCCATCTCTGATCATGATCCATATGATGTCTTGTGAGTAGTTTGTTTTGTTCTTGAGGACATGGGAGAAGTCTTGTTGTTAGTAGTGGAGTTGTGTTGAGAAAGATTCAATAGTTTGATATTTAAGTTGTGGTGTACTTCTTCTAGTGGTGTCATGTGAACATCGACTACATGACACTTCACCTATATGGGCCTAGGGGAATGCATTGTGTATTTGGCTACTAATCGTAGGGGTTGCCGGAGTGACAGAAACCTGAACCCCCGTTAGAAAACCATTACACAAGGAACGTAAGGGTCTTAGAGTTTAAAGTTGTGGTTAGGTTTCTACCTTAATTACTTTCTTGTACTTACGGATGTTTGCAAGGGGTATAATCACAAGTATGTATTAGTCTTGGATGGGGCGGTACATTAGCACAGGTTCACCCACACAACACTTAGCAAGCTAATGAAGATTTAATCAACTATATGAAGCGAAAGCACTTGACAGTCTTTGCATGTGTCCTCGAGAACGTTTGGTCATCTTATTAATACAACCGGCTTGTCCTTTGCTGCATAAAGGATTGGGCCACTTGCTGCATTTATCCCTAAAAATCCGTTTGCTAAGTATTTGCAGAGAATTCCTGATCCATACCACTAGCCAGCAGCTTCTGCTCCTCATTGGGTTCGACACTCCTACTTATCGAAAATACTGCGATACACCTCCTATACTTGCGGGTCATCAGTGAGCTCCGGTGATGTGCCATGGCTCGAGTGGTGCTTGGTGTGGGGCATTTCATTCATACTTTTGTGCAAGTTTGAACGCCACATCGTCTAGCTAGCACTATTGTTAATTGAATGGAAAATGATTCCAATCCCCCGAGGGATATCTCTTCGCCATCGTCCTGATCACGCGCAGACGTCCTTGGCCCCACACACGATCGCGTCTGTTTTATTCCCTTTCCTTATCCTCTTCTGCGCGTCCGGTGGAGAACGTCTGCTGCTCGAGCGCATCTTCCCGGTGAAACTGCTCCGCCGCCCTCTCCCTCGCGGGTGCTCTGCCTCCCTAGGCAGGCTCTCTTGCCAGTGCTCAGCCGCCCTAGGCAGGCTCCCTCGCCGGTACTCCACGTACCACCCCCAGCACGCCGCCGCGGCGCCGCCCTGCTTCCCGCGGCCGGTTCGAGGAGGGGCCCAGCTTCCTAGCGCCGTTGCCCGCTGCTGTTCCTCCGAGCACGTCTGGTAGCGCGGTTCCCGACTGCTCGCTCTCCTCTTCGCGGCCGCCCTAGCGGTGGAGCTCGTGGTAGTCCGCTCTTGCTGCGAGGCGAGCCGGTGTTGCTGCGAGTAGTGGTCACCGGAGCTATAGACAAAGGATGGCGGTGCTCGTCGGAGCTGCAAACTAAGGTGGCCGATGCTACAAAGGCTGGTCTCGGATTTTGCTATATTGATACTACATCCGTCCTAAGGCTTAAGACATATAATTTTTTGAAAAGTCAAACTATGTAAAGTTTGACCAAGTTTTTAGAAAAAAATATTAATATTTAAAATATGAAATATATACCCTTGGATACATAATGAAACATATTTTCACGTGGTATCTATATAATATCATAGTTCTTGATAGTTTTTTCAAAAAGTTTGGTCAAACTTTCCGTAGCTTGACTTTAAAAAAAAATTATATGCCTTAAGCCTTGGGACGGAGGGAGTACATTTTTTTGCTATCTCTATTTTTTTTTGCTACAATACTGTAAAGATTGTGCTACAAGTTCTCCAGCTAAAGTCTTCGGTGAAGTAGGTATTTTGCTACATTAGAAGAACTTTGTTGCTACAAACGTCTTGAGCTTTTGCTACAACAGTGACAACTTTTTGCTACCAGGTCTCCGGCGAGAGTCACCAGCGAGTTTTTTCCGGCGAGGTCGGTTTTGCTACATAGTACAATTTTTTTGCTGCATGATCTCCGACGAGGTCTCCGGCGAGATGTTCTATTTTCTGAAACGAATCGTTTTTTTGTTTCGAAAGCAAAAGCAGGGACATTTCTAGCAAAAACGGGGTGCTTTACAGCACAAGCGGGAATTGGGACGATTTATAGGACACGTGGCGCGCAGAGGAGGAGGACGATGGGGAGCTGGGGAGCTCCCATCGTCCGGGGCACGCCTAGTGCGCGCCTAACTGAATTCTCAATGTTTATAATTTGAAAGTTGGTTGGTCCTAAACCCCAAACCATGGCAAATATGTTTTGCGATCTGGCTCGTGTCGCGTCGGAACAGATCCCACATGCCGTACCGCAAACAAGTTTTGTGGTACCGAGTAATCTGCTAGAGATGCTCTCATAGAATAATCTACATATTCATAGTTAGACGAACGTGAGAAATGTGCACGGTTCTTAGTTGCAACAACACATCCATGATCCACCCACCACCCATCCACTGTACATCTGCAGCAGCAGGCCAGCACGCCGGTTCCCTGTCCCAGATTCGAACCGGGCATCGCGATTCAGATAAGCCGCAGCAGTCGTCCTCCCAGCAGCAGCAGCAGCATCGCGACGCAGCAGCTCGCGATAGCGAGAGGACCCGGGCAAGGAAACCACGGGGTCAAGCAACGGCACCGTCCACGGGAAACGGGGCAGATGGAACCTGTCAGGTGCAGCGTCTAGGGGTAGCACCCCGGTCCCCGGCCAACCGCCGTCCGCGCTCCGACCGAACGAGCAACCGAGCCTAGCTAGCTAGACCGCCTTGCTTCCTTCCATCAGGCTCTGCACGCGACCGCCACGGCACGGCTCGACCGTCGCCTCGCGGAAAGGCACGCCCGCTCTGTGGCGGCATCGACAGCACCTCGGCACTTCCGCTGCTCTGCCCCCGTCGTACTGGGCGACGGCCCGAGCCCCTAAGCCGGCCCCTACGCCGCAACAACCAGGCCACCAAGCAATGGCTGAAAAAAGAGACGGCATGGCTAGCCTGCTACGCGCTAGCTAGCTGCTGACAATGTGTTCTCTGGGCTGGCGTCGACCGCCTTGCAGCTACATATATAACCGTGTGTGTTCTCATCAGCTGGTGATCGACCGCGAGCTGGTGTCTCGTGCAGCTGCCGCGACCTCTTCTCCTTCGTCACGACATAGAAGATCGAGCCGGCCACCAGGTTTCGGTTTCGGTCTTGGGCGGTGTCGCCGGCGGGTGGTGCTGGATCGAAGAAGGCCACAAGGTAACATCGCTTGCATCTGTTCTTGCTGGTATGCAATTGCTAGGTTCTTCCCCTGCTCCATTGGTTCTTGCTCGGAATCGAGTGTTCTGTTTGGACTCTCTATGGGAGGTGCTGTTTTGCCTCGCTGACGCATATGAACATATTATAAAAATGCGTAAAAACAAATTTCATGATGTTGGAAAATTCTGAAATAAAATTTCGCATATGCATTCGGACATTCTATGTTTGTACACGAGTTTTAGAGAAAAAGAAACATTTTATATCGCTTGTGTAAAATAAAAAAGTGCACAGTCATGTTGGAGCCCAAATTAATCTTCTTTTACATGGGACATAATTTGTTTTTCAGAAAACGTGTGGGCAAATATGGAATGTCCAGATGTACGTACGGATATTTTTTTCGAAACTTTTGACATTTTGAAATATGTTATCAAGCAATGGGTTCATATGTAACCTTGAGCCGAATTGGATTTCCAGAATCTGCAAATAACTGAACTGGCTAGTAATCGAAACTTAAAAGCCAGCTACATGTGTATAGTCATCTTTGCGTGTTCGTGTCTTTGTTCGTGTCTTTGTTCAACACAAACAAGATTGATTCTATTTTTATAAAGTGTATTGTATAAATTCTTTTCTGTCGCGTTCCTCATATTTATGTATTTTTACGTGTTCATTGGAAATTTTGGTCTAGATAACTTAGGAGGTTTAGGGTTAGGAGGACAGATTGTGGATCTCGATGTCTACCGAAAAAGCAAAAACAATTCATGGGTATATGAAACACATAAAATACATGATTTCTTTTCAGAAAACATAATTGAAAATATGACCATATGTGTCTTTAATAAAAGAAGGCAACTGAACTTTTTTCTTTTTTGTAAATGACGGGAGTGGTCATTTTGAGATGTATTGTGCAGTAGCTCTTCTATCCTAATGGTTTCATTCACATTATTTGAAGCCCCGAAATACAAAGCCATCATTCAAAGTCATGTTTCATTTCGTAAAAGGCATTTAGAAAATCATGTGTCCAAAATAGATGGTTTTATGCCTTGGATTTAAATCAGAGTAAGCACTATAGCTGCTTTCATGCATTCCAAAGTAACTTGTTGATGCGAGTATAACCGGTTGGCTTTCCAATGCAGAAGTACAATATTTATGTTTTTGTTTGGTTTAAATGATTTGGAAAATACAGGAATACGAAAAAGTGTTAGGCTTCTTTGGTTTGCACGATTCAAAAAACACGGGAATAATAGGACAAAATATAAATATTTTAGATATGTATCTTTTTGCTCTTTATGGGGCATGTGCAAATAAATGAACTGGTTAGGAATCGAAACCTAAAAGCCAGCTACATCTGTATAGACATCTTTGCATTCCAAAGTTTTTTAAAAAACTGAAATTATTCATAGATTTTGCATTGTGAGACGGTGCTATGAAACTAAAACCTGCTAAAATCAATTAAAAAATGGTTGTTCATCTCTTTGTTCAACATAGACAAAAGATAAATATTTTTCTTTTTTATTTGTTCCACTATAATGATTCTCTTTTTATAATTTGTACAAATTCTTTTATGTTGCCTTCCTCATATTTATGTATTTTTACACGTTCATTGGAAAATTTTGTCTATGCACACCCTTGGTAACTTAGGAGGTTAGGAGGACCGATTGTACATCCTGATGTTTACGAAAAAAGCAAAACAATTCATGAGTATATGAAACGCATACAATAAACAATTTATTTTTAGAAAAAAGAAAATATTACCATATATGTCTTTAATAAAAGAAGGCAAGTAAACCTTTTTTTTCCTTTTTGTAAATGACATGAGTGGTCATTTAGAGATATATTTTGCAGTAGCTCTTCTATCCTAATGGATTTATTCACATTATTCGAAACCCCGAAATACAAAGCCACCATTCAAAGTCATGTTTGATTTCATAAAAAGCATATAAAATATAATGTGTCCAAAATAGATGGTTTTATGTCGAGGATTCAAATCAGAATAAGCACAGTAGCTACTTTCATGCATTGCAAAGTAACTTGTTCCTGCATGTTTTTTGGTTTAAATGATTTGGAAAATACAAAAATACAAAAATTGTAGGTCTTCTTTGGTTTGCACGATTCAAAAAACAAGAGAATGTGGAAAACCTAGGTTTTGAGATTTCATGATATATTATATCATACATAAGTAGGAAAACACATGAATCTGTATTAGAAGATCTTCAGTTGCACCATGGAAAAAACATATGATTTTTTAAAGAAACATGTTCATGATCATAGTTGCCACTGATACAAAATCCCTAATTCCGATAAAATTCCTTTGAACAAAATAGACTTATAGATTTTGGAAAAGACTCCCCATCTCCATTCACACTCCTCTGGTCCCTCCCATGTCATGACAAACCATTAGCACTTTCTTCTGTTTTGTTTTTGTGTCTCTAGTCATCTTTTATCCTTTTTATTTTTTCATGTGTTATTTATGTTTATTTTATTTTAATGCTTTCATTTGTCATTTTTTGTGGTGATTTTTTTTCACTTATGCCATTTACATTTTTTTAGGTATTATTTTTCATGGGTTATACATTGTGTTGGTATCATCTTTTTTGAAAGACATTAGAACTAAATAAAAGTGAGTTATTTATTCCTATCAAGCATCTATATATGATTAATAATTTTTACATGAATGTTTTATTGACGTGCATTATCTTTTCTACAAAAGGTAAAACATATTTAGAGAAGGTAAACAATCAACCACACAATTCTTTTATTAAAACAACTACGAGATCTTGAGTGAGTATTTTACTTACATTGACCCCAATTTTGTGTAGATGAAAAACATATTTAATTCTTCTATAAAATGTTCTAAATATTATTTGAGTCGAGCATAATTTTTTTGGGATGATTTTTTTTTTAGGTAAGCATGATTTTTTTTTTACGAAAGATGATTTTTTAAAAGAAGTTCTTTTTTAGACAATAGCTTAATATGGGTTGCCGGCCCATTTACACTTGCATAGGAGGATTCAATATTTTCCTTTGTATTTGCCTCCAACGTTGTGCTTTTTGGACCGATGAAAGCGTGTACCTTAGCTTGAACTTGGGCCAAACGGTCCAAAGCCATGTAAATGTGAGTATTCCACTACCCAAACCGGCCGAACGTGAGCAACTCTCCCTTCTAAAAAAAAAGAGGGAAAAAAACGAGGGCACCTGCCGCCGCCGGGGCCGGAGATGGAGGAGTCAGGAGCATGCAGTTTTGGATGCCGCACAGCAGAGGGAGCTTCGTGCCCCTTCCGTACGCCTGAACTGTCCGCAACGCCCTCGGCTGCGGGGCCGGAGCGTGGTAACTGGCGGCGGCAATGGGGGGCGGCGGGGAAAGAGGCTCCGTCCAGCCTCTCCGGTAAGCCGCGCGCCCACACCGAGTTACTCACCTCCACCTCCATTTGCTACACGATATCAAACACTAGGATATAGATCGATGTGGAGTTACGGATCTCGTCAAATTTCATTTGGGATGGTGGACTTGGACCTCTAGAATTTGTGCGAGGTTTCTCAAGAAAATAATCGTGTGTAGTGCTGATTATTAGCCATAAATCGGATGCGAATTCTATTAAAATACTGTAATGTACTCGTACTCAATTTGAATTAGTTTGTCAAGTCTCAAAAGTCAGAAAGTTACAGTCTGCAGCAGGCCAATTTCCTTCCCTGCAAAAATGCAAAAGCTTCACGTTTCGATGCATTGATAGAAAACAAGAGTTACTTACAAGCTGCTCCCTTCTCCAGCAACAGTCCATGCCGCACAAGCTGCTCCCTTGCAAATACGGTTCAGTGCTACGGTAGTTACTCATTACTTCATTCTGAGTATCTGCTGAAATATGTATTTCGTACAATTATGTGTGGGTATTATGTGAACAAGTTGCTACTAGCTCACAATTACATGAGTAAGATTTTGATTTCTTGATTATTTCAGAAGGGCCATCATAACGCTTCATAGGCGAGGAAATATCTAGGAGGGAGATGACTGAAATGGAAGATGCTTTGAGGTCCTGCACAGAGCAGCTACTTCTTGTTCGGGAAGAGAACGAGTGCATCATCATCGAAGCAGCTAACAAGATCTCTTCCGAGCAAAAGAGATCACGTGATTTACAGCAGAAGTTAGAAGCTGCAAACAAGCGGTTCGCGAAGGTCGCCACTGAAAATTACAATCTTCAGAACACTGTCAACTCAAAGGACAAGTTGATCAGAGAACTGGATGAATCCAAAGCACACTCAGAGCAAAGGTTAACTGAAGCAACAGCTAAGCTTGAATTCATGCAGAAACAGTGTGCGTCCTTTCAGTATGAGGTGCGCATGGTGCAGAAGGAACTCGAGATACGGAACAAAGAGAGGGAGTATGACCTCCAATCAATTGATGCTGCTCAGAAGCAGCAGCAGGAAAGCCTTCAGAAGATTACTGCACTGGAAGCTGAATGCCAGAGGCTGAGGACAATGGTTCAGAAGAGGCTGCCTGGTCCTGCAGCTTTGGTTAAGATGAAAGACGAGCTCGAGCGACGGGGTGCCAGTTCTGTTGAGAATGGAACGAGAAGGACACACACAAGTACAACATTGCAGCAATCACCGAGATCAACAAGTCGGAGGCATTCTGTGTCTGAAGGTTACCATGTCAAGTTGCAGGAAATGGATGATGAAAACAGACATCTCAGGCAGTTACTAGACAGGAAGGAGAGCGAGATCCAGTCTGTGAAGTCGCAGTACGCAGATGAGGCATGCAAGCTGTCAGTAGTGCAAAGGCAACTCAAGGGGCTGTGGAGTGACCATGACTTGGAACAGAGCAACAATTCTGATCAGTTTGCTAGTCCTTTAGTTTCCAAGCCAGAGCAGTTGATAACTGGGAAGAAACAGACGTCGCTGAGTCAGAGCAGAAGAATGGCAGTAAGTGACATGCAGCTCCTTGTTGATCTCGCCGAAATTGAGAAACATGAGATAGAATCAAGGTCTTCAAGTGCACCACATCAAAATGGCACGGATGCATCTGATACACATTCCAAAATGGTTCTATCAGAAACAGTTGCCACAGATCAAATCTTTGAAGATGGTCTCTTTGACAAGTACCCTGAGTTGATTCAGGATGTTTTGAAGCTGATCATACATAAGCATCGAGCCAATAAAATAAGTGTTGATGTCATCCTGGATGAAGTAACACGAGCATTGAGGAGTGAGGTTGCTGCCAAAGAAAAGTATGCCGCAGGTTTTTCATATCAACAGGCAGACATAGATAGCATGGTGGCCACTCTGATTGAAAGGATCAGTTGCATTCTTGAAAGAACCACCGGAAACAATGTCACGAGTGGTCAATTGATTTTGCGTGAGAAAACTGAACTCACTTCACAACTGGAGCACTTGGTTCATGTCTGCAGTGATGTACTAGATGGAAATGCTAATCTTCAGAAGTTCATCGATGAGGTTTGCTTGACCCTAGAGTGGGTAGTGAGCCAATGCTTTTTCTGTATCGGCGGACCAGACAATGTGGATTCCATTACAAATACATCCAATGAAAATGAATCAGTTAGGACAGTAAACATGCAGGAGAAGCAAGCAATGCATAGTGCAAAATCAGAAATTGATTCAGGAATGCAACAAGAGGTACAGAAAGAACTGATTGGAACAACTGAAGGCCAGACCCCTGTTGATGTCCCAGAAACTCATTCCCAAATTCAGTTTGCCACTTGTAAAATTGATGAAGAATTGTTTGCAAGACAAGAACAGAATGACAATTGTCAGGAAAGTAAGTTGGTCTACCTTGAAGCAGAAAGGTAAGTCTTACTGAGAATCATCGATAGTTTTATTCTTCTCAACTTGTACGGTATTATTTAGAATCAGGAAATATAAATGTATATAATACCTGTTCTGTGATGCAGTGCTGCTGCTGATGGGAGCATGGAGAACATATCTGAAGTAGAGGGAAAACAACCAGCCACAGTAATATTCTCTAATGTCCTCAGAAACTTTGTCTTTCTCTGGGATTAATTCAATACATTCTTAATCTTAACAGTTTACAAGTCTACCTGCAGTTCTGCACGAGATATATAATACGCCTTGTCACTAAAGGAGCATTCTTAGTACTCACTTTATCACTGTCACATGATTCATCGACATGTGTAATTTTATAGTCAAGGGGGTAAATGTGTTTTTTTATGAATCACTTAACACTATAAATCAAGCAATGAAGGTTGGCAAAACGTTTGCATGACACTAGAATTGTTTGTCGATACACATTCAGTCATCACTAAATATTTACCTTTTTTTTAATGTTGCCAGTGGTTATGTTCTGCACAAGACAAATGTGTACATTCTTTGTTCACCATTTTTATGTAGCTGTTAGTGATGGAAACCCATTTTGGTTCAAATTCTTGCAGAATTTGGCAATATCTGCAGCAACCGAGAAACTTGCAGAGTGCCAGGAGACAATGACGAACCTAAGCAAACAACTGCAGGCTCTACAAGCCCCGGCAAATGCAGACGCTTCAGGCAAAGAAAAGCCGCCGGTTCCCAAAGTTGTCGCCTTAGAGGATGCCAAGCCTGATGACGAGTTCTGCTCTCCCAGTTCTGAAGAAGTTGCATGGAAGAAACAAAGCGGACCTGCTGCAACCGAGAAGGACCTTGTACATGAGCTAGGTACCAACACAGGTCACAGAACTGGCAACATTGGTTTGAGACAAGCCGCCGCTGTCCCTCTAGTGATTCCGAGGTCGCCACGAGTAGCCTTTTCTGCCGATAAGAAGAAGAAACGGCGCGCGAGCTTGCTGAGTAGGCTCGTCTTCAGAAAGAATGCATAAAACGGTTGCACCTGAGTTTGAACCGAGGCATAGCCCGGAGGTGTTGATACCTGTCCTGCCTGCGAGATCTTGAGTTCCAGTGCTAGCGCCTGCTCTCTCGCCGTACGCACTCAAAAATCTTCTGTTGAACTGCTTGGAGGCATGTCTAACCTCCAAGTTTTTTGTTTGCACGTGAGTGCTTGACTGCAGTGTTCGTATGCTACTGCTAATCTGCTACTACAGTGCCCTGTGATTATAAATTTATAATTTACCAGTATTGTTAGCAACGTCTGGGAGAGCTTGTTCGTGAGTACTGGTAGCAACGTTTGGGAGAGCTTGTTCTTGCTTTTAATGTATGTATGTATATGTATTTATACGTCAACTGGTCAGGTTATTCCATTTCCAATGAAAAGGGTCAATTTTAGTCATGTGAAGTACTATATATAGTGTTTTGGTTACTATACTTTTGAAATTTGTAAAAGGAACTGCTCACTCGAGATGTATATTATTGTATAAGTTGGCAGTTGGCACCTGTTGGATTAGTTAATTATGTTTGGCTATTATTTCTGTGCTGTAGCATGAACCTGTAGAACAACTTGCAGCGAAGGGCAATAATCCGTGCATGTCGCAGTGAGGCAGTGTCGCCGCTCGTGACCGAACGTGTCACATTGCTCATTCCAACACTCGTGTTCCCATTTGCAATGTATGGCGAGCTCGACGGCGAGAGTCCCCTATGCGCACGGACACGGGTCCCCTCGGTTTGCAAGCCATGCCGAGCCATCATTGACGGCAAGAGTCCCCTGTGCGGCTGTGCACGAGACTATCCTTCTCGCTCGGTTTGCAAGGCATGGCGAGCTCGACGGCGAGAGTCCCCTTTGCGCACGGACTTCTCGCTACTATGTCATAATATAGATATGACATGAAGTTTCATAATATACCGATTCGAGTTTGTATATGGTAATACTATTGTTGCAAATATTCGTCAAATCTATAAATGTTTGACTTAGATCAAAACCTAGGAGTACACTTATGCGAGGACGAGGATAGGAGTAGTATCTCGAGCCTCTTTTTTTTTTTTTGCATGGAATCTATAGGGCTTTATTCATAAATCACAGCTCTAGCACTGGCCGACTGAATTCTGCTCCATCCAACAGCACGTCTCCTCACGTGTACGTATGCATGTCTAGCACACATGAGGGTCGGGACATTCACAGTTCTTCTTAGGGCATCTCTAACCGATCGGTTAGAGGAGTAAGTGAGGACTAAACTTTAGAGGATAAGAAGATCGGTGTCGAACCGAATCCCTAAACTTTAGAGGAGTAAAACATCTTTTTTTGTAGAAATCAAACTATCAATAGCTAAACATTCGGCATAGTTCACATACAATCAAATAAATGTTTACTATGAATAAATATTAAGTTTACAAACCAAATAAATTCAAAGCCAAACACATGGCATGATTCAAATTCAACAAATCATCAGAATAGTTCAAACTCAACTAGTTAGCACCATGGAGAGCCCAGTGATGCTCAACAAGGTCCTGCTGCAGCTGTTCATGCACCTCCTTGTTCTCAATGCGCGCATGAGTTTGAAGAAATGCTTGGATCCTGTTGGCATCATGTGCAGGTTCAACTTGGTCACCATTGGAGATGTACCGAAAGTTCTCGGGCATGCCGTGCTCATCTTCAATGATCATGTTATGCAAGATGATGCAACACTTCATTATTTGCCAAAGCACATTTCGGCTTCCAATACTCATTAGGGCCTTTGATTATGCCAAATCTCTTCTGAAGCACACCAAAAGCACACTCCACATCCTTCCTCGCAGACTCTTGAACCTTTGCAAAGTGAGCCTTCTTGGGATTATTGACGAGAGTTCCTGGAATTGTCTTCACAAAGGTGGCCCATGGAGGATAGATGCCATCGACAAGATAGTAACCCATGGTGTACTCACGGTTGTTGATTTCATAGCTAACACGAGGAGCATCACATGCAACAAGCCTAGAGAAAAGTGGTGATCTAGAAAGCACATTAAGGTCATTGTGAGACCCAGGCAATCCAAAAAAGGCATGCCAAATCCATAGATCCTTCGATGCCACCGCCTCTAGGATGATTGTTGGATCGTTGCAATGGCCCTTGTACTGATCTTTCCATCCAGCTGGACAATTCTTCCATGTCCAATGCATGCAATCTATCGAGCCAAGCATCTCCGACCATCCTATTTTTTGGCTCTCACCCAAGAGCCTCTCGGTGTCATCCTCATTGGGTGCCCTCAAATACTCATCTCTAAGATCTTAGTCAAGTGAACCTCTGACAGCCTCCAAGATGGTATATTCGCCAATACGAACATAGTCGTCAATGGCATCCACATAACACCCATATGCAAGCACTCGAACAACTGCAAAACACTTCATCAACGGGCTTGCGCTAATCTCACCGGATGCACTCCTCCGAAGCTTAAATCAATCATCATGATTCTCCGCCGCTTTGGCAATGGTGAGAAAGAAGCTCTTGTGCATACGAAGATGTCGGCGAAAGTACTTCTCCAGATAGGTGGCATTGGGGTTGAAATAGTCGCGCATGATCTTGGCATGGCCCTCGGCTCTATCTCGGTTGATGTATGCGCGAACGAACTGCGATCCTAGCCTCGGCCGCCCAACTTCATCGTTCAAAATGATGGCCATGGCCATCTCGACGTTGTTGTCGTCCTCCTCCTCTTCCTCCGACGATGAGTCATCCAAGATGTACTCCCTCAACCTCTTCATCTACACGACGATGACACTAGTCAAATTTGAAAACCTCACCTTGCTATTCGGTCGAACACCTCACGGGCGGAGGAGGTGACGAGGTTGGCGGGGCGGTCGTCAGGTAGTCGTCGGGTAGGGCAGAGGAGGCGTCGAGTGTGACAGTGCCTACCTTATGCAGCCTTCCTAGCCTCCGATGGCTTGAAATTGCCACGAATCGATGGCGACGGAGCCCGATTTTCTCCAACTCGGGGCGGCGACCTGGGAAAACGAGCTCGCCCTGTTGATTCCGACGATAGCGAGAGGCGACGAGCGAGGGGAGAGGTAGGCCAGAGGGCGGCAGAGGGACCGGGGTGGGGGCGACGGGGTATGGGGGTCGCCAGCGGTGACGCCGGCGGGAATGGGTGCGGCGGGTCGGGAGGCGGGAGGTTTTCTCGGAAGTAGCCTCGGAGGAGTAAATTTAGGAGTCGGCCGCCACTTTTATTCCTCCGATGAATAAAAATTTACTCCTCTGACCGTTTTGGGGATCAGTTAGGTGCGACATCGATCAGTTAGAGATGCCCTTACATGCTGAATAGTAACAAACAAATTAAAAGTCGAGGCTAGCCCTTTGATTTCTATGAGAATAGACGCTACAGCCGAGCGAGAAACCGCACGCGAGTCCTAGAGTTTTACAACCTCTAAGCACTCCACTTCCATGACCACTTGCGAAAATCCACGAAGCTTGGCAAAGATCACACCATCCCTTAGAGACAATGCTTCTGCAATCTGGGTACGGCTTACTCCAAGCTCAATGAAGCTGGTTAGTTTTTTTCGAAATGGGGAGCGGAGCTCCGGCCTCTGCATCAAGCGATGCACACAACCTTTATTTATTATTAGAACCACATTGTTTGGCAAAATCCATTACAAAGATCATACAAACTGGAACCGCCAAAGTTAAACACTGAGCAAAAACGATAACTGTATCGCTAGCTCCCCAACGAGATCTATCAAATCCCTATCTACCTGTTTCGACCCTCCATGGTCACCCACACTGTTGCCACTCACCAAGAGAAGCTAGAGTGCATTGGCATGGCAGAACGAACTCAAGTGAAAGGAGTCCTAGAACCGCACAATATATCCACGGAGTTGCACCCACGCACACGCTCTGGATGTTGCCGCCTTCAAAATCTTCCACCAACCCGTCGTCAGCATGTAGATGAATGCGCAGACTCTCGCCACACTAGCCACCGACACCACCTCGGTGCCAAGCAGCACCACCCCCGTGTGCTAGCCGCTTCACCCTCCTGCCGCTTCCGTCCAACGCTGCTCCACATGCGATGCTCCCAGGAGAGAACGCGATATCGACACCGCGACACCGCCATCGCCCGACCCGAAGATCTTAGGATTTCCCCCGGAGTAGCACGATTGAGGTCGACACAAGGTGCACGATGATGCCTTCATCAAGGTAACGACGTGGTAACGCCACCATCGCCTGCCAATGGCTCGGTTTTCACCGGCACCTATGTCTCCCCGCCTCGCTACTGGGACTGGAAGACGGATCACGAGATCTGTCAAACCAGCCGCAGGCCGGCCACCTTCGACAAAGAAGATGACCACCTCCACCAAACCTAGGGCCTCCGCTGATCCCTACCGCCGGTGAGAACTCCAAAAGCGATGCCCTCAAGAGGGGAACGATGCACAGGACACCGCCATCGCTCAATCCCTCGGGATCTAAGGTTTCTCCCAGAGTTTTCTTGCCTAGAGGGACGAGGGGCACTAGATCACCGTCTGCCACGTCGCTGCTCCTCCGGCCATACCGCCGCCACCGCATGCCAGAGATGCCACACTGCTGAGGTTCCCGACGCGCACCCCATCCGCAACAACGATTGGCGTCCCATGCTGCCGATCTACGCCGGGGAAGACGAGAGATCCCCCCGCCGCTGGTAGTGCCCAGGCTTTGCCTGGCCACGACCTTGGTGGCAGCGGGGGAGAGAGGAGGGAGGGGAGTTGGGCGGGGAGGGGGGGCTGAGGCGGCGGCTAGGGTTTCTCCCCCCGTCGCCACACGGGGGTGAGAGGAGGGAGAGTTGCCTACGTATTCAGAAAGATTGCAGGTGGTGGTGGTTAGTGTTCTAGCAACTCCTCCCGCTCCACCTCTCAACCAATGAAAAAAATAGCGTGCTATTTAACGCTATTAGCGCCGCTATAGCGTTTTCGGGAGCTGGACGCTATGCTATGCATTCCATGGGCGCTATGGCGCTACGCACGCTAAATACGACGCTATTCGCGCTATTTGACATTACGTCGTAGCGGCGCTATTTTTTGGTTGGTTTTTTTAGTAGCTCATTCCCCATTTTGAACCATTTTGGTCTAGTGGCCTACCATAATCCAACTAACCCTAATAGGACAACATGGTAACACACATAACGTCAGTTCCCCGTTCGTCTCCTCCACTTCCTTAGAGAGGCGACGTCGCGATGATGATACACGACGTCTCCGCTGAATCAACATGCCTCGCCTAGAATCGCTTCCGCCTTGGATGCCTTCACGTCTAGCTTCGGTGCTTCACGCCTTCACCCTACCTCCGTTCCCCTCCTTCAATCCGTCATCGATAATCCCTGCATCGAATGTCAACTATGTGTCTAACTCTATGTTAGTGTGTGAATTCTGAACTATGGTTGTGATTTTGGCTATGTGATATGGAGTTATGAACTATGTGAACTATCTATAGTTGATGTTTGGCTACAGAATGTTATACCTATGGTTTTATAGCTGCGGAATGCTATATCTATAATTTTATAGCTACTGAAATATCGATTTTTTATACTTTATATGAAACGCTATTTTGAAAAATAGCGCGCTATTAGCACGCTATAGCGTTCATAGCATTTTTTTTAAGTCCGCGCTATTTTTTTCCTTGCTCTCAACGCATCCACTGAGATACTTGCATCTGTGTTTATTTTCACACACTCCACATCAGGAGGCCTCCATCCGTGACCTGGCAGGACTGTCGCTTGATGGTGAGGAATTTCAAGCAGAGAGCTAGTGCATCCCTCTTCATTTTCATGGATTAAACTGGATCAAGGCTTCCTTTGTCATGAACTATGTTGTTTCGAGATGCCCAGATCACCCACGTTACCGCCCCGATCCTCCTGGAAAAACATCTTATCACAAAGAATGTCTTTGGTCCAAGTCGCTGTGAAGTACTGAGATTTTCAAATCAGGCCAGCTACGAGCTTCAGTACAGAATGATTTTGCATGCGTACAATGAATGAGTGCATGCATAATGTCCCCGTTTGCATCCAAGCAAACTCTGCATCTTCCCAAGGGTGCAATATGGCGATGTCGTAGTGTTTTCTCCACGAGCAGAATACCACGTCGCACACGCCACCAGAACACGTGCACCTTCGCCACAATTTGCAGCTTCCACAGCCTGTCCCACAACTTTTTTTCAGAATTCGAAGTTTCCATAGTCATCCCTTCCGCTAGAGTACTATGCTCGTTCCACGTCATGAGAGATTGATACGCCGTTTTCACAGTGTAGATACCCTTCTTTTCCAATCCCCAGGCCCAGCGACGCAGTGGTATATTAAGGATTGCATCTGCATTAGGTGCTGTGAAATTCTTCCTGACCCAAGTTAACCTTCCATGTCCAATTTTCAGTATCGATGAGCTCTGAAACCTTAGTCAACTCGTCCTTCCCAATCTGAACCGAAGGTGTCAGAGTTCGAGTTCCTGGGATCCATTTGTCTGTCCAGATAGAGGTTGGCGTCCCATCTCTAGTTCGTTTCAACGGACCTTGAGACAAGGCCTCTCTCCCAGCTACAATAGCTCGTCAAGTAGCTGAAGCTCTGCTCGACACACTGGCCTGCATGAAATCTGAATCTGGGAAGTATTTGGTTTTCAAAACTCTCGCACTTAGTGAGTCCGGAGGATGTGTGATAAATCTCCATCCGTGCTTACCAATCAAAGCTAGGTTAAACATTTCCAAGTTTCTGAAACTCATGCCTCCCTTAGAGCACCTCCACTCGTTGGGCGTTCCTAGGCCAAAATTCGGCGCTATTTAGCTTCGGACGGACGTAACTTTCGGCCTGGTAACGTCCATTTTCCCAGTCACGTTCCCAGGCAACGCAAAATCGGCGAGTTTTCGCCCAAATTCGACTCAAATTCAAACAGAGTTCGGCGTAGTTCGGCATAAATATGAATACAGAGTAATGTTCGGCATAGCTCGGCATTAAGATTAAACATAGTTCGGCAAAGATTAAAAATACGACATAGTTCGGCCTAGTTTGGCCTAGTTCGTCCAGATCATGTTCGGCATCTACGTGCTGCCTTTGCCTGTCCATATGTGCTCAACCAGATCATCAGACCTAGGCGGAGGGAAAAGGATGCGGCGGAGGCGGCGGGCCTATCTACAGGCGTGGTTTCGGCTTAGCGTGGTGGGAGCTCGTCGGCGACGACATGGCGGCGACAAAATCTCTCTGCCACGGGAGAGCCGAATCGGGGTGGGGAATGAGGTTGTCTCGCCGACGGGGTTGGTCCACCGCGTTCGGCGTTCCCAGGCGGTTCCCCGTGCCCTGGGTTCGGCCTGGGAACGCCGGATGAAAGTTGGGCTAAATCCGGACGATTTCGGCGTCCTAGAAACGCGACTGGGCGAAATTTCGCTGTTCGGACAAAAAAATTGACTTGAGAACGCCTTCCTGAGAACCCGAGTGAAGAAGCTCTTACACTTTGGTGATGCAAGTGATTCCCACACAATCCAATGCATAGACCTACGGTCAAGGGAACTACTCCACCAGTATTTCGCCATATATGAGACCGATTCTTTGCATACTTTCGTTGTAAGAAGAAATACACACATACTGTACGTTGGGATAGACTGAATGACTGATTTGAGGAACACTTCTGTACCCGCACATGAAACCATACGCTGAGATCCACCCTGCAACTTACATCGAATTCTTTCTCCCAGGTGATCAAATGTGTGCAACTAGTAATGCGACCAACGGCTGTCGGCAGCCCCAAATATCGCTCACTAGAGGCCTCCACTGTAATTCCGGTTGACAATTTCAGAGTTTGGCGCAACATATGAAGTGTGTTTGGACTGAAATAGATTGAGCTCTTTTCTCTATTAACACACTGTCCTAAACAATCCTCATATATTCTCAAAATATTATTCAACCGCTTATTGCATTTTGCGAATTTGCCTTCATGAATATTAAACTGTCGCCCGCAAACAGCAAATGGTTTATCCACGGTGATAATAGAGGACTAACCCCTATGCCTCTGTCCACATAATTCCCTCCATAGTAATTCGGCGGAGCTGTGAAACCTTCTGCACATAGCAGGAATGAATAACAGTAGTATCTCGAGCCTTTGCGCCGACGAGTCGTGTTCAGATACTAGTCGACGACAGTCGTACGTAGCACATGACATGAAGCCGAGAGCGCGGTGGCATGTATATGCATCCGCTCGCGTGACAGCGACACCCTGCCCTGCGACGCAAGCTAGCGCACGGCGGCTCGCGCGCAGGCCGCCTCCGCCCTCCGTATATTCCGCCCGCCCGCTCGCGTCGCGCGCACATACTGACCGGCCGAACGGACTGCTCACCGTCCGGACTGTCGTCGGGAGGAGGAGGAGCGTGCGCATGCCGCCGGGCGCTCGCGTTCGGCGAGGGGACCGGACAAGACGAGAGGGCGCCGCATTATTGTGCTCGATCGAGCCCGTGACCGCGAGCGCGCGCGCGCGTGCCAGCGTCAACCTCTATGGCTCTACCGTATCCGACGTAAGCTCGCTCTCTTTTCTTCGTGTCGGTTTTGGCCCGGAAATCCTAGACGTACGGACGTTTTGGCCACACTCCCAACCGTACATACATGGATTGACGGGTTGCGTTGGCAATAATAGCACGCAGCATGCCGTGCATGTCGCGCCAGGAGAAGCTAGCACCAAAGCCAACAGCCAGGCAGACGGAGGCGGAGCGCGAAAGGGGCGTCGCAACCACCCTAGCCCAACCTCCGCATGTACCAGTACGCTACACAATGCAATACCCAGATATATCCATACACATAGCATGCCACCATGGATGCAACTTGCGACGTTGCCATGCTAGCCGACTTCACCGATCACCGGCCGGTGGAAGTACATGGACATATGGTCACAATCACAAGACAAGAGTATGGTACACGTACGTCGTGTCGTGTGTTCTCGCCGGTTGTTCTGTGGCGCCAAATCGACGGAGAGCGACACAGTTGAACATTCCGCGCACGTACGTACAATCATGGATCGACCACCACGTCGTACGGCCTTTCATATGGAGGTATCGAGCGAGCGCAGCTACATTCTTTGTACAAAATCATGTTGGCGTGCGTTGTCGCGCCCCTCTGTTACTATAATAAAATGGTTGGATTTTATTTATAAATCTATGGAGATATAAAACACGGAATTTTACATTAAGTTACTCATATATTGGATGTAGTGTGCTAGACTTTTTTATTACGTGCATTGGACTTGTAGTTGGTTCGAATTTGGATCTCAAGTGCATTGTTTCTGAATTAGGATGGTTTGATGGATACATTTATTTTAATTAATCCGGCTCTACTTGGCTACTAAAATAAATTAAAACTTCCCTCCGGAAAAGGATCGCAACGAAAAGCCCATAAAATTTTAAATATTTAGGAAAAAACATTACGGATACATAAAAAAAGAATACGGCAACACTAACACTTAAGGAAATATGGAGAGTACATATTTCTATGAATTTTTGAATAATCTCAATGCACTTCTGATACTTATCTCGTACGCAAAATAATACTATAATTTGGTCTAACGGATAAAGATTCTAATATCTACGGCCCCCAGTTCGTGGGTATTGCACCAATACAAAGATTGCATCGTCATGTTTAATAAGAACTGAAGATACTATAATCCTGACAACACGATGGATGATTACTGTTTTTCGATTTCAACTGGCTTGAGCCTACCCACACGTGGCTGCATGCTGCAAGTCGGCTCTACTTGGCTCCACAACTGTTTCTTTACCGTGAGGGCTAATATATATTCCCTAGGTTGTGAGGAGGCATACCCATGCTTTCTCAACTGTCTGAAAAAAATCTGCCTGCTTGTGGCCAGCTTGTTAGCTTTAATCACATTTGATGAGAGATTGCTTATCACATACAAAAAATTAGATGTTGATTCTGTACCCTTGTAAAACCACTCACTAACAAATTAGAGAGCAAAGATAGTAATACCTAATATATTAGCATCATTAGTAATAAACTAAAATTGGTCTACATGATTTAGAGAAAGATAATCCATGTGATGAGCAAGTGTAAATTTTAGATACTAATATATAGTGAAATGAAAAGGTAAGATGCTCTAATCCCAAATAAATAATTTTCCATGAAAAATATCACTTCATTGTTTCTTGTGTGAGTTCCAAGATTATCACCTCCATCAATAGAGCCTAATCAGGTAAAAATATTAAGAGCCCCACTGAGATTGAAAAGAATATTTTCTAGCCATAGCTGTCGTTGCCTTCAGATGGTTTTTGCAGTCTGCCATGGTATCTTGAGTCTTGAGTCCAACAGACACAACATAGGCCTCAGGGCATGAGCCACCCTGGGATCAAATAAATCAGCACTTTTCCACATGGTTATTTCAATGAATGGTTAGAGCTTTAACCAACTCGAAACAACAAATCGTAAAGTATACGCCCAGCTAAAAGTATGTACCTCTACATTCTTGTTTTTCACTTCAGAAGGAAATTGTACCTCTGATGGAATAATATAACTTTAGCATTCTAGAGCCTGCAGATAAGAGAACTGGATGAAGATGGCAAGAAAAGTATAAATCCCAAATAAATAATTTGCCATGAAAAATATCACTTCATTGTTTCTTATGTGAGTTCCAAGATTATCACCTCCATCAATAGATCCTAATCAGGTAAAAATATTAAGAGCCCCGCTGAGATTGAAAAGAATATTTTCTAGCCATAGCTATCGTTGCCTTCAGGTTTTTGCAATTTGCCATGGTATCTTGAGTCTTGAGTCCAATAGACACAACATAGGCCTCAGGGCATGAGCCACCCTGGGATCAAATTGTTTTAGTATTAATAAGGCCCTAAATTCAACAAAGAAGACATGAGGAAAGGAGGCGTGGGAAGGAGTAGTGGTGGAATACCTCTAGATACCACATGAACAGGTGGAGGAGCGAGACCATGGGAGACATCTGTTGGTGGAGTGTCGGGGTATGGATCCATCTTCATATGAGCATAGCGTGTGTCGCTGCATCTCGAATGTATGGTGGGTAGGCCATGAGACGCGGTCGCCGGCTCGCTGCCGCCATCGAACCGACGGGAGAGTGGCGGAAGGAGAAGTGAACAATCGGTCTCAGACATGTGCACTTTTTTGGGCTCTAGTGGGAGCATCCGGGCCCAGTTAACCACAGCGGGCCGATTTGATCTCTAGAGAAGCTTCCCTCAGGGACATTCGGCCTAATGCGGGAATAGCAGCAGATCTAATGGCCAGAAATGATTAGGAAGGACAATCAGACAGCCAAAATTGCTGAGAGCGTGAGAGAGCTCCTTTTTGGCTCGGTTGCCAAAAATGCTGAGAGCGTGAGAGAGCTCCTTTTTGGCTCGGTTTTAATATCTCTAATGTCTAAATCCAAGTCAAGCAGAGATTTCTTGTCTCTAATTCGATTTGTAAAAACTTCAGTTTAGTGAAAAGTACAACCTGCACATTTCTATATACTTGCACCAGTTAGAGCATCTCTAGCAGATACCGCATCCGAGGGTACCGCAAAACAAGTTTGCGGTGAACCATATGTCGCGTTTACGGTGCGAAAAAGACCGGGCGGAGCAGATGTCGTATAGTGTACCGCAAAAACAAATATTCTCTTTTACGGGTCAGGTATGTCATTTCTATTCTGTCCCTTCGCATGCACCGCAAAACACATTTTACCGCAAAGAACATAATTCAGTCTTTCAACGAGAAATAGAACAAAATTTGGCCATACATATTGTAAAAAGTATGACATAATTCAACGACGAGCTACTCAATCATAGTAATATACCAAACGATTAAGTAACCCTCATCAATGATCTCGCTTCCGCTGTCCTCTTCCGCGCCGCTGCCCTCTTCCGCGTCATCGTCCTCCTCCGCGTCGCCGTCCTCTTCCGCGCCGCCGTCGTCTTTCGCACTGTCGTTCTCCTGCTATCGAAAATCTCGATGATTCCCGCACGATCCGCCTCCCTCTGGAACTCTTCCCGGAGCGCGTTGTCAACACCCGGATTTTTAATCCCAGATGCCCGTTATGCCATACCTCGCAATTCCAGGATTACCATTTTTGCGAGACATAACAGATTGGATATCACAGTACATCATCCATTACAAACCATACATAAGGTCTTATACAAATAAGGATCTCATGATCCAGTCTTAATACAACAAGCAGCGGAAATAAGAGATAAGCGTAGCGGTGGGGTCCATCTTCAGGGGCACATGCAATACTGACGAAGGCAGATAGTCCTAGTTATTATAGTCGTCCTGCTGGCCATCATCTTGGTAGTCTCCTTCATAGTCTGGCCATGAGAATAGCTAGGGACAAAAGCCATGAGTACTCTTTAAGTACTCGCAAACTACCACTAACAAGTAGTATAGTGCTAAGTAAAGTACTAAATCTAAGTTTAACTATAAAGTTAAGTTTGAAACCTAAGCTGAGTTCTGAAGCAAAGAAAGATAAAATAAAGTTCTAGAATCACTTAAGTTGGGAAGCTATTGTCATAAACACAACCCTGTTGTGGTCAAGTCAAGATTCATCATTCATTTCATAAGTTGTTTTGAAAACATCTGACAACGAAACAGTATGGCCATTCCAACTGTCCATAACCACGGACGCGGCTATTCGAATAGTTTGACACTCTACAGAGGTGGTACACTTTTACCACAAGATTTGATACATTTGTCAGGGATAACCCTGAATCATCATACTTAGTATGCAGATAATCAAACATAACCCTTCCTTTACACACCCTAGTATAAGCACCTCTCCTATGAGCATGGCCTCCCAACCATGACCATCAGTCATCTTGGGCACTACATAGGTGGACAACATTGAGAGGTAGCCTCAGCTCAAACCTCTCCCACGAGGGAACTAATACTAATGCATATAAACTTCCGGCTAAGCCTTACCCAATTCAGGTAATGTGGTTGTACGGTAAATTTGGAATGGTATCGCATCCGAATCCAACCATCAGTTTTATAAAAGGGTTAAGGCTCATGCCTCAACATTTTCATCATCATAAACCATTTGTGTTTCTCAACACATGTCAAAACATCTCAATAGAATGACCCATCATTCCAAGGTTTTCATAATTCATTTTCACCAAGTGCTCCCATCTCGAGTGACTCAAGTTTTTATCTACTCTAACTACTAAGTTAAGAGTGTTCATTAAGGTGGAAAGATGGGATCAATCTCATGCCATAGAATGACATCTAAAGTTTATCTAAATAGGTCAAATTTTATACTCTTTATGCTACCTTCAAAACAAGTAAAAAAATTTGGGTAAAGTAAAGGAAGTAAAGCTTGAAAATAATACTTGGGGTAAATACTAGTCAAAGTGGTATAATCAAAGCATGCCTAAAGCATATTTGCTAAACCATCTAGTTTAATCCTAGCTTGCTAAGCATTATACTTGCAAGTGTTAGCTTGCCAATAGTAGCTTGCTTTTGTTGGTGCAGTGGTTAAAGTTTTCTTCTTCTTCTTCTTGGTAGAACTCCTCCTCCTCGAAAGCTTGGTCGGTACTATGTTCTATAAATACATACGGAGTACACAATCACCAAACAATACTTAACTAGTCTAATTAGCACTCTAAGACACACATTTGGTGATCTATCGTCATCACAAGCATCACAAGTTTTATTAACTAGTTTCCTTCTTTTTATTTTATAAAAGTAATTTCTACTCATTGAAAATTAACTAAGATTTAATATTCACCACTTAAAATATGGGATCATGTGGACACATGTCATCACCATATATTCTAACATGTGGGAATGGGATTTAAGGGTTGGATCATAATTACTTTGGTTTAAGTTCATTATTTAATGATTTAAAGTGACTAGAAATGCCTATATAGCATTATTTTGGTACTAGTCCAAAGTCACTGCATGTAAACCCTAATATTATTATATATTCAGATAGGTATGGTGAAATGTGATTTTTGAGAGTTGGAATCAACTCAAAATCTAACTTGGTTGATTTTATAAAAATGTTGCAAGGTGCAAATGCTTCTATTTTGTTATTTTTACTAGGAGAGATCTCTAACTCTAATTGAATTAAATCCCACGGGTTTGGGTAGATCTTTTCAGTAGCTTTCCAACAAAATTGGAATCACTCAATTTGGATTTGTAAATCTCTCTAAATTGATTTTCAAACTAGGGAACAAAACTAAGTTTAAACTAAATAGAAAAATTCTAATTCAAACTAAATGGGTCGCGCGGGAACTCTAACGGGCCGGCCTAGTGACACGACGCAGTGCGGGGCTCAGCTGACAGGGGGTCCACCGGTTAGCGGCTCATAATGCACGAAGCGGTATAAGGCGATATGGGTCGTTGGATTAGAACGGGAATCAACGGCTGAGGATCGTCGTCGACGACGAACTGGTCGCCGGTGAACTCTAGCCCTAGCGGCTCGGTGGGGGTGCATAGGGGGCGTACTAGGGCTCCAGCGATGATGGCAAGGCGGGAAAATGGACTGGTGGTCGACGGCGAGCTCAGGGACGGTCGAGGCAGCTCCGAGGGTGGTCGCAATCAGCGGCGCCCTTCTCCTCCAGAGGCGGCCTGCTCCGGTGAAATTCCGGCGAACGGCTGCTCGCCTTGCTCTGACTAGAGGTGGGGAATGGTCAGTGAGGTGAGGGGAGGTGAGTGGTGTGCTACAAATGGCTGAGGGAGCCTCTATTTATTGGACGATGACGCAACCAAGAGGGATGGGCGAGCGGCTCCGGCGAGGGATGCACAGCGTGCTAGCGGCGTGGCGCCGCGGTAGGGGGCGGTCGCTGGTCTCCTGGCGGTGCTCTACGTTATCAATGCGGGACTACGGCGGTGGTATGCGGTCGGGCGGAGCTGGCGCTCTGAGCGGCAGAGACGGCGGTGTCCACGGCGAGCGATGGCTGTGAGGCGTTGGGCGGCGAACAGGCATGTCCGGCGTGCTCCTTGGGTCGTGGCGAAGCGGTGGGCGCGGGCTGCAGTCGAGCGGCGGCTTGTGCACGCGTGTCGGGCGCGACGCTCTAGCGCGTGCTCGACATGGCGCAGACAAGCAGTGCTCGACGGTTCCTCTGTGGTCCACGGCTTGGCCTGGCTCGGGGAGGGGACAGAGAGTGGCGGTGAGGTGTGAGCTAGCTGCTAGACATGGTGAGAGAGAGGGAGGTGGTCTGCTGGGGTGAGGGCAAGGTTGGCCGGCGAGTTGGTGCTCGGCATGGCTTGGCCTTGCCACTAGGGGGTAGGGGATGGGGTTTAAATGGCCTGGTTAGATCATCTAGGGACAATTGGAGTGTTTTTAGGACAAATGGGAGACAAGTTTGGCCAGGACACTATTCAAATAGTGAAATTGGTTTTTGTTTGAAATCTGTCCACAAGGTGTTTGTGAAAATGGCCGAAAGAACTTTTTTTTTGAATTTTGAAAAGATTTTTGGTGGGTGTGCTAGTACTAAGCTTGAGACTCTGTGGGTGCTTGGGTTTTTAAAATTGAGCTTGTTTGAGTGGTTTTTGAAATAGTGGGATCTTCCCATATGAAATCGATTCAATTTTCAACTGTCAATTAAATTTAGTGTTTGAATGTTTTTGGCAGATCACAAAGTGGGTCTTGGTACCTCATTATGTGTACTAGCAAGGGGTGCAAAGATCCATCATTGTTTCTGTTAGGTTTTGAGCACTAGGAATAGCCAAAGTAGGCATGATAGTTAATTTGGCAAAAATGACCATTCACTTCATTTATTCATTTTGAGTTGTTTTTCTTTGGGAAAAGTTTGGGAATGATTTAGATGTTGTTTATTTCACCTAAGAATCATTTTACAATCAATGGATCACAGAACCATGGCAATTCAAACAACTCCTATTTTAAATGCACACACATATGAATGCTTTCATATTTTTAATTGGAAAAGTTTTGGTTAACCCTAATTTTGATGATTTGGATCTTAATAACCTTGGATTAAAGTTTTGGGATGTTACAAACCTTCCCCCCTTAAACAAAATCTCGTCCCGAAATTTACAAAGAAAACTAGGAACTAAAGAGATCTGGGAACTTTGTACTAATATAATCTTCTCGCTCCCAAGTGGCTTCCTCCTCGGTATGGTTGATCCACTAAATCTTGAGAAACTTGATACTCCTAGTCCTGGTGGTTCTGTAAGATTATTCTAAGATACGGATAGGCACTTCACGATAGGTCAAGTCATTGTTGATCTCAACCGCTCGGTGATCGATGTTCTTGAAAACTTCAGTCTTCTCCGGCACTTCCAAGCATTTGCGAAGTAACGAGATATGGAACACATTGTGGATGGTTGACATCTCTTCAGGTAGTTCCAGTTGGTACGATACTTCTCCTCGACAGTGCAGAATCTCAAGGGCCCGATATATATGGGGGCTAACTTTCCTTTCAGACTAAAGCATTGGGTTCCCTTCAATGGTGAAACCTTGAGATATACAAAATCTCCGACATTGAAAGTCAGGTCTCTCCTTCTCTTGTCAGCATAACTCTTCTGTCTGGATTGGGTGATCTTGAGGTGCTCACGGACTTTGTGAACTTTCTCTTTGGCTTCTCGGAGAATGTCGGGTCCAAAGATCTGACTCTCTCCTACTTGCGACCAATTCAAAGGGGTACGACACTTTCTTCCGTATAGGAACTCAAATGGTGCCATCTGCAAACTATCTTGATAACTATTGTTATATGAGAATTCTGCGAAGGGCAGGCAGTCTTCCCATTTTGATCCGTATTCTAACACACAAGATCTTAACATATCCTCTAGGATCTGGTTGACTATCTCAGTGTGTCCATCAGTTTGCAGGTGATAAGCGGTGCTGAAGTTCAACTTGGTGCCTAATCCTTCCTGCACTTTCTGCCAAAATCTCGAGGTAAACTGGGTTCCTCGATCTGGTACTATGGTCTTGGGGGTTCCATGCAGACTAACAATCCTAGCAATATACAGCTCTGCTAGTTTCGCACTCTGGTAGGTAGTCTTAACAGGTATAAAGTGAGCTACCTTGGACAGTCTATCAACGATGACCCAGATTGAGTCATTTCCCCTACTAGAAGTAGGCAAACCGGTGATAAAGTCCATTCCGATGGAATCCCATTTCCATTCTGGAATCTGCAATGGTTGCAACAGCCCTGCGGGTCTCTGATACTCTGCTTTGACTCTTTGACAGATGTCACATTTGGCGATGTAGCTTCCGATTTCTCTCTTCATCTTGTGCCACCAAAATTGCTCTTTCAAATCTTAATACATCTTCGTTCCTCCGGGGTGGATAGAATAAAGAGTATCATGAGCTTCCTTCATGATAACTTGCTTCACGAATCACCGGCACAGATACGTCCTTTGTACCACAATACTCCTTCTTCGTCTTTAGTGAATCCAGGTACCTTTCATGTACCAATACGACGTTTGATTCCGTCGATACTTTCATTTCCCTTCTGGGCTTCCTTGATTTGGCTAACTAAAGTGGGCTGAAGTTCAATGCTAGCTAAGAATCCTTTGCTAACTAACTCAGTCCTGAACTGCTCCAACTCCTCATACAAACTTGGTTGCTTCTCCTTGATCATGGTGTTTAGCCTACACGGCAATCTGCTAAGAGCATCCGCTACCACATTGGCTTTGCCAGGGTGATAGTGAATGTCAAGGTCATAATACTTGATTAACTCTATCCATCTCCTTTGCCTCATATTCAGCTCCTTCTGAGTGAAAATATACTTCAAGCTCTTATGATCTGAGTAAATCTCACAGTGATTACCCATCAAATAATGACGCCATGTCTTCAATGCCAGCACTACGGCTGCTAATTTAAGATCATGGGTCGGATAGTTCTGCTCATGCTGCTTCAGTTGTCGAGACATATACGCGATGACTTTGCCTTCTTGCATCAATACACATCCTAGACCAATCTTGGATGCATCACAATATACATCAAACGTCTTCTTGATGTCTGGCATGACCAATATTGGGGCTGATATCAATATCTTCTTCAGCTCCTGGAAACTGGCTTCACACTTGTCTGTCCATTCAAACTTCTTGTCCTTCTTCAACAATTGGGTCATGGGTTTGGCGATGCTCGAGAATCCTTCTACGAACTTGCGGTAGTATCCTGCTAATCCGAGAAATGCACGGACTTGGGTTTGAGTGGTTGGGGCTTCCCATTCTTCGACATCTTTGATCTTGGCAGGATCAATAGAGACTCCTCCGGCAGACACAATATGTCCTAGGAATCCTACTTCTTTCAGCCAAAACTCACACTTGTGATGGGTTCATAGCATGGAAAACAAAAAAATTCTACCGCAAGAACAAACAAAACCCAGATCTAATCTAGATAAAAGCCAACATCTAATCTACTAGACATGAGCAACTAGGATAGACTAACCCTCAGAGAACTGAAAGCGTTAACGAGATTAGATCTCGTGGATGATGTCGATCACTTGCGATCTCAAGATCGTGTGGGCGATCCTTCCAAGGCTGCGTTAAGTGCTTCCGCAGACGGTCACACGCATGGAGTCGGCAGACCTTCCTCTCCTGCTCCAATGAAAATGGAGGTAGTAGATCTTCTCCATGGAATCCCAGCAGCACGATGGCGTGGTGGTGGTGGTGGTGGTGGAGATGAGAAATCTGCAGGGCTTTGCCTATGCCTGTGCAGAAGAAACGTGGAGGAGAGAGGCGGCTGAGATTGGGAGTTATGAGACAAGGTGCAAGAGGGGGCGCCCCCTCCCTTCTATTTAAAGGAGGGAGGCTGGTCAGGGGGGAGTCCTAGTAGGACTCCTCCTCCTTGGGTCAAGGGTTGGGGAGGAGTCCTCCTCCCCCACGAATCCGTGTCTTACCCCACTTGGTTTCTTTGATCCCTTTCTTGGTTTTCAAGCAAACTCCAAGAAATCCTCTAGAACCTTCTAGAACATTCCGAAACCTTCTAAAATCTCCATGCAAACACTCCGGAACATTTCCTAACTTAGAAAATGATCCCCAAATATATGAATCTCATTCTCCGTACCATTCCGGATCTCCTCGTGATGTCCCGGACCCATTCCGAGACTCCGAACAACATTCGGTCTCCAACGCAAATTCCATATCTACTTCAAACAACTTCGAACCTTAAGTGTGTCACCCTACGGTTCGTGAATATGTAGACATGATGAAGACACCTCTCCGATCAATAACCATCAGCGGGATCTGGAGATCCATAATGTCTCCCACATACTCAACGATTACTTCGTGATCGATTGAACCATTTAACATACAAAACCAATTCCCTTTGTCTCGCGATATTCTACTTATCCGAGGTTTGATCGTCGGTATCTTCATACCTAGTTCTTCCTTGTTACTGATAAGTACTCTTTACTCGTTCCATGTTATGTCATCCTCAGACCTAGTCACACGCTTGCAAGTTGTCTAGATGACATTCCAGGAAGGGCCCAGAGTATATCTATCCGTCATATGGATGGACAAATCCCAATCTTGGTTCATGCGCTTCAACACATACTTTCAGAATACCCAATGACACCTTTATAACCGCCCAGTTACGAAGCGGCGTTCGATGTTATCAAAGTACCCATCCGGTGATGGTGATTAACATAACCTCATGGTCGAAGGATTAGGTTACTATGTATTTCAAAGCTTACAACAATACGAACTTAATGACTTGATCTTATGCTACGCTTACTTTGGGTGTGTGTCCATCATATCATTCTCCTAATGATATAACCTTGTTATTAATCACATCTAATGTCTATGATCAGGAAACCATGATCATCAATTAATCAACAAGCTAGTTTAACAAGAGGCTTACTAGGGACTCTTTTATGTTTACAAAACACACAAGTATTAGTGTTTCCTAATAATACAATTATAGCATGGGATGTAAACTTTCATCATAAACACAAAGATATAATAATAACCTCTTTTATTATTGCCTCTTGGGCATATCTCCAACAACTTGCTGAACTTGGCATTTAACTGATGCTCTCTTAGGGTTTCTAGGATGATTCTCAGATGTTGCTCATGCTCTTCTTCTGACTTGGAGTAGATAAGGATGTCGTCGATAAACACAACTACAAACTTATCTAGGAAATAAATAAAGATCTTATTCATGAGATTCATGAAATAAGCAGGGGCATTGGTTAATCCAAAAGACATAACCGTATACTCGTATAAACCATAGCGAGTAGTAAAGGCGGTCTTCGGAATTTCCATTGCACGAATCTTAAGTTGGTGATAACCAGTCCTAAGATCAATCTTTGAGAATACCTGGGCTCCAGTCAATTGACCAAATAGATCCTCTATCTTTGGCAAAGGGTACTTGTTCTTGATGTGACGTCATTTAACTTTCTGTAATCTGTGCACAAACGATTGCCTCCATCTTTCTTGTCGACGAATAACACTGGTGATCTCCATGGCTATGCGCTTGGTTGAATCAAGCCTTTTTCTAACATGGCATCCAACTGCTTCTTCAGTTCCACTAACTCTGAGGGGTTCATGCTATAGGGTCTCTGGGCTATGGGTCCGGTTCCGGGGATTAGTTCGATATCAAAGTGATCCAGGAGTGGATCATTGGACAGCGGTCAAAAAACATCCTTAAGTACTTGAGAAGAACTAAGGATATGGTTCTTTCTTATGGAGGTGATGAACAGCTCGTTGTTAATGGTTACACCGATGCTAGTTGGAACACCGATCCGGATGATTCTAAATCACAATCTGGATACGTATTTATTTTGAATGGTGCAGCAGTTAGCTGGAGGAGTGCAAAGCAAAGCGTTGTGGCGAGATCTTCAACTGAATCGGAATACATGGCTGCTTCGGAGGCTTCACAAGAAGCGATATGGATGAAAGAGTTCATTACAGAGCTGGGTGTGGTTCCTAGTGCGCTGGACCCAATGTCTTTCTACTGTGATAACATGGGCGCCATAGCCAATGCGCAAGAACCAAGGTCACACAAGAAGCTGAAGCATATCAAGCTACGTTTTCACGTTACTCGAGAACATATCCAAGATGGGGATATAAAGATTTGCAAAGTACACACAGATCTGAATGTATGGATCCATGACTAAACCTCTCCGAGGGCAAAACATGACCAGCACCAAACTGCCATGGGTGTTCGGGTATATTACCATGTAATCTAGATTAGATGACTCTAGTGCAAGTGGGAGACTGTTGGAGATATGCCCTAGAGGCAATAATAAATGTAGTTATTATTATATCTTTGTGTTTATGATAAATGTTTACATTCATGCTATAATAGTATTAACAAGGAAACATTAATACTTGTGTGATTTGTAAACTTAATTTGAAGTCCCTAGTAAAGCCTCTGTATAATACTAGCTTGTTGGTTAATAGATGATTGTGGTTTCCCTATCATGAACATTGAGATGTTGTTAACAACAAGATCATATCGTTAGGAGAATGATATGGTGGACATACTCCTATAGATAAGGTAGCATAAAGATCAAGTCATTTTAATAGTTCAATTGCTATATGCTTTCTGATACATAGTTATCTAATTCCTTCGACCATGAGATCATGCATATCACCTTTACCGGATGGATGCTTTGATGACATCAAACACCACACCGTAACTGGGTGGCTATAAAGGTGGCATTGAGTGTTCATAAAGTATTGGTTGAAACACATGGATCAAGAGTGGGATTTGTCCATCCATATGACAGATAGATATACTCTGGGCCCTCTCGGTGAAATGTCATCCAATTAGCTTGCAAGCATGTGACTGGCTCACAAGGGATCACATATCACGGGAACAAGAAAAGAGTACTTATCAGTAACGAGGTTGAACTAGGTATACAGAGATACCGACGATCATAACCTCGGATAAGTAAACTATCGTGAGACAAAGGGAAATTGATATCGTATGTAAGTGGTTCATTCGATCGCAAAGTAATCGTAGAAATATGTGGGAGCCATATGAATTTCCAGATTCCTCTATTGGTTATTGTTCGGAGAAGTGTCTCGATCATGTCTGCATAATTCACGAACCGTAGGGAGACACACTTAAGGATTCGACGTTGTTTGAGTAGTTATGGAATGATGAGAAAGAGACCGAATGTTGTTCGGAGTCTCGGATGGGATCCGGGATATCACGAGGAGATCCGGAATGGTCCGGAGAATAAGATTCATATAAGGAAAGTCTCGTTCCGGAGTTGGGTAATGGTTCCGGTGTTTTCATCGGGAATGTTCTAGAATGTTCCAGAATGTCCGGCACTCCGGAAGGGGGGGGTACATGAATGTGTCATTATAAGTTGGAATGATTGCATCATGTACTAGGTGTCATTGCTGTCCAAAATAAAGGGTTTATTTAAATCCTAAATTGAAAAGTCAAACGGCTAGTTTGAAAGTCAAACGACAAGTTTTGGAAAGAGGAGGAGAAGTGGGAAACCGAGTTGGGGAGGGATTCCCTCCTCCAACCGCCGGCCCACCTCCAAGCCGAGTTGGGGAGGGACTCCCCTCCCCTTGGCCGCACCTCCCACCTATAAAGGGAGGGGCAGGGCTGCCCCTCCTAGTACACAAGTACCTCTCCTCCAAAACCCTAGATTGGCGCCACCACCTCCTGCTGCGCCACCTCCTGTGGTTGCCCTAGTCGCCGACTTGGGGTGCCCCAAACCCTAGCTGCCGGCTCTAGCACCTCCTCCTTGGTGTGTCTAAAACCTAGATCGCCGAGGAGCTCTCTCATACTCCACCATACTCGCTCCGGCTTAAGGCGAAGCCCTGCGAGATCTCCCCTCTACTTCCGGTACCACGCCGTTGTGCTGCCGGAATCGCGAGGAGAGTGCTACAACCTCCGCTGCCTGCTGGAACAAGGGAGAGGAAGGTCTCGCCGAAAACCGAACGGTGACCGATCATGGAGCGCTGCCGGAACGCAGCGCCGGAAGGATCGTCTACGCGATCTTGAGATCGGAAAGAGTACGACTACATCACCCACGAGAATCCGCTCTCATTAAACACTTTGGAATCTTCGCGGGTGAGTTATTCCATCAACTCGTTGCTACAATCTAGTAGATAGATCTTGGCTTGTTTGTTTGTATGCGGTAGAAATTTTTTGTTTTCCATGCTACGAAACCCTACAGTGGTATCAGAGCCGTGTCTATATGTAGATCTGACGCAGGTAGAACACAATGGTCATTGTGGGCGTTGATGCTTTTATTGTCGATTGCTTCTTGTGTACTTTGCATCTTGCGGGATGTTGGGATGAAGCGGCCCGGGCTAACCTTACATGACATCGTTCATGAGACTTGCTCCACGCTTGACATGCAACTTGTATTGCATAAGTGGCTTTGCGGGTGCCTGTTTCTCCCAGCATAGTGGAGATCCAATTTACAACGGGTGATTAACAATACTAGTATCAATGTTGTGGTTTTTGTTTGTAAGTTAGAACGACACTTATTGAAAGCCCCAAACCACGTAAAATATGCAAAGAAAGTAGAGGCGTCTAACTTTGTTTTGCAGGGGTGTGCAGTGATGTGATATGGCCATGATTGTGATTATATTTGATGTATGCAATGTTCCTTATTGTAAGTTGGCAACCGGCAGGAGACATATGGTTGTATTTAATTTATGTTAAGACCCGTGTCTATTCAAAGTAGTTGTAATAGTTGAAGCCGTGGGACAACCATGGAGAAGCGTCATTGACCTTGATGCAATGCCGGTGATGATGAAGATCATGTTCGTGCTAGAAGATGGAGATCGGAAGCACAAAGAAGAAAGGCCATATCATATCACATATTATGAATTACATGTGATGTTAATCCTTTATGCATCTTGTATTGCTTAGTAGACGACGGTAGCATTATAAGATGATCCCTCATGCACATGAATTTCAAGTCAATAAAGTGTTCACCCTTAGTTAGCACAGTTGCTAAAGCTTGTTGTTTCGAAGCACCACGTGATGATCGGGTGTGTTAGATTCCGCAAGTGTATACAACGTGAGCAAGCCAGATTTGCTCATGCGGAAACTAAGGTTTGATCTTGACGAGCCTAGCATGTACAGACATGGTCTCGGAACACGGATCACCGAAAGGTAAAGCATGAGTCATATAGTAGATATGATGAACATGTTGATTGTTCGCCATTGAAACTATATCAACTCTCGTGATGATCGGTGTTGATGTGGTGGATCTGGTTCGTGTGATCACTAAAACAATGTGAGGGATATTGTTTTGAGTGGGAGTTCACCTAGATTAAACTTTATTATTTATTAGAACTCAATTTGTCATAAACTTAGTCTAAACTATTGCAAATATGTTGTAGATCAATGGCAGCCCCTACCATCAATTTTAATGCGTTCCTAGAGAAAGAAAAGTTGAAAAACAATGGAAGCAACATGGATTGGTTCCGCAATTTGAGGATTGTCCTCATAGCTGGTAATTTGACCTATGTGCTGGATGCACATTGGTGACCCACCGCACTGATGCTACCGATGAAGTAAAGAATGTTTACCTTGCTTGGAAGAATCAAGACTCCATAGTTCGTGTGCTATCTTGTATGGTTTAGAATCGGAGCTTGAAAAAGGTTTGAGAATTCAGACCCACATGATATTGTCCGTGATCTCAAATTGATCTTTGAGACTCACGCGATTGAGAGCTATGAGGCTTACGAAAAGTTCTTTAACTGCAAGATGGAAGAGGGCTCCGTCGGTGAGCATGTGCTTAAGATGTGGGCACGCAAACAAACTTCAAAGCTTGGGTATAGTGATTCCTAATGCTTTGGGATTTACCGTGTCCTCCAATCACTACCACCAAGTTACAAGAACTTTGTGATGAACTACAACATGCAGAACATGAACAAGCAGTTGCCAGAACTGTTTGCTATGTTAAAGTCTGCAGAAGTGGAGATCAAGAAAGAGCACCAAGTGTTGTTGGTAAATAAGACCACCAAATTCAAGAAAGGCAAGTCTAAGCAGAAGGGACACTTCAAGAAGGGTGGCAAGAAAGTTGCCACACCGACGAAGAAGACCAAGGCTGGACCCAAGCCTGATACTGAGTGCTTTTACTGCAAGGGAGAAGGTCACTAGAAGCGGAATTGCCCAAAGTACTTGGCGGATTTGAAGAACGGCAACATCAAGAAGAAAGGTATATCTGATATACATGTTATTGATGTGTATCTCACTAGTACTCGTAGTAGTTCCTGGGTATTTGATACTGGTTCGGTTGCTCATATTTGTAACTCGAAACAGGTGCTGCAGAATAAACGGAAGCTAGTAAAGAACGAGGTGACGATGCGCGTGGGAAACGGATCAAAGGTTGATGTGATCGCGGTCGGCACGCTACCCCTTCATCTACCATCAGGATTAGTTTTATACTTAAATAATTGTTATTTGGTGCCTGCGTTAAGCATGAACATTATATCGGGATCTTGTTTATTGCGAGACGGTTACTTGTTTAAATCCTAGAATAATGGTTGTTCGATTTATATGAGTAATATGTTTTATGCACATGCACCTTTGATAGATGGTCTATTCTTATTGAATCTCGATAGTGGAAATACACATATTAATAACATTGAGGCTAAACGTTTGAAATCGAGCGATAACTCGACCTATATGTGGCAATCGCTGTCTTGGTCACATTGGAGTGAAGCGTATGAAGAAACTCCATTCCGATGGACTTCTTGAATCACTTGAAAGATGCGAAGCATGTCTGATGGGTAAAATGACTAAGACTCCATTTTCTGGTATGATGGAGCGAGCTACGGACTTATTGGAAATCATACATACCGATGTGTGTGGTCCAATGAGTGTAGAATCGCGCGGTGGTTATCGTTATGTTCTTACCTTCACGGATGACTTGAGTAGATATGGGTATATCTATTTCATGAAACAAAGGGAAATTGATATCGTATGTAAGTGGTTCATTCGATCGCAAAGTAATCGTAGAAATATGTGGGAGCCATATGAATTTCCAGATTCCTCTATTGGTTATTGTTCGGAGAAGTGTCTCGATCATGTCTGCATAATTCACGAACCGTAGGGAGACACACTTAAGGATTCGACGTTGTTTGAGTAGTTATGGAATGATGAGAAAGAGACCGAATGTTGTTCGGAGTCTCGGATGGGATCCGGGATATCACGAGGAGATCCGGAATGGTCCGGAGAATAAGATTCATATAAGGAAAGTCCCGTTCTGGAGTTGGGGAATGGTTCCGGTGTTTTCATCGGGAATGTTCTAGAATGTTCCGGAATGTCCGGCACTCCGGAAGGGGGGGGGTACATGAATGTGTCATTATAAGTTGGAATGATTGCATCATGTACTAGGTGTCATTGCTGTCCAAAATAAAGGGTTTATTTAAATCCTAAATTGAAAAGTCAAACGGCTAGTTTGAAAGTCAAACGGCAAGTTTTGGAAAGAGGAGGAGAAGTGGGAAACCGAGTTGGGGAGGGATTCCCTCCTCCAACCGCCAGCCCACCTCCAAGCCGAGTTGGGGAGGGACTCCCCTCCCCTTGGCCGCACCTCCCACCTATAAAGGGAGGGGTAGGGCTGCCCCTCCTAGTACACAAGTACCTCTCCTCCAAAACCCTAGATTGGCGCCACCACCTCCTGCTGCTGCCGCCACCTCCCAGGGTTGCCCTAGCCGCCGACTTGGGGTGCCCCAAACCCTAGCCGCCGGCTCTAGCACCTCCTCCTTGGTGTGTCTAAAACCTAGATCGCCGAGGAGCTCTCTCATACTCCACCATACTCGCTCCGGCTTAAGGCGAAGCCCTGCGAGATCTCCCCTCTACTTCCGGTACCATGCCGTTGTCTTTGGGAATCATGAGGAGAGTGCTACAACCTCCGCTGCCTGCTGGAACAAGGGAGAGGAAGGTCTTCGTCGAGTACCGAACGTGTGACCGACTGCGGGAGCGCTGCCGGAGCGTAGAGCCAGAAGGATCGTCTACGCGATCTTGAGATCGGAAAGAGTACGACTACATCACCCACGAGAATCCGCTCTCGTTAAACACTTTGGAATCTTCGAGGGTGAGTTATTCCATCAACTCGTTGCTACAATCTAGTAGATAGATCTTGGCTTGTTTGTTTGTATGCGGTAGAAATTTTTTGTTTTCCATGCTACGAAACCCTACAGTTCTTCCTCGTTACTGATAAGTACTCTTTACTCGTTCCATGTTATGTCATCCCTTGTGACCTAGTCACACGCTTGCAAGCTGTCTAGATGACATTCCACCGAGAGGGCCTAGAGTATATCTATCCGTCATATGGATGGACAAATCCCAATCTTGGTTCACGCGCTTCAACACATACTTTCAGAATACCCAATGACACCTTTATAACCGCCCAGTTATGAAGCGGCGTTTGATGTTATCAAAGTACCCATCCAGTGATGGTGATTAACATAACCTCATGGTCGAAGGATTAGGTTACTATGTATTTCAAAGCTTACAGCAATACGAACTTAATGACTTGATCTTATGCTACGCTTACTTTGGGTGTGTGTCCATCATATCATTCTCCTAATGATATAACCTTGTTATTAATCACATCTAATGTCTATGATCAGGAAACCATGATCATCAATTAATCAACAAGCTAGTTTAACAAGAGGCTTACTAGGGACTCTTTTATGTTTACAAAACACACAAGTATTAGTGTTTCCTAATAATACAATTATAGCATGGGATGTAAACTTTCATCATAAACACAAAGATATAATAATAACCTCTTTTATTATTGCCTCTTGGGCATATCTCCATGTCTCTCCACTTGCACTAGAGTCAATAATCTAGATTACATGGTAATATACCGAACACCCATGGCGTTCTAGTGTTGGTCATGCTTTGCTCTAGGGAGAGGTTTAGTCAATGGATCTACATTCAGATCGGTGTACTTTGCAAATCTTTATGTCACCATCTTGGACATACTCGCGAATAGCATGAAAACGTAGCTTGATGTGCTTCAGCTTGCTATGTGACCTTGGCTCCTGTGCATTAGCTATGGCACCTATGTTGTCACAGTAGATGGCCATCGAGTCTAATGCACTGGGAACCACCCCAAGTTCAGTAATGAACTCCTTCATCCATATGCCTTCTTGTGCAGCCTCCAAAGCAGCTATGTATTCAGATTCAGTTGAAGATTTCGCCACAACGCTCTGCTTGGCACTCCTCCAGCTTATTGCAGCACCATTCAAAATAAATACGTATCCAGACTGTGACTTCGAGTCATCTGGATTGGTGTTCCAACTAGCATCAGTGTAACCGTTTACAACAAGCTGTTCATCACCTCCATAAGAAAGAACCATATCCTTAGTCCTATTCAGGTACTTTAGGATATTCTTGACCATTGTCCAAAGGTTCCATTCCAGATCACTTTGATATCGCTAGTCAAACTAACAAAGATGTGCTATATCCGGTCTTGTACACAGCATGGCATACATGATAGAACCTATGGCCGAGGCATAGGGAATTTTATTCATCTTTTCTCTATCTTCTGCCGTAGCCGGACTTTGAGTTTTACTCAAGGTCTTACCTGACAACATGGGCACGAACCCTTTCTTGCTCTCTTCCATTCTAAACTTCTTTAGAACTTTGTCTAAGTATGTACTTTGTGAAAGCGCTATTAGGTGTCTTGATCTATCTCTATAAATCTTGATGCCTAGAATATATGCCGCTTCGCCAAGATCCTTCATTGAAAAACTATGATTCAAATAGGCTTTGACGCTATTAAGAAGTTCTATATCATTCCCAATCAACAATATGTCATCTACATATAGTACTAGGAATGCTACAGAGCTCCCACTCACTTTCTTGTAAATACAAGCTTCTCCATAAGTTTGTATAAATCCAAAGTTTTTGATTACTTTATCAAAACGTTGATTCCAACTCCGGGATGCTTGCTTCAGTCCATAAATGGAGCGCTGAAGCTTGCATACCTTATCAGCATCACTAGTATCGACAAAACCCTTGGGTTGTACCATATACAACTCTTCCTCAATGTCTCCATTAAGGAACGCCGTTTTGACATCCATCTGCCAAATTTCATAATCGAAATATGCAGCGATTGCTAACATAATCCTCACAGACTTTAGCTTCGCTAATGGTGAGAAAGTCTCATCGTAGTCAACTCCTTGAATTTGTCGGAACCCTTTTGCGACAAGTCGAGCTTTATAGACGGTAACATTACCATTAGCATCTGTTTTTCTTTTGAAAATCCATTTGTTCTCGACAGCCTTACGGCCATCCGGTAAGTCCACCAAAGTCCATACTTGGTTTTCGTACATGGATCCCATTTCGGATTTCATGGCTTCTAGCCATTTGACGGAATCTGGGCTCACCATAGCTTCTTCATACGTCGCAGGGTCATCAGTGTTGTCTACTAACATGACGTTCAAGGAAGAGTCATACCACTCAGGAGTGGTACGAACCCTCGTTGACCTGCGAGGTTCAGTAGTAACTTCGTTCGAAGTTTCATGATCATCATCATTAGCTTCCTCTCCAGTTGGTGCAAAGTGACGTAAACATCTTCGGTCTTTGCGCTACTCTCAACTCCGAAAGAAGGTTCAACAACCTCATCGAGTTCTACTTTCCTTCCAGTCACTTCTTTCGAGAGAAATTCCTTCTCCAGAAAGGATCCATTCTTAGCAACGAAAACTTTGCCTTCGGATCTATGATAGAAGGTATACCCAATTGTTTCTTTAGGGTATCCTATGAAGACACATTTCTCCGCTTTGGGTTTAAGCTTATCAGGCTGTAACTTCTTTACGTATGCTTCGCAACCCCAAACTTTAAGGAATGAGAACTTAGGTTTCTTTCCAAACCATAATTCATACGGTGTCGTTTCAACGGATTTAGATGGTGCCCTATTTAAAGTGAATGCGGCTGTCTCTAATGCATAGCCCCAAAATGATAACGGTAAATCTGTAAGAGACATCATAGACCGAACCATATCTAAGAGAGTTCGATTTCGACGTTCGGACACACCATTACGCTGTGGTGTTCGGCGTGTCAACTGTGAAAGTATTCCACATTTCTTTAAATGCATGCCAAACTCATAACTCAGATATTCACCTCCGTGGTCAGAACGCAGAAACTTAATCTTCTTGTTACGATGATTTTCCACTTCACTTTGAAATTTCTTAAACTTCTCGAAAGTTTCGGATTTATGTTTCATAAAGTAGACATACCCATATCTACTCAAGTCATCCGTGAAAGTGAGAACATAACGATATCCACCATGCGATGCTACACTCATTGGACCACACACATCGGTATGTATTATTTCCAATAAGTCTGTAGCTCGCTCCATTATTCCAGAGAATGGAGTCTTAGTCATTTTCCCATTAGACATGCTTCACATCTTTCAAGTGATTCAAAATCAAGTGATTCAAGAAGTCCATCAGAATGGAGTTTCTTCATACGCTTCACTCCAATGTGACCAAGACGACAGTGCCACATGTATGTAGAATTATCATTCAATTTTATTCATTTAGCATCTATGTTGTGAACATGTGTATCACTACTATCGAGATTTAATAAGAATAAACCATTCATCTCAGGTGCAAAACCATAAAAGATATTACTCATATAAATCGAACAACCTTTATTCTCAGACTTAAAAGAGTAACCGTCTCGCAATAAACAAGATCCAGATATAATGTTCATGCTTAACGCAGGCACCAAATAACAATTATTTAAATTTAAAACTAATCCCGATGGTAGATGTAGAGGGAGCGTGCCGACGGCGATCACATCAACCTTGGAGCCATTTCCAACGCGCATCGTCACCTCGTCTCTTGCCAGTCTTCGTTTATTCCGCAGCTCCTGTTTCGAGTTACAAATATGAGCAACCGAACCAGTATCAAATACCCATACACTACTACGATTACTAGTAAGATACACATCTATAACATGTATATCGAATATACCTTCCTTCTTGATGTTGCCGTTCTTCAGATCCGCCAGGTATTTGGGGCGATTACGCCCAAAGGACCAGCACCCTTGCAGTAGAAGCACTCAGTTTCAGGTTTAGGACCAGCCTTGGGCTTCTTAGCAGGTGCGGAAGCTTTCTTGCCGTCCTTCTTGAAGTTTCCCTTGTTCTTAGGCTTGCCCCGTTTCTTGAAATTGGTGGTCTTATTGACCATCAACACTTGGTGTTCTTTCATGATCTCCACTTCAGCAGTTTTCATCATGGACGATAGTTCAGGCAACGTCTTGTTCATGCAGTGCATATTGTAGTTCATCACAAAGTTCTTGTAACTTGGTGGAAGTGATTGGAGGACACGGTGAATCCCCAATTCATTAGGAATCGGTATCCCCAACTCTCGGAGTTTGTTTGCGTGCCCAGACATGGTGAGCACGTGCTCGCTAACGGAGCTACCCTCTTCCATCTTGCAGGTAAAGAACTTCTCGGAAGCTTCATAGCTTTCCATGGCCGCGCGAGTCTCAAATATGAGTTTGAGCTCCTTAATGATTTCAAATGGGTCATGGTGCTCAAAACGCTTTTGAAGCTCCGATTCTAAACCGCATGAGATGGCACCTAACTGTGGAGGAGTGATGTTTCCGTGGCATAAACATTCTTTACGTCATCGGTGGCATCTTCTGCAGGTGGGTCACCTAGCGGTGCTTCGAGCACATAGGTCAACTGACCAGCCCTGAGGATGATCTTCAGTCCACGGAACCAGTCCGTGAAATTGCTTCCATTGTTCTTAAGCTTTTCTTTCTCTAGGAATGCATTGAAATTGATGGAAACGTTCGCCATTATCTACAACATATTTGCAAGTAGTTAAGACTAAGTTTATGATAAATAGTGTTCTAATTTAATTCTTAAATTAACTAGGTGAACTCCCACTCAAAACAACATCCCTCATAGTTGTTTTAGTGATTACACGAACCAAATCCACTACACCAAGTCCGATCATCACGTGAGATGATGTAGCTTCATCGGCGAACAACCTTCACGTTCATCATATCAATCATATGACTAATGCTCTACCTTTCGGTATTCCGTGTTCCGAGACCATGTCTGTACATGCTAGGCTCGTCAAGATTAACCTTAGTTTCCGCATGTGCAAATCTGGCTTGCACACGTAGAGTCTATCACACCCGATCATCACGAGATGCTTCGAAACGACGAGTCTTAGCAACGGTGCCAACTAAGGATGAACACTTTATTACTTGATATTTAGTAAGAGGGATCATCTTATAATGCTACCGTCGCGATCTAAGCAATACAAGATGCATAAAGGATTAACATCACAGGCAATTCATAATTAGTGTGATATGATATGGCCCTTTCTTCTTATGCCTTCGATCTCCATCTCCAAAGCATGGACATGATCTCCATCATCACCAAAGATTGCGTCAAGGTACGTGGCGCTTCATGGTTGTTCATCTTCACTAGCAACTATTACAACTACTTGGAACAAAGCTATTACAAGATGAATAGACACGCAGGTCTTAACAGAATTAAAGACAAACATTAGGCTCCTGCCGGTTGCCATATTACAACAAGGATCATTGCATACATCAAATACAATCACAATCACATGTAGGCCATATCACATCACAAAACCCCTGCAAAAACAAGTTAGACGCCTCTAATTTTCTTTGCAAGTTTTACGTGGCTTGGGGCTTTCGACTAAGAACGCATCTTACCTACAAAACTGAACCACAACGTTGATACAAGTGCTATCAAGTGCAAAATGTAGATTTGATCTATACTATGATGGGAGAGACAGACACTCGCAAAGCCACTTGTGCAATACGAGTTGCACGTCAAGCGTGGAGCAAGTCTCATGTACGATGACATGTAATGTTAGCCCGGGCCGCTTCATCCCACCATACTGCAAGATGCAAAGTACACATATAGCAAAAGACGGCACGAGCACCAACGCCCACAACCTCATTGTGTTCTACTACAGCAGATCTACGCATAGACAAGGCTCTGATACCACTGATGGGTTCGTAGCATGGAAAACAAAAAAATTCTACCGCAAGAACGAACAAAACCCAGATCTAATCTATATAAAAGCCAAGATCTAATCTACTAGACATGAGCAACGAGATAGATCGGTACTAACCCTCGTAGAACCGAAAGTGTTAACGAGATTAGATCTCGTGGATGATGTAGTCGATCACTTGCCGATCTCAAGATCGTGTGACGATCCTTCGGTAGCAGCGTTCGGCCTTCACAGACGGTCACACGTGCATGAGTCAAGCAGACCTTCCTCTCCTGTTCCATGAGCCGGAGGTAGTAGATCTTCTCCACGGAATCCCAGCAGCAAGGCGTGGTGGTGGTGGAGATGAGAAATCTGCAGGGCTTCGCTATGCCTGCTGTAAGAAAAGCGTGGAGGAGAGAGGCGGCTGAGATTGGGAGTTATGAGACATGGTACATGCGGGGCGCCCCCGCCCTTCTATTTAACGGAGGGAGGCGCGCCTGGGGCGGGGGAGTCCTAGTAGGACTCCCTCCTCCTTGGGCCGGCGGGTTGGGGGGAGGAGTCCTCCTCCCCCACGAATCCGTGTCTTACCCCACTTGGTTTCTTTGATCCCTTTCTTGGTTTTCAAGCAAACTCCAAGAAATCCTCTAAAACCTTCTAGAACATTCCGAAACCTTCTAGAATCTCCATACAAACACTCCGGAACATTTCCTAACTTAGAAAATGATCCCCAAATATATGAATCTCATTCTCCGGACCATTCCGGATCTCCTCGTGATGTCCCGGACCCATTCCGAGACTCCGAACAACATTCGGTCTCCAACGCAAATTCCATATCTACTTCAAACAACTTCGAACCTTAAGTGTGTCACCCTACGGTTCGTGAATATGTAGACATGATGAAGACACCTCTCCGATCAATAACCATCAGCGGGATCTGGAGATCCATAATGGCTCCCACATACTCAACGATTACTTCGTGATCGATTGAACCATTTAACATACGAAACCAATTCCCTTTGTCTCGCGATATTCTACTTATTCGAGGTTTGATCGTCGGTATCTTCATACCTAGTTCTTCCTTGTTACTGATAAGTACTCTTTACTCGTTCCATGTTATGTCATCCCTTGTGACCTAGTCACACGCTTGCAAGCTGTCTAGATGACATTCCACTGAGAGGGCCCAGAGTATATCTATCCGTCATATGGATGGACAAATCCCAATCTTGGTTCACGCGCTTCAACACATACTTTCAGAATACCCAATGACACCTTTATAACCGCCCAGTTACGAAGCGGCGTTTGATGTTATCAAAGTACCCATCCGGTGATGGTGATTAACATAACCTCATGGTCGAAGGATTAGGTTACTATGTATTTCAAAGCTTACAGCAATACGAACTTAATGACTTGATCTTATGTTACACTTACTTTGGGTGTATGTCCATCATATCATTCTCCTAATGATATAACCTTGTTATTAATCACATCTAATGTCTATGATCAGGAAACCATGATCATCAATTAATCAACAAGCTAGTTTAACAAGAGGCTTACTAGGGAATCTTTTATGTTTACAAAACACACAAGTATTAGTGTTTCCTAATAATACAATTATAGCATGGGATGTAAACTTTCATCATAAACACAAAGATATAATAATAACCTCTTTTATTATTGCCTCTTGGGCATATCTCCAACAACTTGCTGAACTTGGCATTTAACTGATGCTCTCTCAGGGTTTCTAGGATGATTCTCAGATGTTGCTCATGCTCTTCTTCTGACTTGGAGTAGATAAGGATGTTGTCGATAAACACAACTACAAACTTATCTAGGAAATCAATAAAGATCTTATTCATGAGATTCATGAAATAAGCAGGGGCATTGGTTAATCCAAAAGACATAACCGTATACTCGTATAAACCATAGCGAGTAGTAAAGGCGGTCTTCGGAATATCCGTTGCACGAATCTTAAGTTGGTGATAACCAATCCTAAGATCAATCTTTGAGAATACCTGGGCTCCAGTCAATTGACCAAATAGATCCTCTATCTTTGGCAAAGGGTACTTGTTCTTGATGGTGACGTCATTTAACTTTCTGTAATCTGTGCACAAACGATTGCCTCCATCTTTCTTGTCGACGAATAACACTGGTGATCTCCATGGCTATGCGCTTGGTTGAATCAAGCCTTTTTCTAACATGGCATCCAACTGCTTCTTCAGTTCCACTAACTCTGAGGGGTTCATGCTATAGGGTCTCTGGGCTATGGGTCCGGTTCCGGGGATTACTTCGATAATGAACTCAATATCCCTATCCGGAGGCATACCTGGCAATTCATATGGGAATACGTCGGGGTATTCACAGACTACTCTGACTTGGTCTATGGTGGGTAGGGCTAGACTCTTGTTGCACTTGAATTGGCGGGGTAAGGTTTCAGAGATATGCTCTACTGTTACTCCAGAGCTACTGGTCATGGTGATGGATTTCTTAGCACAGTCTATCAGTCCGTTATGCCTTGACATCCAGTCCATACCTAGTACTACTTCCAATCCTTTGGTTCCCAGTACAATTAGGTTGGCATAAAAATCTATCCCATGTATTCTGATAGGCACAGCTTTGCAAATTTTTCTAGCTTTTGTAGTTGAACCGAGGATTTGAACTATCATGACATGCTTCAAGTTGGTTGGGTGAATCTTACTTGTGCATGCAAATTCTTCGGTGACAAATGAATGCGATGCTCCCGAATCAAACAATACTCTTGCTAAAACTGAGTTGACAGAAAACATACCCAGCACTACATCTGGCGCTTCTTGGGCTTCTTCTGCGTTCATGTGGAAGAGACAACCGTTGCGGTTGTGAGGGTTCCCTGGGGCAAATCTTCTTCCTGGTTGAACACGACGCTGCTGTTGAGCTGGGGCATTCACAGTGGCATTGGCGGCAGTCTTCTTGGGACACTCATTGGAATAGTGACCCTTCACTCCACACTCAAAACAAGTGATCTGGGACTTGTCCTTTGTGGCGATAGGCACAACATTGCTGCCAATTCTAGGTGCAGTGTTGTTGTTGTTGTTCTTGGGAGGTGCACGGTTGAAATTGTTGGTGTTGCCGGAGTTGTTATTGTTTCCTCCGGACTTCACATTGCTTCCACTACGGTTGGGGTAGCTTGGGCGAGACATTGGGGGTCGATTGTTCCTTGGTGCATATCCTGGTGAGGGGTTGGGACGGTACTTCTGGTGACTGCTAGATCCAGATTGCTACATCATATGATGCTTGCGGTTGTCGTTTGCCTGGTTAATCTTTCCTTCCATATGAATGGCAGAGTCGACTAGATCTTCGAGATCCTCGAAACGGATGTTGACGAGGACAGTCTGCATCTCATCATGCAGTCCGTTCAAGAATCTCTCCTTCTTCTTTGCCTCCATGTTGATCTCGTCAGGTGCATATTTGGCAAGTGACAGGAATCTGTCATGGTACTCCACCACAGTCATTCTTCCTTGCTTCAACTCTCGGAACTCATCCCTCATTCGGGTGACTAGACCTTGCGGCACGTGGGTGCGACTGAACTTGACTTTGAATGCTTCCCATGTCATAAATTGACCATGGTTCATCAGGCGGATACTGTTCCACCATGCTCTTGCATCTCCCGCCAGATAGTGGGTGGCTAAGAGAACTTTCTCGTTGTCATCAACTCTGGCTACCTCCAAGTTATTCTCCATCGTTTGCAACCAGTCATCAGCATCTAATGGGTTTTCTGACGTTCTAAAGATTGGGGGATTTGTATTCTGGAAGTTCTTCAGCTTGGATCCTTGATGATCCTGATTCCCATGCCCTTGGTTGTTGAGAGCCATCTGGGCGATCCATTGCAGTGTTGCTAAGTTGGCTTGGCACTCTGCTCTACTTGCTTCTCGGTCTGTGATGAGATTCTGCAAGATCCGCAGCATTGGGTCTTGCGACGAGCTGCTCCCTCCTTGGTTTCCACGAGTCATCTAAAGATTGAGGTAGATACAGGGGTAAGAGGGAAATTCTAAGGTTCATGGTTTTGGTTTCAAATCTAAAACTTTGAGTTAGACTCAGGTTTTTCAACTAACTCCATTTCATTCATGCAAACAAGCACACGATACAACACACACCACAACAATCAAAAGAAAACAGATGGTTTGAAGAACCATTCTGTAAGCTACGATACAGTGGGACCGATACATCTCATGCTACGACAATGCTCTAGTGCATCTACTCATCGTCGATGAAGTCGGAGTCTTCATCGTTAGTGTAGAAGTCCACAACATCCTCCTCCAGAAAGTCATCATCGTTGCTGAGGTAAGAATCCATGTCTTCCTGGATGTCTTCACCCTCATCTTCTTCTTCCTTTGCTGCAAGCTGAGCTTCCTGCTCCTTGACGGTCTTCTCGAGGTCGGCCACCTTCTTGCAAAGACGGGCGATTGTGCGATCCTTCTTGACACGTTGGCGGCGAAGAGACTGGCGATCCTGGAAGAGCAGTGCGAAAGTCTGGGCCTTCTGGTCGGCAATGGCACAGTTCTGGTTGGCTAACTCTCTAGCATTGTCCAGTTCCTGCTGTTTGTCGTGCAGCAAGAAGTCAAGATTCTCCACTTGACGCCTAACTCTAGGTGACTTGGCATCTCCATTGGCATTCCCATGAAGTCACGTCTTGCATAGTGAGCAAAACGGGTTCCCTGGAGTTGGTTGACGCTAAGGGCACATAGACGTGCGAGAGCTTCATGCATTGCCCTGGCTAATCCATCTAGCCAGTTGTTCTCTCTCACAGAGAACTAGATTCTCCCGGACGTTGGTGCTTCGATGCTTCCTCTTAGATCAGCGGTGACTAGCCACTGTAAGTCTCCTCCTGGGGGTCCTGGAAGTTGAGCTCCAAGAAACTCCGGATGTGGGCGTCCCAGTAACTCCGACAGTGAATCCAGATCCCTCTCGAAGATCAGCTGACCTCCGTTTCCCAATTGGTAGAACTTGTTGAACTGAGTCTCCATCTACAAGAACTTAGGATGAGGAAATTAGTGAAGTGATCAAGTGTGTCAAATTTTAAGTATTAATGTAAGAATTTTGAGGAACATGAATTTTTGAGAAAGAATGAATTCCCAAGGGTAAGAGATGAAATAGTTTTTCATAAATACTCACTTTGGTTTGGAAATTAAGTTTTTGTTCGGACGTCCATTCTAACTAGGGTCTCCTATGGTCAGGATGGCTCTGATACCAACTTGTCAATACCCCCATACCTCGCAATCCCAGGATTACCATTTTTGCGAGACATAACAGATTGGATATCACAGTACATCATCCATTACAAACCATACATAAGGTCTTACACAAATAAGGATCTCATGATCCAGTCTTAATATAACAAGCAGCATAAATAGAAGATAAGCGTAGCGGTGGGGTCCATCTTCAGGGGCACAGGCAATGCTGACGAAGGCAGATAGTCCTAGTTATCATAGCCGTCCTGCTGGCCATCATCTTGGTAGTCTCCTTCATAGTATGGCCATGAGAATAGCCAGGGACAAAAGCCATGAGTACTCTTTAAGTACTCGCAAATTACCACTAACAAGTAGTATAGTGCTAAGTAAAGTACTAAATCTAAGTTTAACTATAAAGTTAAGTTTGAAACCTAAGCTGAGTTCTGAAGCAAAGAAAGATAAAATGAAGTTCTAGAATCACTTAAGTTGGGAATCTATTGTCATAAACACAACCCTATTGGGGTCAAGTCAAGATTCATCATTCATTTCATAAGTTGTTTTGAAAACATCTGACAACGAAACAGTATGGCCATTCCAACTGTCCATAACCATGGACACGGATATTCGAATAGTTTGACACTCTGCAGAGGTGGTACACTTTCACCACAAGATTCGATACATCTGTCAGGGATAACCCTGAATCATCATACTTAGTATGCAGATAATCAAACATAACCCTTCCTTTACACACCCTAGTATAAGCACCTCTCCTATGAGCATGGCCTCCCAACCATGACCATCAGTCATCTTGGGCACTACATAGGTGGACAACATTGAGAGGTAGCCTCAGCTCAAACCTCTCTCGCGAGGGAACTAATACTAATGCATATAAACTTCCGGCTAAGCCTTACCCAATTCAGGTAATGTGGTTGTACGTTAAATTTGAAATGGTATCGCATCCGAATCCAACCATCAGTTTTATTAAAGGGTTAAGGCTCATGCCTCAACATTTTCATCATCATAAACCATTTGTGTTTCTCAACACATGTCAAAACATCTCAATAGAATGACTCATCATTCCAAGGTTTTCATAATTCATTTTCTCCAAGTGCTTCCATATCGAGTGACTCAAGTTTTTATCTACTCTAACTACTAAGTTAAGGGTGTTCACTAAGGTGGAAAGATGGGATCAATCTCATGCCATAGAATTACATCTAAAGTTTATCTAAATAGGTCAAGTTTTATACTCTTTATGCTACCTTTAAAACAAGTAAAGAACTTTGGGTAAAGTAAAGGAAGTAAAGCTTGAAAATAATACTTGGGGTAAATACTAGTCAAAGTGGTATAATCAAAGCATGCCTAAAGCATCTTTGCTAAACCATCTAGTTTAATCCTAGCTTGCTAAGCATTATACTTACAAGTGTTAGCTTGCCAATAGTAGCTTGCCTTGGTTGGTCCAGTGGTTGAAGTTTTCTTCTTCTTCTTCTTGGTAGAACTCCTCCTCCTCGAAAGCTTGGTCGGTACTATCTTCTGTAAATACATACGGAGTACACAATCACCAAACTATACTTAACTAGTCTAATTAGCACTCTAAGGCACACATTTGATGATCTATCATCATCACAAGCATCACAAGTTTTATTAACTAGTTTCCTTCTTTTTATTTTAGAAAAGTAATTTCTACTCATTGAAAATTAACTAAGATTTAATATCCACCACTTAAAATATGGGATCATGTGGACACATGTCATCACCACATATTCTAACATGTGGGAATGGGATTTAAGGGTTGGATCTTAATTACTTTGGTTTAAGTTCATTATTTAATGATTTAAAGTGACTAGAAATGCCTATATAGCATTATTTTGGTACTAGTCCAAAGTCACTGCATGTAAACCCTAATATTATTACATATTCAGATAGGTATGGTGAAATGTGATTTTTGAGAGTTCGAATCAACTGAAAAGCTAACTTGGTTGATTTTATAAAAATGTTGCAAGGTGCAGATGCTTCTGTTTTGTTATTTTTAGTAGGAGAGATCTCTAACTCTAATTGAATTAATCCAACGGGCTTGGGTAGATCTTTTCAGTAGCTTTCCAAAAAATTGGAATCACTCAATTTGGATTTGTAAATCTCTCTGAATTGATTTTCAAACTAGGGAACAGAACTAAGTTTAAACTAAATAGAAAAATTCTAATTCAAACTAAATGGGTCGCGCGGGAACTCTAACGGGCCGGCCCAGTGACATGACGTGGGGCTTAGCTGACAGGGGGGTCCACCGGTCAGCGGCTCATAACACGCGAAGCGGTACGGGGCGATATGGGTCGTTGGATTAGAACGGGGATCAACGGCTGGGGATCGTCGTCGACGACGAACTGGTTGCCGGCGAACTCTAACCCTAGCGGCTCGGTGGGGATGCATAGGGGGCGTACCAGGGCTCCAGTGATGACGGCGAGGCGGGCAAACGGACTGGTGGTCGATGACGAGCTCAGGGACGGTCGAGGTAGCTCCGAGGGTGGTCGCAATCAGCGGTGCCCTTCTCCTCCAGAGGCGGCCTGCTCCGGTGAAATTCCGGTGAACGGCTGCTCGCCTTGCTCCGTCTAGAAGTGGGGAATGGTCAGTGAGGTGAGGAGAGTTGAGTGGTGTGCTGCAAATGGCTGGGGGAGGCCTCTATTTATAGGACGATGACACAACCGAGAGGGATGGACGAGCAGCTCCGGCGAGGGCTACACAGCGTGCTAGCAGCGTGGCGCGCGGTAGGGGGCGGTCCCTGGTCTCCTGGCGGTGCTCTACGTGATCAATGGGGCACTAGGGGCAGTGGTATGCGGTCGGGCGGAGCTGGCACTCTGAGCGGCAGAGACGGCGGTGTCCACGGCGAGCGGTGGCTGTGAGGCGTTGGGCGGCGAACGGGCATGTCCGGCGTGCTCCCTGGGTCGTGGCGAAGTGGTGGGCGCGGGCTGCGGTCGAGCGGCGGCTTGTGCAGCGATGTGGGCGCAAGGCTCTGGCTGTTTCGGCATGGCGCAGACAGGCGTCAAGGTTCCTTCGTGGTCCACGGCTTGGCCTGGCTCGAGGAGGGGACAGAGAGTGGCGGTGAGGTGTGAGCTAGCTGCTAGACATGGTGAGAGAGAGGGAGGTGGTCTGCTAGGGTGAGGGTAAGGTTGGCTGGCGAGTTGGTGCTCGGCATGGCTTGGCCTTGCCACTAGGGGGTAGGGGATGGGGTTTAAATGGCCTAGTTAGATCATCTAGGGACAATGGGAGTGTTTTGAGGACAAATGGGAGACAAGTTTGGCCAGGACACTATTCAAATAGTGAAATTGATTTTTGTTTGAAATCTGTCCACAAGGTGTTTGTGAAAATGGCCGAAAGAACTTTTTTTTTGAATTTTGAAAATATTTTTGGTGGGTGTGCTAGTACTAAGCTTGAGACTCTGTGGGTGCTTGGGTTTTGAAAATTGAGCTTGTTTGAGTGGTTTTTGAAATAGTGGAATCTTCTCATATGTAATAGATTCAATTTTCAACTGTCAATTAAATTTAGTGTTTGAATGTTTTTGGCAGATCACAAAGTGGGCCTTGGTACCTCATTATGTGTACTAGCAAGGGGTGCAAAGATTCATCATTGTTTCTGTTAGGTTTTGAGTACTAGGAATAGCCAAAGTAGGCATGATAGTTAATTTGGCAAAAATGACCATTCACTTCATTTATTTATTTTGAGTTGTTTTTCTTTGGGAAAAGTTTGGGAATAATTTAGATGATGTTTATTTCACCTAAGAATCATTTTACAATCAATAGATCACAGAACCATGGCAATTCAAACAACTCCTATTTTAAATGCACACACATATGAATGCTTTCATATTTTTAATTTGAATTTTTTTGTTAACCCTAATTTTGATGATTTGGATCTTAATAACCTTGGATTAAAGTTTTGGGATGTTACACGCGTCGTCGATTGTGGTATAGATCGTGCGGCCACAAACTGCCCAGAATCGCGCCCTCCCTTCGAGGTTGCGGAGGTCGGGGTGGACTTCCCGCCTATAATCGAGGCAGAGGGCAAGCGCGGCCGTGCACTCCTTTTTGAATCGCTTCCGCCCGTAAGAGCCCGTCGGCGCGTAATGGGCCATTGCCCTCTTCCATTCCGGCAGTTGGCGGCGCCTCTCCTCGATCTGGCAATCTACCTTGGCGTCGCGCGGTATCGGCGCCACCGACACCCTGTAGTAGCTGACCTTGAAGCCGACCAGAAGCCTCGCATGAGCTGGGGCAAGGATGTCATGGTGGGCGAACATCGACGCCTCGTAGTAATTCATATTCGGTCTCGCCATGACTGTGGGTTGGAGAGAGAGAGAGAAAGAGAGAGGGAGAGAGAGAGAGGGAAGGAGGGAGGGAGGGAGAGAGAGAGGAGGGAGCAAAGCGGGAGAGTGGGGGTGGAAGCGGCCGACGGCGAGGCGACAGTGGCGGCTGAGCAGGAACGGGCGGAGGGAAAATTTCCTTCCCACCAACCGAAGAGTGAGGATGCGGTTTCCCGCATACGCAGCCCTCGGAACGTATATATGCGGCACGGAAGCGATGGTATGCGGGGAACCACAAAAAAAATTCAGATGCGATACGTTCTAGGGTATCTGGAATGACCACTTTTTCCGCCTCGTACCGCAAACGGATGGTTATTTTGCGGTATCGCGCGGGATCGGTATCTGCTCTTATATGATTACAACGGGGTTCTTATCTACTCGCACCTGTTATAGTAGGATTATAGCAATAGACAGGCGTAGACCCTAGATGCACACAGCCAGGAAAAGACCGTCGGCACTTGCACTTCCACGTATTCCTATAGTGCGGGTATTATCCTCCTTTTTTAGAAAAAAAGAAAATAGGATTATGGAAAGGGCTCTTTTGACTTGCAGGATTCTCAAAACACAGGAATAGAAAACCGCATTATTGAATTGATATGTCCATTTTTATCTAAGATGGTTTTACATGCCCAACATAATGGCCTTTTTCGCTCCTAATATTATTAAAAATGGAGTTATTATACTCTGATATGCTCGTGATAATGTTCTTTGCATAACTCGTAATCATGAAATGGTTGTGAATCTCAAGCTTTTGATGTATATGTTTGAGCTTATGTCAGGTTCACAGATAAACTTTATGAAAAGTGAAATCTTCACTACTGGTGCCTATAATAATGTCAAAGAATTCTATTATGATTTATTCAATGGTCAAGTTTGTCGGTTGGCTATGAAATATCTTGGTGTACCTGTTACTTTTGCAAACTTAAAAAATATGGACTAAGATTTCTCGGATGCAAAGATAATAAAAAATTGGTTTCTTCGATTGGTGATCCCGCTTCATCTAATGGGCAATTAACTTTGTAAGACTCCGGTCTATCTGGAATTCCTATTTTTACATGTCCATTTCCCTAATGAATAAGACATATATGGAAAAGTTGGATAAACAAATAAGAGGTTATTTCTATGCCGGTAAAAAATAAAATACCATATCGTAAAGTGGACTAGAAACTGTAGATATAATAGTAAAGAGGGTCTTAGAGTGAAAGATTTGAGAAAGCAAAAAAAGTTTACTTTGCAAGTAGTGGTGGAAGTTGGAAGCTCAATTTGCCCTTTGGCAACAGATTGTGAAAGCTAAATATTTGAGGAACAAGTATGTAGCATCTGCTAAAACTAGGGTGCATGATTCTCCATATTAAATGCACTTATGAAAGTCAGGTATGTTTACTTTGCTGGTAGAAAGCTTATTTTTAATAAGGGTGACTTAGTGAGATTTTGGCTTGACCCTTAGCTTGATGATAATCCTTTATGCACATCTCATCATATGCTTTATCATATTTGTCAGGGTTAGGATTTGACTTTTGAAAGGTGGTGAATAATGAGTTTAATATACCCTATAGAAGAAGATTACTTCCTGTTTTTCTAGTGGAATAGTATAAAAATTGTGCACTATTGATCCCAGTTAAAATGTTTTTGATGGTGCCATCCGAAACTTATTTACCAATAGTATTTTCTACTAAATCCATATACCAATACTTGGGATTTATCTGAATCGGATAACAAATGGATTTGGAAGGCTAAAATCCTCTTAAAAATAAAGATTTCTTGTCAAAATTATCTCAAGATGCCATTTTGGCTAGAGATAATATGAATAAAGGAAAATGGTCCGGATATCCTTCATATTCCTTCTGTAATCAAAATGAATCTACCAAAAATTTATTCTTTGGTTACTCTCATGCTAGGGTTTGGGGTACTTTGGGAGCTATACTTGGTATTTATTCTTCCCTTCTTCACTTTGGCAAAGATTTGCTTGGTTTTGTTCCTTCTTTCCAAATGGAAATTTTCTATGCTTCAGCTTGTTGACAAATTCGAATGCTAGAAAAAAAATTACATTTTAAGATCTCGTAGTGTGACTATATCCACGGTGTGCTCATTTCTACATTTATGGGTAAGTCTCTATGGGAATGATGATTGTGACAAGATGAGAGAAGCTGATCAACTTTTGCATCAGGTGTCCGTGCTAAATTCAAACTTGTCAGCGGGCTCTCCAGGATCGTCTTTCTACCGTGGTGGGAGTGCTTATTACCAACTATAGGATTTAGATCTTTCTAGGGTGGATGGTGTTTATTGTGGCAAGTTTTGTTTATTGGTGATTTGTTTGGTTGTTGTGCTACCTAGAACTTGTTTTGTCTATAAATTATCATACTGAAGGGGTAGTTTTTCCCCTAGTATGATCTTGATGCCGAGATCATACTACATGTGTTCCCACAATTTTTTTGCCTTTTGTTTTACTATCTTTTCTCATCCTCTCTAATTGTTGTTAAAGATCCATGTATTTCCATCAATCCTACAAGGGGAATAGACAATTTGGAAAAAAATGTCCTTTTGAATCCTACATGATTACAAAACTACAAGATTTTGGATCTAATGTGTTTGATTGGATATGCACAAGAAACCCAAAGGAATTGTAAAAAATAATAGAGTGGATGTAAATTCTCCTCCAAATAGAATGCAAAGCGATCCTTTGGAGAAATTTCTAAGCATTCTTATCCTTTGAATCAAACCACTTTCATAGTAAAATTTCTAAGGATCCAGATCCTTAAAAAATGCTATAGAATTCTTTTGAATTGAAAGAAGCCTAAGATCATCATAGAGAAGCAAAAGTCTAGATAGATCAGATCGCATGAGTACAAGTACTCTTACGCATGAATTAATTTGACATAATGCATCGGTGGAAATTCCAATTGAAGCCCCTAACAATGACACAATGCCTCCTACCACTAGCCATGGCCAATATGGCCATACAACGGGCTATTAGACCTTCCTTCTCATTATGTATATATGTAGACTATCAAGCATGTCTAATCTATTCTAGCTACCACAAGTGTTGTGCCTTTATACATTTGGCTCATGTTACACGTGTTCAAGTTATAACTTTCACTATATCAACTAAAGTTGCATTTTGGTGTTTATACCAGGGTGCATGTTTAGAAGATACCTATACTTGCAAGGAAAACTTAGTCTTTTGTGAGTGCACAATTTGTGAGCCTGATGGTAGCCTAATTCCAAGACAAACAACTGATAGGGGAGTCTAATTATTTCCGTTCTTGATTATTCCAGTTGCACTTTCTCCTAATACTTCTTGTTTGGAAATTGCGATGGTTATGATGCTTGGAGTGTGAGATCAACTTAGACATAAAGAAATCTCAGAGGATAAGGAATTAGCAAAGTGTTTTTTAATAACAAAAAAAATTGTTCCTTCAATTTACATAGATTGCATGGAATATATTCCCTCAAGGTCAGGAACACACTGCATTTAAATCGAAGTGAGTTCTGTGGATACCGTCTTTTCTTTCCACTATACACCTCTAGTCAATACTAGTTCTCGTTCCGTTGATCTAGCCTAGCGGTTTAGACTTTGAGCACACCTTCTATTTTCATTCTAGATTCTCTAATTTTTTTACCACATAACCTAGGCGAACATTTGGCACACTATATACTAAAGTTAATTACACAAAACTGCGCCATGAAGTCCCTTATATAAGTTTGACACAACTTTTTGATCTTTGTTTTCAAAAAACCTCAAATTGTAGCCTTAACTATACAATTCTTATGGTTTGATAGAATTGGCAGAGGTGGTCCACTTGTCAACACTTATCTGGACTCCCACTACACATACTTCACAAAGTTGGACATGGCCCCCCCTAAGTCAGCCCTCATCACCTTTTTCCTTCTACCCTCTTGTCTCTCCGTGAAGCAACACCGACTCCTTGGCTTGCTGTCTTTAGTTGTCTTCACCACGGCAATCGGCAGCCTCATAATCCAAGGGAACTCCTCTAAATTCCTTACTTTAAAGCTAACCTTGTTCCTCTTAAAAAAACATTCCCACCCCGCCGCTTGAGGCTTGACCAACACCTTGCAGCACAACATTGGAGGTGTCTCAACTTTGTTGCGAGGTCGATATGGCAAGAAGGTGGCGTTGGTAGTGGTACCCTGCCCGCTCCACCGACACCTTATATAATGTGGAAATGATGGGGATGGGATCCACAAAGATCATATGCGATGCCAGGTACGTCGAGCTTGTCAAGAAAGTCGTTGTAGAGGAAGGTGCGTCCTCCCAATTGCAATTTTCAAGAAAAAAATGCAAGTTCCACTTTTCACTAACTGTAATTGCACATACATCTTTTTACTGAACTTTAGTTGCACTTTTCAACCTAGGTACATCTTTCTATAAAATTGCATGTTCACACTTTTCACTAAAAAATCGGTTGCACTTTTCTGAATCGTCTGATAAGAGCAAGTACAGTAAGGTACAGTCAGCTGGCTATAAGATTTTAAATACTATATTTTGGATGAGGTGGAGGAGATAGAAGAAGAGAGAGAATGTAAGCGGACTCTCATGCAAGAGCCAGCTCTAACACGTGCTCATAGACACTTTGTGGGAGTAAAATATGGACCAAATATTGATTAAGTAGTAGACTTTTGTAACTATCTATTGTGTCGGATTTGCTAGTTCTCAGGCGCCTGAAAACTTCTTAGTTCTCAGTCACCTCTTTCACCGTTCGATTTATCTCGTGATTTGTGCAATGTGGGAGTTACACATGAGTTACAACTAGATTGTAACTGAGAATTAATACAAATCTTATGAGTTGCAATTAGGTTGCAAATGAGAATTAGTACAAATAGTATAATGATATTAGTGACTTAGGCATAAGAAGTTCTCAAGCGCCTGAGATCTAGGTACTTCCCTATTGTATGTATCAGCTATAGGATTGGCTATAGATGATATGACACTTTTTTATAGTCAGCCGCATGCTACACTATTGAAGTTACGAACTTAGAGAAATGAAGCTGCGAACACGAGCCACGACAATGATTACAAGGAGCAAAAGCATCCAAAGGTGAAAAAGTTCCAAGTATCGGTTGCAACAAAAGGAAATCAGAAGAGGTCGCGCGCACACCATCAGCCTAGCTACGTGTTTTTTTTTGCATGGTATTACATATCTCATTTATATATCATAAAGATCATATTATAAGCCACGTAAACATCGATCTGACAAAACTGAAAAGACAGCAAAACGCAAGCTTTTGCGCAAAGGACCACCGGCCAAGAAAGAAAACAATCTAAACCAAAAAAAACCTCTGAGCTTGACGCCGAATCCCGTCACCTGCCTCTGGCGCCACCATAACACCCACCCAAGGAAAGAATGATGGATCACCACCTCACCGAAGGAAAGAATGACGGATCAGCCTAGCCACGTGTGTTTTTGCATGGTAATACGTGTCTCATTTATATATATCATAAAGATCATAGTACAAGCCACGTAAACACCGACCTGACAAAACTGAAAAGACAGCAAAACGCAAGCTTTTGTGCAAAGGACCACCGGTCAAGAAAGAAAATAATCTAAACCGAAGAAACCCCCGAGCTTGACGCCGACGCCCGTCACCTGTCTCTGGCACCACCATAGCAGCCACCCAAGAAAAAAATGACGGATCACCTCCTCACCGAAGGAAAGAATGACAGATCAGCCTAGCTACGTGTTTTTTTTGCATGGTAATACGTGTCTTATTTATATATCTAAAGATCATAGTACAAGCTACGTAAATATCGATCTGACAAAACTGATAGCAAAACGCAAGCTTTTGCATAAAGGACCACCGGCTAAGAAAGAAAACAATCTAAACCGAAGAAACCTCTGAGCTTAACGCCGACGCTCGTCACCTACCCAAGACGGATCACGTCCTCACCCAAAGAAAAAATGACGGATCAGCCTAGCTGTTGCCGCGAGTAATGCTACAGTTATGGGCTGATTGATAGTACCGAAAGTATCTTACGGAATGATATGGTAATCAGTAATTGGTGTACGAGATTTACATAGAATAACTGCCCCGGGAAACTTCCAATCATGGGATTCCACCTGCGTCCGTAAATTTTTTTCGGTTGGCAGTGTCCGTAAGTGTGACCAATCATCAGCAACCGAAGATTCTTCGCCATGTGCAAAATAGAAACGACAAACAATATGAACACAAACGAACCATCGCAATTAGCCAAGCAGCTGCGTCTTGTCGCGTGCGTTCACGAGTCTCACAGTGCATTTCCTTCTTAATTAATTTCTTTGGACAAATGCATGCATGTACGTGTGTCCTCGCCTGCCGCCGTGGTCTGAGAGACTTGGACTCATGCATCACGGTTTCAGCGCCGAGTAGGTCCGGTACTTGTATTCCTCCGCCGCGGCCTTTGCCTCCTCCGCGCCGGCGTCGACGCCGTAGCTCTTGTGGTGGCACGGCACGTAGGTGCTGACGGGACACGTCATCTTGGTCCTGTGGAAGAACCCGGCGCACTCCTCGTGCGACCTCTGGTTGGGCGCATAGGGGATGCAGTTGCGGTCGACGTTGAGCTTCCCGTCCTTGAGGAGGTCCCAGCAGCAGACCCCGAGCCCCGTGAAGTAGTTGCCGGAGAGCGTGAGGTTGACGAGGTGGCCGTCGTAGGCGAGGCGGCAGAGCGCGTCAGGCACCACGCCGTAGAGGAGGTTGTCCGCCAGGTTGAGCTGCTCCACCTTCCTTAGGCACGCGTAGGACGCCGGGATGGTGCCCGTGAGCTGGTTGGTGCCGGCGTCGATGACCGTGGCCTTGGCGAGCAGGCCGAGCTCGTAGGGGAGGCAGCCGCTGAGCCTGTTGTTGAGGAAGAGCACCTCCAGGAGCGTGGTGGCGGCCCGGGCGATGGACGACGGGATAGGCCCCGTGAACTTGTTGTTGGCGACGGAGAGGTAGTTCACGGGCGAGTCGCCGAGGTTGGCCGGGAGCTTGCCGGAGAACTGGTTGTTGTTGACGAAGATGGCCTCCACGATCGGGAAGGAGCAGAAGAGGCCGTACGGCAGCTCGGCGTAGAACCTGTTGAACCTGATGTCGATGAAGGTGGCGTTGGTGAGCCCCAGCACGTCCGTCGGGAACGTGCAGGGGGCGAGCTTGTTGTTGCTCAGGTCGAGCTCGTAGAAGTACTGCAGCGCCCTGAGGTTGGGCACCAGGCCGCCCAAGTCGTTGGAGTTGGCGTGGAAGAGCGCCAGGTCCGGGAGCGCGTCCACGAACCCCACCACGCTGGCGGACTGCAGCATGTAGCCGTTGAAGTCCACGGACGCGAGGGCCCGCTCCTTGACGTTGGGCGGCGCCTCGCAGTAGAAGCCCTTGTAGGAGCCGCAGACGTCGGTGCCGGTCCAGCTGCGGGTGATGCCCTGGGGGTCCCTGGTAATCGTGTTCTTGAACCTCTGGATCACCAGGTACGCCCTGTACAGCCGCTCGTTCTCGAAGTCGCACGCCTGAGGCTCGGACGACGACGGCGACGATGGCGGCGGCTGCTGGTGCGACGGCGAGCTGCCTCCGCCGCCGCCGATGCCGATGCTGATCCCCCCGCCTTTGCCGATGCTGATGCCGATGAGGTCGCGCCGGCTGGCGTCGGTGGTACGCGTCGCGAGCGCAATGCAGCAGGAGGCCAAGAAGCACAAGAGAACCGAGCGGCTGCAGCTCAAAGGAGGACCTGCCATTATCTGAGAACAAATGATTACGGCCTCGTGTGCCTGTGCTTCACATGTGTTGTGTGTATGTCTACGGAGCTGGCGAGTTCGGCGCGACGCTGCAGGCCTCCAGCGAATGTTGTGGCGCAGTATGTGTATATATAAAGGAAGTGCATGTGGCAGCGGCTGCACGGAGCCACGGCGGCAATTGGCATGCGCATGCAAACCACAGGAGACATGAAAGAGAGAACCACAGCTGCTGCTGAAACCTGCACTTTTACCACGCTGTTCAGGCCCCGGCCGGGTGTTCGGTTCGTGGAACAAAGTGAAATGGAACCGTACCTAGAGTCCATTCTTATACTCCCTCCCATCCAAATTAATTAACTCGGATTTATTTAGATTCGGATGTATCTAGCACTAAAACATGTCTAGATACATCCGAATCTAGATAAACCGAAGTCAATTAATTTGGATCGGAGGGAGTATTCGGTTGTGGAATGGAACGAAACCGAGTGGTTTCTTCGAAGAGAATATTTTCCCATACGGAATGCACCCTTCCACCAAATCGGTGGAATATGGTTGAACAACTGTTAATTAGTCATTGTTAATTACGGAACACTCTAATAATCTAGCTGAAAAACAATTAGTCGTTGTTAATTACGATTTTGAGATTAAAAAGGTCATTTGATTGTTCATTACGATTTTGAGACATTCCGTTCTACTCTCCAAATTCCTCAACCGAACAAAAAATGATATTAATTACGATTTTGAGATTAAAAAGCTATTATGCGCTGTTAATTATGATTTTAAGATTAAAAAGACCATTTGCCATTGTTAATTATGATATTTAGACAAAAGATTAATTTTAACCTCGTTCCATTCTGCTCTCCAATTTCCCCAACCGAACAAAAAAGAAAGCCATTATGTTCCTTCTTTTTATCCAAACCGAACACAATAGCGGAACCGACCCATTCCAGTGGAATGGAACCATGACATTCCATTTCACTTTGTTTCCGAACCGAACACACCCTAAATGATCCCGCGAGAGTAGCACACAAAGGCCTCCACTCTAGAAAACTTGGTGGCTTTCACAAGATAGCATCACTGCCATGGGTGGACCCAACAGTCTCTAAGCCTCGGGCACGTGTCCAAGCTTCCGACCGACCGACAAGTCTAATTAATACCAATTTAATCAAGAAATAGTGTCATTAGTATGTTAAAAATATTGTTTGCTAGACTTTGAACAATTCTTAGATCCACCACTGATCATTGGTGTATGTAATTAATTTTTCTATGTCAGAATGTCTACAATTTCTTCATCATAATAGTGCCACATTGAGGCAAATGTTCACCTTGGAGGTCGTCATGCAGTGTTTTTTCGATTTTAATACTTTGATTTCCAAGTTTTTTAAAGAAATAGAAACAAATACTAGATATAGTTAATGTTGTATTCCATCAGGAACATAAGTTATTCATGCATGATGGATGCCAGAAAGGAACTCCTTGGATTTTTCTAATAAATTTAGATATAGTATTTATATTATTTGGAGTTATATAATTAAGTTATGAATTTCCAAAGTTTCCATTACTAATAGAATCAATTTTAATTGTTTGCATATTTTAATTATCCGAAATAGTGAACTAAGTTTGTATTCGAAATATTCAAGCATTTCTAAGCACTTTTTGTACTAAAAGATTTTCCATTTAAATTTGTATTCAAAAGTTATGGACGTTCGCAAATAAACAGAATGTTTTTTGAAAAGTGGTAGTTTTCCGAATATTGAACATAAAAGTGGTAGTTTTTTGAAATTTACCCGCAGCTTCCCGTTAACGGCTGCCGTCTCCCATCGCCACGTTAGCACTGCCTGTGGGCCAGCCTTGTCGGTTCCCGTGTCAATTCGCAGTCAGGACGAGTTTAGTGTGATTTGAGAAAAATGACTCAAAATATGATAGATTTTTCTTAAAAAACGTAAAGTGGTAGAATTAAAATTTGCCACAAAAGTGATAGTTTTATGCTACAACTCATGAAACTGGACCATCCTCACCTCATAGAAAGCTTGCCTTCTCTGCTCAGGAGATGATCGCAACAGAGCAGCGCCATCCTCGCTAGCCGTGTTTGCTGCCCTTGTAAGGGCATCTTCACCGGGTTGACCTAACCTGTCCGATCCGCGCGGACGTGTCGGGCGTGCGCGGCACGACCCATCCGGATCGGCGCGTCTGGCTCGACCCATCGGCGTACCTAATTTGCGTGATCGATGCGTCGGCCCAGACAATGCAAACACCGCGCGGGTGTTCGCCTGTCGGCGCTCGGGACCCATTTGTAACTGAAACATTAGTAATTAAACTTGCTTTTCATTAGATTAGGCTCTGCAAATTACAAAAAGGCACACTTGAACAAAATAAAAAAGATGACTACTACTACTATTGATCCAGGAGGCCGTCCCTATGGCTACTGGCCGCCGTTGCCGCGGCCACCGATGCCGCTAGCATCGTCGATCGCCGCCATAGCCGACCAGATGGCTTTCTGCTAGAGGCGATCATGGTAATGCTCGCTCACTCGGCCACGAGCCTCCTTCTTGACGGCCGCCTTCGCACGGCTCCCGCTGCCCGGTTGGCCAGGGCCTTGTTCATCTCGGCCACGCAGTGGTCCCTCGTCTCCTGGTCCTCCACCTCCACCGTCGTGGCCGCCCTCGCTGCCAAGAGGGCCACCATCACCGAAGCTCCGCTCGGCCCAAGACTGAGGGCCTACGCGATCTGTAGGGGGACAGTGATCACCTCCTCCCCCGTCCCCTCCTCCGCCACCACCTGATCCACCTCCTCCGCCTCCTCCTCCTCGTCGTCCTCCACCTCGGTCTCGTCCCCATCGACAAGAGCCCACGCGCGCGCCACCTCGGCGGCCATAGCCACTCGCAGCTACTCCGCCGCTGTTTCGGCGGCATGCTCCACCGCTTTCACCGCACTACGTGTGGCGGTAGCGTGGCGTAGCTTGCGGACGGCCACCTTGGTGGCCTCCTTCGCCACCTCCTCCAGCGTGACCATGGCCGCCTCGTGGCGAATCTCACGGAGGGCTGCTGCTGCGGCCTCCTTGGCCACCGCCTCCACCGCCTCCTTCGCGACGACATGGTGAACCTCACGCACCGCCCATTGTGCCGCCACCTGTGTGGCCGCCTCCACCACCTACTCCAGGCCACCTCGGCCACACGGCCTTCCTCCTCGAAGGCTACCACCTCCGCCTCGGCCATGCACTGGGACAACAACGTGGCTTGGAGGTCGACAACGTCGATGTCGGCCTCCTGGAAGCGGGTGCAGCACAACTCCCTGATCTTGGTCCAGTTGGCGATCTTGCGGCGAGGCATGGCTGTGGTAGACGCTTTTTTCCGATGGTGGTTGCTCTTGCTTGGGCTCGTTGTCTCAGTCGCGCCGCGCGGCTTTCTTTTATAGACCGCGGTGAAGGCGGGAAACGGCCGAAGAGGCGCGCATGGGAGGGAAGGCGCCGCGCGAGAAACGGAAAGCTACAATGGAGGGAAGCCACCGGCGCTGATAGCTGACGTCGCGTCGCCATTAACGTCGTCGATGGTGCCAAGCGGTGACAGCGGGAGAGAAGGACAGATGGGTCGCGCCGCTGCGCGCGGCTGGTCGGACAGGCCGGACCGCGACCCCAAAACGACCGCGGACCGACTCAAATGGACAGAAATGGACCGTTTCGGTCACCTATTTGGGTCGGTCCTGCGGAGATGCCCTAAGCTATTCATGAACATCCATATGTGTGGACGGACCTTTCGGCTGCCGCCGGATGCAAGCTCAGCAGAGAAATTCTGGTGAGGCGCACATGACGGGTATCATTTTCCCTATGCACTTCCCACTATCCTTCTCCTTCTACCTGTTTAACGTGCTTGATTACTACTCCCAATATGTATTCCTTCTTCATCCTTTCAATGGAAGGTGCAAGGTCACGGTGCAGTAGACAACATCCATTGAGGTACAGTAGTACAAATTTGCTATCAGGACTATCATTTTTTTCTGCTACATTAAGCTAAGTAAACTAAGGGAATATACATGTATTGATGTGCTCTGTTGCAGGAAGTTAACACATTAGTTTATTGAAGATCATGATCCGGTTAACTGCATCTGTACATGGTGTGGTGTTCAAGCGTTTAATTGAGCTGGACGGGCATTGCGTGTGTTTGCTAGCATCTTGGTGAGTGCGTACATCGTCTTAATGTGTTATTTGCTGCTAAATAAACTAGCTAGCCATGCATATCACCATATTTTGCATTTGATTTACTGTTCTTTGTTATACGTACTATTCGGTCTTAAAGCTTTTTAAGGTACTGAAATCTTCATCTGTATTAACAGACTTATGCTGCAGGCTGGAGCTATTGAATTTCTCGGACCATTTTGTTAGTTGTTTTGCACATGAGGAAGATATGTTTGTTAAGTACCTTAGTATTAAGCATGTATGTCACATAGCAGTCGATCGTTTGGATAGACAGTGTATTGTATATAACATATCTTGGTTCCGATCTTGCTTTGTGATTAAAAGTTACCTATCTTTTGGATAGACAGTGTATTGTATCAAACGTGTATTGTATCAAACGATATGAAACTTTAATGTTATAATTGTTTATATTGTAGTTTCACTCTGTGTGTATCCATCCGTGTTTGTCACAAATTTATGTAACCCACGCGAAACTTCAATAATCATACAGGTTGTGTGGTCAGGTCCTCTGCATATCTATGTCCTTCTGAATCCATATGGTCTACCACATTCCATTCTCAGTAATACGAAGCTATATATGAATGCTGCATGAGCCCTAGTCGCCTCCCTCCCGGGCGGCTCCGGAGGATCCTCCTCCAATCCCTCTCGAGGCCAGCCGATCTGCAAGCAGTGACCGCCGCCGCCGCCGGTGACGGCCCACCCCGTCAAACGACGGTGGGTTGGAGAAGTGGTCTCAGCCACGTCACGCGGGGGGTAGCGTGGCGATGGCGGAGTGCACTGTGCGGCGCAGCTTGGTCGGCCAGGGCTTGAGGTCTCCTGCAGGGCGACAGCGTAGAGGTGGCAAGGTGCCGCCATGGTGGATGCTGGAAGCGGCGATGGTCATTGGCGGTGGCGATCTGGGTTTCTGGCGGACTAAGATCTGGACTTTGGGCCATGTTCGAGGTTGTAGGATCCCAGTTGGGTTGCTGTTGCGGGGGGTTCACCCCCTTCGACTCAGCCTTCTTGTCGCTTCTCTGTGTGTGCCGTCGTCTTGGAGGAGGCTGGCGGCGTGGGGGCTTGCAAGTCTCGTGAATAATGGCGGCGACCCTTGGTTTCTCATGTGCAAAGACGAAGATCTGCTGGGTGCGGGCCGTTGTTGATCTGTGAGGATTGTCGGGTTCCGGAATGCTCCTTTGGCAATCTCCCATGGGCGCTCATGCCTGGAGAATGCTGATTGGATGGGATACGGTCATGCGCAACCGTGCATTTTCTGACCGTTTGGTTTCAGAGAGAGTGTTGCGAAGCTTTGCTGTCTGTTACCATCACTGGACATTTTGTTTGTTGGTCCACGGTGAAGTCAGTGGTGGAGAATGTCATGAAAGTAGAGATTTGAGGGCTAGCACAAGTGGTTCGAGTCTTCGACGCTGAGTAATTGGCTTGGTGATCCGTGAATTGTAGCAACGGCCTGTTAGTGGGGCGGCAGCACAGGAGATTTTCAGTGTCTGATCTTGCAGGGTGAAAATCCAAGGTCTGGCCTTAATTGTTGTGGCTGGCAATGGCCTTGGTGAAGGCATTGTTTTGCGAGCAAGGTCTTTCTTCAGGGTGAAAACATAAGATCTATGATCGGGTGATGACGACGCTTGTGCATTGTTCCCTTATTAGATGTGTCGCTTTTGGAGAAGCTGGACTTCTGGTGCTAGTACTGCTGTTACAAGGAATAGATTGCTATAGCGGTGCTTTTCTTTTTTGTAATTTTTTTTGGCTGTGTGCATCCGTAATACCGCTAGAGCACTGTATTGTTACAGAGGATGAGTGTAATTGGTATCTATTGATATTAATATATGCTCCTTTCCAAAATAAATAAATATGAATTCTGCATATTTACATATGCCAGACTAAACTGCTGCTGCAGATTTCAGAAACTGTTGGTTCACAGGTTACAACAGTGCAATTTTATGCCACTTCCTGTTAGTTAGTTTTTTTTTGCTTTAAACTCCCTAATGCACGATCAGTTCAAAGGCCAGTTTCCGATCGATCTGAACTTCCTTCTTTTTGCATATTTCGTATCGTCACTAAAATAATGTGGTCATTATATACTGTAACCCCGTCTCCTTCCATTCTATGTCAAATTTTAGTCAAGTCAGATAAACAATTTATGGAAGTTTCTTTAGGGAATTGAATCTTTATGGTTCATTCTGTCAAGTATGATTCATTTTTCTATCTCCAACTACGAGTTTAGAACATATCTTGGTTCCGTAATTTCCTATTTTCTTTGCACATACATCCTCAAAATATTTTAACAAATATACCGCAGCAATCGCGGAGTATCATCTAGTTAACTTAATAGGTGTTCGCCGCAAAAGAAAAACTTAATAGGTGAATCTTCTTGAATCAATTACTTAAAAGTTAGGAGAAGAAGAAAATGCCTTTTTTTTGGAAAATGATTGGGCTCCTCCGAGGGATATTTTTACGTCCATCCCCCGGGTCGCACCGACGGCTCCCGTACACGCGCCCCTCCTCTAGGCCCCACCACCAACACTTCTTCTCCTCAATATCTCTTCCCCTCATCCATGGACCATGGCATATTTCCTGTCCAGCGCTGCTGCTGTCCATTAACGCGCCCCCGTCTCTCCGTGTTGCCGCCACCCAAGCACGCGCCCCCGCCTCTCCGTGCTACCGCCACCCAAGCACGCGCCCCGCTTCTCCGTGCAGCCGTCACCCAAGCACGCGCCCCTGCCTCTCCGCGATGCCATCACCCAAGCACGCAGAGCCTAGCCGGAGCTCTGAACAATGGTGGTGGAACTAGCGACGGGCGTGGGCAGGCATGCTACACACGCGTGGCGGTTGCTGCAAGCGACACCACAGGGCTGCGAGCACGCCGTCGACAACATCTCCAGGCTAGTCGCTGCCCACCTCTCCTCGTATGGGAGGGGAGACGCTGCTGCTGGGCGAGCGTCACCGCGCGACGCCGCTGCGAGGGGCGTCTCCAGTGCTGGGAATGGCTGCTCACCGGCGGCAGTCTCGTGTGCGTGCGGTTGGAGAAAAGGGCAAAAGGGATCAGGCATAGTGAGCGACAGGAACACGTTGACTATCAAGCGGTCGCAATTGCTTCAATCGGACGGTTACGGACCCAGGGGATCGGGGCGTCGGATCCCCCGGGGGAAGCGTAGCATGCGCCCTTTTTTTTTGCGGGGAGAAGAAAAGGCCTCGGCAGTGCACTGCATGTACAGTGGCGTCTTTATACAGCCCCGGATGGATGGATATAAGCCCACATAGAATATGGCCCACGGGTCCGCTCAATGGTGGCCTAGCTTACCCATGGCGTGGACCAAAATGCGGCCCAGTCAGTGTTCCTAATCTCTTCCGCTAGGCCATCGTGGTTCTTGACCTCGCGTGAACTGGAAAACCAATCGTTGTCTCTTTCTCCCAACGTCCCCAACAAGATCCGGTGCCGTCCAGCCTCGCCGCCGTGTTGTACCGTGAATAGGGATAGAGAAGTAGAGAGCCGGAAAATAGTCTCTAGAGGACAAGAGCATCGATATGGAACTCGTCGTCTATGGAGGCCTTCAAATTTTATTTTATTTTTTAAATCAAATTTAATGATTCCAAAAAAATTAAAGAAATGTATAGATATAGACAATAATTTATAATACGCGTGTGCAAAACATCATGTGAAAATACTTTGTAGTATGGTCTCAGTAAAAAAGAAAAAATTACAGATCAAGGCATGAACAATGCATAATTGGATGGGCCTCCGTTTTCCCAGAGTATTCCGTATTGTTGGCTACACGTAGGTATTTTTTAAAAAAAAATTAATGTTTTTTGAAATTTTTTAAGAAGTCCACCAGTGAGGACGTGCTCCATACTGATTTTCTATTTAGAGAACGGGCTACATGGAGTCCGTTTTGAACTAAAAATAATACATATGTATAGCCAATAATACTTAATACAAGTCTGCAAATTGTCAATGAAAATTATCTTGTATTTCAAGTGCAGCAAAAAAGACAAATGTGACAATTTTTGGGAAAACGGGACCTAATTCAAAATTACACTACTCATGTTCAGATTTGAATTTTTCTCCTTTTTGCTGAGCCTAAAATACAATGTATTTTCACATGATATTTTGCATGCTCGTATTATAAATCAAACTTACATACTGGTATTTGTTTTTGGATTTTTTATGAATATTTAAATTTAAATTACTTAAAAAGAATTAAGTCCTCCATGGAGGGCGGGCTCCAAATCAACACTCAGTCGGTCTATATGGATCCCGTCCTTTACAAAGGATGTTAATATTTTTTGAAAAGTTTAAATTTAAATATTTTAAAAACACAAAAAATTTGAATGTAGATAATAATTTATACTACGTGCAAAAACACATGTGAAAATACTTTATATTCTCGCCTCGGCAAAAAGAGAAAAATTCCGATCTAAACATAGACATGAATAGTGCAATTTTAAATGAGACAACTTCATCTCTGGGGTGCTGGTTCTTAGGGGCACGTGCACGAAGACTTCCCAACTGTCATCAACAATGGCATGACGGTCCGATAATGGAGCGGCGACAGTGGCGCGTCGATGGCTTGCTCTGGCGGCAGTAGTATTCGTTAGGTGGTCCAAAGACCTCGATGTAATTTTTATTATGTTTAGGATACTTTGTACTTCTTATGAACTCATGAAATAGATCCGGATCTTTTTCCGAAAAAAAAATGAGCCTCCTTTTTTTTAAGCACAGGGAGCACCCCAAAGGGGCTAGAAACGTTGACATTATTTCAACCAGTGGGTGTACAATGATTAGTGATTTTACAGAGAATCCCTTAAAATAGAAAATAATATATGGGTCCCTCAAAGATGTAGAAAGGACCTTGCTAAAAGATGAAAGATTACAATCAAGCCCTTCTCTTTCCCCACCGCCGAGCTAGAAGCCGAACTTGCCGTTGTCGAACATCGCCGCGAGGACTTCGCCACTTGCTTCGATGCCGACAAGAGCCACAACAGCAATTAGCTTCACAAAGGGCCTCCCATTGGAGGTAGAATTGGGGCTGGAGCAAACCAGCGATTTCGGGTCACCATGGACCGACGAAGATAAGCTCGAGTATTTGCAGGCTTCGTCACTCTCGAGTCGTCGGCACCCAGATCAGAGAGAAGCAACCCTACTCAAATCTCCAGCTCCACCGAGAAGAGGGGAAGAGGAGAGCATGGCTTTGCCCTAATCTGAGAACCTCCATCAGTAGTCTCCCACTAGCCGCTGCGTTGAATACCTGTCACCTTCGAGCTCCAGAGACCTGCCGCGATCCAGAGGAAGGTAACCAATAAGAAAGCAGTAGAGGGAGACCCGATCCTGGGCCTTAGGGCTCTTATTGAAGGATCTTGCAGCACTTCTCCTCGTTGCCGCCAGCGGCTCGCACCATTGGAGCACAACAACAACGAGGCGCAACACCACAACGAATCGGAAAAGGCCCAGATTTCTCGATTCTAAGATCCAAAGGTTGCCCTTATTTGGAGGGATGCAGGAGCCTTCCAAACCCATCTACAGCACCGCCTGCCGCCGACGGGAAGCAGCAAGAGTTGGCTGACTCAAGGCGCGGTGGATCCTGCCAGCAGAGATCCCCGACCTACCCTCAGTCTCCACAAGGGAAAACACGGGACCATGCCCAAATCTAAGCCTAATCCTAAAAAAAATTACTAAACATCGAGGGCCCGCATCCAGATCTAGTTCTACACCAGCCAACGAGGTCGCCGGTGGCGAAAGGGAACAGATCTGGCCGGTCAAAGCCGACTCTCAAACGAGGGGTTGGGAGTTTCGGGGGAGAGAGAGGAGAGCGGTTGCCAGCCTCCATCTTTTCAAAATTTGTTATATTTTTATTCTATGTTCGAAATATAAAATATTTTCATTGAAAATTTGCATACTTGTACTCCTTATGTCTACAAAATAAATGACTTGGATTTTTCTAGATTAACATTTAACGCGTCAAGATATATGCGAATCTAGACAAATCTAAGTTACTTATTTGCAAATAGAGAAAGTATTTCGGATTATTGGCTACACATAGGTAGTTTTTTCAAAAATATTTGATACTTTTGAAAAAAAAAATCAAAAATAGGCTCCACCGTCCTCCAAAGAATTTTCCATAGAGAAGTAGGACAAGTGGGACAAGTGATCCCAATTCTACACCTTTACTCCAACTCTAAAAAACAAAGTGACATAAGTGGGATATGATTTTATTAAGAAAATAGTGGAAATCCATTTGTCACACTTAGTTTAGACTTAGGACTTTGCTACATTTAAACGGTCGGTAGATCACCGAACCTGGCGGGATTTCGACCGCACTTGTCTGAAACCGTGTTCACGCGAGGGAGCCGCGGTAGCCGTGCTCGTGTCGTGCGAAGTCCGGAGAAAATGGCAAGAAAAAAAAAGCCGGCTATTGCATGACGGTAGTAAAAGACAAATTGATTACATCATCGCATTAAATACAAAATTCTGAAATTTAAAATACTTTGTAGGTCACACTGATCATTCAATTTAGAATCTGTTTTCACGGTTAAACTAGTCGCGATGAAATCTTCGAATCTAAATCCCACATCGATATGTTTCGAAAACTTTTTTCTGAATCAAAAGGTAATCCAGACGTTTGACGTAAGTTATTCAGGCTGTACTATGTAAGTTATTCACCACATAACACATAAGTTATCTGGTTATGTGTTTGAGTTTTTGTATGGTGCAAAAAACACAGATTTAAACTCCTCCGATTTCGGATCTATTTTCACCGACTCGATGACGACGAAGTCTTAATATCTTGACACCTAGGCAACCGCCACGTGTTCAAATCAAGTCTACTCAACCACCACCCTAAGTTGCAGTATGTAACGCACAACTTGTAGTCTAGCGGCTCAGCTTCATCGTTTGTCGTCGCTATCGCGGTGTACGAGTGACGAAACCTCGTAGGATGTTGACTTACTGACCCTTCATCGCTCTACCATGTACTAATTAAACTAGCTTGTAGCTCACATTTAACTAACTAAACTAAAATATATGGGACAACCGAGGTTTCATGAGGCGAAAAATACAAAAGTTACCAACATGAGAAATATAAGAACGCCTCGATTCAACCCGTTTATATGGGGTAACTTATATGTTATAAGGTGGATAATTTACATACTATGACATGGATAACTCATGTGTTAGAGGTGGATACTTTTTTGTCCGAACTTTTTTATCGAAGCATATCGACATGGGTCTAGTTTCGACGATCTCGTCGCGACTAGCTCAATAGTAAAAACGGATCCTAAATCGGAAGAATGGTTTGATCTACAAAATATTTTGAATTTTTGATCTGATCCTTACCTGGCTCTGATTCCTGCGTTCACACTTCACGCTTTGCGCGTCCACATGATCGATCCTTCCCTAATCAAACGGCAAGAGTTAGCATATGCCTGATTGATGCCTGATTTTACAACCCACCGAGCGGTCTAGAGATAGATTTCCCGTAGACTTAAAATAGAGATATAAAAGTGGGCTCTCACTTGTCCCGTTGCTACATCCCTAGTCGTGAACCACATACCTGTTTCTCGAAGACTGGCCAGATGACCATCGTGACCCGCACACAGACCATCGACACCATGCATCCCACCGAGTGTGCCAGAACCAGGCACTAGGGCATAGATCTGTTGTGCACCAAGCCACCTCCTAGCACCCCACGAAACAAGAAACACCATCCAGGGTGGCTGCCCGACATCCGGGTGCCATGCGAGGCGTAGATTGATGAGAATAGAGAACACTTCTTGGCTCGTAAAAGGACCATTAAAGAGAGAGTGTGACAAATGTTGTCGAAGTTGTCGGATATGGGTTGTAAGGACCAATCCCAACACTTAGCATGCGCGAATTCCTAGGCTTCCCGTCACCCAGACGAGGACCACAAAATCGTCAATGGTTGCTAGAAAGCCTCTAGATCGAGCAAATCAGGCATGCCAGCCACCACTGCAGACAACCAGCACACATCGGAGCCGTCAGCCAGCCGTCACGAGGTCTCCTTCTCACACCCACTTCCGCACCATTCGGTACACCGGCTAACCACATGACAAATCCCTACGACACCGCTGCTGCCTCCCAAGGACCCATGCACTGCGAGTGCCACTGAGCCGGAGAGCCACTTCTAGACATGCAACCTCGTCGCGTCCCACTACATTTTTTTAGGAGAGGAACAACCCGACTAGTGCCCTCCAAAGTTGTGGTGCAGGGAGGAGGAGCGGATGGAGGCGCATAAGGTGAAAGACTATCTACATCGTCTACAGAGGCTGAATATGTGGTGTTGAAATATATTAGTGGCAGTTGATATTTATAACAAGTTGTTTTAATGGCTGGCTAAAAAAACCTAAGCATTTAATTCTACAAAGATATAACTTAATGGAAACGTAGATTCAAAGAAGTAAAGGAGCAAAGTAAGGGAATCAAAAACATGAAGATGTATGGTTTCGATAGTTGGCGCACCTACATCCTTGTTGGAGAAGGATAGGATAAAAAATCCTTGGTTACAGAGGCCAAACTACTTTTCTTTGAACTAGAACACTTAGTCCATCTCCAACCACTAAGAAGGATCTTTACAGTAAGTAGGTGATCATAGATCATCACAAATTCTTGGCACCTTATCTAAGTACCATGAAAGTTTCCAAGTGATTCTGTATCCAGCTAGGAAGTGCACACCCTCCAATAAGTAACAACACTTGGCTAGCACTTTGATTCTGAAGCTGTGTCTAAGATTGATGAGTTGATTTTATATAGAGTTTTAAGCATGCTCGATGTTTATTAAATCATTCATATCGTGCTTCATCTAGATATTATTATGCATATTATACATGATTACTTGTTTTCATTTATCTTCATGTGAGCATTTCACATCTAGTAGTTTTATTAGAATTTTATTAGTTTTCCTTGTCTCTGTTTTATGTTTAGGTGCAATGGAGAACCATGGAATATAGCCCGATGAAATAAGTATAAGGATGCAATATGTAGGAGTTACACGCACCATACTTAACCATATGAAGAGTAGAAAAAGTGATTTTTTCCATCAACACAAAATAAATATTCAATACTATGGTGTTATATCTCTCGTCCATGATGACCCACAAGTATAGGGGGTGTATCGCAGTATTTTCGAGGAAAGTGAAACCCAATTTATTGATTCAATACAAGGGGAGCCAAAGAATATTTATAAGCCTTAACAGCTGAGCTGTCAATTCAGCTGCACCTGGAAACAATCTTGCTCACAGCAGTTTATCAGTAGCAATAGTTTTATAGTAGAAATAGTAAAGTAACAACAGTAGTAAAGTAAAGACAGTAGTAACAAAAGCAGTCAACAGTGGGATTCGAGTGCGGTAGGCATAGGGATGGATGAACGGGCGTTGCATGGACAAGACAATTGACATAACAATCAGAACATATGTCCATTGCAGATAAATAAGATAAAGCATCCAAGTACTATACATTCCTAGGCATGTGTTCCGTATAGTCATACGTGCTCGCAATGAGAACTTGCACAACATCTTTTGTCCTGCCAACCCGTTTGCAGCGGGGCCTCTAGGGAACTACTGGCAATTAAGGTGCTCCTTTTAATAGGGCACCGGAGCAAAGCATTAACACTCCATGAACACATGTGATCCTCACATCAAAGCCGTTCTCTTCCGGTTATCCCGATTTCTGTCACTTCGGGGCCATAGGTTCCGGACAACAACGTGTGTATACAACTTATAGATAAGACCAAAAACAATACTATTATAATGAATCAATAACATGTTCAGATCTAAAATCATGGCACTCGGGCCCTAGTGACAAGCATTAAGCACAACAAGTCGCAACAAAGTCATAAAGCACTAATAAAAGATAATAGGCACCATGCCCTAATAATCTGATGCCATTACATGAACAATCTCATCCAATCCTTACCATCCCCATAGCCTACAGCGGGGGATTACTCACTCATAGATGGGAGAAATATGGATGGTCGATGGAGAAGCGATGGTGATGATGATGGCGATGATCTCCTCCAATTCCCCGTCCCGGCAGGGTGCCAGAACGGAGTTTCTGATGCTACTTCGTGGAATCTGGTAGTGGCGGCGGAGCGGAACTCCTTCTGAAAAAAACGTCGAACCCCCCGAAGTTTTTAGGTCAGAAGGCTCCTTATAGGCGAAGAGAGAGGCCGAGGGGGTGCCTAGGGGGCCCACACACCCCCCTGGCGCGGCCTGGCCTGGCCCGCGCTAGCAGGTGGTGTGGCCACCCCCTAGCTCTTCTCCGTCTCGTATTCTGGCTCCTGGAGTCTTCGGGTGAAATATGATTTTTGACATATTTTCCGGGATTTTTCCTGATAGTTGATTTTCTGCACAAAAAGTAGACACCAAGGCACTTCTGCTGAAAACAGCGTCAGTCCGCATTAGTTGTATCCAAATCACACAAGTATAGAGGAGAAATAATAGCAAAAGTGTTCAGTAAAGTAGATACGTTTTGGACGTATCAACTCCCCCCAAGATTACCTTATTGCTTGTCCTCAAGCAATTCAGTTGAAAACTGAGTGCGATAAAAAAACTTTTACAAACACATTTGCTTCATAAGATGTAAATATTCTTAGCAATGCGATCAACTACTTAAACAGTTCATAATAAAGAGTATGCAACGGAGTCTACTTAATAGTCATTGCAAGCTATGAAGAGATTCCAACTCAAGAATAATAAGTAGCATGAGGCACAAACATAAGCAACATTATAATGCTCATAGAAAGGTATGATAGAGTGGTATCTCGCTTGCCTTTGATTATGAATATCAAGGCACCTCTGAAGTTCAAGTGATGACTAGAAGTAAAGATATCAAGGATACAAGCATCAAAGTCATAACACAAATAACCAAGTAATGGAACAAACACAAAGATTGACAACTATGCTCTTAAGAAGGTGCTCAAAGAATAAATGGAGACTCAACAAGTAAAGAAAAAGGTTTTGAATAATTTTGAAAAGCTTCCAAATGCTGAAAGTATGGTACTCATTAGCTTTGAGTTCTCATTGCCCCTATCATAAGCATCTTTAAATGGTTAAGGTTAAAGTGACACAACTAAGAGGATATGCTTGACAAGTTATAAATCGAAGTCTCATGCCCCTTACTTATGAAGACTGATCCTCATGCTACTCAACTTCAGTCACAAGTAAGCTCTTGTCATTGTAAGTATATACGTATCATAGAGAACCGCCAACGGGGTACCCCTTGCACATGACATGGGAGTTGTCCCATAATCAAAATAACAAGGCAAGCAGACAATGAGCATCTCGGCGATATTTTTATTTACTATGTGCATAGATTTTTATTGAGGATGCTTCATAGAATGCTCATTATGGTTATGCTGCAAGTTTCCACCATGATTAGGCATGGCTTAGGCTAGCGGACCAGGCGTTTCTCTAACATACATACAAACTCCATGATCTTACAAGTTCTACTTTTATTTCACACCGCCGGGATCCATAAGCAAAAGAACATGATATCAACTAGGTACAAAGTACCTATGAAGCGTTAAAAGCGGTCCCCATGATACATGGTTCTGCTAACTTCAACTCATAAAGCGCAAGCATATGCGCAACAAAGAAGCACGCAATGGTTCAGGTTTATTAAGTGCAAGAAAATAAAGTGTGCCATCAAGTTCGTGAGAGATTTACTAACTAACTTTCTCATAACAAGCAAACATTTTATTCGGAAGAAAACAAGGCATATTGAATATGCACGGAGGTAGCAAATGATGCTAATGGGTAGGTATGGTGGACACTTTGGAAATATTTGGTTTAGGGAGTTGGGAACTTGAGTAAAACATACTCAGTGAAAGTGAATGCTAGCAATAGTAAGGAAGCGACAAACGAGAGAGCAATAGTTGTCATTATCATGCTTGCAACAAAACAGGACTACTCATGGCATGAAAGTGATTCAAGATCCTCAAGGCAAAATAATTCATCAAGGCTTAGATTATCATACCATGTGCATGCGTGAGCATGTGCCAAGTCAATTCAAATGAAACATTCAGAGGAGAATACCGTGGTGTCATACCAATTTATGAATAGAGCAATGCAAGCAAACATTCATAAGACATGCTACAAACTATTAGCGAGCTGGAGCTAATCATAAGAAAGCAAGAACTACTAAGCATCCAAAGATAACATACACCCTACTTGAATGGACTAAGCAAGCCCACAGTGATGAGTATATGTATAAAATGAAAACAAATAGTGTCTGTTACCAGCCTCTTACCACGCCTCAAGTTGTCATTGATCCTCATTATTGCTCTTCACTTGTGTGGCTTGAATAATAATATGAAACCAATATCCACTAAGGACTGCTGAACCCTGTAGCAAACTCACAAAACCAAAGAAGAACGACAAATATTTTTGGTGTTTTCGATTTTTAAACAAGAGCCAAAAGGGAAAAACAAGCAAAGCAAAAAGAAGAAGAAAACCAAAGAGAAACAACAGAAATATTTTTGGTCTTTTTGTGTTTTTAGAAAGCAAAAGCAAAGAAGAACAAAAACAAAAAAGAGAACAAAAACATGAATATACAAAGTACCGACGCAACATGATATGGAGATGAGTGCGGTGTCGGCGTACCTCCCCCCAAGCTTAGGCTTTTGGCCTAAGTGGGTATCAATCCATGTATGGATAGGGGTTCCAAGTGGGCAGATCTTGGTAAGAATGGTCGTAGCTGGGCCCATGAGAAGAAGAAGAAGCACCCCAATCATAAGCGAGCTGCTGATATGAAGACTCTCCCTCATTCGAGGGCTGGACCGAATCATCCGTAACCTCCCTTCTTGTGTCCTGCTCCTATTGGGAGAGCTCTCCAAAGTACCTGTCAAGCTCCTCCTCAGTGAGGGACCATCCTTCCCTATTATCAAGGTTAAACAAAACAGGTGCAGGCAAAAGAACAACATGCTCGGACTTGCTCTTTCTGCAACCAGCTTTGAGAAAGGTTATTTCATAGGATAAATCACTCATACTAGCCCACCAGAAAACAAATTTATGCTGTATCATGGAATTAAGATCAAGCCTTTCTATGGGAAACTGTAGGTCTAGATGATGAGGCACTAAACCATGCAATGCTAGTAAACAAGAAGCAATGAGGCCTCCACAAATTCCACCTTTCTCACGGTTAGCAGCAAGACAGAAAGCTATCAAAGCACCTAAGTTGTAAGACCTATCTTGTTTAAGAGCAGCAGAGATAAATGCTAGATCAAACAAAGATAACTTATTGGCAGTTTTCCTAGAAAGAACACACTTGGCAATAAAGTAGGCAAAGTAGCGAATGGAGGGAAAATGAATGTTACGGATTTTTCCACTCTCCTTTGAGAAGCCACTCCCTTGGCAAATTTATGCGTATAAATCCATGAGTGGTACAGGTCTCTCATTAATCTTTCTACATGATCCCCATTGAGGTACCTTAATAGCTGCACAAAAATCATCAAGAGAAAGGTCGACAGCTATATTGTAAATTTTGTAATGGACCGTGGGGTTAGGCAAAGAGTGACTAAATTGGAAGTCCTACACCATAGACATGGTTAGCTTCACAAATTGACAAGGTTCATCTTCCAAAAAGTGCTCCATCCCTGCATTAGAAACCAAAGTGTGGAAATCTTGTAGAATTCCTGCAGCTCTCATGAACTCAGAGCATGGATAAATGGAGAGAAAAACTTCCTCCTCCTGGTAGACCTTCATGACCTCAGGCACCCAAAGCTCATGTTGGTTTAGGTGGTGTTCACTCATCTTCTATTCTGAAATTTCAACACCTATTAAACAAGTGATTGCAAAGTAAATATAATGAAGAATTCTACTCATAGGGACTTGCAAGAGGCCTAAACATGCATCAAAACTATATCTCTAAGCATGAAACAAGCTTACAAGCTCTCATAACCAGTCACCTACAGCAGCAAAATACTCAATATATAATCCACTAAACACAAATCTACTTGGACAAGGGGAGGAGTCACATACTAGGGAACAAATGCTCCAAATTTCAGCAAGAAAGATGGGCTAAGCAAGGAGATCGAAAAAATCGAGAGCAAGCACAACAAGAATGCGATTTTGAGCTATGAACTGGAGCTTACTCGGGAGAGAGAAGAAAGTGGCAGGTGAGAGAGTTAGTGGGGGGGGGGGGGCAGGGGTGGCCCACACCAGGGCATGGCGCCACCCAAGGCTGGCCGCGCCACCATGCGGTGTGCCTGCCTGGTGGGCCCCCTGGTTCCTCTTAGGTACTCCTCTGCCCCTTTTTTCACGTAAAAATTTAATATGAATTTTCTGGAATTTTTCGAGACACTTTATTTTTGGGCATTTTTCAGAAATAGAAGAATGATTTTTCTGACAGACAAATTTTCTTTTCTTTTGGAAACATGATGCAAGGACAAAACAAGGCTAGAACTACAGAAGTTCTAACATGCAAGCAACTAACAACAAAAAGAAAACTAAACGAAAGCAAAAACTAAAATGCAAAGGATAGAAATAAATGGAGATAATCATAATGAAAACATTGTTTTGTTCAATGGAATCCTTTTGTTAACAAGGTTGATCAAGTCTTTCTACCAAAACAATTGCATATGAGACAAAACTTTATACTCCACTAATGATTATGTTACCTCAACCTTGATAGCAATGGTCCCAATCATAATAGTTTCAAATTTTTATCTTGGTATGGGACAATATATTTCTCCAACTTGAATGCCTTCAACATGTTCAATTGAATTCAAACCATAAGTCCTTTCAATCTTCTTGGGGAAATAGACAGTATGTTCCTTGTCATTAACATTGAAGGTCACCTTTCCTTGATTACAATTAATAACAGCTCCTGTAGTATTAAGAAAAGGTCTCCCAAGAATAATAGACATATTATCATCTTTGGGCATTTCAAGCACAACAAAATCAGTTAATATCAAGCAATTGTGAGCCACCTGAACAGGTACATCCTCACATATACCCACAGGAATAGTGGTAGATTTATCAGCCATTTGCAAAGATATATCCGTTGGTATTAATTTTTCAAGTTGAAGCCTCTTATAGAGAGAGAAAGGCATAACACTAACTCCAGCTCCCAAATCACACAAAGCAGTTCCAACATAACTGTTCTTAATAGAGCAAGGGATAGTTGGAATCCCTGGGTCTCCAAGTTTCTTAGGAACCTTACCATTGAAGGAATAATTAGCAAGCAAAGTAGAAATTTCTTCATGAGGGATCTTCCTTTTATTCGAGACAATGTCCTTCATATACTTTGAGTAAGGAGGCAATTTAATAGCATCAGTCAAAGGAATTTGCAAGAATAAAGGCTTCATCCACTCACAAAACTTATTATAGTGTTCATCTTCCTTTGACTTGTGTTTCTTATCAGGGAAAGGCATAGGTTTTTTGACCCAAGGTTCTCTTTCACTACCATGTTTCTTAGCAATAAAATCTTCTTTGGTGTATTTAGTATTCTTAGTGTGGTTTTCAGGTTCTTCTTCAACTTTTTCTTCATTAGGAACAACATTTTCTTCATTACCACTTTCAGTTTCAGCATCAGAGATAGATATACTATTAGGATCTATAGCAGGTTCAGAGGGTTCTACAACAGTTTTATGTTTCTTTTTCCTTTTCTTGCGAGTAGAACCATTATTTTCAGCTTGTTGAGAATCCTGCTCAATTCTTTTGGGATGCCCCTCAAGATATAGAGGATCCTGGGTAGCAGCACCACTTCTAGTTCTAATTTCATAAGCATATTTTTCTTTAGCAACATTAACTAGCAAGTCGTTTTGCACTTTAACGAGTTGATCTATTTGAGTTTGAACCATTTGAAAGTGTTTAACGATCATTTTAACATCATTGGAGGTTCTTTCCACAATATCTTTCAACTCAACAATAGCTCTAGTGTTTTCCATTAGATGATTTTACACCCTTTTATTAAAGTTATCTTGCTTAACAATAAAGATATCAAATTCTTCTAAGCATTGATCAGGAGGTTTAGAGTAAGGGATATCACCTTCATCAAAGTGTTGGAGAGAGTGTACCTCAATAGTGGATGAGTAGGGAATAGGCTTACATAATTCTTCTATAGGAGGTAAATTCTTGACATCTACAGCTTTAATTCCCTTATCCTTAAGACATTTATTAGCTTCCTTCATCACTTCATCATTTAATTCAATAACTCCCCTCTTCTTTGATGTTGGAATAGGCACATGAATAGATGGTTCAGGTACAATTACTTCAGGTATAGCTTGTTTAGGAGGAGTCCAATCTTCATAATTCTTGCTTATTTTAGCCATTAATTCCTCATCTTCCTTAGGAGTCCTATTCCTGAAAACACAATCAACACAACTATCTAGGTATGTCCTAGATTATTCGGTTAGTCCATTATAAAATATATCAAGAAGCTCATTCTTAGGTAATAGACTTCCAGCCTGTGCATGAATCAAAGCACAAAACCTTGCCCAAGGTTCGGGCAATACCTCTTTTTCTCCCTGTTTAAAATCAAAAAGTTCCTGCAAAATAGCATGTCTAGCACTGGGAGAAAAATATTTCTGCAGGAAAGTACTAATCAAGCACTCAGGGCTATCAATAGATCCAGAAGGTAAATTACTAAACCAAGTTTTAGCTTCTCCTTTCAGTGAAAAGGGGAAAATCTTAGCAACAAAGTAAGTACGCATCTTAATATCATCAGAAAACAAGCCACTCATGGTAGAAAGTTCATTTCATATGTGCTACCGCACTTTGATTCTTAGTCCCACAAAAAGGTTCTTTCTCGACAATAGCTATGTAAGATAGATTGAGAGAGAAATCATAATCTTCATCTATAATGTTTATGGGAGAAGCAGCAAACTTAGCAGCAGGAGATAATTTGGGTCTAATAGTACGCCTCTCAAGGAGACTCTTAGCAGCGCTCCTATCATGGGTGTTCTTACATTCTTTAATAAACTCATCGGTCATCTCAACATAACCATCTTCAATATCATAACTCTCACTAGACTTAGGTGAGCTAACAGGTGTGGTAGTGTCTTCATTAGGAGTTTCGGTATTTCCAGCTATCTAGGAAAGGACCTAATGAACCACTCTTATCAAGCATAATAGAAGCAGCATCATAAGCATCAGAAGTTTCAGATTTAGCAGTAGTAGCAGTGTGTGTAGCATGTGTATGTGGTGGTGTAAGGAACTTACTCATAACAGACGGTGAATCAAGAGCGACAGTGTTAACTGTACCTCTTCTTGTAGTGGATAGTAAAATAGGAACCTTGCCATCACGAGACTTACCCATGATGGATGGATAACAGCAAACAATAGAGAATCCAAGTGAACTTGATAAATAAAGCTATGCTCCCGACAGCGGCGCGGAAAATAGTCTTGATGACCCACAAGTATAGGGGGTGTATCGCAGTATTTTCGAGGAAAGTGAAACCCAATTTATTGATTCGACACAAGGGGAGCCAAAGAATATTTATAAGCCTTAACAACTGAGTTGTCAATTCAGCTGCACCTGGAAACAATCTTGCTCACAGCAGTTTATCAGTATCAACAGTTTTGTAGTAGGAAGAGTAAAGTAACAGCAGTAGTAAAGTAAAGACAGTAGTAACAAAAGCAGTAAATAGTGGAATAAGAGTGCGGTAGCATAGGGATGGATGGACGAGCGTTGCATGGACAAGACAATTCACATAACAATCAGAACATAGGGCAATTGTAGATAAATAAGATAAAACATCCAAGTACTAGACAATCCTAGGCATGTGTTCCGTATATAGTCATACGTGCTCGCAATGAGAACTTGCACAACATCTTTTGTCCTGCCAGCCCGTTTGCAGCGGGGCCTCTAGGGAACTACTGGCAATTAAGGTGCTCCTTTTAATAGAGCACCGGAGCAAAGCATTAACACTCCGTGAACACATGTGATCCTCACATCAAAGCCATTCCCTTCCGGTTATCTGATTTACATCGCCGGGGCCATAGGTTCCGGACAACAACGTGTGTATACAACTTGTAGATAAGACCAAAAACAATACTATTATAATGAATCAATAACATGTTCAGATCTGAAATCATGGCACTCGGGCCCTAGTGACAAGCATTAAGCACAACAAGTCGCAACAAAGTCATAAAGCACTAATAAAAGATACTAGGCACCATGCCCTAACAATCTGATGCCATTACATGAACGATCTCATCCAATCCCTACCATCCCCATAGCCTACAGCGGGGGATTACTCACTCATAGATGGGAGAAACATGGATGATCGATGGAGAAGCGATGGTGATGATGATGGCGATGATCTCCTCCAATTGCCCGTCCCGGCAGGGTGCCCGAACGGAGTTTCTGGTGCTGTTTCGTGGAATCTGGTGGTGGCGGTGGAGCGGAACTCCTTCTGGAAAAATATCAAACCCCCCGAAGCTTTTAGGTCAGAAGGCTCCTTATAGGCAAAGAGATAGGCCGAGGGGGTGCCTGGGGGGCCACACCACCCCCTGGCACGACCTGGCCTGGCCCAGGCTAGCAGGTGGTGTGGCCACCCCTGGCTCTTCTCCGTCTTGTATTCTGGTTCCTGGAGTCTTCGGGTGAAATAGGATTTTTGGCATATTTTTCGGGATTTTTCCTGATAGTTGATTTTCTGCACAAAAAGTAGAGACCAATGCAATTCTGCTGAAAACAACGTCAGTACGCATTAGTTGTATCCAAATCACACAAGTATAGAGGGGAAATAATAGCAAAAGTGTTCGGGAAAGTAGATACGTTTTGGACGTATCAGTCCATACGAATCCAACAAGCCCAAGAACACCTCAATCGGAGTTTGTACGAAGAAATGATATCCAAAATACTAAAAAGTGCAGCGGTTATAAGGAGCTACGACATGGCCAGGTGGACATGCCGCCCACCGTTGGCTCTAGAATGTCAAACAGAACAACCTTTGTGAAGGTTCGTAGGGCATATTCTTCACGGATCTCTCTAGAATCATGAATCCCACCTCTGCAAGCCTACTTAAAGTAAGGGAAACCCTAGCTAACACAGGGAACACAACACATCTTTATCTCTAGCAACAAGGCGGAGCCCTGCTGCCACACCACCTCAAGATCCATCTCCATCCATATCAACCTTGATGGTCGGGGAGGTAGATACTAAGGAACCACCACCGAGGCTTCGTCCACGCGCAACCTCTACTACCACGTTGCCGATGCCATCACCATCTTCATCACTGCTTCTTATTCTTCGCTCCCCATCATGATTTCTATGATGGGTTGTAACATGGCTTGAACCCCCTTTTAACGTTATGATTACTTGAGTATTTTGGGATGGTGTGGTGATCTAGTACATCTGGTTATGTTTACTCAATGCGGTGTTCTAATCATGTTATGTTATTGTCCTAATGATTAGAGGTGTCCAATATATTGGTGTAGTTGGAGACATTAACTCCCCAAGATCACACATGGGTTATATGGTTATATTGTGTGTATCATTTAACCTACGGGTGACACGACTGATATCTCTTGCGAAGTGCATATGTGTAGGAGCACGGTTGTCCATAAAACTTAATGCTTTTGGTCTGGTCTTTATGATTTGAAATACCTTCTATTGCCATGGTAGTGAGTAACGGAAGGAGGACAATTAAGTCGTCTTATGCCGCCTGGACAATTGGGAGACAATGGTATGTGAGGGATCATCCATCATATAGTAAACAATGCCATAACATCTAGAGGATGACACATGCACATCACTTTGCTTAGGAGTCATATCTTTATCTTTCTCATTGCATTCACCTCTTTAGAGTTTAGTTTCCGCTATAGTTTCTAGTAGTAGTTTTTTACAAACCCATCTCTTTAATTATCGTTTTTCTAGCAACTTATATAGTAGGTTATTTCCAAATTATGGTTTGGGTGTGAACGTAGTTGCACTAAAAATATATATACGCGGGGCTGTGTAGTTTCCATTTTGCGAAGTTTCCACGGGACAATGTAAATTCGCGGAATATTTCTCACTACAAGTACTAAAGTAACCCGATTGTTGATGCAGTAAAACTAGCCATCAAATTGGCGTTGTTGTTGGGGAGGAAAGTGCGTGGTCATTGTCTTCCCACTCACACATAGTTTATTTCCATTTGTTGTTATTATATTATTAATTTTATTTATATCAAGAAAATAACAAAAAATTACAAAACCAAAACTTATAAAAACACTTGTTACTAATCATGTCTTCCAAGACTTCTGTTCTAGAACATGTGCAAGTTGCAATAGAGAAAGAGAAGATATACATGGAATTTGTACATATGGTTGCCGAAGAAGAAGATGGTGCGTACAATGAAAAACTCATAACTACCAATTATATGAAGGTAATGTCTCATCAGGTAATCTGCTGTGCTAATACATTGTGTTCTTTGTATCAAATATTATGTCTTTACCGTATGTCTGTTGGGAATATTTACTTTTAATATTTTCATCTGTATGATAAATCTTTAGCGTCTTACAATACGAAAGTTATAGAGTATGTTCTTTATGAAGGTTCCCATGAGATACTCCGGAAAATTATGGTACTTATGATGGTAGCAATAGTGAGTTTTACAAATTCCATATTAAACCTTAGAATATATTGTGGAGTATTGTCAAGGACATCTTAGTGATAATGCAGTTGTGGTAGAGTGTAAGGCGCGGTGTAAATTCGTAGTGCCTGAACATAACCATTTGTAGGAATTACAAGATGAAAAGGAGGAACACCAAGAAGGTGAGGTTGATATAGAGTGGCATACTACAAATACTAAGTTTCTTTATGATGCCTTTCTCTTTAGTAGTGATTCTTATTATGATAAAATTGTTGATAATTGATTTGTGGAGGACTTGTGCCTAGACACTCATTTGGAGAGCATTAACAATGATGAACAAGATATAGAACTTTTCTATGAATCTTGCACTAATATATAGCGACCTAAATGGCACACCGCCAACACGCTCCTAGAGGTGCTCTTCCTCAACAACATGCTCAGCTGCTGCCTCCCCTACGATCTCGGCCTACTTGCCCAGGCCACCGTCATCAACGCCGGTATGAACCAGCTCAAAGAGCAGTATGATAACTCTAGATTTTATGAACTTGCTAACAAGTATGATGAACTATAGGAGGAAGACACTTATGAGTTTTTCCCTTACACGCGATAACAATACTATGAAGTATTCCTCTATGATGGTAGCCAATTTAATATTTTGTAAGTTATATATAAATCTCTAAATTTCTCGTTGCAGCTATATAAGGAGACACGCTCGCCACGCTTGGTGCTTCAACACTCTGATGAAAGCGGGAACTTATTCATCTACATAATGTCAATGCACCACAAGCGGGTATGACTCCGACCAAACTCTGCTATAAGATGCTCCAAACCTCGGCTAGAGGTAAGTACCATTACACCACGAGTCGATATCCCTTAGGATCTAGGTGGATAAAATATGGAGCATCGGAGTCTAGTTATATGAAATTAAAGAAAGCATTTTTCGGGAGTCAACCCAAAAGTCGGTAGGTGTCTTTCTTAGTTTTTTCTCTATTTAGTTGCACTCACATTTAGTTGGCTCTTGTATGTTTGCATGATTTTTTACTAGAGTTATCTTGGGACTATCCTTCAAAAGGTATAATTGTTCGTTGCTCTAATCATGTGTAGCACCACTCCGTTAAAACTTCTCTATAAAAATATATGTATGCTTTGTTTATATGTTGGACTAATCGTTTCATGTCCTTAGAAAAATTTCGGAAATAAGATGACTTGGAGATTTAGGAAGTTTAACCGATCTACATATGGTGGCACACTGCCATACCACGCGGCCATATCGACTAACGAGCTACACGGCGGTACGCCATCGTACCACGTGGACATTCCAACTTATTTGAGAGAAAAAAAGGCGAGGTGCGGTATGGGCACAAGCACACATGCCCATGTCATGCCGGTACCAATGGACGACACCGAGCAGCATGTACTGAAACGCATAATGAGCTACCATATGATTGTGGTAATGAAGGTTCTAACCCCTCAATCATTGTATTTCGATGCTCCGAGGTCAGTGGTTTACCTTGTAATTGTTCTATTGCACTTTATTTTCTTTTATCTATCTTGGAAAATCTCTAGCCTATAATTATCTATAGTATTTCATGTTCTCTTTTTATTTTCTTTTATCGGTTGGGTGAACGAACTATGTTTGTTTTTATTTTGTGTGTTATTTTCACAAGGACTTGAACCTTGTATGATGAAGTGTACAATATGTGCCAACCTTGCAAATATTTTCATAAGCCACTTGGTTGTTTCAACTCAATGCTTCAACAATAAGTGTCTCGTAAAACTTCCAACCTGAACCTCTCTCAATAAAAGTTTTAGTACGAGTTTACCACCTTAAGTGAGATATATCTTTTGAATTAAGCACCTCGATGGTTGCATTACTCATGTCTTATATCCTGTCTCACTTGCGCTTCATCAAAACCTAATAGGTTCGACACTCCTAGATTTAGTTTGTCGACTTAAGTGTGGTGCTTAGGTAGATGAACCGACTTTTTATGGGACTTACGTTATCACCACTTGTGAGCAAACCCTTCATGCTTCCAATTTTTTTTTTGGAAAACTCTAAAAGCACACAAAATAATTCTTTTTAGTTTTTTCTACCAGATTCTCTAGGAAGGAAACCGCCAGACCACATCAAGGAACATTCATTAAAGAAAAGGTCCATGTCCAATAAAGGAGAGGTTATTTGTGACTCAACAATAAAGTGTGTCACCCTTGGTTTAATTTTAGCTTATCGAGGTAATCACTTCTCGCACTCCCTTTTAATAACTACATTTTCTCTTTTCTTCTCATAATTTTCTCGAGTTAGCTAACTTCTAAATTTGGGGAAGTTATTTTTTTGCATGTGTAGGGTCTTGTGCAATGTTCTTTATCTAAAAGGTTTTCGTTCTATCATGTATTCCATTATTTTTGAATGCTTGCTCATGTTAGTTTTGTTTCATGTTTACATGAGGAGTATATTTTCTCATTTTAGGCCCCATAGGAGACAAGTTAGAACTTTGATGCACTTTGTTCAATTTCTATAAAGTTTGTGATGAATTTTTTGATCCTCTAGAATACATTACCATGTTATCTATATTTCAGAAGACAAAAATATAATAAAGAAGTTCTTTGAAACTTGGTAGTTTTCACTATTTAGAATTGTCCTAAGTAAATGTTTATGGAGTAGATCACCCTGACGTGTTGGGAATAATAGTCTCAATAGTTGCTTACAGAGGGAGTTGTCAATTAAAATGATGTTTTAGAGTTTCGAGATTACATATGCCAAAATTTTGCCTTGTGAATCAAAGTGAGATACTGATTTATGTGTGTGTTGCACCATTGTCATACCCACGGGGGCCGACAACTCCGCTAGCCTATAAACGATCTACACGAGAGAAATCTTAGATTTTGGCCATGAGTTGGTTAATTTCTATAACAAAAATGTTATGATGGATATTTTTTGGCTCTCTCAAGGGCCTAATTTGCAAGAAAAGTTGGTTCACTCTAACTAATTTAAGAAATCGTAGGGCCTAAAATTGAAACCTTGGCTATAGTTATGAGTGTCCTTTCTAGCCTACACATTATTGATGGAACATATACCACTCTTTTGGCATGATCACGTTACAAAGAGATAGATTTTATTAGAGCTCAGTAACTAAATTTTTTACTTGAGAGACTTGACTGTATGGCATGACTAGGTAGTGTCAAAAAACTATATTTTTATTTATAATTGACAACTATTCATGTTCAACTTTTTTCCTCGTAAAATTGAAAATACAAAAATACAATAAAGTGCATATAGGAGGATCACAAGTTTGCTTGCAATATCGATTTAACTTTGATATGGGGCTTAGAAGTTTTTATGAATTTCTAGTGGTTTGAAAATACATAAATAAGCCTGTGTTTCCTTGTATAAGTAATTGATTTCTTGGTTTGAGTTTGTAGGAAAAATAAAACGATACGAAGCATCATTGTTCATAGTAAGCTAGATGATAGCATAAAGTTATCAACCCTTTTGCTCGATGACGAGCTAGTTTAAGCTTGGGGATGTTGAAGAGTGGATTTTGAATTTTAAGCATACTTTATGTTTATAAAATCTTTCATCTCATGCTCCATCTAGCTATTATCATGACTATTATACATGATTACTTGTTTTCATTTATTTTCACGTGAGCATTGCACATCTAGTAGTTTTATTAGGATTTTTACAAGTTTTCCCTGGCTTTTGTTTGTGTGTAGGTGCAATGGAGAATCGTGTAATAAATCCTAGTGAAATAAGTAAAAAGGATGTAATATGGAGGAGTTACATGCACCAGACTTAACTATATGAAGAGTGGAGAAGTGATACTTTTCATGGAGACAAAATAGATATCTAGTACAATGGTTTGGTATTTCTCGTCCATACGAGTCCAACAAGCCTAAGAACAGCTCAATTAGAGTTTGTATGAAGAAATAGCTTCCAAATACTAAAGAGTTCATACATTATAACGAGCTACGATAATCGACCTCCAGAATATGCTAAATGTGTGTGTGGGGGGGGGGACCGTAGCCACCACCGGGAACACAACACATATCCTTATCCATCAACACCTCCTACATCTCCACCATCACCAAGGTGGATCCTTGCCGCCATACCACCTCAAGATCCATATCCATCCATCTCAACCTTGAAGGACGAAGGTCAGGGGGAAGACACCAAGGAGCCACCACTGAGACACTATCCATGCGACACCGCTATCGCCACATGATGCATGTAAAATTCTACCTAAACTTTGTAGTTTATTGATACATCTTCCCACATATTTACAACTTATATAATGATATATTCATATTTTATATTGATTTATGAGAATTTACCATTGATCCCCTTCATTTTGGTTATAACTCTGTAGAACAAGAATCCCTTGTTTTGTGTATTTTTTATCTTTTAGGAACCTAAATGAAGTCAAAAGAACATCAGATTTTTTGAGGAATATTTTCCCGCGAAGACAATGACCATGCAACCTAGGGGGACACCACCAATGCTCGTTTGCACCTTGAGCATCGCCAGCCATCCATTTTCAGCCCTAATTTGAAGTCCTGACCTAAAACGCATATAAAAAGGTCCCTTGACGCTAATACGTCCATTTTGCATCACTATTCTATGTGATAATTCACTGTTATTTATTGATATATTTCGTACTGAGAGGTGATACTTATGTTATTTCATCTGTTTTTGCATGGTTGATGACTTTTGGAGCATGGACCGCTGCAGTCAGGATTCTGATGGAAAATGTGCTGTTTGGAGGCAAAATTCGCGAAGATCAGAAAATTCAGGAAAATATACGGAAAATCCTATTTTTCCAGAAGACGAAGGAAGCCAGAAGGGGGGCTGGAGATGGGCCACAGGGGGCCCACACCACCCCCTGGCGCGGGCTAGCCTAGGTCGCGCAACCAGGTCGTGTGGCCACCCTGGTCCACCCCTGGCACTCCCCTCTGGCGTATATTATCCTCTCGAAACCCTAAGACTCGGGGGAGCGACCACAGAAAGATTCCGCCACCTCTGCAGGGCGGAAAACACCGAGAGAGAAAGATCTCTCCGACAGACAGATTTCTGCCAGGGGAATTCCTTCCTGGAGAGGGGAGATCATCGCCATCAACACCACCATCAAGCTGGAATTCATCGGGATCATCATCATCACCACCATCATCACCATCAACACCCTCATCACCATCTCCATATTGCTGTAACAATTGGGTTGAATCTTGCATAGTTCATAGGGGAAAGTTTCCCGGTGTTGATTACTCTTTGTAGTTGATGCTATTGAGTGAACCATTGAATTATTGTCTATGTTCAGATTGTTATACATCATTATTCCATCTCTGATCATGATCCATGTGATGTCTTGTGAGTAGTTCGTTTTGTTCTTGAGGACATGGGAGAAGTCATGTTGTTAGTAGTGGAATTGTGTTGACAAAGATTCAATAGTTTGATATTTAAGTTGTGGTGTACTTCTTCTAGTGGTGTCATGTGAACGTCGACTACATGACACTTCACCTATATGGGCCTTGGGGAATGCATTGTGTATTTGGCTACTAATCGTAGGGGTTGCCAGAGTGACAGAAACCTGAACCCCCGTTAGAAAACCATTGCACAAGGGACGTAAGGGTCTTAGAGTTTAAAGCTGTGGTTAGGTTTCTACCTTAATTACTTTCTTGTACTTACGGATGTTTGCAAGGGGTATAATCACAAGTATGTATTAGTCCTAGGAAGGTCGGTACATTAGCACAGGTTCACCCACACAACACTTAGCAAGCTAAAGAAGATTAATCAACTATATGAAGCGAAAGCACTTGACAGTCTTCCCATGTGTCCTCAAGAACGTTTGGTCATCTTAAGTAATACAACCGACTTGTCCTTTGCTGCATAAAGGATTGGGCCACTTGCTGCATTTATTCCTACTGTCTTTTGTTTACTCGTACTTCGTTTACTTGCTTTATCATAAACCCCTAAAAATCTGTTTGCTAAGTATTTGCAGAGAATTCTTGATCCATACCACTAGCCAGCACCTTTTGCTCCTCGTTGGGTTTGACACTTACTTAGCAAAAATACTGCGATACACCCCCTATACTTGTGGGTCATCAAGACTATTTTCTGGCGCCGTTGTCGGGGAGTGAAGTGCTATTGGAGAGTGGAACTGGTAAATGAAATTTCTACTGTGAGTATTTACTTCTGCTAGTTGCTTTATTTTCGTTATGGATAATTCGCTGAGTTTCTTATTTGGTAATGCTACTACCACTACTAAGGTAGTAGATAAGCCACCACCTACTGAGAATGATGCTTTCAAAATACCTACGAGAATTATTGATCATGTTATGGATAACTACTATGTTGGCGATGGAACTGTCCATCCTGGTGATCATTTGCTCTTTATACCACGAATTATGCGGGTTGTTCAAGTGTGTAGGTATAACTACAGATCAAGTTAAGAAGAAGTTATTCTCATTATCACTGAAAGGAAGAGCTGAGGAATGGTATAAGCTGCTGAAGAATGGTCCAGCTCTGGAATGGGAGGAAATAGTGCCTCTCTTTTATTCAAAGTTTTATCCTCCTAGTGAGATTCATAAAATCGGAATCAAATATACAACTTTTGGCCTCTTGATGGAGAGAGTACAGCTCAAGCTTGGAGGAGATTGAAGTTACTAATGCTCAAATGTCCCATTCATAAGCTCCCCAACAATATTATTATCAATAACTTTTATGCAAGGCTTTCTCTTCATGATAAATATTTATTGGATGCTTCTTGTGCTGGATCATTCACTCGCATGGAAGAAGAAGCTAAATGGGATCTTCTGGACCGTATTCAAGACAATGCTGAAGCTTGGGAGAATGACAAAGGTAGAAAATCAGGTATAAATTATGATTATGAATGCATTAAATCTTTTATGGGAACTGATGACTTTCAAAATATTAAAAATGCTTATGGTCTAGACTCTCAAGCTATTGCTTCTTATTTTAAGGCTTTTGCTTCCTATATTGAAGTGCCTAAAAAGAAGTGGAATAAGTATCATGAACCTTATAAAGATATTGCTAAGCGTGTTCCTGCAAGAAATACTGAAGTTTATACTGCTAATCATGTTTTACCTGAACCTTACATTAAGAAAATGTCTTTCCCAGTTAAGATAAAAGAACATTCTATGATAGCTAGTATGTTTAATGAAAGTAAAAAATAAAGCTGTTGAACCTGATAAAAAAATGGTTGATGAACCTATAATAGCAAATGTGAAAGACTTTGTTACTAAATATGAAGAAGAGGGACACACTATCCTTTGTAAGGATACCTCTAATATTGTTTCACAAAGTAGTGTTATGAGAGCTAGTATTCCTGTGTTTTCTATTAGAATAAGTGATCATTGCTACGATGGTCCTTGTGATAGTTATATTGTTAAGTTTATGCATGATACTGAAAGTTACTATGAGAGAGGGAAAAGTGTTCTTATGCATCTCAATAATATCAAGTTTCCCCGTTTTATGTTGAAAGTTTTTATGTTGCACTTCTTTTGCCTTCTTATGCAAGTAGCCTCTGGTTTCAACAACTTGTTTGTTTACAAAATTCCCTTGCATAGGAAGTGGGTTAGACTTAAATATGTGTGTTTTGGCTTCTTAATGCTCTCATTTGCTTAAATTCATATTCCTATGAGAGCGTCTTCAAAATTATCATGCCCATCTTAATGGCTATAAAGAAAGAGCTTTTTGGGAGACAAACCAATTTGTTTTTGCTTTTAGTTTGTTTTTGTTTCTTTGAGTTTTGGAAGTTATTACTTCAGTAATAACCGCTCCTTATCCGTTTTGTTTGGTTTTTGTGTCAAGATCAACCTCTAATGAGAGAGAAGTAATATTTGGGGAAGTTGCCGTCCCGAAACAGATTTTTGTGCTTCACCGTAAAAATTCGTGAGAGATCTCTGTATGTCGGACTGAGCTGTAATTTTTGTGCTTCTACTCCAGGTTGTTATTTAACTTTCTTTAGTTTTGCACTTTTTAATTGGAGCAACAAAATATTTTAGAAAAAAATGATCTTTACCTGCTGGTCTGTTTTGACAGATTTTGCCACTCTTGCATTTGCCTCGTTATTCGATTTCCTTTTTGAATTCTTGTTGGGTTTTCGGAAGGAGTTGCTACAGTAGCTTATGTTTTGATGGTTTTCAGTTGAAGTTGGACTCAAAAGGTTTTATCACTTCATATATACTAATGTTGCTAATGAGAACTGTGTGGAGTTTTGTGAGAAAGAAATTTCTAGGTAATGGAGATAATGGTGTAATAAGGTAGAGAAGGGTTTCATGACTCAAGTAATAAGTGTATGAAGATGAAGATATTGATATTATTCAAGTGGTGACTCCGGAAGAATCTACTAGATACCAAATTCAGAGACCTGCAGAGTCCGTTTTCAAATAGGTAACAGTTCTGGTAAGAAAAGTTCCGCGAAAATACTATCCAACTATATTTTTGCAGTTTTTAGCCAATAAGGAAAGTTACAAAGCGAAAGAGGGACGGAAATGGAGCCAGGGTGGCTCACACCACCCGGTGGCGCGGCCCACCCCTGGCCGCGCCACCAGGTGGTGAGTCCACTCCGGACTCCGCCTCTGACTTGTTTTCTCCCAGTACCTTCCTTTTGATATGAAACTTCGTAATATATAACCCCCCGGATCCCCTCGAGGTTTGTATATCGTGTTTTCGTCGTGTTTTTGTTTCGATCTGTTTCTGCCAGGAACTATTCTTGAAGCTTAGAAGCACAATGGTGTCTGCCAAGGATAAAGGGGAGGAGCCTATGGAGGAAGATCTCCAAGACCCCAAGTAGGGGCTGGTACCTTTAGTCACTTGCCCTGCATCAACGGAAGCCCTACGAGTCACTAAGGAGTTCTGCGATAAGTATCGAGACTTGAGGAGAAAGGTGGACATGCTTCAATGGGAGAATAATAGGCTTCGCAAGATGTTGGAAGATTTCCTCACGTCAACTAAGAAAATATTACCACCACCACCAAAGGAGTAATTATTCATCAGGTTTGGCATCCCCTTGGTTTGTTCCAAGCTTGGGGGAGTGCCGCGGTATCACATCACTATCTTCTATCTTTTTTTTGGCCTTATTAGTAGAGTCATATCATGAATAGAGGAGGTATTATGTAGGATGGTTTGCATTATGGAAGTGTCCCCTCTCTCGTTAGATATGTATCCCTTGGTGTAAGTTACCGTTATGGAATATTAATGAGAAGTTCTATCATTCACTCTTTTGCATAGCTTATATTAGTTTTCAATTCATGGTTATATCATTGATCTTGTCGTTAGTATTGGTATGACTTTGAGATCATTGAGTTAATTTAGTTGGTTTTGGCAAACCTGGCTCGGTCAGTAGCAACACTATTTTTGAGAGTTGAATGAAAAAGATAAAAGTACTCTAAAGAAAAATAATTCCGTCATCTTTCTTTCTTGATTTTCTCATAAGTCTAGTATTCTCTAGTTAAGATCTTTTGTGCTTCCAAGGAAGATTGCATGTTTGTCTTTATCACTTGTATGTTTGTTTGTTTCCTTCAACTCTTGTACTTGCTACCCAACCTTGCTAGCCAAAAACCTGTACTGAGAGGGAATTCTTCTCGTGCATCCACTCCTTTAAACCAAAACCTTTGCCATTTGTGTCCACCATACCTACCTATTAGCATTATTGCTATTCCAAGTAAATTCTTGATTTATCTACCTCCCAAATTAAACTTGTTATGTGAAAATTAGTGATTAAATCTCTCACGAACTTGATGGCACACTTTATTTTCTTGCACTTAATAAACTTGAACCATTGTGCCCATCTATGTTGCATATATGCTTGCGCTTTGTAAGTTGTGAATTAGCAGAACCATGCTGTCATGGGGAACACTTTCAACATTGCACTGGTACTTTGTACCTAGTTGATATCATGTTCTTTTGTCTATGGATGTCGTCGGTGTGAAATGAAAGGGGAGCTTGTAAGTCCATAGAGTTATTCATGTGTGTTAGAGAAACGCCTGGGCCGATGGTCTAATCCATGCTGACATGGTGGAAACCTGTAGCGTAACCATAACGAGCATCTATGAAGCATTCTTCTTATAAAAAAAGAGTCCGATATTGAGGAAAAAGAGAAAAAGAGAAAAAAAAGAGATTATGAAAAGAGGAAAGAGAGAAAAAAGCACCATATTCCCATGGTAAATAAGAAGATTGCTGAGATGTTTGTTGCCTGCTTGCCTTGCCATTTTGATATGGGGATTCTTCCGTATCATCGGGCAAGGGGTACCGTGTTGGCGGTTCTCTATGATACACATATGCTTATGATGACAAGAACTTACCGGTGACTAAACTTGAGCAGCATGAGGAACGACCCTCGTATTCAAGGGACATGAGATTCTCAATTTACAACTTGTCAAGCATATCCTCATATTTGATCACTTTAACCTTAACCACCTAAAGATGCCTATGATAGAGGCAATGGGAGCTGAAATCTAGTAAGTACCATAATTTTTGGGAGCTCTTTATGAGACTTGTAATCCCTGGTTCCCTCTGCGAAGGGCCTTTCTTTTACTTTTTAGTTGAGTCAGTAAACCTACTCCCTTCTATCTCAGCAAGTATTTTGAGTTGTTGTGTTTCATTCATTCATTTGATGATTTATTCAATCATGTTTCTTATGTTCCTTGTTTTGCACATTGCTCTTATCTTGATGTTTACTACTTTGAAAGCTATCATTGAAAACCAGTTATTTGTGAACTCCAGCAATTTATCAACTATTCTTCGACCAAGAGCTAAGTTTGCCATTACCAATTATGATTTATTTTATGTATCTTTATTGTGTTTCCTTTACTCATTGCAAGTTGAGTTATATAATAGTGAGTTGTCTTCTATTATGATCTATGTACTGATGAATGTGATGCTTATTGTTCGTATTCTTTTATCGAGTCTTCACTCCATAAACCTGAGGCCATGTTTATTGAGCTCAGTTTTGCTTGGGGACAAGCGAAGTCTAAGCTTGGGGGGAGTTGATATGTCCATTTTGCATCACTATTCTATGTCATAATTCACTGTTATTCATTGATATATTTCATATTGAGAGGTGATACTTATGTTATTTCATCTGTTTTTGCATGGTTGATGACTTTTGGAGCATGGACCGCTGCAGTCAGGATTCTGATGGAAAAGGTGCTGTTTGGAGGCAAAATTCGCGAAGATCAAAAAATCCGGGAAAATATACGGAAAATCCTATTTTTCCAGAAGACGAAGGAAGCCAGAAGGAGGGCTGGAGATGGGCCACAGGGGGCCCACACCACCCCCTGGCGCGGGCCAGCCTAGGCCGCGCCACCAGGTGGTGTGGCCGCCCTGGTCCACCCCTGGCATTCCCCTCTGGCGTATATTATCCTCCCGAAACCCTAAGACTCGGGGAGCGACCACAGAAAGATTCTGCCGCCTCTACATGGCGGAAAACACCGAGAGAGAAAGATATCTCGGCGGGCCAGTTTACGCCGGGGAATTCCTTCCCGGAGAGGGGAGATCATCGCCATCAACACCACCATCAAGCTGGACTTCATCGGGATCATCATCATCATCACCACCATCATAACCATCAGCACCCTCATCACCATCTCCATATTGCTATAACAATTGGGTTGAATCTTGCATAGTTCATAGGGGAAACTTTCCCGGTGTTGATTACTCTTTGTAGTTGATGCTATTGAGTGAACCATTGAATTATTGTCTATGTTCAGATTGTTATACATCATTATTCCATCTCTGATCATGATCCATATGATGTCTTGTGAGTAGTTCGTTTTGTTCTTGAGGACATGGGAGAAGTCATGTTGTTAGTAGTGGAATTGTGTTGAGAAAGATTCAATAGTTTGATATTTAAGTTGTGGTGTACTTATTCTAGTGGTGTCATGTGAATGTCGACTACATGACACTTCACCTATATGGGCCTAGGGGAATGCATTGTGTATTTGGCTACTAATCGTAGGGGTTCCCAGAGTGACAGAAACCTGAACCCCCGTTAGGAAACTATTGCACAAGGGATGTAAGGGTCTTAGAGTTTAAAGCTGTGGTTAGGTTTCTACCTTAATTACTTTCTTGTACTTACGGATGTTTGCAAGGGGTATAATCACAAGTATGTATTAGTCCTAGGAAGGTCGGTACATTAGCACAGGTTCACCCACACAACACTTAGCAAGCTAAAGAAGATTAATCAACTATATAAAGCGAAAGCACTTGATAGTCTTCCCATGTGTCCTCGAGAACATTTGGCCATCTTAAGTAATACAACCGGCTTGTCCTTTGCTACATAAAGGATTGGGCCACTTGCTTCATTTATTCCTACTGTCTTTGGTTTACTCGTACTTCGTTTACTTGCTTTATCAAAACCCCCTAAAAATACGTTTGCTAAGTATTTGCAGAGAATTTCTGATCCATACCACTAGCCAGGACCTTCTGCTCCTCGTTAGGTTCGACACTCCTACATATCGAAAATACTGCGATACACCCCCTATACTTGTGGGTCATCAGACGCGTCCTCAAAGGATGTAGAGCAGAAAGACAGAAACACTGAAACAAAGACAGAACCAGCAAAGGGGAGCCGTCGCTGGATCCATCGTCGGGATCTCTATGTTCTCCAACATCTCTGGCTTCATCACCATGATGAAGAGGGAGTAGTCCACCTCTAGACTATGAGTGTGTGGCAGTAACTTGATCTATTTCTCTCTTGATCTATCATTGTTCTAGTACCATATGAGAGCTACCCAACATGATTATGTTCATCTATGTAATTTCTATGTGGTCAATCTTTATTCTATGAATTGATATTTGACATTTAAATTCTATCATGTGTGAGATGTATCGGTAGATGTATATTATGTACCCTGTTCTTAAGTACTTATTTTGATCCAACATGTATGTGTGTGTGGGAGGGGAGTGTGCATTAGTTGGAGTAACATGGTGGTGGTGATTGGATAGTGACAGATCCACTGTGGTTTTTACCTTTATTTTGTTTCCTCACTAGGTATTAAGTGAGTGCATATGTTATTATCATTTAGTGATAGCCTAGATGACCTTGTTTGTTTAAGGTAGCACATTTTTTATTCAAACATCATGTCAAAGTGTCTAAGGCTACACTCTGTTTATTCTTATTTCTAGATTGCATGGAGTTTTCTCTTTCTAGAGGAGTATAAGTGCGATGTGTGTTGCATCATTTTTAAAATTGGATGTGATGCCCATACGAATGCTTATCATACACATAATTAAGTTTCATCAATATTGTATTGGTTATGAATTGTTTTATGTCCACTATACTTTATGAGAGAATAGATAAGTGAATCCATGAAACCCGGTCCAACTTTTATTATAATAATCAAATTTCTATTTACTTTCATTGCTTTTATATTTGTTGCATCAATTTAATATTAAAACACAAAAACACTTTTACTATTAGCAAACACAAACAAAAACCCAAAAGACCTATACCTTATTATTTTTTACTTTTTTCTAGTTATAAATTGTTTTTACTTTTATTTATTCATAGTTTATTTCAGTTTTACTACTATAAAACCTTGTGCTTGACAACCACACGGTGGAGTTAGGGACACAAGGCAAATACTTTGTTTTGTAGTTTTCTTGAAGAAGAAAATAGGAGAAGTCTCTAAGCCAATTCCCCGAGAATTTGATATAAACCCTCGAGTCACCCTTGTGGGGAAAAGAAACTTGCTACAACACTCTACACTTGGAGTCCCAATGAGTTAGTACACACAGAGTTGTTGCCATCACCACACCACCAACACCATCACCATCTTTATTGACACTGCTCATTCTTCCTTCCCATCATGGTCTCCATGATGAGTTGTAACATGGCTTGAACCTCCTTTTAATGTTATGATGATTACTTGAGTATTTGTGGATTACCTGGTTATCTAGTATCTATGGTTATGTCTATTCAATAATCATGTTATGTTATTTCCTTATTGATTGGAGATGTCGAATCCATTGGTGTAGTTGGAGACATTAACTCCTCAAGTACATACATGAATTATATGGGTATTTTTTGCGAAGCATTTGACCTTCGAGTGACACGATGGATATCTCTTGAGACATGCATATATGTAGAAGCACATTTGTCCTTAAACCTTATTGCCTTGGATCCGGTCATTGTGATATTAAATATCTTGTATTGTCGTGGTAGTGTGTAATGGGAGGAGGAAAATTGATTTGTATTATGCCACTTGGACAGTTGAGAGATAATGGTATGTGAGGGACCATCCATTGTGTCGTAAACAACTCCATAACATCTAGAGACTCACACCCGTACACCCCTTTACTTGGGAGTCATAGAATTACCTTTCGCATTGCATTCACATCTTTAGTGTTTACTTTCTGCTCTAGTTTACTTCTAGTTCTAGTAGTACTTTTTTATAAATCCCTCCCGTTAATTACCGTATTACCTAGCAACTTATACAGTATGCTATTTCTAAACTATGATTTGGGTGCGAACGTGATTGCACTAACGACGTAGCCGCGTGGTTGTGTGGTTTCTATTTTGCAAAGCTTCCAATGGACGATATAGAATGGGAGAATATTTGTCACTACAAGTACTACAATAACCTTATTATTGATGCAGGATAACAAGCCATCAAAGATCTCACAAGAAATTGGCTTCAAATCGATCTAGATGTCGCAAAGTACCGAACTGAGTTTTAGATCTTTCTGTATGAGAGATAGAGCATAAGGGTAGGTCAAGTGACAAGTTCCTAGGATACCCGATACCCACAAGAGAATAAAGTCATGGCTTGCTGCCAAGACTAGCTAGAGACCGTCACCTCAGTCGGCTACCGCTAGGACATGCCAGTTTTCCAATGTCCATGCTCCTGTCATGAGCTAACATAGCAGAGTTGGCAGCCGTGATGGCTCGGTATGGCCGTCTACGTGATGTGATGGATGAGATCCTCGTTGACCTCATCCCGCCCCTAGAAATCCAGGACTACGCAGTGTACCCGAATGCCTCCAAGTCATCGTATGCCGCCTGTCATAGTGCGTGGTGGCTTGCCGCATACGGACACGGCATCCGGCGTAAGCAAAAGTATACAAGACACCTTATGTCTTGTACAATAGGGACAAGTCCCCATGGCCACCCATGCGGTGAAGCCATGGCACTCCCAATAAAAGGCAAAGGCACCTCCCACTGGAGGGGGCTGAATCATTTGACAATTCACCACATACGCGAGCTGCCTCTCCCCTAGGAAAGGAGATCCGCAGCCTGCCAGCTTATGTGAAGCTGGCCACCCCATTAACATGCATCGAGCACTTCGCACTCCGATCAATACAAACACATAGGAAGTAAGGCTGTTACCATCGATTTATTCCTAGGGCTTGAACCTGTATAACTCGTGTGTGTCCGTGGCCACAATTTCCAACCTAAATACAAATTTACTACCAGAAAATCCAAACCCTGACACCAAGAAAGCTCTCTCGTCTCTTAGGAAATCACTCCAACTTCTATCATGGTGATCAGTGGCTATTTAAAGGCAAAAGAAAAAATATGACTGTTACAGTGGAAAAAACTAGTTTTATAGTACTAAATGGTCAAACCTAGAAGTACCAGACATGTGCATCATTTGAATTCGAGAGCAGGAAAATTGGATCTCAGAGGTACAAGAGCTGAAGAACACAAAAGCTGAGAGGTTCTGATCCATAAAAAACGGCTTAGTTTTCGTTCCAAAAAATGACTTCATCCCAAAATTGTGAGTGCTGGGAGGTAACGGATGATAATCACCTCAGTAATAGCAGATCGAACGGAACACTCTCATAGTTGAATTTGGAGAAAAAACTGCTAACTTTCTACTCGGAGGTGTCAGATGGATTCGACCTGGAAGTGAACCGACACTATACAAAAACTTTCATTAATAGAGTTTTATGAAGGCTAAGAGGTTCCGGTTGTATTACCCTTGGTAGTACCAACAGAAACAACGAATTGACATAAAATTAGGCCTCTGCCCGTCTCTCAGACCCACGTGGTCAGAGGTACCGAGATGGAAACATCCGGAGTTACCTAGAAAGTTTAAAAGGTGAGTTTTGAGTTTTTTCAGTAGATTTTGAAGGCAAACTTTGTGGGAAATTTGTGGATATCCTTTTTTCCTTATGCCTTTTCAGGTGACACTTTTGATAGTAAGGCATACCTATGACTCAAGAATAAAAATTACATTGCATATGAACCTATACATTTTTCTAAATTTTGAAGGGTCGCCAAACATGATCCACTTTTGCAATACCAATGATTACAGAATGTATAGAATAACTGATCATGGCTTGATCGTAGTGAACTAAAATCTACAAACATTTCAATAAAATTGATTAGTTTCCTAACTGTCTTGTCATGAATCATCCAAACACCATTTGGGATCCAAGATGCGCTTTCATTGGGTTCCTGGGAGCGATACGGGAGAGAACAAATGTTCTGGATTAAAGATATCAAACTTTTTAGTTTCATTTGAACTGTCTTTTGGTTCGTTATGTAGACTCAGTGATCAATGTATATGCACTTTTTACTGCAGCTCGGGTGAGCCAAGTGAAATAACACCAAAACTTCAGGTCATGTAAGAATTTGGACGGGTCCCTTGGTCCTACTGTATTTACTCGTTGCTCAAATATTTTGTCGCATTTTGCACATGGAAATTTCCACATGCAGCATATTGTATTTTTTTGTGGAACTCATGATGGAACAGCTTGTAATCCCTCAAGCTTATTATGATCTGGTTTGACCCGAAAAAAAAAACTAGAGTGATTTGAAATATTGGATGATTTCTCATTCTGTACATTTTCCCGCCCTCAGAACGAGACGATTAGTCCACTCGGTCACGATGTCGCGCTCTACATTTATCTGGAGGTTGGCCTTAATTGTGCCGCCGCGCACATGCATATGAGCTCTGCAATAACTTGCAAACCGGGGAGGCGGAGCAGTACAGCGATGGAACTCCTACAGCTATCCAACTCGCTACAGGTTCCAGCTTCTAATGTGAACCGAACAGCCTTTTGAGTAGGTAGTCTGCATGCTTAACCTTGGTCCGTGGTATATACACAGTACACTGCGCGCACTGAGAACCAGGCCACAATTCAGTTCGCGCGAAGGCAACTCCGCGCCAAACGTGCCGGCTTCGGTAGACATAGTGGTTTCAGTTCTGCCACCGACACATCGCGCGATCAGAGCAATGGCAGGTCCGCCGAGCGGCAGCCGCCTCGCTCTATTCTGCGCCTTGGCCGCCTCCTGCATTGCGCTCGCGGCGCGCACCTCCGACGCCACCGGGCGGGACGCCGGCGTCGGCGTGGACAAGCACCCCATCAGGTATGCAGCGCCTCCGCCGCCGACGATGCCGTCCGAGCCGCGGGCGTGCGAGTTCGAGAACCTGCGGCTGTACAGGGCGTACCTCGTGATCCAGAAGTTCAGGCAGACGGTGACCCGCGACCCCAAGGGCGTCACCGACACCTGGAGCGGCACCGACCTCTGCGGCTCCTACAGGGGCTTCTACTGCGAGCGGCCGCGCAACGTCAGGGACCGGACCGTCGCGTCCGTCGACCTCAACGGCTACCAGCTGCACTCCGACTCCGTGCAGGGCTTCGTGGACGCGCTCCCGGACCTGGCGCTCTTCCACGCCAACTCCAACAACTTCGGCGGCGCCGTGCCCAACCTCAAGAAGCTGCAGTACTTCTACGAGCTCGACCTCAGCAACAACAAGCTCGCGCCCGCCCCGTTCCCGACCGACGTGCTGGGCCTCACCAACGCCACCTTCCTCGACATCCGGTTCAACAGCTTCTTCGGCGAGCTGCCCGAGGGGCTCTTCTCCTCGTCCACCTTCCCGCAGGTGGAGGCCATCTTCCTCAACAACAACCAGTTCTCCGGCGACCTCCCGGACAACATCGGCGACTCCCCCGTCAACTACCTCTCCCTCGCCAACAACCAGTTCACCGGGCCCATCCCGACGTCCATCGGCCGCGCCGCCGACACGCTCCTCGAGGTGCTCTTCCTCAACAACATGCTCAGCGGCTGCCTCCCCTACGAGCTCGGCCTGCTCGCCCAGGCCATGGTGATCGACGCCGGCACGAACCAGCTCACGGGGCCCATCCCGTCGTCGTACGCGTGTCTGCGGAATGTGGAGCAGCTCAACCTGGCGGACAACCTCCTCTACGGCGTGGTGCCCGACGCGCTCTGCCGCCTCGCCTACGACGGCAGCCTCGCCAACCTCACGCTCTCCGGCAACTACTTCACGTGGCTGGGGATGTCCTGCTGGGACCTCATCAACGAGGGGAAGCTCAACGTCGACCGCAACTGCATCCCGTGGGCGGCCAACCAGCGGTCGTACGAGGAGTGCGCCGAGTTCTTCCACGAGAACTGGATCAAGATGACGTGCCCCGTCAGCTTCCACGTGCCGTGCGACCACAGCAAGGGGTGGTACGGCGGTAGTGTCGACGCCGGCAGCAGGGAGGAGGCAAAGGCGGCGGAGGAGTACCAGTACCGGACCTACTCGGCGCTGAAACCGTAAGGCCAAGAGCCCCGCCGGCGAGGGCACGCTCGTACGTACAGGGTGTTAAAAAGGGAGAAAGCACTGCCCGTCTCGTGAACGTACCTAGGCGACACGGCGCAGCTGCTTCGTCGTTGCGACGGCTGGTTTGGTTGATATTGTTGTCGATCGTGTGTACTTTTCTAGTTGTACTACGTGTTTCCTTTTCCTATCCACTATTACGGCCGTACACTTAACTCAGGTGCTTTGCATGGTTACGTTTATATATACTGCCCAGCATGTCTCTCGCTCGCTATGTACGTAGTCACAGGTCACAAATCACAACTCTAAACATACTGATTTTCATTTATTGAATCATAATGATTATGGTAATGCAGATCATGCAAGCTAGGAATAACTAGGTGGTTGTGAGTCCTACCCTTGAAGACGACGTTGTGCTTGTTGTTCTTAAATTATGTTATCTTCCTATTTTTTTGGTTTTCATGTGTTATGAATCTGGGAATATGCTATACTGTTCCTGTAGAAACCGGATTTTGTAATATGTGTCAGAATGATGCATCTCTATTTGGTTGCGACTTGCGACGGGAAGGTTTTCATGATATGGTAGCGGCTGAATGGACTGCAGTGTCTAATGGTGACACACCAATACAGAAATGGCAAAATAAAACAAAAAACTTGCGTTGTTTTCTCAAAGGATGGGTGAAAATTTTAAATGGAAAATATTAAAAAGAAAAGGAAAGGTTGGTGGCCATTATCGAGGAATTGGACCTCAAGGCCGAATCATACCCTCTTAGTGTTTCCGGGAAGAAGCCATGAGAGATGCAAATGAATGTGTTAATAACTTTCCACGTGATGAGGAGACAAAATTTTCTAAACGTGCTAATGTTAAACATGTAGGGGAAGGAGGAAATAATACAAAGTACTTTCATGTAATTGCGAATGGAAAACACCGAAAGATAAAGATCTTTCATCTAATCAGCCGTAATCTGAAGAGAATGCTTTTCTGACAGCTGCTGAGAAAGAGGTTTTTGAGTCCATTTCTCGGAGAGAGAATAATAAGGCACCAGGAGCAACAGGTTCCTGCTTAGTTTTATCAGTAATTTGGGATGTCATTAAATTTGACTTGATGGCATTGTTTGTTCAACTACAAATAGGAATTTTACCCTTGCTTAAACTGAATTTTGGGGTAATCACTCTTCTTCCCAAAAATAAAATGTGTTGCAGATACAACAATATAGACCTATATATCTTTTAAATGTAAGGTTTAAGATTTGTACTAAGGTGGCTATAAATCGCATTTCTGATTTGGCTCATAAAGTGATTAGACTGACATAAACCGCCTTCATGCATGCACGTCAAATTTTGGAAGGTGTAGTTGTCTTACATGAGACTATCCATGAAATTCATCAAAAGAAGTTGGATGACATTTTGGATAAGGCGTATGATAAAGTGAAATGGCCACTCTTACAACTAAGTTCTTCGAATGAAAGGTTTGGCTCCTAGATGGTGTGATTGGATTGAGAACTTTGTGAAAGGCGGCAGCGTGGAAATAAAGGTCAACGATGAGATTGACCACTATTGTGAACCAAGGAAGAGTTTGAGACAAGTTGATCCTCTATCTCCAATCCTTTTTAACTTTGTCGTTGATATGTTGGCAATTCTTATTGCTAGAGCAAAGGAGAATGGCTAAGTTGAGAGCCTCATACCTCATTTCATAGAGGGAGAGGGGTTTGTATTTTGCAATATGTTGATGATATGATCCTTTTATGGAACATGATTTACAAAAGGTGGCCAACATGAAGCTCATTTATGAACCTTTGAACAATTCTCGGGTTTAAATTAAAATTTCATAAGAGTGAGATTTTCTGTTTTGAAAAAGCAAAAGACATAGAGCAACCGTACAAACAGATTTTGGGATGTCAGTCTAGTTCCTTCCTTTTTAGTATCTTGGCATACCTATCCATGATAGAAAACTTCGTAACTCATGGAATTCGGTGGAAAGTCGCTTTACGACCAAGTTAGGATGTTGTCAAGGCAAATTACTTTCCTATGGGAAACGACTTGTCCTCATTAATTCGGTTTTGACTAGTATGCCCATGTTTATGCTTTCTTTTTGTAAATGCTGAAGGGTGTTAGAAAGCGTATTGATTTTTAGGTCAATATTCTTCTAGAAAACCGATGACAACAATAAGTACCGTGTAACAAAAGTAACATTATTTGTCGCTCAAAGAATCAGGGCGGATTAGGCATTGAGGTGCTATAACTAAAAAATAACCTTTCACTCATTAAATGGTTGTTTAAACTACTTAATGAGAAAGGGATGTGGCAATATGTTACAAAATAAATATCTTTATAATAAAACATTATCACAATTTCAAGTGAAACCTATCTATTCCCCATTCTGGTAGGGACTTACGTGAGTTAAAACAAAGTTTTTAAGAGAGGTGTTTTTGAGGTGGGTGACAGCGCAACCAAACGCTTATGGGAGGATATTTGGCTTGGAGACACACCTCTAGCACAACAATACCCATCATTATACAACATTGCCCAAACTAAAAGTGTAGTAGTTGCAAATGTTCTCAGATAAACCCTACTAAATAAAACTGGCAACAAGTGGAACGAATGGTTACACTTATACCAGAGATTGACTATGGTACAATTATCCCAGATGCATGATGAATTTATATGGAAACTATATGTATTTAGATCTCATGAATGGTCATAGGACGTTTTGATGCAAATACTTGTGGAAATTAAAAATTCCACTCATAATAAAAATCTTCATGTGGTTCCTTAACAACAAGGTTCTATTAGAAAAGGACAATCTTGCTAAAACAAATTGGAATGCATGTCAAAACTGTTGTTTTTGTATTTTTTGCAAAACATATAAAACTTATTCCTATCATGTCCTTTTGCACATATAATCCGACTTATGATTTACTTTACTTACAATATACCACCTCCCACCAATATAACTATGTTTGGTAATTAGTTAAATGGGGTTGATAAGATAAATAAAGCTAGAATTTCTATTGGCGTTTTTGCTTTATGTTGGTCTATTTGGACATTCATGAATAATATTGTTTTTAACAAGAAGAATGAAATATTTTTTGTAGGTTATTCGCTTGGCTACCCATTGTATACAACTATGGTCCTATATTTTTATGAAGGAGCTGCCGAAACCTATGGATACTACATGCAACCGACTACTTATGGTTGCTCAAAATTTCTACTACCGGATATTGGCTGGAAGCGCACTAGTAGACTCAAGAATGAATAGCTTTAGATGCTTCTATTTTTCACATGGTTGATACATGTCTCAAGCCTATGTGGTCCATGAGTGTAATATACTGAATATGTTGAAATCTGTAATAAAAAAGGCCGCGTGCATCACTTGATGCAGAGGCCAGAGCTATGATTCTCATTTTGGAAAAAATCTTACTCCATGACATTATTAAAAAGTGGCTCGGCATATCGCCTTAAAAGTAAAAGGAAAAATCTTCAAAGGTTGGTCATCTTCTATAGACGCGCCTCAGATAGAATAATCATCTCCATCATGAACCATATTGATGTGGATGAAAATCCACTATTGAGACAATACATGATCCCACCCAAAATATGATACTCAGAGACAAAACCTTCAACAATGTATCCATAAAAAACTGTATACTTATGAAAGTATATGAAGGGATTGAGGGGATATTCTAGATCTCTTGATCAATATAGTAGAAAGGGAAGGACTCGTGCACAAATAGTATGGTGTGAAGTCCAGGAAGGAGGTCGACTAAGAGATATTTTCCTATCTTGGTTTATTAGGATCTAGAAGGAAGTGTTCACATACAAACATGTCATCGTGTACCATCAACAACCAAGCGCGATGCGTGTCAACACGTATCGTGGGAGCCTCACTAAAATCTTGACACGCAAGACAGTCCAATGGGCACATTTGTAGATCTGAAACCATGCTCGCCCGGGAGGGACCCATCAAGGTGGCACCACGACTATAGGTTTCGTCCCTAGGTCAGCCTGACCTCCCCTAGATCATCATGGGTTCACAATACTTCGGTATGAAGAACTACAAATGAACGAGAAGCAACATATAAGGGCAAGTGAACACGCAAAGTAGTAGATTGATTTGGTGTTGGTTAAATTGGCTGTCACCCCTAAGGTATATAAGGAGCGGCTGAAATTTTTGTGCAATAATTGGGCTTGGATTGTTATCCAAAACCCTAGTTGGGGTCTAATTCGGATGGTCTTGTCCGAACCTTCCTTCCATAACTGTTCGGGAAAAAATTGGTATGTACTGTCTGATCCACTTTTGAGGTAGTAAACAGGCTCGATTGAGATGACTGCTAAAGCCAAAGTGTGCCTCAAAAAATGCGAAGAACTTTGATGTTGACCACTTCTCCATCTAAGTTGATCTTGATGGATCTTCGTCCTCGTTTCTGATTTGAACTCAGACTTTGGCCAAACGGGTTTAGCTATGCTTGTCCCTTATCTTAGGTCTAGAGACCATATACTTACTCGAACAAAGATGGCACCAAAAGAGAAGTTGTTCGCCTCAAAAAGTAGAAGAACTTATGTGTAGAACACTTTCTCATATGAATCCATCTTGGCCGTCTATATTAGGCTAGGCACGTCTAGGTTAGATTAGGGGGTTTCCGTATACTCTTACAGGCTTTACTTGCGTCCAAGGAAAGATAATGTGTATGGTTAGGCGATCCCAACACCGATCAATGGTAATTTCTTCTCTAGCAGTATTTTGGCTCTCGAAGTTGCATATTAACTAGGATTTCGGTGACTCGAAAAACTAAGTTGCTTGACAAGGCGCACGACTTTCATGTTGGACACATTTTCATTTGAGGTCATCTAAAATGCATCTTAGTGGAAGCCTTCATATATCATCCTCCAAGTCTTCTCTAAGTGCTAGTACAATCGGTTATCAAGCCTGATCATGGCACGACTCGATAGGATGGGCATGGTGTCTCTTCAATAAGAAATAGTAACTCGTCAAATGATCCTCATTATTTTTAGGATACCGTTGATACATCTCAAATGTATCTACTTTTCCAAGTACTTTTCTCAATGATTTGCTCCGGAATTTCACCATACTGGGATAAAACTGCTGAATTTGACGCTGTTTTTAGCAAAATTCTTCTTTCTGTATGTTTTCACAGAAAATAAAATCGAGGAAAAGTACCACGCAAGAGGCTCTTAAGAAAAGATATTTTGCAGGAAAATCTCCAAATGGAAGTGAAGTGAATGGAAATTCGAAAGAACAAGAAAATGATGTATGTGTTTCTGATGCTGAAACTGAAGATAATAATAATGAAGATGATGATGTGGAAGTGTGTCAACCAAATGAAGAGCCACAATAAGATGAGAATAATGAATAATCTGAACCTACTGCAAGGGAATACACTCAATCTTCTAGGGATAAAAGTAAAAACGAATAAGCCTCCACTTCAATAAAAAAGGTAAGGAAAGGGATTTATGGGTGCAAAGACCCATACCATAACCTCAAGAGGTAATGAAAACTTTAGATAATGCAAGGTTTTAAAAATTCATTGAATTGATAAAAAGTTTATATTTGCAAATTCCTTTAGTTGATGCTATTAAGATTCCTCCTTATTCTAAATATATGAAAGATATTGTTACTTACAAAAGGAAAATACCCAATGAAGCTACCAGTGCCATGCTTGCTAACTATTCTTTTAAAGGAAAGCTACCCAAAAAGCATGGAGATCCAGGTATTCCAACTATTCCTTGCATAATCAAGAATACCTATGTGAAGTATGCTTTATGTGGTCTTGGAGCTAGAGTAAGTGTTATGTCTTTCTTTATTTTAAAAAAACTCAATTTAAACAAGTTAGTCCAACTGAAGTTTCACTTCAAATGGCTGATAAATCCACTACTATTCCTGTTGGTATATGTGAAGATGTTCCTATCATGATTGCTAATGTGCAGATCCCTACAGACTTTGTGATATTGGAAATGGCGGAAGATGATAACTTATCTATTATTCTTGGTAGAACTTTTCTAAATACCGCAGGGGCTATGTTTAATTGTACTGAAAGCAAAATTTCATTCAATGTAAAAGGGAAGGAGGACACTATATATTTTCCAAAGAAGAATTCTGGTGAATTACCAAAAAAAGGTGTCAATGCCATTGAACCAAGGGTGCTTATAATTGGAAACTTTAAAATACCCATTCCTCCTCCAAAGCCCAAGTATCAAACAATAATGATTGGAATAATTCAAATATATTGTGAGGTATCATGGAAATTTCTTTTATAATAATAATTGAATCATTGTTTCTATACTTATCATGGTGACGATGAGACTTGATCAAACTCATTCTTAACATTATGATGATAAGATAATGATTTTCATTCAAATATTGCTGCAGTAGTATCAAAGTTTATTTGAAGTATTTCACTTATTTTAAGTTCCTTTAATTATTTTATGCCTATTTTCTTAGTTTTCGAGTTCTGGAAAATCCTACACAGATTTTTTTCCCAAATATTACGAGAAATATTCCCAGGTCCTTTTTCACCACAAGAGATCCATCAGGAAAAAGGATGAGGCAAAACAACAAACATGGAGGAGAAGGGACCAGGTGGCGCACCTACCTAGGCAGGGCATGCCAACCACCCTTGTGAGCCCCATAGGAGGAGTTAGGTGGCATCCAAGCTCCCAGGTCCATCCTTTCCTCTCAAAACCGGACCAGGTACCACTTGATTTTTTCTCTTGCTCCCTTGCTGCTCGATTTAGATCTCCAAGTTTGGGCATCAATTTTCAAATCCTTGTGGAGGGATTACTCCTTAGTATGTTACTCCTCCACCCATCCAATTTACTTGATATAATGATTTTCACTATGAGGAAATCACTATTCTTGGTTTCACCATTCAAGCATGACAATTCCATGGATTTGAAGTTTTTGATTTGATACGATGCATAGTCTTGCTTAGTAGCACCCCCATGAGTATTCCTAAGTAATTTTTGTTAGAGTGCTGCAAGGTTTCACTCACAATGAACAAAGGCAAATGCATCCTTGGTGGCCTAAGGGCAAGAAGGGGCCCTATCAAGGTCTCCTTTAATCATGATGAGAAACATCTATGGGAAGATGATATGATTGAAAGGGCAGAAGGATTTGACATGCACACCACAAGGTGGAAACACCCAGAAGTGCTGATGACGTTAAGCTTGGAGGAAGACTTCAATTACTTTGTAGCACAAACAAAGCTAGAAGGGTTTGCAAGGAATCCCCAAGAGACTTATGCAGAAATAAGTCATGAATTTCTCGCCGCATTCAGGTTTGTCCACACAAAGGAAAAGGTAACCAAGAGAGGTAAGGGAACCCCAAGAACCTTTGATGTTAGATTTGTGATGCAAGGAAATCGATTTATCGTGCCTTTAGAAGAATTTTGCAAGGCGTTGAAAGTGCCCAATACTGGGTTTGGGATGAAACCCCTGGTGATTCTGATGCTGATCTTCAGGCTTTCTGGAGGAGCAAAAGTGTAGACGTGACTAAGGACATTCATAGAGGAAACCTTTCACACATTCAACACCCTGGGCTTAGATGTTTTGCATTATTTATTGTTATAGGATTTCTTGTTAGGAAGAATAGCACTGCATGCACCAGTCCAGTGATATATTTGTTAAAATGTGCCATAGAAGTGCGGTGACCTAGCATACCATTGCATGATGCAGTACACTATAGTCTTTGACATAACACTAATGAAACACCATTCCACTAGTATTACATCCCTCAGAGTGGTCCAACAGAAACATCGTGGGTCCAAGACATGACTATAGATTACAAATCGACTCATTACAAAAGATCCAGATAACACTCTAAGTTATATAGAGGAAGAAAGCAACTTCTTACAAAGAAGGACCAGAAATAACAACTCATAACTTACATACTAATAAGACTAGCATCTAAACTATCTGGCTTGCAAGTGATGCTATTGTAAGGCCCTACAGAAGTAGATTCTATGGCTAGAGAGTCTACTCCTATCTAATCAGGGACTTCATCTTCACTTTAGTTGATGTATATGCGGGCTCCATTGAATTTATTGAAGAACTTGAGCTTTTGTTGATGATTCCTTTGAGCATTAGTTGGTGTTGATGATGTATTCATCAGCTTTAGAATATAGCAAGGGTTAAGAAGGTACGGTTGAGTACGAGCATACTCAGCAAGTTCACTAAAAAAGAGTGTTTGATGCACTATCTATAGCCACATGCCATAGTTCATAGGCTATGTAGTTTTTTGTAAACATTTCTTCAAAGGTCGATTTTATTCTGAAAAGCTATGTCCGTCAGCCTTCATAGGTTTACCAGAACTTCATGGAGCTCCTTTCATGCTGCATTCATAGCTCCTTCCCAGAACAGGGAGTAACATGTCACAGTTTTGTACATTCTATAGAGGTGCGTTACTTTACCCATGAGAGATCCTTATCTATGTTGCACAACCAGGTAGAAAGCTTGACCATAATTCCTTGGTATGTGGCCCGGTAATCACTCCCCTTCTTCGCAGCCCCACATGTCAACATGACTCCCCAAGCAGAAATACCTCTATCAACCCCCATATAGGTAGATATAACTTTGGTAGACCCCTTGGAGACTCTAGTGAACAGATCATGTCCTTGGAAGCCCCCAACAAAGTGGCATACCTACCATCGACAACCCCTCACGGATAATCTAGATACCAAGATAGCGAGGTATTGAGGGGTCCCACCCATGTACTGGGTCCTTGCAAGGAATCCTAGTGTCACGATATGGTCATCTGTTGACATACAAAAGGAAGAAGATCCAGCTGATTTCTCTGTCCCATTTCAGATCTCATGGTTAACGCGTATTATACAGCGCAATAATCACTAGTGACATGGGTTATTAAATCCTAGATGATATATTCTCGTGCAATGGTGGTTCCATTGCTAGTTATCATAGATTTGCTGAACACCCTAGATCTGTAACCAATAAGTTCAAGTCAATTATGAAAATAGTGTTTCCTGCCATCCTTTTCGAAATGTAGGTGATAATAATAGTAGATTTCAAATACTTGATAGAAAATAAACAAAGGACATGAGAAAGTGTGAACTTGCCTTTGTGATTACAAGATTATGCAATCATGGTCTTCGAGACAATATAAGATCCAATATTTGAAAACATCATCATTGGTCCAGTAAGGACTAATGTTTAAAGAAGCAATATGCTATTATGTATAAGTAATGCTATGCATTTTGTAAAACCTCTAAGTGAATCCCCAACACTATAAGTGAGTTGAATTTAGGTGATTTCTTTAAGATTTGGTGTATCTTCAAGTTTACTTCACAAGTAATTATCTACAAGAAACTTAAGACTAACATGCATGATAGAAAAGTAAAGTATAACAACAACACATGATTAGGGTTAATTGATATCATGTACTATTATGAAAGTCCTTGTTTTAAGTTGTTAAGAGTTGAAAGAAACTATTATAGTATTGTTGTTTGAAGTGGCAAAAGAATAACATTTAAAAAAATATTGTTTATGTCAATTTAATCAACTCTGAAGATTACTAGGATTAAAATTATGATTTTGATAAAGTACAAATGATCTTGAGTTACTATACTTCTAGTTTAATTATATATTAGACCAAAGTTAACTATAAAAATATAAATGGTTTAAGACATAAGGTTTATGGTATTACCAAGTTCTAGGGTTTTCTAAGCATAATCAAAGGTGTGAGATCGTTCACTTCCAATATAAGTGAATAATGAGTTCAAGATTTGTTTTTCCAGTACAATCTTAAAATTAAGATGTGTCTTATTAATGAAAGCATAATTAGATGATCTCATTAATTTATTAGGATTTGAAGTATTTGTACAAACTTAAGAGTCAATTCTATTGCTTAAAGAAATAGCTTTTTATAAGTTCTACATGTTTTAACCTTAAAGAATTACATTCTATGTTTCAATAAATTCCAAGTAATCAATTAAATTTAATATGGATTTATTTTGATTTACAAATGATAAGAGAAAATATCTCTATTATATTTTAATAAAAGAAAAGGACTATAAAGTTAATTATAACAATTATTTGTTTAAAAATCCTAAAATGACTTGGAATTTCATAATTGTCATTTTTATGAAATAATAGATTTATTTGTATACACAAAATTGTTTTTTATTGATTTTTTGGACTTTTATTTATTTTGTTATATTTTATGGAGGATTTTATCTGCTTTAATGATTTATTTATATTTTATTTACTTAAACAGGTAATTTTATATTTTTCCTAAGTAGAGATTATTTTTATCATTATTTTGATATATTATATGTAATTTTAGGATTTTTCTAGAGCTAAAAGTATTTATAGATTATTTATTTTGATTACTTATTTTTCCTTTTTAATCCGGAAATACATTTGTGCTTGTACACATGGGTATAGGACCTATCTATCCATTGAGAAGCTAGCAAATGCTTTGAGATCCACAAATAATTATTGTGAGAGAGGTGATTTCTTTAGAATTTCCGCATTTCAATAGAAGTTGTCAGACATGTGAATTGCGGGAAAGCAAGCTGGTCCACCTGAGCAGACAAGACGTAAAAGCAGACATTCCAGGATTCCTGGAAAAAAGAACCTGTAGGTACTAGCTCTCTTTCCTTTTTCGATGGACAACACCATGCGCCCCACCCAACACGGCCACACCCATGCCTGCATGCCTCTTTTCTTTCTCCTCCAGCAGTCTTCTCCTCTACTCCCTTCGTGTGATATTTTTCCAACGTGCTCATGCTAGCGACAACATGATAATTTTCCAATGTTTTTCTACCAGCATATATATGTAGTTCAGGTCGACGATCACCGCCTCCGTCTTCTCTCCTAATTGGCAAAGTACAATTAAGATGTCACAGCAACACATTCCCCGGGGTACAATCTGCAGCTGCGAAGATCCTCTCGGCATGCCACCGCATCATGTTGTGGGCCATGGGCGCCAGCCACGCCAGCGTCTTCTCCAGCTTCTCCCGCCAGTCGTACGTGAGAAACACGTCCTAGAACACCAACGCCCTGTACTGACGTAACTTCTCAGGATATTTCTTAGTGATGAGACCCTCATGCTCGACGCAAGAATATGGTTTCTGGTACAGGTCCTCCCAGGCCTCCCCGTCGACGAGGTGCTAGAACTGAAGCAGCTTCCCGATGATGTTGGCGTAATGCAGCCCGAGCGCCGAGCTGCATATCAGGGAGTGACGCTCTGGTTTGCTACTCCTGATTAAGGCCGAATGCTCGGCGGTGACCGAGGCAGGAGAAAAGCCACATGCTATGGTCGGTGGCGGCGTTCGAGGAGGAGGACGAGGCCGAGCATGAGGTGTTAGCGTTTACTTGTCCAGCCCAGCACTCAGCCTACATTCTGTACGTTCATGTGCTCACGGCCTAATTATAAGAAGAGAGTCCACTCCATCCCAAAAACCCGGACTGAAAGGAGGAAGGAATCTCTCCCTTATAAGCTGGGTGTGGCCTCCTTTCGTAGGCGAGGTGGGACTAAACTTCGTGTAGCCTCACCGGTCAACAGCAGCCTAACATCCCATCCTCCTGAGAAGCCCCTCAGGAAGGCATGGCGATCGCTAGCTCTGATACCAGATGTTAGCGTCCATTTGGCCCAGCCCAACACTTAGCCTACGTTCTGGACGTTCATGCGCTCACGGCCCAATTATAATAAGAGAGCCCACTCCATCCCAAGAGCCTTCCTGAGGGGCTTCTCAGGGGGATGGGATGTTAGGCTGCTGTTGACCGGTGAGGCTACACGAAGTTTAGTCCCACCTCGCCTACGGAAGGAGGCCACACCCACCTTATAAGGGAGAGATTTCTTCCTCCTTTCAGTCCAGACTTTTGGGATGGAGTGAGCTTTCTTCTTATAGTTGGCATGTGAGCGCATGAACGTCCAGAACGTAGGTTGAGTGCTGGGCTGGGCCAAGTAGACGCTAACATCTGGTATCAGAGCTAGCGATCGCCATGCCTTCCTGAGGGGCTTCTCAGGGGGATGGGATGTTAGGCTGCTGTTGACCGGTGAGGCTACACGAAGTTTAGTCCCACCACGCCTACGGAAGGAGGCCACACCCAGCTTATAAGGGAGAGATTCCTTCCTCCTTTCAGTCCGGGCTTTTGGGATGGAGTGGGCTTTCTTCTTATAGTTGGGCTATGAGCGCATGAACGTCCAGAACGTAGGCTGAGTGCTGGGCTGGACCAAGTGGACCCTAACATGAGGTCGCCGAAGACGAGGCGGATGCGATGGTAGATGGAGCAGACGGTTCGGGCGAGCAGGAGCATGGCTTTGTCGTGGTTCCATCTCCAAAGGGAGATGTCGTATGTCCTGGCGGCGGCGCTACCTCACTAGCTAGGAGCTGGCGTGGACTACTCGAGCTCGGCAAGCGTATCCAGCTTGGTGTCAGAGAGGGAGTGATGGAGGTTGGCGGCTGGCGGCACGCGACATGGCATTGGCCACCTCGAAGGCTCGGACGACAGGGTGCCCACCATTCCACCGCCACCATCCTCTAGCACTGCACTTCTTGGTTCACCGTCCCATTAGCATGGATGGTGGGGCAGAAAAAATCGGGGGTTCGCCGATGGATAGAGAGTGAATCTAGATGGGATGAGCTTCAGGAGAGGAGGAGAAATAATGGTGTCCATGGCGGTGCTCTGTTCCGTAAAAAAACCTGCAGACTTGACCTCTCCCTAGTAGCTAGAATGGGCATTGGCCAAAAGGGCTACAAAAGATGCTGCGGCATGCGGGATGCTAGGAGGAAAAGAAGGAGAAAAGCAGCAGTTGATTTGTCAACACCCGGTTTTTTAATCCCAAATGCCTGTTATGTCATACATCGCAATCCCAGGATTACCATTTTTGCGAGACATAACATATTGGATATCACAGTACATCATCCATTACAAACTATAATAAGGTCTTACACAAATAAAGGATCTCATGATCCAGTCTTAATACAACAAGAAGCGGAATAAATAATAAGCGTAGCGGTGGGGTCCATCTTCAGAGTCACAGGCAATACTGACGATGGAAGATAGTCCTAGTTATCGTAGCCGTCCTGCTGTCCTTCATCTTGGTAGTCTCCTTCATAGTCTGGCCATAGGAATAGCTAGGGACAAAAGCCATGAGTACTCTTTAAGTACTCGCAAACTATCACTAACAAGTAAGGTAGTTCTAGTGGGAAAATGCTAAACTCTAAGTTGATTTGTAAAGTTAAGTTTGAAACCTAAGCTGAGTTCTGAAACAAAGAAAGATAAAACAAGGTTCTAGAATCACTTAAGTTGGGAAGCTAGTGTCATAGTCACAACCCTGTTGTGGTCAAGTCAAGATTCATCATTCATTTCATAAGTCATTTTGAAAATATCTGATAACGAAACAGTATGGCCAATCCAACTGTCCATAACCACGGATGCGGCTATTTGAATAGTTTGACACTCTACAGAGGTGGTACACTTTCACCACAAGATTCGATACATCTGTTAGGGATAACCCTGAATCATCATACTTAGTATGCAGATAATCAAACATAACCTTTCCTTTACACACCCTAGTATAAGCACCTCTCCTATGAGCATGGCCTCCCAACCATGACCATCTGTCATCTTGGGCACTGCATAGGTGGACAACATTGAGAGGTAGCCTCAGCTCAAACCTCTCCCGCGAGGGAACTAATACTAATGCATATAAACTTCCGGCTAAGCCTTACCCAATTCAGGTATTGTGGTTGTACGGTAAAATTTGGAATGGTATCGCATCTGAATCCAACCATCAACTTTTGTAAAAGGGCTAAGGCTCATGCCTCAACATTTTCATCATCATAAACCATTTGTGTTTCTCAACACATGTCAAAACATCTCAATAGAATGACTCATCATTCCAAGGTTTTCACAATTCATTTTCACCAAGTGTTCCCATCTAAAGTGACTCAAGTTTTGATTTAGCTCTAAGCTACTAAGTTAAGAGTGTTCACTAAGGTGGGACGCTAATCTCAATCTCATGCCATAGAATGACATCTAAGGTTATCTAGATAGGTCAAGTTTTATACTCTTTATGCTACCTTCGAACAAGTAAAGGACTTTGGTAAAGTAAAGAAGTTAAAGCTTGGAAATAAAACTTGGAAAGGGGTATAAGTCCAATTGGTATAACCAAAGCATGTCTAATGTCTTTGCTTAGGTTATCTAGGTTGCAAGGGTTAGCTTGCATTGTTAATGATGGCTTGCTTAGTGCTAGCTTGATAACAGTAGCTTGCCTTGTGCAGTGCAGTGGTTGAAGTTTTCTTCCTCCTCCTCTTGGTAGAACTCCTCCTTCTCGTAAGCTTGGTCGGTACTATCGTCTATAAATACATACGGGATACACAATCACCAAACAAAGCTTAACTAGTCTACTTAGCACAGTGAGGAACACATTTGATGATCTATTATCATCACAAGCATCACAAGGTTTAATTGAACTAGCTTCAATCTTTTTATTTGAGAAAAGTAATTTCTACTCATTGAAATTAACTAAGATTTAATATTCTCCAATTAAAATATGGGATCATGTGGACACATGTCATCACCACATATTCTAACATATGGTAATGTGATTTAAGGGTTGGGTCACATTTTAAATAAGTTTAAGTTTAATATTTAATGATTTAAAGTGACTACAAATGCCTATATAGCATTATTTTGGTACTAGTCCAAAGTCACTGCATGTAAACCTTAATATTATTATATATTCAGATAGGTATGGTTAAATGTGATTTTTGAGAGTTGGAATCAACTCAAAAGCTATTATGGTTGATTTTATAAAAATGTTTGAATGTGCAAATGCTTCTGTATTGTTATTTTAACTAGGAGAGATCTCTAACTCTAAATGAATTAAATCCAACTGGCTTGGATAGATATTTTCAGAAGCTTTCCAACAAAATTGGAATCACTCAATTTGGCTCAGTAAAACTTCCTGAATTGATTTTTAAACTAAGGGACATAATTGAGTTTAAACCTAAATAGAAAAATCTATATTTGAATTAACTGGGTCGCGCGGGAAAGGAAATGGGCTGGCCCAGTGGCGCTCCACGGCGCAGAGGGTGGCTGACAGGTTGGTCCCGCTTGTCAGCGACACATAAAACCCGAAACGGTATGGGACGATCTGGGCGCTACAATTAGAAACTAGATCAACGGCTCACAGTCGTCATCAACGACGGACTCGTCGCCAGCGAACCCTAATAAGCGGCGGGGGGTCTCTTGGGGCGTGCAGGCTCCAGCTAGTGCGGCGAGGCGGGCAAACGAACTGGACGGCGACAGCGGACTCAGGCGAGGTCACGGCAGGGGCTGCGGTGGACGGAATCGACGGTAGCGACTCCTTCTCTGTAGCGGGCTCCTCCGGTGCAATTCCGGCGAACTATGGCTCGAGCAGCTCTGGCGAGATGTGGGGAAGGATCAGTGGTGAGAGGGGAGTTGAGTGGTGCGAAGAAATGGTGCTGGGGAGGGCTCCTTATATAGGCTCGACGAGGGGACCGAGGGGGCGACAGCAAGCTCGTCGGTGACGATGATACAGGGTGCTATCGGCATGGGCGGCATAGGCGGATGGTGGCTTGCCTCCTAGCGGTGCTCTATGGCTTAATGGCGTGGCTAGGGGCGGTGGCATGTGGTCGGGAGCGTTGCGCGCTCTAGGAGACAGAGGCGGTGCTCGACGTGGCGCTCGGTGACTATGGGTCGTGCGGCGGTGCACGACCATGTCTGGCGGGGTGTTGGGGTCGAGGCGGAGCAGCGTGCGCGATCTGCGGTCAAGGCGCGGTCTACTGCTGCGTTGGCAAGGTTGTCCGGCGAGCATGGCGTCAGGGCGGCATGGCACTAGCGCCAGGGGCTAGAGATAGGGTTGGTTTTGGTCTGTTTGGACTTGGGGGAGACAAGGATGATCAATGCACACCAAATGGCTCGACAAGATTTGATCAAAAACGGTAATAGTTAGGCTAATTTGATTCTGTCTGCAACCTGTTCGATCAAATGGCCGCAAGAGAAAAATGTTTGAATTTTGGGCTGATTTTTGGTGGAGTGTTGTATCTTATGCTTGAGCTTCTAGGTGTGCCTGGGTTTTGAAAGTGGAGTTCATTTGAGTGGTTTTTGAATAAGTGTGATCTATACATATGAACTACATTCAAATTTCAATTGTCATTTAAATTTAGTGTTTGAAAGTTTTTGGGGTGAAACAAAGTGGGCCTTGGTACATCACTACTTGTACTAGCAAGGGGTGCAAAGAACCACAATTGTTTCTGTTAAGATTTGAGTTCTAGGAATGGCCAAAGTAGGCATGGTGATTAAAATGGCAAAAGTGACCATTTGCTTAGTTTATTATTTTTGATTTGTTTTTCTTTGGGATTTGTTTGGGAAAGATCTAGATGATGTTTAATTTACCTTAGAATCATTTTACAACCAATGGATCACTTAATCATGGCAATTCAAAACAACTCCTATTTAAATGCACACACATATGAATACTTAATCATTTTAAATGGAAAAAGTTTTTGTTAACCCTAAATTAGATAGGTTTGATCTTGATTAACCTTGGATTAGAGTTTTGGGATGTTATAAACCTTCCCCCTTTAAACAAAATCTCGTCCCGAGATTTACGAAAGAAAACTAGGAACTACAGAGATCTGGGAACTCGGTCCTAATGTAATCTTCTCGCTCCCAAGTGGCTTCTTCTTCGGTATGGTTGCTCCATTGAATCTTGAGAAACTTGATACTCCTGGTCCTGGTGGTTCTCTAGGCTTCCTCTAGGATATGGATGGGCACTTCACGATACGTCAGGTCCTTGTTGATATCAACACCTCGGTGATCGATATTCTTGAAAACTTCGGTCTTCTCGGGCACTTCTAGGCATTTGCGAAGTAACGATATATGGAACACATTGTGGATGGCTGACATCTCCTCTGGTAGTTCTAGTTGATACGATACTTCTCCTCGATGGTTCAGAATTTTGAAAGGCACGATATATCTAGGGGCTAATTTTCCTTTCAGACTAAAACGCTGGGTTCCCTTCAATTGTGAAACCTTGAGATATACAAAATCTCCGACATTGAAAGTCAGGTCTCTTCTTCTCTTGTCAGCATAACTCTTCTGTCTGGATTGGGCGGTCTTGAGGTGCTCACGGACTTTGTGAACCTTCTCTTCAGCTTCTCGGATAATGTCGGGTCCAAAGATCTGACTCTCTCCTACTTGCGACCAATTCAAAGGGGTGCGACACTTCCTTCCGTTATAGGAACTCAAATGGTGCCATTTGCAAACTAGCTTGATAACTGTTGTTATATGAGAATTCTGTGAAAGGCAGGCAGTCTTCCCATTTTGATCCGCACTCTAACACACAAGCTCTTAACATATCTTCTAAGATCTAGTTGACTCTTTCAGTCTGTCCATCAGTTTGCGGGTGATAAGCGGTGCTGAAATTCAACTTGGTTCCTAATCCTTCCTAGACTTTCTGCCAAAATCTCGAGGTAAACTGGATTCCTCGATATGATACTATGGTCTTGGGGGTTCCATGCAGAATAACAATTCTAGCAATATACAGCTCTGCTAGTTTCGAACTCTGGTAAGTTGTCTTGACATGTATAAAGTGAGCTACCTTGGACAGTCTATCAACAATGACCCAGATTGAGTCATTTCCCCTACTAGAACTAGGCAAACCGGTGATAAAGTCCATTCCGATGGAATCCCATTTCCATTCTGGAATCTGCAATGATTGCAACAGTCCTGCGGGTCTCTGATGTTCCGCTTTGACTCTTTGACAGATGTCACACTTGGCGATGTAGCTCCCGATTTCTCTCTTCATCTTGTGCCACCAAAATTGCTCTTTCAAATCTTGATACATATTCGTTCCTCCGGGGTGGATAGAATAAAGAGTATCATGAGCTTCCTGCATGATAACTTGCTTCAGCTCCGGATCTGCTGGCACATAGATACGTCCTTTGTACCACAGAACTCCTTCTTCGTCTTCGGTGAATCCAGGTACCTTTCCTGTACCAATACGATGTTTGATTCTGTCGATACTTTCATTTCCCTTCTGGGCTTCCTTGATTTGGCTAATCAAAGTGGGTTGAAGTTCAATGCTAGCTAAGAATCCTTTGCTAACTAGCTCAGTTCTGAACTGCTCCAACTGCTCATACAAACTTGGTTGTTTATCCTTGATCATAGTGTTTAGCCTACACGACAATCTGCTAAGAGCATACCCTACCACATTGGCTTTGCCGGGGTGATAGTGAATGTCAAGGTCATAATCCTTGATTAACTCTATCCATCTCCTTTGCCTCATATTCAGCTCCTTCTAAGTGAAAATATACTTCAAGCTTTTGTGATCCGAGTAAATCTCACAGCGATTACCCATCAGATAATGACGCCATGTCTTCAATGCCAAAACTACGGCTTCTAACTCAAGATCATGGGTCGAATAGTTCTGCTCATGCTGCTTCAGTTGTCGAGACAGATAAGCGATGACCTTGCCTTCTTGCATCAATACACATCCGAGACCGATCTTGGATGCATCACAATACACATCAAACGGCTTCTTGATATCTGGCATGATTAATATTGGGGCTGAAATCAATCTCTTCTTCAGCTCTTGGAAACTAGCTTCACATTTGTCGGTCCATTCAAACTTCTTGTCCTTCTTCAACAATTGGGTCATGGGTCTGGCGATGCTCAAGAATCCTTCTACGAACTTGCGGTAATATCCCGCTAATCCAAGAAATGCACGAACTTGGGTTTGCGTGGTTGGGGCTTCCCATTCTTTGACATCTTTGATTTTGGCGGGATCAACAGAGACTCCTCCGACAGACACAATATGTCCTAGGAATCCTACTTCTTTTAGCCAAAACTCACATTTGCCGAACTTGGCATAGAACCGATGCTCTCTCAGGGTTTCTAGGATGATTCTCAGATGTTGCTCATGCTCTTCTTCTGACTTAGAGTAGATAAGGATATCGTCGATAAACACAACGACAAACTTATCTAGGAAATTCATAAAGATCTTATTCATGAGATTCATGAAATAAGCAGGGGCATTGGTTAATCCAAAAGACATAACCGTATACTCGTATAAACCATAACGAGTAGTAAAGGCGGTCTTCGGAATATCCGTTGCACGAATCTTAAGTTGGTGATAACCAGTCCTAAGATCAATCTTTGAGAATACCTGGGCACCAGTCAATTGATCAAATAGACCCTCTATATTTGGTAAAGGGTACTTATTTTTGATGGTGACATCATTCAGCTTCCTGTAATCGGTGCACAGACGCTTGCCTCCATCTTTCTTGTCGACAAATAACACTAGTGATCTCCATGGCGAGGCGCTTGGTTGAATCAAGCCTATTGCCAACATAGCATCCAACTGCTTCTTCAGTTCCACTAACTCTGAGGGGTTCATGCTATAGGGTCTCTGGGCTATGGGTCCGGTTCCGGGGATTAGTTCAATAATGAACTCAATATCCCTATCCGGGGGCATACCGGGCAATTCATCTGGGAATACGTCGGGGTATTCACAGACTACTCTGACTTGGTCAATGGTGGGCAGGGCTAGACTCTTGTTGCACTTGAATTAATGGGACAGGGTTTCAGATATATGCTCTACTGTTACTCCAGAGCTACTGGTCATGGTGATGGCTTTCTTAGCACAGTCTATCAGTCCTTTATGCTTTGACATCCAATCCATTCCTAGTACTACTTCCCATCCTTTGGTTCCAAGTACTATTAGATTAGCATAAAAATCTATTTCATGTATTCTGATAGGCACAACTTTGCATATTTTTCTAGCTTTTGTAGTTGAATCGGGGATTTGAACTATCATGACATGCTTCAAGTTGGTTGGGTGAATCTTACTAGTACATGCAAATTCTTCGGTGACAAATGAGTGCGATGCTCCAGAATAAAACAATACTCTTGCTAAAACTGAGTTGACAGAAAACATACCCAGCACTACATCTGGTGCTTCTTGGGCTTTTTCGGCGTTCATGTGGAAGAGACGACCGTTGCGGTTGTGAGGGTTCCCTGGGGAGAATCTTCTTCCTGGTTGAACACGACGCTGCTGTTGAGCTGGGGCATTCATATTTGCAGTGGCGGCAATCTTCTTGGGGCACTCATTGGAATAGTGACCCTTCACTCCACACTCGAAACAAGTTATCTAGGACTTGTCTTTAGCTGTGACGGGCACGACATTGCTTCCAGTTCTGGGTGCAGTGTTGTTGTTGTTGTTTTTGTTGCTCTTGGGAGGGGCACGGTTGAAATTGCTGGTGTTGTCGGGGTTGTTGTTGTTTCCTCCAGACTTCACATTGCCTCCGCTACGGTTGGGGTAGCTTGGGCGAGACATTGGGGGCCGGTTGTTCCTTGGTGCATATCCTGGTGAGGGGTTGGGACGGTACTTCTGGTGACTGTTGGATCCAGATTGCTGCATTATACGATGTTTGCGGTTGTCATTTGCCTGGTTAATCTTTCCTTCCATCTGAATTGCGGAGTCGACTAGCTCTTCAAGATCTTGGAAACGGATGTTGATGAGGACAGTCTACATCTCATCATGCAGTCCGTTCAAGAATCTCTCCTTCTTCTTGGCCTCCGTGTTGATCTCATCAGGTGCATACCTTGCAAGGGACAGGAATCTGTCATGGTATTCCACTACAGTCATTCTGCCTTGCTTCAACTCTCTAAATACATCCCTCATTCGGGTGACTAGACCCTACAGCACGTGGGTGCGGCTAAACTTGATTTTGAAGGCTTCACATGTCATCACTTGACCATGGTTCATTGTGCGGATACTGTTCCACCATTCTCTTGCATCTCCTACCAAATAGTGGGTGGCAAAGAGAACTTTCTCGCTGTCATCAACTCTGGCTACTTACAAATTGTTCTCCATCGTCTGCAACCAGTCATCATCATCTAATGGGTTCTCTGAAGTGCTAAAGATTTGGGGATTGGTATTCTGGAAATTTTTCAGCTTGGATCCTTGATGATCCTGATTTCCGTGCTTCTGGTTGTTGAGAGCCATCTGGGCGATCTGTTGCAGTGTTGCTAGATTAGCTTGGCGCTCTGCCTTGCTTGCCTCTCTGTCTGCAATGAGATTCTACAGGATCTGCAGCATTGGGTCTTGCGATGAGCTGCTCCCTCCTTGGTTTCCACGAGTCATCTGAAGATTGAGGTAGATAAAGGGGTAAGAGGGAAAGTTCTAAGGTTCATGATTTTGATTTCAAAGCTAAAACTTTGAGTTTGACTCAGGTTTTGCAACTAACTTCTTTTCATTCATTCAAGCAAAGCACACGATACAAACACACACACACCACAACATCAAAGGGAAAACAAATGGTTTTAAGAACCATTCTGTAGCGACGATACAATGGGACCGATACTCCTCATGCTACGATAGTGCTCTAGTGCATCTACTCATCGTCGATGAAGCCGGAGTCCTCATCGTCAGTGTAGAAGTCCACGGCATCCTCCTCCAGAAAGTCATCGTCATTGCTGAGGTAAGAATCCATATCTCCCTGGATGTCTTCACCTTCCTCTTCTTCTTCCTTTGCTGCAAACTGAGCTTCTTGCTCCTTGATGGTCTTCTCGAGGTCGGCCACCTTCTTGCAAATACGGGAGATGGTGCGATCCTTATTTTCACGCTGGAGGCAAAGAGACTGACGGTCCTTGACAAGCAGTGAGAAAGTCTGGACCTTCTGGGCAGCAATGGCACGGTTGTGGTTGGCAAACTCCCTAGCATTGTCCAATTCCTTCTGGCGATCGTACAGCAGGAAGTCAAGGTTCTCCACTTGACGCTTCAACTCCGGGTGACTTGGCATCTCCATTGGCATTCCCATGAAGTCACGTCTTGCATAGTAAGCAAAACGGGTTCCTTGGATTTGGTTGACACTGAGGGCACATAGACGTGTGAGAGCTTCATGCATTGCCCTGGCTAATCCATCTAGCCAGTTGTTCTCTCTGACTGAGAACTGGATTCTCCCGGAAGTTGGTGCTTCTATGCTTCCTCGAAGATCAGCGATGACTAGCCATTGTAAATCTCCTCCTGGGGGTCTAGGAAGTTGAGCTCCAAGAAACTCCGGATGTGGGCGTCCCAATAACTCACACAGTGAATCTAGATCCCTTTCGAAGATCAGTTGGCCTCCGTTGCCCAACTGGTAGAACTTGCTAAATTGAGTCTCCATCTACAAGAATTTAGGATGAGGAACTTAGTGAAGTGATCAAGTGTGTCAAATTTTAGGTAGTAATGTAAGAATTGGAGGCACATGAATTTTTGAGAAAGAATGAATTCCCAAGGGTAAGAGATGAAATAGTTTTTCATATTTCGGACGTTCATTCTAACTAGGGTCTCCTATGGTCAGGATGGCTCTGATACCAACTTGTCAACACCCGATTTTTTAATCCCAGATGCCTGTTATGTCATACATCGCAATCCCAGGATTACCATTTTTGCGAGACATAATAGATTGGATATCATAGTACATCATCCATTACAAACCATAATAAGGTCTTACACAAATAAAGGATCTCATGATCCAGTCTTAATACAACAAGCAGCGGAATAAATAATAAGCGTAGCGGTCGAGTCCATCTTCAGAGTCAAAGGAAATGCTAACGATGGAAGACAGTCCTAGTTATCATAGCCGTCCTGCTGTCGTTCATATTGGTAGTCTCCTTCATAGTCGGGCCATAGGAATATCCAGGGACAAAAGCCATGAGTACTCTTTAAGTAATCACAAACTATCACTAACAAGTAAGGTAGTTCTAGTGGGAAAATGCTAAACTCTAAGTTGATTTGTAAAGTTAAGTTTGAAACCTAAGCTGAGTTCTGAAACAAAGAAAGATAAAACAAGGTTCTAGAATCACTTAAGTTGGGAAGCGAGTGTCATAGTCACAACCCTGTTGTGGTCAAGTCAAGATTCATCATTCATTTCATAAGTCATTTTGAAAATATCTGACAACAAAACAGTATGGCGACTCCAATTGTCCATAACCACGAACGCGGTTATTCGAATAGTTTGACGCTCTGCAGAGGTGGTACACTTTCACCACAAGATTCGATACATCTGTCAGGGATAACCCTGAATCATCATACTTAGTATGCAGATAATCAAACATAACCTTTCCTTTACACACCCTAGTATAAGCACCTCTCCTATGAGCATGGCCTCCCAACCATGACCATCTGTCATCTTGGGCACTACATAGGTGGACAACATTGAGAGGTAGCCTCAGCTCAAACCTCTCCCACGAGGGAACTAATACTAATTCATATAAACTTCCGGCTAAGCCTTACCCAATTCAGGTATTGTGGTTGTATGGTAAAATTTGGAATGGTATCGCATCCGAATCCAACCATCGGTTTGTGTATAAGGGCTAAGGCTCATGCCTCAACATTTTCATCATCATAAACCATTTGTGTTTCTCAACACATGTCAAAACATCTCAATAGAATGACTCATCATTCCAAGGTTTTCACAATTCATTTTCACCAAGTGTTCCCATCTAAAGTGACTCGAGTTTTGATTTAGCTCTAAGCTACTAAGTTAAGAGTGTTCACTAAGGTGGGATGCTAATCTCAATCTCATGCCATAGAATGACATCTAAGGTTATCCAGATAGGTCTAGTTTTATACTCTTTATGCTACCTTCAAACAAGTAAAGGACTTTGGTAAATTAAAGAAGTTAAAGCTTGGAAATAAAACTTGGAAAGGGGTATAAGTCCAATTGGTATAACCAAAGCATGTCTAATGTCTTTGCTTAGGTTATCTAGGTTGCAAGGGTTAGCTTGCACTGTTGATGATGGCTTGCTTAGTGCTAGCTTGATAACAATAGCTTGCCTTGTGCAGTGCAGTGGTTGAAGTTTTCTTCCTCCTCTTGGTAGAACTCCTCCTCCTCGTAAGCTTGGCGGTACTATTGTCTATAAATACATACAGGATACACAATCACCAAACAAAGCTTAACTAGTCTACTTAGCACACTAAGGCACACATTTGATGATATATTATCATCACAAGCATCACAAGGTTTAATTGAACTAGCTTCAATCTTTTTATTTGAGAAAAGTATTTTCTACTCATTAAAATTAACTAAGATTTAATATTCTCCAATTAAAATATGAGATGATATGGACACATGTCATCACCACATATTCTAACATACGAGAATGTGATTTAAGGGTTGGGTCACATTTTAAATAAGTTTAAGTTTAATATTTAATGATTTAAAGTGACTAGAAATGCCTATATAGCATTATTTTGGTACTAGTCTAAAGTCACTGCATGTAAACCTTAATATTATTACATATTCAGATAGGTATGGTTAAATATGATTTTTGAGAGTTGGAATCAACTCAAAAGCTATTATGGTTGATTTTATAAAAATGTTTGAATGTGCAAATGCTTTTGTCTTGTTATTTTAACTAGGAGAGATCTCTAACTCTAAATGAATTAAATCCAGACTCGGCCTTGCGTGGCAGCATGTGGGTCGCGGTGGCGCCTTGCCGTGTCTAGTAGGGGTCTGGGTCGAGTCGGATGGCGCATGATCTGCGGTTGATGCAGCAGCGTCTTGGCGCGAGGCGCTCTAGCGCGCTCTGGTTGCGCGTAGAGAGAAAGGGTGACGATGCTGGGGAGTGGTCCAGGGGTTAGTAGTGGCCGTGGGGTGGACCGTGGGTGGCGGTGAGGTCACGCCGTGCTTCCTGGAGCGGCGGAGAGGGGCTGGCAATCTGCTGCTGTGTTGGCAAGGTTGGCCCGCGAGCATGGCGTCGGGGCAGAGAATATCATTTTGCGGCCCGAAAGTTGGGGTGTCTAGGCAACACGGTACCCGAGTTCCCTGATATCATCCGAGATGACTATAGTTGGCGTGCCAAATACTCAGAGGGTCTTTTTGGGCACGAATTCAACTTTATGTTTCAATACAAAAAATCAGGCTAACGGCCGTCAAGTTGGGCCCCCCTGTCAGTTCTCGCTGTTATGTCGCTCCTGTTGCTCCCGTCGCTTAGGTATCAATTAAGCTTACAGCGTTGGCGCCTGCATCCATTACGTGTCTTCTTCTTCCCTGGAGCGGCAATCTGTGGGGCGTCGCAGCCATGGCGTGGAGCTGGGACGTGGACGAACCTGCTCGGCCCAACTCTCCTCCCTATAGGCTTGCAGCGTTGGCGCCTCCATTACTTGTCTTCTTCCCCGGAGCGGCAATCTATGGTCGCGGCCATGGCGTAGAGCTGGGAAGTGACGAAGCTGCTCGGTCCCGCTCTCCTCCCCATCCCGAATCGGAGCTCGCCCTCACCGTGGATGCACCCATGGCACGGTCGGGGACGAGAATTGGTTCCCGGTGAGATCTATCACCTTGTCGATCATGCTCGGTTCTGTTTTGCTCCTCTAGAATCCGAGCTCGCCATCGCTGTGGTTGCACCCGCACCAATTCTGCCACCTCTGCCGAGGTCTCTGTGGTAGCTCAAGTTCTAGGGCTCTCCAAGTTCTGCCATGTTGGGCCTGTAAGTGTTGTTGTATGTTAAACTAGCAAATCTCGTTTGTTCAAATCTCTTAGGCTGTACCAACTTCATTGTGTTTAATTATGAAAGACAAAATATAAATGACTTCTCGCAATTTCTCGCATAGAAAAATGCACAGCTAATTTCATATTCTCGCAGGAACTGGCCCCACTTGTTGAACCGGCGGCACTGCCATGATCTCCACGTAACCACGGTGAGTTCTCGAACCGAAAGTTGCAGTTACCACGTTTCTTCTACAATCATTCCTCTTTCTCAGTCATTCCTCTGCAGTTTTTCCTGGGCGCTTCTTCTTCCTCTGTTCTGGAACCGTCAGTTCATCTTCTTCTTCCTCTCGAAGGCAGTTCCTTGCAGGCAGTTCCTTTCACCCATTTCCTTGCAGGCATGGACGATGGGAAACGCACAATAGAGACCCACTTGGTCCCTGCCCATGGCACCACAACTTTGATAATGGTGTACACAAATGATGAAGCGACTGTGGAGACAACTCTCGCCAGGTTTGAGCAATTGCTTGAGAAAGAGAAGCACAAGTTTGTGGGCCTAGACTTGGAGTACACCCGTGCAAATAAGCAAAAAATCCTCCATAAGAGATCGCTGTCGGGTAAATCACCATACATGAGGAGGTCCTCGTTTACCACTTCTGCAGGTATGTGAAATTTAAATTTGAGATCACCACTTCTACATCCCTTGTTCCCTTACATCCCTAGAACCATCTAAGTGCAGGAGTAAACCAACTGAGATGCGTTGTCCGGCTCTGGTCGAGTTCTTGTGTAGGAAAGGGATAACTTTCACTAGCGTGGATATCACAAATGACACAATTATGCTTTCTCATGCGTTGATAAAAATCCCAGAGGGGCACCACATCGACATCCAAAATCTGTACAAGATCAAATCATACCCAGCGAAGGATGGCATGGGTGATCTGGTAGCGGAAATCATCGATAAATCCTATGAAAAACTAATGAAATTGAAGCGACTCGATCGCGACTACTGGGAGTGGAAGCCGATGAGCCAGGCGTGCCTCGAGTATGAAGCCAGAGACGCCTACATGGCGTACGAGTTGTATAGTAAGCTCATTACCATGAAAGATGGGATGGTTAAGGGGGGTTTTTCACGAGAGAGCTATGCCCTGGTTGCAAGCTAGCCCAGGAGAAGAAGCGCGAGGAGGACAGAGAGCGGTTTCAGGACGAGCAGGGATCTTGGGACGGTGGCGACATCAAGCGGCTGAAGGGGAAGCAATTCAAGGACGACAACAAGTGGTGGTGATACATTATGTGTTTGAACTAGATTTTAGTTTCTAGTTTATTATGTGTGTGATACATTTAGTTACTTCAATACAAAATTTGAACCAATTTAACTTGTTGATGTATTTCTTGACAATTATAATATAATCGAGCACTAGAAATATTTTGTAGTGTGCATGAGCATGATCAGTAAATATAATTTAACACTAGAAACTTTAAGGCACTCCATATAAAGGAGTAGATTAATATATAAGGTTCACCAGAGACACCATGGATATATTGTCTTACATGCCACACATAGGTAATAATTAACTAGAACAAAATAAAAGCAGGGGCTATAGCAGGGGGTTTATCAGCAGGAGGCAGCGACAACCTAGTCGATGGGATACAGGCCAGTCTTGACATACTTCCGGAGGAATTTGCCATAGGCTGCGTGCCGCGCCAAGGTAATCGACCTATGGCTTCTGCCTCTGCCTCTGCCAACGCCCTCCGCGTGCTAGATCATGCTGTTGAGGTCCACGTTAATTGCTCTGCCACAGAATGGGCAAAACAGTCTCCCCCTACGGTGGAAACGGATTAGCCCATACCGTAACCGCCTCGGCACGTAGCGGCTCTTGTTGTCCCTGGATTCCTTGCTATCGTCACTTCATCATCATCCTCCTGTTGATTTTTAAGAACATAACTTAGAACTCGTACATATGATTGAATTGTATTACAACTCAAGAATTGACAACATGTATATGTAAGACAATATATCGTGGATATCAAAGATAAAGCATCTCAGCAATAGTTTGATCGGTTCATATATCATTTCATCTCAACACAATGACAAATAATTACATCAGATTGCGGCCTCATAAGTTTATTTAGGGACGGTGTGAGTGAACCAAGTAACAATTGCACAGCCTGTATTGTTGTTGTACATCGCCCCAGGTTCACTAACTCGTCCCTGAAAAATCGACACCAATGTATACGCCTCTCTTTGGGACAAATTTGAATCATTGGCCACAATAAGAAATTGAAATGTAATCGTACAAAACATTATTCAGGGATATACATAGTCAGGTACAAAAACAAGCCTAAATATTGTAATTATAAATAAAAAACCAAACAATTAATCTTCAGGTGCATGTTAAAAATACTTATGATCAAAACCATTCATATACATATGCATCATACCAATCATTAAAAGATCAGAAACAATTCAAGGATCATATATGTAGTTCCACATGAGAATAAATCTAGGGCCTCATAATTTGTTTTAGAGATGGTGTAGGCGAACCAAAGTACCAACAGCACAACCTATATTGTTTGTGTGCATTGGTGCCTTAGGTTCACCAACCCATCCCTAAAACACTACACCATCATACGTGTCTCCCCTTGAACTCTTTTGGGGAAAATTTTAATCATCGGCCTCGGTGACAAACTAAAATGTAATTCTTATACACTATGAATGCATGGAATAGATAATTTGAATATCATAGTTCTATGAATGTAGAATAAATATTGCGGCCTCATCAGTTTATTCAGGGACGGCGTGAATGAACCAAGTAACAATTGCACAGCCTATATTGTTGTTGTACATTGCCCCGAGTTCACTAACTCGTCCCTGAAAAAATCTGACACCAATGTGTCTGCCTCTCTTTTGGGGAAAATTTGAATCATTGGCCACAATAAGAAATTGAAATGTAATCGTACAAAACATTATTCAGGGATATACATAGTCAGGTACAAAAACAAGCCTAAATATTATAATTATAAATAAAAAACCAAACAATTAATCTTCAGGTGCATGTTAAAAATACTTATGATCAAAAAAATTCATATACATATGCATCATACCAATCATTAAAAGATCAGAAACAATTCAAGGATCATATATGTAGTTCCACATGAGAATAAATCTAGGGCCTCATAATTTGTTTTAGAGATGGAGTAGGCGAACCAAAGTACCGACAACACAACCTATATTGTTTGTGTGCATTGCTGCCTCAGGTTCACCGACCCATCCCTAAAACACGACACCATCATACGTGTCTCCCCTTGAACTCTTTTGGGGCAAATTTCAATCATCGGCCTCGGTGACAAACTAAAATGTATTTCTTATACACTATGAATGCATGAAATAGATAATTTGAATATCATAGTTCTATGAATGTAGAATAAAGATTGCGGCCTCATAAGTTTATTCAGGGACGGCGTGAGTGAACCAAGTAACAATTGCACTGCCTATATTGTTGTTGTACATTGCCCTAGGTTCACTAACTCGTCCCTGAAAAAATCTGACACCAATGTGTCTGCCTCTCTTTTGGGGCAAATTTGAATCATTAGCCACAATAAGAAATTGAAATGTAATCCTACAAAACATTATTCAGGGATATACATAGTCAGATACAAAAACAAGCCTAAATATTGTAATTATAAATAAAAAACCAAACAATTAATCTTCAGGTGCATGTTAAAAATACTTATGATCAAAACCATTCATATACATACGCATCATACCAATCATTAAAAGATCAGAAACAATTCAAGGATCATATATGTAGTTCTATATGAGAATAAATCTAGGGCCTCGAAATTTGTTTCAGAGATGGAGTTGGGGAACCAATGTACCAACAACACAACCTATATTGTTTGTGTGCATTGCTGCCTCAGGTTCACCAACCCATCCCTAAAACACGACACCATCATACATGTCTCCACTTGAACTCTTTTGGGGAAAATTTCAATCATCGGCCTCGGTGACAAACTAAAATGTAATTCTTATACACTATGAATGCATCGAATAGATAATTCAAATATCATAGTTCTATGAATGTAGAATAAAGATTGCAGCCTCATAAGTTTCTACAGAGATGGCGTAAGCGAACCAACTAACAATTGCACAGCTTATATTGATCTTGTACATGGCCCCAGGTTCGCTCACTCATCTCTGTAAAAATTTGACACCAATGTGTCTGCCTCTCTTTGGGGCAAATTTGAATCATTGGCCACAATAAGAAATTGAAATGTAATCGTACCAAACAATATTCAGGGATATACACATGCATCATACAACACATTCATAGATCATAAACAATACAAATATTATATATTTAGGTTCCATATGAGAGAAAAAATTAGGGCCTCATTTTTTTCAGCGATGGAGACGGAGAACCAAAATACCAACATCACAACCTATATTGTTTATGTGCATTGCTGCCTCAGGGCCACTAACCATCCCTAAGAAAACAAGACCATCAGATGCCCTTGCACTATTTTGGGGCAAAATTGAATCATTGGGCTCGAAGAATAGAAATGTAATGTTATAGGCCTGCTGTGTATCGAAATCAACACTCAACTAGCAAACTCAACTAGATGGCAGATGAGCAGATTGGGGTTTTGTGACTAGACGGATTGGGGTTTTGTGACTAGATGGCAGATGCATCAATCAACCGATCGAATCATATATATACTACCCTACTTCAAGAGCAAAAGATTCTGTACACGATTGAGCAAATCCTATGTATGAACAGTGAAAACTGCGGCTGCGACTAGAGAAGCTAGCAATGTAGTACCCTAGACTCCTCACCAGGGACCTCCTCCTCAAACTCATCATTCTCCACGATTGCGTCGAAGATTTCTTGAACGGCGATGGGGTCGTCGATGTAGATCACCAGATTGCCTCCGCTTTGCCCCCATCAGTTGCGGCGCGGCACCGACATTGGCCACCGCTACTTTCGGCGACGGCTACTACCGGCTGCTCGGCGGCGATGGCTACCACCTGCTGCTCGGCGGTGACGGCTACCAACTGCTGCTCGGCGGCGACGGCTACCACCTGCTGCTCGGCAGCGACAACTATTAGCTGGACGGATGAGTTCGCACCCTCGATGGCGCGGCGACGAGCGGCGTTCGTTCCCGGAGAAGACGCCTCCATCTGCTTGGCAACAACCGAGCCATCTTCTGCTTCGCCTTCAACTGGCTTCACCTCCGGATCTTCTCCACGCGTACGCTTCATGGCGCACCAAGGGAAGTAGGTAGTGCAAACGAGGGAGATTCGGCGCGCACGGCAGGTGTAGATTGGGGTCTTGGGACTAGACATACTAGGGGGAAATGACACGAGCTCATGGAAGAAGAAGGTCGAGGGGGGTTATAAACACCGGACCGTTTGTAGTCCTCGAGTGGACACGTGTGGTGGGCGGGGGGCTACCACGATCTCCACCCTTTTTTGGTTCCCTTTTTTTTGAAACAGCCACGATCTCCACTTTAGAGCTGCATTGAAAACACGCTCATGGCAGACCTCGATTCCACTGCATGCAAGTGGTGTGGAACTAATTTCTAGACCCGTTAGATCTACTCGAGGGGGGCCCTTGATTCATGGAATTTACTAGCGGTAGGGCCTAGTTGGAAGTGAGATTGAGAGCGCTGCGTATAAATGGGATATGTCTGATTAAAATCAAGTGGTAATAAATTGCAGCGTCCCGTCGACAATCGTGCACTCGATGACCCCATTGCCCTATGCATGAGTTGTAGTAGCAGTAGTAGGCTTTTCATACTTGATTAAACTTGACATGACCGCTCGACGAATTTTTCGATGGACGGCATTGTGTTCCTTCCTGTAGAAGTCTCGCGGAGGGAGACGTCCGTGCTGTCTCACGCTATACTGTGAAGGGCACGAGGTGTGCAACGATCATCGTTGGATCGCAAAGAATCAACGGTTGGTGCGCACGATCCGCGTGATAACTGTGACAACCAATCAGGGAGTAGCAGACAGGGTGAGCACAGTTTTGGGCTTCTACGAAAGATAGAGAGGGGGTGTTCAAAACTAAGTAGTACCACATAAAACCAAGGGCAAAACTGAGTAGTATAAAAATGGAAATTGTCTTGTACAATGAAATACATCATGGAATACATCAAATTATGCCAAGATAGATCCACTAGAGTTCATTGGATGTGTGTTCTTCTCATAAACCACGCATGGATCCACCAGTGGCATTGCATGTCCGTTCGTCTAAACAAACCACATAAGGATCCACCAGTGTCATTACATGTCTGTTCTTTTCATGAACCACATAAGGATCAACCAGTGTCATTGCATGTCTGTTCTTTTCATGAACCACACTCAGTGTCATTGCATGTGTGTTACTTCCATAAACCACATATGGATCCACCTAGTGTGATTGCATGTTTGTTCCTTCCATAAACCGCATAAGGATCCACCAGTGGCATTGCCTGTCTGTTCTTTTCATGAAGCACTCCTAGTGTTAGTGCATGTCTGTTCTTTTCATGAACCACACCCATTGTCATTGCATGTCAGTTCTTTTCATGAACCACATAAGGATCCACCGGTGTCATTGGATGTGTGTTCTTCTCATGAACCTTCTTCTTCCATGAGCTCGTGTCATTTCCCCCCACCTAGAGTCATTGGATGTGTGTTCTTTTCATGAACCACACGTGGATCCACCGGTGTCATTGCATGTATATTCCTCTAAACAAACTACATAAGGATCCACCAGTGTCATTGCGTGTGTGTTCTTCTCATGAACCACACCCAGTGTCATTGCATGTGTGTTCTTCTAAACAAACCACATAAGGATCCACCAGTGTCATTGCCTGTCTGTTCTTTTCATGAACCACATAAGGATCCACCAGTGTCATTGCATGTCTGTTCTTTTTATGAATCACAGCTAGAGTCATTGCATGTCTTTTACTTCCATAAACCACATATGGATCCACCTAGTGTGATTGCATGTCTGTTCCTCTAAATAAACCACATAAGGATCTACCAGTGTCATTGCATGTCTTTTACTTCCATAAACCACATGTGGATCAACCGGTGTCATTGCATGTCTGTTCCTCTAAACAAACCACATAAGGATCCACCAGTGTCATTGTGTGTGTGTTCTTCTCATGAACCACACCTAGTGTCATTGCATGTGTGTTCTTCTAAACAAACCACATAAGGATCCACCAGTGCCATTGCCTGTCTGTTCTTTTCATGAACCACATAAGGATCCACCAGTGTCATTGCATGTCTGTTCTTTTCATGAATCACATCTAGAGTCATTGCATGTCTTTTACTTCCATAAACCACATATGGATCCACCTAGTGTGATTGCATGTCCGTTCCTCTAAACAAACCACATAAGGATCCACCAGAGTCGTTGCGTGTCTGTTCTTTTCATGAACCACACCTAGTGGCATTGCATGCGTGTTCTTCTAAACAAACCACATAAGGATCCACCAGTGTCATTGCCTATATGTTCTTTTCATGAACCACACCCAGTGTCATTGCATGCATGTTATTCTAAACAAACCACATAAGTCATTGCATGTCTATTCTTTTCATGAACGACACCCTGTGTCATTGCATGTCTGTTCTTTTGATGAACCACGGCTAGAGTCATTGCATGTCTGTTCCTCTAAACAAACCACATAAGGATCCACCAGTGTCATTGCATGTCTGTTCTTTTCATGAACCACATAAGGATTTACTAGTGTCATTTCATGTCTGTTCTTTTCATGAACCACACCAAGTGTCATTGCATGTCTTTTACTTCCATAAACTACATGTGGATCCACCGGTGTCATTGCATGTGTGATCCACCAGTGTCATGGCCTGTCTATTCTTTTCATGAACCGCATAAGGATGGGCCCACCAGTGTCATTGCATGTCTGTTCTTTTCATGAACCACACCTAGTGTCAGTGCATGTCTGTTCTATTCATGAACCACACCCAGTTTCACTTCATGTCTATTCTTTTCATGAACCAAATAAGGATCTACCAGTGTCATTGCATGTCTTTTACTTCCATAAACCACATGTGAATCCATCGGTGTGATTGCATGTCTGTTCCTCTAAACAAACCACATAAGGATCCACCAGTGTCATTGCGTGTGTGTTCTTGTCATGAACCACAGCCAGTGTCATTGCATGTGTGTTCTTCTAAACAAACCACATAAGGATCCACTAGTGTCATTGCCTGTCTATTTTTTTCATGAACCACATAAGGATCCACCAGTGTCATTCCCTGTCTGTTTTTTTCATGAACCACATAAGGATCCACCAGTGTCATTGCATGTATGTTCTTTTCATGAGTCACAACTAGAGTCATTGCATGTCTTTTACTTCCATAAACCACATATGGATCCACCTAGTGTGATTGCATGTCTGTTCCTCTAAGCAAACCACATAAGGATCCACGGTGTCATTATGTGTTCTTTTCATGAACCACACCCAGTGTCGTTGCATGCGTGTTCTTCTAAACAAACCACATAAGTATCCACCAGTGTCATTGCCTATCTGTTCTTTTCATGAACCACACCCAGTGTCATTGCATGTGTGTTTTTCTAAACAAACCACATAAGTCATTGCATGTCTGTTCTTTTCATGAACCACACCCGGTGTCATTGCATGTCTGTTCTTTTCATGAACCACAGCTAGAGTCATTGCATGTCTGTTCCTCTAAACAAACCACATAAGGATCCACCAGTGTCATTGCATGTATGTTCTTTTCATGAACCACATAAGGATTTACTAGTGTCATTGCATGTCTGTTCTTTTCATGAACCACATCAATTGTCATTGCATGTGTGTTACTTCCATAAACCACATGAGGATCCACCGGTGTCATTGCATGTTTGTTCCTCTAAACAAACCACATAAGGATCCACCAGTGTCATTGCCTGTCTATTCTTCTCATGAACCACATAAGGATGGGCCCACCAGTGTCATTGCATGTCTGTTCTTTTAATGAACCACAACCAGTGTCAGTGCATGCCTGTTCTATTCATGAACCACACCCAGTTTCACTGCATGTCTGTTCTTTTCATGAACCACACAAGGATCTACTAGTGTCATTGCATGTCTTTTACTTCCATAAACCACATGTGGATCCACCGGTGTCATTGCATGTCTGTTCCTCTAAACAAACCACATAAGGATCCACCAGTGTCATTGCATGTCTGTTCTTTTCATGAACCACATAAGGATTTACTAGTGTCATTGCATGTCTGTTCTTTTCATGAACCACACCCAGTGTCATTGCATGTGTGTTACTTCCATAAACCACATGTGGATCCACCGGTGTCATTGCATGTTTGTTCCTCTAAACAAACCACATAAGGATCCACCAGTGTCATTGCCTGTCTATTCTTCTCATGAACCACATAAGGATGGGCCCACCAGTGTCATTGCATGTCTGTTCTTTTCATGAACCACAACCAGTGTCAGTGCATGCCTGTTCTATTCATGAACCACACCCAGTTTCACTGCATGTATGTTCTTTTCATGAACCACACAAGGATCTACCAGTGTCATTGCATGTCTTTTACTTCCATAAACCACATGTGGATCCACCGGTGTCATTGCATGTCTGTTCCTCTAAACAAACCACATAAGGATCTACCAGAGTCATTGCGTGTGTGTTCTTCTCATGAACCACACGTGGATCCACCGGTGTCATCGCATGTGTGTTCTTTTCATGAACCACACCCAGTGTCATTGCATTTGTGTTACTTCCATAAACCACATATGGATCCACCAGTGTGATTGCATGTCTGTTCCTTCCATAAACCACATAAGGATCCACCAGTGTGATTGCCTGTCTGTTCTTTTCATGAACCACTCCTAGTGTTAGTGCATGTCTGTTCTATTCATGAAACACACCTAGTTTCACTTCATGTCTGTTCTTTTCATGAACCACATAAAGATCTACCAGTGTCATTGCATGTCTTTTACTTCCATAAACCAGATGTCGATCCACCGGTGTCATTGCATGTGTGTTCTTCTAAACAAACCACATAAGGATCCACCAGTGTCATTGCGTGTGTGTTCTTTTCATGAACCACATAAGGATGGGCTAACCAATGTCATTGCATGTCTGTTCTTTTCATGAACCACACCAAGTGTCAGTGCATGTCTGTTCTATTCATGAACCACACCCAGTTTCAATTCATGTATGTTCTTTTCATGAACCACATATGGATCTACCAGTGTCATTGCATGTCTTTTACTTCCATAAACCACATGTGGATCCACCGGTGTCATTGCATGTCTGTTCCTCTAAACAAACCACATAAGGATCCACCAGTGTCATTGCGTGTGTGTTCTTCTCATGAACCACACCCAGGGTCATTGCATGTGTGTTCTTCTAAACAAACCACATAAGGATCCACCAGTGTCATTGCATGCCTGTTCTTTTCATGAACAACATAAGGATCCACTAGTGTCATTGCATGTCTATTCTTTTCATGAATCACAGCTAGAGTCATTGCATGTCTTTTACTTCCATAAACCACATATGGATCCACCTAGTGTGATTGAATGTCTATTCCTCTAAACAAACCACATAAGGATCCACCAGTGTCATTGCGTGTTTGTTCTTTTCATGAACCACACCCAGTGTCATTGCATGCGTGTTCTTCTAAACAAACCACATAAGGATCCACCAGTGTCATTTCCTATCTGTTCTTTTCATGAACCACACCTAGTGTCATTGCATGTGTGTTCTTCTAAACAAACCACATAAGTCATTGCATGTTTGTTCTTTTCATGAAGCACACCCAGTGTCATTGCATGTCTGTTCTTTTAATGAACCACGGCTAGAGTCATCGCATGTCTGTTCCTCTAAACAAACCACATAAGGATCCACCGGTGTCATTGCATGTCTGTTCTTTTCATGAACCACATAAGGATCTACCAGTGTCATTGCATGTTTGTTCTTTTCATGAACCACACCCAGTGTCATTGCATGTGTGTTACTTCCATAAACCACATATGGATCCACCGGTGTCATTGCATGTCTGTTCCTCTAAACAAACCACATAAGGATCCACCAGTGTCATTGCATGTCTGTTCTTCTCATGAACCACATAAGGATGGGCCCACCGGTGTCATTGCATGTCTGTTCTTTTCATGAACCACACCCAATGCTAGTGCATGTCTGTTCTATTCATGAACCACACCCAGTTTCACTACAAGTCTGTTCTTTTCATGAACCACATAAGGATCTACTAGTGTCATTGCATGTCTTTTACTTCCATAAACCACATGTGGATCCACCGGTGTCATTGCATGTCTGTTCCTCTAAACAAACCACATAAGGATCCACCAATGTCATTGCGTGTGTGTTCTTCTCATGAACCACATAAGGATCCATCAGTGTCATTGCATGTCTGTTCTTTTCATGAACCACACCCAGTGTCATTGCATGTGTGTTACTTCCATAAACCACATATGGATCCACCGGTGTGATTACATGTCTGTTCCTTCCATAAACAACATAAGGATCCACTAGTGTCATTACATGTCTATTCTTTTCATGAACCACTCCTAGTGTCAGTGCATGTCTGTTCTTTTCATGAACCACACCCAGTGTCACTACATGTCAGTTCTTTTCATGAACCACATAAGGATCTACCAGTGTCATTGCATGTGTGTTCTTCTAAACAAACCACATAAGGGTCCACCAGTGTCATTGCCTGTCTGTTCTTTTCATGAACCACATAAGGATGGGCCCACCAGTGTCATTGCATGTCTGTTCTTTTCATGAACCACACCCAGTGTTAGTGCATGTCTGTTCTATTCATGAACCACACCCAGTTTCACTGCATGTCTGTTCTTTTCATGAACCACATAAGGATCTACCAGTGTCATTGCATGTCTTTTACTTCCATAAACCACATGTGGATCCACCGGTGTCATTTCATGTGTGTTCTTCTAAACAAACCACATAAGGATCCACCAGTGTCATTGCCTGTCTGTTCTTTTCATGAACCACATAAGGATGGGCCTACCAGTGTCATTGCATGTCTGTTCTTTTCATGAACCACACCCAGTGTTAGTGCATGTCTGTTCTATTCATGAACCACACCCAGTTTCACTGCATGTCTGTTCTTTTCATGAACCACATAAGGATCTACCAGTGTCATTGCATGTCTTTTACTTCCATAAACCACATGTGGATCCACCGGTGTCATTGCATGTGTGTTCTTCTAAACAAACCACATAAGGATCCACCAGTGTCATTGCCTGTCTGTTCTTTTCATGAACCACATAAGGATGGGCCCACCAGTGTCATTGCATGTCTGTTCTTTTCATGAACCACACCTAGTGTCAGTGCATGTCTGTTCTATTCATGAACCACACCCAGTTTAACTACATGTCTGTTCTTTTCATGAACCACATAAGGATCTACCAGTGTCATTGCATGTCTTTTACTTCCATAAACCACATGTGGATCCACTGGTGTCATTGCATGTCTGTTCCTCTATGTGTTGTTTTGGTAAATAATGACAATCTTTATGGACTTATGTTTGCATTGAGTTTTACCTGTAGGATTTGTCCATAGGCAATGCTTGAACCATATGTTGGCTTCAAGGTTGGGAGAAGAAGAAAGTGAAGAATATTAAGTGTTGACCAAGGTTTCAATGAGTGATCTGGAGATTGGTCAAGTGAAAGTTGAGCCTATAGCAAGTGTGTCTTGAAGACTAAAGTTGGGGTGATATCTCTTATGTTCCGTCAAGACACCAACATAATGAAGAAAGAAGATATGATGTGCAAGTTCAATATGAGCTATCTCGAAGAGATCATTTGCTTGGAGCTTGCCATCCTATGGTTATCATGGATATGGGAAGATGATATTCTCAAGAGATAATCTCTACCATAGTGGAGTATGGGAGAGCAATTTGCAAGTCTTCACCAAGCTAGTGCAATCAAGAAAGGTGTTCCATCTTGAGGTGGACAAGATCACTATCATCAAGCTCAAGTGGAATATTCTCAAGGCAAAGGTATGTTCTTGATAGGGTTTCTTTCGTCTCATGGTGTTAGTTGGGGAGGCCGGTTTATAGGATAGATAGCCGTACTATCAACAGGGGCTCTCGAGTGAGTAACTTGATCATATCCTTCATGAGAGCTCAAACCTTTGCATACTTGGCATCATCCTTTCTTGGTTGTTATTTGGATCCTATCCATGTGAGGTTCTTGAGCTTGTGGTAATATTCATAACAAGCTCTAGTTCATCGAAAACGGATTACATATGCATTCTCTATTGCGTTTTCGATATTGGAGGTTTTACCGGTTTGTCTTTTTGAGATTGGTAAAACCTTACATTATTTGGTTCTTATCCATGAGAGGATTTAGAACTTGTGTTACTCTTCATGACAAGCCCAAGTTCATCAAAAACGGATTTCATATGCATTCTCTATTGCGTTTTTGATGTTGGAGGTTTTACCAGTTCGTCTTTTTGAGAGAGGTTAAACCTTTCGTCATTTGGTTCTATCCTCCATTGCTGGACTATGATGGTTCTCTGTATTATCTTGTAGATCTCGTTACTATCTTCTAAACAAGCCCAAGATCATCAAAATCGGAGTCCAGATGCAAAAGTTATGGTCGTTTCAGTTTTGCTATTTCTGTCAGTTTTACCTTGGGCGGAATGTCCGGCCGTTTTCAGCCGGACTGTCCGGCTAATTCACGCCGGACTGTCCGGCTAATTCACGCCGGACTGTCCGGCCCTAGGATCTTGTCAACCTCCCCAGACATTCAGAACACCATATCGGACTCCACCCGGACTCTGGCCAGAATCTTCATAGGCCGGAGTGTCCGGTCAGCATCTCCCGGAGTGTCCGGGGTAAGTTGCTCCAATGGCTCTAATTCCAGGGGGCCTATATAAAGGCCCCTTCTTCTACCTTGGTTGCTGCGGTTTTTCCAACCTCAAGAACCCTAAAACTGAGCCACCATTGTTGATCTCTTGAGCTTTCTTCCCTTTCAATCCCTCCTATGATTCTTGCATATTCTTGGGGGATTTGATAGAGGAGATCTAGATCTACAATCCCACCAATCAATCTCTCCTCTAAGTGAGGGGAACATATTGGGATCTAGATCTTGGAGTCTTTTGTGGATTTCCTCCATTGTTCTTCCTCTCTTATTCCCCCACAAGCTTTTGTAGCTTTGGTGGAATTTGGGAGTGAAGGACTTGAGCACTTCTTGTGTTCTTGCCATTGCATTTGGTGCATCGGTTTGAGTTCTCGGTGAGGATTCGATTGGGTGAAAGGTGAGAAGCTTTTTACTCTTGGGTTCATTGGAACCCTAGACGGTTTGGTGGTTTTGCAGGTTTGTGGATTAATTGGGGCCTCCAATTATGTTGTGGAGCTTTCCCCAAGCTTGTTTGTTGGGAGCCTCCAATTAAGTTGTGGAGAAGTGCCCCAACCTTGTGAGAGGTTCCGGATTGCCACCGACAAGTGCACCGATAGTGGAAGTGTGGATCGATACCATTGGGGTGAGATTCACAGGAGAACAAGGGAGGCCTTTTGTGGCATTGGTGGTTTGATACCACCCCCTCTCCAAACGAGACGTACTCCATGTTGGGAGGAACTCGGTAAAATATCTTCGTCTCCGCATGCCTCGGTTATCTCTATATCCGATCTCTTACTTATGCACTTTACTTTGTGATAGCCTTCGTGCTTGAAGTATATATCTAGCTATCACATAGTTGCTTGTCTTGCTTAGCATAAGTTGTTGGTGCTAATAGGTTAACCCTAGTTGTTCTAGGTTTTGTGCTTAACAAAGTAAACGCTAGTTTAATTCCGCCTTTGTTGAGCCACTCTCAGAAAAGTTTTTAAACCGCCTATTCATGCCCCTCTAGGCGGCATCTATATCCTTTCAGGTGTCATTGCATGTGTGTTCTTCTAAACAAACCACATAAGGATCCACCAGTGTCATTGCCTGTCTGTTCTTTTCATGAACCACATAAGGATGGGCCCACCAGTGTCATTGCATGTCTGTTCTTTTCATGAACCACACCAAGTGTCAGTGCATGTCTGTTCTATTCATGAACCACACCCAGTTTTACTTCATGTCTGTTCTTTTCATGTACCACATAAGGATCTACCAGTGTCATTGCATGTCTTTTACTTCCATAAACCACATGTGGATCCACCGGTGTCATTGCATGTGTGTTCTTCTAAACAAACCACATAAGGATCCACCAGTGTCATTGCGTGTGTGTTCTTCTCATGAACCACACCCAATGTCATTGCATGTGTGTTCTTCTAAACAAACCACATAAGGATCCACCAGTGTCATTGCCTGTCTGTTCCTTTCATGAACCACATAAGTATCCACCAGTGTCATTGCATGTCTGTTCTTTTCATGAATCACAGCTAGAGTCATTGCATGTCTTTTACTTCCATAAACCACATATGGATCCACCTAGTGTGATTGCATGTCTGTTCCTCTAAACAATCCACATAAGGATCCACCAGTGTCATTGCGTGTTTGTTCTTTTCATGAATCACACCCAGTGTCATTGCATGCGTGTTGTTCTATACAAACCACATAAGGATCCACCAGTGTCATTGCCTATCTGTTCTTTTCATGAACCACACCCAGTGTCATTGCATGTGTGTTCTTCTAAACAAACCACATAAGTCATTGCATGTCTGCTTGACGATTGTTACATACCGTTCGATTGGGGCGCTTGGACGATTGGGATGGTCTTCGTGAGAGCGATCCGCGAGTAGGCTGTTCTGCGGCATGATTGGCCATGCTTGCTTTGGACAACTGGCAACACCGGGCGCTCCCCTATTTCGAGTGTCATGTCTCACGAGTTCAGTGGGCCACATCCCAGTGTCATGTCCCCATTACTTCTCTTCCTCCCCGTACTTATCTTCCTTACCCTCGAAGCTACTTTCCCCACTTCACTCCCATCCTACCGTAGCCGCTAGCCGATGGCGCCTCCATCCCAATCCCATCTCTGGCAGACACCCGCCACCCCTCTTGCCATGGATTCAAGGGGAGACGGCGAGGAAACGCGTCGTGATGACAAGGACGGTGATTTCGATGTGAGCCTCTCATCTCTATTTCTATCATCTGTGGCCAGTTATCTATTTTTTGAGCTAGATCTAATATGTTTACTCATGCGCGTATGATGTGTTAGCCCAACCAGACGATGTATGACTCCGACTATCATAGTTTAGAGGATGAAGACAGTCCTCTGGTATGTAAACATGGATATGTGCCCGCTAAATTTGTATCCTTCGATGGACGAAACGCAGGCAGGAGGTTTCTACGGTGTCAAGGACATCGTGCAATGATGCAAGGTGGAAGTTGCGGTGTTGTCAAATGGGTAGATCCAGAGTGGCCCAAATCGATGCAGAAAACGCTAGACAAACTATGGGAAATGACTGTCGAGTTGAAAGAATCTGTATTCAGCTCACTTCTTGACAGTGTTGAGATGAAGCTATGGGAACCAGTTGACACGACCAAGCATAAGCGAGATCTCAGGTGGATGCAAGACAAGGTTATCAAAGTCGAGAAGGAGAGGGACGCGTTGGCCTCAAGGCTAAAGCGAGCAAGAACCGACTCAAGCAAGGAACGATCTCCAGGCCAAAGTCCTGTAGTACACAACTACGAGTATTGACAAGTGCATGAGGAAAATGCAGAAACAATTGAAGCTGTGCAAGGAAGATGCTAAAAGGAAGGAGCAAACAATTCGATCCTTGCTCTCGCAGAAGATGCGATCGGCCAAGATTAGGAAGATCAAGGAGATGTGTGATAACTAGTTCTATTTAGCTTAAGCTCGTGCCTTTTAAGTTGTAATATTTGTACTTGTTGACCTAGGTCTGAACTATTGGTCCCGGATTCGGGGAGGAAAAAATTACTCGACCCGCATTAATTTGTGGAAGAATTTGTGATTTAGATCAATTTACGCCTCGATTTAGATCTCTGTCCGGATTGGGAACGAATCGTGGACCAAAGACACCTTTTCTACTAGTGTATTCGACACCGGTGGTTTGTTTAAACGTAATCACGTGGATTGTGCCGCATGAAATGGCACAACCACAATTTATAAAGTGGAAGCACGTACACCAGTTCATCGGAGATCCGGGAGCTTCGCCAGATGCAGGGGATGCAGGAGCAGAGAGGCGGTGAGATAGACGGGCTCAAGATTAGGCCAGAAAGTGGTACCCATTTCCTCCTCATCTGGACATTATCTGTGAGAACATTGTTGTTTATGTTGTCACGTCGTTGTGCATCATCTGAAATAAGTTGCTGCTTCGTGGACTGTGGCAGCTTAAATAATTTATTTATGTGCCACTTACATTCCGTCGTATTTGGAGACATCCTGCCCCTCAGCAATCGTGGAACCGGTGGATCATTGTTTTCAGATAGCAGTAGCACAATCACAATTTTGGATTCAACCATCGACTCAAGGCTTCCAAACCCTAAGTCGCGGTACATTTTACTCAGAGAACATGGGTAGATTGTTTCGCCCAGCAACGTGCCACACACAGAGCGATCAGAATTTAACAGAATTACATATATAGGTTCAAGTTCAACACATTACTATGCATCTTCATTGCCAACAGCCTTTTTCCGCAGCCTGGGTGCCAAGCCTTCACGTCCAATGGCTTCTTCATTTCCTGCCTTCTTCCTCTTCCTTGGTGCCAATTTTCTTAGCTTCATGTACTCTGCATCGCCGAGACAATGGGCACCAGAATCGTGTCCAGCATCATCTTTCCACTCGTTTTTAATTTCTTTGGGTAGCAAAATGACTGACCCGCCAATCATGTTTCTAACCTTGCGGCGCTTCCTGTCAAAGAAACAAGACTGTTGCATAACTGCCCAATATCTATAGAGTAAATAAAACAAAAATTACAATTTAGCACAAACATGCAAACCCCAAGAGACTTTTGCTTACCAGGAGCTAATTGGGTTCGAGCAACCACCCTGTCCAAGAATAGAAGGGCGACTCCCAGTTGCAGCAGCTTCCACATCCAGTACATCACATTTCAGCTCAAACATGGCAGCCGAAGCATACCCTTTCATCAACCCAATTAGCTGACTGTCACACATTATAGGAACCATGATGCCACGTTCATCCATGAAGCTGAACTTTGCAGTCTGCTTCGGCCATAATTCAACATGATTACGCAGAGCAGCAACCATACCAGATATAGTGCAGATCTGCACAGGCGCTTCTTCCGTCGTGAAACAATGGTGTCCATACCTGTTGCCCTTAGAGTCGTACCTATAGAGGACTATAGTAACCAGGTAAGGGGGGTCCGCGTAGATCCCACTTGACAGAAAACTATGGACAAAATATGTTTGTCAGCGATGGGCTAACAAACAATTTGAGGTTTAGTAGCCAGCTAGCAGTTGTAACTAGTGCGAATAGCAAAGAGAAGGGTAGATCACCTGCTTGTAGACAAAACTTCTTCTTTCTTGATAGTAGGATCTGCCATCCTCCGAGCTGCTCGTCTTCGGGCGGCGAGGCGGGCTAGAAACCTCATAGCAACGACTACGACATGCACCATTGGAGCTCGGTATCGTGATTTGGTAACTTGGCCCGGAAGTCAAATGTCCGAAGGGATCGTCCTGCCTGGAGGGTGGATTCCGATGCCGCCGGTGCTAGGGGAAAGATGGGAATGGATTTGTGAAATTGGTCAACGCATCCAATCCACTTAGCTGCTCGATTTGCCTAAGAGGTTACCGCGTTGGCGCCCGCGTCACGGACAGATAACTGACATGTGGGTCCCGACCGTCTACTTCATAGGGCGGTTTAACGGAATGTTTGTATTTAGCAGGGGTGAGATGCGTTTGCCTCAAAATGGCCCCTCTCAGTAGTTGGCGGCCCAACTTTTCGAAATACGGTAATTTCAGGCAACTTAGGTACCGCCATGCGCTGACCTGCCAACTTTGGTACCGCAGACGAAAAAGCCCGTCGGGGCGGCATGGCACTAGCGCCAGGGGCTAGAGATAGGGTTGGTTTTGGTCTGGTTGGACTTGGGGGAGACAAGGATGATCAATGCACACCAAATGGCTCGACAATATTTGATCAAAAACGGTAATAGTTAGGCTAATTTGATTCTGTCTGCAACCTGTTCGATCAAATGGCCGCAAGAGAAAAATGTTTGAATTTTGGGCTGATTTTTGGTGGAGTGTTGTATCTTATGCTTGAGCTTCTAGGTGTGCTTGGGTTTTGAAAGTGGAGTTCATTTGAGTGGTTTTTGAATAAGTGTGATCTATACATATGAACTACATTCAAATTTCAATTGTCATTTAAATTTAGTGTTTGAAAGTTTTTGGGGTGAAACAAAGTGGGCCTTGGTACATCACTACTTGTAATAGCAAGGGGTGCATAGAACCACAATTGTTTCCGTTAAGATTTGAGTTCTAGGAATGGCCAAAGTAGGCATGGTGATTAAAATGGCAAAAGTGACCATTTGCTTAGTTTATTATTTTTGATTTGTTTTTCTTTGGGATTTGTTTGGGAAAGATCTAGATGATGTTTAATTTACCTTAGAATCATTTTACAACCAATGGATCACTCAATCATGGCAATTCAAAACAACTCCTATTTAAATGCACACACATATGAATGCTTAATCATTTTAAATGGAAAAAAGTTTTTGTTAACCCTAAATTCGATAGGTTTGATCTTGATTAACCTTGAATTACAGTTTTGGGATGTTACATGATTAGAATACAAAATTCAAGGAGCAAAAGGAAAATGCCTAGCCTCTAAACCAGACGAACATCTCAAAGTTTGGATGAATGGACAAGATAGGTCATGTACCCATGTGTACAAGTACAAAATCCATTCTCCTTTTAATCCTTTTTATTTTTCTTTTAATACATGGGCCTGGCCCACTTACGAGCTTGGCCCACTGGGTTGAGTTCCACCCACCCAACCCCTTTCGGGCCAGTCAAAGCAACCGAGATCGCTCTTCTCCTCTCCATGCGCGACCTACTCCTTCCCCCGCATCGGTGATGGCCGACACCGTCGCAGCTCGATTCCGGCAAGCTCCGACTATCCTGGTCATCGATGACAGTTCTCAAACTCTCTCCTCTCTCCGCTGCATCCTTCTATCTAGTTTGATTCATCTACTTCACCACTAGGCGCTCTCTCCTCACCTCGAAACCCTATTTTTTCCTTCTAATCTTACACCGGTGGGACGGTGATGCCGGACCACAACCCCGGTGGACTTGCTGTGATGTTGGGGTTCAGGTGCGGGTGCCATGTTGATGGTCTAGTTCAGTGAAGTGCAGTAATGTGGTGCTTGTTGCATCATCATTGTTGTGTTTGTAGTGGCCATGGTGATGGTGTACGGTGAACCGCTGCGGTCGCGTGGGCCCTACCTCGCCACACCATTGCAGTTGCACCATGGGCACTAGGTACACACCCATATTATTCTATCTCCCTCTTCTTTGTCTCTACCACTATTGTTCATAGAACCCCCCATTCTTCCTATACACTATGTTTACCCACATGTCCTTGTGATCTTAGGATTTAAAGTGCATTTGGGCCTTTTATGATAACAACCTTTTGGATATGCTACACATTTTACTCCCACTATGGTTACTCTGTACCTGGTACAAATGCAAGTAGAACTTGTTGTTTCACTACTATTCATGGTTGGAATGGGATGTTTTTCTAATGCTGATGCTTGTAGAAAGAATCACTAACCATGATGGTTTAGAGTGTGGATCTTTTCTTCGTCTACTGAGCTGCTATAGTTTTTGACCATTGAATTTGTGTTTTAGATGATCTAGTGCTGGCATATAAATGATATGTGGAATTTTTTTGAATTCAAACCAAAGTTTGAATTTACTTAGAGACTCATATTGAAGTCATGTATTTACTGAACCATTAGTTTAGGGTTGCTTCATTGAGTTTTGGTGCAGTACTAAAGACTACGTTTGGGATTTAGTGAAGTTGGATGGATCATTATCTGTCAAAAATAACAACAAAGATATGGTAGAAATGATTCATATCCCTTTTGACTAGAAAACAATTTAAATGTATCCCCTGTTTGCTTGTAGGGAACTTGATAATTTTATATATTGGGAATTTCATCTTATTGCCAACAAAGGCTTCTGCTAAATGGCTATGTTGTTGTGGTGCCTCCTTCTATAGTGTGCACAATAGCAAGGCCATTTATGCATGACCTGTTGTGGTTGATCAATAAGTCATGTACATATAGGATCTAGTTCAACTATTGTGAGTGCTCAGTACAAAGTGGAAATGTTCATATCTAAGACAGATCTGATGTTGAATAACACTTTGATAAACACATATATTGTGCTTGACATCTTAGCTTAGCTAATGATGCAAAGCTGAGGCTTAGAAGCACATGCTAGTTTATGTAATTAAGATGACTTTATAATGATTCCTGGACTACCTGACCAGGAAGATGATTAATATGTCAATTTTACTTGTTTGCATATGATCTTAAAATCTGTCTCTTTGATGAGGTGGTGATTTAGTTAATTCTAGTGGCTTCCTTTGCTATGAGATTTATACTGTGGAACCCAACTAGAGGATGCATAGTAGCATGTTCATGGTGAGTAGGATCTACTCCTATTTTGATTAATCTACATGGTCAAGGATCATTGGCTCTTGATTAATTATGTGTGCAATATGTTCCAACCTATGATGCAAGAGGCCGAGGCCCTTCTAATCCAACAAGAACAGATTCTGCAGTTGCCTTACAAGCTCTAGAATGATTTAGCATCGCTTTTCTATGTTGAACTAAGAGTTCTCCCCTTAAAAAAACATTCCATAAATAATTGCTAAGGACAGATACTAGATCTGGTTTTGAGAAGTTCACCTATTATTTGTAGAGATGCTTTTGATCAGTTGCTGGCTTGGCTTATTCCTTTTAGTGATGATCGTGTTCAACTACTATTGGTACTAGTGTCCTACTCCTTTTCTTATCTTCCTTGCTGAGCTTGACCTGCTCCCGTCCCTCTTCTTGGGATGTTGTTGGATCCATGCTTGATCTGCTCCTAGGATTGACTCCTAGGAATCTTCTTCCTTGCTGTTGTCTAGGGGTGCTTGGTTGCAAATGGTGATCTGTGGTGAGGAATGGGTGGTATTCTAGTTGATTTCCTAGATGTGCCATGAACTGAAAATGGAGGTGGTGTGGTCTTTTGAGCTATTGCGGCTACCTCACTTCTTATCTTATTCCTTATGCTGCTCTACTATGTTGACAACACATCAGCTGCATGCTGTGGTGTAAGCTACTTACTTGTGGGACCTACTAGCTCAATTTTCTAGTCCTGGAAGCTGTCCCCTTGAGGATGTGCTCGGCTGTGAAGATATTTTCACAATTCTGGCTCTTTATCTAAGTTGCAGATGTTAATTTGCCCCAGCCAGTGATGCATAGTCTGAGGCAAATTCTGATAAGAACAGATTCAATATTTTGACCCCTTTTTATTCAATACTCAATGAGGAGTTTAGCATAGCAACACTATGCAAATCTGAGAGTACAACTAACCCCCACTAATATCTTTTTTCTTTTATCTTGTTGGTCTTTTTCTATTATTTTACAGGACCAAGATCAAGAAGAAGAAATATTTAGAATTGGTATTAATATTTAGTATTTCTTTGTAACCATTGTTGTAACTTTTATTTTGTTATTTTTATTGTAAAGAAACATTGTAATTTTGTTTTTGTAAAAAAGATATTCTTTTATTCATTGCTGTATATCATTTCTTTATTGTAATATCATTTTACATTACTTAGTAATTCCATTTTTTAAACTATCTTTGTAATTTCCTTTTTTCTTGTAAATGTAAAAACATTGTAATATTATTTATTTGATAATAAAGTAAATGTTTTCTCCATTTTGTAACTTAGATCTTATGAATATTTGTATCTTTTTTATGAATACGAATTCAATTATTTATTGAAAATACAATATAATATTACTATTAAGTAGTAAAATTTAATCTTTTCTTTATCCACATTCTTATAATATATGTTCTTATTCCTTGAAATTTATAAATGGTTGAATACTAGTTGTGTAATAAAGAATACCATTCTTTATTTGGATTTGGAATTCATTATAGAACTCCTTTATTATTTGGGAACTTAATCCCTTAGTTTATTATTATAATTCAATTACCATTTGTAATTTATAATTCAATTTCATATTCTATGTGAATTCAAATATATTATTTGACATTCAAATTTAAACTGTTTTCCTTCAAAACACAAAAAATTCAGTAGAGGTCATGTCGAAATCAGTCGCACATGCCCTGACGTTCCCATCAGTACAAGAGAGATCTCGATCCCTCTACACTCTTTTAGTTTTGCACGAAAATTTCCCGGATTTTCTTATGCATGAATACAATGTACAAACATCTACCCTCTCTATTTCTAGCCTCTAATACTGGGATGTTAGAAGAAGGTAGGGATCCTGATTATAACTTAGGTATGATCCTTGCTAGAACTTTGTCATATGATGTAAAACATAACCTGGGTTAACCTCTCTTCGCTGGGGCCATAGCTACCATGGTCTCTGAACATATAGAAGATGAAGTTAAGTTCTCTAACAAGGGCACCAAAATTCTTGAAACCAACCTCCTAGATTTTAATATGCTCATTAAAATGCAAATAGTTACAAAGTGGACTAGTAGAATCTTTATGTATCTATTTATGGTTAGACGTGGGAGACTAGAGTCCACGGTCCTTCCTCGTGTTGAATATTTTGATAGGTCATCAGATAAGTGGACGATCCTCGAGCTGGACGAGCCCTCATGGGACAATACTCCTACACCACCAACATACCACACATGGGGTGGCATGCCTGTAGCACCTGGGTATCACATGTGAAGGCTCTTCTTCTCATTTAGCGAATGAGGGCGCGCCTCAAGAGTGGGCACCCTGGGAGCTGTCGAGGCCCTACTATGACGATGGATCGAGCGGTTGGGGGCCAAACCCTCACTACCCAGGCTACTAGCTTCGAACCAAGATTGGAGGAGTATGATTTCTTCCCTTCCTTTTCATTGTATATTCCATGCTATTATTGTGTAAGTTGTTTGAATTGTAGTTTTGTTGTACCAAAATTTAAAAATCCAAAAAGTTTTTTATTTTTTATCCCTTTGCATGTTGTTTATCTCTAGTGTAAGCCAAAACCCAAAAATATTTCCTTTGTTCTTTAGCTTGATTGCTGTTTAGTTAGTTATCTTTGTCACTCACAAACTGAAAACCACAAAAATATTTTTGTTTTTAGTTAGTTATCTTTGTCCACTATTTTATTTTTCATTTTTATCTGTAACCCCCATTAGGTTGAAATTTCTACAGCAACTGTAACATTTCATCCCCCACATACAAAAAATTGTAAAAACATTCCTGGGATGCTTAAGTAGGACAAAACTGGGCTGCATCAGTGCAGTAATCTGTTGGCAAATTTTGATTTTCATCGCTAAAAGTGGCTAGTTGAACTTGCAAATGATCCCCAGTGAGTACTATAGTGATATATGGATCATAGGCACTATAAGCCACCATTTTGACACCATCTGATGAAAAGTTTTTGATTAAAAAGCCCGCGGTTCACTTGATCAAACTTTTGGAAATGATGTCTTAAATGAACCAAGTTATACTCTCTTGACTCTATTCTATATGTGAGTGTATTGTGCAGTTCGAGTTAGGAAAGGAAGAACAACCATGATGAATCAACATGTATGGACTGATAAAAGAGGTATGACACCTTTGCTATATTTATGCATGCAATTTAACAATAGCAAGTACTTCTGCGTAGTCTCATCAATACTTAGAGAAGTGGTGATGGATGTTTACCTTGTTTGTGTTTTTCTTGCTATATAATGATGCAAATGAGATGCTATTGAGGAACATGACTTAGACTTGATTGAAAGATAGTAGCTCTGAAAAAATTTCTATGCATCCCATTGTGTTTGTTATTATAAACATGGCACATATTCAATGATGAATATTTATATTCCTATGTGTCTTTAAAATATGAAGGTCGATGTTTGTATGACAGTCCAGTCTTTCAAATGGTGGATATCATTGTTGATTCATATATGCGTCGGTTGATAGACCACTTAACCTTTCCGCTAGCCTGCAAACCAACTCCACCAACATGGCTATCATTGTGTTGGTGAGCACACTCCCATGAGCCACTATCCTGAAAGGAAAAAATAAAATGAACCCAATGAACTGGCTATTATGATGATATCAAAGAAGTGTACACTAAATAAAGGGAAAAACTAATAAGTTCCCATCAAAGAAAGGAAAATAACGCCTATTCAAATGAAGTTGAATGAATATTAGGGGGCGAAACCCCTGCCGCTCATATAAGGTGTAGAAGTTTATAATCAAGCACCTATCCTATTTCCAATCCACCCTGATGTCAACTAAAGATACTAGTTACTTCCTCATGCATGGATATTCTATGAGTGTTCAAAGGTTGAAATACTAGAAGGATACGACATCACCCAAGTATTTAGTCTGCAATGCAAACCTGGTGAATTATTAGTCAACAATTGAAAGAATCAAAGGTCTCAAAAACCTTACTCATGATTCAATCAAATGTGATGTGAGAACTTTGTTCGTTGCCACTATTAATTAATCATGTTTAAGTAGTGTTACCATATATTTTCTCCTTTGCACCATGTATAAACATTGGAACACCAACATAGTGACCTTTTGTTAACACTTTTCTATTCATTGATAAAGCCATGTTCCAAATACTTCTATGTTAAACCGTTATGCATGCATAGAGAAAAGTTCTTGTCAAAGTATTTTGTTGCCTCTACACTGTGTTTGTGTTGTCTAAGGACAAACAATGAGCTAAGCTTGGGGGAGTTAATACATCTCAAATGTATCTACTTTTCCAAGTACTTTGTTCAATGATATGCTCTGAAATTTCACCATACTTGGATAAATCTACTGAATCTGATGTTGTTTTTAGAAAAAGTCTTCTTTTTGTCTGTTTTCGCGGGAAATAAAATCAAGGAAAAATACCGAGCATGTTTTTCATCAAAACAAGGAGCCTCGGTTTGGAATCACATGAGAGGGCCATGAGGCCCAAAAGAGCACAGTTGGCGTGCCCTCCCTTGCTGGGCACGCCACCCAGTCTCTTTTGGCCCTAGAGTGTCGTCTCATCCTCTCCTTTGCCGTACCCCCATATACACCTGAGAAACTTAGGTATCTAGAAGGACAAGCCTTTTTGTGAAACAGAACGCCGGAGAAGGGGATTTCGAGGTATTCTCAACCACCATCATCACCAACATCATCACCAACAACCATGTGCTCACTCTCCATCATCATGTGTGAGTAGTCCTCTATAGGCATATGATGTGTATGGGGATTGGATGATATTGATCATGTAATCATCCATATGTATCGAGATTTGAGGTGTTTATCTTGAGGATATTCTTGTATGAGTGTTGGTACACCTTTGCTATGTTTAATGCTTGTTGTTAGGGCTTGAGTGACATGATTTCAGTACTGAATTTTTATTTCCCCATCATATATATGAGTTTGGTATCTATTTGCAAAGTGTATTGCCTATTATTGTGTTGAACATGTGAACCCTAAAGTGACAGTTAGGGAAAACAATGGGAATATATGATAGTTTGAGGATATCGTGTGTTCATGAAGTGTTAATGCTTTGTTCCGGGCTACTAGAAAGGATAGACCTTAATTTTCTATAGTTCCAAGTTGGCTCCGGTGAAATGGGCAGGCGGGACAATAGATGTTATGCAAATTCTCTTGGTTAGTATGCATAACTATATTTGGATCACACACCTACACATAACTAAATTAGAGATGAATGCCATCTTATTAGGATTACGTTATATGATCAATATCATTCATGCGATACCCCGCTATCACCTTATGCCTATGCTTTTAGCCACTAAAAGTTACACACTACTACTTCCAATGAAAACTGGAAATCTGCTGCTATTGTTTACTGTTTGTTTTACTGCTTCGAATCAACTACTATAAATCACCGCTTGCTTTGTGAGTTTACTGATATACATGTGTGGTTGAGAATGACGTCTCAATTGCTAAAGACTTATTCATATTCTTGTGTTCCCCTTGATTCAAACTATAAATTTGGGTAATACTTCCCATCAAGGATTTCAGGGATCCCCTGTACTTGTGGGCATCAATCATCCTAAAACGAGTGCCAACACATGCCCCATGTTTTCTGGTAGAGCTTCTGTGCCACAAAATAACTTGCACCACCTTTATTCAAAGAACGATGTCAATGCTCCATCGTCCATATATGCTTCTTGTCACCTGGGTAGAATTCTTATTTTCAAAACAACGTTTAGAGCAAACACTTCACCTTGTTGGTTAATGGATATAAAGATTCCTTCATGTGCCATTTCCATGGAAATCCTCACATGTTCTCCATCCAATTGTTCTTGAAGAATATCACCAACCAAGTTTGAAAATAAAATGTCATCACCTAATAATGTATATTTGAAAGGCAACATATAAATGATCATATTCGCCCTTTTTTATAAGATTGTGCATGTAATCAACAATGGGCTTCTTCTGGTCTTCATATTCACCTACACTAGATCTTTTATGAGTGGCTGGAGAGGTGGAATCCAATTCGGCCTTACCTATGTTGGAAAAACAAAGCATCGACACTTGTGAAATATGAGATACACCATGAGTAAGCTGGTAGCCGGAGATTTGTTGAGCCAACTCATTTGCTCTTTAGTTTTCATGTATTGATATATGAGCAATGATAAAGAAACTCAAGATGAACATTACACCTAGACATGCACCAAGATAAGTAACAAGTGATTCCTCAAAACATTGGTAAACCTTGGACATTTATGCACTACTCACAATGAATCATTAGAAGCATTAATATGTGTAGCACATATAGAAATAAAAAGTTCTAGCATGAATAGTATATTTGGCCGAATTGTTTATGGAATATATTGTCAGCCGCATGAGGTTTAAAAACAATACCATAAGGAGACAAATAAACAATACCAACACATCGGCTATTGCTTTCAATAATGAATAAAAAATGCAATCCCCATGGTACTCTAGAGACACGATAATATCATTACTATGCTCATCACCAATTCACAATAATGAAATTAGAAATTGGCCTTTCATAGATTTCAAAGATTCATAAGCCAAATCATTAAAGCATAAGCATAAACAAAATTCTACTAAATGCATACCTTGTCTAGGTCTCCAGCAACACTAAGGACGATGTTAGAAAACCACATCGACCATGATTTGATAATGATCTCAGGGAGATAAAAGAAATATCGGCCATATGTCTTTGCCCTAAGGGGCATGTAAAATCCATCCACCAAAGTACTCATAGCCAAAATAAACAAAAAAATAAATCTAATTATGAAATACCAATATTTTGGCCTCTTACATTAAAAACAATTTGGCAACTAATCATATGAATAATGATTGGTAATACCATTTCACGATGTAAATAATTATGATGCATACATGGATCAAAATAATCCCATGGGGGATAACAAATCATACATGGGGATGAATTCCATGGCAAAGGCATGGATTGCATGGCTAAAGAATATGCATGATGTGCCAACCGAAGATCTCGGTGGGGTTACACAAACCTTTGGATAAATTTCTTGTTAGCTTTATTGTTTTATTTATTCACTTTTCTAGATATCCTTGCAATAGCAACATGTACATCATTCTTGTCAGTGTGTTTCTCTTTGGGAATACATACCATGTTATTCCTTTTATCTCTTTGGCGCTAAGACTTTGCAACTTTCTTTGTTGCCAACTTGATAAACTAAGTGGGCACCTTGGCCTTAGTTTAGTTTTGCATAGTAGCAACTCTTTTTAACCTTGGGAATTTTCAACTTAGCTTGTTCAGATTCGACACTTTGATTTATCACAACTACTTGTTTTAACTCCTTGCCTTTAGTGGCCAAGTTTAAGCCGATCTGCTCTTTATCATCTGTACTTTAATTTGAAGTAGCAGACTTGTGACCATCTTTTTTTACTTGGTAAACTTGCTTGATCACTTGTTTCTTTACATATGAGCTCGAGAGCGATCCTTTTTTATTAAACCTATCTTTGACATATGATTGTTGATCTTCTTAGAGCTGCATAATTTGGGCGAGATGATCTAGAATTAGATGGATAACGTGGTCGTGAATCATACCTTTCCCATAGTGGATATGAATAAAAATCAGCATAGTAGGGGTATCCATGTTATCGACATTGGTGAACGAAAAGAAGAATATGAATTTGTCGCATTTAATTTCTCCTTTCTATAATCCCCATCTTTAGACTTTTGACTTGGGGTGATCTTGATGTTTTTGCATTACTTGGACGATAGGTACTTTTTTCTTCATTCTCATTTTTTTCCAATAGCTTCTTAAAAGTGACTTTTGATTTCTTACCCTTGTACTTATTGGGGCCTTGGTCTTTTTTGGTTTTGTGCGCATCAATATTCATATTTTGTTGTTTCCCCTGGTGATTGGTGTATTCATTGTAACTTCAATGGAATGCCCGCCTTCAAGATTGTCTTAAACATGATATTGAGTAGTTTCTTCACTTGTTGGATTGATCCCTTCATCTTTAGTGTGTACCTTCTCATCATTATATGAATCAGCTAGAGGTAGCTGATGCAATAGCTTTTGGCCATCAAGACCCATATAAATAGATTGCTAATCTATTTTTATTTCAATAAATTTCAATCGTACTTTATTAACAGCTGATTGTGCGATTTGATGAAACATGTTGCAATTCTCAATACTATGATCGAACAAATCATGCAACTTGCAATGCATTCTTCCTTGTACTGATGGCTCGACATGGTTGTAAAATTATAATATAATCATTGTTCAGTAATACATAAAAATATGATCACACATACTTGATTTAAAGGTACATATTTCATCTTATAGGCGATATTGTTGTGAGAATGGATTTGGAATTAAGAAACTGAGTAGTTCAGATTTTCCATCGGCCATTTCAGCTATGCATTTCTTTCCTAATGTATTTGAATAAGAAATTATACTAGCATCAGAATACACTAATATTTTTGAAACAAAAATACTTATAACACACATGTCTCACTTGATACCAAATGTAATCCCAGTATAAAATAAGCAAAGCTATCCATGTGGATATAAACTGCTAATGAAACAATGGGTGGAACTTTGGCTTCAATAATTTGTTAATACTGGCCTTTCTAAACAGAACAATGTGTTGACCGATACTTTTTTGTAATAGTTATATTGCTAACAATAAATTACTTCTTGTGTTTGGTCTTTCATATCTTATGAGCATTTTGCTAATAGATGCATCGACAATAAGGTTATGACCCAATTCAAACATAAATAAATTATTTGCTACATGTACCTTTTGTAAGACGTTAGAAGAGCACGATGGTTGCATGACCTGAACAATATCTTGATCTATCGTTAGAAGATTATCCAACTAACATTTTCTAGATCTTGTGCTCTTCACTCTGATACACTTCGTCAACCTAACATTGTTCGGCTATATTTTTTCATTGTTGATGCTCATTGATTTTTTGGCACGAAATTCATATGTCAGGATGTAAGCTTCCTTACATCTAGAAAAATTGAACATGGCTATTTTTCTAGGCTTGCCATGGTCTTGATCAATGAACCTTGCTTCTTTTGATTCGGTAGATTTTCCACAAGTATTTTTTTATTCAGTTTTTTCATTAATCGAATTAACCATCCCAGCTGAATCGTTCTTCTTATCTTCATGGATTTGATCACTTTGCAAAGCTTCTTATAATTTCCTCATTGTAGTAGAGGGTAAACTTGATTGCTGCGTGGAGAGGAATTGATTCCTTCAACTTGAGTAATATTTTCTCGATGCGTATCTTCTTCATCGCGCTTCTTCTAGAGCGCCTCGATTTTTCTCTTTGCTTATTCTTGATTGCTTCATAAGCTTGACGATGTTCGTCGGGTAATTTCTCAAAAGTTGCCATATTAAAGTCATCGGTGTTTTTCTCCTGTTCATGCCTTTTCTTTCATGCCTAGTAAGCCTGCATTTTTTTATTAACACACTCATGATGGGATTTCCCCCCAGCACTTTTAGTCTCATTTGGCCATGAATTTCCAAAACTTTGTAATTGTGTGTTGGAGGCACTATCTTTCATAGTGTCATAAGCTGACACGGTGGCGGATCTAGGATTGGATCAAGCCCCGGGCCAAACTAAGCGCAAAATTTTACCAAAAAAACTCTTTTAATTGTATGGTTTTTTATTTGTTACAACCCCAAAAAGGAACAAATATTTTCCACTCTGTTGTACACCAAATTAATGGTTCAGAAGATATGGTACTATTACGTTAGTTTTAGTAATACAAAAGATTGTACCTAATTAATGGTTCAGTAATACATAAAATCAGTTTCAGTAGCTTTTTTGGCTTTGGGGAGTACAGAAGATATGGTACTATTAAATCAGTTGAGATTGGTGTCCGACTTTTGGAATTGATTCAGTTTTGTGTAGCTTCTTTGACTTAAATAGCTCATTCGAGTTGAGGAGCTACGGTCTGAGGATCTGTATTCGTTGATTTGTTCGGTTTTGAGACCCACGGATAAAATCTCTTTCATATTGTGTTTCTAAAGCATAAAGTCGGTTACAAACAATTCTAAAATCACCGAATCAGTTCAATCATCTAACGTATCCAATTGAACTAGTGATGGAATTACCTAGCTAAGAGGAGCAGCAGCCGAGTTGCATCGAGTGAGGAGCAGCTGAGCTGAGAAGGCAACTGAGCAGATGAGGAGAGTCGCAGCAATCCGGCGGCACCGGTCGACCCTCTGCTGGAGGAGGCGACAGCAGCTAGGCGATGCGCGAGCGGCGACGCGTGGAGGACAGGTAGGGGCGCGGCGGCGCAGCCAAGCAGGGCGAGATGGGTCCGAGGAGCGGGGGAGGCCGGTGGAAGGGTGCGGGCTCGTGGCGGCGCGCTCCTGCAAAGGCTTGCAATGCAAGGGGTCGCGATTGAGAGGAGGATGAACTGCCGAAGCGTTTCACTCGCGTGGTCGATGGAGTCAACGAGGGAGGCCAACGAGTTGGGCCAGAAGTTCCTTGTGTCCCGGGCCATTCTTTTACTTACAGATGGTAGGCCTAAATTTTTACTGCGTCCCGGGCCATGGCCCCTTTTGCCCTGGGCCTAGATCCGCCTCTGCTGACACATGTGTTTATGCATAATCTTCACTAATTCAGCCATAGATATGAAGGTGAGCCGAACCGTGAAAATTGCTAGTCACATGAGGTGTCTACCAAGTGGTCACATGATACGTGGTATATGATGGTTGATAGTAACCAACTAGATAACTATTAGTAGCATGTCGGATTCCTCTATACATCGACATGTTTGAAGGGGAACTCATGTACTATGAGCCGACTGTCGGTGGAAGAAACCTTGGATCATCATTTTCCATGCGAAGTGTCCTATATTGATCAGTCAAATACATCATATTGTTCATCGGCATACAAATTTCTATGGTTGCCGATGCATGATTCGAATACATGAGCCTCCACATGTTGCAAATATATAATTTGCAATCTTCATCAAAAAACTCCCTATCATCCTTTGCATGCTAGGGAAAGCCAATATATTACGTTCGTCGAAAGATCTAGGAACATCAACATAAGCGAAATTTGCATCATAAGAAGATTGATGACTCGTGTTACCAATGTAGATTGCAGGCTCTTGATGACACTCTCTTCGTAGCAACAACGGGCTAGAGATCGTTTAAAGCTTCTTTCCAATGAACACATTACTATGTACCCTCGAGGCCGAGCGTGATGCACAGTAGCACAAGTCATGGAAGGCTTGCCGGAAGCGCGATACACAAGATAGTCCGACGAGCACATTTTTAGATCCACCCCGCTCGTCTGAGAGGGACCCTGTCTAGGTGGCGTGGCGGCTATGGGATGCCCTAGGTCGGGTTGACCTCCCCTAGAGCCTCGTGGATTATCAGCCCTCCGGTATGAAGAACTATGAATGAACGAGAACCCAGATACAAGGGAGAGGGAACATGAAAAGTGGTAGATTGATTTGTTCGATTGGTGTTGGTTCAATTTTCCATCACCCTCATGTATATAAGGAGAGGTTGTTCTTCACATGCAAGAGTTGGTACCAGGTTCAGTCGACCATAGACATTGTCTGTCCTTGGGCATGACCAAAGCCCCTAAGAGGATCCAAAAACACCCTAATTTGACCTAGATGCGTATGTCCTAAAATAGTCGGTTAGGATGGATTTGGATGAGAGAGTGCTCCACAAGAAAGCTCTTCGTATTTTCGAGTTGAACAACTTCTCTTTTGGTGCCATCTTCATCCCAGTTGATATATGATTTCACGAGCTAAATCTGTTCGGCCGAAGTCCACATTCAAATTAGAAACGAGACTTAAGAGCCATCAAAATCAACTCAGATGGAAAAGTGATCAACATGAATGTTCTTAGTATCTTTTATATGAACAACTTTGATTTGAAGTCATCTAAATCCGAGGTCATTTACTACCTCAAAGGTGGGTCGAATGGTACAGAATAGTTTTTGCCTGAACAGTTACAAAAGGTTCGAACGAGACCATCCCAATTCTTCCATCACTCTCATGGTAATTTATCCTCTGATAGTATTTTGGCTCTCAAATTTGCATACTAACTCAGATTCTAGTTACTTAAAAAGCAAAGTTGTTTGTCTCGATGAGATGCACAACTTTCATGTTGGGTACATTTTCATTTGAGCTCATCCAAAATGCATACTAGTGAAAGCCTTCATATATCAATCTTTGAGTCCTCTCTGAGCGCTAGCACAATTGGCTATCAAGACTAACCATGGAACAACTCGACGTGATGGGACCATATCTCTTCAATAAGTAACAGTAAATCATCAAATTCTCATCATTCTTGTTAGGCTATAGTCCCAACACGAGTGCCAATAGGTAGGTCGGATGATCTCAATTTGGTAGCAAGATAAAACATAGATATGAAGGACCTGGAGGCCATGGCGAGGAACTAGCAACATAGATGTCACAAAACACCCTTGAAGATCTAGTCGATCTAGGATTTAGTAACCACAAGTCTCCATTGTAATCATCCAGATTCTATAACAAAATCCATTGGTAAAGCAAGAAGTAGGGTTGTTACCCGCATCGGGGGCCTGAACTTGACTAGTTCGCATCTCACATCGCCCACCATCGTTGGAGATCATAGGAGTGATCCTTATACCATCTTATCCCCCTCGCTTTATATTATGTATACCCTCAAATACATGATGTATGTAGATCATGCATTTGAAAACTGCCAACTCATACGACGGTGTTGACAATTTGATCCAAAGGTCAAACAGGGGTTATCATCCCCAAAGTGGGGTTTCAAGCCATGCAATATCTTCAACAAAGGGCATGTTGCACGATCTGGTTGTCGCCTAATCTAGTCTAGAAGCGAGATCATAGGTTTTCACTAGGAGAAAGTGAATGTTTAGCTTGATCGGATTATGCCAAAAGCAATTATGCCTATGGACATGTGCTATACTCCAGTGAGCCAGCTCCTAGTGTGGGGGAATGCTCTAATCTGCATGTGTTGTGAGAGAAAATTCCTGGAGTGGATGACGCTCGAAGAAGGTCATAAGAGCCACTCCTGCCACCCTAGGTTAGCTGAACTCAACCCAATGTTAGGCCGACATCCATCCATCATGTCACCGTCTACTAGGTCACTACCGTTTCATATCGCTGTCGCGCGGTAAGTCGTAGGCCACTACCAATGTGAGCTGATGGAAATGGCTTGTCACATAACCCGCTACAACAATGTTTGTTGGCCTAGATCCCTCTTCAAGGTCTTACACCGCAAGTTGATTGGTGTGGTTGAGAGTCACGCCTTCAACACAAGCGACAAACCCTGTGAGTACCATGTCAATCGACAACAACACCATCCTATGTGAGATTATTTGTGATTGCACCAATTCCCGGAGATGAACACCACTGAGATGGGATGACACATGTTGGACGGTATCCTTCTGAAGCAGTGACGAGGAGGGGTGGCACAGATAGGTTTTTGCTCTCTTGGGCCGTCTCATATGGGATGGGACATGGGAGTCCATATGATCTTGGAGCCTTTCGAAGAAAAATATTGGGTTTGGTCTAACAAGACAAATACACATCTTAAAATTAAGTGCAATTTATTTGTGTAATAACTGTAACGTGTGTCCTTTTATTCAAATTTTCACACGCAGAAGTTGATGACTAGTTTACCCTAATAAGAAGTGGGCCCGAGGGCATCTAGGCGAGACAAATAAACCATTTGCATCGTATGTGTATTTGTGTGGACGCTATCCACTCCCAAAATCAGAGAAAAATATGATGTTGTGTTCACTCAGTTTCAGCCTTACTCCCCCATTTACATTTGTAGCCGTTGTCGGCCAACTTTGTTCTACTTAATCAATGAAAATGATAGGTCTTTTGCCTTGTTTAAAAGCACAGCTACAGAATGTAGGCGTGGCCTGCTGCACTAAATTCTCTCTTCAGAAACAGATCATCGAGTAGATAATATATCCCCTGTACTTTGTCGGTCAGTTTTCAATGTTTTTTGCTAGAAACGGAGACATTTTGGTCCAACATCATCTGTCTTTTCATGAAGACGGCGTAGAGAAGCTCATTCCAGGTGTCAGGGATTCCAGGCAAGCACCAGTGACTGCAATCCTCTACTTCAGTTTTGTTCAGGGCTTGCCTCAAGCTTGAAGGACTTGTGAACACTGACAGATGACCGTCTTTCCGTTGGGCTGTCATCGGCGTCACATTCAATATGCCTAACCCAGGCAGCTTGGGCCTGGAGTTGCTCCCTAGAACATCCTTCACGGGTTTAAGCATGTCAGCCCAGAGCTCCAGCGATTTAACAGGCGTCATGTCCGGGAGGTTATCACCACCGCTACAAGTCCCTCCGGTACTCCAGTCACCACCACTACAAAAAATATGAATTGCTCAAGTTAAAGGAACACTTTAATTAATTAATTAGCAGTGATCCATCATGGTAAACATAGTACTACTCCTAGATACCCATGTAGTACTATTTAAATAGTAAATCATTCGCCATTTTGCTACCCATGTAGTGGTCAATTTTTGCAACTGGGTTTTTTGCGACTATTAGGCGGAGAAGTGGTAGTTTTTTGCAAAACTCTTGAATTGTGGTTGTTTTTTGAAACCCTAGCCGCAATTGTGGTAGCAAAATGCAATTTTCTTGCCATTTAATGAAGTGCGGTGAACCACCTTGTGTTGATTTTTTTTCCTGAAACGGATCCACCTTTTTTATGAAGAAATACTTATATAATGCAGATTATATTTACCAGGTACAAACCTGAAGTGCGCCGGAGAATATGTACGGAAGATGGCCTGGGTCTTGCTCATGTTAACTTCTTTCTGAAGCCAGTCGAACAGTGTTCGAATTGACCTTAGGTAAGCCGCACCGACAGTCATATCCATCTTCACCTCATCTCCTTCTTGGAAATAGTGACCCCTGGTGTTGCAAATCAAAGTAAGTTAGGTTTCAAATGTTTGTGCCGCTTGGCACTTGATCAATATACCTCCCAGGGTCTATTCTTGAAAAAAAGTTAAGTTTCAAATAGATGGTGGTGCATATGGTGATCTACATTTGTTTATGACAAAAATACTGAATTGCGAAGATATTTTTTTTGATATATTCTAAATCAATGAGTAAGTGGAAAATTCACCTATTGTTTTGAGGAATATATAGAATGTCCCAAATGAAAGATGAATTATTCAACAGGATGGCGCTACTACAACTAATCAAGACGTCATTACGTCAATTTTTAGCACACGGAGATGTCTATTTCTCTATGATTTTTTAGATATTTCTTCATGAAATTACTTATATACAAACTAGTACAGAAAAAAATAGTCAAACAACTAGCTGGCACGGTAAACATATTCATTAATTTTTGACAAGAAAAAAGAAATACCAGTTCTACATGAAACATTGCCATAGAAACGATGAAAAGCTGCTATTAGTTCTGACATACTTAAACATGCAAATATAATTCTAACTTTCTTACCTACTGACTGTTTTGTGCTTGGTCCACCAATGCCCAGAGTTGAAGATTAGCAGATCAGCGTCACTCCACTTACCCCGGTTAGACGCAGACATCCAATCCATGACATCCACCCTAATTGTAGTATTAACAACCATGGGGGTTCCAGCTGGTGCATGACCTTGAGGGACTAGAAAGGGAGAACGGTAGTACTCCACGGTGCAATTGTAGTCTGTAAACTTAAATATCCAGAAACCCATGTGCTTTGTGATGGGATTACCATTAATTTCGTAGATAGAGCTCTTATTTGAAACATCTGTAGACAGCATACAAAGCAGAGATTCCCATTGGTTCCGGCCAATTGAATCACCGGCAAATACCACTCTTTTGTTTCGTAGCCTCTCGAGCATACTTTTAGCATCAAACCTAAGGAATCAAAGCAAAAACATGTTAGAATCAGAAACGACTTCTGTTATTTCATAATGGATGTGCGGATATTCAGATTGATCCTAGGTACGACACCATAATGTTTTTACAAGAAAAATAAAACTGTAAACCTTTGCATATTATAATTTATGTCGACAAGCTGACTTAGAATTAGAAAATGGTCTGCTATAAGGATATGTTTGGTTCAAAGGAAATCGAGGAAGAACATAGGAATAGAAAATTTTCCTACGGTGGTACTATTCATCTGTTTGGTTCAAGATAAAAATGTAGGAAATTTTCTTTTGATCTCACTTGCAATGGAAAACACATGAATTTTGCAATCCACTTGGACCTCCTTTTGAATATGTATCCACGGAGAACAGAGACCAAGCCCGGTCTCCAGTGGCATAATAACATCCTAATTTTACTTTCACATATGGTTTGACTTTGATTTGGTCATGTTTACTAGGAACCTTATGTTTTTCCTATTTGCGTGAACCAAACAGTAAATTTTATAGAATCCATGTGTCTTTCAATCCTCTGTTGTGCACCTGCATTTCTATCCGGAAATCCAATTCAGCTTACTCGTGCATATAAACCTATTGTTTGAAAGCATATTTCAAAATGTCAAAAAATTCAGAAAAAATGTATTTGCACATACACCCAAACATTATGTGTTCACACACAAGTTTTCTGAAATAAAGAATACTTTTTGTCTCCCGTGTAAAAAAAAGATATTTTGATGCTTCAACGTGAATTTCCGCGAGATATGTTGTCTTATTTACACATGTCACATAAAATGTCTTTTTTTTTTACTTTGTGTTAGAATACAAAATGTCCGGATGTAAATCTACAAGAACAATTCTGAATTTTTTGACATTTTGAAATGCACTAAAAATACATTTTTCATAATACGTGCATCTTGACCTGTGAGCCGAAACACCATGTATTCTATGATCTTGTGTTCTTAGAATCCCGGTGACCAAATAGGCCCTAAGGTTTAACTCATTGGAGATCCTGGTGACCAAATTTTATAGAATTCATGTGTCTTTCCAATCATGTGTTTTGCACATGCATTTCTATTCGGAAATCCAATTCAGCTTACTCGTGCATATGAACCTATTGTTTGAAAACATATTTCAAAATATCAAAAAATTCATAAAATATATATCCACATGTACCCAAACATTCTATGTTTGCACACAAGTTTTCTAAAATAAAACCTTTTTTGTCCCGTGTAAAAAAATACAAATTTTGATGCTTCAACATGACTTTCCACGAGATATATTTTTTTGTATTTTTTACATATGTCACATAAAATGTCTTTTTGGCCAAACTTTGTGTGAGAACATAAAATGTCCGGATATAAATCTACAAAAAAAATCTCTTTTTACATTTTAAAATGCATTAAAAATGCAATTTTTATAATAGGTGCATCTAGTCCCGTGAGCCGAAACACCAAGTCCCTCAGAATCCTGGTAACCAAATAGGACGTAAGGTGTAACTCATTGGAGATCGTGGTTAATGAGCACGTGTTAATAGGGATTGGTAGCGGCTTAGTGATAGGTTGTCACCCTACTTTTTTTTAATCTTTTGCATCATGTTAAAACTTCACTACAAAACCACAGCAATATGAAAAACATTGACATTGAATATCATGGCATGTTTGAATACTACGTGCATCTTTGATTGATAGTAATATATTTTTGGATGGGGGTCATTCTTTGATTTTGATTTGCCTATGTTTATTAGGATTTCTTGTATTTTTATTATTCCCGCCAATCAACCACTTAGTCCACAAAAAAATTGTAGTTTACGATCATTCATTCTTTGCATGCATTGCAGTCATACATTCGTGCTATTTTTCTAGTCTTACATTTTCATACTCATGCGACCAAAGACAAGGAAATACTTTTATTTAAGTTGTTTTGTTGCGCCACATGGAATTTATTAAAGGATTAGATATTTCCCCAATTTTTCATAGAGACAAGGAAATTTTTTTATGAGGTTGTACATAATGAGAATTTTCTTTCGGATTCCATGGAAAATAGTCCATATGGTTCACCATATTATGATAGGAAAAAATCTAAGAAATAGTATATTTCAATGTCAATTTTTTTTTTGTAATTACTTCGAATCAAAAATGACAAAAAAATTCTTGAAATTTATAGGATTAAATTCCATTAAAATCTTAGTTATTTAGAGGTTGCTTGTAGAAAGGAGTAAACCACCAAAATTCGAAGCAAGATATTGATCTCATGAAAATTACTTTTGTTGTGTATGCACCATCTATATTTTGAAATTCCTACAAAAAACTCATGGAGCATTCAATAAATAGTTTACTTCTTAGAAAAAGAAGGATGCCTCTACATCACATCTTTTGTTGTTTTTGCGGCATTCAACAAGTCATCACATCTCAATTTTAGTTATTGATTTGTACTCAAAGGTTCTTATAACACTGTGTTTAAACAGGACACACGTATCTTGACATTCCTAAAGGATTATTTTCTAAGAGACGTACCTAAGAAAGTACCTTTATCACTATGATCACTATAGTTACATGGATGGATGTAATTGGTTCTAGCCCTATGTAATAATATCAATCTATATCTGTATATAGTTTTCTATAAGATGAGGATGGTTTCTAAATTTATTAGGTTCCCCCAACAATACTTTATAAATATTGGCCGCTAGAATTGAACACTAATAAACATTTTCAGCTTCAAAAGTTCATAATTTTAGCTAGATGTGTTGCAAGTTTGAATCCATATGAAGTAAGGTGAGGATGATTACATTAGACAATGATGGCTTACAGTGAGATAACATAGATGTGATAACTAGGGATGAAAAATCTTATTAAAAACTTTCAAAAAGAAAATCTTATTAAAAATTAGAACATTAAATAATTTTAAAATGTGTTGGTGAGTTATTAACTTATTAATTATAAGTAAATTCAAATAATAATTATACCTCTCCACAGTCAACCAAATACAAAAGTTCCATAGCAAGACCCATTCCCGATGTAGTTCCTGACTTAAAGAGAAGATCTAGGATGCCCAGAACTACAAATTTTGGAAGATTTATTCACTTTGCGCCTTAGCATTAAAGTGCAATTGATATTTACCAAATAAAATTGAAATTTCATCCAATAAAGACACACATAAAAAACACGAACAATCATGAAAGAGCATTTATAACAAATACAAAACTAAAAATAAAAAATAGATAACAAAATAATTGACTAAAACTTTACATAAGTGACTACAAGATAATTGAAAAAGGTGACTGGAACTTCAAACAGAATCATCATCTACGATCTTTGCAGTTGTGAATATGTTTGATCTTGTAAGGCAAACCCTTTGATCAACAATTACTACGCTCATATAATTTGTGACACGAAATCACAATTACAAGTAAAATACAAAAAGTTTTGGGTATGTCGTGTGGGATGCGTGTGTACTATGCTGATGATACATACGAGGCATGTATATTTTTAAAGGAAACAGTATGTATCCTGGAAAAAAAGGAATTGCTAAGTCTCAGCTAGCCGAAAATTAGCTTAGTGCTCATTCAATTGATTTATTTCATCGACTGGTCGGTGATTTTACCTGATTTTACCCGAGCGCATCTTGTCATGGCCTATGAACAAGCGCTTTTCACTTTTTTGTTGCTTATTCTAGTTTCTATAGCTTATTCTCGTCGCTAATACATGGGTAGATCGGGTATTAAAAGTTCTCTTTTTTCATGATTGTACGAACTCTTGTTTGTAGTTAATTTTTTCTTTTTTTTGTTTCCATTTTATTTTTTTCTTTCTTTCTCTGCTTTAAAGTGCCACATTCTTTATACTTGTACTTTTAAGTCTTTTCAACTTTGAAATTGTTTTTCCTTTGTTAGCCTTGGACTTTTCCATTGTATGTTAGCTTTAGATATAATTTGTGTTTCTCTATTATGTATTTTGTGTTATAGTTGATTTACTTTGATCCATGGAAAATCCGCTAGCTTTTTAAGTTTTTTTAAATAGACATGGTTGTACAACATTTTTTAACAGTTACTGGTCGAGCACACCTGAGGGTTTACCTTATAATACTTTTTCCAAATGTGTCGTAATCGGAACGAGATTTTTCTCATTACGACATGATCTTCAAGTTTGTGTGGGCTTGTTTCTTTTCCCCCTTTGTTGGACGGCTAGGGTTCACCCTTTTCCTTATTTTTTTGGACAATTTGTTTCTTAGGAACCTAGCATGATCTCCTTCCACGGCAATCAATAAGTATGTTGTGTGGTTTAGGTCAATATGGACCCTAGTTTTAGTCTATTTATTGGTCCATGAGAGTAGCCATAATTTTGTATACCGGTGTAGTGGTGTAGACTTTCGTTGTGAGACTTCTGTTCTGTTTTCTTGTGAGTCATATTCTTTTATGTTACTATCTCACATGTATGTATTGTGAGCAAACTTTGCATCTTCCTTTTGTAGTTCTATCATAAATGTAGTAATAGATGCATGTGAATTTTTAAGGAAAGTTTGAAGTCAAATTAGAAGTTTTAAGTGGGGTTGTCACTAGTAATTGATGTTGCAACTAAGATTTTCACGTGCAAGTGTAATTGCAGCCGAGATTATTTCAGTTGCTAGTGGGGTTGCAACCGAGATTATTTCAACTGCAACTGGAGTTTCAGCTGGGAATTTTCCGGTTGCAAAGTGGGTACAATCGAGATTTTTTCACATGGATGAATAAGTTTCCTTGGTCTTCCGATCAAGGACGGCGACGGTGTCCTTGATACAGACTTTTGTCTTTGTTCACATGCAAGTGTGATAGCAGCTGAGATTATTTCAGTTGCAAGTAGGGTTGCAACCGAGATTGTATCAGTTGCAACTGGAGTTGTAACCGTGATTTTTCAAGTTGAAAGTGGGGTAGAACCGATATCTGTCCACATTCAAGTGGGGTTGCAACTGAGATTTCGAAACTTCTTTGTTGCAAGTGGGGTTGAATTTGATATTTATCAATTGCATGTGGGGTTGGATTTTCGAGTTGCAACTATGGGTCATGGGTGAAACAGACTTCTTTAATCGCATGAATTGTAGTTGTGTTTGCAAATGAGATTTTTCACGTGCAAGTGCGGTTGCAACCGAGATGATTTCAGTTGCAACTAGAGTTGCAACCGGGATTTTTCCAGTTGCAAGTGGGTATAACCAAGATTTTTCCCGTTGCAATTGGGGTTGTGACTGAGATTTTTCAGTCTCAAGCAGTTCCAGCTCGGGTTTTGAAATTTTCCAGTTCAAGTGGGGTTGTATTTGATATTTATCAATTCTATGCAGGGTTGGATTTTCATTTGCAAGTGGGAGTGCAACTGAGAAAAAATGATCCTGAACATTGGATTTTCCATTTGCAACTGAGGGAGAATTATACACGTACTTCCTCCATTTTAAAATATAAGATGTTTTAACTTTACGAAAAGAGTGTATATAGACTTTTTTTAGTGCGTAAGTTTACTCCAAACCTATATAAAACTACACACTAAAATAGTCTAAATACATTCCTTTCATAAAGATAAAATATCTTATATTTTAAAACGAAGGGAGTAGAAGGGAAGAAAAGGAGAATTAGCCTAACTCTCAGCTGACTGAGAGACCCAAGAGAAAACGCAAAACAGTATAAGGTAGCAATGAGTTTGAACCAACCTGGGAAGGTCGCAGCGCGACGGCTGCCACCGCCACTTGGTGTAAGACGCGTCCGGGCGGCCGTTCTCCGAGCACCGAAACCCGCCGTCCAGGAACGGGCAGTCCTTGGACTCGTAGAGCGGGTAGCTGTCGTCCCACACCCATGCTCCCTCGAAGATGTCGCAGTCACCATCACCGGATGCCGGCGCCTCGGGCGCGAGCGCGACGTTGACCCCGAAACCCCAGAGCTTCTTGGGCACCGACAGGGCGGACCCGATGGCCACCGAGCAGCGGGGCGAAGCGGGGCAGGCGAGCAGCAACAGCGAGGCAGCGGCCGCCATCACGGCGAGGAGCAGCATGGTTCCGGCCTTCTCCAGCGGCCACGTGATCGCCAGCCGCGCCAACCGCTTCACCGACGGCCCCAACATCTTCGCGCGCGGCTCCCGCCCTCCTCGGCCGGTGCCTGCTAATTAGCCGTCGCCGATTCGAGCAGCACGCTAGCCTAGTTAATGCTAGAGATGCGTAGTGGTCAGCACGGTAGCGTTTCATCTGTATCTGGTGATAGATCGTGCTCTCACGCAGTCACGCTCGTGGAATCCACAGTGTCTCCACTTCATTCCTTTTTGTATTCGGACGTGCTGGCGAGTGATGACCACCAATAGGCGGGAAAACTCTTCGGTATATATACCCCGTATCCGTATACTGATCTCCTCTGGCTTAATCAAATACGTAGCATTTTGAGCAAGTTTACAACATAAAATGTTATTTAATCACAAACCAATGATGATACATAATCAAGTATGCCGGACTTACTGGAACTTTTTTCCTTTTTTATCTTCGAAGATTTAGTTTTAACTCGAATTTTCAGTCAATCATGTGTGTTGGATCTGTAACGGATCGAGGGCAGATGAGCAGGGCTATGTCGCTCACTGACTTAGCAAAGTCAATGGATCTGCGTCCAGAAATGCAGACACAAACGAGATGTTGTAACTGTCCGAAAAATTAGGACACAAAAAGGGTAGATGTAGAATATATGCATTTGCATATCATGTATATACGAGATTACGGTGAAATTTTGAGCTTTTGTTTGAAATGGACAAAGGGATTCAATTTTAGGCTAGTGATGCATTACTAGGAATTGATCTTTGCTTATTTTCAATAGGAATTGATCTAAATTTTCACATGACCTTTTCTTATTTTCAAATTTTAGGAAATTCAAATTTAATCAACACAAAATACTGAGTATTTGGCTCATACACACATGGATACTAGTTCTAAAGTTAACTAGTATAAAAATACAATATATTTTGAATTCTAAATGGAGGTTTGAATTATTCAAACTTCAGTTCAAATTCAACAATTCTTAACAAGTAGAATAAAATTTAGAAAAATACAAGGAAAATATGACAATGTTCAGAATCAGATTCTTATTCATCATAAAATGAGTACAAGGTTTGATATGCAAACTTAAATGAAGAATAAAATTACAAGAAGAAGGAAACCTAACACAAACTAGTAAGAAAATGTCCTATCTAAACATATCTACTTCTATCTATCATCATCTTTTCATCTTGTCTTATTCGGAACCTGCAAAAGAAACATAAGACTCAAAGACAAGAATTTTTGGATTAATGATAAAATGTTGGATCCATCATATGATGGAGCCATTTAATGCAAATACAAGGGAAAACATTCCAAGGGGAACTCCTGGCATGTAAATGACTTATTGAGGTCAGGAAAACAATAGAGAGGCAATGATGACCACTTGGGCTAAATAATTGAGAGGCAACAAGGACCATATGGTCAAAAAGGTAGATCAATAGGGAAAAGGCATCAGTATCGATCCTTAGAATATCACGATCACCATAGGAAACGAGAAGGCAACATTAGGTAGGTATAGAAGTCAGGCAAGCAAAGAAGCACAATAAGATCATCATAGAACAACCCAACAAAAACCCCAAACTTAGTCTTGGATTTAGATAGAAAGCCACATAATTGACCTTATTAACATAGGAAAGTTAACTAGATCGAACTATAAATGACAGTAATAATAATTGAGTCCTAGTTAATACGAATGAATATCTAAGCCACTAGTTTAAACCAAATCAAATCACATATTCAATTTGTAACTAAAGGACAAGTGAATAAGACAATAAATCAACTTGTCACTATCCAAATTTAGCATCAGGAAAAATTGAAGTTTCCAAACTAACAAGCCTAACATGGCAATCTCATAACCAACATAGAAGCCTTTAAGTGACCATAGAATGCACTACACCTGTGTATTAAACCAAAATACAAAGAAGGTTGCACACATGACCAATCTGCTTCAACAACCATGCAATATCGGAGGTGTCAGAACCACAATGCCTAGAGGACACTAAATAGCCATCGATTCAAACCGCAAACCTCACAACTCACAAACCAACAAAAACTAGAAGCGCACTCTAGTAATGAGAGAGAGAGAGAGAGAGAGAGAGAGAGAGAGAGAGAGATGAGAGCAAGAGAAGCACTAGGAGGAGAAGGCAAGGAGGACAAGACATCTGAACCAAAATATATTCATCAACAACAAGGAAGAATAAGAATATCTACTGTTCGAAAGTTACAACTAAACCATTAGAAGTACAAGAAGTGTAGAGAGGGGAAATTAGAAATAGATTAGGGGTCAAAACCTGTTCATAGTACCAGTAGAACATGCTTAGGCATGATACCTATTTCTAGGAAGCAAGCACAAGAACATTAGCATGCTTAACTACTTGTGCACACTCAATGAAGAGACACCACAACTAGATTAAGGAATGATTAGCACCCTATGCACAACCCAAATCCAGAAATTAATCTCAAGCAACACTAATTAAGAAGAGAATGATGAACAATATCAATCAATGTCCCACTTATCTCCTTAAATTCAGAGAAATAGTAATAGAAGGTAAACATTGAGAAATTAAGCTCATCAATAATGAATTCATCTAACACAATGCAATTATCACTAGAAACATTTGCAACTAACAAGTATAGTAGATAAACATACATACTGATTAGTATCTTCTTAAACAATTACAATTTCAGCTAAAACACTGATAACACTAACATAAGAAATCAAGTTAATATCTTACTAAAAGGAAAGAAACACTAACATTTGGTACACTAATACAAACATAATAAATATGTGCAATGAATCAAGTTGAACTTAACATCTATAGCAATTCAATCTTAAGAAAAAAAACACTTCTAGTTAACACTAACAAAACTTGTCGGTGATGGGTGGATTTAGCCCTATACCTCACATGGGCCTTAACCCATGATTCTTTCCCACGCCCACCTCTGCGATCAAGGACCTAAAGGCATACATCTAGAAGCTCTCAACTGACCTAACCCCAACTGACCTGACCTGTGGGGCTGCAAGAGGCTCTCTGGAGATCCCGAAGATCAGACGCGCATCCAAGGGAGATCGAGGATCAAGGATCAAGATTACATGCAAGGCAATATGAAGACCTAACATGAATAAGGAACACTCTGCCATCGCCGATGCCTATAATTACTCAAGGACATTCACAAGGGGACACACCATAATCGCCCGAGTCTTTGCCATTAGCCTTAGTCATAAACCCTAGATTCATCTCTCTCATCGGATGTCATTATAAATCCACTGAGGTCACATTTTAGCCACTCTTGTACGATCTCTCGATCACATTATGAATAAAGTCTGAGGGAATCTTCCCTATTATACACACACAACAAGGAGACTATGGAGTGATCATGAAAACTATCCTTCGTCGTTGGAGATCCAAACCTGCTGACCCGAGCTGATTGCCGAACAAATAAACTCTCTTTCATTCCTCGGAAGTGAGACTGCGGAGGGTCCGTGAAAGCTATCCTTCGTCAGAAATGAATCCAAAAATTTAGTTAACCTAAACTAGGAATTAAACATGTTAATAGTACCAGTACTACAACAAGATACCCAAGGACATCTAGAACCATCTAAAACAAGCTAGAGCATGAATAAAACATGATGGACGGTACTAAAACCCTTAAACACCGGTAGAAAATCATCGGCAGTAAATACTTGTAGAATGAAACTAGAATCCTAAAGGGAAATTAGAGATAGAGAAGGGAGTTACATACCTTAGAGAAAGTCATGATGGGAGTAGAACTCAACTACAATGGAAGGAATTGAGAGATATGACGAATGTGGCGACAGCGACACAAGGAGTACCCCAGGGGTCATCTCAACCTGCGTTAGACCATGCATGTATAAGAGATGCTTCAGAGACGCATCCCAGTGCTAGTGAGACGCTAGAGGAGCACTAGGACGTGACGGTGTAGCCATTGTAGAAACCTAGGGTTAGTGTTAGGTTTAGGAGCGGTGACAGCTGGGAGCTAGAGGTGAATCAGGTAGGATAGGATTGTATAGGAGAGAGAGGATTCGATTGAGTGGAGGTGCATCGGCAGAGACGACCGGAGGCTGCCAAAATTGACCGACGATGCCATCAGCGAGACGAGGGTCATGGGAGCGGGACCGAAGTGAGAGAGAGGAGCATTTCTATTTGGTCTGAAGCGGTACTACTCAGTCCACTTAACCCAGTTAGACTGACTGGCGGGACTAGGGGTACATTAGTAATTTCCAAAATACAGATGCTTGTACATGTTCAAAATGAAGAAAGAAAGAAGTGAAAACATGATTATTTTGTAGTTAATGTGCTTAATGGTCCATTTTACTTTCATTTATTATTATGAAAGCTAATATATTGTTAAGAGTAGATGTAAGTACATACGATATATCACTTCATAGCTCATTTTATTGTTGTTCTTAAAGAATGAACTATTTAACCTTATGTATAAATGATCATGACTTATGCTTTCCAACATTGCAACAAACTCCAAAGTCCATGTTTAGTTTTATCATCTTTATGCTCAAGGATGATCATAGGTTAAGCTTGGGGATGTTGATGCATATAAAATGCATACATGAACTTTGTAGTTTATTGACACATATTCCCATGTATATTTATCTTATAGAATGTTATATCCATGTTTTACATTGATTTTGGGGATTTTCTAAACAATCCCCTCTCCTCCAGTTCTGATGTTGTCTGGCTCAAAACACCTTCTGTTAGTATTTTTGACATTACATGAGTTATGAGACTCCAAAAAGGGCAATGTCAGAGAGCACACTTCAAAAAATTTGAGGAGCATCTAGCAGGCAAAAGGAGGTCACTAGGGCCTTAATGGGATGGGAATGACTCCCATTGGTACGAGATCCCTCCTAGGCCGCGCCTCTACATCTCGTTTGGGCCTCGTTTCCCGGATATCATCGATTCCACTCCCATCCGCTTCGCCTTGACCTAAAACTCACTACAAAAAGGGTCCCCAACATGATACCAGAATATACAGATGTAGAGATCGAAAACCACTAAATAGAGAGTCTACAGGCTGCCACCGGTGGAGATCAAGGGGGGAACCACTACCGAAATGACCTTCGATTGCCTCCATCCCTCTCTGGTGTGGTCATCATGAACATCTACAGCGATATCCTCTCCATCCCTGTAATGTAATCTCTTGGAAAACATGATGTGTGATGCAGTCTACTATTTTCCCATGATCTATTATATATCTATGACTATGTTTGAGTAGTGATCTGTTTATGGAAATTTTGAAATAGTTTGTTGTTGGTTGCATACAAGTATATGTTATCTTCTTTGATGATCTTATATACTAATATATGAGTGCACACATATGTTGGGGGTGCATAAGTTTGTCACAGTTGCATGTTGATAGGAGGAGGGGTGAACAGAGATTGACAGAAACCGTGTCCCACTTCTTAAATATGCATGCTATGTTCAGTCATGGTTAACTAACGAGAGGATAAGTTATGGGGACCTTGAAACTTACAGCGGTGATTGAACTCTATGTATTAATAACTCCCTTACTTGCTCTTAACCGGCCTTGGGATCAATCACTAGTGGTGTATTTGCTCAGTAACTTGGCTACACCTATTTATAGATCCTCTCTAGTAGAAACAATAAAAAAGACTATCCACGTGCTTCACTAATTGTGAGAATAACGGATGAAATAACTATTTGCCTAAATGCTTGCTCCCTTGGGTTACTTGCTTTTACTTTACTTGCAATAGATTACTTCCTTTCTTTACTTTCATCACTTTACAGTTTTTTAGTTAGAAGTAAAAAGTACCCTACACACTCTAGTTCATTGCTTTGCATAGAAGGCCATATAAGTGGGTTATAGGGCTTTAGAGAATAGATAATTTACCTTCGGCTCCTTGTGGGTTCGACACTCAAATACTTATTGAATTATGCCATAGTGATTTCCTACCCTTGGGGATTATCATGAGGTAACAAAAAAGTAAAAACCATAGTGGATCTCGAATTTTCTGTCACTATCCAATCACACCACCATGTTACTCCATCTAATGCACATGTCCCTCACACCCTTGCATACAAGTTTTATCAGAACAAACACTTAAGGACGGGGTATATAATATACATCTACTAATACATCTTATATAATAGAATTCCAATCTCAAATATCATGTCATCAAACAAAGATCCACCACATAGAAATTACATATATGAACATAATCATGTAAAGTAGCTCATATGGTTCTAAACAATGATAGTGCAAGAGATATATAGATCAAGCTACTGCCACAAACCCATAGTCCAAAGGTGGGATACTCCCTATTTATCATGGAGACGGTGTTGATGATGTTGGAGAGGGTGGAGATCAAACCGGGGATGGCTCCGGTGGTGGTTTCCCCTCCAATATTTGTTGGTTCTATATTTGTTTCGTGGTTTCTATGTTTCTATTCCACCTCTTCTAAGATCACAACGGTGGACCTTTTAATAGGTGTTTTTAGGTCAAGACTTAAATCTAGGGCTCAAGATAGATGGCTGTCGATGCTCTAGGAGGGAAATAGCAGGGGACTGTGCGACCAGTCCTCTTTTGGCTCATGGGGTTCTAGTGCTCCAGAAACTTTTCCTCATGAAAAAAATATCCTCAAAAAAATATCATGTCCATTTAACTTTGTTTAGGTCCCTAAAAGTTAAAAATACACAAATCAAGATTTTCATGTCCTGCAGAGTTATAAACCAAATAAAGGGGACCATTGGTAAATCCCCATAAATCATCATTCGAGAAGCCCAACGACGGGCGAGAGGAGAGTCGTACCCTTAGGGATGACTACGTCCATGATATTGGGAAAGGGATGTCTCTAAAAGCCCAATATCGACAGTTGTCAGATCCTCTGTTGTATCACCTAGTGCAAGAGAAAGCTAGTATTCGTTGGCTCGGAGAGACAAAACGTCTGGTGTGAGTTCTCTTCCTCTCAGTTTTAGACACCCAAAGCTGACATGTCAATGACAAAAGAGTGAACTAACGTGGCGATGTCGCCGCGATGTGATGCTAGCTTCTCTCGGCCTTCGACTATCAAAAGGGAATGCCGATGATGTCAGAAAGATGTGTGTCGTGTATCGATTTTAGACACCGAGGATGGGGATCCCCTTTGTTAGTTCATCCAGTGGCGCAACGTCCGGCAAGCTCGATCAGCGAGTTAGACGAACACACACACACACACAGAGGGACATTGGTTTTTTACCCAGGTTCAGGCCCTCGGTGTGAGGATCCCTACGTCCTACAACTATCTACTATCTTAGTGGATGATCATAGTTACAATGCTTCCTTCCCCGGGAAGGATCTATGCTCTCTAAACATCCCTCCTTCTCTATGTATGACCTGGGCCTCCTTTTATAAAGGTAAGGGGACACCACAGGGGTCGACAGAACTACATGCGTTGACCTGGAACGACCACATGGTCAGGAAAAGGCCTGCATGAATGAAACATGGGGGTCTCCTCCGACACGATCTTTGTATGACAAAGTAGGTCTGGGACCTAATGCTCCAGACCTCTGGGATCTGACCTGTCCTGTCGTCTATCAAAGGGGACTCTTAGCTGAGATTCTCCTGACTACGCAACCTGGGAATACGAGGCCCCGGTCAGGTTCTTATGATGTGGCTTGGCCAGACGGGATTCATGGACCTCGGGTTCCATGGATATGATAGCAGCCCCTGGGCCCTGGTTAGGCTAAGGTGTTGCAACGCAACCAACCCATGCCATATCACCATCAAGCCGCCAACTGGAATTTATTGTTGAGACTGATGGGTTCCTCGCCTTCCGCTCCCGAGGCTTCATGAAGCAACGAGTGCATTGGTGTGAGAGAATTAGGGAGGGCCACGTAGGTTGGGAGCTCCTAGGGGTCCTTTATAAGAACAAGCCCTCCCGAGGCACGCTCCCCTCACCCCCACTAACCCCTCACCCCTCGCAAACTTCTCGTAGATACAATCTCCCCATGTCGGACCGTGAGGCATCATAGGCTAGGAGAGGGGCGCCATCAGCGAGGACTCGTTTGGGGGCAGTTAAGCCCCCAAATATCCCTCGATCCCGTATCAAGCCGTCACTGGATAAAGAGAAGTTTTGGGCCCTATTTACTCATGTGGCGAACAAGTTCCATAAGAACATGCCACCGAGCTTCGCCATCCTCATACTAGTGTTCGGGACGGGGAGCTGCCGATCTACGTACGCTTCCTCGGAATGGGGTTGGTTCCCCCTTTCTCAGAGTTTTTCTTAGAGGTGATGAGGGCGTATGGCTTTCACCTCGTGTAGATCCTCCCCAACACCATGCTCATGTTGGCCGCCTTAGCTCATCTTTGTGAGGCGTTCATGGGGGTGAAGCCGTCCATGGTGCTTTTCCGCCACTTCTTCACCCCCAAGTGGACAATAAGCTACAGATCGCTGGGGGCATCACGCTTCGCCTTCACAACCAGTGCTACAAGTAGTACCCTGCCAGCCACTTCAAGTCCAAGTGGGAGGAGTGGCATGATGAGTTATGCATGGTGATGGTTGGGGACCATCTCCCCTGGATGTATGACCCAGAGGAGGTCATGCAACCCGCCCGCTCCTGGTTGAGGCTGAGCTTGCAGGATGTAGATCTGCACCCTATCACAGATAGGATTTAGGAGCTGGTGGATCAAGGGTTGTCTACCACTATTGTGATATCAGATTTTCTTCTGAGGCGCTTGGCGCCACTACAAAGGAGATCCCACCCAGCGTGGGAGTATGGCGGCAGTGACAATCTGACGTGTCTCCAGCCCAGGAAGAAGTATGACCTCTCCCGGGAGGACTATCTTGCTTTGATGCGGAGGCTGCTTTCCCAGAAGGCGACGGGGAGGTACAGGGGTCTCCACCTACACTTCACATGGATGGGCGACGGGCGGCCATCCTGGCGGCCCTTCTCTCCTGTAACACGAAAGGGATCACAAAGGGAGGTGGGTCTGAGTCTAATTCGGGGGCAAAGGCGACAGTGCTGATGATGAGTCGTTTTCCCCCAAGTCCTCGTCGACACTTTGCTCCAACGAGGACGAGGAGGAAGAAAACTCCCTCACGCCAATGTCCCCGGAGGAGGCCACCGACAAAGAGGGTGAGTCCCTTCCTAACAACTCCGTCTAGTCGTCTTGCGATTTTCGAGCTCCTTCCTGCGCTTCCACCCGGGGAAAAAGGACCATTGGTGAGACCCTTTCCCTGGAACTTCCCGCGGGCCATTAAGCCAAGCAAGGTGGAGCCGCCTTATCGAGTGGCGTACCTCACCCGTCCTGAAAGCGTCTGCGGGAGAAGTTGAGTGGTGGGATGATCCTCCCTGAGGTCCTGCCCTCCTTGCTAAAGAAGGGCAAGTAGTCCTTTGATACCAACTTCTAGTGAGCATCCCTTTTTTCTTATCTTCGCACTAATTGATATGCTCTAGTTTGCTTACCTACCTTTGTTCTCAGGGGTGTCTCGGGCACCGTGGAAGTCAGTGCACCGGAGTGAAACCCTAAGGCTTTTTTCCACGAGGGTCCTAAGTCACCCGACATGGATGTATCAGGTTTTCCATCGCTCGTCTTCCTAACTGCGCATCCTATGCCGATAGTAACTTCTCATTATGTCCTTCTTGTTACGTTTCTAGGTCTTGAAGTGCCTAGAAGAAATGCCTTCTTTCCCTAGCTTTCAACGAAGGCTGAGGGCATCCTGGGAACTGACGGTGCTGACCTCCCGGTGTTGCTGGGGGAAAGGAGCGCCTTCGTGGGAGCTTTCCACCATCCCCTGAGTCCACATGATGGCCACAGTCGAAGCGGGACCGTCACGCCTGACCGCGGCTACCCAGGATACCCTAACTCGGACCATCCAGGGAGGGCGTGCAGACAGGACGACTCAGGAACTGGCCAGGAAATGACCCGATCCTGGGCAGAGGAAGCTCGTGCCTTGACTTAGAGAGCCCTAGAAGCCTACAACGAGGTATGTGTCGCTCTCAGCCGCCCGAAGGCCCTAGGTGGGGGATCGCAGGACTATGAGGAGACGCCTCTGAGGCGCGAGCTTGAGACTCTCCGGGGTGAGCGCTCCCCACTCCTAGAGGAGTCCACGAGGTTTTCTCAGGGTCGGGAATATATGCTGCATGAGCTTTCTTATCTTTTCTTGGAGACGTCGTGCTTGAAGGATGAGGTCTGCATTGCTGCAGAATAGCTAGAATATGCCTAGCGAGAGGTGAGGGCGCACGCACGTCCGTTTCCTTCGAGAAGGAATAGAGCGAAGCGCGCACCCGTGCTCTATTGGAGGCGTCTTCCCGTCTGGATGAAATATTCCCTAGTCTTCAAGTGGCTCCCATCGGCTTGCCCGACAGGGATGACGTCAACGTCCACACCTTTTTCTTCGCGTTCGACGTAGAGCTCGTTGGGAACCCCAAGAGGAAGGTATGATGAGCACAGCAGTAAGTTTTCCCTCAGTTATGAAACCAAGGTTTAATCGAACCAGTAGGAGCAAGGAAACACCCCAAAGGTGTTACTAGCTGAGCTTTTAGCAGACTACCGGTGCTAGTAGCAATGTGGAGACCGCATAACACAACCACGTAACTTTGTCCCCAACTCATGGCGAGGTTATCAATCTCACCGTGTTTTGTGGAAAACAAATGATTAAACGTATCGAATGGAAATAAGTAAAAGTTTGCAGAAAGTAAACACAAAGAAGTAAACAGTTGTAGATTGTATGTAAAGAGAAAGGACCGGGATCCATAGTTCACTAGAGGTGTCTCTCCTTAGATAAATAACATGCTGGGTGAACAAATTACAGCGGGTCAATTGACAAACACCGAGAAAGCAATACATGCATATACTAATCATCTTGACTCCTTTGAGACTTGATTGGGCATTACAACATAATACATAGACCGCCATCCAACTGCATCTATGACTAATAATCCACCTTCAAAGTTATCATCCCAACCTCCAAGATTAAGTTGCAAGCAATAGATTATTGCTTTACGAACTGCGTGTAAAGTAAACAATACGATTGTTCTATGAACAAAAGATTGTTGTTTTATCCCTAGTAGCAACAACACATCTAGTACCTTAGAGATTTCTATCACTTCCCCAGATTACCAGAGGCATGAACCCACTATAGAGCATAAATACTAACTCTTGGAGTTGCTAGCATCTACTTGGCAAAGATAGCTACTAACAACGGAAAGCATGCAAGATCACAAATAACAAAGACATGATAGAATCAATAATCAATCTGAAATAGCATCTCAATATCCATCGGATCCCCGCAAACACAACATGTAGAATTACAAATAGATGATCTTGATCATGAACGGAGCTCACAAGATCTAAACATGAAAGCACAAAGGAGGAGAACCAGCCATCTAGCTACTACATGGATCCGTAGTCCAAGGATGAACTACTCACGCATCACACCGGAGGCTTGCATGGTGATGAAGAAGGCCTCCAGGGTGAATTCCCCTCTCCGGTAGGGTGCCGGGAAGAGCTTCATATCCCTCCCGATCTAGGGATGGAGATGATGGCGGCTACAGACTCTTTCATGGATTTTTGATCGGGTGCTTAGGGTTTTCGTCCCGAGGGTAATATATAGGCGGAAGGAGAGGCCGAGGGGGTGCCGGGAGCGGCCACACCACCTCGGCGCGGCTGCCTGGCCATGGCCAGTGGTGTGGTGTCTCCCTAGCCCTTCTCCGTCTCGTATTCTGGCACTTGATCCCTTCCGAAAAATAGGCACTTTGGCTTTTGTCCCGTCCAATTCCGAGAATATTCATTTTCTGACTTTCCTGGAACCAAAAACAGCAGAAAACAGGCAGCCGACACTATGGCTCTTGGTAATAGGTTTGTCCAAGAAATCATATGAAAAGTACTCCAAAGTTGGAACAAAACACAAGAAAGTGGATAAAACCAAGCATGGAACATCAAAAATTATAGATACATTTGAAATGTATCAACATCCCCAAGCTTAACTCCTGCTCGTCCTCGAGTAGGTAAGTGATAAAAAGAAAGAATAATTTTTGAGGTGACATGCACCATCAAAGACTTGATCAAAGTATTTGTAAAACATTCAAAGCTGGGATTATAGTACTTCAATCATAACATGAAAGACAAAGTTCTAGCAATAAGCAAAGAAACTATGATGCAACATGAAAAGGCACAAACAAAAGGTTCATGAATAACAATGCTTTGCAAGACGTTTGTTTGTTTCACATAAAGAAAACATGGAATAATAGTATTCAGCTTGTCCACAATAGAGTAGCAAATACAAATGCATAGGACACCTTCAAAGTTCATAAGAGTAACTAGATACAATAGTTTAAAACAAGCAATATCAAGTTATGCATCAATCAACTAGTCTTGGGACAATGCACATAGAACTAAGAATGGCCACTATGCTCTCAAAGTAGGTGCATAAAGATAGAAGGTGGAGACTCAATATAATGGTGGAAGAAAGGCCTTTGTAAAAGGAAGTAGGGATTCAAGTCTCATAAAGAGCTTCCAAAAATTATGGTACTTATAGCTTTCAGCTCTCATTGCCCTATCATAAGCATCTTGAAGTGATTAAGGTTAAAGTGAACAAACTATGGTTTACATGCTTGACGAAGTATAAGTCAGAAATCTCATGTCCCTTGTATACGAGGGCCGCTCCTCATGCTACTCAAGTTTAGTCACCGGTAAGATCTTGTCATCGTAAGTACATGTGTATCATAGAGAACAGCCAACGGGGTACCCCTTGCCCGATGATACGGAAGAATCCCCATATCAAAATGACAAGGCAAGCAGACAACAAGCATCTCAGCATTCTTCTTATTTACCATGGGAATATGGTGCTTTTTTCTCTCTTTCCTCTTTTCATAGTATCTTTTTTTTTCTTTTCTCTTTTTTTCTCAATATAGGACTCTTTTTTTATAAGAAGAATGCTTCATAGACAGCTCATTATGGTTACGCTGCAGGTTTCCACCATATACATAACTCCATGGACTTACAAGCTCCCTTTTCATTTCACACCGACGACATCCATATACAAAAGAGCATGATATCAACTAGGTACAAGTACAAAGTGCAATGTTGAAAGCGTTCCCCATGATAGCATGGTTCTGCTAATTCCCAACAAATAAGTGCAAGCATATACAACATAGACGACACAATGGTTCAAGTTTATTAAGGGCAAGTACAGTAAAGTGTGCTGGAGATATGCCCAAGAGGCAATAATAAAGTGGTTATTATTATATCTTTATGTTTATGATAAATGTTTACATCCCATGCTATAATTGTATTAATAGGAAACATTAATACTTGTGTGTTTTGTAAACATAAAAGAGTCCCTAGTAAGCCTCTTGTTAAACTAGCTTGTTGATTAATGGATGATCATGGTTTCCTGATCATGGACATTGGATGTCGTTAATAACAAGATCATATCATTAGGAGAATGATGTGATGGACACACACCCATAGTAAGCATAGCATAAGATCAAGTCATTAAGTTCGTATTGCTGTAAGCTTTCAAATGCATAGTAACCTAATCCTTCGACCATGAGGTTATGTTAATCACCATCACTGGATGGGTACTTTGATGACATCAAACACCGCTTTATAAAGGTGTCATTGGGTATTCTGAAAGTATGTGTTGAAGCGCATGGACCAAGATTGGGATTTGTCCATCCATATGATGGATAGATATGCTCTGGGCCCTCTCGGTGGAATGTCATCTAGTTAGCTTGCAAGCATGTGACTAGGTCACAAGGGATGACATAACATGGAACGAGTAAAGAGTACTTATCAGTAACGAGGTAGAACTAGGTATGGAGATACCAACGATCAAACCTCGGATAAGTAGAATATCGTGTGACAAAGGGAATTGGTTTTGTATGTTAATGGTTCTATTGATCACGAAGTCATCGTTGAGTATGTGGGAGCCGTTATGGATCTCCAGATCCTGCTAATGGTTATTGATCGGAGAGGTGTCTCCATCATGTCTGCATATTCACGAACCGTAGGGTGACACACTTAAGGTTCGAAGTTGTTTTAAGTAGATATGGAATATGCGTTGGAGACCGAATGTTGTTCGGAGTCTCGGATTGGATCCGGGACATCACGAGGAGATCCGGAATGGTCCGGAGAATAAGATTCATATATTGGGGATCATTTTCTAAGTTAGGAAATGTTCCGGAGTGTTTGTATGGAGATTCTAGAAGGTTTCAGAATGTTCTGGAAGGTTCTAGAAGAGTTCTTGGAGTTTGCTTGAAAACCAAGAAAGGGTCAAGGAAACCTTGTGGGGGCTAGACACGGATTCGTGGGGGAGGAGGACTCCTCCCCCCCTTCCCAACCCGTCGGCCAAGGAGGGGAGTCCTACTAGGACTCCCCCTCCCATGGCGTGCCTCCCTCCTTTAAATAGAGGGGAGGGGGCACCCCTCCTAGACCTCTCCCATAACAAGCTCTAGCCACCGCCTCTCTCCTCTTCCTTCGCTATGCTCCGGCTTAGGCGAAGCCCTCCATAATTCTCTCCTCCACCACCACCACCACACCGTCGTGCTGCTGGGATTCCGTGGAGAAGATCTACTACCTCCGCTGCTCGCTGGAACGAGGAGAGGAAGGTCTGCCGACCAAGACGCAGGACCGATCGCGAACGCAGCTTTAACGCTGGGCCGGAAGGATCGTCCACACGATCTTGAGATCGGCAAGTGATCGACTACATCAACCCCGAGATCTAATCTCGTAACGCTTTCGGTTCTACGAGGGTTCATACAGATCTATCTCGTTGCTCATGTCTAATAGATTAGATCTTGGCTTTTATCTAGATTAGATCTGGGTTTTGTTCGTTCTTGCGGTAGAAATTTTTTGTTTTCCATGCTACGAACCCATCAAAGTGTGCCATCAAGTTCGTGAGAGCTTTAATCACTAGTTTTCTCATAACAAGTTTAATTTGGAAGGTAAACAAAAGCATGAATATACTTGGAATAGCATAAGCTAATAGGTAGTTATGGTGGACTCTTTGGAAATAACTTGGTTTAGGGAGTCGGATGCATGAGTGGAACTCATACTTTGTTGTGGAGGCTAGCAAAAGACTGGGAGCAACAAACTAAGAGAGCAATAATGGCCATAATCATGCAGAGCGACAAAACATCATTGATCAAAGCATAAAGTGATACTACAAGTTGAAAACTAAAGGATCATAAAGGCTATGGTGACTTGAGACAGTCATAACATGGTTTGAGCATGCGCCAAGTCAACCCAAATAAAGCATCAAAGGAGAATACCACTATACTATGCTTTAATATGCTAAAACAACGCATGATTCATCCAAGGCACATTAAGCAATCTCAATTGTTTATAACAAGTCATGCTACAGCAAAGAATACTAAGCATAAAGCCAAAACAATATCAAGCATGGCATGACAAAGCATAGGCCACAGTCAAAAACAAGCTCTTTTTACCACATAAGTATGAACTTTCCTACTCTTTTCCAAACCAAACCAAACCATTTGCAAACCAATGTATGAAAGAGGGGGTATAACCAAGTTATTCAGAAAACTAAGCAAACCAAACAAACGAAAAACCAAAACGAAAACCAAAAAGAAGAAGCTCCAAGAACAACACAACTGTGCATGAAACAATAAAAATGAAGCGTTTGGAAAAAACCTGGGATTTTTATTGATGAAGAAGGGGATGCCTTGGGCATCCCCAAGCTTTGACGCTTGTACTTCTTGGATATTTCTTGGGGTGACACGTGTGGCATCCCCAAGCTTGAGCTTTAGTCGATCCTTCATCTCATTACTCATTCCTTCCATACACCTGAAAATTTTCCTTCATACAAAACTTCACACAATCTCATTAGCAACATTAGTGCACTTAAGATAAATAAGTCTTAAGGTTCAGTTATAAAACCAAATAAACTTTCATTATAACACTAGCTACTGTAGTACTTCCCTCAAAAAGCTCAATTCCCCAAAAGAACTCAAAAAGGAACCCACAAGAAGCAAATGCAAAAAATGGCAGAAATCTGTCAAAACAGACCAGCAGGTAAATACGAATTTTTTCAAAGACCTTCTGTTGCTCAAATCAAAAAGTGTTGAACTAACGAAAGTTAGATAACCACCTGGGTCAGAAACAAAAAAAAATACAGATCAATCCGACATACAGAGCTCTCTCACGAATTTTTACGGTGAAGCACAAAAATCTGTTTCAGAACAGCAACTTTCCCAATCATTACTTCACTCTCATTAGAGGTTACTCTTGGCACAAAAAGCAAATAAAAAGGATAAGGAGAGGTTATTACAGAGGTAATAACTTCTAAGACTCATCTAAACTTTTGGGTTATCTTCCAATAAGTACTTTTCTTTAACGCCTTTAAGTTAGGCATAAGAAGCAAAGAAAGAATCAAGTGTTCTCAAATGAAGAAGCATTAAAACCAACTTTCTTGCCCTTAACTCTCTTATTGTTATTCTTAACCTTTGGGAAAATGTGATTGTTTGGTGGAGAAGAAAGGTGCATGGTACCCTTTCCCATATCTATTATTGCTCCAAGGAGTTCTAATAGGGACCTTCCAAGTGTAATTTGTCCTTTTCCTGCACATTCAATAACAAGATAATCAGTAGAAATCATTTTCCCAAGGATCTTTGTAAACACTCCTTCAGCTATTCCAATAGGTAATAAGGTAGCATTATTAGCAGGAGATATTTCTTTTCCTCCTTCAGTAAGCCCCCAAAGATTCAAAGATTCATAAATATCTTTGGGCATAAGAAAAAATTCAGACATGATATCGCAGCGGGCTTGAAAAGTTTCAGTGTTTATCTCAATCTTTACTATAGGGAGCCACTTTGATGGTTCAGAATTTATTGGAACATAATTGTGATGCTCCCTAAGCGTATTATAGCAATCTTTTAATCTAGTAGTGCTAGTCTCAAGAGTGTTCAACCTAGCAAATATCTTTGCAAAAGAAATACCAGTTTGGCTAGGCATGTTGTAAGTGAGGATCAATTTCTTTATAGCATTAGTAGCATCATCCTCATTACATTGGAGGAAATCTCCTCCCACAACAGCATCTAGAGCATACCTATAGCAAAGAGCAATCCCAAGGTAAAAACTGCTAAGGAACAAGCTTTGAGTCATTTTAGGCTCAGTTTTTTCATGTAGATCAGAGATTCTAGACCAAGCTTCCTTAAAACTTTCTTCAATTCCTTGTTTAAAAGTGAAAATCATTTCCTCGGGTGACATAGTGATTGGAGCAAGGCTAGACATGAAGGCAACTTAAGATAGGAACTAATTTTTTTGTGTTTTTCAAATAAGAAAGCAAACTTGTAAAACTAATTTTTTTGTGTTTTTGAAAGAACAAATCAAGCAAACAAAGCAAAAAAGAAAACTAAGCAAAACAAAAACAACAAAGTAAAGAGATTGGTTATGAGGGACTCCCCTTGTGAAGATGTCCTTGACTCCTCGGCAACGGCGCTAGAAAAGATCTTGATGTGCTCGTCGTTCGACGTAGAGCTCGTTGGGAACCCCAAGAGGAAGGTATGATGAGCACAGCAGTAAGTTTTCCCTCAGTTATGAAACCAAGGTTTAATCGAACCAGGAGGAGCAAGAAAACACCCCAAAGGTGTTACTAGCTGAGCTTTGGCAGGGCGTACTACCGGTGCTAGTAGCAATGTGGAGACCTGCACAACACAACCACAGAACTTTGTCCCCAACTTGCTATGAGGTTGTCAATCTCACTGTGTTTTGCGGAAAACAAAGGATTAAACGTATCGAATGGAAAGAAGTAAAAGTTTGTAGAAAGTAAACACAAAGAAGTAAACAATTGTAGATTGTATGTAAAGAGAAAGGACCGGGATCCATAGTTCACTAGAGGTGGATCTCCTTAGATAAATAACATGCTGGGTGAACAAATTACAGCGGGGCAATTGACAAACACCGAGAAAGCAATACATGCATATACTAATCATCTTGACTCCTCTTAGACTTGATTGGGCATTACAACATAATACATAGACCGCCATCCAACTGCATCTATGACTAATAATCCACCTTCAGGTTATCATCCGAACCCCCTCCAGTATTAAGTTGCAAGCAAAAGATTATTGCTTTACGAACTGCGTGTAAAGTAAACAATACGATTGTTCTATGAATAAAGGATTGTTTTTTTCTCCCTAGTAGCAACAGCACATCTAGTACCTTAGAGATTTCTGTCACTTCCCTAGATTACCAGAGGCATGAACCCACTATCGAGCATAAATACTAACTCTTAGAATTGCTAGCATCTACTTGGCTAAGATAGCTACTAACAACGGAAAGCATGCAAGATCTCAAATAACAAAGACATGATAGAATCAATAATCAATCTGAAATAGCATCTCAATATCCATCGGATCCCCGCAAACACAACATGTATAAATTACAAATAGATGATCTTGATCATGAACGGAGCTCACAAGATCTAAACATGAAAGCACAAAGGAGGAGAACCAGCCATCTAGCTACTACATGGATCCGTAATCCAAGGATGAACTACTCACACATCACACCGGAGGCTTGCATGGTGATGAAGAAGGCCTCCAGGGTGAAATCCCCTCTCCGGCAGGGTGCCGGGAAGAGCTTCAGATCCCTCCCGATCTAGGGATGGAGATGACAGCGGCTACAGACTATTTCATGGATTTTTGATCGGGTACTTAGGGTTTACGTCCCGAGGGCATCTTATAGTCGGAAGGGGAGACCGAGGGGGTGCCTGGGCTGGCCACACCACCCCCTGGCGCGGGCCAGGCCTGGCTGCACGGCCAGGTGGTGTGGCCTGCCCCTGGCCCCTCTCCGTCTCGTATTCTGGTACTTGATCCCTTCCGGAAAAATAGGCACTTTGGCTTTTGTTCCGTCCAATTCCGAGAATATTCATTTTCTGACTTTCCTGGAACCAAAAACAGCAGAAAACAGGCAACTGGCACTGTGGCTCTTGTTAATAGGTTAGTCCAAGAAATCATATGAAGAGGAGGAGGGGAAAGACGTGGCAGTGGTGGTGGCCATCTTAGTGTTATCTAGGCTCCACTACCATATCCACAGGCTTGACGCAGAGATCATCTTCAAGACCCTCGCTCCTGAGGCGAACCTAGAAGCCTTCATGGTTGTTATGGGGCCCACGATGGACAAGGTGGTAAAGACCATGGGGCACCAGTCTGCTATCTGATTTTTACCCCAACTATCCTTTGTATCCACAGATTCGTGCCACCTTGTTAGGGCACAGTTCCTGCAGCTTTGATTCATTTTAATTGTTGGCTGGTTAACTTTCATCTTATACTTGTTGCCGCAAAATTTTCTGAGTGAATATTGGTCTTCTAGGGTGTGGTCCAAATGAGGCCTCCCAGACCGCTTCGGGATGGCGCTTGCACGAGGGGGGTGAGGGAATGCCCCTGCGATCTTTTATCTCAAGGTCTTGGCTTGGGCATGCGATTGCAACTTTGTCCCCTGCTATGGAGGGGAAGGAACTAATATACAAACACGAACCCTTTGGTTGGCCTGGCTACCACCTTCTCCAACCGCAGTGCGGGGAGGTGCCTACAGATATGCGTTAACCGGGCTACCATCTTCTTGCCTCAAGCCCGCCCTCCACTTGCCTCCTATCCTCAAGAAGGTAAGTGAAAGGTAAGACTTGCTTCTATTCTCTGGGACTGGCCACTATCCTTCCTCAACTGCATCGCGGGGAGGAGCCAGCCCTAGCGGCCCGCATGGCCGCTGTTGGTAGGCAAACGTTAACTGGCACCATGTTCCCGAGGCTTACTCGAGGGCTCTCTCTGTCCACACTGTGGAGGAGGTGCAGATCTTGGAAACCCTTAGGTTGTCCAAAGAAAAGGAAGCAGCAAAGGCCCCAGGATTTTGTATGCATGCCCATTCATGGTGGTATCCCCGGAGAGCGATTCCAAGAAAGATGCGAAAAGTTCAACGCGATTCTCCATTAGTAAGGCAGGCCGGATGGATGATAATAAAGATGAGTGCGCGACAAACCACTTCATCTGTGTCCATCCACGAGATCTGCCTCTAGAGGTAGTACTTATGTTGAGGAAATCAATCCATCTTCATAAGCACTACTTTCGAGGGGGGAACCCCCTCGGGATCACCTCGCGGGCGGATTTCTCCGTGGCGTGAGACTAATGATATCTACACACGCTTCTATTCTTGTAGACAGTGTTGGGCCTCCAAGTGCAGAGGTTTGTAGAACAGCAACAAGTTTCCCTCAAGTGGATCACCCAAGGTTTATCGAACTCAGGGAGGAAGTGGTCAAAGGTATCCCTCTCAAGCAACCATGCAATCAAGATACAAGAAGTCTCTTGTGTCCCCAACACACCCAATACACTTGTCAAGTGTATATGTGCACTAGTTAAGCGAAGAGATAGTGAAATACAAGTAACATTGATGATTATAAGTGGTAATTGCAATCTGAAATAAGAGTGGCAGCAAGCAAACATGTAACATGACTGATTGTAAATGGTGTTTCAATGCTTAGAAACAAGGCCTAGGGATCATACTTTCACTAGTGGACACTCTCATATAAATATCTTCTCTTCATTATGCTACACCGAACTACTCTCCGGTTGGACGATGTAGGGCTATAACAGCACACCTTAAAGTTCGCATTCCCCATCTAGATAACCCCTCACTATCACCTTGAGCGCTAGATGGTTCCAACAAACACCACAATCTCATAGAGACATCCAACTCAAATTATACTCATGATAAGTATTTATGTAACCTTAGCCAAAGTGCCACACGGTGTGCACACTATCAACTTCACACACGTGGGGATAAGCAGAGATTAATTAAAGCACTTGAGTAACAGAATAGTTCTACTTATTACAAAGCTCATGATCTCAATAAGATCACGCATAGAGAGAGAGATGAACACATAGCTACTTGTAGAGCCCTTAGCCTCGAGAGAGAACTACTCCCTCCTCATCATGGGAGTTAGCAATGGCAATGGAGATGGCAGTGGAGTCGATGGAGATGGATCCCGGGGCACTTCCCCGTCCCGGTAGGGTGCCGGAATAGAGACTTCTATCCCCCGAATCTCCTATTTGGTGTCGGAGGCGCTGTGGAACTTTTCATGGAAATCTGATCTGGTCCCTAGGGTTTTTTTCCTAGGGGGAATATATAGGCGAAGAGGCGATGCCAGAGGTGGGCCAGGGTGGCCACACCACCTGGTGGCATGGCCAGGGGGACCCGCGCCACCCTAGGGTGTGCCTGCCTCCTAGCTCCCCTCAATCTCCCCTTTGGACTCTGTGTCGTGTCGGGAAAAATAGGAACGCCAGGCTTTGCTTCATCCAATTCCGACAATATGTCTTTTCTAGGTTTTTTGAAACCAAAAACAGCAGAAAACAAGCAACTGGCACTACGGCATCTTATTAATAGGTTAGTTCCATCAAATGTATAAAAATACCTCAAAGTGTAGACAAAACATAAGATAGTTGATACAAAACAAGCATGGAGCATCAAAAATTATATATACGTTTGCGACGTATCAAGCATCCCCAAGCTTAACTCCTACTCATCCCCGAGTAGGTAAGTGATAAAAAGAATAATTTTTGAGGTGACATGCACCATCGCAATCTTGATCAAGGTATTTGTAAAGCATTGATAGCTGGGATCAATGTACTCTAACATGAACATGAAAGATAGAGTTCTAACAATAAGACATAGCAACTATGTTGTAACATGAAAAGGTACAAACACAAGATCATGAATAATAATGCAATGAAAGACGTTTGTTTGTTTCACATATAGAAAACATAATAAGAGCGGTATTCAGCTTGTCCCTTGATGGCTCAATACACGGCGCCCAGAAAAGTGCTTGGTGCGTGGTGTTGATGTAGAGCCCGTTGGGAACCCCAAGAGGAAGGTATGATGAGCACAGCAGCAAGTTTCCCTCAGTTATGAAACTAAGGTTTAATCGAACCAGTAGGAGCAAGGAAACACCTCAAAGGTGTTACTAGCCGAGCTTTGGCAGGGCGCACTACCGGTGCTAGTAGCAACATGGAGACCTGCACAACACGACCACAGAACTTTGTCCCCAACTTGCGATGAGGTTGTCAATCTCACCGTGTTTTGCGGAAAACAAAGGATTAAACGTATCGAATGGAAAGAAGTAAAAGTTTGCAGAAAGTAAACACAAAGCAGTAAAGGATTGTAGATTGTATGTAAAGAAAATGACCGGGATCCATAGTTCACTAGAGGTGGCTCTCCTTAGATAGATAACATGCTGGGTGAACAAATTACAGCGGGGCAATTGACAAACACCGAGAAAGCAATACATGCATATACTAATCATCTTGACTCCTTTGAGACTTGATTGGGCATTACAACATAATACATAGACCGCCATCCAACTGCATCTATGACTAATAATCCACCTTCAGGTTATCATCCGAACCCCCTCCAGTATTAAGTTGCAAGCAACAGATTATTGCTTTACGAACTGCGTGTAAAGTAAACAATACAATTGTTCTATGAACAAAAGATCGTTGTTTTCTCCCTAGTAGCAACAGCACATCTAGTACCTTAGAGATTTCTGTCACTTCCCCAGATTACCAGAGGCATGAACCCACTATCGAGCATAAATACTAACTCTTGGAGTTGCTAGCATCTACTTGGCCAAGATAGCTACTAACAACGGAAAGCATGCAAGATCTCAAATAACAAAGACATGATAGAATCAATAATCAATCTGAAATAGCATCTCAATATCCATCGGATCCCCGCAAACACAACATGTATGGATTACAAATAGATGATCTTGATCATGAACGGAGCTCACAAGATCTAAACATGAAAGCATAAAGGAGGAGAAACCAGCCATCTAGCTACTACATGGATCCGTAGTCCAAGGATGAACTACTCACGCATCACTCCGGAGGCTTGCATGGTGATGAAGAAGGCCTCCAGGGTGAATTCCCCTCTCCGGCAAGGTGCCGGGAATAGCTTCAGATCCCCCCGATCTAGGGATGGAGATGACGGTGGCTACATACTCTTTCGTGGATTTTTGATCGGGTACTTAGGGTTTTCGTCCCGAGGGAAACTTATAGGAGGAAGGAGAGGCCGAGGGGGTCGGCTAGACCACCCTTCGGCGCGGGCTGTGCCTGGCCGTGACAGGTGGTGTGTGGCTGGCCCCTGGCCCCTCTCCGTCTCGTGTTCTAGCACTTGATCCCTTCCGGAAAAATAGGCACTTTGGCTTTTGTCCTGTCCAATTCTGAGAATATTCATTTTCTGACTTTTCTGGAACCAAAAACAATAGAAAACAGGCAGCTGGCACTATGGCTCTTGTTAATAGGTTAGTCCAAGAAATCATAATAAAAGTACTCCAAAGTTGGAACAAAACACAAGAAAGTGGATAAAACTAAGCATGGAACATCAAAAATTATAGATACATTTGGAATGTATCATCCCTCATGGTATAGCAAAACATAAATGCATAGGACACCTTCAAAGTTCATAAGGGTGACTAGATACAAATAATTTAAGAACAAGCAATATCAAAATTATGAATCAGTCAACAAGTTTTGGGACAATGCACATTAAACTAAGAATGACCACTATGCTCTCTTAGTTGGTGCATAAAGATAGAAGATGGAGACTCAACATAAAAGTAAAAAGAAAGGCCCTTCACAGAGGGAAGCAGGGATTTGAAGTTTCATAAAGAGCTTCCAAAAATTATGGTACTTATTAGCTTTCAGCTCTCATTGCCCCTATCATAAGCATCTTGAGGTGATTAAGGTTAAAGTGACACAAATATGAGGATATGCTTGACAAGTTATAAGTTGAAAATCTCATGCCCCGTGCTTACGAGTACCGAACCTCATGCTACTCAAGTTTAGTCACAAGTAAGTCCTTGTCATTGTAAGTACATGTGTATCATAGAGAACCGCCAATGGGGTACTGATGACCCACAAGTATAGGGGGTGTATCGCAGTATTTTTGAGGGAAGTGAAACCCAATTTATTTATTTGACACAAGGGGAGCCAAAGAATATTTATAAGCCTTAACAACTGAGTTGTCAATTCAGCTGCACCTGGAAACAATCTTGCTCATAGCAGTTTATCAGTAGCAACAGTTTTTTAGTAGGAATAGTAAAGTAATAGTAGTTGTAAAGTAAAGACAGCAGTAACAATAGCAGCAGACAGTAGGATTCGAGTGCGGTAGGCATAGGGATGGATGGGTGTTGCATGGACAAGACAATTCACATAGCAATCAGAACATAGGGCAATGTGTTCCATATATAGTCATACGTGCTCGCAATGAGAACTTGCACAACATCTTTTGTCCTGCCAGCCCGTTTGCAGCGGGGCCTCAAGGGAACTACTGGCAATTAAGGTGCTCCTTTTAATAGAGCACCGGAGCAAAGCATTAACACTCTGTGAACACATGTGGTCCTCACATCAAAGCCATTCCCTCCGGTTATCCCGATTTCTGTCACTTCGGGGCCATTGGTTTCGGACAACAACGTGTGTATACAACTTGTATATAAGACCATAAACAATACTATCATAATGAATCAATAACATGTTCAGATCTGAAATCATGGCACTCGGGCCCTAGTGACAAGCATTAAGCACAACAAGTCGCAACAAAGTCATAAAGCACTAATAAAAGATACTAGGCACCATGCCCTAACAATCTGATGCCATTACATGAATGAGCTCATCCAATCCCTACCATCCCCATAGCCTACAACGGGGGATTACTCACTCATAGATGGGGGAAACATGGATGGTCGATGGAGAAGCGATGGTGATGATGATGGCGATGATCTCCTCCAATTCCGGCTAGGTTCCGTAATGGAGTTTCGGTGTCAAGCTGTGGAATCTAGTGGTAGCGGCGGAGCGGAACTCCTTCTAGAAAAACGTCGAACCCCCCGAAGTTTTTAGGTCAGAAGGCTCCTTATAGGCAAAGAGGGAGACCGAGGGGGTGCCTCAGGGTCCCACACCACCCCCTGGCGTGGCCTGGCCTGGCCCGCGCCAGCAGGTGGTGTGGCCACCCCTGGCTCTTCTCCGTCTCGTATTCTGGCTCCTAGAGTCTTCAGGTGAAATAGGATTTTTGGCATATTTTCCGGGATTTTTCCTGATAGTTGATTTTCTGCACAAAAAGTAGACACCAAGGCAATTCTGCTGAAACAACGCCATCGCAGTTAGTTGCATCCAAATCACACAAGTTTAGAGGAGAAACAATAGCAAAAGTGTTCGGGAAAGTAGATACGTTTTGGACATATCAACTCCCCCTAAGCTTACTAAGTTTACTTAATAGGCAATGCAAGCTATGAAGAGATTCCAACTCAAAAATAATAAGTAGCATGAAGTATAAACGTAAGCAACATTACAATGCTCATAAAAAGGTATGATAGAGTGGTATCTCGCTTGCTTTTGATTATGAATATCAAGGCACCTCTGAAATTCAAGTGATGACTAGAAGTAAAGATATCAAGGATACAAGCATCAAAGTCATAACACAAATAATCAAGTAATGAGACAAGCACAAAGAATGACAACTATGCTCTCAAGAAGGTGCTCAAATAATATGTGGAGACTCAACAAGTAAAGGAAAAGGTTTTGAATAATTTGAAAGGCTTCCAAATGCTGAAAGTAAGGTAGTTATTAGCTTTGAGCTCTCATTGCCCCTATCATAAGCATCTTTAATGTGGTTAAGGTGAAAGTGAGGTCCAATCTGAGTTATATGCTTGACAGACTATAAACTGAAAATCCCATGTCCCTTGAGTATGAGGGCCGCTCCTCATGCTACTCAATGTTAGTTACCGGTAAGTTCTTGTCATCGTAAATATGTGCATATAATTGAGAACCGCTAAAGGGGTACCCCTTGCCTAATGATATGGAAGAATCCCCATATCAAAATGACAATGCAAGCAGACAATGAGTATCTCAGCAATCTTCTTATTTACCATGGGAAAATGGTGCTTTTTTCTCTCTTTCCTCTTTGCATAAATCTCTTTTTTTTTCTTTTTCTCAATAGCTATCTCTCTCTTTTTAAGAAGAATGCTTCATAGATATCATTATGGTTACGCTGCAGGTTTCCACCATGTCAGCATGGATTAGACCAGTGGCCCAGGCGTTTCTCTAACACACATACATAACTCCATGGACTTACAAGCTCCCCTTTTATTTCACACCGATGACATCCACAAACAAAAGAGCATGGTATCAATTGGGTATATATTTACAAGTGTTGAAAGCGAACCGTGATAAAGACGGTTACGCTTAATCCCCAGCCTATAATTAGCAAGCATATAACTTTCATGGAGAGTTCACAATGGTTCAGGTTTATTAAGTGCAGGAAATAAAGTGTGCCATCAAGTTCGTGAGAGCTTTACTAACTAACTTTCTCATAACAAGCAAACATTTTATTCGGAAGAAAATAAGGCATATTGAATATGCACAGAAGTAGCAAAAGATGCTAAAGGGTAGGTATGGTGGACGCCTTGGCAATATTTGGTTTAAGGGAGCTGGAAACATGAGTAAAACTCAGTGTAAGTGAAGGCTAGCAATAGTAAGGGAGCGACAAACGAGAGAGAAATAGCTGTCATAATCATGCTTGCAACAAAACAGGACTAATCATGGCATGAAAGTGATTCAAGATCCTCAAGGCAAAATAATTCATCAAGGCTTAACTGATTATCACAGTCATGTGCATGCGTGAGCATGTGCCAAGTCAATTCAAATGAAACATTCAGAGGAGGATACCACAGTGTCATACCAATTTATGAATAGAGAAATGCAAGGAAACATTCATAAGACATGCTACAAACTATTAGCGAGCTGGAGCTAATCATAAGAAAGCAAGAACTACTAAGCATCCAAAGATAACATACACTCTACATGAACGGACTAAGCATGCCCACAGTGATGAGTATATGTACAAAAATGAAAACAAATAGAGTTCGTTACCAGCCTCTTACCATGCCTCAAGTTGTCATTAATCCTCATTATTGCTCTTCACTTGTGTGGCTTGAATAATAATATGAAACCAATAATCCACTAAGGACTGCTGAACCCTGTAGCAAACTCACAAAAACCAAGGAAGAACGACAAATATTTTTGTTGTTTTCGATTTTTAAAACAAGAACCAAAGAGTAAAAACAAGCAAAGCAAAATCTTTTTGGGTTTTTCAAATAGTTCAAACAAAGCAAAAAGGGAAAAAACAAACCAAGGCAAAAAGAAGAAGCAAACCAAAGAGAAACAACAGAAATATTTTTGGTCTTTTTGTGTTTTAGAAAGAAAAAGCAAAGAAGAACAAAAACTAAAAAGAGAACGAAAACATGAATATACAAAGTACCGACGCAACATGATATGAAGATGAGTGTGGTGCCGGCGTACCTCGCCCCAAGCTTAGGCTTTTTGCCTAAGTGGGTATCAATCCATGTACGAATAGGGGTTCCAAGCAGGCGGATCTTGATAAGAATGGTCGTAGTTGGGCCCATGGGTAGAAGAAGAAGCTCCCCAATCATAAGCAGGATGCTGATATGAAGACTCTCTCTCATTCGAGGGCTGGACCGAATCATCCGTGACCTCCCTTCTAGTGTCCTGCTCCTGTTGGGAGAGCTCTCCCAAGTACGTGTCAAGCTCCTCCTCAGTGAGGGACCATCCTTCCCTGTTATCAAGGTTAAACAAAATAGGTGCAGGCAAAAGAACAACATGCTCGGACTTGCTCTTTCTCCAACCAGCTTTGGGAAAGGTTATTTCATAAGATAACTCACTCATACTAGCCCACGAGGAAACAAATTTATGCTGTCTCATGGAATTAAGATCAAGCCTTTCTATGGGAAACTGTAGGTCTAGATGATGAGGCACTAAACCATGCAATGGTAGTAAACGAGAAGCAATGAGGCCTCCACAAATTCCACCTTTCTCACGGTTAGCAGCAAGACGGAAAGCTATCAAAGCACCTAAGTTGTAAGACCTATCTCGTTTAAGAGCAACAGAGATAAATGCTAGATCAAACGAAGATAACTTATTGGCAGTTTTCCTAGCAAGAACACACTTGGCAATAAAGTAGGCAAAGTAGAGAATGGAGGGAAGATGAATGTTATGGATTTTTCCACTCTCCTTCGAGAAGCTACTCCCTTGGCAAATTTCTGCGTATAAATCCATGAGTGGTTCAGGTCTCTCCTTAATCTTTCTACATGATCCCCATTGAGGTACCTTAATAGCTGCACAAAAATCATCAAGAGAAAGGTCGACAACAATATTGTAAATTTTGTACTGGACCATGGGGTTAGGCAAAGAGTGACTAAATTGGAAGTCCTGCACCACAGACATGGTTAGCTTCACAAATTGACAAGGTTCATCTTCCAAAAAGTGCTCTAACCCTACATTAGAAACCAAAGTGTGGAAATCTTGTAGAATTCCTGCAGCTCTCATGAACTCAGAGCATGGATAAATGGAGGGAAAAACTTCCTCCTCCCGGTGGACCTTCATGACGTCAGGCACCCAAAGCTCATGTTGGTTTAGGTGGTGTTCACTCATCTTCTATTCTGAAATTTAAACACCTATTAAACAAGTGATTGCAAAGTGAATATAATGAAGGATTCTATTCATAGGGACTTGTAAGAGGCCTATACATGCATCAAAACTATATCTCTAAGCATTAAACAAGCTTACAAGCTCTCATAACCAGTCACCTACAGCAGCAAAATACTCCATATATAATCCACTAAACACAAATCTACTTGGACAATGGGAGGAGTCACATACCAGGGAACAAATGCTCCAAATTTCAGCAAGAAAGATGGGCTGAGCAAGGAGATCGAAAAAATCGAGAGCAAGCACAGCAAGAACGGGATTTTGAGCAATGAACTGGAGCTTACTCGGGAGAGAGAAGAAAGTGGCAGGTGAGAGAGCTAGTGGGGGGCCAGGGGTGGCCCACACTAGGGCATGGTGCCACCCAGGGGTGGCCGCGCCACCATGTGGTGTGCCTGCCTGGTGGGTCCCCCAGGTATCTCCCAGGTACTCCTCTGCCCCTTTTTCACGTAAAAATTAAATATGAATTTTCTAGAATTTTTCGAGACACTTTATTTTTGGGCATTTTTCAGAGATAGAAGAATGATTTTTCTGACAAGCAGATTTTTTTTCTTTTGGAAACATGATTCAAGGACAAAACAAAGCTAGAACTATAGAAGTTCTAAGACACTCTAACAAGCAAGCAACTAACAACAAAAAGAAAGCTAAACGAAAGAAAAAACTAAAATGCAAAGGATAGAAATAAACAGAGATAATCATAATGAAAACATTGTTTTGTTCAATGAAATCCTTTTGTTAACAAGGTTGATCAAGTCTTGCTACCAAAAAAATTCCATATGAGACAAAACTTTGTATTCCACTAATGATTATGTTACCTCAACCTTGATAGCAATGGTCCCAATCATAATAGTTTCAATTTTTTCTCTTGGTATGGGACAATATATTTCTCCAACTTGAATGCCTTCAACATGTTCAATTGAATTCAAACTGTAAGTCCTTTCAATCTTCTTGGGGAAATATACAGTATGTTCCTTGTCATTAACATTGAAAAGTCACCTTTCCTTGATTACAATTAATAACAGCTCCTGCAGTATTAAGAAAAGGTCTCCCAAGAATAATAGACATATTATCATCTTCAGGCATTTCAAGCACAACAAAATCAGTTAATATCAAGAAATTATGAGCCACTTGAACAGGTACATCCTCACATATACCCACAAGGATAGTGGTAGATTTATCAGCCATTTGCAAAGATATATCAGTTGGTATTAATTTTTCAAGTTGAAGCCTCTTATAGAGAGAGAAAGACATAACAGTAACTCCAGCTCCCAAATCACACAAAGCAGTTCTAACATAACTGTTCTTAATAGAGCAAGGGATAGTTGGAATCCCTGGGTCTCCAAGTTTCTTAGGAACCTTACCATTGAAGGAACAATTAGCAAGCAAAGTAGAAATTTCTTCATTAGGGATCTTCCTTTTATTCGAGACAATATCCTTCATATACTTTGAGTAAGGAGGCAATTTAATAGCATCAGTCAAAGGAATTTGCAAGAATAAAGGTTTCATCCACTCACAAAACTTATTATAGTGTTCATCTTCCTTTGACTTGTGTTTCTTATCAGGGAATGGCATAGGTTTTTGGACCCAAGGCTCTCTTTCACTACCATGTTTCTTAGCAATAAAATCTTCTTTGGTGTATTTAGTATTCTTAGTCTGGTTTTTAGGTTCTTCTTCAACTTTTTCTTCATTAGAAACTTCATTTTCTTCATTACCACTTTCAGTTTCAGCATCAAAGATAGATATACTATTAGGATCTATAGCAGGTTCAGAGGGTTCTACAACAGTTTTATGTTTCTTTTTCCTTTTCTTACGAGTAGAACCACTATTTTCAGTTTGTTGAGAATCCTTCTCAATTCTTTTGGGATGCCCCTCAGGATATAGAGGATCCTGGGTAGCAGCTCCACTTCTAGTTCTAATTTCATAAGCATGTTTTTCTTTAGCAGCATTAACTAGCAAGTCGTTTTGCACTTTAACGAGTTGATCTATTTGAGTTTGAACCATTTGAAAGTGTTTAACAATCATTTTAACATCATTAGAGGTTCTTTCCACAATATCTTTCAACTCAACAATAGCTCTAGTGTTTTCCATTAGATGATTTTGCACCCTTTTATTAAAATTATCTTGCTTAACAATAAAGATATCGAATTCTTCTAAGCATTGATCAGGAGGTTTAGAGTAAGGGATATCACCTTCATCAAAGTGTTGGAGAGAGTGTACCTCAATAGTGGATGAGTAGGGAATAGGCTTACATAATTCTTCTATAGGAGGTAAATTCTTGACATCTGCAGCTTTAATTCCCTTCTCCTTAAGACATTTTTTAGCTTCCTTCATCACTTCATCATTTAATTCAATAACTCCCCTCTTCTTTGATGTTGGAATAGGCATAGGAATAGGTTCGGGTACAATTACTTCCGGTATAGCTTGTTTGGGAGGAGTCCAATCTTCATAATTCTTGCTTATTTTAGCCATTAATTCCTCAGCTTCCTTAGGAGTCCTATTCCTGAAAACACAATCAGCACAACTATCTAGGTATGTCCTACATTCTTCAGTTAGTCCATTATAAAAATATATCAAGAAGCTCATTCTTAGGTAATGGACTTCCAGCTTGTGCATGAATCAAAGCACAAAACCTTGCCCAAGATTCAGGCAATACCTCTTTTTCTCACTGTTTAAAATCAAAAAGTTCCCGCAAAATAGCATGTCTAGCACTAGGAGGAAAATATTTCTGCAGGAAAGTACTAATCAAGCACTCAGGGCTATCAATAGATCCAGGAGGTAAATTACTAAACCAAGTTTTAGCTTCTCCTTTCAGTGAAAAGGGGAAAATCTTAGCAACAAAGTAAGTACGCATCTTAATATCATCAGAAAACAAGTCACTCATGGTAGAAAGTTCATTCATATGTGCTACCGCACTTTCATTCTTAGTCCCACAAAAAGGTTCTTTCTCGACAATAGCTATGTAAGATAGATCGAGAGAGAAATCATAATCTTTATCTGTAATGTTTATGGGGGAAGCAGCAAACTTAGCAATAGGAGCCAATTTGGGTCTAATAGTACGCCTCTCAAGGAGACTCTTAGCAGCTCTCCTATCATGGGTGTTTTTACATTCTTTAATAAATTCATCGGTCATCTCAACATAACCATCTTCAATATCATAACTTTCACTAGACTCAGGTGAACTAACAGGTGTAGTAGTGTCTTCATTAGGAGTTTCAGTATTTCCAGCTATAATTCTAGCAATCGTAGCATCTAGGAAAGGTCCTAATGAACCACTCTTATCAAGCACAGTAGAAGCAGCATCATAAGCATCAGAAGTTTCAGATTTAGCAGTAGTAGCAGTGTGTGTAGCATGTGTATGTGGTGGTGTAAGGAACTTACTCATAATGCATTTGAATCAAGAGCAACAGAGGTGTTCAAAACCGTACCTCTTCTTGTAGTGGATGGTAAAATAGGAACCTTGCCATCATGAGATTTACCCATGATGGATGGATAGCAGCGAACAATAGAGAATCCAAGTGAACTTGATAAATAAATCTATGGTCCCCGGCAACGGCGCCAGAAAATAGTCTTGATGACCCACAAGTATAGGGGATGTATCGCAGTATTTTTGAGGGAAGTGAAACCCAATTTATTGATTCGACACAAGGGGAGCCAAAGAATATTTATAAGCCTTAACAACCGAGTTGTCAATTCAGCTGCATCTAGCAAAATCTTGCTCACAGTAGTTTATCAGTAGCAACAGTTTTGTAGTAAAGTAATAGCAGTAGTAAAGTAAAGACAACAGTAACAATACCAGTAAATAGTAGGATTCAAGTGCGGTAGGCATAGGGATGGATGGACGGGAGTTGCATGGACAAGACAATTCACATAGCAATCAGAACATAGGGCAATTGCAGATAAATAAGATAAAGCATCCCAGTACTAGATAATCCTAGGCATGTGTTCCATATAGTCATACGTGCTCGCAATGAGAACTTGCACAATATCTTTTGTCCTGCCAGCCCGTTTGCAGCGGGGCCTCAAGGGAACTACTGGCAATTAAGGTGCTCCTTTTAATAGAGCACCGGAGCAAAGCATTAACACTCCATGAACACATGTGATCCTCACATCAAAGCCATTCCCTCCGGTTATCCCGATTTCTGTCACTTTGGGGCCATTGGTTCTGGACAACAACGTGTGTATACAACTTGTAGATAAGACCATAAACAATACTATCATAATGAATCAATAACATGTTCAGATCTAAAATCATGGCATTCGGGCCCTAGTGACAAGCATTAAGCACAACAAGTCGCAACAAAGTCATAAAGCACTAATAAAAGATACTAGGCAACATGCCCTAACAATCTGATGCCATTACATGAACGATCTCATCCAATCCCTACCATCCCCATAGCCTACAGCGGGGGATTACTCACTCATAGATGGGGGAAACATGGATGGTTGATGGAGAAGCGATGGTGATGATGATGGCGATGATCTCCTCCAATTCCCCGTCCCGGCAGGGTGCCAGAACGAAGTTTCTAGTGCTCTTTCGTGGAATCTGGTGGTGGTGGCAGAGCGGAACTCCTTCTGGAAAAACATCGAACCCCCCAAAGTTTTCTAGGTCAAAAGGCTCCTTATAGGCGAAGAGGGAGACCGAGGGGGTGCCTGGGGGGCCCACACCACCCCTTGGCGCGGCCTAGCCTGGCCTGCGCCAGCAGGTGGTGTGGCCATCCCCTGGCTCTTCTCCGTCTCGTATTCTGGCTCCTGGAGTCTTCGGGTGAAATAGTATTTTTGGCATCTTTTCCGGGATTTTTCATGATAGTTGATTTTCTGCACAAAAAGTAGACACCAAGGCAATTCTGCTGAAAACAACGTCAGTCCATGTTAGTTGCATCCAAATCACACAAGTTTAGAGGAGAAACAATAGTAAAAGTGTTCGGGAAAGTAGATACGTTTTGGACGTATCAGGTACCCCTTTCCCTATGATACAGGAGCTATCCCATATCAAAATAACAAGGCAACAGACAATGAGCATCTCAACAATCTTTTTATTTGCTATTTGCATAGGTTTTTATTGAGGATGCTTCATAGAATGCTCACTATGGTTATGCTGTAAGTTTCTACCATGATTAGGCATGGCTTAGGCTAGCCGCCTAGGCGTTTCTCTAACACACATACAAACTCCATGAGCTTACAAGCTCCCCTTTTATTTCACACCGTCGTGATCCATAAGCAAAAGAACATGATACCAACGGAATAATAAGTGCAATGTTTAAAGCGTTCCCCATGACAGCATGGTTGTGCTAATTCACAACTTATAAAGTGCAAGCATATAAGAAACATAGATTGACACAATGGTTCAAGTTTATTAAGTGCAAGAAAGTAAAGTGTGCCATTGAGTTTGTGAGAGCTTTAATCACTAATTTTCACATAACAAGTTTAATTTGGAAGGTAGATAAAAACATGAATATACTTGGAATGATGTAACACACCATGCATAGGAATTTATAGTGGACTCTTTGGAATAACTTGGTTTTATTGGGAGTTGGATGCATGAGTGGAACTCACACTTGGTACATGTGGAGGCTAGCAAAAGACTGGGAGCGACCAACTAAGAGAGCAATAATGGCCATAATCATGCAAAGCGACAAAACATTAATAATTAAAGCATAAAGTGATATTACAAGTCAAAAACTAAATGATCATAGAGGCTAAGGTGACTGGTTCATAGTCTTAACATGGTGTAAGCATGTGCCAAGTCAATCCAAATAAAGCATCAAAGGAGAATACCACAATATTATGCTTTTGTATGCTAAAACAACGCATGATTCTTTCAAGGCACATTAAGCAATATCAATTGTTTGTAACAAGTGATGCTACATCAATAATCACTAAGCATAAAGTCAAAGCAACATCCAACATGACATGATAAAGTCTAGGCCATAGTCAAGACAAGCTCCTTTTGTACCACTTATAAGCATGAAGATTCCTACTCTTTTCCAATCACCAATCAACTTATTTGAAACCTCATATGAATGCGTGGGTCCAACCAATTTATTTAAGTAAACTAAAAACAAAAACAAAGACGCTCCAAGAGCAACACAATTGTGCATGAAACAATAAAAATGAAGTGTTTTGGAAGAAAACCTGAGATTTTTATTGATGAATGATGACCCACAAGTATAGGGTGTGTATCGTAGTATTTTTGATAAGTAAGAGTGTCAAACCCAACAAGGAGCAGAAGGTGCTAGCTAGTGGTATGGATCATGAATTCTCTGCAAACACTTAGCAAACAGATTTTTACGGTTTTTTGATAAAGCAAGTAAATAAAGTACGAGTAAATAAAAGAAAGTAAGAATCAATGCAGCAAGTGTCCCAATCCTTTATTCAGCAAAGGACAAGCCGGTTGTATTAGTTAAGATGACCAAACGTTTTTGAGGACACATGGGAATTCTGTCAAGTGCTTTCGCTTCATATAGTTGATCAATCTTCTTTAGTTTGCTAAGTGTTGTGTGGGTGAACCTGTGCTAATGTACCGACCTTCCTAGGACTAATACATACTTTTGATTATACCCCTTGCAAACATCCGTAAGTACAAGAAAGTAATTAAGGTAGAAACCTAACCACAACTTTAAACTCTAAGACCCTGACGTCCCTTGTGCAATGGTTTCCTAACGGGGGTTTAAGTTTCTGTCACTCCGGAAACCCCTACGATTAGTAGCCAAATACACAATGCATTCCCCTAGGCCCATATAGGTGAAGTGTCATGTATTCGACATTCACATGACACCACTAGAAGAAGTACACCACAACTTAAATATCAAACTATTGAATCTTTCTCAACACAATTCCACTACTAACAACATGACTTCTCCCATGTCCTCAAGAACAAAACGAACTACTCACAAGACATCATATGGATCATGATCAGAGATGGAATAATGATGTGTAACAATCTGAACATAAATGATAATTCAATGGTCCACTCAATAGCATCAACTGCAAAAAGTAATCAACACCGGGAAAGTTTCCCCTATGAACTATGCAAGATTCAACCCAATTGTTACAGCGATATGGAGATGGTGATGAGGGTGCTGATGGTGATGATGGTGGTGATGATGATGATGATCCCGATGAAGTCCAGCTTGATGGTGGTGTTGATGGTGATGATCTCCCTTCTCCGGGAAGGAATTCCCCCGGCAGAAATCTGTCTGCCGAAGAGATCTTTCTCTCTCGGTGTTTTCCACCCCGCAGAGGCAGCGGAATCTTTCTGTGGTCACTCTCCCAGTATTAGGGTTCCCCTGTGGCCCATCTCCATATAGGATTTTCCATATATTTCCCGGATTTTCTGATTTTCGTGAATTTTGCCTCCAAACAGCACCTTTTCCATTAGAATCCTGACTGCAGCGGTCCATGCTCCAAAAGTCGTCAACCATGCAAAAACAGATGAAATTACATAAGTATCATCCCTTAATATGAAATGTATCAATGAATAACAGTAAATTATGATATAGAATAGTGATGCAAAATGGACGTATCAACTCCCCCCAAGCTTAGACTTCGCTTGTCCCCAAGCGAAACTGAGCTCAATGAATATGGCCTCAGGTTTATGGATTGAAGAGTCGATAAAAAGAATACGGAAAAGGAGCATCACATTCATCAATACATAGATCATAATAGAAGACAACTCACTATTATATAACTTAACTTGCAATAAGTAAAGGAAACACAATAAAGATACATAATGTGAATCATAATTGGTAATGGCAAACTTAGCTCTTGGTCAAAGAATAGTTGACAATTTGCTGGAGTTCACAAATAACTGATTTTCAATGATAGCTTTCAAAGTAGTAGACACTAAGATAAGAGCAAAGTGCAAAACAAGGAACATAAGAAACACGATTGAATAAATCATCATATGAATGAATGAAACACAACAACTCAAAATACTTGCTGAGATAGAAGGGAATAGGTTTACTGACTCAACTAAAAGGTAAGATAAAGTCCCTTCACAGAGGGAAGCAGCGATTTCAAGTTTCATAAAGAGCTCCAAAAAATTATGGTACTTATTAGTTTTCAGCTCTCATTGCCCCTATCATAGGCATCTTTAGGTGATTAAGGTTAAAGTGATCAAATACGAGGATATGCTTGACAAGTTGTAAATTGAGAATCTCAAGTCCCTTGAATATGAGGGCCGCTCCTCATGCTACTCAAGTTTAGTCACCGGTAAGTTCTTGTCATAGTAAGCACATGTGTATCATAGAGAACCGCCAATGGGGTACCCCTTGCACGATGATATGGAAGAATCCCCATATCAAAATGACAAGGCAAGCAGACAACAAGCTTCTCAGCAATCTTATTTACCATGGGAATATGGTGCTTTTTTCTCTCTTTCCTCTTTTCTCATCTTTTTTTTCTTTTTCTCAATCTCTATCTATTTTTTTTATAAGAAGAATGCTTCATAGAAGCTCATTATGGTTATGCTGCAGGTTTCCACCATGACAGCATGGATTAGACCAGCGGCCCAGGTGTTTCTCTAACACACATGCATAACTCCATGGACTTACAAGATCCCCTTTCATTTCACACCGACGACATCCATAGACAAAAGAACATGATGTCAACTAGGTACAAAGTACCAGTGCAATGTTGAAAGTGTTCCCCATGATAGCATGGTTCTGCTAATTCACAACTTACAAAGTGCAAGCATATACGCAACATAGATGGGCACAATGGTTCAAGTTTATTAAATGCAAGAAAGTAAAGTGTGCCATCAAGTTCGTGAGAGCTTTAATCACTAATTTTCACATAACAAGTTTAATTTGGAAGGTAGATAGGTTTGGTTTAAGGAATGGATGCACGAGAAGAATTCCCTCTCAGTACAGGTTTTTGGCTAGCAAGGCTGGGTAGCAAGTATAAGATTTGAAGGAAACAAACAAGCATACAAGTGATAAAAACAAACATGCAATCTTCCTTGAAAGCACAAAAGATCTTAACTAGAGAATACTAAACTTATGAGCAAATCAAGAAAGAAAGGTGATGAAATTATATTTCTTTAAGAGTACTTCTACATTTTTCATTCAATTCTCAAAAATAGTATTGCTACTGACCGAGCCAGGTTTGCCAAAACCAACTAAATTAACTCAATGATCCCAAAGTGATACCAATATTAACAACAAGATCAATCATATAACTATGAATTGAAAACTAATATAAGATATGCAAAAGAGTAAATGATAGAACTTCTCCTTAATATTCCATAACGGCTACTCACACCAAGGGATACATATCTAACGAGAGAGGGGACACGTCCATAATGCAAACCATCCTACATGATAACTTCTCTATTCATGATATGACTCTACTAAAAAGGTAAAAAGATAGAAGATAGTGATATGATACCGCGTCACTCCTCCAAGTTTGGAACAAACCAAGGGGATGCCAAACCTGATGATGAATTACTCCTTCGGTGGTGGTGGTATCCTCTCAATGAGCTTTTTGATCAGTTTCCCCAAGTCCTCAATCTCAAAGGTGAGAGTACGAATCAACTTCGACTTGTGCTTGATGCGGTGCATGATCATGTCAGATTGTGGATCCCAGCTCTTGCGATTCTTTTCCCACTCTTCCTCCTTGAAGTCTTCTTTCCCTGCATGGCTAGAACGAGGCAAGTCCCAATTGGAGGGTAATTTCTCCTTGGGCATATTCTGGTGTTGATACTTATGGATAAGGGTATGGAAAGGATTCTTGGTGCGTGGAGGAAGTGACCGTGGAGCTAAACAGTGACATGGAGTTTTTCCTCCAGTTGACATCCGCGCAGTCCTCCTGACCCTGACAGATCTTGCCAACACTCCAATGCTTGCAATGGTAGTGCCGGTGTGAGGATGTTGGCCTTGCTTTGTCTCCCCTTCACCTTCACTCTTGACCTCCTTCTTTTGCTCAGGGTCTTGGAGATCTTCCTCCATAGGCTGCTTTCCTTTATCCTTGGCGGACACCATTGTGCTTCTAAACTTTTCAAGAATAGTTCCTGGTAGAAACAGATCGAAACAAAAACACGACGAGAACACGATATACGAACCTCGGGGGATCCGAGGGATTATATATTACGAAGTTTTACAACAAAAGGAAGGTACTAGGAGAAAACGGGTCGGAGGCGGAGTCCGAGGTGGCCACACCACCTGCTGGCGTGGCAAGGGGTGGGCCCGTGCCAGGGGGTGGTGTGAGCCACCCTGGGTCCGTTTCCGTCCCTCTTTCGCTTCGTAATTTTCCTTGTTGGATAAAAACTGCAAAAATATAACTGGATAGATCTTTCGCGGAACTTTTCTTACCAGAACTATTACCTATTAGAAAACGGACTTTGCAGGTCTCTGAATTTGGTTTTTAGTAGATTCTTCCGGAGTCACCACTTGAATAACATCAATATCTTCATCTTCATACACTTATTGTGAGTCATGAAAACTTTCACTTTCTCATTACACCATTTTCTCCACCTACCTGGAAATTTTTTTCACAGAAAACTTCACACAGTTCTCATTAGCAACATTAGTATAAGTGAAGTGATAAAACCTTTTGAGTCCAATTTCAACTGAAAACCATCAAAACATAAGATACTGTAGCAACTCCTTCTGAAAACCCAAAAATAACTCAAAAAGGAAATCGATTAAAGAAGCAAATGCAAGAGTGGCAAAATCTGTCAAAACAGACCAGCAGGTAAAAGTCATTTTTTTCCAAATTCTTCTGTTGCTCAAATAAAAAAGTGAAAAACTAACTAAAGTTAAATAACAACCTGGGTCAGAAGCACAAAAAATTACAGCTCAATCCGACATACAAAGATCTCTCACGAATGTTTACGGTGAAGCACAAAAATCTGTTTCGGGACAACAACTTCCCCAAATCTTACTTCTCTCTCATTAGAGGTTGATCTTGACACAAAAACCAAAAAAAAAGGATAAGGAGAGGTTATTGCCGAAACAATAACTTCCAAGACTCAAAGAAACAAAAACAAACTGAAAGCAAGAATAATTTGGGTTGTCTCCTAATACGCTCTTTCTTTATAGCCATTAAGATGGGCATGATAATTTTGATGATGCTCACTTAGGAATACGAATTGAAGTGAAAGAGAGCATTAAGAAGCAAAAATACACACGTTTAAGTCTAACCCACTTCCTATGCAAGGGAATTTTGTAAACAAACAAGTTGTTGAAACCAGAGGCTACTAGCATAGGAAGGCAAAAGAAGTGCAACATAAAAACTTTCAGCATAAAACGAGGAAACTTGATATTACTGAGATACATAAGAACACTTTTCCATCTCTCATAGTAGCTTTCAGTATCATGCATAAACTTAATAATATAACTATCACAAGTACCATCGTAACAATGATCACTTATTCTAACAGAAAACACAGGAACACTAGCTCTCATAACACTACTTTGTGAAATAATATTAGAGGTATCCTTACCAAGGATAGTGTGTTCCTCTTCTACATATTTAGTGACAAAGTCTTTCACATTTGCTATTATAGGTTCATCATCCATTTGTTTATCAGGTTCAACAACTTCATTTGTACTTTCATTAACCATACTAGCTATCATAGAATGTTCCTTTATCTTAACTAGGAAAGGGATTTTCTCAATGTAAGGTTCAGATAAGACATGATTAGTAGTATAAACTTCAGTTTTTCTTGTAGGAACACTCTTAGCAATATCTTTATAAGGTTCATGATACTTATTCCACTTCTTTTTAGGCACTTCAATGTAGGAAGCAAAAGCCTTAAAATAAGTTGCAATAGCTTGAGAGTCTAGACCATACACATTTTTAATATTTTGAAAGTCATCAGTTCCCATAAAAGATTCAATGCATTCATAATCATAATTTATACTGACTTTCTACCTTTGTCATTCTCCCAAGCTTCAGCATTGTCTTGAATATGGTCCAGAAGATCCCATTTAGCTTCTTCTTCCATGCGAGTGAATGATCCAGCACAAGAAGCATCCAATAAATCCTTATCATGAAGAGATAGCCTTGCATAAAAGTTATTGATAATAATATTGTTGGGGAGCTCATGAATGGGACATTTGAGCATTAGTAACTTTAGTCTCCCCCAAGCTTGAGTTGTACTCTCTCCATCAAGAGGCCAAAAGTTGTATATTTGATTCTGCTATTTATGAATCTCACTAGGAGGATAAAACTTTGAATAAAAGAGAGGCAATATTTCCTCCCATTCAAGAGCTTGACCATTCTTTAGCAGCTTATGTAACACCCTCGAATCGGCCCTATGCAAGTTTTATCCCTTTTCGCCAAACCCGCATAGAAACGATTCAAGGACGCCCACCAGGCACTTTCGTGCGGGTGGAAAACAAAGTAATACCATTACACAACAGTCCTCGATGGGACCCACAGAACAGATATATATAAACAGCATGACTCCAAGAGTCAAGAATACAGATATACACTACAAAGATCCAAATCACCTTGAAGACGATACAATGTCCGACTAAGGACAAGATGCAAATGGGGCTAAGAGACCTGAGAATAACCAATGGCGTCCATAACCCTGCCCAGGCCAAGCCGGAAGGGTAACCCTGCTAACGACGTCGATCTCAAACCTGCTAAAACAAAAGGGGTGCCGACAAAAGGCAAAGGAGAAAGAGGAGCATCAAGATCGAGGCCAAGACATCAGCGAGGCTAGAATTAAAGGCCATTCTCACCTACATAGGTATGGTGGATCAAGCAAGACAAAGAGCACTAAACAACCTATAGAGACTTAGTACAACTGTCAGCTATTAGAGAGAGATAAGAAAGATCTATTTGGAACCACCTGATACTAACACCAATCATACCCATCCTGGCATTTCCCCCTCGAGACCAAATGAGGAAGTCAAACCGAGGAACTCACATAGTTGGCAGTTTTATTCATTCCATTATAGTTGAAGCTCTTACTAATCAGATATAGATAGCATGAGTCATCCTGAAGCATAAGTAGTGGGCCGTTTTAGTTAACATTCCGTTGTAGTTGGAACATTTACTAGTCAGATATAATTGTCCTAAGGAATCCCAAAACCCATCAGTTGTTGGCACTTTTATTACATTCCATTGGAGTTGCAATACTTACTAGGCAGATACAACATGTCACAAAACAACCCCAGATCCACCAGTTATTGGCATTTTAATATCCATTCTGTGATAGTTGAATCTGATTACTAGTCATATATTAAGTCAAGTTTATAGCACTACTTTAGTTATGCTTGTCTATGATCGAGATACTGTGCTCCAAGTCGTCCATAACCGCAGACACGGCTTTCAGAAAGATTTACCCTGCAGGGGTGCACAAATAGCAACACACACAAGATCAATCTCGGAAAAACCAACTCAAAACCCAACGAGGCTTTCACGATAAAGAAATCACAGGATACATAAAATATTTCAGGGGGCCACCCCATTAAGCTACCCGCAACGAAGTTGGCCGGCTCCAAAACGGACCCAAGGTTTGTGTGGACGGCTGTAAACGACTGGGAACCCAAAAGTGTGACTAGCTTGTCGATACAGCGAAGACGTGTCACAATCCTAAACAGTACAGGTGCTCCACGCACAATCGTAAATAAAGCAGTAAAGCATGGCATAAGTACAGGATAGTAGTAAAGCCCCAAACTAGTTTGTGGCCCCAAGAAATAAGAAATGAATCAAGCTCTGGCTAAGGGGGATTCATAGAGTCTCCCGTATGTGGATAGTGCAAATAGTCAAGGAACAGGTATCAAGTACTCGGGGCCTACGGGACACAAGTGGACATAAAAACCAAATAGCATATATTGCCCACTGGTGCCTCTTTCATTAGTTATCCCAGCAATTTAATAGTTGTATTTAAAGTCATGACCATCTCCCCCATAAACATCTGCCAGCATTCCAACAACTGTGGTACTTGACAAGATCGCACCTGAGCAAGCAACTACGACTCGCAAGGCCAGCTATCTACCAAACACAGGTAATAGGAGGTGTCCAAGGCAATATAGAGGTTGCACGAGATATAACTGGTGTACGGAAACTAAAGCATCACGACATGGATAGCAATAGATCAACAGGAGGAAATAAAGACTATAAATGCAAAATAGGTAGAAGGGGAAGAGATGCTCTCCTGGGAAACACTGCCGACGGATCATATCCGGAGAACTTGTCGATACTCGCATCAACTCATCAGCCTAATCCGCGAAGAAGCAAACACTAGAAGAAACACCGGATGCAATATTTAATACTATGGCAGAAGATCCGGCATGCTTATGATATGATGCATGGCATGGCACAGATGCGGTGCAATTAGGCGATATTAAGAGGAACCGGGGTCTCGACAATTAATTAGAAGGTTCAACTTATTTAGCTACCCCGCCAGTTAAATGTTGACTTATCAGGCAAAACATGGCATTGGTTCACTACACAAATTTAAATGGAGCCGAAATAAGACTAGAATAGCCCGCATATAGACTCCATACTTAATTTAGGTGAATCGACTATTTAACCCAACCCACCAGATGACATGTATGCAAGCATGATGATTTAATGATGCGACATGTATATGTCATATTAGAAAAATAGAGGCTTAGGGTCACACATCTGGGTTCGGAAGATCTTGGGTTCCGAGGGTCCGGGGTTCGGTCTCAGGGTTCGACGAGGTTCGGCCTGCGGATCCGTGGCGATGGGCTTATCGTCCGTGAAGGTGAACACGCTTCTCCGAAGGAGATCTTGATGTCCATGTCGGAGATCTTGTCGTACGGGTTCTCGGGCATCGGATCCGGGAAGGAGTACGTGTCGATGATCTGGTGGGTACCACTGGGTTCGGTCTTCGAGTTTCGGGAGGGAGAGTGCGGCGATCTTGGATTGAGCACCGAGGCCTTTGCCCGATTTCTGGTTCTGGTCCACAAGGAGATCTTGATTGGATACGCAAGATCACTATGCTACCTCGTCTGTGTACTCCACCAGCAACAACTTGTCAGCAGGCCAAGGCGCATAACAGAAACGATAGAACCTGCATGTGCAAAACACATGGCCACCGAGTCAAACACGGTACATGCATGGTTCGATGGTGGCTGGATGCATGCGCACAGAGCAGGAAGGAGATGGGGCGCCGATGCCCGGCAGAGCGGAGGTCTCGAGTGAGCGGCCGGGCGCCGGACGCAGCTGCGGCCGTGAGGTGCTTGGGGCACGCCGCCTGCACAGCGGCGAGGGTGCGAGCACATAGAGAGCCGGAGGAGGACGGCCCACTGGGTCGAGGCCGAGCAGGGGCGCGAGGACGAGGCTCCAGGCCGGCGGACGACGATGAGATGGAGTCCGAGAGGTTGAACAGCAGCGCTCGGGCCGACAGAGCTCGGCGCGGAAGCACCAGAGACGGCACAGGCGGCCGCAGCAGAAAGGAGGTCGAGGGCGACGCCGCGGGTGCTGTTGAGGACGGGTCTGCACAACGGCGGAGGGCGTCTGCGACGAGGACGGAGAATGCCGGGAGGGTGACCACAGCGAGGAGGCGGAGAGGCGAGCAGGGGGTTGGTGGCGAGAGCTGCGGCGATGCGCGGGGTTGCTGGCGACGGCGGTGTGCTCGATGGGGGATGGCGGCACTATGAGCGGTGGGGAGCAAGGGAAGGCGGCTGCAAAGGGAGGGGAAGCCGGCAGCAGAGAGCGGCGGGAAAGGCCGCGGTGATGGAGGAGGCGACGGAGGCGAGGAAGGATGGATCAAGGGGGTGGAGGCGGAAAACACGGGAGGCAGAGGTGACGCTGTGAGGGACGGGCCCGGGCCGTGTCTGCGTGGGCGGTCGATGGTGGGTGGAACCGGGGCGCGTGGTAGGTGGAGCGGGGCGCTCACGCGGTTGCACACGAGTAGCAAGGCCCGCGGTTGCTGGGTGGTGGGTTTCCGTGGGGCGTTGTGACCAGGAGAGCGGGGTGGATGGTGGAGGGAGAGAGGAGGTGGGGCCAGGAGGTGAGGTGGCGGCTTGGGAGTGGGTGGAGTGAGGTGGAGGGAGTTGGCTGGTGGGCGGGAAAGCGACATGTGGGGGTGGGGTTGCGCGCCCAGGGGCTTTTGGTTGGGCGGCAGGTGGTGTTCGGCGGGAAACCACAGGAGGGGAGGGAGTTGATCGGTGGAAGGCGGGGCCTAGGGGCAGGCGTGACAGATGGTTGGTGGGGGGGGGGTTGGGGTGAGAGAGAGAGAGGGTGTGGCGGCTGGCTCGGGTTGGGGAGATGGGGTAGCTAGGGTTTGTCTAGTTAGGGTTAGGGTCTTGTTAGACTAGGATTTGGAGGTGGCCGGCCGGGCTTTCGGGCCTGGCGGGTTGCCTCCTAAAAACAAATTAAGAATTTTATTTATTTTAAATTAGTCCTTTGTAAATAATTTTAGACAAATAAAACTATCCGGAAAAGACCAGAGTTTTGATTTGAAATAAAGACGGGGTGTTTAGAAAACAAAACCAGGCTTTTCAAAAACAGTTTCAGACAAACATATGCAGGATGATGACGATGCTCAAATGCAAGGTGGCATGATGACATGAGCATGCGGTCATGATGATGCAACGCACAAAAACACAGTGATTTTCTAGTAGTGGTTTTAGCGGGATGCCACAATTCGACACCACTAACAATGGATCCCGCCCTCGAGATCCGCCTCGTGGTCCAGGGAAGAAGGCCGGCAATCTGAATCTTCTCGCTTCGTGTAGGTCCTCGCGACACCACTAACAAGAGGTCGTTGTCCATGATCGTCGAGAGGACACTCCGGGAACAAAGGACGAAGGTAAAGGTATCAAGAGATAAGGCCACCTTTAACTTCCATGGACGGAGCGAAATTGCTTGATCCACCGATTCGATGTACAAAAGTGCACAGTGGGAGACGGGTAGGGTGATCAGTCCATCCCGTACTGAAAGCATCCTTCTGTAAATGAATCGCAGAATCGTGCAACCAACTCTCGGAATTTAGACTGAAGAGCTTCACAAGCGGTGTTCGGAACAAGAGGGGTGATGCAGGATCTTCATCAGATCTGGCGTAGATGAGGTCATCGCATTGGGGACCACCGGAAGGTACAAAGAAACATCGTACGAAAAGACACAATGATCAGGTTTTGTGATGGTTCCATTGGCATGAACAACACATGCTCAAGATATACTCCAACTTCACCAATGCTCATCCTTCTCATATGCTTTTCAACGATACAGATATCTGTCAAGGGGCACATACAGATAAAGAGTTCAAGGACAAAAGATTGGATGAAGGTACCATAGCCGAGAAGCAGATTGATGATTGTAGAACCACCGTCATAAAGGGAGGAAGCGAAACCCTGAAGGTACGACAGAAACCCAACCACGGGAAATCCTGGACTCAAAGAAAAGATAAGAGAGTAGAATCAAAACACACAGAGGTAAGAGGAGAAAAGCAGAGGGGTAAGGAGTAAAAGAAGACCTAATCAGATCTATCCAACCGATTTTTGCAAAATAGTTTTAACACTCTACTTCGGCCGTTAGCTAGGTTATCCTACAGGCTGGACTTGTGGGGTAGTGCAACTGCTGGGCTCTGATACCACTCTATAACACCCTCGAATCGGCCCTATGCAAGTTTTAGCCCTTTCTGCCAAACCCACATAGAAACGATTCAAGGACGCCCACCAGGCACTTTCGTGCGGGTGGAAAACGAAGTAATACCATTACACAACAGTCCTCGATGGGACCCACAGAACAGATATATATATACAGCATGACTCCAAGAGTCAAGAATACAGATATACACTACAAAGATCCAAATCACCTTGAAGACGATACGGTGTCCGACTAAGGACAAGATGCAAATGGGGCTAAGAGCCCTGAAGAATAACCAATGGCGTCCATAACCCTGCCTAGGCCAAGCCGGAAGGGTAACCCTTCTAACAACGTCGATCTCAAACCTGCTAAAACAAAAGGGGTGCCGACAAAGGGCAAAGGAAAAAGAGGAGCATCAGTACTAAGGCCAGTACACGGCGAGGCTAGAATTCGGCGGTCCTTGCCTACATAGGTATGGTGGACTGAAGCGGCAGCGCAGCAGCACTAAACAACCTATAGAGATTCAGTACAACTGTCGGCTATTAGAGATAGATAAGAAAGATCTATTCGGAACCACCTGATACTAACACCAATCATACCCATCCTGGCATTTCCCCCTCGAGACCAAACGAGGAAGTCAAACCAAGGAACTCACACAGTTGGCAGTTTTATTCATTCCATTATAGTTGAAGCTCTTACTAATCAGATATAGATAGCATGAGTCATCCTGAAGCATAAGTAGTGGGCTGTTTCAGTTAACATTCCATTGTAGTTGGAACATTTACTAGTCAGATATAATTGTCCTGAGGAATCCCAAAACCCAGCAGTTGTTGGCACTTTTATCACATTCCATTGGAGTTGCAATACTTACTAGGCAGATACAGCATGTCACAAAACAACCCTAGATCCACCAGTTGTTGGCATTTTAATATCCATTCCGTGATAGTTGAATCTGATTACTAGTCATATATTAAGTCAAGTTTATAGCACTACTTTAGTTATGCTTGTCTATGATCGAGATACTATGCTCCAAGTCGTCCATAACCATGACACGGCTTTCGTAAAGATTTACCTGAGGGTGCACAAATAGCAACACACACACGATCAACCTCGGAAAAACCAACTCAAAACCCAACGAGGCTTTCACGACAAAGCAATCACAGGATTCATAAAATATTTCAAGGGGCCACCCCATTAAGCTACCCGCAACAAAGTTGGCCGGCTCCGAGACGGACCCAAGGTTTGTGGACTATCAGAACGCATCGGGAACCCAAAAGTGTGACTGGGCTTGTCGATACAGCAAAAACGTGTCACGATCCTAAACAGTACATGTGCCCCACGCACAATCGTAAATAAAGCAGTAAAGCATGGCGTAAGTACAGGATAGTAATAAAGCCCCAAACTAGTTTGTGTCCCCAAGAAATAAGAAATGAATCAAGCTCTAGCTAAGGGGGATCCATAGAGTCTCCCGTATGTGGATAGTGCGAATAGTCAAGGACCAGGTATCAAGTACTCGGGGCCTATGGGGCACAAGTGGACATAAAAACCAAATAGCATATATTACCCACCGGTGCCTCTTTCATTAGTTATGCCAGCAATTTAATAGTTGTATTTAAAGTCATGACCATCTCCCCCATAAACATCTCCCAGCATTCCAACAATTGTGGTACTTGACAACACGAGATCGCATCTGAGCAAGCAACTATGACTCGCAAGGCCAGCTATCTACCAAACAGAAGTAATAGGAGGTGTCCAAGGCAATATAGAGGTTGCACGGGATATAACTGGTGTACGGAAACTAAAGCATCACGACACGGATAGCAATAGATCAACAGGAGGTAATAAAGACTATAAATGCAAAATAGGTAGAAGGGGAAGAGATGCTCGCTTGGGAAACACTGTCGACGGATCATATCCAGAGAACTTGTCGATACTCGCATCAACTCATCGGCCTAATCCGCAAAGAAGCAAACACTAGAAGAAACACCGGATGCAATATTTAATACTACGGCAGAAGATCCGGCATGCTTATGATATGATGCATGGCATGGCACAGGTGCGGTGCAATTAGGCGATATTAAGCGGAACCGGGGTCTCGACAATTAATTAGAAGGTTCAAGTTATTTAGCTACCCCGCCATTTAAATGTTGACTTATCAGGCAAAACATGGCATTGGTTCGCTACACAAATTTAAATGGAGCCGAAATAAGACTAGAATAGCCTGCATATAGACTCCATACTTAATTTAGGTGAATCGACTATTTAACCCAACCCACCAGATGACATGTATGCAAGCATGATGATTTAATGATGCGACAGGTATATGTCATATTATAAAAATAGAGGCTTAGGGTCACACATCTGGGTTCGGAAGATCTTGGGTTCTGGGGGTCCGGGGTTCGGTCTCAGGGTTCGACGTGGTTCGGCCTGCGGATCCGTGGCGACGTGCTTATCGTCCGTGAAGGCGAACTCGGTGCTCCGAAGGAGATCTTGATGTCCATGTCAGAGATCTTGTCGTACGGGTTCTCGGGCATCGGATCCAGGAAGGAGTACGTGTCGATGATCTGGTGGGTACCACCAGGTTCGGTCTTCGTGTTTCGAGAGGGAGAGTGCAGCGATCTTGGATTGGGCACCGAGGCCTTTGCCTGATTTCTGGTTCTGGTCCACAAGGAGATCTTGATTGGATACGCAAGATCACTATGCTACCTCGTCTGTGTACTCCACCAGTAACAACTTGTCAGCAGGCCAAGGCGCATAACAGAAACGATAGAACCTGCTTGTGAAAAACACATGGATACCGAGTCAAACACGATACATGCATGGTTCGATGGTGGCTGGATGCATGCGCACAGAGGAGGAAGGAGACGGGGCGTCGATGCCCGGCAGAGCGGAGGTCTCGAGTGAGCGGGGGGGGGGGGGGGGAGGGGACCAACATCGTCGGATGCAGTCGCGGCCATAGATGCTTGGGCATGATGGCTGCCTGCAGCGGCAAGGGCGCGAGCACATAGAGAGCCGGAGGAGGACGGCCCACTGGGTCAGGGCCGAGCAGGGGCGCGAGGACGAGGCTCCAGGCCAGCGGACGACGGTGAGATGGAGGCCAGGAGGTTGAACAGCGGCGCTCGGGCCGACAGAGCTCGGCGCGGAAGCGCCGGAGACGGCATAGGCGACCGCGGCAGACAGGAGGTCAAGGGCGAGGCCGCGGGTGCCGGTGAGGACGGGTCCGCGCGGCGGCGGAGGGCGCCTACGAGGAGGACGGAGAACGCCGGGAGGGCGACCACGACGAGGAGGTGGAGAGGCGAGCAGAGGGTTGGTGGCGAGAGCGGCGGCGATGCGCGGGGTTGCTGGCGACAACGGTGTGCTCGATGGGGGATGGCGGCGCTGCGACCGGTGGGGAGCAAGGGAAGGCGGCTGCGAAGGAAGGGGAAGCCGGCGGCGGAGAGCTGCGGGAAAGGCGGCGGTGATGGAGGAGGCGACGGAGGCGAGGAAGGCTGGATCGAGGGGGTGGAGGCGGAAAACACGGGAGGCAGAGGTGACGCCGTGCGGGACGGGGCCGGGCCGTGTCTGCGTGGGCGGTCGATGGTGGGTTGGACCGGGGCGCGTGGTAGGTGGAGCGGGGCGCTCACGCGGTTGCACACGGGTAGCAGGGCCCACAGTCGCTGGGTGGTGGGTTGCCGTGGGGCGCTGTGACCAGGAGAGCAGGGTGGATGGTGGAAGGAGAGAGGAGGTGGGGCCAGGAGGTGAGGTGGCGTCTTGGGAGTGGGCGGAGTGAGGTGGAGGGATTTGGCTGGTGGGCGGGAAAGCGGCAAGTGGGGGTGGGGTTGCGTGCCCAGGGGCTTTTGGTCGGGCGGCAGGTGGTGTTGGGCGGGAAACCACAGGAGGGGAGGGAGTTGATCGGTGGAAGGCGGGGCACAGGGGCAAGCATGGCAGATGGTTGGTGGGGAGGGGTTGGGGTGAGAGAGAGAGGGTGTGGCGGCTGGCTCGGGTTGGGGAGATGGGGTAGCTAGGGTTTGTCTAGTTAGGGATGGGGTCTTGTTAGACTAGGATTTGAAGGTGGCCGGGCGGGCTTTCGGGCCTGGCGGGCTGCCTCCTAAAAACAACTTAAGAATTTTATTTATTTTAAATTAGTCCTTTGTAAATAATTTTAGACAAATAAAACTATCCGGAAAAGACCGGAGTTTTGATTTGAAATAAAGACGGGGCGTTTAGAAAACAAAACAAGGCTTTTCGAAAATAGTTTCAGACAAACATATGCAGGATGATGACGATGCTCAAATGCAAGGTGGCATGATGACATGAGCATGCGGTCATGAGGATGCAATGCACAAAAACACAGCGATTTTCTAGTAGTGGTTTTAGCAGGATGCCACAGCTTATACCGCTCCTCAGCTCTTCCTTTCAGCGACAATGAGAATAACTTCTTCTTAACTTGATCTGTAGTAATACCTGCACACTTGAACAACACGCATAATTCGTGTATAAAGAGTAAATGATCACCGGGATGGACAGTTCCATCCCCAACATAGTAGTTATCCATAACACAATCAATAATTCTCGTAGGTATTTTAAAAGTATCATTCTCAGCAGGTGGTGGTTCATCTACTACCTTAGCAGTGGTAGTAGCATTATGAAATAAGAAACTTAGCGAATTATCCATATTGAAAATAAAGCAACTAACATAAGTAAACAATACTCAAAGTAGAAGTTTCCTTTATCAGTTCCACTCTCCAATAACGCTTCACTCCCCGGCAACGGCGCCAGAAAATAGTCTTGATGACCCACAAGTATAGGGGGTGTATCGCAGTATTTTCAATAAGTAAGACCGTCGAACCCAACGAGAAGCAGAAGGTGCTAGCTAGTGGTATGGATCAGGAATTCTCTCCAAATACTTAGCAAACTGATTTTTAGTTTTTTTTGATAAAGCAAGTAAATAAAGTACGAGTAAATAAAAGACAGTAAGAATAAATGCAGCAAGTGGCCCAATCCTTTATTCAGCAAAGGACAAGCCGGTTGTATTACTTAAGATGACCAAACGTTCTTGAGGACACACGGGAATTCTGTCAAGTGCTTTCGCTTCATATAGTTAATCAATCTTCTTTAGTTTGCTAAGTGTTGTGTGGGTGAACCTGTGCTAATGTACCGACCTTCCTAGGACTAATACATACTTGTGATTATACCCCTTGCAAACATCCGTAAGTACAAGAAAGTAATTAAGGTAGAAACCTAACCACAACTTTAAACTCTAAGACCCTGACGTCCCTTGTGCAATGGTTTCCTAACGGGGGTTCAGGTTTTTGTCACTCCGGCAACCCCTACGATTAGTAGCCAAATACACAATGCATTCCCCTAGGCCCATATAGGTGAAGTGTCATGTAGTCGACATTCACATGACACCACTAGAAGAAGTACACTACAACTTAAATATCAAACTATTGGATCTTTCTCAACACAATTCCACTACTAACAACATGACTTCTCCCATGTCCTCAAGAAAAAAACGAACTACTCACAAGACATCATATGGATCATGATCAGAGATGGAATAACGATGTGTAACAATCTGAACATAAACAATAATTCAATGGTTCACTCAATAGCATCAACTACAAAGAGTAATCAACACCGGGAAAGTTTCCCCTGAGAACTATGCAAGATTCAACCTAATTGTTAAAGCGATATGGATATGGTGATGAGGGTGATGATGGTGATGATGGTGGTGGTGATGATGATGATCCTGATGAAGTCCAGCTTGATGGTGGTGTTGATGGCGATGATCTCCCCTCCCCGGGAAGGAATTCCCTCGGCAGAAATCTGTCTGCTGGAGAGATCTTTCTCTCTCGGTGTTTTCCGCCCCGCAGAGGCGGCGGAATCTTTCTATGGTCGCTCTCCCGGTATTAGGGTTCCATGGAGATAATATACGCCAGAGGGGAGAGCTGGAGGTGGGCCAGGGCGGCCACACCACCTGGTGGTGCAGCCTAGGCTGGCCCGCGCCAGGGGGTGGTGTGGGCCCCCTATGGCCCATCTCCACTCCTCCTTATGGCAGTCTTCGTCTTCTGGAAAAATAGGATTTTCCATATATTTTCCCGGATTTTCTGATCTTCACGAATTTTGCCTCCAAACAGCACCTTCTCCATCAGAATCCTGACTACAGCGATCCATGCTCCAAAAGTCATCAACCATGCAAAAACAGATGAAATTACATAAGTATCATCCCTTAATATGAAATATATCAATGAATAACAGTAAATTATGATATAGAATAGTGATGCAAAATGGACGTATCAATGAAGAAGGGGATGCCTTGAGCATCCCCAAGCTTTGACGCTTGTACTTCTTGAATATTTCTTGGGGTGACACGGGTGGCATCCCCAAGCTTGAGCTTTTGTCCATTCTTCATCTCATCACATTATTCTTCCCTACACTTGAAAATTTCCTTCATACAAAACTTCACACAATCTTCATTAGCAACATTAGTGTATTCAAGATAATAAGTCTTTGGGTTTAGTTTCAACACAAGTAAAACTTCCATTAAAACACAAGGTACTATAGCAATTCCTTCTAAAAGCTCAAGTGATCAAAGAGAACTCAAAGAGAAAGAGATTAAGAGGCAAATGCAAATAATGACAGAAATTTGACAAAACAGACCAGAAGGTAAACACCGATTTTTTTGAAGACCTTCTGGTGCTCAAATCGAAAAGTGATAAACTAATGAAAGTTATATAATAACCTAGGGCATAAGCGCAGAAAATTACAACTCAATCCGACATACAGGGATTTTTAATGATTGTTTACAGTGAAGCACAAAAAAATCTGTTTCGGGACAACAACTTTCCCAAGTCTTACTTCTCTCTCATTAGAGGTTATTCTTGGCACAAAAACCACACAAAAAGGATAAGGAGAGGTTATTACTGAGGCAATAACTTCCAAGACTCAACAAAAGAAAAACTTCCTGAAAGTAAAAATAATTTGGGTTACCTCCCAATAGTGCTTTTCTTTAATGCCTTTCAGCTAGGCATAGAAGCAAGATTCAAGTATTTTCGATATATTTAAGTTTTTAACTGAAAAGCTTCCATGGGAAGATTTGTTTTGGTTTCATAGCCATGAACACAAGTGTTCAAGGTTGACCCCCACTTAACCATTACTTATCTTTCCAATAACTTTCCTTTTTGAAAATGTTTTTAGGTAACAAGTACAACTATTTTTTTTTGTAATTCGCATTCCCTATCCATACTAAGATAGAGAACAACTTAAAACTGAAAGTAAAAACTACTTAGAGATAAAGCAAACAAGTGTGCACAAGAATATTCACCCACATGCTAAAGCTCCCTGGCAACGGCGCCAGAAAAGAGCTTGATGTCTACGCACACTTCTATTCTTGTAGACAGTGTTGGGCCTCCAAGTGCAGAGGTTTGTAGAACAACAGCAAGTTTCCCTTAAGTGGATCACCCAAGGTTTATCGAACTCAGGGAGGAAGTGGTCAAAGGTATACCTCTCAAGCAACCATGCAATCAAGATACAAGAAGTCTCTTGTGTCCCCAATACACCCAATACACTTGTCAGGTGTATAGGTGCACTAGTTAAGTGAAGAGATAGTGAAATACAAGTAATATGGATGATTATAAGTGGTAATTGCAATCTGAAATAAGAGTGCCAGCAAGCAAACATGTAACAGGACTGATTGTAAATGGTGTTTCAATGCTTAGAAACAAGGCCTAGGGATCATACTTTCACTAGTGGACACTCTCATATAAATATCTTCTCTTCATTATGCTACCCTGAACTACTCTCCGGTTGGACGATGTAGGGCTATAGCAGCACACCTTAAAGTTCGCATTCACCTTGAGCGCTAGATGGTTCCCCTCACTATCTAGATAACCCCTCACTATCACCTTGAGCGCTAGATGGTTCCAACAAACACCACAATATCATAGAGACATTCTTAACCAAAGTGACACACGGTGTGCACACTGTCAACTTCACACACGTGGGTATAAGTAGAGATTAATTAAAGCACTTGAGTAGCAGAATATATCTACTTATTACAAAGCTCATGAGAGCTCAATAAGATCACACATAGAGAGAGAGATGAACACATAGCTACTTGTAGAGCCCTTAGCCTCGAGAGAAAACTACTCCCTCCTCATCATGGGAGTCAGCAACGATGATGGAGATGGTGGTGGAGTCGATGGAGATGGATCCTGGGGCACTTCCCAATCCCGTCAGGGTGCCAGAACAGAGAGTTATGTCCCCCGAAACTCCTCTTTGGTGGCGGCGGCGCTGCGGAACTTTTCGTGGAAATCTGATCTGGTCCCTAGGGTTTTCGTCCCAGGGGGAATATATAGGCGAAGAGGCGATGCCAGAGGTGGGCCAGGGTGGCCACACCACCTGGTGGCACGGCCAGGGGGACCCGCGCCACCCTAGGGTGTGCCTGCCTCCTGGCTCCCCTCTGTCTCCCCTTTGGACTCCGTGTCGTGTCGGGAAAAATAGGAACTTCATGCTTTGTTTCATCCAATTCCAAGAATATGTATTTTCTAGCTTTTCTGAAACCAAAAATAGCAGAAAACAGGCAACTGGCACTGTGGCATCTTGTTAATAGGTTAGTTCTATAAAATGTATAGAAATACCTCAAAGTGTAGACAAAACATAAGATAGTTGATACAAAACAAGCATGGAGCATCAAAAATTATAGATACGTTTGCGATGTATCAACCAACCATGGGCAAGCCCAGAGATACATCCCGAGCAGCAGCACACAAGTTGTCACTCAGAGCGCGCGTCAGAGGGTATCCCCCATGCACGTGTGTCCCAGGTTACCCCGAGTCATGATGCCCTAGTTTTCTAGACCCCCTGGGCAGGAAAGTGGCAGCACACGGTGGGATCTCCGAGCGTAGCTTCCTAGGTCTGCTCAGTGGGTGTGTCATGCTCCTAGGATGGTATGCATCATCCACAAGGAGGGAACACTTTTTGTGGGGGAGCCCTCCCACTATGTATGACACGCTTCCCTATGCCCTCCTATCTTCACAATGAGGGGAGGTGGAAGTGCCCGCACCTTTTTATCGCCACCTATTCCCTCCCCAGCCTCAAACATGTAAAGGCATACTTTTGCTGGGAAGTGGAGTTTTTTGATCCCGAGAGAGGGTCGTGGAAGAGCAAGCTCAAGGTTCAGCAGCCGAGATCCTTGAGGGGCGATCCCTCGCCCCGTGTAGCCAGGAGTTTCTCACCGGTATGCAGGCTACGAGCGGTGTAGGAGCTTCGTTTCTCGGTGGCTCGTTTGTAGATGCCTTTCATGGTCGCCCGATTAAGGGAGGCCGTTCTGGGTTCTTTTTGAAGACACAGGGCGCGGGGTGCCATCATGCGGTCCCGTCGTACACCCTAGATTCGCGACTATCGCGGGGGAGAGGCAGCCTTCACCTAAGGCCATGCAGATCCCCTAGCCTCTCTTCTTGCGAAATAGTCAGCTTCGGCGAGCATCTCTACTAGGGGCGTGTTGTGCATGCATGCCCCGTCGGAAGGCATCGGTTGCTAGGTCAGGGATGTTGTGGAGTTCGGAGCTGAGGGTGATGACGAAACGCTGATGTAGCTTCGAAGGTCTTTGTCGGGAGCTTGCACAAGACCAAACAAGTAGTGGTCCGCAAGGTGTGTCCTTCCTGTTTGATAGGGCCCTTCCTTTAGTGTGGGCAAGGTAGGGAAGAAGGAAGGGCACACCGCAGGTAGTAGTTATGCTTTCGTTCTGCCTCCGGTGGAGGGTGGCGGGAGCTTGTTTGGGGGATGATTTTCGACAATGAGTTCTTTGCTTCGAGACGACGGCGTTGGGCGAGCCTTTTGGCGGCTCCTTGGAGTCGGGGAGCCCCCGAGCCATATTGGGGGTTGCCCTCTTTTTTCTTATGCATCATTGAAGTCAGTGGTGGTTACTCTGACTAGGTTGGTTATGCTTGCACCCCTACCTGGCATGCCAGATATCATGTCTCGATTTTCGACACCAGGGATTGGGATCCCCTTTGTTAGTTTGGCCAGGGGCGCAATGTCCGACGAGCTTGATCGACGAGCTAGATGAACATGCACACATAGAGGGACACAAGTTATTTATCTAGGTTCAAGCCATCGATGTGAGGATCCCTACATCCTGCAACTATCTACTATCTCAGTGGATGATCACAATTACAATGCTTCCTTACCCGGGAATGATCTATGCTCTCTAAACCTCCCTCCTTCTCTATGTTCGACCTGGGCCTACTTTTATAAAGGTAATGGGCCACTTGATCAAGGTCATCTATTTGTAATCCTACATGTTGTGTCTGCGGGGATTCGATGGATATTGAGATGCTATTTGAGATTGATTATTGATTCTATCATGTCTTTGTTATTTGTGATCTTGCATGCTCTCCGCTGTTAGTAGCTATCTTGGCCGAGTAGATGCTAGCAACTCCAAGAGGGAGTATTTATGCTCGATAGTGGGTTCATGCCTCTAGTAATCTGGGGAAGTGATAGAAATCTCTAAGGTACTAGATGTGCTGTTGCTACTAGGGAGAAAACAACAATCCTTTGTTCATAAAATAATCGTATTGTTTACTTTACACACTTTGCTTAATGCAATTATCTATTGCTTGCAACTTAATACTGGAGGGGGTTCGGATGATAACCTGAAGGTGGATTATTAGTCATAGATGCAGTTGGATTACAGTCTATGTATATTGTTGTAATGCCTAATCAAATCTCATAGGAGTCAAGATGATTAGTATATGCATGTATTCTTTCTCGATGTTTGTCAATTGCCCCACTGTAATTTGTTCACCCAACATGTAATCTATCTTAAGGAGAATCACCACTAGTGAACTATGGACCCTGGTTCATTCTTTTACCATCAATCTACAATCTATTTACTATTTTCTATTTACTTTCTGCAAAGCAATTACTATCTTCCACACAATACGTTTAATCCTTTGTTTTTAGCAAAACCGGTGAGATTGACAACCTCATTGTAAGTTGGGCGCAAAGTTCTGTGATTGTGTTGTGCAGGATTCCAAGTTGGAAACAACACCTTGGAGATGTTTCCTTGCTCCTACTGGTTCGACAACCTTGGTTTCATAACTGAGGGAAAACTTGTTGATGTGCTCATCATACCTTCCTCTTGGGGTTCCCCAATGAGCTCTACATATTGAGCAAGCATGAATTTTTCTGGTGCCGTTGCCGGGGAGTCAAGGACATCTTCACAAGGGGATTCCCTCATAACCAATCTCTTTACTTTGTTGTTTTCATTTTGCTTAGTTTATTTTTGCTTTGTTTGCTTGTTTCTTTCTCAAAAACACAAAAAAATAGTTGTACTGGTTTGCTTCTTTGTACCAAAAACACAAAAAAATTAGTTTTTTTGTAAGTTGTCACCTCATTATTAGCCCACCATGTTGATCCCTAAGTTCACCCTGAAAGACCTTTCAATAGGTAGTGGCTCTATAATTGGGAAAGATAATATTGAAGAATTTTTAGTTATGCTAGCAAGCATGAGGATATTGAGGATGGATCCCTTGCAGAACTTGCTCCAAATTATGAAATTGCTGCAACTTATTTAGTTCACATGTTGGAAGCTAGGTTTGTTAACCTGAGCCCCATAATGCAAGTAATGTTTCTTAAACTTAAAGAAACCGAGGACCCTGAAAAGAGAGATTTTATTCTGGAAACTTTGCTTAAAGAATTCTATGATGTTGTTAAGCAAGCTAGAAAAGTCTTTGATCGTTTTAATATGCTAGGATCATGTGTAGATGTTATAAACTTGTAGGAATGCTTGAAGCCTTTCATTGGATTATTCCTGAAAACCCGTTTGATGAAAATAGTGAACCCAAAAGCATTGAGAAAGAATCCTCTAGACCTTATTTGGATGAGATACCTTTCCTTGTGGAAGATATTTCTGGTATTGCTCTTAATGCTTCTTCATTTGAGAATACTTGATTCTTCTCTTACTTCTTATGCCTAGCTCAAAGGCGTTAAAGAAAATTACTTATTGGGAGATAACCCAAATTTCGTTAGAAACCTTTTTGTTGAGTCTTGGAGAAGTAATAACTGCTTCTAATCATTTTTGTGTGGTTTTTGTGCCAAGAGTAACCTCTAATGAGAGAGAAGTAGTACTTGGGAAAGTTGCTGTCCCGAAACAGGATTTTGTGCTTCGCTGTAAAAATTCGTGAAAAATCTCTGTACGTCGGTTTGAGCTGTAATATTTTGTGCTTCTGCCCCAGGTTGTTATCTAACTTTCGTTAGTTCAACACTTTTCGATTTGAGCAACAGAAGGTCTTTGAAAAAATTGGTTTTTACCTGTTGGTCTGTTTTGACAGATTTCTGCCATTATTTGCATTTGCCTCTTAATCTCTTTCTCTTTGAGTTCTATTTGATCATTTGAACTTTTTAGAGGAAGTGCTACAGTAGATTGTGTTTTAATGGAAGTTTTACTTGTGTTGAAACTGAACCAAAATACTTATTATCTTGAGTACACAAATGTTGCTAATAAAGATTGTGTGAAGTTTTGTATGAAGGAAATTTTTAAGTGTAGGAAAGAGTAATGTGATAAGATAAAGAATTGACGGGAAAATACCAATCGGGGTATGCCCACGAAGCAGAGTCGCTAGCTGGAGGGAGCCGACTGAAGCTTAGCCTAGGGCGGATCGACTCGCCAAATACGGCGACTGGCACATAATGGATCCAGATGACTCGCCGACTAAAGGCCCAAGACGGCGACCCTAATAGAAAGCCCATTAGCACTTGTAAACCCTAACTAACTGCGTATATAAAGCCACCAGGGGCACCCCCATGGGGCACGTTCTCTCCCACATCTTTCATTAGATCGAATCTCCCCCTCTGCCTCCGGCAGCTCCTTGTAAACCAATTTATGATCATATACTGGATTGATAGCAGGACGTAGCGATCCTCCATCGAAGGGACGTGAACCTGGGTACATCGTGTGCCAATCTTGCTTCCGGATTCTCCTACGTCGCCTTATCCCTTCATCTACGTAAGCTACCCTGTAGCATCTGCCGTTATCAATTCCACGACAGTTGGCGCCCACCGTGGGGCAAGCGGTGCTTGAAGGTGATGATTCGGGCAGGATCCTCAAACTCATCATCAACATATACGCGTGATCAAGAAAAAGCTCGCGGCGGCTGAAGATTTCCCGATCCGATCTCATATTTTTCTCTCATTGATTATTTTACTAATCGATTTATTTAGATCTAATCGTCTTATGCCTACATGTTCTCGTAGGCGAAAGGTCCAATCGGATCGGCGGCGCTGTCATCGCGCTCCAAGGCAGGCTCAAAACCGGTCGTGCTATTTTTTTTGCACTTGGCCCATGGCGTTTGTCGCATTACCAGCTGCCTGGCACAGAACCGCACCCAGCGGCAGACCGGGACCTCGCCTGCATGCGCAACTAAACCGAATCGATCAGCTGTATATCAAGGACGAGTTGGTTTGTTTAGAGTACACCAATCGATCATCAGGACGAGTTGGTTTGTTTAGAGTACATCAATCGATCATCACCACATGGCCTTGTCCCCCGTGAGGAAAAAAACTGCATGGAAATTACACGCTCCAGGCTGCCATGACTAATGTGTTTGTAGAATCTGCACTCTGATCCAGGGCACTCCTGCTAATTTGAATCAAAGAAAAAGAGACACATAGCCATGTGATGTATTCACGGAAGTAGCATTGCTTGTCATGGCGGACCGTCTCCGGCCTTCTCACTGTCGCAACCAACTACGGTGCTGCGACTCTGTGGCCGCATCGGTTTAGTCTGTGATGCTGACTCCATCGCGCCGACCGTCTTCATCTTCACCAAGTATGGGCTCGGGGACTTACCCGCCGCAGACTCGCCATCGCGGACTCGCTATCGCGTACTCAGCACCATCGTGGAATTGCCTGTCGCCGACTCGCCGTCACGGGCTTGCCATGCTAACAGCTAAGTTTCTTTACACTCGTACATGCTATGAGTCCAAAATATATATGCATCTTAATTCATTCTCCAAAGCCGACCATGCAGTCGCATATGACCCTTTCAGGGACCAAAATCATACTTGGGCTCGGTTTCAGTTTTGTCTGCTGTTTATTCGCGTTTATCGAAGTAGTGAGGCTGGGTACCAAAAGGCCGACCTTGTCTCCGGGTTCAACAGTCTGGCATCGCGTCCCTGTTACCCGGCAAGCGTTTGATGCTGGAGGTCTGCCTACTCATGAAAAGACACGCATAAACCTTTCATACTGCTAACTGATCTATTTAACAACATGCATTTTATTTCAACATCTACGAATCGCATTCTTTACAAATGTTCAATATATTTCATAAATACACCTTACTGCAGTTGTACTTTTTCTCCTTCTCAGCAAAACAGTCTGGTGTCTTTCTCGCCACTCGCCACGCTCGGGGACTCAGCGTGCTCCAGACAGCGCCACTCGCCGGTCGCCCGACCTCGCCACTCGCCACGCTTGGGGACTCGGCGCGCTCCATACAATGCCACTCGCCGGTCGCTCGACCTCGCCACTAGCCGCGCTCGGGGACTCGGCGCGCGCCACTCGCCGGTCGCCCGACCTCGCCACTCGCTGCACTCGGGGACTTGGCGCGCTATAGACAGCGCCAGTCGCCGGTCGCCCGACCTTGCCACTCGCGCACTTTTCGGGACTCGCACGCCCCGACAGCGCCTCGCCCGGTCGCCCACTCGCTGCACTCGGGGGCTCGGCGTGCTCTAGACAGTGCCACTCGCCGGTCGCCCGACCTCGCCACTCACTGCACTCGGGGACTTGGCGCGCTACACCAGTCGCCGGTCGCCCGACCTTGCCACTCACCGCACTCGTGGACTCGGCACGCTCCCGACAGCGCCTCTCGCCAGTCGCCCGACTTTGCCACTCGCTGCACTCGGGGACTTGGCGTGCTACAGACAGCACCACTCGCCGGTCGCCCGACCTCGCTACTCACTGCACTCGGGGACTCGGCATGCTCCCGACAGCGCCTCTCGCCAGTCGCCCGACTTCGCCACTCGCTGCACTCGGGGACTTGGCGCGCTCCAGACAACGCCACTCGCTGGTCGCCCGACCTCACCACTCGCTGCACTCGGGGACTTGGCGTGCTACAGACAGCGCCAGTCGCCGGTCGCCCGACCTTGCCACTCGCCGCACTCGGGGAACTCGGCACGCTCCTGACAGCACCTCACGCCAATCGCCCGACTTCGCCACTCGCTGCACTCGGGGGCTCGGCGCGCTCCAGACAGCACCACTGGCCGGTCGCCCGACCTCGCCACTCGCTGCACTCGGGGACTTGGCGCGCTACAGACAGCGCCAGTCGCCGGTCGCCCGACCTTGCCACTCGCCGCACTCGGGGACTCGGCACGCTCCCGACAGCGCCTCTCTCCAGTCGCCCGACTTCGCCACTCGCTGCACTCGGGGACTTGGCACGCTACAGACAGGGCCACTCGCTGGTCGCCTGACCTCGCCACTCGCTGCACTCAGGGATTTGGCACGCTCCCGACAGCGCCTCTCGCTAGTCGCCCGACTTCACCACTCGCTGCACTCGGGGACTTGGCGCGCTACAGACAACGCCACTCGCCGGTCGCCCGACCTCGCCACTCGCTGCACTCGGGGACTTGGCGCGCTACAGACAGCGCCAGTTGCCGGTCGCCCGACCTCGCCACTCGCCTTACTCGGGGACTCAGCACGCTCCCGACAGCGCCACTCGCCGGTCACCCGACCTCGCCACTCGCTGCACTTAGGGACTTGGCGCGCTACAGACAGCGCCAGTCGCCGGTCGCCCGACCTCGCCAGTCGCTGCACTCGGGGACTCGGCACGCTCCACGGTCGGGGACTCGCGCAATTGGCGGCTTCACCGACTAGCTCACACCAACCGCCTTCCGCTTAACGGTTCTTTCCTCTATTCAGGAGCTCGTCGCCGATTCGCCACAATCCATCGCCAAGACTCTCCGCGCCCTGCCTCAAGCCTGTGTCGAATCCACGATGCGCTCGGGGACTACTGACGGGGGAATACCAATCGGGGTATGCCCATGAAGCGAAGTCGCTAGCTGGAGGGAGCTGACTGAATCTTAGCCTAGGGCGGATCGACTCGCCAAATACGGCGACTGGCACATAATGGATCCAGATGACTCGCCGACTAAAGGTCCAAGACGACGACCCTAATAGAAAGCCCATTAGCACTTGTAAACCCTAACTGGCTGCGTATATAAAGCCACCAGGGGCACCCCCATGGGGCACGTTCTCTCCCACATCTCTCATTAGATCCAATCTCCCCCTCCGCCTCCGGTGGCTCCTTGTAAACCAATCTATGATCATATACTGGATTGATAGCAGGACGTAGCGATCCTCCATCGAGGGAACGTGAACCTGGGTACATCGTGTGCCAATCTCGCTCCCGGATTCTCCTACATCGTCTTGCCCTTCCTCTACGTAAGCTACCCTGTAGCATCTTCCGTGATCAATTCCACGACAAGAATGGACAAAATCTCAAGCTTGGGGATGCCACCCGTGTCCCCCTAAGAAATATCCAAGAAGTACAAGCGTCAAAGCTTGGGGATGCCCAAGGCATCCCCTTCTTCATCAATAAAAATTTCAGGTTTCTTCCAAAAACTTTATTTTTATTGTTTCATGCATAGTTGTGTTTTTCTTGGAGCGTCTTCATTTTGTTTTTAGTTTTTGTTTTCTTAGTTTGCTTGAATAAATTGGTTGGACCCCTCGTTCATACATTATTTTTCAAATAAGAATTGGTTTAGATTGGAAAAGAGTAGGAAAGTTCATGCTTAAGTGGTATAAAAGGAGTTTGTTTTTTACTATGACTTACACTTTATCATGCCATGCTTGATATTGTTTTGACTTTATGCTTAGTGATTCTTGCTGTAGCATGACATGTTATAAACAATTGAGATTGCTTAATGTGCCTTGAAAGAATCATGCATTGTTTTAGCATATTAAAGCATATTATTGTGGTATTCTCCTTTAATGCTTTATTTGAGTTGACTTGGCGCATGCTCACACCATGTTAAGACTACACCAAGTCACCATAGCCTCTATGATCATTTAGTTTTCGACTTGTAATATCACTTTATGCTCTAATTAATAATATTTTATCGCTTTGCATGATTATGGCCATTATTGCTCTCTTAGTTGGTCGCTCTCAGTCTTTTGCTAGCCTCCATACCAAGTATGAGTTCCACTCATGCATCCAACTCCAAATAAAACCAAGTTATTCCAAAGAGTCCACCATACCTACCTATTAGCATTTGCTATTCCAAGTATATTCATGTTTTTATCTACCTTCCAGATTAAACTTGTTATGTGAAAATTAGTGATTAAAGCTCTCACGAACTTGATGGCACACTTTACTTTTCTTGCCCCTAATAAACTTGAACCATTGTGTCATCTATGTTGTATATTCTTGCACTTATATGTTGGGATTAGCAGAACCATGTTGTCATGGGGAACACTTTCAACATTGCACTTGTACATTGTACCTAGTTGATATCATGCTCTTTTGTTTATGGATGTCGTCGCTGTGAAATGAAAGGAGAGCTTGTAAGTCTATGGAGTTATGTATGTGTGTTAGAGAAACGCCTAGGCGGCTGGTCTAATCCATGCCTAATCATGGTGGAAACCTGCAGCGTAACCATAATGAGCACTGTATGAAGCATTATTCTTATAAAAAAGAGATAGAGATTGAGTAAAAAAGAAAAAAAATATGAGAAAAAAGCACCATTTTCCCATGGTAAATAAGAAGATGCTGAGATGCTTATTGTCTGCTTGCCTTGTCATTTTGATATGGTGATTCTTCTGTATCATCGATTAAGGGGTACCCCGTTGGCGGTTCTCTATGATACACATGTACTTACTATGACAAGAACTTACCAGTAACTAAACTTTAGTATCATGAGGAGCGGCCCTCGTATTCAAGGGACATGAGATTGCCAACTTATACTTTATCAAGCATATACTCCATAGTTTGTTCACTTTAACCTTAATCACTTCAAGATGCTTATGATAGGGGCAATGAGAGCTAATAGCTAATAAGTACCATAATTTTTGGAAGCTCTTTATGAGACTTGAATCCCTGCTTCCTTCTATGAAGGCCTTTCTTTTACTTTTATGTTGAGTCTTCATCTTCTATCTTTATGCACCTATTAAGAGAGCATAGTGGCCATTCTTAGTTTAATGTGCATTGTCCCAAGACTTGTTGATTGGTCCATAACTTTGATATTGCTTGTTCTTAAACTATTTGTATCTAGTCACCCTTATGAACTTTGAAGGTGTCCTATGCATTTATGTTTTGCTACACTATGAGGGACAAGCTGAATACCATTCTTATTATGTTTTCTATATGTGAAACAAACAAACGTCTTTCAAAGGATTGTTATTCATGAATCTTTTGTTTGTACCTTTTCATGTTAGAACATAGTTGCTATGTCTTATTGTTAGAACTATATCTTTCATGCTATGTTAAAGTACTATGATCCCAGCTATCAATGTTCTAAAAATACTTTGATCAATATTATGATGGTGCATGTCACCTCAAAAATTATTCTTTTCTTTTTTATCACTTACCTACTCGAGGACAAGCATGAGTTAAGCTTGGGGATGTTGATACGTTGCAAACGTATCTATAATTTTTGATGTTCCATGCTTGTTTTGTATCTACTTTCTTATGTTTTGTCCACACTTTGGAGTATTTTTACACATTTTCTAGAACTAACCTATTAACAAGATGCCATAGTGCCAGTTGCTTGTTTTCTGCTGTTTTTGGTTTCAGAAAAGCTAGTAAGGAAATATTCTCGGAATTGGACTGGAGAAAATCCCAAGTCAATATTTCACTAGAAGGAACACGGAGTCCAGAGGGGAGCCAGGCCGGCCACACCTGGTGGTGGCGCAGCCACACCTAGCCGCGCCACCAAGTGGTGTGGGCCCCCTGGTACTCCACCGACCTTGCCCCTTCGCCTATAAATTGCCTCCGGGACGAAAACCCTAAGTACCCGATCAAAATTCCACGAAAGAGTCTATAGCCACCGTCATCTCCATCCCTAGATCAGGAGGGATCTGAAGCTCTTCCCGGCACCCTGCCGGAGGGGAGAGATCACCGTGGAGGCCTTCTTCATCACCATGCCTGCCTCTGGTGTGATGCGTGAGTAGTTCATCCCTGGACTACAGGTCCATGTAGTAGCTAGATGGTTGGTTCTCCTCCTTTGTGCTACCATGTTTATATCTTGTGAGCTCCGTTCATGATCAAGATCATCTATTTGTAATCCTACATGTTGTGTTTGCGGGGATCCGATGGATATTGAGATGCTATTTTAGATTGATTATTGATTCTATCATGTATTTGTTATTTGTGATCTTGCATGCTCTCCTTTGTTAGTAGCTATCTTGGCCGAGTAGATGCTAGCAACTCCAAGAGGGAGTATTTATGATCGATAGTGGGTTCATGCCTCTAGTAATCTGGGGAAGTGACAGAAATCTCTAAGGTACTAGATGTGTTGTTGCTACTAGGGAGAAAACAACAATCCTTTGTTCATAGAACAATCGTATTGTTTACTTTACACACTTTGCTTAATGCAATTATTTGTTGCTTGCAACTTAATACTGGAGGGGGTTCGGATGATAACCTGAAGGTGGATTATTAGTCATAGATGTAGTTGGATTACAGTCTATGTATAATGTTGTAACGCCCAATCAAATCTCATAGGAGTCAAGATGATTAGTATATGCATGTATGCTTTCTCGATGTTTGTCAATTGCCCCGCTGTAATTTGTTCACCCAACATGTCATCTATCTTAAAGAGAATCACCACTAGTGAACTATGGACCCCGGGTTATTCTTTTACCATCAATATACAATCTATTTACTGTTTTCTGTTTACTTTCTACAAAGCAATTACTATCTTCCACACAATACGTTTAATCCTTTGTTTTCAGCAAAACCGGTGAGATTGACAACCTCACTGTAAGTTGGGGGCAAAGTTCTGTGATTGTGTTGTGCAGGATTCCAACTTGGAAACAACACCTTGGAGGTATTTCCTTGCTCCTACTGGTTCGATAACCTTGGTTTCATAACTGAGGGAAAACTTGTTGCTGTGCTCATCATACCTTCCTCTTGGGGTTCCCCAACGAGCTCTACATATTGAGCAAGCAAAGATCGATGCCTTAGCCTCCCAGATCTGCGTTGGGCGAAGATGGATCCCTTGGGCAAGTTCCCCCTCTAGATGCCTTCCTGAGGTGAGGTTTTCGGTGATTTCTGGGTGTTCTGTATGTCGTCTCTCCGATCTAGTTGCACGGGGTGAAACTATTTGAGGAGGCGGTGGTGGTGCCAACTATACGACGGGAACTATACAGCCAGAAATTTGTTCCCGTCATATAGTTGGTCGTTAAACTGTCTGGATGCCTTGATCGCTTCGGGTTTTCTTCTGGTGTGTTATTGATATTTCCCAAATAAGCGATTTACGTTGTTTTTGACTCCTTTTCTCCCCAATAAAAGTACTCCAAGAATTGTGTCCATTGTATCCATCATTTGTCCTGATACTGGTGAAAATAGACATAAAATGTGCTCATGAACGCCGTAAAATACCAAGATCCTACCATAATAATGCAAAACAATAATATAAAACATGATGAAAATATGCACTCATCAACTTCCCCAAGCTTAGACTCTTGCTCGTCCCGAGCAAGGCTGGCTTAGTGAATCTGATCCGCATATTCATGAAGCTAAGTCAATAAAATAAATGAGGCAATTGTAGCATGTGTTTATCCTATAAGACACATAGGAATGAGTTCATGAATTGTACCTTACTCAAACCATCTGAATAATATTAGCAGGCTTCCACACCTTAGTAATTAATAGTTCACAAAAGATGAATCTCAACATGATGTAAAAGTATTCAGTTTGACCGAATGATTTAGCGAGGTAGTCCCAAGTGTTTTAGGATTAACATATTCACTTGGGATTCAAAATCTCAAAACGTCTCTTTGTCTTACTACAGTATAGTGGTATATGCCTATTTGCTCTTTGCACATTCACTCTTTTTCTTCTCTTTTTTTATTTATATACTCACACTTTTGTTTAAGTGTTGTGCAAAGGAGCTAGCCATACATTCCACCTCATGTAGGAATTCAAAGTTTAACGATCTCAATTATCAAATCCCAATTGTATATGAAGCATCTTTATGACTTGAAGACTCTACCTCGACTTGTTCTCACTCTATTTTGATAGCACTTTTAATTTTTTCCTCTATTTGAGGTTTCTTTCTCAACTTGACTAATCGGATTTTTACTTATGTAAATCAAACCATGAACTTACAACATATCGATTAAATTATCTTTATATGTTCCATTAATACCAATGGTGTGGAAGACTCCTATTGCTATCATCAAGTGTAAGTAAAGTTATACTCAAGCCATTCATATATCCAATAAAACAAACATAAACTCAATAATGCTCCATATATGATAATAAACTCAGAATTTCACAAATGGGATCGATTATTCCTTAAGGGAATTAAAATGATGCAAACTTTATTTCTAAACTCGAACTAATGCAAAACTAAAATAGTAATATAAAACTTATAAGATAGATTACAAGGTCTTAAAGATCTCCCCAACCTTGGAATCAAGCCAGGCGGGATCAAATAAATCCTTGTTGGTACCTATTCCTCCTCCTGGGTAGGAAGAGTATTGCCTTCTTCCCCTGTGTTGCAAACTTTAGCTATGCTTGCAAGGCGGATGCTGAGCTCGACCATGTTGTATTGAAGCTTCAAAATTTTCTTCTGGAGGAATTTCTTCTCATTTGTCAACTCAAAAACAGTTTTAATCAAGAAAACAACTCTACCATCAATGTCATTAACCTTTTTCTCAAGGTCCTTGCTCATCATCCAGTAGGAGTAGTCAATCCCTTCTCCAATTGTTTCAACACATGCTTTCGAGGCTTTTTCCAACTGATAGATCTTATCATGAATCTCATCTTGCTGCACCTTCTTAGGCTTAAGAGGCAACAGACCGAGAGTAGGTTTATAATAGGATCCTATGTTGTGACGATAAGGATTAGGGAGATACTCATCCTTGCACTTCCCCCGCTCTGCTTGCCTCATCATCTCCATCCTTTGCAGCAACATGTCCTCCCAGTTTGGGAGAGGCTTGATCTCTGGGCTGGATGATAATGATGATCCTTTAGGTTATACTTCTTTGATCCTCTTCACGGGCTTCTCTTCTTTCTTCCTCCAAATCTTGTTGACATGGAAGGGCTGCATGGCTTTGCTGCACAGATGTTGTTAGAAGGGGCTTGTATAGGGATGGCGAGGATTTTTCGGGGCTGGAGGCTATAGCTCTGTGAAAATTTAATGAAAAAGGTTAGATGCGATCAACTTTAAAAGGAGAGATCGAAAACCCTAGCCACTGTTCGTAACGAGCAACTATACGGGCGGCCCGTATAGGTCCTGCTGTATAGTTAAGAACCGACTATAGATTTTTCATCTATGGTGGAACCAACAATACGGCCGGAACTATACGGGTGAGAATTTTTATTCCCGCCGTATAGTTGGTCGTTAAACCTTGAGTACTCCGAATAACAATTTTTGGAGATGGGTCGATAACTATACGACGACAACTATATGGCCGAAATTTTTATTCCCGCCGTATAGTTGGTCGTTAAAAATTCAGTACCCTAGAATAGAATTTTGACAAAGGCATTGATATCTATATGATGGCAACTATACGGCTGAAATTTTTATTCCCACCGTATAGTTAGTCGTTAAACCTTTTGTACCTTTTGTAAATGGAAGGGGTGACGTCGAAACATCTATACGACCATAACTATATGGCCGAAATTTTATTCCCGCCGTATAGTTGGTCATTAAACCTTCTGGATCCACCAAAAATTACCTGCTTCTTCCAGAATTCTTTATTAATCTAAAACTTAATGAAATATCAAGTTTTGAAAGAAAAATGACAGCTTAAATTTTCGACCATTATTAGCATCCCTTGAACGGGATTTCAGCATTATCAATCTTCTTTTTCTTTGCTCGAGCTTTAAATGTTCCTCATTTAACACAAGTTCAACTAAAACTTAATTGAAAATTTAAAAAAATTACTCAAACCTTTATTTCGCATGGGTTGCCTCCCATGAAGCGCTCTTTTATGGTCAATAGCTTGACCATAGTGTTGCTCATTTCGTCTCGATTCTATCCATCTTGCAGTTGCCATGCCTTGTATATCTTTGCTTAATCACCTCTTCTGGGGTGATCACGTGTATGGTGACTGCACTTATATCTTCTTTTGCTCGATAATGCTTCAAGCGTTGTCCATTTACCACCCATGAAAGAGAGGGTGTTTTTCCCTGGAGCTTCACTACTCCCGATGAATAAGCATCTTCAACTATGTAGGGGCCTACCTACTTCGATTTGAGCTTTCCTGGAAACAACTTAAGACGAGAATTATAGAGCAACACTTTGTCTCCACTTTTAAAGGCCTTATTTTCTATTTTTCTATAATGCCATCTTTTCACTTTTTCTTTAAACAATCTAGCATTCTCATAAGCCTCACTTCTAAATTCATCTAAAGCATGAATATCTAATAAATGTTTTTCTCCTACTGCCTTAAGATCATAGTTTAGGTTCTTGATCGCCCAAAAAGCTTTGCGTTCCAATTCTAAAGGTAAATGGCATGCCTTACCATATACTATCTTATAAGGTGTCATACCCATTGGATTTTTAAACGCAGTACGGTATACCCATAGAGTGTCATTTAACTTGTACGACCAATCTTTTCTTGATTTGTCCACTGTCTTCTCGATTATGGTCTTTAATTCTCTATTAGAGAGTTCCACTTTACCACTCGTTTGAGGATGATATGGTCAAGCAATGTGGTGAGTTACTCCATATTTGCTGAGGGTTTTCCTGAAAGTTCCTTTCATAAAATGAGAACCACCGTCAGTGATTAAAAATCTAGGAACTCCAAACCTAGGGAATATAACATCCTTGATCATCTTCACTGAGGCAGCTGCATCTGCATGGCTTGTTGGAATAGCTTCAACCCATTTAGTAACATAATCGACAACAACAAGAATATGATTGTAACCATTTGATTCTATAAAAGGTCCCATGTAATCCATTCCCTATAATCAAAGGGTTCGATTATAAGACTATAATTCATTGCCATCTCTTGTCTCCTACCTATATTACCCCTTGTTTGGCAAGCATCACAGTGTTCTACATACCTGTGTGCGTCCTTGAGCAAGGTGGGACAATAGAATCCAGATTGAAGTACCTTTGTTGCAGTTCGCTTGCCTGCATGATGTCCTCCATACAGGTTGTCATGACAAGCTTGCAAAATTGCATGCATTTTATGGTTAGGAACACACTTCCGAATCATTCTATCAGGTCCATGACGATATAGAGACGGATCATCCCAAAAGTAATATTTAAGATCATTAAAGAATTTCATTCTTTGATTTCTTGTCATACCAGGAGGTATAAATTTTACTATGAGATAGTTAGCATAATCTGCAAACCAAGGATCAGCGATTTCAACGTTTGCTAAGTATTCTCCTAGAAATGACTCATTTATAGGTATGGGGTTAGTAATTATTCCCTCCATCCTAGAGAGATGATCTGCTACCGGATTATCCTTACCCCTCATGTCTACTATTTGCAAATCATATTCTTGCAGTAATAAAATCCACCTAATCAACCTGGGATTCACATCCTTTTTCACAAGGAGATGGTGCAAAGCTTGGTGATCTGTATGAACTATTACCTTAGAATTAATGATGCAAGATCTAAATTTGTCACAAGCAAAAATTATAGCTAGGAACTCCTTTTCTATAGTAGCATAATTTTTCTAAATCTTATTAGAGCATCTCCAACAGGCGCGCTATATTTTGGCACTGTAAACATTGCTGCGCCCGCGCTGTATAGTTTTAGAGCACGGCGCACACTATTTTCCTCCACCGGAGGTGCTAAACCGCAGCGCAAGCGCGGCCACAAAAAGGGTGCTCCACCAGGCACTCCAAACTATAGCGTGCAACAGTGCTGGAAAACAACATTCACACAATGCTATGAATTCAACAAGATCAAACAAGCTTCTAAAATTAACGAATAAATGCACCAAAAATACAACAAGTATATCAAATTGTGTACAACAAGTACATCCAATTGTTTACAACAAATACAACAAGTTTAATGAATCAACAATACAACATAGTTTTCAAACAATACAATGAAAATGCATATTAGAAGTAGGCACTATTGTTGTCCATGCCAAATCCACCATTCTTCCATGAGATCTTTTTGGAGCTCATCATGTGTTTTGTTGGAACGAATGGAATGATACGAGGCAATAAACTGGGCAATCCTATGTGCGTTCCTCCTAACTTGCACGGGAACCCCCATCAATTTATAGTGGGTATGATCCACATTTTTCCCACGATCATCCTCTATAATCATGTTATGCATGATGACACAAGGAGTCATGATATACCAAAGGCACTCTTGGTCCCAAAATCGAGCCGGCCCCCTCACAATGGCAAATTGGGCTTGCAAAATCCCAAATGCTCTCTATACACCTTTCCTAGCCGCCACTTGTGCACTGTGAAATTAAGTTTGTTTCTTACCTCATGGTTGAATAACCAGCTTCACAAATGTTTGCCACCTTGGATAGATGCCGTTGGTGAGAAAGTAGCCATAGTTGTACTTGTGGCCATTTGCTTCAAACTCCACCAATGGACCTTCCTGCATTGCAAGTCTTGTCATTAGGGGTGACCGTTGAAGAACATTGATGTCATTGCAAGACCCGGGCATTCCAAAAAATGCATGCCATATCCAAGTCTCATGATCAGCGACCGCTTCAAGGACTATAGTGGCATCCTTTTTGTACCCTTTGAATTGTCCATGCCATTCTGCTGGACAATTCTTCCAACTCCAATGAATACAATCAATTCAGCCAAGCATACCTGGAAATCCCTGGTCAACGTTGAACTCCAAAAGTCTTGCCATGTCTTGAGCATTGCGGGATCTCAAGTATGTGGAGCCGAAAACTTTCACAATTTCTACGACAAAGCACTTGACACACATGATAGAAGTGCTCTCACCCATGGCCAAGTGGTCGTCAATAAGATCAGTCGGTATACTGTATGCCAACATACGCAAGGCGGCGATCACCTTCTGATAGGTGCTATGACCAAGTTCTCCGGCGCCATTTCTTTGTTGCTCAAAGAACCGATCATACTTCATCACCTCCGTTGCGATGTGCTTGAACAAGTTGATGCTCATCCAAAAATGCCGACGAAAATAGCTTTCGGGAAATATCGGATTTTCATTGAAATACGACCGCATCAACTTCTCGTTCCCTTCAACCCTTTCTCTCCACAACTTTTGTCTACCGAACACCGATCCTCCTATTTTCGGCTTCTTAATGGTGTGGTATGCCAATAATATGGATATGTTCTCTTCTTCCTCTATATCATACTCGTCATCCGAAGAATCATATGATGAACTCTACAAACATACATATGAAACGACTTACTACTACTACCTTTTGGCTAAAAATGTTTGCGGACGAGGAGGCGCATACCTTGCGAGCAAATCGGCGAGCATCTTGGCAGTGCCATGTTGCAAGTAGGCTTGAGGACGACATGGTCGCCACTGGAGTGCGCCGCTGGATCAAGAGGAGGAAGGCTAGGCATCATCGTTGGCGCGGGGCATTAGCGTCAGTGGCAGCGGCAGCGGCGGTGCCCGCTCGATACAGCACGGCGGAGCGCACAAAAACACCGAGAACGGGTACGGGGGAGGTGGATCTATGGCGCGGCGGCAAAGTCGAGCGCGGGCGGTGGCGAAATCGACCGGTGCAGGCAAAATCGCAAGGCAGCGACACATGTGGGGAAAATGGAGGCGCGGGCGCGGGATGAATTTTCCAGCCATTGGGGGTTTGCGCGTGTGGGGGAAGATGGCGTGTGCTGCAGCGGACGCGTCACATTTGGCGCTCCGAATAGTGCAAACACAAAAAAAAAATTACAGTAGCCATGTGATTTACTTTTTGCTCACTTGGAGGGGCTTTGCTCTGCGTCAGCGTTTTTAGCGTGCCTGCTAGAGATGCTCTTAAGAGTTCTACTAGCATAATAAATAACATTTAAATTCTTTCCTTCTCACTATCCTAACACAGCCCCTAAAGCATAATCACTAGCATCCCACGTGATTTCGAAAGGTTCATCCCATTTTGGAGCTTGCATGATGGGTGCTGAAACTAATTTGTATTTAAGGTTCTCAAAAACTGCAATGCAGTCATGATCTAAGTAGAATAGAGTTTCTTCCTCAAGAAGGTTGGTGAGAGGCATAGCTATTTTAGCAAAATCTTTTATAAAACGCTTATAAAAACCTGCATGTCCCAGAAACATTTTTAAGTTTTTTATGTCCTGAGGTATTGGAAGATTTTCTATAGCATCTATATTAGTTTTATCTATTTCTATACCCTTCTACGAAACCTTATGCCCAAAAACTTTACCTTCTCTTTCCATGAAACGGCATTGTTCCCAATTCAAAACCAAATTTGATTTCCTGCATCTTTGCAAAACTTTGGTTAAATTGTAGAGGCAATTATCAAATGTCGTTCCACAAAAAATGAAATCATTTGTTAGAACTTCCATAGTCTTCTCAACAAGATCATCAAAGATTTTTAAAACACATTCTTGAAAAGTTGCAGCTGCGTTACATAAGCCGAACGGAATTAATCTATAAGCATATGTGCCATAAGGACAAGTGAAAGTTGTTTTCTCTTGATCTTATGGTTGTATGGCAATTTGAGAATATCCAGAATAACCATCAATAAAATAGAAATAAGAATTATTACTAAGTCTTTCTAAAATTTTATCCATAAATGGTATAGGTTTATGATTTTTTGTGTCTCACGGTTTAGTTTCCTAAAATCAATGCACATTCAATATCCAACAATAGGTTTTACAGGAACTAGCTCCCCATCCTCATTCAAAGCAGCATCAAGACCCCCTTGTCTTGGTATGCAATGAGTTGGGCTAACCCACTTACTGTCAAAAATAGGATATATTATGCCAGCATCCAATAAGCTTATAACCGCTTTTCTTACTACTTCCTTCATTTTCGTATTAAGCCTTCTTCGTGTGTCAACTACAGGTTTAGCATCATCAAGCATGGCAATCTTATTTGTTACAATAGATGGACCTATTCCTTTAATATCACTTAGAGTATATCCAAAGGCTTCACGATGCTTAATCAAGATTGAAATGAGTTTATTTGTTTCATTTTCTGATAGATTTTTACTAATAATAACAGGACATTTATTTTCATTATCTAAAAACTCATACCTCATATCATATGGAAGTTGTTTCAATTCAATTGGCGGAGGTTCTTCATCTCCTTTTCTTACCAGTTCTTCATAGTCATGTGGATTTTGTGCTTCTGGAACTGAATCAAGGTAATCAGCCATGTCTTCTCTCTCCTCATCATCTGGTACTTCCTCCTAGTTAATTATGCTCCTCTCTAATTCATCTTGTGGAGTACTAAAATGAATTGCTGCTAGCTCGGAAATTGTTTTCTCTTCCTTGATATCTTCCACTTCATATGGCCTCTTCTTTAGTTTGGAAAAGTGGAATGTCATTTCCTCTTCTCCAAACATCAATGAAATAGTCTCCTTCTAATTATCAATTCGAGCTTTGGTTATGGAAACAAAAGGCCTGCCTAAAATAATAGGACAAAAAGAATCCCGAGGCATATCAACAATATGAAAATCAAGGGGGTACATGAGTGAACCAATAAAGACATAGATATTTCTGATAACACCTTCCAGTTTTTATTAGTTCTATTAGACAATTTAATAGTAGTGTCTACCGGTTCCACATCTGGATTATTTAAATTGTAGCGAAGTTCTTCATAAAGTGATGAAGGCATAATGTTTATAGTGGAAATCGGCTCACAAATTCCGTATAAGAAAGTTTCTCCATAATATATAGGAGTCATAGGTTTAGAAGTTTCGTTACCTCATACCTTACCTTTGATGAACTCTGAGGTTTCAAAGTCTAGCATAACCACTTCATTATCCACTGTCCGTGCTTGATACGTCCATTTTGCATCACTATTCTATGTCTTAATTCACTATTATTCATTGATATATTTCATATTGAGAGGTGATACTTATGTTATTTCATCTATTTTTGCATGGTTGATGACTTTTGGAGCATGGACCGCTGTAGTCAGGATTCTGATGGAAAAGGTGATGTTTGGAGGCAAAATTCGCGAAGATCAGAAAATCCGGGAAAATATACAGAAAATCCTATTTTTCCAGAAGACAAAGGATGCCAGAAGACGGAGTGGAGATGGGCCACAAGGGGCCCACACCACCCCTTGGAGCGGGCAGCCCTAGGCCGCGCCTAGAGGTGGTGTGGCCACCCTGGCCCACTCCATCCTCTCCCCTCTGGCGTATATTATCCTCCCGAAACCCTAAGACTCGGGGAGCAACCACAAAAAGATTCCGCTGCCTCTGCGGGGCAAAAAACACCGAGAGAGAAAGATCTCTCCAGCAGACAGATTTCTGCCAGGGGAATTCTTTCCCGGAGAGGGGAGACCATTGCCATCAACACCACCATCAAGCTAGACTTCATCGGGATCATCGTCATCATCACCACCATCATCACCATTAGCACCCTCATCACCATCTCCATATTGCTGTAACAATTGCGTTGAATCTTGCATAGTTCATAGGGGAAACTTTCCTGGTATTGATTACTCTTTGTAGTTGATGCTATTGAGTGAACCATTGAATTATTATTTATGTTCAGATTGTTATACATCATTATTCCATCTGTGATCATGATCCATATGATGTCTTGTGAGTAGTTTGTTTTGTTCTTGAGGACATGGGAGAAGTCTTGTTGTTAGTAGTGGAGTTGTGTTGAGAAAGATTCAATAGATTGTTATTTAAGTTTTGGTGTACTTCTTCTAGGGGTGTCATGTGAACGTCGAATACATGACACTTCACCTATATGGGCCTAGGGGAATGCATTGTGTATTTGGCTACTAATCGTAGGGGTTGCCGGAGTGACAGAAACCTGAACCCCCGTTAGGAAACCATTGCACAAGGGACGTAAGGGTCTTAGAGTTTAAAGATGTGGTTAGGTTTCTACCTTAATTACTTTCTTGTACTTACGGGTGTTTGCAAGGGGTATAATCACAAGTATGTATTAGTCTTGGATGGGGCGGTGCATTAGCACAGGTTCACCCACACAACACTTAGCAAGCTAAAGAAGATTAATCAACTATATGAAGCGAAAGCACTTGACAGTCTTCCCACGTGTCCTCGAGAACGTTTGGTCATCTTAAGAAATACAACCGGCTTGTCCTTTGCTACATAAAGGATTGGGCCACTTGTTGCATTTATTCCTACTGTCTTTTATTGACTCGTACTTTGTTTACTTGCTTTATCAAAATCCCCTAAAAATCCGTTTGCTAAGTATTTGTAGAGAATTCCTGATCCATACCACTAGCCAGCACCTTCTGCTCCTCGTTGGGTTCGACACTCTTACTTATCAAAAATACTGCGATACACCCCCTATACTTGTGGGTCATCAAGACTATTTTCAGGCGCCATTGCCGGGGAGTGAAGCACTATTGGAGAGTGGAACTGGTAAAGGAAACTTCTACTGTGAGTATTGTTTACTTCTGTTAGTTGCTTTATTTTCATTATGGATAATTCGCTGAGTTTCTTATTTGGTAATGCTACTACCACTTCTAAGGTAGTAGATTAGCCACCACCTGCTGAGAATGATGTTTTCAAAATACCTACAAGAATTATTGATCGTGTTATGGATAACTACTATGTTGGGGATGGAACTGTCCATCCCGGTGATCATTTGCTCTTTATACACGAATTATGCGAGTTGTTCAAGTGTGCAGGTATTACTACAGATCAATTTAAGAAGAAGTTATTCTCATTATCACTGAAAGGAAGAGCTGAGGAATGGTATAAGCTGCTGAAGAATGGTCAAGCTCTGGAATGGGAGGAAATAGTGCCTCTCTTTTATTCAAAGTTTTATCCTCCTAGTGAGATTCATAAAGATCAAAATCAAATATAAAACTTTTGGCCTCTTGATTGATAAAGTACAGCTCAAGCTTGGGGGAGATTGAAGTTACTAATGCTCAAATGTCCCATTCATGAGATCCCCAATAATAATAATATCAATAACTTTTATGCAAGGCTCCCTCTACATGATAAAGATTTATTGGATGCTTCTTGTGCTGGATCATTCACTCGCATGGAAGAAGAAGCTAAATGGGATCTTCTAGACCGTATTCAAGACAATGCTGAAGCTTGGGAGAATGACAAAGGTAGAAAGTCAGGTATAAATTATGATTATGAATGCATTGAATCTTTTATGGGAACTGATGACTTTCAAAATATTAAAAATGCTTATGGTCTAGACTCTCAAGCTATTGCTTCTTATTTTAAGGCTTTTGCTTCCTACATTGAAGTGCCTAAAAAGAAGTGGAATAAGTATCAGGAACCTTATAAAGATGTTGCTAAGAGTGTTCCTGCAAGAAATACTGAAGTTTATACTGCTAATCATGTTTTACCTAAACCTTATATTGAGAAAATTCCTTTCCCAGTTAAGATGAAGGAACATTCTATGATAGCTAGTATGGTTAATGAAAGTATGAATAAAGTTGTTGAACCTGATAAAAAAATGGTTGATGAACCTATAATAGCAAATGTGAAAGACTTTGTTACTAAATATGAAAAAGAGGGACACCCTATCCTTTGTAAGGATACCTCTAATATTGTTTCACAAAGTAGTGTTATGAGAGCTAGTATTCATGTGTTTTCTGTTAGAATAAGTGATCATTGCTATGATGGTTCTTGTGATAGCTATATTCTTAAGTTTATGCATGATACTGAAAGCTACTATGAGAGAGGGAAAATTGTTCTTATGTATCTCAATAATATCAAGTTTCCTCGTTTTATGCTGAAAGTTTTTCTGTTGCACTTGTTTTGCCTTCTTATGCAAGAAGCCTTTGGTTTCAATAATTTGTTTGTTTACAAAATTCCCTTGCATAGGAAGTGGGTTAGACTTAAATGTGTGTGCGTTTTTGCTTCTTAATGCTCTCTTTCACTTCAATTCATATCCCTATGAGAGCTTCTTCAAAATTATCATGCCCATCTTAATGGCTATAAAGAAAGAGCTTTATGGGAGACAACCCAATTTGTTTTTGCTTGCAGTTTGTTTTTGCTTCTTTGAGTCTTGGAAGTTATTACTTCGGTAATAACCTCTCCTTACCCGTTTTGTTTGGTTTTTGTGTCAAGATCAATCTCTAATGAGAGAGAAGTAATATTTGGGGAAGTTGCTGTCCCGAAATAGATTTTTGTGCTTCACCGTAAAAATTCGTGAGAGCTATGTCTGTTGGATTGAGCTGTAATTTTTTGTGCTTCTTCCCCAGGTTGTTATTTAACTTTCTTTAGTTTTGCACTTTTTGATTTGAGCAACATAAGATTTTCGAAACAATTGATCTTTACCTTCTGGTCTGTTTTGACAGATTTTGCCACTCTTGCATTTGCTTCTTTATTCGATTTCCTTTTTGAATTCTTTTTGGGTTTTTGGAAGGAGTTGCTTCAGTAGCTTTTATTTTGATGGTTTTCAGTTGAAGTTGGACTCAAAAGGTTTTATCACTTCACTTATACTAATGTTGCTAATGAGAACTGTGTGATGTTTTGTGTGAAAGAAATTTCCAGTTAGTGGAGATAATGGTGTAATAAGGAAGAGAAAGGTTTTATGACTCAAGTAATAAGTGTATGAAGATGAAGATATTGATGTTATTCAAGTGGTGACTCCGAGAGAATCTACTAGATACTAAATTCAGAGACCTGCAGAGTCCGTTCTCAAATAGGTAACAGTTCTGGTAAGAAAAGTTTCACGAAAATACTATCCAACTATATTTTTACAGTTTTCAGTCAATAAGGAAAGTTACGAAGCGAAAAAGGGACGGAACCGGAGCCAGGGTGGCTCACACCACCCTGTGGCATGGGCCCACCCCTGGCCGCGCCACCAGGTGGTGAGTCCACCCCGGACTCCGCCTCCGACTCGTTTTCACCCAGTACTTTCCTCTTGTTGTGAAACTTCGTAATATATAATCCCCCGGATCTTCCGAGGTTCGTATATTGTGTTTTCGTTGTGTTTTTGTTTCGATCTATTTCTGTCAGGACATACTCTTTGAAAGCTTAGAAGCACAATGGTGTCCGCCAAGGATAAAGGGAAGGAGCCTATGGAGGAGGATCTCCAAGACCCCAAGCATGGGCTAGTACCTTTAGTCTCTTGCCCTACATCAACGGAAGCCCTACGAGTCACTAAGGAGTTCTGCGATAAGTACCGAGACTTGTAGAGGAAGGTGGACATGCTTCAATGGGAGAATAATAGGCTTCGCAAGATGCTGGAAGATTTCCTCACGTCAACTAAGAAAATATTACCACCACCACCGAAGGAGTAATTCGTCATCAGATTTGGCATCCCCTTGGTTTGTTCCAAGCTTGGGGAGTGCCGTGGTATCATATCACTATCTTCTATCTTTTTACCTTATTAGTAGAGTCATATCATGAATAGAGGAGTTATTATGTAGGATGGTTTGCATTATGGAAGTGTCCCCTCTCTCGTTAGATATGTATCCCTTGGTGTGAGTTGTCATTATGGAATATTAATGAGAAGTTCTATCATCCACTCTTTTGCATAGCTTATATTAGTTTTCAATTCGTGGTTATATGATTGATCTTGTTGTTAGTATTGGTATCACACTGGGATCATTGAGTTAATTTAGTTGGTTTTGGCAAACCTGGCTCGGTCAGTAGCACACTATTTTTGAGAGTTGAATGAAAAAGATAAAAGTACTCTAAAGAAAAATAATTTCATCATCTTTCTTTCTTGATTTGCTAATACGTTTAGTATTCTCTAGTTAAGATCTTTTGTGCTTCCAAGGAAGATTGCATGTTTGTCTTTATCACTTGTATGTTTGTTTGTTTCCTTCAACTCTTATACTTGCTACCCAACCTTGCTAGCCAAAAACCTATACTGAGAGGGAATTCTTCTCGTGCATCCAATCTTTAAACCAAAACCTTTGCCATTTGTGTCCACCATACCTACCTATTAGCATTATTGCTATTCCAAGTAAATTCTTGTTTTATCTACCTCCCAAATTAAACTTGTTATGTGAAAATTAGTGATTAAAGCTCTCACGAACTTGATGGCACACTTTACTTTCTTGCATTTAATAAACTTGAACCATTGGGTCCTTCTTTGTTGCGTATATGCTTGCGCTTTATGATTTGAAGTTAGCCGAACCATGTATCATGGGGACCGCTTTCAACACTTCATTTGGTACTTTGTACCTAGTTGACATCATGTTCTTTTGCTTATGGATCCCGGCGGTGTGAAATAAAAGTGGAACTTGTAAGGTCATGGAGTTTATATGTGTGTTAGAGAAACGCCTAGGCCGCTAGCCTAAGCCATGCCTAATCATGGTGGAAACTTGCAGCATAACTATAGTGAGCATTCTATGAAGCATCCTCAATAAAAACCTATGCAAATAGCAAATAAAAAGATCGCTGAGATGCTCACTGTCTGCTTGCCTTGTCATTTTGATTATGGGATAGCTCCTGTGTCATGTGCAAGGGGTACCCCATTGGCGGTTCTCAATGATACGCATGTATTTACAATGACAAGAGCTTGCTCGTGACTGAAGTTGAGTAGCATGAGGATCGGTACTCATAAGTAAGGGGCATGAGATTTCAACTTATAACTTGTCAAGCATATCCTCTTAGTTGTGTCACTTTAACCTTAATCACCTAAAGATGCCTATGATCAGGGCAATGAGAGCTGAAAGCTAGTAAGTATCATAATTTTTGGGAGCTCTTTATGAGACTTGCAATCCCTGCTTCCCTCTTTGAAGGGCCCTTCTTTTACTTTGTAGTTGAGTCAGTAAACCTACTCCCTTCTATCTCAGCAAGTATTTTGAGTTGTTGTGTTTCATTCATTCATATGATGATTTGTTCACTCATGTTTATTATGTTCCTTGTTTTGCACATTGCTCTTATCTTGATGTTTACTACTTTGAAAGCTATCATTGAAAAACCAGTTATTTGTGAACTCCAGCAAATTATCAAGTATTCTTCGACCAAGAGCTAAGTTTGCCATTACCAATTATGATTCACTTTATGTATCTTTATTGTGTTTCCTTTACTTATTACAAGTTGAGTTATATAATAGTGAGTTGTCTTGTATTATGATCTATGTATTTGATGAATGTGATGTTTCTTGTCCGTATTCTTTTATCAACTCTTCACTCCATAAACCTGAGGTCATGTTTATTGAGCTCGATTTAAACAGGGACAAGCGAAGTCTAAGCTTGGGGGGAGTTGATACGTCCATTTTGCATCACTATTCTATGTCTTAATTCACTATTATTCATTGATATATTTCATATTGAGAGGTGATACTTATGTTATTTCATCTATATTTGCATGGTTAATGACTTTTGGAGCATGGACCGCTGCAGTCAGGATTCTGATGGAAAAGGTGCTGTTTGGAGGCAAAATTCGCGAAGATCATAAAATCCGGGAAAACATACGGAAAATCCTATTTTTCCAGAAGACTAAGGATGCCAGAAGACGGAGTGGAGATGGGCCACAGGGGGCCCACACCACCCCTGGCATGGGCAGCCCTAGGTCGCGCCTAGAGGTGGTGTGGCCACCCTGGCCCACTCCAGCCTCTCCCCTCTGGCGTATATCATCCTCCCGAAACCCTAAGACTCGGGGAGCGACCATAGAAAGATTTCGCTGCCTCTGCGGGGCGGAAAACACCGAGAGAGAAAGATCTCTCTGGTAGACAGATTTCTGCCGGGGGAATTCTTTCCCGAAGAGGGGAGATCGTCACCATCAACACCACCATCAAGATGGACTTCATCGGGATCATCATCATCATCACCACCACCATCATCACCATCATCACCCTCATCACCATCTCCATATTGCTGTAACAATTGCGTTGAATCTTGCATAGTTCATAGGGGAAACTTTCCCGGTGTTGATTACTCTTTGTAGTTGATGCTATTGAGTGAACCATTGAATTATTGTTTATGTTCCGATTGTTATACATCATTATTCCATCTCTGATCATGATCCATATGATGTCTTGTGAGTAGTTCGTTTTGTTCTTGAGGACATGGGAGAAGTCTTGTTGTTAGTAGATGAGTTGTGTTGAGAAAGATTCAATAGATTGTTATTTAAGTTGTGGTGTACTTCTTCTAGTGGTGTCATGTGAACGTCGACTGCATGACACTTCACCTATATGGGACTATGGGAATGCATTGTGTATTTGGCTACTAATCGTAGGGGTTGCCGGAGTGACAGAAACCTGAACCCCCGTTAGGAAACCATTGCACAAGGGACGTAAGGGTCTTAGAGTTTAAAGCTGTGGTTAGGTTTCTACCTTAATTACTTTCTTGTACTTACGGATGTTTGCAAGGGGTATAATCACAAGTATGTATTAGTCTTGGATGGGGCAGTACATTAGCACAGGTTCACCCACACAACACTTAGCAAGCTAAAGAAGATTAATCAACTATATGAAGCGAAAGCACTTGACAGTCTTCCCATGTGTCCTCGAGAACGTTTGGTCATCTTAGGTAATACAACCGGCTTGTCCTTTGCTGCATAAAGGATTGGGACACTTGCTGCATTTATTCCTACTATCTTTTATTTACTCGTACTTTGTTTACTTTCTTTATCAAAAACCCCTAAAAATCCGTTTGCTAAGTATTTGCAGAGAATTGCTGATCCATACCACTAGCCATCACCTTCTGCTCTTCGTTGGGTTCGACACTCTTACTTATCGAAAATACTGCCCCCCTATACTTGTGGGTCATCGGTGCTTCCGTAAGATCCTCCAATATAACATTATTTATATTGGTAGCTTCTGGGTTCTTTTCTGGTTTCTTTAATCTTCTCTTTCTTTGTTCTTCCTCTTTTTGCTTATTCTTGATATTCTCTTGAATAGGTTCAAAGGAGAACACTTCAATTAGCGCACTTTCTCTTGCACGCTTCTTTTCTTCAAGGGGTCTATGGGGTTCCCATTCTATAGGCACCTGTAAATGCCTTGCATAATTCTCAATAATTTTCCTTTTTGAGTAAGAATCAATACCAAGGGGTTTCATCATTGCACAAGTTCTTTCATCTGAAGGAAATCGTTAACACAAGCATATTCAGAAGAACTATTCGTAATATTCTCCTCATTTTTTAAATTTTTCGTTGTCACCCTCATTTTCATTATTAATTTCCAGGCTTCATCATAGGTATAAGATACAAAACGACCATTAGAAGTAGTGTCTAGGTTCGCTCTATTTTTATTATTAAGACCTCCATAAAAAGTGTGAGTGATTAACCAATCAGGCAAACGATGATGGGGGCAATTATCTAGATAGATTTTGTACCTTAGATACCCTTCATACAAACTCTCATCGGGACTATTTTAAAACTGATAATAATACCTCTCATCCTGTGAGCTTTGCTTTCTGAGTAATATTTTGATAGGAACTTGGTTGTCAATTCCGTCTAAGTCCTTGGTGCTTCTGCACAAAAAGATCTATACCAGTCACAAACATTATTAGAGAGAGTTTGTCTAAACAACTGGGTTTTAACCATATTAATATTAGAGTCGTCGAATATAAAGGAATCAAGAACATCTTCAAAAAATTGTAAATGTCCATATGGACTCTCTTTATTGGTTCCTACAAATTTCTTAGAGTGTAGTAGTTCAAATAAAAAAGAGTGGATCTAAATTCCATCCGGATTTATGCTTTTATTGACAGTTATAAAAGCGTCCATGGGCGAACCCATTTTCCTTACTGCCTCAAGTTGGATTAAATGCTGAGTGTTATCCATTGTTGCGGTCCTGCAACTTAAATTAAAAATTAGTACAATGAAAGTAAATAACTAAAAGTAAAGTGAGTTATAGCGCTAAGCTCCCCGGCAACGGCGCCATAAGATAGCTTGATGACTACAAGTGCACAGATCGTTTGTAGCTAGTTTCGAAATAAAGATATCGATCCCACATGGAGTAGTAGGCGAAAGACTAAAATGATTTTAACTAAAACTAAACGAAGTACTTAAGGAATCATTTTGAGATGCAAGAAAAGTAAAGTTGTTTTTGGGTTTTTGATTGAATTAAGCAATTAAAGTAAAGTAAAACTTAATGCAGAAAGTAAGAATCGCGTGTGTAAAAGAGCTTGGAACTGCAATTGGGAAAAAGGCGTTCTCAGGGAGTGGTGGATACACTGCTAGCAATTTAGACCAAGCAATCAAGATTATTATAACAAATATTCTCATGATATGTATGTATGTGGGAGGAGCTCCATATATGGACAAATAGGCAACAACCACTGCTCACATCATCCTTGAAAACCATAGCTGATAGATAAACAACATCAATCGTATTATCCCGCTATTAAGGGATTTCTCCCGTGGCGTGAAAATAGCGTTATGAGTTCTCCTTGTTTCCCCAAGTTAGTACATAAAGAATGACAACAGCTTTAGTCACAGTAAGTCCTATCATCCCTCTGTCTACCAACAAGTAATCCCCTTCATCATGTCCCCATAAGAGGCAAATATTAAGGAGGTGGACAACTCCCAACATCAAGATGAAGACAATTAACACATACACATAATGATGTATAACATAATAATCTCTATCTTATCTCAATCATATGCTAGGGTTTCTCCATCTCCCCAAGAACTAATGATCTACTCAGACATGGAAGCGATCAACATCATGGCAATGGTAATGGAAACAATTGTAAATGAATAGTTCTGGTATAAATCTACAACGAGTATGGAAATTACAACAAGACCTAGATGGGGTGAAGATGGGATGGATGTAGATGATGGTGGTGTAGCGGTTGATGAAGATGAAGATCGATGCCTTAGCCTCCCAGATCTGCGTGGGCCAAGATGGATCCCTTGGGAAAGCTCCCCCTCCAGATGCCTTCTGGAGGTGAGGTTTTCGGCGATTTCTGGGTGTTCTGTATGTCATCTCTCCGATCTAGTTGCACGGGGTGAAACTATTTGAGGAGGCGGTGACGGCGGGAACTATATGGCCGGAAATTTATTCCCGCCGTATAGTTGGTCGTTAAACCGTCTAAATGGCTTAATCGCTTAGGGTTTTCTTCTGGTGTTATTGATATTTCCCAAATAAGCGATTTACGTTGTTTTTTACTCATTTTCTCCCCAATACAACTGCTCCAAGAATTGTGTCCATTGTATCCATCATATGTCCTGATCCTGGTGAAAATAGACATAAAATGTGTGCGCGAACACCATAAAATACCAAGATCCTACCACTATAATGCAAAACAATAATATAAAACATGATGCAAATATGCACACATCAGACACCATAGGGGTCGTCAGAACTACACGGGTTGACCTGGCACAGCCACGTGGTCGGGCAAGGCCAGCTTCTCTCGGCCTTCGACTATCGAAATGGAATGCCAATAATGTCACAAATATGTGTGCCGTGTCTCAATTTTAGACACTGGGGATGGGGATCCCCTTTGTTAGTTCGACCAGTGGCACAACGTCCGGTGAGCTCGATCAGCAAGTTAGACGAACACACACACATAGGGACACATTTGTTTTACCCAGGTTCAGGCCCTCGATGTGAGGATCCCTACGTCCTACAACTATCTACTATCTCAATGGATGATCATAGTTACAATGCTTCCTTCCCCGGGAAGGATCTATGCTCTCTAAACCTCCCTCCTTTATGTCTGACCTGGGCCTCCTTTTATAAAGGTAAGGGGACACCACAGGGGTCGGTAGAACTACATGCGTTGACCTGGCAAGGCCACATGGTCGGGGCAAGGCCTACACGAAGGCAACATGGGGGTGTCCTCTAGCGTGGTCTTCGTATGATAGAGTAGGTCTGGGGCCTAATGCTCCAGACCTCTGGGATCTAACCTGTCCTGTCATCTATCAGATGGGGCGCTTAGCCGGGATTCTCCCGACTACGTGGCCCGGGAACACGAGGCCCCGGTCAGGGCGTTATGCTGCAGCTTGGCCAGACGGGATTCGGGGACCCCAGGTTTTACGGATACGACAATGCGCTACGTCGATGTCTCCATTGTTCGGTGCCTCTTGGAGAAGCAACTCAAGAAAAGCACTTCCGACCTCTAGTATTCACATGAAAGCATGACCAAAACTCTTGTAGGCTTGATTAAGTGTTAGAATATGTGACTGTAACGTGTTTGTATAGGTATACAGTCATATTGTGTATTCCTTTTGTATGTGTCCATGTTGTATGAGACTAGGATTCCCCTTGTAATCCTCCTATATAATAAGCAATACAAGGCACCACTACGTGTGGTTTCCTCTATCTTACATGGTATCAAACGCAAAACCCTAGCCAGACCGTGTCGCCCCTTCTTCCGCCGCCACCGCCGATCTGCAAACCACCCACCTCCCCCTTCTCGTTGCGCCACCTCTCTTGCAGCCATGGGCGATGATGCTACACCGGTCGTGCAGGCCGCCAAGGAGAAGGCACATTGTGAGGCACGCGATGCTGCCGACACCAAGGCTAAGATGGCCCTCGCCACCACCCCTCCTCTAGCGCAGGGGCCTTCTCGCTCACCTCCCTGCATGCCCAAGCCGTTGGCCTCCACTCCATCAAGGGGCATTACTTGGGTATACCCTACAGTACTCGAGTTTGGTATATATGGCCCGGATATGGTAGAAGCCCACGGCGTTGCCAATGCCCAATATGGAATTCGAGTGACCCACAGACTCCTCGATTGATGCCTCTAGCGCTCCCACCTTCTTCAAAACCCAAGTCCATAACAATGGGCATTGACGAGTTAAACCCTCGTCAATTGGCGCCGTCTGTGGGAAGCAGGAGTGCTGATGTTGCGGCTTCTTCGGCCCCATCGACCACGATCTACAACTCTGCAACAACGGAGATTCGCCAGCTCTTCGGCGCGTTCGACTTTACCGTCCACACACCGGCCACTCACCCGGATTTCGAGTCCGTGGGCAATGGAATCAGCCTGGAGATTGGGAGCTTTCGCTTCCAGGTTGGTCAATTGGGCATGCTTCGCATGCCTAACCAGCCAATGGCACCTGCGATCACTCCAACATCATGGTTCCTGCCACCAATCGGCACCCTCAGCGAGCTCAACACCTCAGCAACAGCTAGGAGTACGGATAGCGATAGCAGTCGCGGATCCGATCTGGGTGACCTAGCCACAGAAGATGGAGCCTACGGCTCTGGATCTGAAAGTTGCGGGAGCAACAGCTTCCCCAACCACTTCATGTGCCCCGTCATCAATGTAGGCGACACCACCGCCAATTGTGAAAACGTTGGCTCCAGATCTGGCACCGGACCGCCCAACGACAGTACGCCCAATGGTGGCATACCAGTCGCAAACGGCAGCCCCACCAACAGTGGTAATGGCGCGCCCATTAACGATGGGACAAGAGTAGAACCGGCCCTCACGACGAACGAGAACACCAGCGAGCGCATGCTGATCAAGCTCAACGATAATGAGTGGGCCCGCTGTCGCGAAGCACTGCGAGGCAATCCTCTACCCCCCAACACATCGCTGGACATGCTGATGGGCTACCATTGGCTACTAAAGGAGGAATTCAAGCACCAACAATAGGTGATCGCGCAACTCGAAGCACGCAGAAAGGTGGCGGACGAGTCGAGTCTTCGACGAGCTAGGCTCTCCTCCCATGGAGGATCCTCCTCTAAAGGCAACGAGTATGTTGCCAACAAGAGGCGATCTCGACTAGCCCACCTCACCGAGCAAGAACGCGTAGAGGCTGAAAAAGTCCTCGACTTCAGCTCTATGACGGTGGATACACGGGGAAACATGCTCCCAAACACGCTGCAAGCCGCGGTGACGGCGGTCACCCTGTACCTCCTCAACAGCCAGCCTCCGGCTGGAGATCCGTGAGCTGCCATGCACCGATCTACGATCACAGGCCCGGGGCTAATCGAGGCTGCCCTTGACAAAGAACCAACGCCAGAGCCAAAGAAAAGCAAGGCTCTAGAAAAGTACTACTCATACTCCTCCAGTGACGACAGTCACGATCTGTCACGGCGATGTCGCTCACGGCGGCATGACCACGACTATGACGCACGCGATGACCTCATGCAGCGCAAAGTCGACAAGATGCGGGCGAGGTGTGCTCGTTCAACTGACTTGGAAGAAGATAAGACTGAGCTCTGTGGTGCCAAATGCTTCAGCAGGACCATCAGGCAGAAGCGAATGCCTAAAGGGTTCAAGCTCCCGTCGGAGAACCGAAAATTCAACGTCCTGCAAGACCCGAAAATCTGGTTGGAGGACCACATCTCCTCCGTCAGGCTTCACGGCGGGAGTCGAAGGACGGCCATAAAATGCCTGCAGCTACAGCTGTAGGGCGCTGCTCACGCATGGCTTAACAACCTCCCGCGCGGATCCATTCGTATCTGGGAAGAGCTGGTCTACAGCTTTGTGCGCAACTTCAAGGGCACTTACAAAAGTCCCGCGTCAATCGAAGAACTGAGAAGCTGCCAGCAACGATCTAGCGAATCGCTACGCTCGTACATCCAGAGGTGGTCTATCATCAAGAACTCCGTAGAAAACATCTCGGAGGACTGCGCAATCGATGCGTTCAATGGCGGCGTGTGCCGTATAGAGCTAAGGGAGGAGCTGGGCCGCTCAAAGCCCAAAACGATTGACCACCTGATGGAAATCACGAATCGGTGGGCTGACGGAGAAGACTCAGTGAAAAACCATACCTACTCCGATGACGACGATGACCTCGGGCACAGACGCGACCGCCGAGGCAAATGTCGGATGCGCGTCTACGACAACCGTGACGAGGTCAACATGGTCGCAGCCGGCTACGCTGACAAACGCGACGACAACCTTAACAGCGGATACCGCAGTGGTGGATACTGCGACAGCAGAAAAACCATGCAGGTGTTGCAACACCGCACTCGCGAAGAAGCACCCGCAACATCTATCGATGACAAACCGTCCGGACCATGCAACGTGCACTTCTACATCGACAAGCACGACGGCAAGAAGAAGTCCAACCACCTTCTCAAGGACTGCCGCGAGTTCCTCAAACTCCACGAGGGTGTGGCTCGAATGAACCGCGACGCAGTCACCAGGGGCTATGGAGCCGCCCCAGGCGCTGTGGCACACAGAGCTCCTCCACCACCGCCCGGACCAGCACCACCCGCGGCCGCACCAGTCCAGTATCATGGAGGCGAGCCATACCCACGAGCCATGTGCAACATGGGGATGATCTGAAAAGGGCGTCCCTCAAATCGAGTGTAGAAGGCTATCACTCGCCAAGTTAATCTGGTGATAAACTCCCCACCCTCCACCACTGAGTACCTCAGTGGAAGCGACTCCTGCATCACCTTGACAGGCGCGGTCACCTGCATCAAGTTCCTCGTCCAGGCCACTATCCCCTCGTACACGAGGCGCAGATCGGGGGCTTCGATATGAGTCGTGTCTTCATGGACGGAGGTATCTGCATTAACCTCATGTTCGCAAGTACCTTGCGAGCAATGAGGATCCCTCTGGCTTGTCTGGAAGTTTCAGACACGACGTTCCATGGCATCATCCCAGGGAAGGGCATATATCCGTTGGGCAAAATCAACCTGGATGTCATCTTCGGCATGCTGCAAAACTTTCAGCGAGAACACATCGACTTTGAGGTCGTCGACTGCCCCTCGCAATACCACTGCATCCTCGGACGTGTCGCGTTTGCTAGATTCATGGCGGTGCCACACTAAACCTACCTGCAGATGAAATTGCCAGGTCCAAATGGCATAATCACAATCAATGGAAACTTCTAGAGGTCGGATAGCTGCGATAGGGAATTCAATAGAATCTCCCAGTCCTTCAGCATGCAGGAAGAACTCACAAAATTAAAGGAGTTGACAGACAACAGTCTACCTCCCCTGAGCAGGCCAAGTTCACCCGACCTGTCCTTTGACTCGTCGGTGCACACGAAGAAATTCCAGGTCCACCCAATAGACCCGACCAAGACGGCCCTCATCGCCAACAACTTGAGTTCCGCATAGGAACTCGCGCTCGTCGAATTCCTAAGTGAGCACTGGGAGATCTTTGCCTGGTGTCCAGCGGACATGCCAGGGGTTCCCAGGGAATTCGCCGAGCATGCACTCAACGTGAATCCAGACGCAAGGCCAGCCAAGCAGACAATTCGGCCACTGTCTAAGCCAAGAGAAAAAGCAGTCGGAATGGAGATCAATAGACTCCTCGACGCAAACTTCATACGCGAGATCAAGGAAAGCACCTGGCTCGCTAACATAGTGCTTGTGCCTAAAACGACACGGATATCCTGTGGATGTGCGTGGACTTCACCTCCTTGAATAAGCACTGTCCAAAGGATCACTTCTCGTTGCCACGAATCGACCAAATCATCGACTCCACTGTGTGATGTGAGCGCCTCTGCTTCCTTGACGCCTACTCAGGCTACAATCAGATTCGAATGAAGGAGGAGGACCAGGAAAAAATGGCGTTTACAACGCCCTTTGGTGTGTTCTGCTACAACACCATGCCCTTCGGGCTAAAAAATGTAGGAGCTACCTATCAGCGGTGCATGCAGGCCTGCCTCAAGAATCAACTTGGTCGCAACATCCAAGTCTATGTTGACGACATCATCATCAAAACCAAGGAGGAGGCTTTGTCGACGATCTCCGCGAGACCTTCGCCAACCTCGACCACTACCGAATCAAGCTCAATCCGGACAAATGCACCTTCGGCGTGCCATCTGGGCAGCTACTCGGGTATCTCATCTCCGCGAGAGGGATCGAAGCAAACCCAAAGAAAATAAAGGCCATACTGGCCATGGAGAAGACGAAGAACGTAAAAGGCGTCCAGCAGCTGGCTGGGCGAATCGCGGCGCTCAGTCAATTCATCAGTCGAATGGGCGAAAAGGCGCTGCCCTTCTATCAACTTCTCCGCAAAGCTGACAAGTTCGAGTGGACGGACAAAGCGCAAGAAGCATTCGAGGACCTCAAGCGCCTACTATCCCTCTCGCCAGTACTGGTGATACCTCGCGAAAAGGAACCACTACTGCTCTACGTCTCCGCCACCAACCAGGTGGTCAGCATTGTGCTCATGGTGGAGCGAGCCGAAGAAAATAAAGTCCACGGGGTGCAACGCCTAGTGTACTACCTCAGTGAGGTGCTCACGCCAACAAAGCAGCGGTACCCGCATTACGAGAAGCTGGCATATGGCATCTTCATGACAACCAAGCGACTGCGCCACTACTTCCAGGAGCACCCAATCATGACGGTAAATGATGCCCCGCTCGGGCATATACTCAATAACCCTGATGCGACCGAACGAGTCACGCTCTGGGGAATCGAATTGTCTCCACGAGACATCACATACGAGAAGCGCGACGCAATAAAGTCGCAAGTCCTCCCGAACTTTCTCGTACATTGGATGGAAAACCAGCTCCCCGACAAGCCGGATATGTCCTACCTCTGGACAATGCACTTCGACGGATCCAAGCGAAAGGACGGAGCTGGCGCAACTGTCATACTGACATCGCCCCAAGGAGAAAGATGAAATACATTCTGCGAATGCAATTCACCACCTCCAATAATGAAGCTGAGTACGAAGCCCTCATCCATAGGATGCGGATAGCGAAAGCCTGCGGCGCCAAAAGACTCAACATCTATAGGGACTCCAAACTGGTGGTCAACCAAACAATGCATGATTGCGACGCACTGAGCCACAACATGATCGCCTATCGTGACCTCTACGACACACTAGAAGGAGACTTCGATGGCTGTGAGCTGCAACACGTGGGCCGTGAAAGCAATGAAGGGGAAGATCTGCTCGCCAATATTGGCTCCACCTGTGCCCCCATACCACCTGGGGTATTTCTCGAGCGCATCTATGAATGCTCCATCAAGCCCAAGGCTCCAAAGAAGAAAACAAGCACGTCAATGGACTCGGGGGCTACGCCACCTAACGAGCCAATGGCACTCGGCGACCTGGAGCTCGATACAGGACTCAAAGGACCAATGGGTGTCATGATGATCGAGTCATCTTGGACACAACCCTACATCACATATCTACCTAGCAAGAGGCTGCCAGATGATCCGACTGACATGCGACACATCGCGCGATGGTCCAAGGAATTCGCCCTCATCAATGGTGAATTGTACAAGCGCAACATCACAGGAGTACTCCAACGATGCATCTCCAACGGGGACGGAAGGGCTGTCCTTCTAGACATCCACGAAGGCACTTGCGGGCAACATGCTAGCAGTCGCGCCCTCGTTGCCAAAGCTCTACGAGATGGATTCTACTGGCCCATGCCCATGCGCGACGCCAAGGACATCGTCCAGCACTGCAATGCTTGCCAGCGATTCGCAGACAAGCCTCACGCACCTGGCGTGGAACTTCGGCCCATAACATTGGCTTGGCCCTTCATGCAATGGGGACTCGACATGGTCGGCAAGCTCCCAAGATCCTCGCAAGGAGGTTACGTCTACCTCTTGGTTGCAGTCGACAAATTCACCAAGTGGATCGAGGCCACGCCGGTGATAAATCAATCAGGGGACAGTGCCGTCAAGTTCTTCGAGTCCATTGTCTACCGCTTTGGAGTACCACACAGCATTATCACAGACAATGGAACGAACTTCACCTCCAAGGAGTTCCAGGAATTCTGCGAAAACCTTGGAATCAACATAAGCTACGCCTCGGTGGCTCACCCGCAGACCAACGGTCAAGTCGAAAAGACCAGCGGCCCCGTCTGCTGTAAAATCAAGAAGCGACTCCTTCGACCACTCGAACAAGCCGTTGGATCCTGGCCAGATGAACTGCAATCCGTACTTTGGAGCCTGCGCACAACTCCAAACAGCACCACGGGATACACTTCGTTCTTCATGGTGCACGGGGCCGAGGCGGTGCTACCCGTAGAGGTACACTACAAAGCCCCATGGGTGGTCGCTTACAGTGAGAAGGAGTCAACCCTTGCACTCAAAGACTCCGTTGACCTCCTTGACGAGGCACGGGAAATCGTAGCGGAGAGATCAACAACCTAACAGCAAAGTCTCCGCAACTACCACAGTAGAAGGCTACGCCCCAGATCCTTCGTCGAAGGAGACCTGGTCCTGCGACTGAAACAACAAGGGCATCTCAAGCTCGAATCCCCTTGGGAGGGACCGTACATGGTTACAGAAGTAATCCCAGGTGGCACCTATCGCCTTAAAGTTTTCAAGACCGGAGTCGCATACTCCAACCCTTGGAACGTCGTGCAGTTGCGTCGTTTCTACCCTTAGTCATTTTACATTACAAATAAGGCTATCAAGCCAGGCTACTTAGCCACACATTGTACCTCGTACTATTCCGCGAATAAATAAAGCTAAGTGCCCCAAAACTCTGTGTATTTTTCTACTTTCCTGCAATTTCATCACTCGGAGCTGTGCCACCCTTCACACTCCTGTTCTACGAACTAATCGCAGTATCCTGAGTAGCTGACGCACCAATCGAACCCTTGATAAAAACCAACCCAGCTGCAATGCTCCTGACAGGTTGGAAAGGTGCTGAGACAAACACACGTCAGGCTAACAAAAAGGAACTGTAGAGTAGAACACACTTGAAAAATATATAAGCTAACAAGCTCTTCACATACAAACGAGTGCTCAATACACCCAGTACAATCATATGAACTTTACAAAACTTATACAGTTATGTGCAGGATACAAAACATGCTACTGCTGTAAAAGGAGAACGGCCGTCTGCTCGACAAAGAAATAGACAATGTCCTCTGCTGGCCGATCAACTGCTTGATAGTGCGGAACCATGTTCCAGGTCATACCTTCTGGCGGAGGCGGCGGCCCAGCTGCACCAAACGCAACATCCACATCTGGCCTATGCAGTCGCAGCAGCGACAACGCAGCCTTAGCACCAGCTACTAACTGCTGCCGCACGCACTCGTGAACCGCATTTAAATCTTGAAACTTCGCCAACAGAGCCAACAGGCTTGAAGGGACAGCGTCCAGCGGAAACATTGTTTGATATATATGCCTAAGGCACGACTACACCTTCTTCAAAAAATGAAGTACTCAAGAAGCACGATCTTGCAGGGTCGCAAGCGCGATCGCACGATCGTGGTTCACCCAAAAGTACCCACTCGCTTGCAGTTGCTCCAGGGTCAAGTCATTCATTTGAATGGCAACCCGGTCCTTCTCATCCTGCGGATGACGAGCACTAACAACTACACCAAGCAAAATGTCAATGTGTGAAGACAAGGCATCGCCGTGACCAACTAAAAGAAAAGATGAGAAGGCAGAAGGCTAACATTTGAACTGATCATTCAGCTGCGCCACTTCCTCCAAAAGATATTTCTCACGGGCGGTGGCCTTATCCGCCTTCGACTTCCACACATCCGCGCTACCACGGATGATGGGCAAATCGTGCTCCAACTTCTTAATGCGGTCGTGCAATCGCGACAACAATGACAGTTCATCCACCTTTGAACGCGGATGCGCCATGGTTTCATCGGTGGGAGGAGAGTCACGAGGATCACTCGAAGGACCACTCGACGAACCCTATCACAATCAAGCAAGAAGCAAAATAAGGGACCAGGAATAGATTGATAAACGCATGAGAGCATTCAAGCAGATCAAGGTCTCGAAAGGGATACTCCCACAAAAGCATAGTTCCAACAAGAGATAACTACAAATATTACAGACTGGCAAACTAAGAAGCAATTTGCTTCTTCGACTTGGACTTTGACTTTGGAGGCCTCATCGAATCCGTGGCAGCCTCTGATGCCACAGACTTTTTGGTGGTAGCCCCTGATGTCGCAGACTTCGTCGCCTTCTTTGCTTGTTTCAGCTCAGCAGAATATTTGGCGACTGTGTCGATGAGCAGCGGCCCATACTTACCACAGCCAGTAGCGAAGGGAGCAAACATTACCTGTTGGCCATCTGCGCCGATGGGCATCGTCTTGGAGACCGCAGAAGGATCCAACTCCACGCCATGGGCCTGCACCATCGCGGGTGCCATGGTAGCACCAACAGACCTCTAGGAGTTCGTGAAGTCCATGGGAATACCCCCGGCAAGGGATTCCACCAGGTCCTCAAGGTTGTCAATCAGCTCAGCCTTGGGAATTAGATCTTCATGAATGCGACTAAGCACACCCTTGGCCTTTGACAACGTCCCCTGAAGGGAAGCATTGTGGTCCTTGACTGCGGCCACGACACCAGCCAACGCATCGTCACGGCAGAGGGACTAGGCGTCGAAGCTCAGGCCACCAGCATCTGTATGCATAAGGTATTAGCACAGCAATACGACATCAAAACAAAGAGCAACGCAAATCTAGCTGAAAAAATACCTGAGAGGGACTTGGCAATCGAGAAAAGTTGTTATTCGAACAACTTCTCCCTTTCAGCAGTGGAAGCATGCAAATCCTCTTCGTGCTTCCGCGACTCCTCCAGGGCCACGACTGCTTTGTCGCGACTATTCGCCGCCGCGGCAAGCGCCTTCTCGAGGGAAGCAGCATGACGAAGGAGCTCGTTGTGCTCAACTACAAAGCACATGATGAATTGCCAATCGAATCTAGAAATTTCACGAAGATAAAGCCAATACCAACCTTCGACAATGCGATGGCGATTGTCCAACATCGCATGCTGTCGACCCATTACAAGGATTTGCTCCGCCAGGTGAGCAGCTTCCTAAATGATGAGCTGCATCAGAAGAAAACAAAAGTTCAACAACAGCACCAAGTATAAATTCGACTGCCAAAGACAGCAAAAGGACGCTTACGTGATCCTCCAGAGACTCCGAAGATGACTGTTGCACAGTCATCCGGGCAACCATCTGATGTTCCCCAACATGTAGAGTACTCGAAGAATTGTGCTTGGAGTGGGCCACCACTGGAGGAGAAGGAGACCGCTCAGCCACATCCTTGGCCTTGGAGCCCGCGACTCCGGACTCTTTCACAAATTTGACGTCATCAGAAGACGACGACGCTGCTTGACTACAGAACACATCCAACAAAACTTCAGGAAAAGTAACTACAAAAAGAAACCAAGACGAAGTTGCGAATGCAGAACTCACCAGTGAAATCTATCGAGATCGAAGGTGTGCTCCTCCGACTCCGATGACTCCTTTGGCAGTCGCAGCTTCTTCCGGGCAGGAGGAGCCATGGAGCACACAGGAACGGCGGGGATCGGCTCATCTGCATCAATAGAAGGGCCTTATGGCGTCGACACCGACGAGGCATCCGAGTCCTTGCTGCGAGAATGCTTGCGAGTATCATGGCCGCCGGACTCGGGGGCTCCCTCTTCCTCTTCAATTGGGACGGTCGACTCTGACTCGTCCTCTTCCTCCACTTCACGAGGGATAACCCCTTCAAGGCGAGGGGGCAAATTGGAAAACACCTTCCAATCCTGCATTTAAAAGATACATTACTTTATATCAAATACTTGGCAGCAATCGACAAAAGAATTACTTTGTAGTACAATTCTACCTCAGGAGGAGGGTTAGAGGCGTCGAAGGGAGGCACGACTGGTTCGCCCAGGAGATCCTCCTTGGTGGTATATTTGGTCACCAATCGCAACCTCCTGTCTACCTCACCCGCAGAAATGCCATCGGTAGATACGCGAGTGACATCACTCGTGCTAGCCCAGCAGTACATTGGGTGGACTCTTGCTTGCAGAGGCCGGACACGGCGGCGCAACCATGTGCGAATGAGAGCAGCGCCTCCCTCTTCTTTGCCTATGCGACTCTCGAGGTCGTAGATGCGCTTATACAGCACCTTCGTTTCATTGGACTCGCCAAGCATCACGACATTCATCCAGGAGCGCCTCCTCTTGCAAGGCACCGCGGGATCGAAGGGCACGAGTCCGTAGTGCTCTCCGTCGGCCTTCTGGTCGCGGATGTAGAACCACTTGTCTCTCCACCCTTGGACGGACGCGGTGAGCTTGATGTCAAAGTAGGTGATAGAGGAGTCGACGTGGATCCCGTAGCCTCCTACGTCGTAGACTACCGAACCAGACGCTGACTGACGTTTCATCTTAAAAATCCTCTTGAAGAGACCAAAGTGCGGCTTAATTTCGAGAGATGTGGAGAATGGAATTTGGGGACAGCTGGTGAAGCTGGAGCCTATAGAAACAAAGGAGACCGCGGAAGAAAGGATGCAGGGGGAGAGAAAGACCTCGGATGATGAACGCAAGGAACATCACCCGGAAACCCGAAGGAGGACAAGGAATTACCTCCTCACTGGGCACTCGCGAGTCGTCTTCCATGGTCGGAAGAACTCCATCTCGACGGTGAAGATGCAACTCGGCGAGCTTGATGATGGACACGTGCCAGGCGCCGTTGGTGATGCGGGTGCCCGCACCTTTCTTCTTCCCAGCAACGGCAGTGCCGGTACCGACGGTGGTGGTACCGCCCTTCTTCTTGGTGGCAGCAATGGCGGCCGCAGATCCAGCGGTGATGCCTCCCTTCTTCTTATCCATCCTTCGATCACGGTGCAAACGCAGGAAGTAACTAGGGAAGACATGGAGATGGTCCAGTGCCGCAAAGAGAAAGTGCGCAAGGAAACAGAGAGAGCAGCAATGGCAAAGGAGGCACAAGCAAGAAGAGATGGGGAATTTACCATAGTTGCGCTACTACTGAACCCCTTCACGGATGTCAACACCCGGATTTTTAATCCCAGATGCCTGTTATGTCATACATCGCAATCCTAGGATTACCATTTTTGCGAGACATAATAGATTTGATATCACAGTACATCATCCATTACAAACCATCAATAAGGTCTTACACAAATAAGGATCTCATGATCCAGTCTTAATACAACAAGCAGCGAAATAAATAATAAGCGTAGCGGTGGGGTCCATCTTCAGGGGCACAGGCAATGCTGACGAAGGTAGATAGTCCTAGTTATCATAGTCGTCCTGCTGACCGTCATCTTGGTAGTCTCCTTCATAGTCTGGCCATGAGAATAGCCAGAGACAAAAGCTATGAGTACTCTTTAAGTACTCGCAAACTACCACTAACAAGTAGTATAGTTCTAATGTAATGTGCTAACTCTAAGTTTAACTATAAAGTTAAGTTTGAAACCTAAGCTAAGTTCAGAAACAAAGAAAGATAAAACAAAGTTCTAGAATCACTTAAGTTGGGAAGCTAGTGTCATAGTCACAACCTTGTTGTGGTTAAGTCAAGATTCATCATTCATTTCATAAGTCATTTTGAAAACATCTGACAACGAAACAGTATGGCCACTCCAACTGTCCATAACCGTGGGCGCGGCTATTCAAATAGTTTGACACTCTGCAGAGGTGGTACACTTTCACCACAAGATTCGATACATCTGTCAGGGATAACCCTGAATCATCATACTTAGTATGCAGATAATCAAACATAACCTTTTCTTTACACACCCTAGTATAAGCACCTCTCCTATGAGCATGGCCTCCCAACCATGACCATTTGTCATCTTGGGCACTGCATAGGTGGACAACATTGAGAGGTAGCCTCAGCTCAAACCTCTCCCGCGAGGGAACTAATACTAATGCATATAAATTTCTGGCTAAGCCTTACCCAATTCAGGTATTGTGGTTGTACGGTAAAAATTGGAATGGTATCGCATCCGAATCCAACCATCAGTTTTTATAAAAGAGCTAAGGCTCATGCCTCAACATTTTCATCATCATAAACCATTTGTGTTTCTCAACACATGTCAAAACATCTCAATAGAATGACTCATCATTCCAAGGTTTTCACAATTCATTTTCACCAAGTGTTCCCATCTAAAGTGACTCAAGTTTTGATCTAGCTCTAAGCTACTAAGTTAAGAGTGTTCACTAAGGTGGGATGCTAAGATCAATCTCATGCCATAGAATGACATCTAAGGTTATCTAGATAGGTTAAGTTTTATACTCTTTATGCTACCTTCAAACAAGTAAGGGACTTTTGTAAAGTAAAGGAAGTCAAAGCTTGGAAATAAAACTTGGGGTAAGTAATAGTCAAGGGGTATAACCAAAGCATGTCTAATATCTTTGCTTAATTTCTCTAGCTTAATTATAGCTTGCTAACAATAGCTTGCCTTGGTTGGTGCAATGGTTGAAGTTTTCCTCTTCCTCCTCTTGATAGAATTCCTCCTCCTCGAAAGCTCGGTCGGTATTATCGTCTATAAATACATATGGTGTGCACAATCACCAAACAATACTTAACTAGGCTACTTAGCATTCTAAGGCACACATTTGATGATCTAATATCATCACAAGCATCACTAGGTTTTATTAACTAGTTTCATTCTTTTTATTTAAGGAAAAGTAATTTCTACTCATTGAAAATATCTAAGATTTAATATTCTCCACTTAGAATATGGGATCATATGGACACATGTCATCACCACATATTCTAACATAAGGGAATGTGATTTAAGGGTTGGATCATATTTACTTTGGTTTAAGTTTAATATTTAATGATTTAAAGTGACTAGAAATGCCTATATAGCATTATTTTGGTACTAGTCCAAATTCACTGCATGTAAACCTTAATATTATTACATATTCAGATAGGTATGGTTAAATGTGATTTTTGAGAGTTGGAATCAACTCAAAAGCTAACATGGTTCATTTTATAAAAATGTTTCAATGTGTAAAAGCTTCTGTCTTGTTATTTTTACTAGGAGAGATCTCTAACTCTAAATGAATTAAATCCAACGGGCTTGGATAGATCTTTTCAGTAGCTTTCTAACAAAATTTGAATCACTCATTTTGGTTCAGTAGATCTTCTGGAATTGATTTTTAAACTAAGGGATAGAACTAAGTTCAAACCTAATTAGAAAAACCTAAATTTGAATTCGTGGGCTAGCGCGGGAAATAAAATGGGCCGGCCCAGTGGAGCTCCACGGTGCGGGGAACAACTGACAGGGGGTCCACATGTTAGCGGCTCTTTAAATGCGAAGCGTTACGGGGCAACATGGACCGTGCGATTAAACGGAAGATCTACGGCTATGGCTTGTCATCGACGATAGACAGGTCACCGGTGAGGTGGAACCCTAGCGACTCGGTGGGGGTTTGTGGCGGCTTACCGGGGCTCTGGCGAGGGTCGGTGAGGCAGGCAAACGGACTATTAGACGACGGCGATTCTCCTGGTACCGGCAGTGTCCCGAGAGGTGGCCTTGATCAACGGTGCCCTTCTCCTCCTTCTGCAGCGGACTCCGGCGAAATTCTGGCGCTATGGACGGCGGCTTGCTCCGGTGGGGCTCTAGGAGTGCTGTGAGAGGGAGGGGATGATAGTGGTGTGATAATTGGTGCTGGGGAGGCCTCTATTTATAGGCTCGGCGAAGCGGCTGAGGAGCATCGACGGTGCTCGCCGGTGACAACGGCACAACGAGCTAGAGGTGTGTGCGGTGCGCTAGGACGGTGGGCGGTGCCCTGGCGAGTGTCACGGAGGTGCGTGTGCAGTGAATGGCGGTCAGGAGAGGTGAGTGGCGCGGCACGCACGATGTCTCTGCCGACGGCGAGTTTCTCGGTGACCGGCGACTACGGGGCACAGTCGGGGGAAAGGGGATGTCCGTTAGCTTCCTAGGACGATGGTGATTGTGTAGATGGGCGGCTAGAGCGAGGCGGGGTCTGGCTGAGCGGGGACCGGACGCGCTCTACGGGCGGGTTCGGCATGGCGAACAGGCTCCATGCGCGGCGGTTCCTGGCGCTGTCCTCGGGCTGGGGCTGGTTGGGCGGTGGAGGTGGACCAGAGGCGACCTCCTGGACATGGTGGGTGACGCTAGCGACGGCTGTGGCACGCTGTCGATGGTGGGGGTGCCCAAATGGTGCTCAGCCTTAATGGCCATGACCATTTGGTCGTGGCACAGTGGGTGGCCGGGCTAGAGAAGGGTAGGGGGTGCACTGGGTGGCTGTGGTTGCAAAATGGGAGACCAATTTGGTCCAAACACTGCTCAAAATAGTGTTTTTGGTTTTTTGTTTGAATTCTTCCCACAAGGTGTTTGTAGAAATGGCCGCAAGAATTCAAGTTTTGAATTTTTGGATGATTTTTGGTGGAGTTGCTAGGCACATGCTTAAGCCTCTGTGGTTGCTTGGGATTTGAAAATGGAGCTCATTTGAGTGGTTTTTTGAATAAGTGTGACCTTCTCATATGAACTACATTCAATTTTCAATTTCCATTTAAAATTAGTGTTTACAAGTTTTTGGTAGATCACAAAGTGGGCCTTGGTACATCATTACATGTACTAGCAAGGGGTGCAAAGATCCACATTTGTTTCTGTTAGGTTTTGAGTTCTAGGAATAGCCAAAGTAGGCATGGTAGTTAAAATGGCACAAATGACCATTTCCTTCTTTTATTCATTTTGATTTGTTTTTCTTTGGGATTTGTTTGGGAATGATCTAGATGATGCTTATTTCACCTAAGAATCATTTTACAAGCAATGGATCACTTAATCATGGCAATTCAAAACAACTTCTAAATTAAATGCACACACATATGAATGCTTTAATATTTGTAAATGGAAAAGTTTTTGTTAACTCTAAATTTGATGATTTGGATCTTGATCCCTTGGATTAAAGTTTTGGGATGTTACAACGGATGAGATCCAACGGCTAGCAAAAACCCTACTGCACGCGTGGTGCACATCGCCATCGACACGTGGCGAAGCGGAACCACGAACCGTCCGCCACTATTCCCAGTATGCACGGAAATCGAGGAGACGCAGTTAAAACAGAGGATTATGCACGCCTAGTCAAATCAAGGTTAGAAAGTGGGACCCACCGCTCGTCACGTCCCGTTGAAATCGCTCATCACGTCCCGTCAAAGCCGCTCAAGCAGGCAAATGAGGTCATCACATGATCAGCACTGATGTCATTGACACCAGCAGAAGAAACTTTTGACTACTTTAGTTCTTGTTTGAGTCTTCGACTCAACCAAGCACTCGGGGGCTAATCCCATAAGGAGCGCTAGTCGTGCACCCTACGATCATCTTTATGCAGGTATATGAACATTCAAGGCAAACCAATCACTCGAATCTACGATTCGATTGTGAATTATGGGTTACTCCCATAGGGAGGGCCGAAAGAAAATTCGACTAGAATAAGCAACAAAGGACAACAACAGTCGCATAATGTCTTTAGTCCCCGCTCGAGTCTTCTACTCAACCAGGCACTCGGGGGGCTACTCCCATAGGAAGCGCTTGCCGCCCACCCTATGATTATTTGTACATCGTATTATGTGTTGATCACATCCACACTCGAATTCTATGGCGACACTCTGCCTCATAGTTTCCCTACAAAGAGACTATGTCTCCTGGGTCACTCGAATCATCTCCGCGATAACAAAAAATCGGATGTCGCGCTTACAGCATGAAGATAAGACCCGAATAAGGCCTGGCAATGCATCTGCTGCGCACTAGCAGAAACATATCTGTGCCTGCAGGCGCGATGAACATTCCTTGACGAACGCATTGAGTGCTCACGCCTTTACACTGGAATTCGACTCCTGTAAGACCTCCGCGGCCTGAGTCGAATTACGCCAGCACTTTTCTGAATTCGAGTCCGGGGACTCGAGTTTGAGTAGATTGCGTTGTTTTTCCCTAAGGCAGTTAACTGATACCGATACATCGGATAAATCAGACACGTATATCAACAATCCCTATGACACAAACTGAACACTCGATAAAATGCTCAGTCATGCACTCGAAAGGCTTCATAAAGTCTCTAGTCGAATCTGCGATTCCACTGGACACTCGGGGGCTACTGACATGGGTATACCCTACAGGTACTCGAGTTTGGTATATACGGCCCGGATACGGTAGAATCCCACGGTGTTGCCAAGGCCCAGTACGGAATTCGAGTGACCCACGGACTCCTCGATTGCTTGCGAGACCAGAAGAAGCTTAAGATAGAAAGTTTAAAAGGGCAAAACCCTAATCTTTAACCGACTCGACCTGCTACCTGAGACCTAGCCTATCTATATAAAGGCTAGGAGGGTGCAGCGAGGAGGACAATCACAACCTTAGTTTCCACAACTCTCGCCAGATTGCATCTGCGCGCCCCTGTAATCTTCGATTCCTTCATTAATTCCAAGAGCAGACAAGCAGGAGTAGGGACCTCTACGAGGCCTGAACCTGGGTAAAACTTGTGTCCTTGTGTGCTTGTTTGCTAGCCGATTGATGCCTCTAGCGCTCCCTCCTTGTCCAAAACCCAAGTCCATAACAATGGGCCCTGGCGAGTTAAACCCTCGTTAGGGCACGTACCAGTCGACCTGGCCCTCAACATCGGCGTTCATCGCCAATGGCGCACCTTCTTCCGCGCCGCCCTCCACAACTACGCGCTGCTCGACTACGTCAATGCGCTCGCTCCTATCGATACAACTCCAGAGTGGTCCTTGTTGGATGCCACGATGGTCTCATGGCTCTACGGATCCGTCTCCCTCGGCCTCCTCGACAATGTCATGATGTCATGTGAAGATCCTCCTGCCATCGATCTGTGGAAAAGCATCAACGTTCTCTTCAATGGCCACAAGATCAGTCGCCATCTCCACCCCTCGATCGAGCTTGGGGAGATCAAGATGGGCGAACTTTCCATGACCGGGTACGATTAGGATATGCCGAAGGGGGTATACCCAGCAGGATGTTCCGATTAGGCCAAAGGCCTCGCGAGTGGGCCTACAGGACGGCGAATGGAACGCGACTGAGAAGAAGGCCCAACGACTGGAGACTAGAGGCCTAGAAGCGTAGCCGAAGCCCAGTCGGATTAGGTCAAAAGCCTTCGAATCCATAGCTTGTTTGGTTGTACATTGTAAACCCTAGCAAGGTACCCTCTATATAAACCTCCCTAGGGCTCCTTGAGGAGTTACGTTCCATCATACACCCCTTTGAGCGACTCGCTGCTTAGACACCGAGCTCGCCGCCCCTGTAACTCACTCTCCATCAATACAATCTAGCAGGAGTAGGTCTTTACCCTTCGGGGGGGCGAACCTGGGTAAATTCATGTGCATCCGCCCCCATCTCGCACCGCAGATGGCTGTCAGCTCTCGCCCCCAATTCTATCAATCGCTACCCCTGGTAGTGACTGTCGTGGCCATTCCCACGACAGTGGCACCCACCGTGGGGCCTAGCCGGACTGGCCTGAGTTCTACAGCGAGACCCTACTCGCCAATCAATCGGCCGATCGCCACCGGCCGCATGATCGCCAGCAGCGGGACCCTCCAGATCCTGCACAGCAGCTACATCCTGGCATCGCGCCCGATCACCCAAAGTACGGTGATGCCGGTCGGCACCATCAACCTGTTCGTCGGCTTCACCGACGCAGTCGACCCGGCAGGAACAATGATCATCGGTGGGTCGCCGCCACGTCACGATCTGCTCTCGGAGGAATAGGTCCGCTCCATCAGCCACCTCGCTACCGAGTATGACTCAGCCGCCAGCAATGCGGTCGGGACCAATGCTGCCACGGACGACGCGGCTCTCCATGACGACGCCGACTCTGCGACCCCCAGATCGGTCGACGGATCCATCACCGTCGCTTCGTGGGAGGACTCCATCACACGGGTCTCCAATCCCAAGGACTTCGAGGACTCCTCCATCCTTGGGATCTTTGATTCTGACTCCGGCCCGGAGTCCCCCGAGGACTTCCACGCCAGATCCAATCGCTTCAACGCAATCTACATGGCTGGCAGCATGACCGCCCCGCCAGATCCATTCTCCATGCCGATCCTGCCAATTGCCACAGCGATGGAGGTGGAGGAAGCCTGCCTGCGCTTGGAGGAGGCGACACGCAAGGAGCTCGCCGAGCGCGAGAAATTCTGCCTCGAGCGGGTAACAGCGCAGGAGATGTCGCTCTACCATCAGCGCCGCATCAGGACCCGCCTACACTCCAACGTCCAGGGCTGCGTCCTGAACTTCAACGACGAGGGCAACCCCACACGCGGGGCCGAGCGCGAATACTGCGAGAACGTGCCACCCAGCGGTAGTAGCCACCCACCACTTGGCGCACTGGCGACCGGAGCCCCACCACCACCCATAGGACGTGCGCCTCCACCAGACCAGCCGCGAATCATCATCTTGCCGTAGGCTCGGGACGCCAACGGTCTCCCACTATACTCCACCCCCATGGACAATGTCATCACAGCAGACATCGCGGTCGTCCACCTCGACATACAAGGAGAAGGCGCACTGCAGATCTAGTATGCAAAGTCCCTGCTCGCCAGGGCCGTCGAGCAGCAAGCCGTGGGAGTCGAACCGCGAGGGCGAATGTATTCCCGCTCATCGGCAAGCAGGGCGGCCTCAAGCGGCTACCCAACCGTCGCCAACGCTACCAACTGCCCACCGCCCAAGCCGCTGCCGAACCAGCCATAGGCCACCAACCCCGCGCTCTCAACCAACGACCCACGACCGGTAAACAATACGGTTGCTGCCAATGGGCAGCCCATCGACGCAAGCACGCACATCGTCAACAACCAGGCCTGGCGAGCGTGCCAACCCAACGACTTGAGGCACACCCTCAACAACCGCGGCGACCCCGAACCAAGGGGCTCGCTAAGCCGAGTCGGCCCCCAGTGCTTCGGACCAATGATCCGAGGCAAGAGGTATCCCGCCAACTTCAAGGCGCCCAAAGAGATCGAAAAATACGATCCAACGTACGACCCAACAGTGTGGCTGGACACGTACCTCATGGCGATGGGAATCGCCGGTCACACTGACCTGCTCGCCGCTCGCTACCTCCCCCTGATGATGGAGCGAGCGACCAGGCAGTGGATCAACACCCTCCCCACCGACAGCATCAACTCGTGGGAGGAGATCCGTGACGCCTTCGTCAAGCACTTCGAGGGCTCCTACACCTGCTCCACCACCATCCAGGACCTGGAGCGATACATCCAGGGGCAGCGCGAGTCGACCCGCCACTGGATCTAGAGGTGGCAGGAATTGTGGATGAATGCCTCCGGCATTCACCCGGACACGACAATCCACTATTTCAAGAATGCGTGTCGGTACGAACCCCTAGTCGCCAAGATCAAGAGGGTCTACCAGACGCTCGACAACATCCCCGACCTCTTCGAGATCACCAAGCGGTACGCGGAGGAGGACCCCAACCAGGACTCTGACGACGAGTTGGGAGCAAGACGCCGCACCAGCGGCCACGACAACGGGCGACAACACGACATGCGCTACAGCAACACTCGCCTCACCGTTAAGCGCCGTAGTGACGGGCGAGTTGACTTCGTCGCCAACGCCAGCTATGGCCAACGCGACCCGGAGAACTTCCGCCGTGACAGAGGAAACTATCACGACAGCGGGAATTACTGCGCCAACAACGCGACGAGGCTAAAATTCGACCCTGCCACCCTGCTCAACCAGCCCTATGTTTACCACAGCAAGAAGGGGAAGCCTGCCACCCACACTACCGCAGACTGCCACTCCCTCAAGGAGATTTAAAAGGCAAGGAGGGCACGGGACGACCCCAACAACAACCCGCCAAGGGACAATGGAAACACTGGCGGCTTCGGCCACACCGTCGGATCGCTCCACACCTTCACCGGGCTCGGCACCAAGCGCGAGAAGAAAGCGCTCGCCCGTGTAGTCGTTGTCAACACGGTGACTCAGGTCGACATCCCTCGCTTCCTCAACTAGTCCGAGCAAAGCATCACCTGGAGTCGCCAAGACCATGCGCCCAGGATCAAGTACCCAGGGCGTGTCGCCCTAGTGGTCAGGCCCAAAGTGGCCAACTACTGGCTGCCCAAGATGCTGATGGACGGGGGGAGCTCCATCAACATCATGTACTTGGACACATTCAAAAGGCTCCAGCTCCCGGAGACAGCGATCGAGCCAACCCTGACAACCTTCCACGACATCGTTCCCGGTTGGAAGGCATACCCGATTGGCAAAGTAACGTTGCCAGTCACTTTTGGTACACCAGCTCGTGAAATATGCGGGCAGCATCAACAAGGATGACCCCACCATCCTGAAGAAGCCAACCGCCGCTAGTTCCACATTCGAGGCGACCACGCACACCCGCACCGTTGAGCTTGTCCCGGGTGACTCCAGCTAAACGGTCACCATCAGGGCGCACATGAGCCCCGCATAGGAAAGCGCGCTCATCGGGTTCCTCCATGAGAATCATGACATCTTTGCATGGAAACCATCTGACATGCCTGGTGTCCCGAGGGAACTCACTGAGCACAAACTCAACGCCGACCCCAAAGTGCGACCAATAAAGCAGTCGCTACAGCCCTTCAATGAAGCGCGTCGCCGGGCAATCGCCGAAGAAGTACATCGCCTACTAGCCGTAGGTTTCATTCAGCCCATCAAGTACTCCAAGAGGCTGGCAAACCCAGTCCTAGTTCTGAAAAAGAACAACACTTGGAGAATGTGTATCGACTACACCAACCTCAACAGCGCCTGCCCGAAGGAGGAGTTCGTCCTACCGCGGATCGACCAGATCATCAATTCGACCGCGGGATCGGAGTCGCTGTGCTTCCTCGACGCGTATTCTGGCTACAACCAGATCAAAATGGCGGTCGAGGATGAGGAGAAGATGGTGTTCATCACGCCATTCAGCGCCTTCTGCTACACGGCCATGATGTTTGGCCTCAAGAATGCCGGCGCCACCTACCAAAGGTGCATGCAAGAATGCCTCATGGACAAAATTGGCCTCAACATCCCCGTCTACATCGACAACATGGTGGCAAAGTCCACCCGCCAGGAAGACCTTCACGAACCTACGGAGGTACAACATCAAGCTCAACCCAGCAAAGTGCACCTTCGGTGTCCCCACCGGACAACTCCTAGGATGCATGGTCTCGAAGCGTGGCATTGAGGCTAACCCCACCAAAATCGACACCATCGCGCGGCTCGGAAAACCCGAGTGCCTGCGCGACATCCAGAAGTTGGCCAGGCGAGTCACGGCTCTTAGTCGCTTCATTCCCTGGCTCGGCGAGAAGGCAATGCTCCTCTACTGCCTAATGCGCAAGAACCCCATGTTCCAATGGGACGTAGAAGCAGACAATGCGCTCAAGGCACTCAAAGAAGTGCTACTCGCGGCTCCACTACTCGCCGCCCCAATCGACAAAGAGCCAATGCTCGTCTACGTGGCGGCCTCCACTCGAGTCGTCGGTGTCGTGACAGTCATCGAACGACCCGAAGAGGGCAAGGAGCACCCCGTATAGTGCCCTGTCTACTACATCAGCAAGGTCCTGACGGACTCAAGGCAGCGCTACCCGATTTCCTCGCCGACTGGGAAGAAGCACAGCAGCCGGAGAAGCTCCCATACCTTCACTACTGGTCGCTCCACTTCGACGGCTCCAAGAACGCCGATGGCGCCGGGAGGGGGACATACTAACCTCCCCCAAGGGAGACAAGCTCCGCTACATGCTCCACCTCAACTTCAAGCCCTGCACAAACAACATGGATGAATACGAGGCCCTCCTTCACGGCATGCAAGCCGCTAAGGAGATGAACGTCAACCACCTACGGTGCTACGGCGACTCTAACCCAGTCACCGGCCAAGTCGCCGGGACCTGTGATGTCGTCTCCCCAACAATGATAGCATACCCCCAAGCGGTAGACCAGCTAGGAAGGCACTTTGCTGGCTACTTAGTCGAGTGGATCAACAGGCGAAAAAATGAGGAGGCAGATGCCCTCTCTCGCATCGGGTCGGCCAGGGAAACGCCACCCACAGGAGTCTTTCTCGACATCATCCACAAACCTTCGGTCTCCCTGCCCAAGGAGATCAACATCAGGATACCACTACAGCCCGAGCCTACCCTAGTCGCCATGGTCATGGAGCCCAGCGACTGGACCGCACCATACGTCGCCTTCCTCGAGCACAAGGTCCTTCCAAACAACGAGACGGAAGCGCGAATGATCGTGCGCCGTTGCAAATCCTTCGTCATCATAAATGGTGAGCTTCACAAATGCAGCGTGACCGGCGTGTTCCAGCGCTGTGTACAGCCAGAAGAAGGACGCAAGATCCTCCAAGATATCCATGCCTGCGACTATGGCCATTACGTCGGCGCCAGGTCGCTGGTCGCCAAAGCCATGCGACATGGTTTCTACTGGCTCACAACGGACGCCAACGCCACCGACATCGCCCAACGATGCGTCGGGTCCAAGAAGTACGCCAACCAGATGCATCTACCTAGTTCGGCACTCAAGACCATCCCCATCACCTGGCCATTCGCCATATGGAGCATGGACATGGTCGGCCCGTTCAAGAAGGCCCCATCCGGCTTCACCCACCTCCTAGTAGCGGTCGACAAGTTCACCAAGTGGGTCGAAGCCAAACCGATCAAGAAGTGCAACGGCAAGACCGCCACCAAGTTCCTCTGCGAGCTCATCTACCGGTACGGCTACCCACACAGCATCATAACGGACAACGACACCAACTTCACCAAGGGCGCCATGGTAGAATTCTGCGAGGAGCACAGCATACGACTCGACCTCGCCTCAGTCGCCCACCCGGAGTCGAACGGTCAAGCAGAACGTGCTAACCAAAGTGTCCTCCGTGGGATTAAACCGCGACTTAAGGTGCCCCTGAAGCGAACCCTAGGATGCTAGGTCGAAGAGCTCCCCTTCGTAATATGGGGCATCCGCACCTCCGTCAACCGCTCCATGGGGTTCACGCCCTTATTCATGGTGTATGGCGCTGAGGCCATAATGCCAACCGACCTGGAGCACGACTCAACCCAGGTCGCCAACTATGTCGAGGCGGCAAACGAGATCGCCTGCCAAGACGAAATTGACCAGCTCGACGAGGCACACGACCTATCTCTGTCCTGCACAACCATCTACCAATAGGGACTCCGCCGCTACCACAGCCACCGAGTCCGAACCCGCACCTTCTAGGAAGGCGACGTGGTCCTACGACTGGTCCAGGACAAGAAGGGCACGCACAAGCTTTCTACCCCATGGGAGGGGCCATTCGCCACAGGGCGAGTCCTCGGCAACGATGCATAGTACCTCATTGACATACGAGGCAATGGCTAGCTCGAGGTCGGGAGGCCATGGAATGTAAACCTCCTCCGAAAGTTCTATACATAGAACTCAAACTTGTACTCAGTGGCTATATAGTGAAATCATCTTAGATCACACAAATTGTGTCTACTCACCATCTTCTTGTGCCACTCGCACTCGTACATTCAGCAATACGCTACCTATGGAAGTCAACCCTTGGTCGCGCGACCGGCACGGCTAAGTAGTGCGATCCAAGGGCACCGAAAATATTTGGGCCTTGCTCGACTGGCCTACCGGGCCAAGACGACCGATAAACGCTTCTCATAGCGACCCCGAAGCCACTATCGGAGTCGCCTCGCTCGACTGGCCTACCGGGCCAAGACGACCGATAAACGCTTCTCATAGCGACATGTCCTCCCCATCCTCGTGCAAAGCTACTCGAATGGTTAAGTACCACGCATGGGGATTTCGCAACAAGAAAACCTCATGCTACTCGGGAACACACCAAGTAAGAGAGTTTCCTTGGACTCGCCATGCGATTGGCTTTCCGAGCCAGGGGCAGAGACACGTTACAAACAACGCATCAGATCCGATGATGGGCACGCCCCTAGAACGGCTAAGTACCATGCTCAGGGACTCACCTAAACTGACCCTGCTTGCGCCCGAGAAAACATCTAAGTACACAGCCCCCTCGGAGTTGCAAGGCGACTGGCCCCACGCGCCACGAAAAATGAGCCCCAACCAAAATAAAAACTCAAAGCAAACACACATGCACATAAACGAGTTATACCCCATTAAAGGGCGGACGCGCTCGGGGACTCGCTCAAATAAAAATCAGCATATAACATGTTTAACCATGCATTGCGAGTCGATTGACTCCTCTTACTCATACATAAATATTGTTCATATTACAAAAGTGGCCACTCGACATATCTTTCAAAAGCCCTCTAGGGCAGCAAATCATTTTGCAGGCTCTGACGAGGAAGCACCGCCATCACCCTTGACCCGGACATACGGGTCCCACGGGTTCGTTGGGCACATTGTCAGCGACTTCGGCAGCGTCGACCGGAAGGCATGCTCCGACCTCAAGTCTCGGTGCTCCGGATCGGGGTTGCCCGACACTACCACTGTCTCCTGGTACGGCAACAAGTCCCCCATCGCCAGCACACGCTCGGCGAATGGAGCAGCCTTGGCGGTCAGCCTCAAAACCTCCGACATTTCCACCGAGCAAGTTGCCGAAGGGTAGCCACTGGTGATGTCATCGAGGTTGAAGTTATCAAGGAAATGTGCGAGCCCCAGGCTCAACACCATGGAGGCCCCGCGCCTGAAGGCCGATCACACCATCCACTCCATGACGGTGGGCGCCTCCTCTAGATAGCGCCACACTTTAGTCAACCCCCTAGGAATAACCTCGGTAGGGGATATCCCTTGAAGCACGGCCTAGATGCATAGTGTCGAGGCGGTGGCCGTGTTCACCACAACAGTCACGCATTGTGAGGCATTGAAGGTCTGCACCACCAGGTCGCTTTGTCCTATCAAGGCTGCAACGTCAGACACCCAACGTCACTAAGGATTCACCCGCTTAGGGACCCGCCGCGTATCAAACGAAAAGAGTAATCACTCACCAAGGAGTTTCCGATAGCTCTCCGTCACATGGTTCTCAAGGGCACCAAGGTTGCCCTGCAACTCAAGGATGATCGAGTCAGCAGCCTTCTTTTCCTCCTCCGCTATGGTGACTGCGGCCTTGGCCCTCTCTTCAGAAGAGATCATCGACGCCTTCGCCTCCTCCAGTTCCTTCACTAACGAGTCGATCCGCCCCTTCGCTACATCCAGTTCTGCAGCCGGGACGTACCCCTCACGGGCCTTGGCAATATCAGCCGGAAGACCATCTAAAAAGCAAGAGAAACACAAGTCAGTCTCGTGTAAGCACCAACAGCTCGAGCTCGCCAAGCAGAACAACAACTCACCAGCAGTTTCTTGGAGTCAACGTTTGGCCTCCTGCGCCACGCGTAGGTCACGCTCCAGGCATTCCTTCGCGGCTTGCCGATCAGACGATTCCATCTATAGGCCCTGTGAACAGAACAAACATTCAGCGACTGGACGACTACAATTTTAAGTGCCTAGCCGCCGAAATTCAGCGACTAGACACTTAGGGACTGAACGACTACAATTTTAAGTGCCTAGCCGCCGAAATTCAGCGACTAGACACTCGTTGACTGGATGACTACAATTTTAAGTGCCTAGCCGCTGAAATTCAGTGACTAGACACTCGGAGACTAGTGACTAGAAGAAATTCAGTGCCCGACCACTGAAATACAGCGATCAGGCACTCGGGGACTGGACATACCTGAATGGCGGCACCAAGCATGCCATGAAGTTTGCTGACATCCGTTGAAGGAACCATAAATGACATGCGCCCATGACGAGGCCCAACATCTTCATCAACGATCTCCGGAATCTGCGGATACTGGTTCTCCGCAACAAACGGGAAACCCTTCGCCATGAAGCACGGAAACGACATAGCCGTCCTTATTGGAGCGCTAGCCATTGGGGCCAACGGTTCTGTCAACGGAACCCCCTTTGGCTGGCTCCGATTGGACGACCGTCACTTCCTCGGCACAAGCAGCGGGGTCATTCCTACTCGTGTTGCCCTCTGTCGCAGCATCGGCGACATCTCCTTTCTTCTTCTTATTCTTCGTTCCTTTAGCGGGCGCGACCTCTGCAATAGGCTTCCTCTTCCTGGAGGGATCGGCCTCCTCTACAGCGACGACTGGCAGAATCTTAGCCACCGTAGGGCGACCTATCTTCTTGGCACCAGACCTGCAAAATCGCCAAGGTCAGCAAAGAAATCAAGCAAGAAAACATCCAAGAACGGAAAAGAGAACACTAGACTCACTTGGTGACCGGAAGAACATGTAGCCCCATGTTGATGTGGGCAGGCTTATCCAGTTCTAGGCCCAGCTTGCGCGAGAGCCCCTTCTCAAAGACACCTGCGGCCCATGACACCACGGGCTTCTTCGATGATGAAGCTGCGGTCAGGGGAATCTCCGGCCCAGACGACGCGGTCGTCCCCACTAGCAGTGGTGACCTTGACGTTGTAGCTTTAGCGGTACCTGGCTTTGATGCAGCCGGGACCATTGGCGCGATTGCCGCGAGTGGAACCTCCATCTCCTCCACCGCGTCTACAATTTCCGGTCCCATCATCAGAGTCGGGTCCTCCAGGATCTCCGGCGAGGTCTTGGTCACATTGTCATTGGACTCGTCGTCCGACCCAAACGCCACCACCGACCTAGGTGCCGACACCGGCTTCAGAGTTGGCTTCTTCGCGGGCAATTTCGGTTTGCACGCAGGCTTTGCCGGCGTGGCCGTCCGCCGTGAACTGTGCTCCTGCAAGACTTCGTCGTCTTCATCGTGTTCTTCAAGACTGTGACTCGTTTTGATCTTGCACTGCTTCTGCATGCGAGTCTTGCAGGCCGCGGGCGCTGGGGGACGAACCTTCCTCTCTTCTTCTTCACTCTCGAAGGATTCCCCTTTGGTCCGCTCCTCGAGTTCTTTGGGAACCTCCTCATCGGGTGGGGGAAGCCAGCCCTCGAGGACCTGAAACAACTAAGAATGGGCCACGAATGAACATTACAAATTGCGGTTGCAAATTTCCCCACGAGAGTCATAACTGAAGATAAAGCTAATGAGGGCGCCTTACCGTAGGAGCCTCGTTCTTCTCAGGCACGTATGGGGCGAGCCCAGCTGACGTGGTAGTAAATTACGCGTTGGTGATCTTCTTCAGGGCGGTCTTGTTATCCGTGGCGTCCACGGTTCCTTGCTCGTCCGGGAGGGATCATTCTTCCTGGTGTATTCATACATCCAATGGGGCCGGGTTGTCAATGGGACCAGGCACCGCCTGAGCCAGCAGTTGCACAGGTTGATCGTCATCAGCCCCTTGTCTTTCAGCACTTGGATCTGATCCATCATCTCCGCGACGGCCATCCTCTGATCCTCAGGGAGCTTGGCCGCTATCAGCCGATGGGGCTCGCTTCTCTCCGTGACGTACTCAGGAAGCGCCACTTCACCAGAGGGAGTGTATTCCTTGACGAAGAACGAGATCTTCTTCCACTCGCTCGTGGCCTTCTTCGGCAGCAGAAGCTTGAAGAAGTTCACCTTCGGTTTCAGCTAGAACGTGACGCCGCATGCCGCCAAGACAGGGCCGCCAAACCCGTCGCGACCAATGCGACTGTGGAATAGCTCCAGCCATAGCGGGATGTATGGCCTGCAGCCAAGGTAGCATTCGCAGAAGGCGCGAAGATCGCTAGCTACTCGATGATGTGTGGGCCAAGATCCGACGGCTTGATCAAGTAGTACATGCAGAACCACCGGAAGAAGACGGAGGTAGGGAATCCCAAGCCCCTCTCCAAATGGCTTGGGAAGCAGATGAATTCGCCGGCGGGTGGCTTCGGTTTGGTCTCGGAGGGTGCAGGAATTCGCTAATTCCCCTTGTAGAGGACCCCCGCGTCCTCAAACGATTTGAGCTGTGCCGTGGTGCACTTGGATTTCCCCCACAGATCTTTGGGAGGCGCCATTGAGGGAGAAGCAAGGTCGCACGGTCCGGGGAATCTGGATCATGAGGAGATAGAGAGAATGAGGTGCACGAAAATGAGGAATGTGGGAGAGGATCTACAGGAATTTTCCGTCACTCTCCTTATAAAGAAGTGTTACCCGCCAATCTCGGGGCAGCCATTACCCGCGGTAATTATGCCAAAGTTACCGTTGGATTACCCAATGGCTAGGTTGACCAAGATGACAGTCCAACTTCTTCCACTCGACTCGCCTGCAGGTACTCCATATCCAATCGACAGGGGAAGCGACTCGAGCGTGAATACATTCGCTAAACCTACGACTGGAAACCTGGTGGAAAATTTCCTCCATTCACAACAGAGTCCATCACTGATTCGACTGGGCGTCCAAATTGGACTCGCCTACTCCGACTGCCAAATGAACACCTGCACTGAATCAATGATGGCCTCGGGGACTACTGATGGGGATATGCTGAAGGGGGTATGCCCAGCAGGACGTTCCGATTAGGCCAAAGGCCTCGCGAGTGGGCCTGCAGGACGGCGACTGGAACGCGAATGAGAAGAAGGCCCAGCGACTCGAGACTGGAGGCCTAGAAGCATAGCCGAAGCCCAGTCGGATTAGGTCAAAAGCCTCCGAATCCATAGCTTGTCCGGTTGTACATTGTAAACCCTAGCAAAGTACCCTCTATATAAACCTCCCTAGGGCTCCTTGAAGAGTTATGTTCCATCATACACCCCTTTGAGCGACTTGCTGCTTAGACGCCGAGCTCGCGGCCCCTGTAGCTCGCTCTCCATCAATACACTCTAGCAGGAGTAGGTCTTTACCCTCTGGGGGGGCCGAACCTGGGTAAACCCATGTGCATCCGCCCCCATCTCGTACCAGAGATGGCCGCCAGCTCTCGCCCCCGATTCTATCAATCGCTACCCCTTGTAGCGACTATCGTGGCCATTCCCACAATAGAGTACCTGAAGAAGATCAAGGGCCTCATCGATGGTATAGCAGATCTCGGAGCACCAGAAGAACATGCCAAGCTGGTGATCTACTGCCTCAACGGCCTCTCCGAGCAGTATGAGCATGCCCCCGACTGGATCTCCCTCATGCCTGAGATCACCTTCGAGAAGTGTCGTTCTCTCCTCGTGCTCCAAGATATGAAGCGCAAAAATTACCGAGCCCGCAACTTCGACACGGCTCTCGTCGTGGACGGCGCCAACCCTGGCAAAGGCAACGGCAACCACCGCAAGAAGAAGATGGTTGCGGCTCAGGCCGCCAAGGAGGGCGCTATCGTCTAGCACCAGGCCCTTGCTGCACCACCGGCCATCGCTTCGCCAACCCGTCCCACACCGCAACTCCCATGGAACGGCGCGATCCAGATGTGGCCCTACGGTCGGGCACACACCTATGTGCCACGTCATGCGTCCTCGCCACACGCCTTCTACGCGTAGGGGACCTATAGCGTGTCGCACTCCTCCTATGGATACGGCGATGGCTACACACCCCTGCCCCTTCTTATGGCTACGGCACCGCTGCTTCGTCACCCGCACCATCATCAACGGCTCCATCAACCGCCTCATGGGATCAGTCCGCGCTCATGCACCAGTTCCATACGATGGGCTTATAAGCACCACTAAATGGGTAATGGACACTGGCGCCTCCTCCCACTTCGCGGCCAACCCCGGAACGTCACCTCCTTGTCTCCCCTACCTCTTCTCCCCGTGGTGTTATTGTCGGTAACGGATCCAGTCTTCCGATCACCACTACTAGACATGCATGTTTTCCTATTTCCACCTCTGAGCGTCCCCTTCATATTCATAATGTTTTAGCTTCTCCTAACTGATGACCCACAAGTATAGGGGGTGTATCACAATATTTTCGATAAGTAAGAGTGTCGAACCCAATGAGGAGCAGAAGGTGCTGGCGAGTGGCTAGGAGTAGGAATTCTCTGTAAATACTTAGCAAACGGATTTTTAGGGGTTTTTGATAATGCAGGTAAATAAAGTACGAGTAAATAAAATATAATAAGAATAAATGCAGCAAGTGGCCCAATCCTTTCTTTAGCAAAGGACAAGCCGGTTGTATTACTTAAGATGACCAAACGTTCTCGAGGACACACGGGAATATCGTCAAGTGCTTTCGCTTCATATAGTTGATTAATCTTCTTTAGTTTGCTAAGTGTTGTGTGGGTGAACCTGTGCTAATGTACCGACCTTCCTAGGACTAATACATACTTGTGATTATACCCCTTGCAAGCATCCGCAAGTACAAGAAAGTAATTAAGGTAGAAACTTAACCACAGCTTTAAACTCTAAGACCCTAACATCCCTTGTGCAAAGGTTTCCTAACAGGGGTTCAGGTTTCTGTCACTCCTGCAACCCCTACGATTAGTAGCCAAATACACAACGCATTCCCCTAGGCCCATATAGGTGAAGTGTCATGTAGTCGACGTTCACATGACACCACTAGAAGAAGTACACCACAACTTAAACATCAAACTATTGAATCTTTCTCAACACAATTCCACTACTAACAACATGCCTTCTCCCATGTCCTCAAGAATAAACGAACTACTCACAAGACATCATATGGATCATGATCAGAGATGAAATAATGATATGTAACAATATGAACATAAACGATAATTCAATGGTTCACTCAGTACCATCATCTACAAGGAGTAATCAACACCGGGAAAGTTCCCCCTAAGAACTATGCAAGATTCAACCCAATTGTTATAGCGGTATGGAGGTGGTGATGATGGTGCTAGTGGAGATGATGGTGGTGATGATGATGATGATCCCGATGAAGTCCAGCTTGATGGTGGTGTTGATGGCGATGATCTCCCCTCTCCGGGAAGGAGTTCCCTCGGAAGAATTCTGTCTGCCAGAGAGATCTTTCTCTCTCGGTGTTTTCTGCCCCACAGAGGCGGCGAAATCTTTCTGTGGTTGCTCCCCGAGTCTTAGGGTTTCGGGAGGATAATATATGCCACAGGGGAGAGGCTGGAGTGGACCAGGGTGGCCACCCACCTAGTGGCGTGGCCTGGGGTGGCCCACGCCAGGGGTGGTGTGGGCCCCCTGTGGCCCATCTCCACTTCCCCTTCTGGCTTTCTTTGTCTTCTGGAAGAATAGGATTTTCCATGTATTTTCCCGGATTTTCTGATCTTCGCAAATTTTTCCTCCAAATAGCACATTTTCCATCAAAATCCTGATTGCAGCGGTCCATGCTCCAAAAGTCATCAACCATGCAAAAATAGATGAAATAACACAAGTATCATCTCTTAATATGAAATATATCAATGAATAACAGTAAATTATGATATAGAATAGTGATGCAAAATGGACGTATCACTAACATAGTTAAAAATCTTTTGTCGGTTCGTCAGTTCACCATTGATAATCGTGTTTCCGTCGAATTTGACCCTCTTGGTTTTTCTGTGAAGGATCTTCAAACCAGGAAAAAGATTCTCAGATGCAATAGCCTTCGGAGCTCTCTATCCTGTTCGCACCTCCTCCACCAGTCACCCACATGCCTTCCTCGTCGCCAATCCTGCTCTATGGCACCGGCGGCTTGGACACCCTAGACGACCCGTCATGGAGTCTTTAGCTCTCTCTTCGGTTATTCCTAGGGATAAGAATAAATCTCGTTTATGTCATGCTTGTTAATTAGGTCATCATGTTCATCTTCCTTTTTATTCTACCATCGCGTAACACATTCTTTGTTTCAAATTATTCACTGTGATTTGTGGACATCACCGGTTGAGAGTATTTTTGGCTTTAAGTATTATCTTGTTTACCTCGATTATTTCACTCAGTATGCCTAGGTTTATTATCCTCTACATGCTAAGTCAGAAGTTTTCTCGCACTTCTTGTCACTTCACGCCTTAGCCTATACTCAGTTCCGTGCAAACTTGCAAGCTATTCAGTGTGATAATGGTCGTGAGTTTGATAATTCCCTCCTCCACTCTTTTGCCCAACGTCATGGAATAGCACTCCGATTTTCATGTCCATATACCTCGCAACATAATGGTAAAGCTAAGAGGATTATGTGCACCATCAGTGACATTACTCGCACGCTTCTAATTCAACCAAATAGTCTGCCACACTTTTGGGTCGAGGCTCTTCATATAGCCGTATTATTGCATAATTGGCTACCTTCCAAGGCAATCTCGGATCATGTGCCTTTTCGAGCTCTTCATGGCGTGGACCCCGCATATGCTGTTCTTCGGGTCTTCGGATGTCTTTGCTACCCCAACACCACTGCCGTTGCATTGCACAAGCTTGCGCCTTGCTCCATGTCCTGCGTGTTTTTAGGGTATCCATCCCAACATCATGTCTATAGCTGTCTTGATAATTCCACCCAAAAGATCATCATCTCTCGCTATTTGTATTTGACTAGTCTGTCTTTCCCTTTGCCACCACCGCATCCACCACGTATCCTACTCCTTCCCTGCACACTTATAATTTTCTGCATGTTGATTAGTTGATGTCATCGACGCCGTTCACCGTGGCAGCCATGGGAAGCTCTGCCATGGGCTCTGCCGCGAGCGCTCTGTAGCCTGCTGCGGGTGCTTGGCAGCCTGCCCCGGCGCTCGGTAGCCTACCGCGGGTGCCTCCTTTGTCGCGCATGTCCGCTCTGCCGCGAGTTTGTCCACCTCTCCCATCACGGCCCCCTCGTCGCCTGCGACTGCCACGTTGCCCGCCTCGTCACCTGCCACGACTGCTGAGGACGATTCCTCACCACGTGCGGCTGCTACACCGACTCCACCACTGCCACCGCCTCCGGTCCATCGATCGCGCCCTCCGCCTCCGCCATCGTCACACCGCATGCTTATGCGTGTGAAGACAGGCGTGGTGCAGCCGAAGACCATCTTTGATCTTCATGTTGAGGGGTTATCTCCTCTCCCGAAGACGTATTGTGGAGTGCTCAAGGAACCTAATTGGCATGCAGCGATGGTTGATGAGTATAGTGCTCTTCTCTCGAACAACACTTGGGACCTAGTTGATCCACCTCGCAATGCAAATATTGTCATAGGCAAAGTGGATCTTTCGTCACAAGTTAAACTCTGATGGTTCTCTTGATCGGTACAAGGCATGGTTGGTCTTGCGAGGATTCATGCAACATGAAGGTATTGATTTTGATGAAACTTCCAGTCCGGTTGTTAAACCCGCCACGATATGGACAGCTCTATCACTTGCTCTTTCTAGAGATTGGCATATTCATCAGCTGGATGTTAAGAATGCTTTCCTCAATGGAAAACTTGATGAGACGGTTTATGCTCGATAGCCCTCAGGTTTCATTGATCCCAATTCTCCTGAGAAGGTGCGTCGCCTAAACAAATCCTTGTACGAGTTGAAGAAGGCTCTACAGGCATGGTTTCAGCGATTTGCCTCTTATATTGCATCTCTTGGGTTTCTAAGTGCCAAGACTGACAGCTCATTGTTCGTCTATCGTCGTGGCTCCGATATGGCTTATCTTCTTCTCTATGTGGATGACATAATTTTGACTGCATATTCCTCGACACTGCTACACAGTTTGATTGCTTCATTCCGTTCTGAGTTCACCATGACGGACATGGGTGATTTACATTACTTTATGGGCATCTCCGTCAAGCGCGGAAAGGACTGTCTCTTTATCTCGCAAGAGAAGTATGCTATGGAGCTCCTTGACCGCATCGATATGTTACAGTGCAAGTCTATCTCCACACCAGTTGATATAGCTTCTAAGCTTGAAGCTCAGTCTAGTGATCCCGTGGCTGATCCTATAGAGTATCATAGTATTGCAAGAGGTCTCTAGTACCTCACTTTTACTCGGCCTGATATATCCTACGCAGTATAGCAGATATGTCTTCATATGCTTGATCCACGGGCTAATCACTTGCTCCTTGTGAAGTGTGTTCTATGCTACATCTGCGGCACCACCGACTATGGTCTCACTTTGTATCGATGCACCTCGAACAAACTGATGTCCTACTCTAACGCTGACTGGGCAAGTTGTCTAGACACTCGATGGTCTACTTCTGGCTATTGTGTGTTCCTCGGCGCAAATCTGGTGTCTTGGTTGGCCAAGCGACAACACACTATTTCACGCTCCAGTGCGGAGGCTGAGTATTGGTGTCGTGGAAATGGCCACGGCAGTCGCTGCCTCTGGCAGCGATTGATTGTAACGTGAGGAAGAGTTGGCGGCCATCTGCGGTGCGAGATGGGGGCGGATGCACATGGGTTTAAACAGGTTCGGCCCCCTAGAGGGTAAAGACCTACTCCTGCTAGATTAGATTATTGGAGAGCGAGTTACAGGGGTGGCGAGCTCGGCGTCTAAGCAGCGAGTCACTTGAGGGGGTGTATGATGGAACGTAAGTACTTAGGATACCCTAGGGAGGTTTATATATGAGGCACCTCGCTAGGGTTTACAAGCTACAATCGAACAAGATAACGATTCGGAGGTTTTGACCTAATCCGACTGGGCTTCTGGTACGCTCGTGGGCCTCCAGTCTCTAGTCGCCGGGCCTCTCCTTCAGTCATAGTCCAGTCACCGTCCTTCAGGCGCACTCACAGACCCTTCGGCCCAATCAGAACGTCCTACTGGGCATACCCCCTTTGGCATATCCCCATCAATTGGGCAGTAGGAAATGTGGTGGACGAACTGTGTTGGCTACGACAACTACTTTAGGAGCTTCATCGACCGGTGCATGATGCTTCCATCGTCTTTTGTGACAACGTGAGTTCAGTTTACATGACACAGAATCCAGTGCATCATCAGTGCACCAAACATGTGGAGATTGATCTACACTTCTTCATAGATTGCATGACAACTGGCAAGGTCAGATTTCTACACATTCCTAGGTCATCTTGGTTCACGAACATCTTCACCAAAGGATTACCGTCCACTAGTAGAAAACAAGCCTTTCATCTGGGCCATTAGTCTCGGCCGTGGCTGGGGCCGGGAGTAATGGTCTGGACCCCAACGGCCCAAAGCCGCCCAGTGTGTATGGCACCATTAGTCCTGGTCCGATTGGGTCCATTTGTCCTGGTTTGAGATACAAACTGGGACTAATGGGTCTGGGGCCTGTTGCACGCTGCGGGCACCCCCATTAGGCTCGGTTTGTATCTCAAACCAGGACAAATGGGCTGGCCCTATATATATGCGGCCCCTCCCCTCACTCCATTTTTTTCCTGGTGGGAGGTGGTATAGCTTTGTGCTAGTTTTTTTCTTCATATGCACTAGAGGTGTTCGATGAAATGCCTGTTAGAGCGATGCCACTTGAGTTCACACAAGATAAAACATGATATGAGGTGCCCGAGCCACACTTAAGCTTTCTCCTCTTTGTTTCCAAGTGTCCTAAAAGGTTAGCAACTATTTTCCGTTTAGACCATGCGGTACTAATATTAGAATCATGAATGCGTTTGATATATATGGTTGTATGATTCTATGATCCATCCATGGATGTACGGTGACCGACGCTCTAACGCTTACAGAGAAGGTGTGTGTTCTTTTCGCCTTGTGGCCGAGGCGAACAAGCAGCGGGATGGTTTTATGTGGTTTCCATGTTTTGAATGTAGGAATGAGAAGGCTCACACTTCAGCAAGAGTTATTCAGAGCCACCTGCTTCGGTCCAGTTTCATGTCCAGCTATAATGTTTGGACCAAGCACGGAGAAAGAGGGGTTATGATGGAATACGGTGATGAAGAAGAGAATGATGATGACAACTACCAATCTATGTTCCCTGAATACGCTGATACTATAACGGAAGACAATGAAGAAGAAGAGGGTGAAGAATGGGTACTAGATGAGCTCGATGATGACCTTGGTCGGGTCATTTCTGATGCAAAGAGAGGCTGCGACATACAAAAGGACAGGTTGCAGTTTGAACAGATGTTACTAGACCACAACAAATTCTTGTACCCAACTTGTGAAGATGACCAGAAGAAGCTAGGTAGCACACTGGAATTACTGAAGTGGAAGGCAGATGTGACACCCCCGAGATCAGGGTTAAACAAATCCAGACCGTAGCCTGACATAAGCTTAACCTAGAGCTCGACGATATCCAGTGAGAAATCGGTAACACAACAGTAACCATGCGACACAAAAATTATTACACCAAGCTCATAACTAAGCGAAGAACCAAAATATTACAAGCAGAGGTCACTGACCACAAACATCAAACAACGGAAGGCAGATTATGCTATTAAGTATAGCAAACTTAACAAATGGCCTAAGAGGCCTGAAGCATAACGATGACGTCCCAGCCCATAGATTCCAGGCTGCCGGCCGGGAATCACAAGTTACTCGTCAGTGTCGATATCGTACCAAACTTGTCTTCTGAGGAACACTTACTCTGCTACAAAAGTATCAACAAAGCAAGGGTGAGTATAGGGTGTACTCCGCAAGACTGATGGCTGGTGGGGTTATTTTGCATAAAGCCATCTTTGTTTATAAATCAAGAGGGATAATAAGCTCGTCTAATCAGAATATTTTAAAAGGGGATAAGAGAGCGACATCTCCGAAGAAATTGATCATCATCTTGATATCCACCAAAGTAATTCTCATCTCACAACTGGGATCACCCCCTCGTACCCATGAGGAAGCATCCTTAAGCACACATTGAACTGCCAAGTTTTACGATTAGGTTACAGTTCTCTATGATCTTAGAATTCGGTCACCAAACGTTCATAACCGTGAACACGGCTTTTCAAAAATATTTAACCCTGCAGGGGTGCACAACTTTACCCACACGTACCAACCGACTCTTAGCGCCACTTGACACACTTCCTTGGTGTGTTGGCAGAGGGTGATTGGACATGACCATTTTACCTTGCTTCACCGAGACCATGAGTCACACCCTAAGGATGGTTCTGCCGTAACGGGTCAAATCCCAAAGCCGGTCCCTAGAGATGTGGGCAAGGTTGGTTTATCAGGGGCTCCATCCACCCCAAGCAACCCGGTGCACCCTTACCTACCTGTATGAATGCACCTCCTTCACCGCCTTCAAGAACGATCAAATATGCATATGTCGAATGGAACGTCTGAACTAGGTGAGTCATGGAATCTACTAGGCAAGTTAGTTAATCGTGAGGTCCCCATAAATCCTGTGTGGTTGTACGCTCGTCTTGGTCCAAAGGCAAGAACTCGGTTCCTAGTGGTGGCGAGCATGGGACTGCAAAAACCACATTCCACTGTGGCCTCCCATACAAGCCTTAGCATGATTAACCTTTACCACTGATCTTACCTTATCAGTATACCTCATTCTCCTGTCATACTAGATTCTCTGCATCAGATACATCATCTGGATGAATCAGCACTGGCAGCTATGCATGGCTAAGCAAGACACAGATATAAGCTCTAGCAGTGCACACAAGGCAAACCTAGTTATGCTAGGAGCAGTGGATCAGGTAATATAAGCTCAAAGTGAGTAATGCAATAGATAGGATACTCTATCTATCGATAAAATACCATAGTAGAATCGTATGCATCATGGCAAGAATGAAATACTTTCAAAAGCATAGGATTCTTTTATGTGTGGGGCTATGCTTGCCTTGTTTGTTGATACCCAGATATAGATCTTCGGAAGCCTTGTGCTTGACTTGATTATAGTTGGTCAAGTATTGTTCGTCGATCTTCGATGGTGTTGATCTCAGTCTTTGATCTCGATCTCGATATAGTATTCTACCAGGAAGAAGCGAACACCGGAAAGAAAGGGGAAACAACAATCAACACATGGCATCGATGCAATGCTCAAGGAAGGATGATGATATGACAAGTTAAATTGTATTAAAATGTAACCCTAAAGCATGCTTGGCAATTTAAGCGGGATCCGAGGGGTGCAAACCCTAGAACAGGGGGAACCTCGGATTCACCTATGGGGGTCCATTTAGTTCTCTAATTAAACTTGTAACAAAAGTTGTTGATCAATGCATGATTATGAGTCTATTGTAAAGATCTCATTTTTCTGAGCATTTTGCTATATTATACACATTTTTCTAAATTATAAACAATTAGTTATTGAATTTCTAATATTTATTCAATTTCTAGAATTTCTGAAAAAAGGTTAAAGGATTTATTGCACCAGCATGACGTCAGCGCATGGCTGTATTCCTTTTTACACATGGGCTGGTCTAGCCTCTATGGCTGACTGGTGGGCCAGGGCCACATCAGCAGCCACGTTGGCAGTGGCGAATTGAGGCACCCCGCGTCGATTCCATTAGCGAGTCGAAGCAGGGGACCGAGGCGGTTCTAGCGGGACCTTCGGCTGGGTCTGGGATGGCTGAAGACGGCAGGGCGAGACGGCGGCCATCGGATAGGGTTTCAAGCATGTCGTAGAGAGCAAGAGAGAGTGCGCGAGGGGGAGAAGATAGGGACAAGGAGAGACATGCTTGGGAAGGCTCTTATCCTCGCGGGTGTTGGCGGCGCGCATCGCAGCGTCGAGCGGAGCATCGGGTGGCCGCAGAAGCTCCACCGAGCTGCTTCACATCGTCGTCGAAGACGACGAGGACGAAGGGGTATCTGGGCTGGGCGCGCGTGGGCTTCCGCTGGGCTGTGGCAGTTGCTAGCTACCACGCGGGTGGGCGGCAGGGAGGGAAGAGAGGAGATGGGCCGGCCTGGCTGGCTCTGGTTCTATTTTTTTAAGAAAAACATTTTCCTTTTCTGTTTTGTGTTTTCTCTTTTGTATTTCCAATTTCAAATTTGTTTTGAATACTTTTAAAATACCAGACTTTTATAAAATATATAAGATACTGTGGGGCCCTTTTATTCAATTTGGGCTCCAACAATTTTGGGTTTTCAAAATTCAAAACCATTTTGGATTGATTTGAGAGGAAGAAGGAAACTAGGGTTTAGGGTTTCCATTATTTTCTTTACATGCATTTTTAAGAAATGATGCTCATGAATGCACAATCAAATCATAATTAAACATTAACTAAAACTGGGGTGTTACAGATCTATCCCCCTTACGATAATCTCGACCCGAGATTCCAAAGGTAGGAAGAGAGACAGAGGGAGAAAGAAACAAGGTCACTCTAGAGATAAGAGGAAACACACTAAACAACACACAGAGTATCTCATGGTAAACTCATGAACGTGTGTTCAGAAACAACTCTGAGATGACGACATGAAACACATCAAGATAACGGAGGAACAAGAGGAGATGGTTTCAAGTTGGTTAATAGCTGGTCTTCATAAGGATTGAGACCATGGAGATTCAGAAGAGGTTAAGCTTCTGAAAAGGAAAGCTTACAACAGGAAGAACATGACCATAGACTTCGAGATACGAAACTCTACTATATGACTTAAGTAGGGCTTCCAGGGATACAAAGATACGGATAACCAAGATGTTGAACTACTTTTGATATAGAAGGATCACTCTTCGTTCAACAGAAGGTTAAGACAGAAATGTTGTTTTGTGGCAAGGACTCGCAAGAGTCACAAGGAACATGTAACAAGAGGAATTTCTGATTACCAAAATCATAGTCGCTCTTCGAACATGTTTAAGAAAACGAAGGAAACTCTTTATTCATCCAGGACTACCAAAATCTTTGCCAAAGATCATGGTATCACTTTACACCACCAGGATGATTAAGTAAGAAGATTCCTGATGACACGAGGAAAAAGAAACTTCATTCTTAGACTTTAACTATTTGGCACCACAGAATGCCTATCAACATAAAAGGGTCTGGAGGATCGACCGAGAGACATTTAGCAACACTACTTTAAATGTTCTCCTTGATGTTTGAGAAAACAGACATCAAGTAATGGTCAGACTTCGGGGACAAAGGAAACCATAAGCATAACTCCTATAATTAATTCATAGAAGATGCCTCATGAAGAGTGGTTGTTATTGCTGATTCAAGAGAATCTGACAATAGGCTTTCCAACTATTTGTGTCAACCATTACCTCAATCTTGCCAGATTTACAAAGAGACCTATGTCAAAACCGTGAGGAACACCAACCATCATATCTGCTTAAGATTCAGATTTGGTTAGGTGTAAAGATACTTCAAACTTAGCGTGTCTGAATAGAAAGTGTGCAACATTTACCACAAAGGAAAAGTCACTAGATTCTCAAGACATGGACTATGGTGTCAAGCTCCAAAATACTGAACTAAAGTGCTAGACCCATGTATTAACAACTTGTCAAAGGACAATTTCTCATACATCGAGTACTTGCAACGAAATACAACTATGTCCTTAAGATACGGAGTTAACTTTACTCAAATCCACGGTGACATCTTTCAACATTTGCACATGAATCAGAGAAGGTTACTTCTAACATCCAGAACACATTCTTCGAGATATCACAAAGATGGTTCTCAAAAGTTTTCCAACATTAATGCCAAATGTTCCATATGAATCTATTCTAGCTTGGAGAAGATAAGGATATTGTCGATGGGCTCAATAACAAACTTATCGAGATACTCCATTTGGATGAACTCATATGTTGTATGAACAAAGCAGAATATTGGTCAGACCAAGGGACATGAAGATGTACTCAAGTGAAACATCATAAGTAGTAACATCATCAAGATAGTCCTTGGAACTGAGTTTGATTTGATGATAACCCAAATCAAATCAAAGGTGGGGGAAGATAACATATCCATGAAGGAAATACTATCTTTCTTCACCACGAACAAAACTAGACATCCCTTTAGGTGGAACAAGTCTGATAGAACTTTTTTCTTACAACTCTCCAAGTTGTTGTTTAAGCTCAACCAACTAGTTCAGGGGTATCCAGTACGGATCCTTGGAGAAAGGAGTAGTTCGGAGAACTTGCTTGCTCAAGAACATGACAACACGGTCATGTGGTAACATGGCGATACTTCTAGAATGACGTCTAGAATATCACGATCCATCGATATGTCACTTAGTTCGAGAGGAAACTTGCTTGGTAAGGCAAGAAGACACAGTCTCAAAGCTTTGGCACATGCCTAAATCTTTGACCAAAGAGAGTGTACCAGATTAACGGACATGGTAGCACAGTCAAACTTCGCTTAGTGATAGATTAACCATCACGCTAAGAATGACACAAATGTCCTTGTTGAGGTCCAAAGCAATAATGATTGCTAAGAATCTCATATGGCCACATTGTTACGCACACGCATCATTCATGAGCATGAAAGCTCGGAGGAGGGTGGTTACATATGCATGAGAGCATGACTTCACTAAGGGGACATGAAACTCAGCACGACCTCTTAGTATAAAAGGGTGTGTTACTCTAAGGTAGAACAGATAGAAGCAAACTAATGCATCTTAATCTGTGAGTTACAACACTTTGACTTGGTCCTAGATATGACGACGTACTGGAGTTTGTTTCTCCTGACATCTCGAGATGGTTTGTCTTGACGGACCACAATAGTATCTTGCATAGGAAGTTACCGATGCACGGTACTACTTGGCTACCAACTGATAGACGAAGGTCGGAAAACAACAAGGGAAAAGAACATGCTTAGGATAGAATCCCGATATGTGGATGCATAGGTTAACAATATTCCAAAAACCAATGCGAAGAAGGGAGGGTGTGGCAGAGTCACAAGTATAGATGTGAGACTCTTGAGGAGTACTCTTTTTGTGATCTATTTGGTTCCATTAAAGAACATCTGCCCTACCTAGTGGTAGGGGAAGTCCTTAATTGTCACAATTCAATCGCGACAATAACCACAAGCTCGAAGGCTAGAATTGTATTACCAGCCATCCTGAGGTAATGTTTGAACATTAATGACAGGGGTCAATGGAATGGACCTTGGGTTAAAGATTAGCTTCATGTACAAGATTCACAACACTAGAATCTCTTACAATCTAGGACCTTCGGTTCAAGTCCAAGGGTTAAAACCCGAGAAAGAAGTAACTACTACTTCAGTGACACATCATACACTACAAGGTAGTAATCACGAGATAACTTCTAGGAGAAGAAAAAACTTCTAAAGTACCAAAACAAATAAAAAAAGGAGGCATACGAGGCGATAGGAAACCTCGAAGCCTAGGACAGAACACTATGGTGCCTACAATATAATATTGTGGGCCCATAAGGTAGAGAGATCATGATGGAAAGGAATCTCTCACTGAATCAGAACAAAGGGAACAAGGAACACACAACACATGCAACTTTAGAGAACTCTACACTAGGTCAACTGGCTCAGAAACGACTTGCCCAAAAGGCACCTAAATTTTGAAAGACTAGAAGAGGTATCAAAACTTTTCCAAATCAACACAAGATAAGATGACCCAGAGTTAGAGCGATACTAGGTAAGGAGCAAAAGAAGCATACTAGAGTTTTCGCAAATACTTATAAACTCTAAAATAGTTTTCACAAGTACTAGACTCAACATCAACCAATTGCAAGGTTTTCCTACGGCCGGTACTACTCTGATGCCAAAAACTGTGACACCCCCGAGATCAGGGTTAAACAAATCCAGACCGTAGCCTGACATAAGCTTAACCTAGAGCTCGAGGATATCCAAAGGAGAAATCAAGAACAACAAGAACCTGCGACACAAAAATTATGACAGCAAGCTCATAACTGAGCGAAGAACCAAAATATTACAAGCAGAGGTCACTGACCACAAACATCAAACAACGGAAGGCAAATTATGCTATTAAGTATATCAAACTTAGCAAATGGCCTAAGAGGCCTGAAGCATAACGATGACGTCCCAGCCCATAGATTCCAGGCTGCCGGCCGGGAAGCCCAAGCTACTCGTCGGTGTCGATGTCGTACCAAACTTGTCTTCTGAGGAACACTTACTCTGCTACAAAAGTATCAACAAAGCAGGGGTGAGTACAGGGTGTACTCCGCAAGACTTATGGTTGGTGGGGTTATTTTGCATAAAGTCATCTTTGTTTATAAATCAAGAGGGAGAAGAAGCTCGTCTAATTAGAATATTTTAAAAGGGGATAAGAGAGCGACATCTCCGAAGAAATTGATCATCATCTTGATATCCACCAAAGTAATTCTCATCTCACAACTAGGATTACCCCCTCGTACCCATGAGGAAGCATCCTTAAGCACACGTTGAACTGCCAAGTTTTACAATTAGGTTACAGTTCTCTATGATCTTAGAATTTAGTCACCAAGCGTTCATAACCATGAACATGGCTTTTCGAAAAGATTTAACCCTGCAGGGGTACACAACTTTACCCACACATACCAACCAACTCTTAGCGCCACTTGACACACTTCCTTGGTGTGCTGGCAGAGGGTGATTGGACACGACCATTTTACCTTGCTTCGCCGAGACCATGAGTCACACCCTAAGGATGGTTCCACCGTAACGGGTCAAATCCCGAAGCCGGTCCCTAGAGATGTGGGAGAGGTTTATTATCAGGGGATCCATCCACCCCAAGCAACCCGGTCCATGCTTACCTACATGTATGAATGCACCTCCTTCACCGCCTTCGAGAAAGACTAAATATGCATATGTCGAATGGAACACCCGAACTAGGTGACTCATGGAATATACTAGGAAAGTTAGTTAATCGTGAGGTCCCCATAAACCCCATGTGGTTGTACGCTCGTCTTGGTGCAAAGGCAAGAACTCGGTTCCTAGTGGTGGTGAGTATGGGACTGCAAAAAACACATCCCACTGTGGCCTCCCATACAAGCATTAGCATGTTTAACCTTTACCACTGATCTTACCTATCAGTACACCTCATTCTCCTATCATACTAGATTCTCTACATCTGATACATCATCTGGATAAACCAGCACTAACAACTTTGCATGGCTAAGCAAGACACAGATATAAGATCTAGTAGTGCACACAAGCCAAACCTAGTTATGATAGGAGCAGTGGATCAGGTAATATAAGCTCAAAGGGAGTAATGCAATAGATAGGATACTTTATCTATCGATAAAAGACCACAGTAGAATCGTATGCATCATGGCAAGAATGAACTACTTTCAAAAGCATAGGATTCTTTTATATGTGGGGTTATGCTTTCCTTGTTTGTTGATACCCAGATATAGATGTTCGGAAGCCTTGTGCTTCACTTGATTATAGTTGGTCAAGTATTGTTCATCGATCTTTGATGGTGTTGATCTTGGTCTTTGATCTCAATCTTGATATAGTATTCTACCGGGAAGAAGCGAACACCGAAAAGAAAGGGGAAACAAAAATCAACACATGGCATCGATGCAATGCTCAAGCAAGGATGATGATATGACAATTTAAATTGTATTAAAATGTAACACTAAAGCATGCTTGCAATTTAAGCGGGATCCGAGGGGTGCAAACCCTAGAACAGGGGGAACCTCGGATTCACCTACGGGGGTTCATTTAGTTATCTAATTAAACTTGTAATGAAAGTTGTTGATCAATGCATGATTATGAGTCTATTGTAAAGATCTCATTTTTCTGAGCATTTTGCTATATTATACACATTTTTCTGACTTATAAACAATTAGTTATTGAATTTCTAATATTTATTCAACTTCTAGAATTTCTGAAAAAGGTTAAAGGATTTATTGCACCAGCATGACGTCAGCACATGGCTGTATTCCTTTTTACACAGGGGCTGGGCTAGCCTTTGTGGCTGACCGGTGGGCTAGGGCCACATCAGCAGCCATGTTGGCTGCGGCGAATCGACGCACCTCAGCCGATTCCGATGGCAAGTCGGGCAGGGACCGAGGCGGCTCAATGGCACCTTCGCTGGTCTGGATGGCCGAAGACGAGGCGACGGCGGGCTGACCGACCAGGGTTTCATGCGTGCCGTAGAGAGCGAGAGAGAGAGCGCGAGGGAGAGAAGATAGGAACAAGGAGAGACGTGCTCGGGGAGGCTCTTATCCTTGCGGGTGTCGGTGGCGCGCATTGCAGCGTCGGGCGGGGCATCGGGTGGCCGGAGAACCTCCACCGAGCTGCTTCGCGTCGTCGTTGAAGACGACGAGGATGAAGGGGTATCTGGGCTGGACCGCGCGTGGGCTTCCACTGGGTTGTGGCAGTTGCTGGCTACCGCGCGGGTGGGCGGCAGGGAGGGAAGAGAGGAGATGGGTCAGCCTGGCTGGCTCTGGTTCTATTTTTTTTAAGAAAAACCTTTTCCTTTTCTGTTTTGTGTTTTCTCTTTTGTATTTCCAATTTCAAATCTATTTTGAATGCTTTTAAAATATCAGAGACTTTTATAAAATATATAAGATACTATGGGGACCTTTTATTCAGTTTGGGCTCCAACAATTTTGGGTTTTCAAAATTCAAAACCATTTTGGATTGATTTGAGAGGAAGAAGGAAACTAGGGTTTAGGGTTTCCATTATTTTCTTTACATGCATTTTTAAGAAATGATGCTCATGAATGCATAATCAAATGCTAATTAAACATTAACTAAAACTGGGGTGTTACAGCAGAGACCGGTGTGAGTGTGGCTGACTCGGGATTTAAAAAGTTGCTGGTACTAATGAAGGAGATGCTTCCAAGAAAGAACGAATTGCCCACCAATACGTACGAAGCAAAGAAGCTTATCTTCCCTCTAGGATTATACATGCATAAGATACATGCATGCCCTAATGACTGCATCCTCTACCGCGGTGAGAAGTACGAGAATATGGATAAATTCCCGGTATGCACTCCATTGCGGTATAAGATCAGAAAAGATGATCCTGGTGATGTTGAGGGTGAGCCACCCAAGAAGAGGGTTCCTGCCAAGGTGATGTGGTATGCTCCTATAATACCACGGTTGAAACGTTTGTTCGGAAACAAAGAGCATGCCAAGTTGTTGCAATGGCACATGGAAGACCGTAAGAAAGACGGGATGTTGAGCCCCCCCCTGATGGTCGGTAGTGGAGAAAAATTGAGAGAGACTTCTCAGACTTTGCTGGTGACACAAGGAACTTATGGTTTGGTCTAAGTACCGATGGCATGAATCCTTCTGGGGAGCAGAGCTGCAGTCACAGCACCTGGCCCGTGACTCTATGTATCTACAACCTTCCTCCTTGGTTATGCATGAAGAGGAAGTTCATTATGATACCAGTGCTCATCCAAGGCCCGAAGCAACCCGGCAACAACATTGATGTGTACCTAAGGCGATTAGTTGATGAACTTTTATAGTTGTGGGCCAAACCAGGTGAATGTGTGTGGGATGAGCACAAACAGCAGGAATCTGACCTACAAGCATTACTGTTCATAACCATCAATGGTTGGCTAGCTCTTAGTAACATTTCAGGATAGACGAACAAGGGATACAATGCATGCACACACTATTTAGATTAGACTGAAAGTATATATCTAGATAAATTTAGGAAGAATGTGTACCCATACAATCATCGTTTTCTTCCACCCAGGCATCCCATAAGGAAAAAAGTCAAGCATTTCAATGGCAAGGCAGAAACCCGGACAAAGCCTGTCCCCCGTACTGGTGCTGATGTATTTGGTATGGTCAAGGATTTAAATGTAATCTTTGGAAAGGGTCCTAGAGGACAACCTATTCCGAAATACACTGACGGACATTCACCCATGTGGAAGAAGAAATCTATATTTTGGGAGCTACCCTATTGGGAAGTGCATGAGGTCCGCTCTTCAGTCGACGTGATGCACCTGACGAAGAATCTTTGCGTGAATATTCTAGGATTCCTGGGCTTGTATGGGAAGTCAAAAGATACCCTGGTAGCACGAGAGTACCAGAAACATCATAAAGGATGAGCTGGCATGCATCCAGGGTAGTTTCAAGGGCCGCCGGCTATGCTCTTACCAAACAAGAGAAGGAAATCTTTTTTGAAGTCCTTTTCAGTATCAAGGTCCCATCTGGCTTCCATCAAATATAAAGGTAATAGTAAATATGAAAGAGAAAATTTCCAAAACCTAAAGTCTCATGACTGCCACGTGCTTATGACACAATTGCTTCCAGTCGCATTGAGGGGAATTCTACCAGAAAATGTTCGACTAGCCATTGTGAAGGTATGTGCATTCCTCAATGCAATTTCTCAGAAGGTAATCCATCTAGAAAGTCTATCAGGGTTACATATTGATGTGGTCCAATGTCTAGTTAGCTTCGAGTTGTTGTTCCCGCCATCCTTCTTCAATATTATGACACACATCCTAGTTCACCTAGTCTCAGAGATTAGAATTCTCGGTCCTGTGTTTCTACATAATATGTTCCCCTTCGAGAGGTTCATGGGAGTCTTAAAGAAGTATGTTCATAACCGTGCTAGGCCAGAAGGAAGCATCTCCAAGGGCTATGGAACAGAGGAGGTCATTGAGTTTTCTGTTGACTTTCTTCCTAACCTTAAGTCGATTGGTGTTCTTGAATCTCGGTATGAGGGGAGGCTGACTGGAAAAGGCACACTAGTAAGGAAATCAATGGTATGTAGGGACGGACATTCTTTCACTCAAGCACACTACATAGTTCTACACAATTCCACTATGGTGGCTCAGTATATCGAGAAACACAAGAATATTCTACGCTCTAAAAACCCGGGGAAGCCTGACTCCTGGATTAAAGGGGAACATGAGAAGACTTTCGGCAGTTGGTTGCAGACACATCTCATGAATAACACCACAGTTGGAGATCAGTTGTACTTGTTGGCCAGGTTACCATCTTCAACTATATATACTTTCCAAGGGTACGAGATAAATGGGAATACATTTTACACGATCGCCCAAGATAAAAAGAGCACCAACCAAAATAGTGGTGTCCGCTTTGATGCAACAAATGACAATGGGAAAAAAACACATATTATGGGTACATAGAGGAGATATGGGAACTTGACTATGGATCTACTTTTCAGGTCCCTTTGTTTCGGTGCAAATGGGTCAAGCTAACAGGAGGCGGGGTACATGTAGACCAAAATTACGGCATGACAACAGTGGATCTCAACAACCTTGTGTACATGGACGAACCATTCGTCCTAGCCAATGATGTGCCTCAGGTTTTGTATGTGAAGGACATGTCTACCAAACCGAGAAAAAGAAATCAGCAAAAGATTACATCGTCCGATGAGCCAAAGCGCCACATTATTCTTTCAGGGAAAAGAAACATCGTGAGAGTGGATGACAAGATAGACATGTCATAAGATTATAATAAGTTTCATGAAATTTTGCCCTTCAAAGTGAAAACTGACCCAACCATCCTGTTAAATGATGAAGATTCTCCATGGCTACAGCGCAGAAGAAAACCATAGCACTAGATAGGGATCTGGGTGATGTGTAATAATATATTAAACCTTTTATATAATAAATTTATGCAACATTGTTCTGAAGATAGGGGATGAGCCTCGTTAAAACTTGCATTGGATCTCTGAAGAAACATCATATTGTGAGTCTAAAATCATGTACCTGTAGTTCAAACCAGACCCACTTCCTACCGATTCTGTAGACATTTGTCTTTTTCACTCAAGAAGTATGGAAAGGTTAGAGATCTCCGGTTGGGAGATCTTCCATGTAAGGTGTTCTAGTATTTTTGAAAAATGGGGTTGTAGCATTTTGAAACAGCATTTTGGTGGTTGCTTCACAAAACACCTCGTTTTTGGCGCTCGGAAAATGGAAAATGGTTTTTCCATGTGACGAAAAGGAAAACTTCCTCCTGCAACATTGTTCGCCATCCCAAGATGCACATGCATGCACAATATGGGTACAGTATCACAAACTATATCATGATTTTGCACATAACATTCGTCATTTGGACCGAAAGCCATGAAACCTCGAACATGATAGGTCATTTTGTGAAGGTTTTTTGAGACATAATCAATATACCAAGGTATTTTTCCTTGCAACTATGTCACATAATATGACACCACATGAAGAATTTACATTGTTCGGACCGTTTTTAATTTTCTTATGCCCGTTTCAGAATATATTTAGTCCCGATTGAAGAAATCAACCGGGACTTAAGGGGTTGCGGCAGGCTGGAGTCGGCACGAGCATGTTTAGTCCTGGTTGAAGAAACCAACCAGGACTTAAGGGGTGAGTATCGATATTATGTCGTGAGTGTCGACACTATGTTGTGATGCTTAATCTATAAAGAGGGATCCTTGTGAAGTTATCAACTACAAACAAGATGGTGTGCGAGAGAAGGGACAACACTACGGCCAGCTTGAGGGAGATGCTGGCAAAGCCCAATCCTCCGGCATCTCCAACAAGCTGGCCATAGATGCACTCCATAATATGTGAAATTAGTTAGCTCCCCGACGTATTGATCTAGTTAGAGAAGTTATAAACTGCAAGAATAGAACAACATCTTCATAGTTCGGGAAAGTTGTAGAGAGACCAACACTAGCTAGTAGGAAACGATCCATTGGTCCTGGTTTCCTAACTAGGACTACAGAATCGGGACTAAAGGCCCCCCTTTAGTCCCGGTCTAGCCACAAATCGGGAGTAACACTCAAGACATTTATTACTATTAAAAAATTGGGACTGCGGAATCGGGACTAAAGGCCCCCCTTTAGTCATACTCATGTCTAGCCCTATATTACATAGCTTCAGGGTCGTTTTACTCTTCGTCATCATCGTCGTCGTCATTGCTAGGCGCATGCGGTTGGATCCTAAGCCCAGCTAGGGCATATTCCGGGGGTACCTGCCACTCCGGCCTTGGATTCACGATGCGTGGGGAGGGGGCTCCTGGATGATGACGCCGCTATGCGTGGCTTGACGACTATGAGAAGGGCGGGAAATATCTTAAGTCCCGGTTATTAGCTACAACCGGGACTAAAGTCCCCCGAAGTATCTTGAGTCCAAGTTACTAGTTTTAATAGTTAGACTAAATATTTTAGAAAACACAAAATGGTTTTGGATTATTCAATCAAATTCAAATCCTAAACCCTAAACCCTAAAACCCTAAGCCCTAAACCCATTGTAACTAGTTAATTTAATAACACTGTATGCAATAAGGAGGCAAAACACAGTTTGTAGGAATTTTTTTTTTAAAAAAGGCCCTTTAGTATGCAAAATATAATAGTTAACGCATTTTTAAATTGAAAACGGCAAAATGATTAATAGTTTGACTAGTTAGAATAATTATTTTATAAAATAGAAAATGTATTTGGATTACTTATTCAAATTCAAGCATTTTTTATGTTCAAAGTTTAGTGAGATTCAAAAATATGCAAACTATAATAGTTAATGCATTTTTAAATTGAAAATGGCAAAATGGTTAATAGTTTGACTAGTTAAAATAATTATTTTATAAAAAAGAAAATAGATTTTGATTACTTATTCAAATTCTAGCACTTTTCATCTTGAAAGTTTTCTCAAATTCATAACTATGCAAAAACTATATAATTTAAACGTTTAAAATATATAATAGTATGCAAATTCAAATGTTTGAAAACAGTATAGCACGCGCTAGTTTTCGGCCCAGAACGCGCAATTTTGGGTCTTTTGTCCCGACCCAACACACCAGCCGAGACTAAAGGCTCCAGGACGCTGGTGCCCGAATAGCCACCTCCCTTAGTCTCGGTGCGTTGCACCAACCGGGACTAATGACCCCCCTTTTGTCCCGGCTGGTGCCATGCACCGGGACTAAAAGGAGGTATTTATACACTACCTCTTCTCTGGTCGAATCTATCGACCGGGACTTGGAGGCCATCGACGCGACCATGCCGCCAGGCTGCCCAAATTAACGCCGACCTCCACCGCCACCGCCACGCCTCGTCATCGCAAACACGCCTCACTCCGACATACCGCCACCTGCCCATGCCTCCCGTGGGCCGGCGCCACACACGCCTGTCATTGGTCAGCCATCATGGCCGCCACCCTCCCCGGTAAAAAAATTGTATAGAAATATTGTATAGAAATATTTGTATGGAAATATTGTATAGGAAATATTAAATAGAAAATATTGTATAGGAAATATTTTAGGAATATTGAATAGAAATTTTGTATAGAAATATTTTAGGAATATTGTATAGGAAATATTTTAGAAATATTATATAGAAATACTGTATAGGAAATTAAATAGGAAATATTATATAGAAATATTTATATAGAAATATTGTATAGGAAATATTAAATAGAAAATATTGTATAGGAAATATTTTAGGAATATTGTATAGAAATATTTTAGGAATATTGTATACAAATATTGTATAGGAAATATTTTAGAAATATTGTATAGGAAATATTGTATAGAAATATTTGTATAGAAATATTTGTGTTGCAATTGAAATATTGTATAGTTGCATAGTAATATTGTGTTGCAATTGAAATATTGTATAGAAATATTATATAGAAATATTATTGCATAGAAATATTTGTGTTGCAATTAAAATATTGTATAGAAATATTATTGCATAGAAATATTGTGTTGCAATTGAAATATTGTATAGAAATATTATTGCATGGAAATATTTCTATAGAAATATTTGTGTTCCAATTGAAATATTGTATAGAAATATTATTGCATAGATTGTGTTGCAATAGAAATATTGTATAGAAATATGGATCTCGCATTTTTTGCTATGTTCAAATATTGTGTGCATTTTGAAATAATATTGTGTGCATCTCGCATTTTGCAGAAACTATGAATCCACCTAGTCCAATCCATAGAGAGCTAGCACAAGAAGAAATTCTCGAGAATATGATCCACGATGCTGATCCAGCAGAATCTCCCTCGAGGTATCTGAACCCAACCGGTGAGGGAGAGGAGGTTGACCGAAGAGAGGGAGAAGCCGCCGGCTCTGATGATGGAGGATCCGACAACTCCGATGATGGAGACACCGATAGACCCTTAACAAAGACCGGCGAGGTATATATATGATGTCCGGTGATCACTAGATATATGATATCCGGGAGGAGATGTATATATTGAGTTGTATATATGTTATATTGACGAACGATTCTTCTCTTAGGCATCCACATCGAGAAAAAATTCCAAAAGAGGCCCGGCCAAAGAGTTGGATGGACGTACGAATTATACAATTACAACTCTATCAGCACTAGGCAAACCGTTGGAGCCTGTAAGGGTTAAAAATGTATTTGTACAGCAATGCGAAGTTATGGTTAGGGATCATGTAATGCCCCAGTTTTAGCTAATATTAATTAGGGCTTTGTTTGTGCATTCACGAGCATCATATTTTAAATTGCATGCAAAGAAATAATGCAAAACCCTAAACTCTAGCTATTTTTCCCTATCTCTTTAAAAGCAATTCAAAATGGTTTTGAATTTTGAAAACCTGAAATTGTTGGAGCCCAAACTGAATAAAATGGCCCCACAATATCTTTTATATTTTATAGAAGTCTCTGGTATTTTAAAAGTATTCAAAACAGATTTGATATTGAAAATACAAAAGAGAAAACACAAAACAGAAAAGGAAAAAGGGTTCTGCTAAAAAAATGGAGCCAACAGCCAATAGGTCGGCCCAGTGATACGTCTATTTTGCATCACTATTCTATGTCTTAATTCACTATTATTCATTGATATATTTTGTATTGAGAGGTGATACTTATGTTATTTCATCTATTTTTGCATGGTTGATGACTTTTGGAGCATGGACCGCTGCAGTCAGAATTCTGATGGAAAAGATGCTGTTTGGAGGTAAAATTCACGAAGATCAAAAAATCCGGGAAAATATACGGAAAATCCTACTTTTCCAGATGTCGTGGTGGTGTCACGGCAGATGCCATGGATAGGCTAAAGATGGGAACTAATACACGCTAGGGGAATCCAGGGAGGGATAGTGGAGTGATTCTCCACACAGAAGTTTGTATTGCTTTTCCTTCAAGATTACAAGTGCTCCTTGAGCTGTATTGGCGAGAGGAGGAAGAAGGAGCTCTCTTACTCTCACCCACAGTTCACGCCTAGAACCTTAACCAAAACCCTATGGAATAAAAACCCAACCCCCTTCTACTGAAACCCTCGCCCCCCTTATATAGAGGGGGCTCGGTCTCTGCCTAGGGCATACGTGGAGGCATATTCCTAAGAAGAATATGCCTCCTCTCAAAGTGGTAACCCGACCGGGGTGCTTTTCCCCCGCGGCATACATGCTTTAGCTACGTAAGCCTCTGCGGCGCCTACGTCAGTCGACATGGGCGCCGTCACCCTTGTCGGCCATGACCTGGTGGTCCTGCCCTTGATTGCTTCGCTCATGCAGTGCGTACCGGACCTTCTTTTTTACCAGAGAGATTCCTTCCTTCTCCCAGAAGCTAAGCGGGGACCCGGATCATAGTAGATCCGGCTATACCTGTTCCTGCATACAAGTTAGACGGGTACTTCCGACTTACTCCTTAAGTCGGCTGAGACAATGTTAGGCGACCCCCTCCTGGTCCGGGTTACCCTGTGATCTGGCCTGCCTGGAGTTGACCCGGCCAGCATCCGCTTTGGCCTTGCCAAACCTCGGCTAACTCGGCCTCTATACCCCGGAGTGACCCTACTCGGGGTTATCCCCCCAACATTAGTCCCCGAAGCTAGTGTGGTCTTAGCTGCCTTGGCCGCTAAGGCCACATCAGGTTCATTTATGTTCGAGCCTTGGATGTTATTTCCGAGTCAGCTCTTTATCTCGGATTATATGGATTTACGTTCCCTTCGCACGTTCCAAGTTTTCACTTGCCGGCAGGGTTACCACTTTGGCTCGGATCCCATGGTTACCATGGTTTGATCCAGGCCTCGTTTCCTTCTCGCATACGCCAACCCACGTGGAGGCTAATCATTACGTTGCCTTATTTTAAGGGCCTGCACAGTAACTACCGCAGTAATTGTCAGTTATCACTGTGCCTGGGTCACGTCAGGCCTGCCTCCTCGTTTACCGCATCTGTGCGTCACGTCACAGGATCGCTTCTGGTCGGTGGCCCTCTGTGTGGCTCCTCTACGATTGGCTGAGGCGTGTGATACATAGCCACACCATGTAGCTTATTGGCAGGGCGCGATCCCACTCACCTTCTCAGGGAGTGGTTAAGTAGCGGAGGGGCGCACCCCTTAGAATTTTTCCCTCTTCTGCGCCCCTCTGCCCGTTGCTCTTATTCTTCATCTTCCTCGCGACCGCCACCAGCAAGGCCTATGATGCCCTAGCGACGCCGCATTCTTCCTGCGTGCCTCTGCATCGCAGCCACCGCTGTGCAACTTCCTCGCCACGGTTCCTCGCCAATCCAGGCCTCAGATCCCCGCCGCCGCCAGCGCTAGCGAGAGTAGCGACCACGAGATGACGGAGGAGGAGCTCATCGTCGCCGAGCAAGAAATGGAAGAGGACGGCGCTGCGGCGGACCGTGGCGCGTGGGCCGGGTCATGGGTCTTTCAAGATGACCTTGACTGGCTCTACCGGACCAGACGCATTCCTGCCGGCGTCTGCCGCCTCCCTCCTCTGCCGAACTGGCCCCCTCACCCAATCCGGGTGAGTTCGTCGTGTTCTTGTCCCACTTTCAGCGGGGATTCGGCCTGCCGGTGAGCGATTTTTTCCGGGATTGGCTTAGCACCTACCACCTATAGCCACATCATCTTCCAGCCAATGCTATCACGTCTCTCTCTGCCTTTTCTTCTACGATCGAAGGCTATACCGGACTGTGGCCCACGAAGGAGCTGTGGATCCGGTTCTTCGGCCTTCGTTGTAACGTCATCCCCAATATCCAAGTTGAATCCGAGGACAAGTAGCTCACCCAATTTGGAGCTGCATCCATCTCACCTCGGAGGACTTCCGTTTTCCCCCGGGTCACTGGGCTTGACTCCTGCAAAGGATGGGCCCGGACCTTCTTATATGTCCGGAACTCGGGCACTGAAGGTTTGATTCGGTTGCTCCCCTACACTCCGGGTCTACCTGATCCGGAATTCTAGGAGGAGGTCTCCAAGAAGCCCACGGCTCTGGCCAACCAAGTTAACGAGAGGTTCGTGGAACTGAAGAAACTCGGATTGCGCAACGAGGATGCTATGATCACGTTCATGCACAACCGAATCTCTCCCCTCCAGAAGCGCACCCACAAGGTGTGCCACATGAGTTTTGGCCGTGACCCCAACCGGACCTCCTCCTTCGAGCTGAGCAACACGGAGATTTTTCGCCGGGTTAAGGCTCTCTTCACCACCCACAAGGATTTCTCCGCCGAATGGACGTGGGGAATTGAGCACTTCTGTCATGACAGGCTCCCTCCCGCGGTAAATTTCGAGGGGCAAACTTATTTCGGATCAAATATGTGTCGGTTTTTGTTGTATTTTTGACTCTATTCTTCATGCCTTCTCTCAGCTGTTCCTTCAGCAAACTCTTGAGGATGGTACGGATCCGACCGTTAAGTGGGCGCCGGACCGAGAAATCCCGGATGAGGAGGAGCCAGACCAGGAGATGTTTCTCCCTATGACCGACGCTACAAAACGACCCAGCGGTAAACTCTCTTCTCTTAGAGACTGGCCCGATGATGAGGATGACTCGGATGTCGACGTGATTGAACCTGTTGAGGTTGTCCCTCTTTCTTTTGCCTTTCCGGCATTAGCTAACCCTGGTGGGCTTATCCACGAGGATCCTCTACTTGCTAAGGGCGAGCCGGTTCCGGTGGCGTCGAAGAAGAAGCGCGGAGCCGCACCAAGTTCTTCCTCTGAACCTTCTCAGCCCACAAAAAGGCGAAAGAAGGCCGGAGACAAGATTGCCTCCAAGTCGGCAGGCAAAGCCCCGGCACGTAGGGCCCGGAAACCTAAGGAGGCCGAAACCTCGGATGCGTAAGTCATTTTTCGTTGCGTAAGTCACTTCTCCTTGCAACGTGGTAATTTCTCTTCTGACATTATTCTCTTCCTCAGGACTCCGGTGGAGGTCCCTCAGAGCGGATCAAGCATCTCTTCACCACTTCGATCCGGCCCTTCTCCTCCTCGTGACGACGAGTCACTTCCACTGAGCCCTATTCCGGAGGGTTCTGTGGCTGCTCCGGGTTCCGCACTACCTCGTCGAGAGGAACGCGACCTCAGAGCGGGAGGGGTTGGTCCAGCCGAGGCGACGGCGTCCACCACTTCGGCATCGCCGCAACCAGCAGCCACCGAGTCTATCTAAACACCAGCACCAAAGAGCAGTTCCCAAAGACCGATCGAGCCAGCACCAAAGACCTGTTCCGGCACCAAGAAAACCAACAACAGCTCCAAGTCCAGCTACAAGAGCTCTAGTGCCAAGTTCTTCCGCCTCGTCCGAGTCATCTCAACCTCGGCGAGGAACTACTCCAGCAGCTTCTAAGGGGAAATCAACTGCAGTTACTTCTTCCCAGCAAGCTAAGGGCAAAACGGCTCCGGATGCCACCAAGTCTGCATTTGTCGAGGCTAGGCAGCGAACCCTAGCATCGATGCTTCCCAAGAAAGCTTCAGCAACGAAGGATGTTCCTGCCGAGCCAACTGATGCGCAACAGATGGTTCTGCATACCAGCCCAGCTCTTGCCTTGGTTGAGAGGAAAGAAGCGCACGCGAAGGGCTTGGTGGCACCCCATATGCCCACCGGTGAGCGGTACCCTTCGAGTCTTATTGAGTTCGTCATGAACTGGAATAAGGCGGAGTTCATCCACAACGACGATCTCCCGAAAAAGTTCGGCCCCGCAGAATTTTCCGCCCAAATGAATACCGCTGCTAAGGCAATTAACCTCGCAGGGCGAATGATGGAGGTATGTCGTTTCTCCTTTACATGCTGTAAATAATAACCATTAGTCCCCGAGCCTCCGGTGGAGTAGCTTGTTACTCGGCCGGATGCTCATTAGAAAACTAACGTAGCTCCATGTGAACTTCGAATATGCACACACCTAGAGCCGAGTTAAGTTCCACTTGGCCCGGATCTTGTACACTTCAAATATGCACACACCTAGAGCCGGGTTAAGTTCCACTTGGCCCGGATCTTGTACACTTCAAATATGCACACACCTAGAGCCGGGTTAAGTTCCACTTGGCCCAGACCTTGTACACTTCGAATATGCACACACCTAGAGCCAGGTTAAGTTCCACTTGGCCCGAATCTTGTACACTTCAAATATGCACACACCTAGAGCCGAGTTAAGTTCCACTTGGCCCGGATCTTGTACACTTCAAATATGCACACACCTAGAGCCGGGTTAAGTTCCACTTGGCCCGGATCTTGTACACTTCGAATATGCACCAAGCTAATTTTACGCTTCTGTACTTTTTTCAGGTAACTACCAATCGCCGGAGTGCTGAATTCCAACGTCTGCTGGATACCCACAAGATGCTACGCGCAAAGCACGTTGCACTTATTGCAGAACATGAAAAGAGGGGTAAGTTTCTCCCTTGGCACTTCTCCGTTTTTCTTCACCTTCTTTTGCTGAACTAATCTCCTCATTCGGTTTCTGCAGCTGGGGTGGAGGCTGAGAACAAGATCATGCGGAAGAACTTGGAGGAAATCAGGGGTATGTCCTCTTTTGTCCGACCTCGTAGTGTTTTCCATTTCCTCTTCTCCTTGGCTCGGCAAACATTCACTCCTCGGCTCTGCCGGGTCAACATACTATTTCAGCATAGCTTGAGGATAGTGTGCCCGTGCCTGATATGATGCTGCATTTTCTCGAACAAGCAGGGCAGCATCAAGCCGAGCTGAAGAAGAAAGATGACGAGCTTGCTCTCCTCCGGACTAAGGACAACGAGATTGCCAGGCTCAAGGCTGAGATGGAGAAGATGAAGTCCCAGCACCAAACCGAACTCCAAAAGGTTGGCCAGAACTTCACAGAAGAGCGTGAGCGCCTTACTCTCCAGATCTCCAAGGACCAGGATCTACTCAAAGAATCCGACATCCAGGTTGGGTTGGCAAACGCTGAGCTTGAGCAACTTCGCAAGAGACGCGACGACTGCATCAAGGTTGACCCGGATTCACAGCCATATTTCACGTAAATTCCTTTCCCTTATCCGACATAATTATCCGGGTTACTTCATATGTCTTTGCTTCAGCATCTTCCTTTGCCTTGTTTCCAGGCCACTTTCCAGAGGGTACTCCTATTGCGAGCGCTGCTGTTGCCAATTTCCGCCGAGAGAGGGGTACTCCCGTCGCTCTTGACGGTGAGAGCATTCCCTTAGACATGGAGGACCTATTGGTTAGCCTGTCATCTCGCGTGGAAATCATCAAGAACTACGGCAAAGATCTCCTCGACATTTCCGTCCGGATTTTCAACATGTTCTGGCCCAGTGAGAGTGCTCCGAAGAGGATCACACTTCTTGCTGAAAAGCTATCGGATATCGAGACCCAGCTTGACCTCTGGAGGGAGTCCGCATTGGCGTACGTGCCTTGATACTATCCTTCACCATATTCTCACATGGTACGAAGATCGACAGCCTCCTTCTTACACGCCAAGACCGGATCCAGATGGACCGATGATCCGGAGTGGGTAGTTTCGTGCCGTTTGCGCCTACAGCCTCGTCGAATATTCTCCTATCCATGACTGGGTTGAAGGACCGAGCTTCCTGGAATCCGTTGGGGACGAGCACGTTGAGAACGTTGAAGATGGGTTGGATGAGGATGGAGAAGGTGATGCCTCAGATATTGAAGACAGCGACGACGATGCCGAACTTCCTCCTCCTGCTGCTCCTTAGGTCAAAAAACTTGAAAATTTATCAGATCCCCGGTATGCCGGGTGCAACTGTATGCTGTATATGTGATATTTTGCTACTACGTTTCTATGCCGGATTAACTTGGGCGTAGTCCCCGAGTTTCATTTTCTTGTTCGTCCAATCCTCTGGCTCGGTCCGTGTCTACCTTGATTTGGTTTTACGACTTATGAATCCGAGCTTCAAAAATTGTATTAACAATACTTAGAAACTTTTAGGTTTAGCTCAAAATAATTCAGCATAATAACTTGCAAATAAATACAGGGTTAGTCCAAAAAACAAACGTTAGCTCGAATAAATTCGTTTCCTTAGTCGTTTTTCATGTGCTACGCAATTCCAAACTTGTTCTCTTGCTTGCCATGAAGCCAATTCTTGTTGGACAGCAGCAAGTCGAAGAGTTGGGTTTTTGGTGGTCACACATTACTAATTCGGGTTAAGTAGAACAACTTATTCCAGCTAACGTACAAGAGACAACAACAATAATTATTAAGGCAGTCCCCGAGTTACTGCTCGAGGCGCTGCTATTTCATTGATAAGCTCATTGCCGACATACGTACCGACATATGAGACGACTCGGATACATACACTTCTTATCTAAGTGTAGAAGGGACAAAGTAGTGCTACATTCCACGGTCGCTTAGATTCCTCTCCGGACATGTCCGCCTTGTTCTTTTCCTGTGGCTTTGCATCTATAAGATAGTAAGAATCATTGTGCAATGCTTTGCTCACAATGAATGGCCCTTCCCATGGGGGGATAATTTATGCATGCCAGTAGTACGTTGTACCAACCAGAGCACCAGATCGCCTTCCCGAAAGACTCGGGGGCACACTTTCCGGCTATGATAGCGTCAGAGATTTTGCTGATATATGGTGGATCTGGACAATGCCAGTTCTCTCGCTTCTTCCAGCAGATCAACATCATTTTGCCAGGCTTCTTGCACTTCGGCTTCTGTGTATTGGGTGACCCTAGGCGAATCATGCTCTATGTCGGCTGGTAATATAGCTTCTGCCCCATATACCAGAAAAAACGGCGTATAGCCTGTTGATCGATTCGGAGTTGTTCTTAAACTCCATAGTACCTCTGGTAGTTCTTCTATCCAGCACCCCGCTGATCCTTGCAGCGGCTCAATGAGACTGGGTTTTATCCCAGATAATACTAATCCGTTGGATCTTTCCACTTGTCCGTTCGATGCGGGGTGGGCTACCGAGGCTACGTCCAGCCGGATCTTCTTATCTCGGCAGAATCGCGCAAACGCTCCATCAGCAAAATTTGTGCTATTATCAGTTATGATACTATGAGGATAGCCGTATCTCAAGATAATGTCTTTGAGAAATTTTACGGTCGTAGCTCCATCACATTTTCTTATAGGCTTCACTTCAATCCATTTTGTAAACTTATCCACCATGACCAAAATGTGTGTCATGTTTCCCTTCGCCGGTTTGAACGGGCCAACCATATCCAAGCACCATACAGCAAATGGCCACGTAATTGGTATGGTCTTGAGTTCCGACATTGGCATATGTGTCTTAGTGGCATACCTTTGACAACCATTGCATTTTCTCACCAGATCTTCCGCTTGTTCTAAGGCACTTGGCCAGTAGAACCCATGCCGGAATGCTTTTGCCACTAAGGCTCGGGATGAGGCATGATGCCCGCATTCTCCTTGGTGTATATCTCGGAGGATGTCAAGTCCTTCTTCCGGGTCAACGCATCGCTGGAGGACGTTGGTTACACTCTGTTTGTACAGCTCGGAATTGATAATCGTGTATGCTTTTGCTCTCCTCTGAGTTTGCCTAGCTAACACCTCCTCAGCGGGTAACGTTCTATCTTTCAGGAATTGGAATATAGGCAGTGCCCAAGCTGGTATCGCTTGTGGAGGGAATACGTCCTCATCAATTTCCATCTGATCTACCGGCATAACTTCAGCCGGATCACGCTGGGTAGTCCCCGGGTCAAGCGAGGTAGTCCCTGGGTTTTCTGAGGCAGTCCCCGGGTTGGCTGATGCAGTCCCCGGGTCTCGCGTACTACCTCCCGTGTCAATGTCCATGGGCTCAGCTCCGGATTCCGTATCTTCCGGGACATAGATCGAGTCGGTTCCTGGGGACGGCCTGATAGATGGTTTTCTGAGGTGTTCCAATGCTACACCCGGTGGAATTGCCTGTCGGGTCGATCCGAGCTTCGACAGCATGTCGGCAGCCTCGTTTTCCACTCGGGGTACATGGTGAAATTCACACCCCTCAAAGTAACCAGATATCTTCTGCACGTGAAATTTGTATAGTGCCATGTTTGGATCCGTATGCCCCACACGGACACTTGCTGCACCACCAAATCCGAGTCGCCAAAGCATATTATCCGACGTATGCCAATCTCTTTTGCCACTTTGAGCCCATGCACAAGAGCCTCGTACTCAGCGACATTGTTTGATGCCGCGAAATGGATCTGCAATACGTATTTTAGCTGGTCCTTCTTTGGCGAGGTAAGCACAACCTAGGCGCCTAATCCGGTTTTGGTTTTCGACCCGTCAAAGTGAATCCTCTAGTAGTTCGGATCTGGTGGCAGTGTTTCGTATTGTACCTCGGGCCAATCTATAAAAAAGTCTGCCACAGCCTGAGATTTGATCGCTTCTCTTCTCTCATATTGGGGCGCATAAGGGGCTAGCTCAATCGCCCATTTTGCAATTCTGCCACTCGCATCCTTGTTACCCATTATCTCGGATATGGGACCTTCATATATCACTTTGATGGGGTGCTCCTCAAAGTAATGCTTTAACTTCTTTGCCGCCATATAGACACCATATGCCACCTTTTGAAAGTGCGGGTAGTTCTGTTTTGAGGCAGACAATACCTCGCTCAAGTAATATACTGGCCTCTGCACCGACTTACCCTCTTCATTGCGCTCCACTACAATCACTGCACTTACAACTCGGTTGGTTGCGGCTATGTAGAGCAACATTGGCTCCTTTGATAGTGGAGAGGCTAATAGTGGTGCAGTGGCCAACACCTTTTTTAAGTGGGCAAAGGCTTCATCGGCCTGTGGTGTCCAAACGAACTTATCCGACTTTTTCATGAGTTGGTAGAGAGGCAATGCCTTTTCTCCCAGCCGACATACAAACCGACTCAACGATGCTAGGCACCCAGTGAACTTCTGGACATCGTTAAGACACTTCGGCAGCTCCATTCGCTCAATGGCCCGAATCTTAGTTGGATTAACCTCGATACCTCGGCTGGAGATGAGAAATCTGAGTAATTTTCTAGCCAGGAAACCGAAGGTACATTTTTCCGGGTTGAGCTTCATCCGGAACCTTCTCAAGTTCACGAATGTCTGCCTGATGTCGTCAAGGAGCATTTTTATTTCCTTGGTCTTGATAACCACGTCATCCACGTATACTTGTACGTTTTGACCTATTTGGTCGTGCAAACATTTTTGCATACATCTTTGGTACGTTGCACCTGCATTACGTAAACCGAACGACATAGTGCGATAGCAATTAGCCCCGTAGGGGGTGATAAACGCGGTCTTTATTTGATCATCCGGATTCAGAGGTATCTGGTGGAAACCAGAATATGCATCAATGAATGACAACAGTTCACGTCCCGCGGTTGAGTCTATGACCTGATCTATCCTCGACAGTGGAAATGGATCTTTTGGACACGCCTTATTCAGGTTCGTGTAATCGATGCACATATGCCAAACCACAGCCACGTTCAGATCGTCCTTCTTCTTTTCTACCAGCACTGGATTAGAGAGCCAATCCGGATACAACACCTCCATGATAAATCCTGCTGCTAGTAACCGAGCTATCTCGTCTCCAATGACTTTTCTCCTATCCTCGGCGAAGCGGCGGAGAGGTTGCTTCACCGGCCTTGCTCCGGGTCTTACGTTCAAAGAGTGCTCGACCAACTCCCTCGGAACACCTTGCAAATCCTGTGTGGACCAAGCAAAAATGTCCCGATTCTCACGGAGGAAGTTGACGAGCTCGCTTTCCTATTTGTCAGTTAACCCGGCACCAATTGTTACGGTGCGCTCCAGGAACATGTCATCAATCGAACCTTCTTGGTGTCCTTTGGCTTGAAATCAAACGCCATGCGGGTTACTCAACGCCGCATATATCGCGCTATGCGGACTGAGCTAAAGCCGCCACCTCTTGGATTTTCTTTTCTTGCGCAATCACGAGTGACTCGGCTAGGTTAGACCCGGCTGAGGCACACTCAATGGAACGTCGGAAATCTCCAGCAATGGTAATCACTCCATTTGGCCCGGGCAACTTCATCTTCAGATAACTGATGTGGCAGCTTGCCATGAACTTGTTTAATGCTGGTCTTCTGAGTAACACGTGATATGCACTTTCCAAGTTCACCACCTCAAACTCCAGATTCTCAGTTCGGCAGTTATCCCTTGTGCCGAATAGCACGTCGACCTGGACTTTGCCTATGGGCTCACAAGAAATGCCTAGTACAATGCCATGGAAAGTTGTTCTCGTAGCCTGGAGCATGTTCTCCGAGATGCCCAACTTGCATCGATCCGTGATACATGATGTTAATGCTACTGCCATTGTCAATCAGTACCTTGGAGAACCTCACATTGATGTTCGGCCCAATGAATGTCAGATCTAGCACTAGCGCATACGAACCTGGACTCGGCATAAGTTTAGGATGATCTTTGATGTTCCAGGTGATTTCCTGGTCTAACCAAGGCATGTACCTCATCACTGCTGGCATTACCGCATTGACCTCCATATGTCGGCGCTGCAAGCTTTTCCTATCTGTTTCCTCAGTTGTGAACACACAATAGCTCTGGTGATGTTCTTTGTACTCATTCCTTCCCTCGTTTCCAGGGTACCTCTGATCCGGTTGGTGCTGATTTTCCACCTGATGCACTGCATCCCTTCTCTCATTGTTGTCATACCTCGGCGGAGGGGGAGGCAACATTAGCTGTTGCATGTTCGCCCCGGAGAGCAATTGCTGCCGAGGTAACTCCTGCCGAGGTTGATCATTCCGGGGTGCCTGAGCATTCCCCGGACCACCTTGTTCTATCTTACGCATCCACTCACACTGCCTCGTTGTGTGACCCGCCGGGCTATTCGGATTTGGCGTGTGAAACTTACACGGCTGGTCCAACATCAACTCATAGGTATACCTCGGACGGTCTTTCTTTTCTTGCCACTGTTTCTTTTGCTCCGGAGTCCATGTTTTCTTGCCATCGTTTCTTGGAGTCCATTTCCCTCCCATTCTCTGGCGTTGGTTGCTCCCTGCTTTGGGTTGATCTTGATTCACAGCTGCAACTTGTTGCGAATCGTAGCGATGATCTGGTCTATCATATCTTCTTTTTTCTCTGTAATCATTCCTCCGAGATGACCCGGCTCCATCCCTCTGATAGTATTCCTCGTTCGACTCGTTTGACACAATCCTAGGTTGAGTCGGATCACCCAAAGCATACGAATCTGCAATCCGGATCATCTCTGCCAATGTAATTGGCATTTTCCTTTGTAACTTCATCCACAACTCGCTGCCATATTTGCACCCTTGTGCAAACCATGCTATGGCCTGTGACTCTATGACACCCTCACACGAGTTTCTCACGGTACACCACCGGGTCAAGAATTCACGGTCCGTCTCATTAGGTCTTTGCTTGCACATTGCTAGGGTCTGCGGCCTATTCGGCCTCTCATATGTACTTGAGAAGTTGCTGATAAACATTTCTTCAAAATCTATCCAGCAGTTGATGCTTCCGGGTGGTAAATTATTCAGCCATACTCTGGCCGGACCTTCCAACATCTGGGGTACGTATCGTACAGCCCATCTCAAGTTGCCAGTGGCAATTTTCACAGCCGTAGCATAGTTCATCAGCCAATCCTCCGGCTTGGTACTGCCGTCATACGTCTTCGTGCCTCTGGGCAGCTGGAAGTTGGGTACCGGTGGCTCTTTCATGATCCGGGGTCCAAAGCACGCTGGACCCGGGGGACCTTGACATTCGATCTGTTCTGACCTATACAGGCGATCCAGCTTCAACCTGGCGTCATCCGGCATTAAATCCCTGCTTCCCAATCTTGACCCTATCACATGATAGTCCGGTCTCGGGTACCCCACGTTCACCATCTCCGAATCACCGTCAGTGTATCGGTTTTGCACTTGGGGCGCACCTTTCTGTTGCATACCTCGGCCGGCGCTTTGCTCTTGCCTTGGTATATTCCGCTGCTGCGGTTGTCCTGCTCCTGCGGAGTTTCGCTGTCCGGCATTGCCATTGGCAGCATTCCCTTGACCGGCATTGCCTTGCTCGTGGTTACCTCGGCCCGCTTCACCTCGGCTCACACTCTGTTGATCATCATTTTTCCGCGTTTCTTTTTCTTTTCCCGCACATGTCGGGTCGTACGGGACGATCTGTTTGTTCCGTCTGGCCGAGGTTACTACCTCTTCTCTCCTTGGACCACCATGAGGTGACGATGCGGCTCCAGCGGATTTCTCCGGGTTACCCATCGCCGAATGGACGATTTTGGAAGCTCCAGCTCTCTCTGGGTTAGCTCTGAGTAGTTATTCGTTCTGTCTGTTCGCAATCCGAACTAACTCCTTAACCCTATCTTGCTGTCTTTGATGGGCCTCACCCGTCAGACCCTCTAAGTCGGACGCAGCCGCATCCGCTGCTCTGAGGTTCTTCGCCGGGTACTATACCTCGGCAACCCCATAGACAAATAGTTTTCCGACCCCTCGGCTCCATCATCACCTTCTCTGTTCATCTCGCTCATGAGATTTCTCCCTTTTACTTTTACCGTATCAACTTTGTTTGCCTTTGCATACTCACGCAGTGTCATGTTCAGCGACTGCTGAGCCGCGTCTATTTTCTTTGCGCCCTCTAGTATCTTTTGCCTAGTTTCCTCTAGCTCGGCCTGTGCCTGAGCTGGATCTACCACTGCTGCTACCGAGTTAGCCAAGCTATCCATAGCTTCTCTCAGTACGTTCTCAGGCCTCTCTAGTGGAGGCCCTCTACCTTTCCTCGGTGCCTTAGGTGTTACCTCCGGGTCCGGTGCTGGATCCTTGCTCGCGCCTGCCCCGACGCAGTCATCATCACTTCAGCACGGTTCGTGGAGCGAGTGATACGCGCCCCGTGAACCACGCTAAGGGGTGGTTCCCCTGCCTCGATGACGCGCTGCGGGTGAACGCATGATACGTCCACCGCAACGTAGACCTTGTGTGCTCCCAGCTTGACAAAGAGGCCGTTGCGCGGGACTGGGCGCGTGCCGAAGCAGCCAGCGTTGTCGCTGACGAAATCTAGCGCTCCAAAGCGCTGAACGAGCCCGGAGATGATGCATTCGCCGGTGCTGATGAGGTTTCCCGTCCGGATATTCACCCCTGCTAGCGCCGCTAGACCCACGGTGGGCGCCAACTGTCGTGGTGGTGTCACGGCAGATGCCATGGATAGGCTGAAGGTGGGGACTAATACACGCTAGGGGAATCCAGGGAGGGATAGTGGAGTGATTCTCCACATAGAAGTTTGTATTGCTTTTCCTTCAAGATTACAAGTGCTCCTTGAGCTGTATTGGCGAGAGGAGGAAGAAGGAGCTCTCTTACTCTCACCCACAGTTCACGCCTAGAATCTTAACCAAAACCCTATGGAATAAAAACCCAACCCCCTTCTACTGAAACCCTCGCCCCCCTTATATAGAGGGGGCTCGGTCTGTGCCTAGGGCATACGTGGAGGCATATTCCTAAGAATATGCCTCCTCTCAAAGTGGTAACCCGAACGGGGTGCTTTTTCCCCGTGTCATACATGCTTTAGCTACGTAAGCCTCTGTGGCGCCTGCGTCAGCCGACATGGGCGTCGTCACCCTTGTCGGCCATGACCCGGTGGTCCTGCCCTTGCTTGCTTCGCTCATGCGGGCGTGCAGGACCTTCTTTTGACCAGAGATTCCTTCCTTCTCCCAGAAGCTAAGCGGGGACCCGGATCATAGTAGATCCGGCTATACCTGTTCCTGCATACAAGTTAGACGGGAACTTCCGACTTACTCCTTAAGTCGGCTGAGACAATGTTAGGTGACCCCCTCCTGGTCCGGGTTACCCCGTGATCCGGCCTGCCTGGAGTTGACCCGGCCAGCATCCGCTTTGGCCTTGCCGAACCTCGGCTAACTCGGCCTCTATACCCTGGAGTGACCCTACCCGGGGTTATCCCCCCAACACCAGAAGACTCGGGATGCCAGAAGATGGAGTGGAGGTGGGACACAGGGGGGCCACACCACCCCATGGCGCGGGCAGGCCTAGGCCGCGCCAGGGAGTGGTGTGGCCGCCCTGGCCCACTCTAGCCTCTCCCCTCTGGCGTATATCATCCCCACAAAACCCTAAGACTCGGGGGGCGACCACAAAAAGATTCTACAGCCTCTGCAGGGTGGAAAACACCAAGAGAGAAAGATCTCTCCGGCAGACAGATTTCTGCCGGGGGAATTCCTTCCCGGAGAGGGGAGATCATCGCCATCAACACCATCATCAAGCTGGACTTCATCAGGATCATCATCATCATGACCATCAGCACCCTCATCACCATCTCCATATTGCTGTAACAATTGAGTTAGATCTTGCATTAGTTCATAGGGGAAACTTTCCCGGTGTTGATTACTCTTTGTAGTTGATGCTATTGAGTGAACCATTGAATTATTGTTTATGTTCAGATTGTTATACATCATTATTCCATCTCTGATCATGATCCATATGATGTCTTGTGAGTAGTTCATTTTGTTCTTGAGGACATGGGAGAAGTCTTGTTGTTAGTAGTGGAGTTGTGTTGAGAAAGATTCAATAGATTGTTATTTAAGTTGTGGTGTACTTCTTCTAGTGGTGTCATGTGAACGTCGACTACATGACACTTCACCTATATGGGGCTAGGGGAATGCATTGTGTATTTGGCTACTAATCGTAGGGGTTGTCGGAGTGACAGAAACCTGAACCCCGTTAGGAAACCATTGCACAAGGGACGTAAGGGTCTTAGAGTTTAAAGCTGTGGTTAGGTTTCTACCTTAAATACTTTCTTGTACTTACGGATGTTTGCAAGGGGTTTAATCACAAGTATGTATTAGTCTTGGATGGGGCGGTACATTAGCATAGGTTCACCCACACAACACTTAGCAAGCTAGAGAAGATTAATCGACTATATGAAGCTTAAAGCACTTGATGCTTCCCATGTGTCCTCGAGAACGTTTGGTCATCTATAGAAATACAACCGGCTTGTCCTTTGCTGCATAAAGGATTGGGCCACTTGCTGCATTCATTCTTACTGTCTTTTATTTACTCGTACTTTGTTTACTTGCTTTATCGAAAACCCCTAAAATCCGTTTGCTAAGTATTTGCAGAGAATTCCTGATCCATACCACTAGCCAACACCTTCTGCTCCTTGTTGGGTTCGACACTCTTACTTATCAAAAATACTGCGATACACCCCTATACTTGTGGGTCATCAAGACTATTTTCCGCGCTGCTGCGGGAGTGAAGCGCTATTGGAGAGTGGAACTGGTAAAGGAAACTTCTACTGTGAGTATTGTTTAATTCTGCTAGTTGCTTTATTTTCGTTATGGATAATTCGCTGAGTTTCTTATTTGGTAATGCTACTACCACTTCTAAGGTAGTAGATAAGCCACCACCTGCTGAGAAAGATGTTTTCAAAATACCTACAAGAATTATTGATCGTGTTATGGATAACTACTATGTTGGGGATGGAACTGTCCATCCCGGTGATCATTTACTCTTTATACACGAATTATGCGGGTTGTTCAAGTGTGCAGGTATCACTACAGATCAAGTTAAGAAGAAGTTATTCTCATTATCACTGAAAGGAAGAGCTGAGGAATGGTATAAGCTGCTGAAGAATGGTCAAACTCTGGAATGGGAGGAAATAGTGCCTCTCTTTTATTCAAAGTTTTATCCTCCTAGTGAGATTCATAAAGATCGGAATTAAATATACAACTTTTGGCCTCTTGATGGAGAGAGTACAGCTCAAGCTTGGGGGAGATTGAAGTTACTAATGCTCAAATGTCCCATTCATGAGCTCCCCAACAATATTATTATCAATAACTTTTATGCAAGGCTCCCTCTACATGATAAGGATTTACTGGATGCTTCTTGTGCTAGATCATTCACTCGCATGGAAGGAGAAGCTAAATGGAACCTTCTAGATCGTATTCAAGACAATGCTGAAGCTTGGGAGAATGATAAAGGTAGAAAGTCAGGTATAGATTATGATTATGAATGCATTGAATCTTTTATGGGAACTGATGACTTTCAAAATATTAAAAATGCTTATGGTCTAGACTCTCAAGCTATTGCTTCTTATTTTAAGGCTTTTGCTTCCTACATTGAAGTGCCTAAAAAGAAGTGGAATAAGTATCATGAACCTTATAAAGATGTTGATAAGAGTGTTCCTGCAAGAAATACTGAAGTTTATACTGCTAATCATGTGTTACCTGAACCTTACATTGAGAAAATGCCTTTCCCAGTTAAGGTAAAGGAACATTCTATGATGGCTAGTATGGTAGATGAAAGTATGAATAAAGCTGTTGAACCTGATAAACAAATGGTTGATGAAACTATTGTAGCAAATGTGAAAGACTTTGTCACTAAGTATGAAAAAGAGGGACACACTATCCTTTGTAAGGATACCTCTAATATTATTTCACATAGTAGTGTTATGAGAGCTAATATTCCCGTGTTTTCTGTTAGAATAAGTGATCATTACTATGATGGTCCTTGTGATAGCTATATTGTTAAGGTTATGCATGATACTAAAAGTTATTATGAGAGAGGGAAAAGTGTTCTTATGCATCTCAATAATATCAAGTTTCCCCGTTTTATGCTGAAAGTTTTTATGTTGCACTTCTTTTGCCTTCTTATGCAAGTTTCCTATGGTTTCAACAACTTGTTTGTTTACAAAATCCCCTTGCATAGGAAGTGGGTTAGACTTAAATGTGTGTGTTTTTGCTTCTTAATGCTCTCTTTCAATTCAAATCATATCCCTATGAGAGCTTCTTCAAAATTATCATGCCCATCTTAATGGCTATAAAGAAAGAGCTTTATGGGAGACAACCCAATTTGTTTTTCCTTTCAGTTTGTTTTTGTTTCTTTGAGTCTTGGAAGTTATTATTTCGGTAATAACCGCTCCTTATCCGTTTTGTTTGGTTTTTGTGTCAAGATCAACCTCTAATGAGAGAGAAGTAAGATTTGGGGGAGTTGCTTTCCCGAAACAGATTTTTGTGCTTCACCGTAAAAATTCGTGAGAGATCTCTGTATGTCGGATTGAGCTGTAATTTTTTGTGCTTCTGCCCCAGGTTGTTATTTAACTTTTGTTAGTTTTGCACTTTTTGATTTGAGCAACAGAAGATTTTCGAAAAATACCTGCTGGTCTGTTTTGACAGATTTAGCCAATCTTGCATTTTCTTCTTTATTCGATCTCCTTTTTGAATTCTTTTTGGGTTTTCGGAAGGAGTTGCTACAGTAGATTATGTTTTGATGGTTTTCAGTTGAAGTTAGACTCAAAAGGTTTTCTCACTTCACTTATACTAATGTTGCTAATGAGAACTGCGTGAAGTTTTGTGTGAAAGAAATTTCCAGGAAGTGGAGACAATGGTGTAATAAGGAAGAGAAAGGTTTTATGACTCAAGTAATAAGTACATGAAGATGAAGATATCGATGATATTCAAGAGATGACCCCGGAAGAATCTACTAGATACCAAATTCAGAGACCCGCAAAGTCCGTGTTTAAATAGGTAACAGTTCTGGTAAGAAAAGTTCCGCAAAAGTACAATCCAACTATATTTTTGTAGTTTTCAGTCAATAAGGAAAGTTACGAAGCAAAAAAGGGACGGAAACGGAGCCGGGGTGGCCCACACCACCCCATGGCGCGGGCCCACCCCTAGCCGCGCCACCAGGTGGTGAGGCCACCCAGGACTCCGTCTCCGACCCGTTTTCTCCCAGTACCTTCCTTTTGATATGAAACTTCGTAATATATAACCCCCCGGATCTCCCGAGGTTCGTATATCGTGTTTTTGCCGTGTTTTTGTTTCGATCTGTTTCTGCCAGGTAAAAATCCCAGATTTGGAGCCACAATGTCTTCTTCTGGATCATCCAAGGGAGATTCCTTAGAAGATATGATCAACCCACACATGAGAGAATTGAAGATTCATCCCAAGGAGTTGTTGCTCGAAGGTGGAGAGGTCCGGATTAAAGAGGTTCAAGGCCCTAAAGGTGAAGGAAGTCTGGAGGACAGGATGGAAGAACTGGAGCATGAAGTCTTTAGGTACAGGAAGATGGCGGAGCGCGAAGTGGATATCATCCATAATATTTGTTCCGAACTCATCACCGAGCACCAGAAGGAGACTGCCGAACTCAAAGGCGAAGTCCTCTCACTCCGCCAAACAACCAACAAACTGCAAGCACAGTTCTTTGACGTTCAAATTCAAAACTGTGAATATGAGGCTAGATTTAAACGCATAAGTGATGCTGCAAGTTTCAGGATGTTGGAAACCACAATGTCCTTTGTTGATGGGAAGCCTTTACCCTGGAAGACGGATGAAGATGAGAGGATACCACCACCAAAGGAGTGATTCGTCATTAGGTTTGGCATCCCCTTGGTTTGTTCCAAGCTTGGGGGAGTGCCGCGGTATCATATCACTATCTTCTATCTTTTTACCTTTGTAGTAGAGTCATATCATGAATAGAGGAGTTATTATGTAGTATGGTTTGCATTATGGAAGTGTCCCCTCTCTCGTTAGATATGTATCCCTTGGTGTGAGTTGCCGTTATGGAATATTAATGAGAAGTTCTATCATTCACTCTTTTGCATAGCTTATGTTAGTTTTCAATTCGTGGTTATATGATTGATCTTGTTGTTAGTATTGGTAGCACCTTGGGATCATTGAGTTAATTTAGTTGGTTTTGGCAAACCTGGCTCGGTCAGTAGCAACACCTTTTTGAGAGCTGAAAAGAAAAAGATAGAAGTACTCGAGAGAAAAATAATTTCATCATCTTTCTTTCTTGATTTGCTCATAAGTCTAGTATTCTCTAGTTAAGATCTTTTGTGCTTCCAAGGAAGATTGCATGTTTGTCTTTATCACTTGTGTGTTTGTTTGTTTCCTTCAACTCTTGTACTTGCTACCCAGCCTTGCTAGCCAAAAACATGTACTGAGAGGGTATTCTTCTCGTGCATCCACCTCCTTTAAACCAAAACCTTTGCCATTTGTGTCCACCATACCTACCTAGTAGCATTATTGCTATTCCAAGTAAATTCCTCTTTTGTCTACCTCCAAAATTAAACTTGTTATGTGAAAATTAGTGATTAAATCTCTCACGAACTTGATGGCACACTTTACTTTCTTGCATTTAATAAACTTGAACCATTGTGCTCACCTATGTTGCGTATATGCTTGCGCTTTGTAAGTTGTGAATTAGCAGAACCATGCTGTCATGGGGAACGCTTTCAACATTGCACTGGTACTTTGTACCAAGTTGATATCATGTTCTTTTGTCTATGGATGTCGTCGGTGTGAAATGAAAGGGGAGCTTGTAAGTCCATGGAGTTATGCATGTGTGTTAGAGAAACACTGGCATTGGTCTAATCCATGCTGACATGGGGGAAACCTGCAGCGTAACCATAACGAGTATCTATGAAGCATTCTTCTTATAAAAAAAGAGATAGAGATTGAGAAAAGAGAAAAGAGAAAAAAAGAGATATTATGAAAGGAGGAAAGAGAGAAAAAAACACCATATTCCCATGGTAAATAAGAAGATTGCTGAGATACTTGTTGTCTGCTTGCCTTGTCATTTTCATATGGGGATTCTTCCGTATCATCGGGCAAGGGGTACCCCATTGGCGGTTCTCTATGATACACATATGCTTACGATGACAAGAACTTACCGGTGACTAAACTTGAGTAGCATGAGGAGCGGCCCTCGTATTCAAGGGACATGATATTCTCAACTTACAACTTGTCAATGCATATCCTCATATTTTATCACTTTAACCTTAATCACCTAAAGATGCCTATGATAGGAGCAATGAGAGCTGAAAGCTAGTAAGTATCATAATTTTTGGGAGCTCTTTATGAGACTTGCAATCCCTGCTTCCCTCTTTGAAGGGCCCTTTCTTTTACTTTGTAGTTGAGTTAGTAAACCTATTCCCTTCTATCTCAGCAAGTATTTTGAGTTGATGTGTTTGATTCATTCATATGATGATGTATGCAATCATGTCTTATGTTCCTTGTTTTGCACATTGCTCTTATCTTGATGTTTACTACTTTGAAAGCTATCATTGAAAAAGCCAGCTATTTGTGAACTCCAGCAAATTATCAACTATTCTTTGACCAAGAGCTAAGTTTGCCATTACCAATTATGATTCACTTTATGTATCTTTATTGTGTTTCCTTTACTCATTGCAAGTTTAGTTATATAATAGGGAGTTGTCTTCTATTATGATCTATGTATTTGATAAATGTGATGCTTCTTGTCCGTATTCTTTTATCGACTCTTCACTCCATAAACCTGAGGTCATGTTTATTGAGCTCAGTTTCGCTTGTGGACAAGCGAAGTCTAAGCTTGGGGGAGTTGATACGTTCATTTTGCATCACTATTATATGTCTTAATTCACTATTATTCATTGATATATTTCGTATTGAGAGGTGATACTTATGTTATTTCATCTATTTTTGCATGGTTGTTGACTTTTGGAGCATGGACCACTGCAGTCAGGATTCTGATGGAAAAGGTGTTGTTTGGAGGCAAAATTCACGAAGATCAGAAAATCCGGGAAAATATACGGAAAATCCTACTTTTCCAGAAGACTCAGGATGCTAGAAGATGGAGTGGAGGTGGGCCACAGGGGGCCCACACCACCCCATGGCGCGGGCAGGCCTAGGCATCAACACCATCATCAAGATGGACTTCATCGGGATCATCATCATCACCATCAGCACCCTCACCACCATCTCCATATTGCTGTAACAATTGAGTTAGATATTGCATTAGTTCATAGGGGAAACTTTCCCGGTGTTGATTACTCTTTGTAGTTGATGCTATTGAGTGAACCATTGAATTATTGTTTATGTTTAGATTGTTATACATCATTATTCCATCTCTGATCATGATCCATATGATGTCTTGTGAGTAGTTCGTTTTGTTCCTGAGGACATGGGAGAAGTCTTGTTGTTAGTAGTGGAGTTGTGTTGAGAAAGATTCAATAGATTGTTATTTAAGTTGTGGTGTACTTCTTCTAGTGGTGTCATGTGAACGTCGACTACATGACACTTCACCTATATGGGCCTAGGGGAATGCATTGTGTATTTGGCTACTAATCGTAGGGGTTGCCGGAGTGACCGAAACCTGAACCCCCATTAGGAAACCATTGCACAAGGGACGTAAGGGTCTTAGAGTTTAAAGCTGTGGTTAGGTTTCTACCTTAAATACTTTCTTGTACTTACGGATGTTTGTAAGGGGTTTAATCACAAGTATGTATTAGTCTTGGATGGGGCGGTACATTAGCACAGGTTCACCCACACAACACTTAGCAAGCTAGAGAAGATTAATCGACTATATGAAGCGAAAGCACTTGACAGTCTTCCCATGTGTCCTCGAGAACATTTGGTCATCTATAGAAATACAACCAGCTTGTCCTTTGCTGCATAAAGGATTGGGCCACTTGCTGCATTCATTCTTACTGTCTTTTATTTACTCGTACTTTGTTTACTTGCTTTATCGAAAACCCCTAAAAATCTGTTTGCTAAGTATTTGTAGTGAATTCCTGATCCATACCACTAGCCAGCACCTTCCGCTCCTCGTTGGGTTCGACACTCTTACTTATCGAAAATACTGCGATACACCCCCTATACTTGTGGGTCATACCTGGCACCCTCTCCGCTCCTCTCCTTGCCGCTCAGAGCAGCCGCTAGCAGCCCAGTAGTTGGCCCGTCCCTGGCCCGTACCGGTTCGGCCTCCTCACCTGTCGTCGTCTTCGTCCTCGACAGGGAAGCTCCTCGCTGTCGACGCGTGATACATTGCAAATGTATCTATAATTTTTGATGTTCCATGATTGGTTTTATCTACTTTCTTGTGTTTTGTTCCAACTTTGGAGTACTTTTCATATGATTTCTTGGACTAAACTATTAACAAGATGCCACGATGCGCTTGCCTGTTTTCTGCTGTTTTTGGTTCCAGGAAGTCAGAAAATGAATATTCTCGGAATTGGACGGGACAAAAGCCAAAGTTACTATTTTCCCAGAAGGCTCACGGAGCCAGAAGGACAGTCGGAGAGGGGCCACAGGGTGGCCACACCCCCCCTTGGCGCGGGCTAGCCTAGGCCACGCCAGGGCATGGTGTGGGCCCCCTGGCCGGCCACCGACCTTGCCTTCTTCACCTATAAGAACCTCCCGATACCAAAACCCTAAATAGTCAATAAAAAATCCACGAAAAGTTCCATGAGTAGCATCACCGAAGGGGAGATTCGGGGACGAAAGTCTCTGTCGGCACCACACCGCCAGGAAGTGCCCCCGAAGCCATCTCCATCGATCTCCACCACCATCTCCATCATCGTTGCTGATTCCCATGATGAGGAGGGAGTAGTTCTCTCTCGAGGCTAAGGGTTCTACCGGTAGCTATGTGTTCATCTCTCTCTCTCTATGCATGATCTTATTAAGATCATGAGCTTGTAATCTATAGATCTACCTTGCTACTCAAGTGCTTTTATAGATCTCTGCTCTACCCATGTGTGTGAAAGTGATAGCGTGCATACCATGGTGGCACTTAGGCTAGAGATTACAAATACTTGTTATGAGTTATATTTGGAGTTGGATATTTCTATGAAATTGTGGTGTTTGTTGGACTCATCTAGTACTCAAGGTGACAGTGTGGGGTTTTCTAGATGGGAAAGGTTTACTTTGAGATGTGTTGTTATAGCCCTACCATTGATTAGAGTGTCCAACCGGAGAGTAGTTCAGCGTAGTATCATGAAGAGAATATATTTATATCAGAGTGTTCACTAGTGAAAGTATGATCCCTAGGCCTTGTTTCTAAGCATTGATACACCATTTGCAATCAGATTTGTTACATGTTTGCCTGCTTCCATCTTTATTTCAGTTTTATTTTAGTCTTTTCCATGCCATCAAGTTATTTTCTATCACCATTACCACTTATAATTATCCATACCACTTGTATTTCACTATCTCTTCGCCGAACTAATGCACCTATACACCTGGCAAGTGTATTGGGTGTGTTGGGGACACAAGAGACTTCTTGTATCTTGATTGCAGGGTTGCTTGAGAGGGGATACCTTTGACCACTTCATCCCTGGGTTCGATAAACCTTGGGTTATCCACTTAAGGGAAAACTTGCTGCTATTCAACAAACCTCTGCACTTGGAGGCCCAACAACTGTCTACAAGAATAGAAGTGCGTAGACATCAAGCTATTTTCTGGCACCATTGCCGGGGAGGTAAGGTAAAAGGTATTCACACCAGAGGATTAAAGAAGAAGAACCTCCCACGGCAAACGCCTATTTTCTGGCGCCGTTGCCGGGGAGGTAAGGTAAAAGGTACTCACATCCTCCGGTGTGAGTGCTCGAAGTTATTTCCTTTAGGTTCTGCAATTTTGTCTTTTTGTTTTTTGTTTTCACTAGTTAGGCTTAATGGAAAACAACAACAAAATTAGAGAGCTTTATAGTATTTATCTTGAGTTAGGACATGAAGTGTTTGAAGAGAAAATTAAAAAACCTATGGAACTTTATTTGCATGCTAATAGCAATGTTGTTAGTATGAATTCTTTGGACACCATTATTGCTAATGCTATGGAAAAATCTAAGCTTGGGGAAGCTAGTTTTTATAAAAATGATCTTTTTAGTCCCCCAAGCATGGAGGAGAAAATTTACTTTGATGATACCAAACCTCCAATATATGATGATTACAATGATGAATATGATATTTTTAGTCCACCTACTATTGAGGAGGAAATTAATTATGATTACAATATGCCTCCTATATTTGATGATTATAGTGATGAAAATAATAATGATAGCTATTTTGTTGAATTTCCTCCCACTACAATTAATAAGAATGACTATGTTTACGTGGGGAGTATCAATTCTTTTATGCATATGGCTCATGATAAGAATGTTTCTTGTGATATTTATATTGTTACTTTTATTCATGATGCTACTGAAAGTTATTATGACAGAGGGAAACGTGGTTTTATGTGTCTCAATAATATTAAGTTTCCCCTCTTTATGTTGAAAGTCTTGAAGTTGCACTTGTTTTGCTTTCCTATGCTTGTTGCTTTGTGATTTCATGACTTGTTTATTTACAAGATTCCTATGCATAGGAAGTGGGTTAGACTTAAATGTTCTTTGAATTTTCTCCTTGATGCTCTCTTTTACTTCAATTCATATTTCTTATGTGAGCATCTTCTCAAACTATCATGCCTAACTTAAAGGCGTTAAAGAAAAATACTTATTGGGAGATAACCCAAAAGTTTTAGATGAGTCTAGGAAGTTATTACTTCAGTAATAACCGCTCCTTATCCTTTTTATTTGCTTTTTGTGCCAAGAGTAACCTTTAATGAGAGAGAAGTAATGATTGGGAAACTTGCTGTCCCGAAACAGATTTATGTGCTTCACCGTAAAAATTCTTGTAAAATATCTGAATGTCCTTTTGAGGCGTGAATGTTTGTGCTTCTTCCCCAGGTTGTTATCTAACTTTCGTTAGTTCAACAATTTTTGATTTGAGCAACAGAAGGTCTTCGAAAAAAATCATCTTTACCTGTTGGTCTGTTTTGACAGATTTCTGCCATTTTCTGCATTTGCTTCTTGTTGGTTCCTTTTTGAGTTCTTTTGGGGAATTGAGCTTTTTGAGCGAAGTGCTACAGTATCTAGTGTTCTAATGTAAGTTTATTAGTGTTAGAACTGAACCTAAAGACTTATTATCTTGAGTGCACTAATCTTGCTAATAAAGATTGTGTGAAGTTTTGTATGAAGGAAAAAAATTCAGGTGTATGGAAGGAATGAGTAATGAGATGAAGGATGGACTCAAGCTCAAGCTTGGGGATGCCACGCATGTCACCCCAAGAAATATCCAAGAAGTACAAGCATCAAAGCTTGGGGGATTCCCAAGGCATCCACTTCTTCATCAATAACAATCCTAGGTTTCTTCCAAACACTTTATTTTTATTGTTTCATACACAATTGTGTTGTTCTTGGAGCTCTTATTTTTCGTTTTTGTTTTGGTTTTTCATTTTCTTGGTTTTCTTAGTTTTCTGAATAAATTGGTTGAACCCCCTCTTTCATATTTTGGTTTGCAAATAGTTTGGTTTGGTTTGGAAAAGAGTAGGAAAGTTCATGCTTAAGTGTTAAAAAGAGCTTGTTTTTGACTGTGGCCTATGCTTTGTCATGCCATGCTTGATATTGTTTTGGATTTATGCTTAGTATTCTTTGTTGTAGCATGACTTGTTATAAACAATTGATATTGCTTAATGTTCCTTGGATGAATCATGCGTTGTTTTAGCATATTAAAGCATAGTATAGTGGTATTCTCCTTTGATGCTTTATTTGGGTTGACTTGGCACATGCTCACACCATGTTATGACTATCTCAAGTCACCATAGCCTTTATGATCCTTTAGTTTTCAACTTGTAGTATCACTTTATGCTTTGATCAATGATGTTTTGTCGCTTTGCATGATTATGGCCATTATTTCTCTCTTAGTTTGTCGCTCCCAGTCTTTTGCTAGCCTCCACAACCAAGTATGAGTTCCACTCATGCATCCAACTCCCTAAACCAAGTTATTACAAAGAGTCCACCATACCTACCTACTAGCTTATGCTATTCCAAGTATACTCATGCTTTTGTTTACCTTCCAAATTAAACTTGTTATGAGAAAACTAGTGATTAAAGCTCTCACGAACTTGATGGCACACTTTACTTTTCTTGCCCTTAATAAACTTGAACCATTGTGTCGTCTATGTTGTATATGCTTGCACTTATTTGTTCGGGATTAGCAGAACCATGCTTTCATGGGGAACGCTTTCAACATTGCACTTGGTACTTGTACCTAGTTGATATCATGTTCTTTTGTATATGGACATCGTCGGTGTGAAATGAAAGGGGAGCTTGTAAGTCCATGGAGTTATGTATATGTGTTAGAGAAACACTTGGGCCGCTGGTCTAATCCATGCTGACATGGTGGAAACCTGCAGCGTAACCATAATGAGCTGTCTATGAAGCATTCTTCTTATAAAAAAAGATTCCTATATTGAGAAAAAAGAGAAAAGAGAAAAAAAAGAGATACTATGAAAAGAGGAAAGAGAGAAAAAAATCACCATATTCCCATGGTAAATAAGAAGATTGCTGATATGCTCGTTGTCTGCTCGCCTTGTCATTTTGATATGGGGATTCTTCCGTATCATCGGGCAAGGGGTACCCCGTTGGCGGTTCTCTATGATACACATGTACTTACGATGACAAGAACTTACCGGTGACTAAACTTGAGTAGCATGAGGAGCGGCCCTCATATACAAGGGACATGAGATTTCTAACTTATACTTTGTCAAGCATGTACACCATAGTTTGTTCACTTTAACCTTAATCACTTCAAGATGCTTATGATAGGGGCAATGAGAGCTGAAAGCTATAAGTACCATAATTTTTGGAAGCTCTTTATGAGACTTGAATCCCTACTTCGTTTTATAAAAAGGCCTTTCTTCCACCATTATATTGAGTCTCCACCTTCTATCTTTATGCACCTACTTTGACAGCATAGTGGCCATTCTTAGTTCTATGTGCATTGTCCCAAGGCTAGTTGATTGATGCATACTTTGATATTACTTGTTTTAAACAATTGTATCTAGTCACTCTTATGAACTTTGAAGGTGTCCTATGCATTTATATTTGCTACTCTATGAGGGACAAGCTGAATACTATTATGATATGTTTTCTTTATGTGAAACAAACAAACGTCTTGCAAAGCATTGTTATTCATGAATCTTTTGTTTGTGCCTTTTCATGTTGCATCATAGTTTCTTTGCTTATTGCTAGAACTTTGTCTTTCATGTTATGATTGAAGTACTATGATCCCAGCCTTGAATGTTTGGCAAATACTTTGATCAAGTCTTTGATGGTGCATGTCACCTCAAAAATTATTCTTTCTTTTTATCACTTACCTACTCGAGGACGAGCAGGAGTTAAGCTTGGGGATGTTGATACATTGCAAATGTATCTATAATTTTTGATGTTCCATGCTTGGTTTTATCTACTTTCTTGTGTTTTGTTCCAACTTTGGAGTACTTTTCATATGATTTCTTGGACTAACCTATTAACAAGATGCCACAGTGCCAGTTGTCTGTTTTCTGCTATTTTTGGTTCCAGGAAGTCAGAAAATGAATATTCTCAGAATTGGACGGGACAAAAGCCATAGTTACTATTTTCCCGGAAGACTCACGGAGCCAGAAGTAGAGTCGGAGAGGGGCCACATGGTGGCCACACCCCTCCTTGGCGCGATCCATCCCAGGCCACGCCAGGGCATGGTGTGGGCCCCCTGGCCGGCCACCGACCTTGCCTCCTTTGCCTATAAGAGCCTCCCGATACCAAAACCCTAAATAGTCAATCAGAAATCCACGAAAAGTTCCACAGCGTCGCCGCCACCGAAGGGGAGATTCGGGGGACAGAAAGTCTCTATGCAGGCACCCTGCCGGGACGAGGAAGTGCCCCTAAAGCCATCTCCATCGATCTCCACCACAATCTCCATCACCGTTGCTGATTCCCATGATGAGGAGGTAGTAGTTCTCTCTCGAGGCTAAGGGTTCTACCGGTAGCTATGTGTTCATCTCTATCTCTCTATGTATGATCTTATTGAGATCATGAGCTTGTAATCTATAGATCTACCTTGCTACTCAAGTGCTTTAATAGATCTCTGCTCTACCCATGTGTGTGAAAGTGACAGCATGCATACCGTGGTGGCACTTAGGATAGAGATTACAAATACTTGTTATGAGTTATATTTGGAGTTGGATCTTTCTATGAAATTGTGGTGTTTGTTGGACTCATCTAGTACTCAAGGTGACAGTATGGGGTTTTCTAGATGGGAAAGGCTTAATTTGAGGTGTGCTGTTATAACCCTACCATCGATTAGAGTGTCCAACCAGAGAGTAGTTCAGCGTAGTATCATGAAGAGAATATATTTATATGAGAGTGTTCACTAGTGAAAGTATGATCCCTAGGCCTTGTTTCTAAGCATTGATACACCATTTGCAATTAGATCTGTTACAGGTTTGCTTGCTTCCATATTTATTTCAGTTTTACTTTAGTCTTTTCCACGCCATCAAGTTATTTTCTATCACCATTACCACTTATAATTATCCATACCACTTGTATTTCACTATCTCTTCGCCAAACTAGTGCACCTATACACCTGACAAGTGTATTGGGTGTGTTGGGGACACAAGAGACTTCTTGTATCTTGATTGCATGGGTTGCTTGAGAGGGGATACCTTTGACCACTTCCTCCCTGAGTTCGATAAACCTTGGGTGATCCACTTAAGGGAAAACTTGCTGCTGTTCTACAAACCTCTGCACTTGGAGGCCCAACAACTGTCTACAAGAATAGAAGTGCATAGACATCAACGCGCCTACCATCCGCTGCCGCTGTGATGCGTGCCCTGCATCGTGATGCCCACTGCCGCCCCGGAGTGGAGATAAGAATGCCCTCCCGTGCCCTTCTTCCCTTGTTTCTCTCTTCCCCCCAGCGCTCCCTCTCCCGTTGTTCCCTCTGTGCCGAAACCCTAGATCCAGCCAGAGCCGTTGCCACCGTCGCTCTAGACCACCTTAGGCCGAGCCGAAGATGTTGTTGGAAGTGCCTCCATGTGCTCGTTCTCCTCCACCAAGCCACAGTTGCAGTGGAGTTTCTAATCAAGCTAATTGAGGCCGACCTCGCCGCCAGCCACCTCAGTTGTTGTCATTGATTCTGGCGCCGCCCGTCTTCCCCTTGACTCACCGACCCCATGTCGAGCATCGCGGTGAGCAGGTGGTTCTCTGGAGGTTCTCCTCCATCTCCTCTTCTACTATAGCTTGACGTCGTCATGTGTTGCCGCTGCTGCCATTAGAGCTCGTCACCGGCGTGTCTCTGGCGACCTCCCACTAGCGGTGTCGCCACCTTTAGGCCCAGCGTGCATGCCCGCGTACAACACGACCAATCCTGCATGCCCGCGCACGCCTAGTCGCCGTCCCGGCCGACGATCTGAGAGCCTCATCGGAGTGACGTCATGCTGACATCACCCGGGCGTCAGCAGGCGCTGGTCAGCCCCGGTCAACAGCTCAGGTCCCACTTCGCCACCATGGCAGCTGAGGTGGCCAAGGGCCCCTCTATCAGCCACTGCAGCTAGAGACTGCCCCGGTGAGAAAAGTCCTCCTCCCCTGCTGACGTCATAATGACGCAATAAAGAGTTTTAATTGTTTTTAATAATTTCATAAATTGGCTTAATCTTATAAATTCAATAAATAATTATTTATAAGTCAGAAAAATGTGTATAATATATAGAAATGTTCAGAAAAATGAGATATATCTATTTAAACTATAATCATGCATTATTAAGCAACTTAATTGACAAGTTTAATTAGAGAACTAAATCAACCCCTCACAGGTGTTCCGGGGTTCCCCTGTCCTAGGTTTTGTACCCTTCGGACCCTGTTTAAAATGGTCGATCATGTCTTAGGGGTTCATTACAATACTAATTAACTTGTCATATCATCATCCTTGCTTGAGCATTGCATCGATGCCATGTGTTGATTGTTGTTTCCTTTCTTTTTGGTGTTTGCTTCTTCCCGGTAGAATATCATATCGAGATCAAGATCGAAGACCGAGATCAACACCATCAAAGATCAACGAACAATACTTGACCAACTGTAATCAAGTCAAATACAAGACTTCCGAAGATCTATATCTGGGTATCAACAAACAAGGCAAGCATATCCCCACCATTATACAATCCTATGTTTTCGAAAGCACTTTAATTCTTGCCATGATGCATACGATTCTACTGTGGACTTTTATCGATAGATAGAGTATCCTATCTGTTGCATTACTCCCTTTGAGATTATATTGCCTGATCCACTGCTCCTAGCATAACTAGGTTTGGCTTGTGTGCACTGCTAGAGCTATTATTTGTGTCTTGCTTAGCCAAGCTTAGCTGTCAGTGCTGGTTCATCCAGAAGATGTACCAAATGTAGAGAATCTAGTATGACAGGAGAATGAGGTATACTGATGAGGTAAGATCAGTGGTACAAGTTAAACATGCTAAGGCTTGTATGGGAGGCCATGGTGGGATATGGTTTTTGTAGTCCCATGCTTGCCACTATTAGGACCTGAGTTCTTACCTTTGGAACCAAGACGAGCATACAACCACACGGGGCCTAGAAAACCTCACAAGTAACTAGCTTGCCTAGTAGATTCCATGAGTCACATAGGTCGGCGTTCCATTTGACATATGCATAGAAAACGTTTTGAAATATTTGGCGGGTGAAGGTGCATCATAATAGGTAGGTAAGCGTGGTCGGGGTTGCTTGGGGTCGATGGAGCCCCTGGTAAACCAACCTCGCCTCACATCTCTAGGGACCGGCTTCGGGATTTGACCCGTTACGGCGGAACCATCTTTAGGGCGTGACTCATGGTATCAGCGAAAGCAAGGTAAAGGTCGTGTCTAACCACCCTCTGCCGGTCTTCCAAGGAAGAGGGCTAATGATTCTGGCATTAAGAGTCAGTTAGTACATGTGGGTAAAGTTGTGCACCCCTACAGGGTTAAATCTTTTCGAAAAGCTATGTTCACAGTTATGACCACTTAGTGACCGAATTCTAAGATAATAGAGAACTTTAACCTAATCGTAAAACTTGGTCGATCAACGTGTGCTTAAGGATGCTTCCTCTTGGGTACGAGGGGGTGATCCTAGTTGTGAGATGAGGATTACTTTGGTGGATATCAAGATGATGATCAATTCTTTGAAGATGTCGCTCTCTTATCCCCTTTTAAAATACTCTGATTAGTCGAGCCTCTTCTCCCTCTTGTTTTACAAAACAATGATGGCTTTATGCAAAATAACCCCACCAGCCATAAGTCTTGTGGAGTACACCCTGTACTCACCCTTGCTTTGTTGATACTTTTGTAGCAGAATAAGTTTTCCCCTGAAGACAAGTTTGGTACGACATCGACACTGATGAGTAGCTTGGGGTTCCCGGCCGGCAGCCTGGAATCTATGGGCTGGGACATCATCGTTATGCTTCAGGCCTCTTAGGCCATTTGTTAAGATCGCTATACTTAATAACATAATTTTCCTTCTGTTGTTTGATGTTTGTGGTCAGTGACCTCTGCTTGTAATATTCTGGTTCTTTGCTCTGTTATGAGCTTGCTGTAATAAGCCTTGTGTCACAGGGTTACTGTTGTGTTACCGATTTCTCACTAGATATCCTCGAGCTCTAGGTTAAGCTTATGTCAGGCTAAGGTCTGGATTTTTCTAACCCTGATCCCGGGGGTGTTACAGTTCTTGGTATCAGTGCAGTACCGACCATAGGAAAACCTTGCTATTGGTCGATGTTGAGTCTAGACTTTGTGAAAACTATTTCAAAGATGAAAAGTATTTGTGAAAACTCTAGTATGCTTCTTTTTCTCCTTATCTGGTCTCGCTCTTAACTCTAGGTCATCTTATCTTGTGTTGGTTTGGAAAAAGTTTTGATATCTCTTCTAGTATTTCAAAGCTTAGGTGCCTTCTTGGCATGTCGTTTCTCAACCAGTTGACCTAGTGTGGAGTTCTCTAGAGTTGTGTGTTCCTTGTTTCCCTTTGCTCTGCTTTAGTTGAGAGATTCCTTTCCATCAAGGTCTCTCTACCTTATGGGCCCATAATATCATATTGTAGGATCCATAGTGTTCTATTCTAGGCTTCGAGGTTTCCTTTCGCCTCGTGTGCCTCCCCTTTTGTTTGTTTGGGTACTTCAAAAGTTCTTTCTTCTTTTGGAAGCTACCTCTTGGTTACTACCTTGCAGTGTACGCTATGTCACTCAAGTAGTACCTACCTCTTTCTCGGGTTTTAACCCTTGGACATGAACCGAAGATCCCATATTGTGCTGGATTCTAGTGTTGAGAATCTTGTACATGAAGCTGATCTTTAACCCAAGGTCCATTCCTTTGACCCCTATCGTTAATGTTCAAACATTACCTCAGGACGGCTGGTACTACAATTCTAGCCTTCGAGCTTGTGGTTATTTTTGCGATTGAATTGTGACAATTAAGGACTTCCCCTACCACTAGCCATGGCAGATGTTCTTTAATGGAACCAAATAGATCACGACAATAGTACTCCTCGTGAGTCTCGCATCTATACTCATGACTCTCCCACACCTTACCTCTTCTGTGCATTGGTTTTTGGAAGGTTGATAATCTATGCATCCACATCTCAGGATTCTATCCTGAGCATGTTCCCTTTCCTCTTGTTGTTTCTAACCTCTGTCTATCAGTTGGTAGCCAAGTATTAATTTGCATTGGTGTATCCCGATGCAAGATACTCTTGTGGTCCGTCATGACAAACCATATCGGGATGTCAGGAGAAACAAACTCCAGTACCTCGTCATATCTAGGACCAGGTCAAAGTGTTGTAATCCGCAGATAAAGAGGCATTGCTTAGCTTCTATCTATTCTACCTTAAAGTATCACACTCTTATATACTAAGAGGTCGTGCCAAGTTTCATGACCCCTTAATGAAGTGATGCTTCTACACATATTTAACCACCCTTCCTCCGAGCTTTTGTGCTCGTGAATGATGCGTGTGCGTAATAATGTGGCCATCCGAGATTCTTAGCAATTCTTATGGCTTTGAACTCCAACGACATTTGTGTCATTCTTAGCATGATGGTTAACCTTATCACTAAGTGAAGTTTTACTGTGCTACCACGTCTGTTATTCTGGTATGCTCTCTTCAGTCAAGGAGTTAGGCTCGTGCCAAAACTCTGAGACTATGTCATTTTGCCTTACCAAGCAAGTTTCGTCTCGAACTAAGTGACATATCGGTGGTTCGTGATATTCGGATGTCTTCCCCGAAGTATCGCCATGTTTCCACATGACCGTGTTGTCAAGTTCTTGAGCAAGCAAGTTCTCTAAAGTACTTCCATTTCCAAGGATCTATGTTGGATACCCCTGAACTAGTTGGTTGAGCTTAAACAACAACTTGGAGAGTTGTAAGACAAACGTTCCATCTGACCTAGTTCATCTTAAAGGGATGTCTAGTTTTGCTTGTGCTAAAGAAAGATAGTATTTCCTTCATGGATATGTTATATTCCCCCACCTTTGATTTGATTTGGGTTATTGTCAAATCAAACTCAGTTCCAAGGCATATCTTGATGATGTTGCTACTCGTGATGTTTCACTTGAGTACATCTTCATGTCCTTTGGTCTGACCAATACCCTGCCTCGTTCATACAACATATGAGTTCATCTTCCTAGAGGATTTCGATAAGTTTGTTGTTGATCCCATCGATGACATCCTTATCTTCTCCAAGCTAGACTAGATTCATATGGAACCTTTGGCATTAATGTTGGAAACTTTTTAAGAACCTTGTTCGTGATATCTTGAAGTATGTGCTCTGGATGTTAGAAGTAACCTTCTCTGATTCACGGGCAAATGGTGAAAGATGTCACCGTCAATTTGAGTAGAGTTATAGATGTTCCTTAAGGACACATGTGTATTTCATTGCAAGTACTTGATGTATGTACAGCTGTCCTCTGACAAGTTGTTATTACATGGGTCTAGCAATCAGCTCAATCTATTGGAGCTTAACATTGTATTCCATGTCTTGAGAATCTAGTAACTTTACCTTTACGGTGAATGTTGCAAACTATCTATTCGGACATGCTGAGTCTGAAGTATCATTCCACTTAACCGAATCTGAATCTCAAGCAGATATATGGTTAGTGTTCCTCAAGGTTTTGACATAGGTTTATATGTAAGTCTGACATGATTGATGTAATGGTTTACACAACTAGTTGGAAAGCCTATTGTCAAATTCTCTTGAATAAGCAAATGACAACCACTCTTCATGAGGCTTATTCTATGATTTATTATAGGAGTTGTGCTTATGGTTTCATTTATCTCCGAAGTATGACCATTACTTGATGTTTGGTGTCTCGAACATCAAGGAGAACATTTAAAGTAGCGTTACCAAAATGTCTCTCGGTCGATCCTCCAGACCCTTTTATGTTGGTAAGCATCTTATTGTGCCAAGTAATTGAAGTCTAAGAATGAAGTTTATTTTTCCTCGTGTCATCAGTAATCTTCTTATATATTCATCTTTGTGGTGTACAGTGATATCACAATCTTTGGCAAAGATTTTGATAGACCTGGATGAATAAAGAGTTTCCTTCATTCCTCTAACATGTTTGAAGAGTGACGATGATTTTGGTAATCTGAAGTTTCTCTGGTTACATGTTCCTTGTGACTCTTACGAGTCCTCTCTACCAAACACCTTTCTGTCTTAACCTTCTGTTGAACGAAGAGTGATCCTTCTGTATCAAAAGTAGTTCAACAGCTTGGTTATTCGTATCTCTGTATCCCTAGAAGCTCTACTTAAGCCACCCAATAGAGTTTCGTATCTCAAAGTCTGTGGTCATGTTCTCTCTGTTGGAATCTTTCCTTTTCAGAAGCTTAAGCTCTTCTGAAGTTCCATGCCCTCAATCCTTATGAAGACCAGCTATCTAACAATTTGAAACCAATCTCCTCTTGTTTCCATCGTTACCTTGATGTTTTTCATGTTGTCATCTCAGAGTTGTTCTGAACACTCCCTCACGAGTTGACCATGAGATACTCTGTATGTTATTAGTGTGTTTCCCTCTTATCCTCAGAAGTGACCCTGTTTCTCTTCCTTATTCCTACCTACGGAATCTCGGGTCGAGATTCTCGTAAGGGGGATAGATCTGTAACGCCCCAGTTTTAGCTAATATTAATTAGGGCTTTGTTTGTGCATTCATGAGCATCATCTTTTAAATTGCATGCAAAGAAATAATGCAAAACCCTAAACCCTAGCTATTTTTCCCTGTCTCTTTAAAAGCAATTCAAAATGGTTTTGAATTTTGAAAACCCAAAATTGTTGGAGCCCAAACTGAATAAAAGGGCCCCACGATATCTTATATATTTTATAATAGTCTCTAGTATTTTAAAAGTATTCAAAACAGATTTGAAATTGGAAATACAAAAGAGAAAACACAAAACAGAAAAGGAAAAAGGGTTTTGCTAAAAAAAATGGAGCCAGCAGCCAACAGGCCGGCCCAGCACCCTCTCCCCTCCTCTCCTTGCCGCTCAGAGCAGCCGCTAGCAGCCCAGCAGTTGGCCCGTCCTTGGCCCATACCAGTTCGACCTCCTCACCCTGTCGTCATCTTCGTCCCCAACAGGGAAGCTCCTTGCTGTCGACGCGCCCGCCGTCCGCCGCTGCTATGATGCGTGCCTTGCATCGTGATGTCTGTCGCCGCCCCAGAGTGGAGATAAGAATGCCCTGTCATGCCCTTCTTCCCGTGTTCCTCTCTTCCCCCAGTGCTCCCTCTCATGTTGTTCCCTCTGTGCCGAAACCCTAGCTCCGGCCAGAGCCGATGGCGCCATCGCTCTAGACCACCTTAGGCCGAGCCGAAGATGTTGTTGGAAGCACCTCCGCGTGCTCGTTCTCCTCCACCAAGCCACGGTTGCAGTGGAGCTCCTAATCGAGCTAATCGAGGCCGACCTTGCCGCCGGCCACCGCAGTTGTTGTCATCGATTTCGGCGCCGCCCGTCTTCCCCTTGCCTCACCGACCCCATGTCGAGCATCGCGGTGAGCAGGTGGTTCTCTGGAGGTTCTCCTCCATCTCCCTCCTCTACTGTAGCTTGATGTCGTCATGTGTTGCCGCCGCCGTTAGATCTCATCACCGGCATGTGTTTGGCGACCTCCCACTAGCGGTGCCGCCACCTTTAGGCCCAGCGTGCATGCCCGCGTCCAACACGACCAATCTTGCATGCCCGCGCACGCCTAGTCGCCGTCCCAGCCGACGATCTGAGAGCCTCGCCGGAGTAACAACATGCTGACGTCACCCGGGTGTCGGCCAATAAATTTCAGTCCAGTCCACGCGCCATCGAGGCCGAGGAGGTGGCCCTCTCCGTCCCCACCGCAGTTTAGAGAACGCCCCGTGACAACAGCTCAGGTCCCGCCATCCATCGTGCAGCTGAGGTGTGAAGGCCCTCCCTCTGTCTGCCCATCGGTAATTAGAGCGCCCGGTGAGAAAAGTCCTCCTCCCCTGCTAACGTCATAATGACGCAATAAAGAGTTTTAATTGTTTTTAATAATTACATAAATTGGCTTAATATTATAAATTCAATAAATAATTATTTATAAGTCAAAAAATGTGTATAATATATCAAAATGTTCAGAAAAATGAGATCTATATGTTTAAACTATAATCATTCATTACTAAGCAACTTAAATGACAAGTTTAATTAGAGAACTAAATCAACCCCTCACAGGTGTTCCGGGGTTCCCCTGTCCTAGGGTTTGTACCCTTTGGACCCTGTTTAAAATGGTCGACCATGTCTTAGGGGTACATTACAATACTAATTAACTTGTCATATCATCATCCTTTCTTGAGCATTGCATCAATGCCATGTGTTGATTGTTGTTTCCTTTCTTTCTGGTGTTTGCTTCTTCATGGTAGAATACGATATCGAGATCAAGATCGAATACCGAGATCAACACCATCGAAGATCGACGAACAATACTTGACCAACTGTAATCAAGTCAAGTACAAGGCTTTCGAAGATCTATATCTGGGTATCAAAAAACAAGGTAAGCATAGCCCCACCATTATACAATCCTATGTTTTCGAAAGCACTTTAATTCTTGCCATGATGCATACGATTCTACTTTGGTCTTTTATCGATTGATAGTGTATCATATTTGTTGCATTACTCCCTTTGAGCTTATATTACCTGATCCACTACTCCTAGCATAACTAGGTTTGGCTTGTACGCACTGCTAGAGCTATTATTTGTGTCTTGCTTAGCCAAGCTTAGCTGTCAGTGATGGTTCATCCAGAAGATGTACCAAATGCAGAGAATCTAGTATGACAGGAGAATGAGGTATACGATGAGGTAAGATCAGTGGTACATGTTAAACATGCTAAGGCTTGTATGGGAGGCCACGGTGGGATGTGGTTTTGTAGTGCCATGCTCGCCACTATTAGGACCCGAGTTCTTGCCATTGGAACTGAGACAAGCGTACAACCACACGGGGCCTGTAAAACCTCACGAGTAATTAACTTACCTACTAGATTCCATGAGTCACATAGTTCGGCGTTCCATTTGACATATGCATAGAAAACATTTTGAAATATTTGGTGGGTGAAGGTGCATCATAACAGGTAGGTAAGCATGGCCGGGGTTGCTTGGGGTCGATGGAGCCCCTGGTAAACCAACCTCGCCTCACATCTATAGGGACCGGCTTCGGTATTTGACCCATTATGGTTGAACCATCCTTAGGGTTTGACTCATGGTCTCGGTGAAAGTAGGGTAAAGGTCGTGTCTAACCACCCTCTGTCGGCCTTCCAAGGAAGAGGGCTAATGATTCTAGCATTAAGAGTCGGTTAGTATGTGTGGGTAAAGTTGTGCACCCCTACAGGGTTAAATCTTTTCGAAAAGCCGTGTTCATGGTTATGAACGCTTGGTGACTGAATTCTAAGATCATAGAGAACTTTAACCTAATCGTAAAACTTGGTAGATCAACGTGTGCTTAAGGATGCTTCCTCTTGGGTACGAGGGGGTGATCCTAGTTGTGAGATGATGATTACTTTGGTGGATATCAAGATGATGATCAATTCTTTGAAGATGTCGCTCTCTTATCCCCTTTAAAATACTTTGATTAGCCGAGATTTTTCTCCCTCTTGTTTTACAAAACAAAGATGGCTTTATGCAAAATAACCCCACCAGCCATAAGTCTTGCGGAGTACACCCTGTACTCACCCTTGCTTTTTTGATACTTTTGTAGCAGAATAAGTGTTCCCCTGAAGACAAGTTTGGTACGACATCGACACCGATGAGTAGCCTGGGGTTCCTGGCCGACAGCCTGGAATCTATGGGCTGGGACGTCATCGTTATGCTTCGGGCCTCTTAGTCCATTTGTTAAGTTTGCTATACTTAATAGCATAATTTGCCTTCCGTTGTTTGATGTTTGTGGTCAGTGACCTCTGCTTGTAATATTTTGGTTCTTTGCTTTGGTATGAGCTTGCTGTAATAAGCCTTGTGTCGCAGGGTTACTATTGTGTTACCGATTTCTCACTAGATATCCTCGAGCTCTAGGTTAAGCTTATGTCAGGATAAGGTCTGGATTTGTTTAACCCTGATCCCGGGGGTGTTACAGATCGCATCCCGATCACCATTCGAGAGTGAAATAAGTCCAAAGGGGTGGAAGAGAGTGAGTATGTCACGGAAAGGTAAAAAGAGGGTCTTCGGAATGACCTCATGGCACATTTCACCCTGCCAGAATATGAGGATGATGCCGACACAACTGCATTGAGGAAGAAAGTCAAGTAGTGGACTCTTAAGAAATGGCTGAACTATTCAAGAACTGGAAGAAAGCATTATGGCAAAAGTATCAGAAGGACAAGACTGCTCCAAAATTTGAAGGTTATATAGCGAAGCAGCAGCCTTACTGGGATGTATTTGTGAAGTACAAGAAGTTAGAACCTACTAAGGAAAAGTCAGAAAAACAAGAAAAATGCCGCGAAAAAGAAATATCACCATCACTTGGGGCCAGGGGCTGCCGACTGCCATGCCAAAGTGGGATAAAAAAGAGAATGAGCTGCTTGCTAAAGGGATCCCTCCAAAACCAATACGCGAAGAATGGTATTTGAGGGCAAGAAATTGGTTCGTTGGGCATGGGAGTGAGTATGACGATAATACAGGGGACCTTATTTGCAGTGACGGGATTAGGATACCCCGGGAGACATGGCAGAGAGTGATGAAAGAAATTAGAGCGGAAAACAAAGTTCCATCTTGATAGAGAGAAAAACTTGCTGACAAAGGTCCTCAGGAATGATGAATGCGGAGGACGAGTACAAGGCCTTGGCCCTAGTTATACGTGGGAGATGGGGTTTCCCAAAGATAAAGATACTTATAGAAGCCGAGAGAGAGAAAAGAGGCGACGATAGTAGGAGGAGGGAGACAGGTTCAACTAGTTGCTAGGAAGAATTGAAAACCAGTAGCCGCAAATTGACGAACTTAGAGGAGTAGCATGATACGTCCAAAACGTATCTACTTTCCCGAACACTTTTGCTATTGTTTCTCCTCTAAACTTGTGTGATTTGGATGCAACTAACGCGGACTGATGCTGTTTTCAGCAGAATTGCCCTGGTGTCTACCTTTTGTGCAGAAAATCAACTATCAGGAAAAATCCCGGAAAATATGCCAAAAATCCTATTTCACAGAAGACTCTGGGCTGAATCTGAGACGGAGGGTTGGGCCTAGGCCACACCACAGCCACGCAGGCTAGCTCAGCGCCCGCCAGGTGGTCCGCCCTGCACACCCTCGGTCTCCCTCTTCGCCTATAAGAAGCCTTCTGACCTAAAAACTCTGGGGGGTCGGCGTTTTTCCAGAAGGATTTCCGCTCCGCCGCCACCACCAGATTCCACGAAACAGCACCAGAAACTCTGTTCTAGCACCATGCCGGGACAGGGAATTGGAGGAGATCATCGCCATCATCATCACCATCGCTTCTCCATCGACCATCCATGTTTCCCCCATCTATGAGCGAGTAATCCCCCGTTGTAGGCTATGGGAATGGTAGGGATTGGATGAGATCGTTCATGTAATGGCATCGGATTGTTAGGGCATGGTGCCTAGTATCTTCTATTAGTGCTTTATGACTTTGTTGTGACTTGTTATGCTTAATGCTTGTCACTAGGGCCTGATACATTGCAAATGTATCTTAATTTTTGATGTTCCATGCTTGGTTTTATCCACTTTCTTGTGTTTTGTTCCAACTTTGGAGTACTTTTCATATGATTTCTTGGACTAACCTATTAACAAGAGACACGATTGCCTGCTGTTTTTTCTGCGGTTTTTGGTTCTAGGAAAGTCAGAAAATGAATATTCTCGGAATTGGACGGGACAAAAGCCAAAGTGCCTATTTTTCCGGATGTCATCAAGTGCCAGAATACGAGACGGAGAGGGTCTAGGGGGCCACCACACCACCTAGCCGCACGGCCAGGCCTAGCCCGCGCCAGGGGGTGGTGTGGCCGCTCCCGGCACCCCCTCGGCCTCTCCTTCCGCCTATATATTGCCCTCGGGACGAAAACCCTAAGTGCCTGATCAAAAATCCACGAAAGAGTCTATAGCCACCGTCATCTCCATCCCTAGATCGGGAGGGATCTGAAGCTCTTCTCGGCACCCTGCCGGAGAGGGGAATTCACCCTGGAGGCCTTCTTCATCACCATGCAAGCCTCCGATGTGATGCGTGAGTAGTTCATCCTTGGACTACGGATCCATGTAGTAGCTAGATGGCTGGTTCTCCTCCTTTGTGCTTTCTTGTTTAGATCTTGTGAGCTCTGTTCATGATCAAGATCATCTATTTGTAATTCTGCATGTTGTGTTTGCAGGGATCCGATGGATATTGAGATGCTGTTTCAGATTGATTATTGATTCTATCATGTCTTCGTTATTTGTGATCTTGCATGCTTTCCGTTGTTAGTAGCTATCTTGGCCAAGTAGATGCTAGCAACTCCAAGAGTTAGTATTTATGCTCGATAGTGGGTTCATGCCTCTGGTAATCTGGGGAAGTGATAGAAATCTCTAAGGTACTAGATGTGCTGTTGCTACTAGGGAGAAAACAACAATCCTTTGTTCATAGAACAATCATATTGTTTACTTTACACGTAGTTCGTAAAGCAATAATCTGGTGCTTGCAACTTAATACTAGAGGGGGTTCGAATGATAACCTGAAGGTGGATTATTAGTCATAGATGCAGTTGGATGGCGGTCTATGTATAATGTTGTAATGCCCAATCAAGTCTCAAAGGACTCAAGATGATTAGTATATGCATGTATTGCTTTCTCGGTGTTTGTCAATTTCCCCGCTGTAATTTGTTGACCCACCATGTTATCCATCTTAAGGAGAGCCGCCTCTAGTGAACTATGGATCCCGGTCCTCCTTTCTTTACATACAATCTATAAACTGTTTACTGCTTTGTGTTTACTTTCTGCAAACTATTACTTCTTTCCATTCGATACGTTTAATCCTTTGTTTTCCGCAAAACACGGTGAGATTGACAACCTCATCGCAAGTTGGGGACAAAGTTTTGTGGTTGTTTTGTGCAGGTCTCCATGTTGCTACTAGCACCGGTAGTGCGCCCTGCCAAAGCTCAGCTAGTAACACCTTTGGGGTGTTTCCTTGCTCCTGCTGGTTCAATTAAACCTTGGTTTCATAACATAGGGAAACTTGTTGTTGTGCTCATCATACCTTCCTCTTGGGGTTTCCAACGAGCTCTACATCAACACCGACATCAAGCATTTTTCTGGGCGTCGTGCATTGAGCCATCAGGGCCCGAGTGCCATGATTTCAGATTTGAACATGTTATTGATTCATTATGATAGTATTCTTTATGGTCTTACCTGTAAGTTGTATACACACGTTGTTGTCCGAAACCAATGGCCCCGAAGTGACAGAAATCAGGATAACCGGAGGAAATTACTTTGATGTGAGGATCACATGTGTTCACAGAGTGTTAGTGCTTTGCTCCGGTGCTGTATTAAAAGGAGCACCTTAATTGCCAGTAGTTCCCTTGAGGCCCCGCTGCAAACGGGCTGGCAGGACCAAAGATGTTGTGCAAGTTCTCATTGCGAACGCGTATGACTATATATGGAACACAAGCCTAGGATTATCTAGTACTTGGATGCTTTATCTTATTTATCTGCAATTGCCCTATGCTCTGATTGCTATGTGAATTGTCTTGTCCATGCAATTCCTGTCCATCCATCCCTATGCCTACCGCACTCGAATCCCACTGTTTGCTGCTATTGTTACTACTGTCTCTGCTTTACTGCTGCTGCTACTTTGCTATTCCTACTACAAAACTGTTGCTACTGATAAACTACTGTGAGCAAGATTGTTTCCAGGTGCAGCTGAATTGACAACTCAGCTGTTAAGGCTTATAAATATTCTTTGGCTCCCCTTGTGTCGAATCAATAAATTGGGTTTCACTTCCCTCGAAAATACTGCGATACACCCCCTATACATGTGGGTCATCAAGACTATTTTCTGGTGCCGTTGCCGGGGAGCATAGCTTTATTTATCAAGTTCACTTGGATTCTCTATTGTTCGCTGTTATCCATCCATCATGGGTAAGTCTCGTGATGGCAAGGTTTCTATTTTACCATCCACTACAAGAAGAGGTACGGTTCTGAACACCTCTGTTGCTCTTGATTCACCATCTGTTATGAGTAAGCTCGTTACACCACCACATACACATGCTACACATCGCTACTACCGCTGAATCAAACTTCGATACTTATGATGCTGCTTCTACTGTGCTTGATAAGAGTGGTTCATTAGGTCCTTTCCTAGATGCTACGATTGCTAGAACTATAGCTAGAAATACTGAAACTCCTAATGAAGACACTACTACACCTATTAGTTCACCTGAGTCTAGTGAAAGTTATGATATTGAAGATGGTTATGTTGAGATGACCGATGAATTTATTAAAGAATGTAAAAACACCCATGATAGGAGCGCTGCTAAGAGTCTCCTTGAGAGGCGTACTATTAGACCCAAATTGTCTCCTCTTGCTAAGTTTGCTGCTTCCCCCATAAACATTAAAGATAAGGATTATGATTTCTCTCTTGATCTATCCTACAGAGCTATTGTTGAGAAAGAACCTTTTTGTGGAACTAAGAATGAAAGTGCGGTAGCACATATGACTGAGCTTTCTACCATGAGTGGTTTATTTTATGATGATATTAAGATGCGCACCTACTTTGTTGCTAAGATTTTCCCCTTTTCATTGAAAGGAGAAGCTAAAACTTGGTTTAGTAATTTACCTCCTGGATCTATTGATAGCCCTGATTGCTTGATTAGTACTTTCCTGCAGAAATATTTTCCTCCAAGTGCTCGACATGCTATTTTGCAGGAACTTTTTGATTTTAAATAGGGAGAAAAAGAGATATTGCCTGAATCATGGGCAAGGTTTTGTGCTTTGATTCATGCACAGGCTGGAAGTCCATTACCAAAGAATGAGCTTCTTGATATATTTTATAATGGACTAACTGAAGAATCTAGGACATACCTAGATAGTTACACTGATTATGTTTTCAGGAATAGGACTCCCAACGAAGCTAAGGAATTAATGGCTAAAATAAGAAAGAATAATGAAGATTGGACTCCTCCTGAACCAGCTATACCTGAAGTAATCATACCTGAACCAACTATTCCAGCGCCTATACCATTATCTAAGAAGAGGGGAATTATTGAATTAAATGATGAAGTGATGAAGGAAGCTAAGAAATGTCTTAAGGAGAAGGGAACTAAAGCTGCAGATGTCAAGAATTTACCTCCTATAGAATAATTATGTAAGCCAATTCCCCACTCATCCACTATTGAGGTACACTCTCTCCAACACTTTGATGAAGGTGATATCCCTTACTCTAAACCTCCTGTTGAATGCTTAGAAGAATTCGATATCTTTATTGTTAAGTAGGATAATTTTAATAAAAGGGTGCAAAATCATCTAATGGAAAACACTAGAGCTATTGTTGAGTTGAAAGATATTGTGGAAAGAACCTCTAATGATGTTAAAATTATTGTTAAACACTTTCAAATGGTTGAAACTCAAATAGATCAACTCATTGAAGTGCAAAAATATGAAGGGAATATGCCCGAGAGGCAATAATAAAGTGGTTATTATCTTATTCCATGTTTATGATAAATGTTTATTTTGCATGCTATAATTGTATTAATTGGAAACGTTAATACATGTGTGTTTAATAAACAAAATACAAAGTTCCTAGTAATGCCTCTCATATAAACTAGCTCGTTGATTAACAAGATGATCAAGGTTTCCTGATCATGGACATTGGATGTTGTTAATAACGAGGTCACAACATTGGTGGAATGATGTAATGAACATTCATCCGAAGTATAGCATTACGATCAAAGTCATTATGTTTATATTGCTATAACATCATACGAAGTAATCTTAGTCCTTAGACCATGAGATCATGTTAATTGCTAACACCGGAAGAGTATCTTGATAACATCAAACGTCACACCGTAATAGGGTGACTATAAAGGTGGGTTCAGTGCTACGAAGGTGTTATGTTGAGGCTCATGGATCAAGAGTGGGATTTGTCCATCCCGATGACGGATAGATATACTCTAGGCCCTCTCGGTGATGTCACATTTAAATAGCTTGCAAGCAAGTGGTGTGATCACTAGAATGTTATATCACGGGAACGAGAAAAGAGTGCATGTCGGCAACGAGATCAAACTAGTATAGAGATACCGATGATCGAATCTCGGACATGTAATATATCACGAGACAAAGGGATTTAGTTGCTAGCGTTAAAGGTTCTCACGATCACAGAAGTCATCGTTGAATGTGTAGAGTCGATGGATCTGTGTCCCGCTCGATTATTGATCTGAGAGGGGTCTCGATCATGTCTGCATTATTCGCGAACCGTAGGGTGACACACTTAAGGGATACCGACACCATTTGGAGCAAATATGTTTCAGATAAAGATTTAAGAAAGCGCTGGAATTATTCCAATAGACACCAAAATTGTTTCGGGTGAAATTGCTGAAATTGGTTCTGCATGTAATATTGAAATGTTGCAGGGGGTTTTATGTGAATGTTTGTTAATTAAAGTAATTAACAAAATTCTGAATAAAAATAATAAAAGAGTTTTATTAAATGAGAGAGCATTAAATTTGGAGAAATTTAATGCATTTAAAGTGGAGACTTTAAAAGAGAATGTGAAGGGGCATTTTAATGTGGAGGGGGTTACCACCACATGAATGGGGGAGGTGAAGGGACACCCTCCCCTCCTCCTATAAAAGGCCCCCCTCTCACTCCTTCTTCCACACACCTCCTCGTGAAGGATCTCCCTCCCCCTCTAGTATTATTCCCCCATGGTCTCGGATTAGCGAGATACATGTTCTCGGTGGCTTTATCTGGAAAGGAGTTGCTTCTTCCACTGCTTCGCTAGAGCGAGGGATGGAGGTTGTCGGGGTACCGGATGTGTGTGCGATCACGGATGCGCCGCTGCTTTGCGGTGCTAGACTTGGTGGTGTTAGACTTCCTGGATCTGGATCTGATGGACGTGCTGGAGCCAAACCTGCTGGACTTCATCACGGTCTTGAGATCGGCAAGTGTACGACTACATCATCCACGAGTTCCAACTCGTTAACAAAGCTTTGTTGTCTTCGAGGGTAAGTTCTCTATGGATGTATATTCACCCGTTGCTTGTATCTAGTAGATAGATCTTGGCGTATAGTTCCCATCGTAGGATTTTTTTTGTTTTCTATGCTGCGAACCCAATAGTGGTATCAAAGCCTGATCTATGCGTAGGTGCTTTGCACGGGTAGTACACATATGTTTATATGTGGGCGATGATGATCATGTTATTGCTTCTTTCATGTATTTTGGATATTGGTGGCATAGTGGGATGAAGCGGCCCGGACCAACCTTACATGTCATCGCACATGAGACCGGTTCCATGACTGACATGCAACTAGTTTTGCATAAGTGGCTGGCGGGTGTCTGTCTCTCCTACTATAGTCAATATCTGATTTACAACGAGTTGCTAATAACTTAGTTATCATCGTTGTGGTTCCATGTTCGTAGGTAAGACCGGTTCTATCTTCGAAAGCCCTAAGCCACGTAAAACTTGCAATTGATAAATTAGAGGCGTCTAGTTTAGATCGTTGCTGGGCTAGTGTCATGATATGGTAATGTTGTAAGTAGATGTATGATAGATACCCTTACAACACACCTAACGTGTAAGTTCCATAGACCTTGGCCTTACACACAAAGGAATGATAGAGATCATACCACGATGCATATGATGGTGATCAAATGCATGGACCATATCATCCCACTTTACACATTAGATGTTTGCATCTTATATTGCTAGTTTGGCGTTTTAGTAGCATTATAAGATGATCCCTCATTTAAATATCAAGATAAAATGTGTTCTTCCTTAAGTATGCACTGTTCTATGGATCGTGTTTCGAGACATCACGTGATGATCGGGTACTAATTTCACGCTTTCATACAACGGGTGTAAGACAGTTTTACACACGCGAATACTAAGGTTCTTACTTGGCAAGCCTAGCATGTACAGACATGGCCTCGGAACACGGATCGAAAGGTTAACCATGAGTCATATAGTTGATATGATGCCCATATAGATGCTTGCCTTTGAAGCTACATCGACTCACGTGATGATCGGACTTGGTGTAGTGGATTTGGTTCATGTAATCACCAAAAAGGCACGAGGGATGTCGTTTTTGAGTGGGAGTTCATTTATAATTTGGATTAGTCGAACTCAATTTGTCATAAACTAAATCGAAGTGAATTTGCATAATTTGTTGTAGTCATTGGCGTCTGTACACTACCTTATGCTTAGTTTTAATTGAGATAATAGAACTATAGAATTCTAGATATTTACTTTACGAACTGGTATCATATTGTTTTGAATGTCAATTTAAAGTTTATAAGTCCTATTGCAAACTTTCAACAAACTCTATTTACTCCATGAAGTTTAATAAGTAGTATTAAATGAAGAGTAAGAATTCCAATGTTAGTATCTTAATTATCATGCTTGCCTCCATGATTATTGATATTCAAAAGTTGTTTTAATATCAAGATTATATAGGAGCTGAAAATTGTTTAAGAAACCATCATGTGTGAAAGATATTGTGATATCTGAAACAATGTTTTTGGTTGCATTATGATAGAGTATAATTTAGCAAAATACATGTTCTCATATTGTATGAGAATTTGTGAAGGATGGAGATGCTAGGCATCTGGATCTCCCAAAAAGGTTTTAGGAACTAACATTATACTCGTGATTCTTCCTTACAGGCTATAGTAGCTTGATCATGAAAGTTGTCATGATAAGGATGAATATAAGATGTAAGTAAAATGTTTACTACACTTATAGATTACTAAAGAATGGATTTTTGAAAGAACACCAAACATTTGATGATGGTGATCCACTTCAAAGTGCAAGTCCAAAGGTATTAGTATTTGACTATATACACTTTGTACTATGTGTAATGTGAATGACACCACTATTGATGTTGATAGATTCTTTTAAAAGAAAATGAATTGTTGAAAGAGAATCTATAAAATATTTGGCAGAAAAGAAAAGGTTGGATATGTCCAACTTAGGTATATAGAAGATATACATGTTATGGCTATATTCCTTGCTTGTTAAACAATGTGGTTCTAAGGTATTGGATACCAAATTGGTTGGTATGAAGTGTCATATAGGACAACGCAATTCATGAACTGCAATGGCCTAAGCAACTAGCAAGAGAATAAGTGATGATGTTCATCGAAAACATAAAGTGTTATTGTGTTTTTCGTTGTCGTTAAACCTAGCCTTCAAGATTTGTTTTTAATAATTGTTATTTTGTTCCGGTATTATGAGAACAATGGTTGTTCAAATAATTACCGTATTCCATAAAGGATGGATGAACTTTTACAAGTCTAGTGGGAGAAATCACATCCATAAACACTATTGCTAAAATGTCGCAAGACAAATGATTGAAAGATCACTTATGAAGTGACATCGCTGTTTAAATTATATTGGAAAGAAAACATGAAGAAACTCCATGTTGATGGATTTTTGGAGTCTTTGATTTTGATCAACTGACGCTTGTGAGACTTTCCTCGAGATACTTGAAACTCCGTCCATAGGCCAAAGAGGAACGGGTGACTAACTTATCGGATATTATACATATTGATGTATATAGTCCATTATATGTAGCCATATGCGATGGATCTTTTTTGCTTCATATGCTTTCTCCAGAAATTTGAGTGAATATATCTATATATTTATTTAATAAGGAAGAAGTATGATACATTTGAAAATTGTTCAAAGTCTTTCAAGATGAAGTGAAAAATCATTGTAACAAGAAAATAAAAGAGTTTATGATTTGATCATAAAGGAAGATATTTGAGTTACATGTTTAGCAAAACACTTAAGATTTGAGGAATTGTTCCATGATTTGTGTTTCCTGATAAACCATAGGAGTATGGCATATTCGAGAGATGAAATCAAACCATGTTTGACATGGTAGGATCAAAAGTGTCATTTATAAAACTGCCATTACATTTTAAGGATTGAAGCTTTAGAGACTACCGCTTTTACACTGAAAAGAGCACCATCATGATCCGTTGAAATGACACCATATAAGTTATGGTTTGGGATAAAACCCAAATTGTCTTTTCTTAAATTTTGGTATGCTATGCATAAGTAAAATGTTTACAACCAAAGTCGGATAAGCACGTCTTTGTAGGTTATCCCAAAGAATTTGTTGGGAATTTCTCCATAACACCGAGGACAAAAGAGTTTGTTACTTGGAACGTCACGTTTCTTGAGAAGGAATTTTTCGTGAAAAGTTAAGTGGGAGGACAATAGAACTTTGATAAGGTTGTTGAACCTTAGCTATATGTGCTAAGTAGCGCAGCGCCGGAAATTGTCCCGGTGGCGGCCACAATGCTCATGGATCCCATGATGACAAAGGTTGTGATATCGGAGATTAGAGTTCCTATTGAACCGTGTGGGTCGATAAGAATCAAATAGTGTGATTTGATAAGCAAGTCGTTATTGTTTTGACAATGATGAACCAACTACATGCAAAGAAGCGATGATGGGCCCTGACTCCATAAAATGACTAGAAGTCATAGAATCCGTGATAGTATCCATACACGAGAAATTAAGTTTCCGAACTTGGAAGACCCTCCGGAAAGGCGTAAAGCCTATCGTTGTGTTTGGATCTATAAAGAAATAGACATGGATGTTTAACATCTATGAAATAGTCGACATGTCGGAAAGAAGTTTACGACAATGTTCAAGGAGTTAACTATGACAAGATTTGATCTTTCATAGCGATATCTAGTCTTGACGGATTAATGTAGCAACCACTACATATAATTTGATGTATGGTAGTTGAACAAACAAAATAATGTTCTTCTAATAGAATGGTTACCTAGGACGTGTACAAGACACGGTCCAAAGGGTTTAGTTAATTCAAAGGATACTAAAAGGGCATGCAAACTTCAATAGTTGAAGTGAGCATAGCGGAGTTGGAATCTTCACCATGATGAAAATGTTAAAGGAGTTTAATTTCATCGGAGCTGATGAAGATGATTGCATTTGCAAGAAATTAAGTGGGAGCGCTGAGACATATTTCTAATACATTATGTAGAGGACATATTGTTGATTGGAAATGATGTATCTTGTATTTACACAAGTTAAGAATTTCATTAAAATAAGATTTCGATGAAAGACTTGGGCAAAACCGGAATATTTGGCATCAATATCTATATGGATAGATTGAGGCGCTAATATGGTTGTGCCAGACATACATATATGAGATATTGAAAGGGTTCAATATGGAAACAACAAGAAAGGTTATTGCTGCATGGAAAGGATTGTATCAAGATTCAAGTGTTTCAACACTTGGTGAGTAAAATCACATGAAGATTTTGATCGATTATACCATGATATGTATATATCTAGAATGTCCTATGCTCTAAATGTTATGAGAACATACCAGAATGATTCATAAGATGATCATTGGACAATAGTAAAGATATTCTTATGAGCTTTGGAAGAACTAAGAATATATCATGTATAAGTGACAACTAGTTAAAGGTAGTTCATTGTAAAGTGTTACATTGATTTGTCACAAGATACAAATTAAATTTATCTCAATTTAGACTATGGGTGGCACAATGTAGTGGAAATGATGTTCCATGATGGATTTGGATAAGTTCCAAAGTTGAAACATTGTGACGGATACTACAACAAAAGGCTAAGTATATGACTGCTATAGTAGCAGCAAAGGAGGGCATTTGTGTTATGCAGTTTGTTATCAAACTAGGTGTGGTTCAAAGTGGGCTAATACTATGAAGATATATTGTATGGAAATAATATCAACATATTTTAACCCGAACGAACTAAAGGTCTCACCAAAGGACCAAATTTATACAATGCCATCTCATTTGAAGATGAGTGATGCGTAGAGACGCAAAGACATGCTAATACACACGGACCTGAAACTGTCAGATCCGGAGATTATGTTAACCACTAGCAAACGTGTATATTCAACACCTAGGTGTTGTATATTCAACACCTAGGTGTTGTATATACAAGTTTACAAACTAGATTATTGACTCTAGTGCAAGTGGGAGACTGAAGGGAATATGCCCGAGAGGCAATAATAAAGTGGTTATTATCTTATTCCATGTTTATGATAAATGTTTATTTTGCATGCTATAATTATATTAATTGGAAACATTAATACATGTGTGTTTAATAAACAAAATACAAAGTTCCTAGTAATGCCTCTCATATAAACTAGCTCGTTGATTAACAAGATGATCAAGGTTTCCTGATCATGGACATTGGATGTTGTTAATAACGAGGTCACAACATTGGTGGAATGATGTGATGAACATTCATCCGAAGTATAGCATTACGATCAAAGTCATTATGTTTATATTGCTATAACATTATACGAAGTAATCTTAGTCCTTAGACCATGAGATCATGTTAATTGCTAACACCGGAAGAGTATCTTGATAACATCAAACGTCACACCGTAATAGGGTGACTATAAAGGTGGGTTCGTACACTGAAGGTGTTATGTTGAGGCTCATGGATCAAGAGTGGGATTTGTCCATCCCGATGATGGATAGATATACTCTAGGCCTTCTCGGTGATGTCACATTGAAATAGCTTGCAAGCAAGTGATGTGATCACTAGAATGTTATATCACGGGAACGAGAAAAGAGTGCATGTCGGCAACGAGATCAAACTAGTATGGAGATACCAATGATCGAATCTCGTACATGTAATATATCGCGAGACAAAGGGATTTAGTTACTAGCATTAAAGGTTCTCACGATCACAGAAGTCATCGTTGAATGTGTAGGAGTCAGTATGGATCTCCAGGTCCCGCTTCTGATTATTGATCTGAGAGGGGTCTCGATCATGTCTGCATTATTCGCAAACCGTAGGGTGACACACTTAAGGGATACCGACACCATTTGGAGCAAATATGTTTCAGATAAAGATTTAAGAAAGCGCTGGATTTATTTCAATAGACACCAAAACTGTTGCGGGTGAAATTGCTGAAATTGGTTCTGCATGTAATATTGAAATGTTGCAGGGGTTTTATGTGAATGTTTGTTAATTAAAGTAATTAACAAAATTCTGAATAAAAATAATAAAAGAGTTTTATTAAATGAGAGAGCATTAAATTTGGAGAAATTTAATGCATTTAAAGTGGAGACTTTAAAAGAGAATGTGAAGGGGCATTTTAATGTGGAGGGGTTACCACCGCATGAATGGGGGAGGTGAAGGGACACCCTCCCCTCCTCCTATAAAAGGCCCCCCTCTCACTCCTTCTTCCACACACCTCCTCGTGAAGGATCTCTCTCCCCCTCTAGTATTATTCCCCCATGGTCTCGGATTAGCGAGATACATGTTTCCGGTGGCTTTATCTGGAAAGGAGTTGCTGCTTCCGCTGCTTCGCTGGAGCGAGGGATGGAGGTTGTCGGGGTACCGGACGTGTGTGCGATCACGGATGCACCGCTGCTTTGCGGTGCTGGACTTGGTGGTGCTGGACTTGCTGGAGCTGGATCTGATGGACATGCTGGAGCCAGACCTGCTGGACTTCATCACGATCTTGAGATCGGCAAGTGTACGACTACATCCACGAGTTCCAACTCATTAACAAAGCTTTGTTGTATTTGAGGGTAAGTTCTCTATGGATGTATATTCACCCGTTGCTTGTATCTAGTAGATAGATCTTGGCGTATAGTTCCCATCATAGGAAAAAATTTGTTTTCTATGCTGCGAACCCAACAAAATACTTGCTAGCTAATGCTGCTAAAGAAAAACATGCTTATGAAATTATAACTAGAAGTGGTGCTGCTACCCAGGATCCTCTATATCCTGAGGGGCATCCCAAAAGAATTGAGCAGGATTCTCAACAAGCTAAAAATAGTGGCTCTACTCGTAAGAAAAGGAAAAAGAAACATAAAACAGTTGTAGAACCCTCTGAACCTGCTATAGATCCTAATAGTATATCTGTCTCTGATGCTGAAACTAAAAGTGGTAATGAAGAAAATGAAGTTCCTAATGAAGAAAAAGTTGAAGAAGAACCTGAAAAGCACACTAAGAATACTAAATACACTAAAGAAGATTTTGTTGCTAAGAAACATGGTAGTGAAAGAGAGCCTTGGGTCCAAAAACCTATGCCTTTCCCTGATAAGAAACACAAGTCAAAGGAAGATGAACACTATAATAAGTTTTGTGAGTGGATGAAACCTTTATTTTTGCAAATTCCTTTGACTGATGCTATTAAATTGCCTCCTTACTCAAAGTATATGAAGGATATTGTCTCGAATAAAAAGGAAGATCCCTAATGGAGAGATTTCTACTTTGCTTGCTAATTATTCCTTTAATGGTAAGGTTCTTAATAAACTTGGAGACCCAGGGATTCCAACTATCCCTTGCTCTATTAAGAATAGTTATGTTAGAACTGCTTTGTGTGATTTGGGAGCTGGAGTTAGTGTTATGCATTTCTCTCTCTATAAGAGACTTCAACTTGAAAAACTGATACCAACTGATATATCTTTGCAAATGGCTAATAAATCTACCACTATTCTTGTTGGTTTATGTGAGGATGTACCTGTTCAAGTGGCTCATAATTGCTTGATATTAACTTATTTTGTTGTGCTTGAAATGCCTGAAGATGATAATATGTCTATTATTCTTGGGAGATCTTTTCTTAATACTGCAGGAGTTGTTATTAATTGTAATCAAGGAAAGGTGACCTTCAATGTTAATGACAAGGAACACACTGTCTATTTCCCCAAGAAGATTGAAAGGACTTATGGTTTGAATTCAATTGAACATGGTTAGGGCATTCAAGTTGGAGAAATATATTGTCCCATACCAAGAGAAAAATTTGAAACTATTGTGATTGGGACCATTGGTATCAAGGTTGAGGTAACATAATCATTAGTGGAATACAAAGTTTTGTCTCATATGAAATTGTTTTGGTAACAAGACCTGATCAACCTTGTTAACAAAAGGATTTCATTGAACAAAACAATGTTTTCACTATGATTATCTCTGCTTACTTCTATTCTATCCATTTTTAGTTTTTGTTTTTGCTTAGTTTTCTTTTTTGTTGTTAGTTGCTTGCATATTAGAGTGTCTTAGAACTCCTGTAGTTCTAGCTTTGTTTTGTCATTGCATCATTTTCCAAAAAAAATCTGTCTGTCAGAAAATCATTCATCTATGCCTGAAAATTGCCCAAAAATAAAGTGTCTCGAAAAATTCCAGAAAATTCATATTAAATTTTTACGTGAAAAGGGGGAAGAGGAGTGCCTGGAAGGTACCAGGGGGACCCACCAGGCAGGCACACCACCTGGTGGCATGGCCTGCCCTGGGTGGCGCCATGCCATGGTGTGGGCCACCCCTGGCCCTCCACTAACTCTCTCACCTGCCACCTTCTTCTCTCTCCCGAGTAAGCTTCAGTTCATTGCTCAAAATCGTGTTCTTGCTGTGCTTGCTCTCGTTTTTTCGATCTCCTTGCTCATCCCATCTTTGTTGCTGAAATTTGGAGCATTTGTTCTCCGGTATGTGACTCCTCCCCTTGTCCAAGTAGATTTGTGTTTACTGGATTATATCTTGAGTATTTTGCTGCTGTAGGTGACAGGTTATGAGAGCTTGTAAGCTTGTTTGATGCTTAGAGATATAGTTTTGATGCATGGTTAGGCCTCTTACAAGTCCCTATGAGTAGTACCCTTCATTATATTCACTTTGCAATCACTTGTTTAATAGGTGTTTAAATTTCAGAATAGAAGATGAATGAGCATCAACTAAACCAACATGAACTATGGGTGCCTGAGGTTATGAAGGTCCACCGGGAGGAGGAAGTTTTTTCCTTCCATTTATCCACGCTCTGAGTTCATGAGAGCTACAGGAATTCTCCAAGATTTCCACACTTTGGTTTCTAATGCAGGGTTGGAGCACTTTTTGGAAGATGAACCTTGTCAATTTGTGAAGCTAACCATGTCTGTGGTGCAGGACTTTCAATTTAGTTACTCTTTGCCTAACCCCATGGTACACTACAAAATATACAATATTGATGTCGACCTTTCTCTCGATGACTTCTGTGCAGCTATTAAGGTACCTCAGTGGGGATCATGTACAAGGATTAAAGAGCGACCTGAACCACTCATGGATTTATACGCAGAAATTTGTCAAGGGAGAAGCTTCTCGAAGGAGAATGGGAAAATCCGTAACATTCATCTCCCCTCCATTCGCTACTTTGCCTACTTTATTGCCAAGTGTGTTCTTGCTAGGAAAACTGCCAATAAGTTATCTTCTTATGATCTAGCATTTATCTCTGCTGCTCTTAAACAAGATAGGTCTTACAACTTGGGTGCTTTGATAGCTTTTCGTCTTGCCGTTAACCGCGAGAAAGGTGGAATTTATGGAGGCCTCATTGCTTCTCGTTTACTAGCATTGCATGGTTTAGTGCCTCATCATCTAGACCTACAGTTTCCCATAGAAAGGCTTGATCTTAATTCCATGATACAACATAAATTTGTTTCCTCGTGGGCTAGTTTGAGTGAGTTGTCTTATGAAATAACCTTTCTCAAAGCTGGTTGGAGAAAGAGCAAGTATGAGCGTGTTGTTCTTTTGCCTGCACCTGTTTTGTTTAACCTTGATAACTGGGTAGGATGGTCCCTCACTGAGGAGGAGCTTGACACGTACTTGGGAGAGCTCTCCCAACAGGAGCAGGATACTAGAAGAGAGGTCACGGATGATTCGCTCCATCCCTCGAATGAGGGGGAGTCTTCATATCAGCAGTCTATCTATGATTGGGGAGCTTCTTCTTCCTCCCAAGGGCCCAACTATGACCATTCTTATCATGATCCTCCTGCTTGGAACCCTTACCCATATCTGGATTGACACCCACTTAGGCCAAAAGCCTAAGCTTGGGGGGAGGTACGCTGACATCGCACTCATCTCCATATCATTTTGTGTCGGTACTTTGTATATTCATGTTTCGTTCTCTTTTTAGCTTTCGTTCTTTCTTTACTTTTGCTTTTTAAACACAAAAAGACCAAAAACATTTCTGTTGTTTCTCTTTGGTTTGTTTCTATTTTTCTCTTTGCCTTGGTTTGTTTTTCCCTTTTTTCTTTGTTTGAACTATTCGAAAAACCCAAAAAGATTTTGCCTTGCCTGTTCCTCCTTTTTGGTTCTTCTTTTAAAAATCGAAAACACAAAAAATATTTGTTGTTCTTCTTTGGCTTTGTGAGTTTGTTGTAGGGTTCAGCAGTCCTCAGTGGATATTGGTTTCATATTATTATTCAAGCCACACAAGTGAAGAGCAATAATGAGGATTAATGACAACTTGAGGTGTGGTAAGAGGCTGGTAACGAACTCTATTTGTTTTCATTTTTGTACATGTACTCATCATTGTGGGCGTGTTTAGTCTGTTCATGTAGGGTGTATGTTATCTTTGGATGCTTAGTAGTTCTTGCTTTCGTATGATTAGTTCTAGCTTGCTAATAGTTTGTAGCATGTCATATGAATGTTTGCTTGCATTACGCTATTCATAACTTGGTATGACACTGTGGTATCCTCCTCTGAATGTTTCATTTGAATTGACTTGGCACATGCTCATGCATGCATATGACTGAAATAATCAGTTAAGCCTCGATGAATTATTTTGCCTTGAGGATCTTGAATCACTTTCGTGCCATGATTAGTCCTATTTTTTTGCAAGCATGATTATGATAGCTATTGCTCTCTCGTTTGTCGCTCCCTTACTATTGCTAGCCTTCATTTTCACTGAGTATTTTACTCATGTTTCAAACTCCCTAAAACCAAATATTGCCAAAGTGTCCACCATACCTACCTATTAGCATCATTTGTTGTTCCGTGCATATTCAATATGCCTTGTTTTCTTCCGAATAAAATGTCTGTTTGTTTTGGAAAGTTAGTTAGTAAAGCTCTCACGAACTTGATGCCACACTTTATTTTCTTGCACTTAATAAACTTGAACCATTGCGTCCTTCTTTGTTGCGTATATGCTTGCGCTTTATAAGTTGAAGTTAGCAGAACCATGTATCATGGGGAACGCTTTCAACATTCCACGGGTACTTTGTACCCCGTTGATATCATGTTCTTTTGCCTATGGATCCCGGCGGTGTGAAATAAAAGTGGAACTTGTAAGATCATGGAGTTTGTATATGTGTTAGGGAAACGTCTGGGCCGCTAGCCTAAGCCATGCCTAAGCATGGTGGAAACTTGAAGCATAACCATAATGAGCATTCTATGAAGCATCCTCAATAAAAATCTATCCACATAGTAAATAAAAAGATCGCTGAGATGCTCATTGTCTGCTCGCCTTGTCATTTTGATTATGGGATAGCTCCTGTATCATGTGCAAGGGGTACCCTGTTGGCGGTTCTCTATGATACGTATATACTTACAATGACAATAGCTTACTTGTGACTAAAGTTGAGTAGCATGAGGATCGGTCTTCGTAAGTAAGGGGCATGAGACTTCGATTTATAACTTGTCAAGCATATCCTCTTAGTTGTGTCACTTTAACCTTAACCATTTAAAGATGCTTATGATAGGGGCAATGAGAGCTCAAAGCTAACGATTACCATACTTTCAGCATTTGGAAGCCTTTCAAACTATTCAAAACCTTTTTCATTTCCTTGTTGAGTCTCCACATATTCTATGAGCACCTTCTTGAGAGCATAGTTGTCATTCTTAGTGTAATGTGCTTGCCTCAAAACTTGATTATTTATGTTATGACTTTGATGCTTGTATCTTTAACATCTTTACTTCTAGTCTTCACCTGAACTTCAGAGGTGCCTTGGATCAAAGGCAAGCGAGATACCACTCTATCATACCTTGTTATAAGCATTGTAATGTTGCTTATGTTTATGTTTCTTGCTACTTATTATTTTTAAGTTGGAATCTCTTCATAGCTTGCATTGCCTATTAAGTGAACTTAGTTGCATACTCTTTATTATTGTCTAAGTAGTTAATCACATGCTGAGAATATATACATCATAGGAAGCAAATGTGTTCGTGAAAGTTCTTTTATCGCACTCAGTTTTCAACTGAATTGCTTGAGGACAAGCAATAAGCTAAGCTTGGGGGGAGTTGATATGTCCAAAACGTATCTACTTTCCCGAACACTTTTGCTATTGTTTCTCCTCTAAACTTGTGTGATTTGGATGCAACTAACACGGACTGATGTTGTTTTCAGCAGAATTGCCCTGGTGTCTACTTTTTGTGCAGAAAATCAACTATCAGGAAAAATCCTAGAAAATATGCCAAAAATCCTATTTACCTAGAAGACTCCCGGAGCCAGAATACGAGACGGAGGGGGGCTGGGCCCAGGCCACACCACACGGCGCTGGGCTAGCTCTAGGCCGCGCAGGGGTGGTCCCGCCCTAGACACCCCTCGGTCTCCTCTTTGCCTATAAGAAGCCTTCTAACCTAAAAACTCGGGGTTCAAGTTTTTCCGAAGGAGTTCTCCCGCCACCACCAGATTCCATTTAAACAGCACGTAAACTCCGTTCTGGCACCCTGCCGGGACGGGGAATTGGAGGAGATCATCGCCATCATCATCACCATCGCTTCTCCATCGACCATCCATGTTTGCCCCATCTATGAGTGAGTAATCCCCCGCTCTAGGCTATGGGGATGGTAGGGATTGGATGAGATCGTTCATGTAATGGCATCGGATTGTTAGGGCATGGTGCATAGTATCTTCTATTAGTGCTTTATGACTTTGTTGCGACTTGTTATGCTTAATGCTTGTCACTAGGGCCCGAGTGCCATGATTTCAGATCTGAACATGTTATTGATTCATTATGATAGTATTATTTATGGTCTTACCTGCAAGTTGTATACACACGTTGTTGTCCGGAACCAATGGCCCCGAAGTGACAGAAATCGGGATAACCGGAGGGAATGGCTTTGATGTGAGGATCACATGTGTTCACGGAGTGTTAATGCTTTTCTCCGGTGCTCTATTAAAAGGAGCACCTTAATTGCCAGTAGTTCCCTTGAGGCCCCGTAGCAAACGGGCTGGCAGGACAAAAGATGTTGTGCAAGTTCTCATTGCGAGCACGTATGACTATATATGGAACACATGCCTAGGATTATCTAGTACTTGGATGCTTTATCTTATTTATCTGCAATTGCCCTATGTTCTGATTGGTATGTGAATTGTCTTGTCCATGCAACGTCCGTCCATCCACCCCTATGCCTACCGCACTTGAATCCCACTGTTTGCTTCCATTCTTACTACTGTCTTTGCTTTACTGCTGCTACTACTTTGCTATTCCTACTACAAAACTGTTGCTACTGATAAACTGCTGTGAACAAGATTGTTTCCAGGTGCAGCTGAATTGACAACTCAGTTGTTAAGGCTTATAAATATTCTTTGGCTCCCCTTGTGTAGAATCAATAAATTGGGTTTCACTTCCCTCAAAAATACTGCGATGCACCCCCTATACTTGTGGGTCATCATAGCGCACCTGCAAGATCCTGCACTCGATATTACCACCAGCCCATCTCAATAGAGAAGCAATGTGGCTGAACTGGTGGTCCCGTCTGATGATGCACGGATGATAGATGGCGGTCTCGGCTTCCCCGTGGATGGAATCAAAAAGCAGATATCTTGTGAGCTCCATCAGAAGGTGAAGAACATATCCCTAAAGGTGGCGGTCGGATGTGCTTTACCTTGTCCACCTGACGCATGCTGGCATGGCCGTGAGATTCCAGCTGACTATGCTAAAGTCAGGGTGGATGAAATCGCAACGGGGTTTCACTCAATGGATCTTGCTATCCCTGGACCTGAAGGTGAGAGGACACTCGGAGAAGTACTGGGTGGTATCATTCTATGGGACAAGAACAACATCAAGCTTCCAGGCTCGGCACCAAGGCCAACACCGCCTCCAAGCCGTCGCATGTCACCTTCACCTCCATCACCTCTAAGAAGCCCACCCCATGACTACAACCACCACAGTGCGAGTCCATCTCGATCTCCACCGCAGGGTCAGACGTCTTCGCCGCCTGCTAAGGACAATAAGTGGAAGCGTGCCCCGTCGATGAGTACTAACCGATGCAGCAGTCCAAAACGACAAATGCCGCCCCTCCCAAGAGTACCTCATAAGAATCTTCCCATCAGACCTTACGATCTACTGAAGAGGAAAACACAACGATTGCAAAGGCTGAATGCGATGCGCATTTTCAAAAGAAGAAACCCGAGCCCGCCCCGGTATACACCAAGAAGCAAAAATCATATGCACTTTGTTTTCTGAACACAAAATCGCAATATGAGTTACACCATAAGCCAGATGACTATCTACGCACACTTAAGAAGGAAGTGAAGAAGAGCAAATCAAGTAGAAGTGCAAGCGGGAGCAAATCAAGTAAAAGTGCAAACAATCCAAGCAGGAGCAAAGCAAGCGGGAAAAGAAGGGACGTTCCCCAGCTTGGGAAACAGGCCAAACAATCAATCCCACCCATCAAGGTGTTACCCAAATACGTTCCCCAGCAGGATATGGAAGAAGCTGTGAAGTTGGTAGCCTCTATGGGTTTGAGTGTTGCTGAATTGCTAGGTTCCAAAGACGACAAGTTACCCAAGGCTGATATAGTCTCTAAATATGTCCCAGGGATGCCTCTGGTCAGCGATGAGCAGTTCCAACAACTGCCAACAAAAATGCGGAGTTTACATAAATAGTACTTGAGAGCCGTAAAGGAGGACATAATAATGATCGTGGCAAAAGTCCCACATGAGTACTACTTCCGAGCCGACAAGGTCCATGTTGACATTTTAGAACTCTTCTAGTTATACAATTTTGACGCCCTCGACAAATCTCTCATGAGTTGCTATTGTCTGTCAGTTATTGAATTCATTTTCTACATATAAGTTATTCAGTTTTTTAGTTGTTCAGATCATTGCATATAATTATCCTCATTATATCCTTTTGTACTCTATTATTATGCAGAATGAAGATCCCGAAATGTAAAAGAAAGTCACTCTATAGTGCTGGGTTCATTGACCTAGATAAAATACATATAAAGACGCTAACGGATAAACCCGAGGAGACGCGGGATAACCTTCTAAGGTTTCTAATTGAGCAAAATTTATGTGACCACATATTGTTTCCTTACAATTTCAAGTGAGGGTCTTACTCTGTTGTACACATTCACTTTGGCTTACTCGATGTTAAGTGTAATTGATGAGTTACTGATGTATATATAAACGTGTGCAGGTTCCACTGGATTCTGCTAAACATTCAACTTGATAAGAGAATAGTTGAAGTCATGGACCCATTAAAGAGACACCTGGAAGAGTTTAGGGACATGCAGGACATGCTCCAAAGGTAATTTTTGCGCTATATCGGTCTCTTTCGTTGATTTCCTGAGATATCCGGTAATAAATAACTCATTCATTCATTTTCTTTACCGGGAAGGGTTTGGAACCTGTTCAAGAGTGTGGTTACAAGTTCCTTTAGTGAGAAACTGACGTTTAAGACGGTCTCGGTAAGTAGTACGTGATATGTTCGCATATCTCTTTACTTCTAGTTTCATACAATTATGATGCTAGATTATTATTTTGATTGAATTCTATTCTCGTAAAGTGCGCGAGGCAGCCACCGGGGACGAATGTATGTGGATTCTATATTTGCGAGTTCATTCGCATATTTACCACTAAGCATAAAGATTATAGAGTCGATGTAAGCAATACATTCATAATATTATTTTATTACCGATCAGCTCCTACCAAGCAACGTGTACTAGGAATTCCAGAAGAACTGGCGGGATTTTTGTTGAAAGAGATGGTAGATGACGTCGGATAATTTAGTGTGAATAGACGCTACCGATGATCCCCGACTGTGTAATTGAATAGACGGACTCTAGTCCCGGTAATTGTGATCTCCATGTAACTATCATGTATATATTTGTATGCCCAATCTTAAGACAAGTTATCTTATATATGCACGAATATGTACGGTATGTGGTAGCGTAGAAATATCCGAAAACTATTTTGAAATGAAAAAATAAATAAAAGAATACAAAATGAATTCACTGCCACGGCAGAGAAAGTGCCCAAAATATTGTCGCGGCAGAGAACCATTTGTCCGATCCGTGAGAAACCGGGACTAATGGGAGGACACCCCGCGCGCGCAGCGGCGGCCATGTGGACGCCCATTGGTCCCGGCTGATAACCGTGCCGGGACTAATGCATGGGTCTTTAGTCCCGCTTCGCCAGTCCCGGTTCCAAAACCGGGACAAAAGCCCCTTACGGGCCAGGACTAAAGGCACGTTCTCTACTAGTGGTCGCCTCTCTTCTTAGATTTTCGGGACAGTCTTAATATTCGTCGGACGACCATTTTCGATTGAGAGAGGGTGTAGAATATGTGACTGTATCGTGTTTGTATAGGTATACGGTCATATTGTGTATTCCTTTTGTATGTGTCTGTGTTGTATGAGAATAGAACTCTCTTTATAATCCTCCTATATAATGATCAATACAAGGCACCACTACGTGTGGTTTCCCCAATCTTACATTAAACATGGTGGCTACAAAGTGTTAAATCGAGGGAGTAAGTTGAAGAAGAGGATGACAGCTGCAAAAGTTACTTTGGATATTACCCACTGAGGCAAACCGGCAAACCTCGAGAAACGTATGACAACGAACGGACAAAATTACTAAATAAAACAACTAAAAGAGTAAACACGGCTTAGAAAACAACACGCGAACTAGATCACCTAAATCAGTGGAAAAAAGAGAGGCTAACGAACAAAAAAAACAGGAACAAACAATGGTAAAGGGGAAAAAGGAGGATCGAATGAAACATACCGCCCGGAACAAGAGAAAGTACAAAAAAGAACTATGAAAAAAGATTAATCTGAAAAGGTCAATATAGCCTGGAAGAAAGAAAAACGAGGATGCTACTTCTACATAGAGCACTCGTTGCGCAACTGAAAATGACCAATGAAAGTTATAAATAACAAATGAAAGATCAGACCGAGTAGCCAAAAGAAAGATCATAAATGACAAAGAACGTTTAGAAATGTACCGTGTCCCTCGCCAGAGGCGGCAGACGCAACATCGAAGTCACAGATGACGAAGGTGGTGCACACCTAGCAAGCTTTGCCGGCGGCATCAGGCACATTATCCAAAGGAAGGCTTGGCAGACGAGACGATGATCGTCTGTGCTAAATTGCAAGCGACGACGCTGATGGTTATAGTTTGTGGACGGCAAAGCTTTCGCATGCTCACAGAGAGCAGCGGCGGAAACCAAGTAGTAGGCTGGGATGCCGACTGGATGCGCCGCCGCAGAAGCCCCTAGAGCCACCCCGCTTCCCTGCCCTGGCCCTCACATCTAGCACAGATGGCTAGGGCTCCGGCGGCACCACGCGGCGTCGCATTTGCGTTCCCACCGCCTCCTCCTCCTGCTGCTTATCCGTGAGCCAACCATCCGGACTCGACTTCGATTTGCAGTTCATATAAGAAATTGGAAACAACTAAGTATGGTCAACAGGTAGCTTCACCTTTTAATACTGTCTCTGGTCTGAAAGCTTAGTGATATCAACTGAATGTATATATTTTATAGCTTGAATTATTGAAGTAATTTGTTGTTGATTTTAGTTGTTGTGCTTGGATTGGATGGTGCACGCTTGTAATGTCTCTTTTCAAAACTAATAATTTACTATTGTTCTAGATTAACATGTGGGTCTGCATTTGTGTGACACCTAAATGGCATTACCTCGTTTTACCTGCAGGAGTAATGAGGATGATTCAAGCTGTTATTCCCCACATGATGGAAAGACGAGAAGGTACAATTGTGAATGTTGGAAGCATTACCGCCTTGGCTCCAAGACCATGGGCTGGCACGTATTCAGCATCAAAAGCTGCTCTTCATGCATTGAGCGATACATTAAGGTTTGTGCATTCAAAGGATTATTATTGCAGTGATTTGGCGCTGTCATTGCACTTAAAACATCTGAAAGTAAAGGTTTAATGGTGAAATTTTTCTTTCATATGCTACTCTGTATGTGTGCTTAAGATTTACAGTTGTTTCTTCTGAAATGATTGATGCTAAATCAGTTTACTGAGTTCTGAATTAACTTGGATAAAATATTGAACACTACACGTGAGTTTGAGTTTTAGTATTGCTAGTGATGGTTTTCAGGCTACACAATGCATGGTAGTACTTAATGCACAAATACCTTGAGCGACTATTACTTGTGTCTTGCAGATTGGTGGATACAAAATCAAATTGTGTGTCGCCCTTCCGTCTGCCTACCGCCTCCTTCGTCATGCCCGACATGGCTGGTTGATGAACCACATTGCTTCCTCCCTCTAGACTCCAGTGTATTGCTGCGGTGCTGCCCACAGGATGGCCTATAGAAGTCTCTGGTTTGTAAAGTTTGCTGTAGTACGTCAAATCTGAATACTTGGCTACAGCGGCAGCAATAGGTATCATGGAAAACATAATTGCGTATGATATGCCACCATATCCGAAACACCACTTGAGAAGGTGAGTTGAAATCCATGTGCACCCGATAAACTTATTGCTGAAACTTTGCATACCAAGTTATATTTTTTTCTCTGAAATTTTGCATACCAAGTTGTATTTTTTCTTCAAATTATCGCTCTCATATGTTGTAATATGTTCTTAGTTCTTACTGTGTGATAATTAGTTTTATTTTGTCATGATTTATATTGTTCTGGTGTGTTAATTTCTGCATCGCTCCAGCAAATTGTACATGCCAATTCTCCCCTCTTGAACACAACCTACCATGTCATGAATTCTATTTCTAAAATTAGATAGATATGAAATTCTCGGCCATATCACCATGTCCATAAGAGAGTTACTCAATTTCTTGGTAAATGAGTAGTCATAGTGCGTTCAAGTCTTCCAGACTTCCCGTATGTAGTCCAATTCTTATCTCTTTCTTTGGTCGAAGGAGGCTGGATAGGAAGTACTGTATTTTTTTGTTGGATGGTCTGTTTTTTGTTTGGGAAGATAAAATCATACCGATCGTTCACATGGGCATTACAACAATATTACAATGTATTCCTTTTTCCTGCAAGTAATAAACATATTTGAGTGGCAACCTTGATCCATTTACTATTTAACACTTCTGTCAACTAACCGTTTACTAAGTTTTACAAATCTTTTCTTTCTTTCTTTGGGGTATAGTTGCCTGCCGTTTTTACATAAAAGATTGTCAGTTCTGTTCATGGTTGCATTTCTCCTAGGTTACAGTTACTGGTTTGAAGAACAACGAGTATTACGTATTTAGGGGAAAGGTTATTTGACAGATTAGTGCACACATGTGCCCTTTGCTTCTTGTATCCCTAAACTTATTTACTGCCAATGAGAGTTCACCAAAATGGTTGTTCCAACATTTTTGGTTCTTAGTGCAGGTGTCTTTGAATGTCATTTTGCACAAAGCATAATTTTATATATTCTCTTCTTTCACTTGAGAATTATGAATGTTTGGTCTGTTAAATGATATAAGTGTGCACCTATCAGTTAGTTTTAAACATGATTATACTTTCTACCTTTGGACGACTAAGTAGTTTCCTAGCCCACGTTGTTCTGCTTTACAATAGTCATATGCAAATTGTGTAGACCGGTGGTACAGATAAACATAGATGATATCATTTGCTTCGTCATTGCTTTAAATGGCAAGTGTGATTTTGTTCGTCAGATTTGTTTCCATGTAGCAGAATAGTTAGATTTGAACATTGTAACTGCTATTTGTTAATTAATAAATATTCTTATTTTTTTGTTGTCGGGTGCCAACCGGTTAGTTTTTCTCAAAGAGGCAAGTATCTGTTCAAACAATAAAAGTACTCACTGGCTCAAATAGCGCTTGCATATTATAAATTGATGTTGCTTATATTATTTCCAGAAGTGGAGAAGAACCATGGTGAATTGTTGCATGAGAACATGTATGTCAGAAAGATCGCCAGAGGTTGTGTGTAGCTAGAGCAAGCTTATCTTCTATATCCTCCTATTTCTTCACTTGCCTTCTTTTTTCTTCAATATTTATCATATGTATTACTTCTTCCTTTCTGAAGTTATTTAGTACTTTACAAGCATAACTTGAAACTGATTTGGCATGTGATGCGTGTTTTGATTTTATAGATGGGTTTTCTTCACTTACTGGAATCACATGCCTTCCAAGGGGCTGTTCTTATTTCACTGTGGCTAATAAGCTATGCTAATGCACTTGAGCAATGACTTCAGGAAATGGTCATTTATTGGATCTGATATGCTTTATTTTGGGCGCTATTCTTTGGGTTAATTACAATGTTCCTTCATGTGAATTTGGTATAGTATTTTAGTCACCTCTTATGGGATTTGAGCAAGATCAAGCTGCAAGTTGTGTTCTCCAAATTTTTGAAAGGTTAGCTTCTACTCAGATTTATATTGGGTTATTCTTGGTGTTACATTATTGCTTTAGAGAGGATTTTTCAAGAAGTTGTCATTTCTCCGAGGTATATTAAGAGAATTCACGCAAAGTGGATCAGAAAAGATGGGATTGCCATTTCTGTTTTCTGGAGAGTGATAACATCTTTTGAAAGAACAAACATTCTTTTATTTGCTATTCTATATGCTAATAAGAACAAATATTGTACTACTTGCTATTCAGGATTATATGAAAAGTTGCAATACTGTTTTGTCCAAATTATGCTACTCAGATATAAAAATAAAAACACATGCGCACAAAATACCACACCATCTCTTCATGTGTAGAACACAAGTTCCACGTGAAAGAGCCGTGTGTAAGCTGTAAATAACAATTTTAATTGCTAGGTGGCATTAAACAAAAAAGAATTTAGGCATGTCGAGATATACAGTGACACAACAGGAAACCATGCCCGCCATGCCGTGTCAGAACCAAATGTATGCGGCGAGGCGAAGCTCGTCTTTCCGTCTAGTACCCTTGATGAGCATTTATACACAAAGACATGCAAGGAGTAAGCACTAGGCCTCGCATCCATGGTCATATCATTGAGATTCACGTGCGTGGATATCGTATGTGAGAGCTTCTCCCGCGCATGTGTGTCAGGTATGACATAGAGAGACAGATCCCCGCGTAACGGATACCGTATTCTCTCACACGAAGGGGCCCACCACATGTTCTTTCCGTGATGAACCGCGCATGTCCATGACCTAGAGATGACATCTAGGGATTAAAATGGAGCAAAAAGTTTATGATTTTTCGCGAAAAAACAAAAATAGAATAAAAATATGAAAACGGAAACGCAATTTTGCAAAAGAAAACATATTTTTTTTAACAAAAACAGAACAAACGTGAAAACAAAATTACTGTTTCCGATTAATATAGAATTTTGGTTTTAGGGTTCACGTGCATGACCAAATCCAACAGGTACCTTGTCAATCCAAACTTTCAAAGAAGCTCATCCCAAAAAGGTGACCATGTAATCTCTTCATGCATTTAACAAGGTTTTCACAATTTGACCTTTTCCTTATTCTCTCGTAAACCGAGCACACGTTAGAATTAGGGAACAATTTTATTGGTTTTCTTGCATGCCTGAGATTTTTTGCATGATTGGTTCTTTTGGTTCTAGTTAACATCTGTAGTCCGCACGTTATTCGATCTATATCTATTTTCGATAATATCTGATTCCGGTTTTGTTTCCGAGGTTTCTGTATTTGATTCCGCTTCCACACAAAAATATGAAAACAAATGTGGCACCACTAAGTTTCGTCCGTTTCCGCTCCATTTTCATCCCTAACGCCACCTCCAACCATGTCGGGCCCCATGCACCCATTGGGTATGGACCTTTCCCACGCTCCAAACGCCTCTCACTCAGCGTGATGTCACCCACAACCGCTGAAGCTGGACCAGAGCACGTGCGCGACCCACCGTCTAGGGCCGCGGGGGAACCGGTGCCCTGTCCCTCGGTTGGCCCGTCTCCTGAGAGAGGAGGCCGCTGTGATGGTGCCGCGTGTCATCCCCAGCCTTGTGGCATCCCGCAAAACCACTACTAGAAAATCGCGTTGTTTTTGTGCATTGCATCATCATGACCGCATGCTCATGTCATCATGCCACATTGCATTTGAGCATCGTCATGTCATCATGCATATGTTTGTCTAAAAGTATTTTGCTAAAAGCCTATCTTTGTCTTCCAAATATCTCCGTCTTAATTTTAAATCAAAACTCTGATCTTTTCCGGATCTTTTATTTGTCTAAAAACTGTTTACAAAAGTCTATTTTAAATTAAAATAAAAGTTTACATTTTTTTAAGAGGCAGCCAGCCAGGCCCAAAAGCCCAGCCGGCCACCTCCAAAAACTAACCTAGACCTAACCCTAATTCACCTACCCAGCACCACATCCCTCCCACCCAGCCGCCGTCGCCAGGCACTCACACACGCACGCACTAGCACGCACACCAGCCCCACCTACCCCCCTTTTTACAACCACCCCAATGAGCACCGAGCACCCACAGGTCCACCACCTACCCGGACACACACACACCTACCCCACACCTACCCCCACCGACCGGTCCACCCTAGTGGACACGCGCCCCGACCACCCCCATCTGGCCCATCCCCAGGCGGGTATGTTTGGTGTTAGTATCAGCTTGGATCCGAATAGGTCTTCCTTATCCCTCTCTAATAGCCGCCAGTTTTACTGAGTCTCTATAGGTTGTTTAGTGTCTTTGCCGCTTGATCCACCATACCTATGTAGGCGAGAGCCCAATTCTAGCCTCGTCGTGTCTTGGCCTCGATCGACGCCTCTTTTCCTTTGCCTTTGTCGGCACCCCCTTTTGTTTTAGCAGGTTTGAGATCGACGTTGTTAGTAGGGTTACCCTTCCGGCTTGGCCTAGGCAGGGTTATGGACGCCATTGGTTATTCTTCAGGGCTCTTAGCCCCATTTGCATCTTGTCCGTAGTCGGACGCTATATCGTTTTCAAGGTGATTTGGATCTTTGTATATTATATCTGTATCCTTGACTCTTGGAGTCGTGTTGTATATATATCTGTTCTATGGGTCCCATCGAGGATTGTTATGTAATGATATTACTTCGTTTTCCACCCGCACGAAAGTGCCCGGTGGGCGTCCTTGAATCGTTTCTATGCGGGTTTGGCGGGAAGCGCTAAAACTTGCATGGGGCCGATTCGAGGGTGTTACAGAGTGGTATCAGAGCCCAGCAGTTGCGATACCCCACTTGTCCAGCCTGTAGGATAACCTAGCTAACGGCCGAAGTAGAGAGTCAAAACTATTTGGCAAAATCGGTTGGATAGATCTGATTAGGTCTGTTTTTACTCCTTACCCCTCTGCTGTTCTCCTCTTACCTCTGCGTGTTTTGGATCTGCTCTCTTACCTTCTTCTAGTCCAGGATTTCTCGTGGTTGGGTTCCCGTCGTACCTTCAGGTTTTCGCTTCCTCCTTTGGTAACGGTGCTTCTACATCCGGTCTTCATGCTATCTGAGGAATCCTTCATCTGTTGGACTTCTCCTTGTTCCTTCTTGTGCCTTCCGGTGTTTTCCGATGCGACGATATCATCTACGCCAGATCCGATGCAGAGTCTGCATCCCTCCTGTGTTCCAAACCTCGTTTGTCGAGATCTTCAGTCTAATTCCGAGAGTTGGTTGCATGATTCACCTATTCGTGTGCAGAGTAATGGTTTGGGTGCGCGATGGACTGATCACCATCCGACTACTCTTATCATTTGCTTTTGTATATCGAATCGGTGGATCCAACAATTTTACTCCGTCCACGTAAGCTAGAGGTGGCTTTATGTGTTGATGCCTCTACCTTCGTCCTTCGTTACCGGAGTGTCCTCTCGACGATCACGGACAACGACCCCTTGTTAGTGGTGTCGCGAGGATCGACACAAAGCGAGAAGATTCAGATCGCCGACCTTCTTCCCGGTACCATGAGGCGGATCTCGAGGGCGAGATCCATTGTTAGTGGTGTCGAATTGTGGCATCCCGCAAAACCACTACTAGAAAATCGCGTTGTTTTTGTGCATTGCATCAGCATGACCGCATGCTCATGTCATCATGCCACATTGCATTTGAGCATCGTCATGTCATCATGCATATGTTTGTCTAAAAGTATTTTGCTAAAAGCCTATCTTTTTCTTCCAAATATCTCCGTCTTAATTTCAAATCAAAACTCTGGTCTTTTTCGGGTCTTTTATTTGTCTAAAAACTATTTACAAAAGTATATTTTAAATTAAAATAAAAGTTTACATTTTTTTAGGAGGCAGCCAGCCAGGCCCAAAAGCCCAGCCGGCCACCTCCAAAAACTAACCTAGACCTAACCCTAATTCACCTACCCAGCACCACATCCCTCCCACCCAGCCGCCGCCGCCAGGCACTCACACACGCACGCACTAGCACGCACACCAGCCCCACCTACCCCCCCTTTTCCCTCCACCCCGCCACCAGCAGAGCACCCGCGCGCCCCTGGTCCACCACCTGCCCGGACACACCCACACCTACCCCCACCGACCGGTCCACCCTAGTGGACACGCGCCCCGACCACCCCCACCTGGCCCATCCCCAGGCGCAGATCCCGCGCCCTCTCCCGCTTGCTCCCAGGCCGCATGCAACCAACGCCACCCCTGTCGCTGTCGCCACGTCCCCCTGGCCCCACCACGATCGAACCCATCCCCAGGCTTCTCTCTCCCCGCTCCTTCCCCCACCTACTGCGTCTACCCCGCCTCCTCTCCTCGATCCGCGCCGCCCCACCTCGCCTCGTAGCACGGCGCCCCGCTGCCCCGTGGCTCCTCTCCACCGAGTCCGAGCCACCTCTCGGCGACCCCGCTCGCTCGCCTCTACCTCGCCTCCGACCCACCTTGTGCCCGCGTCGCCTAACACCACCGCCGCCGTCCTTCCTAGGAGCCGTGCCGCCCGAGCTCCCCCGGCTCCACCCCCTGCTCTCCTCGCCGGCCCGACCTCTTCCCTGTCACCGCCGACCTCGTGGTCTGGAGCCCTGCAGCGGCCCCCACCTCCTCGACAAGCCAGAACCGTCGCCCGTCGCCGCGGTCCTCTCCTCCTTCCGCCTCCACCGACTGACGCCTGCCTTGCTTCCTTGCTTCAAGCCGAGCTCGCTGCAGACGCTTCGTCCGCCTCCTTCATCTGGTGTTCCGTCTCGCCTCGGCCCTCGATGGAACCGCACGCCATGATGCCCTGCTCGCCTCCCATGACCTCCCCGTCGCCCTACGCCTTCATGTTCCAACGCCAAGCAATGAAGGACCGCCATGTCCCTGCATGGGTTCCTGTTTGTGTGCTGCTCGAAGGGTTCATGTTGTTCATCTGTGCACATATGTGTATGTGCCTGTGTTTGTGTTGTTACGAGCCATCGGTGCACTTTGCATTCCGCGTCCAATCCTCTTCCTCCAAGGCTAGCCACGACAAGATCTACATCAGACAAGTACTACGACCACCGGAGCAAGTTCGACATCGAACAAGGTCGGGATGACATGATCGCCTTCCCGGACGCCAAGTTCTCCGACCCTCGCCAAGATCTCTCGAAGACAAGAATGCACCTCAAGATCGCCTACCGGGAACCCCAAGACCCCGAAGACCCGAACCCTGATGCTGGAGTCCGGAGATCGAGGCTGAACCAGAAGACCGATCAAGATCACCGAGGTTCTCCTTCCCGGAACACCATGCCCTCCTCCGAGGATCCGGTACCGCCGGTACGACAAGATCTTCTTCTCGAAACATCGAGTTCGCCATCACGGATGACAAGCACGCCTTCATGGAACCGAAGACACGGAGACCGCAAGATCTCCTCCCCGAAGTCCGAACCTCGCCATTCCCGACGCCCTGAGACTGAACCCCGAACCCCCCGGAACCCAAGATCTCCCGAACCCAGATGTGTGAACCTTTTCCAACCCCTATTTTATAAATGCTATATATAAAACCTGCTGCATTTAAATTGTTCATGCTCGCATGCATATTCATTTGTTTGGGGGCATTATGCCGATTCACCTCATAATTAAATATGGAGTTTATATGCGGAATATTGTTATCTTATTCTGGACTCCATTTAAATTGGTGTAGCGAACCGATGCCACGTTTTGCCTTGTTAAAACAACATTTAATTTGCGGGGTATCTGAATAACTTGAACCGTCTAATTAATTGTCGGGACCCCGGTTCCGCTTAATATTGCCTAATCGCATCGCATCTTTGCCATGTCATGCATCATATCATAATCATGCCGGATCTTCTGCCGTAGTATTAAATAGTGCATCCGGTGTTTGTTCTAGTGTTTGCTTCTTCGCGGATTAGGCCGATGAGTTGATGCGAGTATCGACAAGTTCTCCGGATATGATCCCTCGGCAGTGTTTCCCAGGCGAGCATCTTCCCCCTTCTACCTATTTTGTATTTATAGTCTTTATTTCCTCCTGTTGATCTATTGTTATCCATGTCGTGATGCTTTAGTTTCCGTTACCAGTTATATCTCGTGCAACCTCTATATTGCCTTGGACACCCCCTATTACCTGTGTTTGGTAGATAGCTGGCCTTGCGAGTCGTAGTTGCTTGCTCAGGTGCGATCTCGTGTTGTCAAGTACCACAGTTGTTGTAATGCTGGCAGATGTTTATGGTGGGGATGATCATGTCTTTAATTACAACTATTAAAATGCTAGATATAACTAATGCAGAGGCATCGGTGGGCAATAGATGTTATTTGGTTCTTCCACGCTCACTTGTGTCCCATAGGACTCCGAGTACTTGATACATGTTCCTTGATTTTTCGCACTATCCACATCCGGGAGGCCTTATGGACCCCCCTGAGCCAGAGCTTGATTCATTTCTATTTCTTGGGGCCCCAAAGTAGTTTGGGACTTTATTACTATCCTGTACTTATGGCATGCTTTACTGCTTTATTTAAGATTGTGCGTGGAGCACATGTACTGTTTAGGAATTGCGGAGTGTTTTCGCGGTATCGACAAGCCCAGTCACACTTTCGGGTTCCCGGTCATTTACAGCCATTGGCGCAAACCTTGGGTCCGTCTCGGAGCCGGCCAACTTCGTTGCGGGTAGCTTAATAGGGTGGCCCCCTGAAATATTTATGAATCCTGTGATTGCTTTGTCGTGAAAGCCTTGTTGGGTTTTGAGTTGGTTTTTCCGAGGTTGATCGAGTGTGTGTTGCTATTTGTGCACCCCTGCAGGGTAAAACTTTCTGAAAGCCGTGTCCACGGTTATGGACGACTCGAAGCACAGTATCTCGATCATAGACAAGCATAACTAAAATAGTGTTATAAATTTGACTTAATATATCTGACTAGTAATCAGCTTCACTATAACGGAATGGATATTAAAAATGCCAACCACTGGTGGACCTGGGTTGTTTTGTTATATCTGCCTAGTAAGTATTGCAACTCCAATGAAATGTGATAAAAGTGCCAACAACTGCTGGGTTTTGGGATTCTTCGGGACAATTAAATCTGACTAGTAAACGTTCCAACTACCATGGAATGGTTAATTAAAACTGCCCACTACTTATGCTTCAGGATGACTCATGCTATATATCTGACTAGTAAGTGCTTCAACTATAACGGAATGAATAAAACTGCCAACTGTGTGAGTTTCTCGGTTTGACTTCCTCGTTTGGTCTCGAGGGGGAATACCAGGATGGGTATGTTTGGTGTTAGTATCAGGTTGGATCCGAATAGGTCTTCCTTATCCCTCTCTAATAGCCGCCAGTTTTACTGAGTCTCTATAGGTTGTTTAGTGCTGCTGCGCTGCCGCTTCAGTCCACCATACCTATGTAGGCAAGAGCCGCCAAATTCTAGCCTCGTCGTGTACTGGTCTCAGTACTGACGCTCCTCTTTTTCCTTTGTCTTTGTCGGCACCCCCTTTTGTTTTAGCAGGTTTGAGATCGACGTTGTTAGCAGGGTTACCCTTCTGGCTTGGCCTGGGCAGGGTTATGGACGCCATTGGTTATTCTTCAGGGCTTTTAGCCTCATTTGCATCTTGTCCGTAGTCGGACGCTATATCGTTTTCAAGGTGATTTGGATTTTTTGTATATTATATATGTATCCTTGACTCTTGGAGTCGTGCTATATATATATATATATATATATATATATATATATATATATATATATATATATATCTGTTCTGTGGGTCTCATCGAGGACTGTTGTGTAATGGTATTACTTCGTTTTCCACCCGCACAAAAGTGCCTGGTGAGCGTCCTTGAATCGTTTCTATGCAGGTTTGGTGGAAGCGCTAAAACTTGTATGGGGCCGATACGAGGGTGTTACAAGCCTCCATCTCACGGGCAGAAAGAATAGAGAAGTCGTGGATACCCAGATGAGCCAAGAACAACTAATTCACATGTATGCCTATCTACACAATATTTGCTCTGACCTCGAACCTGACAAGAATATGACCAAGAGTATGTTTTGAGCGATCTCTCAAATGTATTCGAGCGCTCCAGTATACCAGCCCTACTCCCCGATTCCCCTCAAACTAATACCAATGTTGCTATAACCTACTACACTAAATCCCCTCTTCAGCAAGAGATCAGCATCAAGTAGATACATCCCCTACACTTTGTCGGTCGGTGTTCAGTGTTCTTGAGCCAGAAACGGTGACATTTTGGTCCAACATCATTTGTCTTTTCATGAAGAGGGCGTAGAGAAGCTCATTCCAGGTGTCAGGGACTCCAGGCAGGCACCAGTGGCTGCAATCCTCTACTTCTTTGATCTTTGATGTTTTGTTTAGGTAGGCTTGCCTTGAACTCAAAGGACTTCTGAACACCGAGAGGTGACCGTCTTTCCGTTGGGCCGTCATCTGCGTCACGTTCAGTATGTCCAACCCAGGCAGATTGGGCCTGTTGTTGTTCCCCAGAACATCGTTCACTGGTTGTAGCATGTCGGCCCATTGTTCCATCGATTTAATCGGTCTCCTGTCTGGAAGAGTTTCCAGCTGACAATCCCCTCCACTTCTCCAGTCACCACCGCTACAGAAATGAAGTCAGTGATCGATCATGGGAAAACAGGGTGAGTCCGTGAGTGAGTTATCAGTTATCAACACTAGGTCACAAGTTATGGTACAGACCTGAAGTGCGACGGAGAATATGTACGGAAGATGGCCTGGGTCTTGCTCGTGTTAACTTCCTTGCGCACCCAGTCGAAAAGTGTCTGAATTGACCTCCTGTAAGCATCACTGACAGTCATATCCAGCTTCACCTCATCTCCTTCTCGGAAGTAGGCACCCCTGGTATACGGTATAAAAGTATAAGCCTAGTATTTTTTATGCCACTGTGAACCAGGTAGTTGGCACAAACTATGACCAACCACAAAAAAAACTGGTTCAGTGGAGAATTAACTCAAATATATTGCGAGCTTGCGTACCATCCGATTGTTTTGTCCTTGGTCCACCAATGCCCAGAGTTGAAGATTAACAGATCAGCGTCACTCCACTTACGCCGGCCAGACATCCAATCCATGGAGTCCACCCAGATTGTACTCTTAACAAACTTGGGGGCTCCAGCAGGTCCATGGCCCTGAGGGACCAGGAAAGGAGACCTGTAATACTCCACAGTGCAGTTGTACTCCCTAAACTTGAATATGAAGAAACCATCGTGCTTTGTGATGGGTCTGCCATTGATCTCATAGATGGAGCTCTTGTCTGAGACACCGGTAGAGAGCATACAGAGCAGAGACTCCCATTGGTTCCTTCCGATCGAATCACCGGCGAATACTACTCTCTTGTTTCGTAGCCTCTCCAGCATACTCTTGGCATCAAACCTAAGGAGTCACAGAAAAAAAAGTTTAAGTTAAATCAGACACGGACATGATTTACGCCAGAATATGTGGAAGTGTATGGATCGATATTCAGATTGTCCCTTGGCCCAAAACCACATGATAAGATCACGCTTTGCTGCTTAGCTAGCTAACTCTTGCAGGGCCACAAAATCCTGGACGTGGATATATATGTATTCTAGCGAGAAAGGTATATTGGTAGTGAAGGAAATTCTCATCAATCAAAGCTGATTTTTCTGAGTAATGGTTAGTGCTACAATTGTTTTAGATGGATTTAACTTATAAATCATCACGGATTGTATAGCTTTTCAGTTTCAGTACAAGCCATTTTTTTCAGTTTCATCAACCGCAAAATAACAAGATGTACGAATTCCTTGAGATAATCAGTTTAACTTTACTTGGCTAGGTGGGCTAATAATAATTCTGCAAGCGCGCATCACGCAAACGGAGGGGTTCAACCGTTCAAGCAAGCAAGACACAAAGCATGGGCGAAGTAGCAACTAATCCGAAGTTTCGAACAAACCTGGGGAGATCGCAGCACGACGGCTGCCACCGCCACTTGGTGTAGGAGGCATCCGGGCGGCCGTTCTCGGAGCACCGGAACCCGCCGTCCAGGAACGGGCAGTCCTTGGACTCGTAGAGCGGGTAGCTGTCGTCCCAAACCCACTCGCCCTCGAAGATGTCGCACTCACCGGAACCGGAACCCGCCGACGCCTCGGCCGCGGCGGAGACCCCGCAGCCCCGGAGCTTCACGGGCGCCATCAGGGCCGACCCGAAGGCCGCCGAGCAGCGGGGCGACCCGGGGCAGGCGAGCATCAGCAGCGCGGCGCCGGAGATCGCCATCACGGCGAGGAGCAGCGCCGTGATCGCCAGCCGCGCCAACCGCTTCACCGTGGACTCCGCCATCGCCTCCCCTGCCGCGCGCTGCTTAATTCGCCACTTGGTCTTTGCTGGGCGGGCACCGGGCTATGGCCTACTTGCCTGACATAATGGACAGAGATGGAAGAGGAGCAGTGGGCGGCAGCTTCGTTGTGATCGAGACGGGAAGCGATTCAATTGGAAAAGGATGCCTCTGCTCGTTAACCATGTATCGCGCCATCGTGGGGCCCACCGGGAAAACGTGTCATGGGTTGCCTTTTCGTATTCGGGAATCGGGACGTGCCGGTAGATGAGTGGGCGATCTCTTCGGTGATGACTGATGAGTCCCGACGTTTTGCGATGGCACGAATCATGAAATCAGATTGCGTGATCTTCATGCCTCCTTTTGTGTGCATGTACGCTACTCACTCGGTTTTAAAATATAAGATGTTTTATCTTTGTGAATGAAGTGTATCTAGTCTTTTTTAGTGTCTAGGTTTATCTAGATTCGAAGTAAACCTACACATAAATAGGTCTAGATACACTTCTTTCACAAACCTAAAACATCTTATATTTTAAAACGAAGTAGTATTTTCTTAAATCAATATCACATATTTATAGTAGCGAATATGGTAGACACATACATAACCTTGTCTCCAGTGATTAAAATATAAAATCTAATACTGTAGAAACTAGCAAGTCATCAAAATCATCGGACTTAATATGAACTCATGTAAGAGCATCTCTATCAGATACTGCAAAACTCGGAACCGCAAAAGTCGTTTGCGATGAACCGCATATCTATTTTGTGGTAGGGTTTGTGTCCCGTCAGAACAGGCCTCGTATATTTAGACCGCAAAATAGAATATTTTATGAATATTCGATTGTCTTCTTTGCAGGGTTATTTTTCTCGCAGGATCCTATTGTGCTCCCCATCCTGTTTCGGACGCTGCCGCTCGTCACTGTTGTGCTATGCGTTGCCGAGTACTTGTGCAGCTAGCTAGCTAGGTAGGTCCTGGATGTGCTAGGCACTGTACGGGTTGGAGATTGTGGATGTGCTAGGCACTGTACGGGTTCGAGATCGTGGATCTACTAGGCACTGGACAGGTTGGCCATGGCTCACACGTGGTTGTTGTTCCACCCTACCTCACTGTTGCGCTGCTCTGCCCGACCTGTTGGGTCTCGTTGACAAACTTGCCGAGCTCGATTCACTGACCATGGAATCGACGATGAATCAACGATTTGTGCCTAGATTCATAGTGGAATCGAGCTCCCCCGTCATGAAATCGAGCTCATGGTTGGTGTTGAAATTTTTGACTCGGCAACCGTTGACTGCTTTCTAGTTCACCATAAAAACGGACTCGAAAACTAGAAATTTGGTGTACAAAAAGGTTGGTATGCGGGAAACTACTAAACTTTTACGGGTTTGACCACTTTTACAGGATCTGCTCCATGCGTATTTTTTAACCAAAATTGCAAAAGACAGTTATTTTTACGGTTTTGACCAGTTTGCGGTATCTGGTAGAGATGCTCTAACACTCTAAAAAGTATCAACACCATTCAGGAAAAAACAACCGAACAGCTTGGTCAAAGTCGTTGGAAAGCCAAGAGTACGAATCACCATTGTTAAGGATGTAGCAGTCGGGATAAATATTGCCAAGACAAACCTCCTCGCGAATCCAAGGGAAAAATCCAAAATAGATCTAGTGAAGAAAGATCTGAAGGCTCATGACTAGAGATTTTTAATCTTCCAACACCACCATTAACGTTAGGAAAAAGATCTTGTCATCGAACTAAAGGCTCAAGATAACTTATTGTAGATGATATCATCTCCATTTACGCAGTGGCCAAGAAAGAGGGAGACGGCTAGCAAAGTCCTAATCTATTAGAATCACCACTTTTATTAAAATCTCTACTCATTGATCGGCTCCCCCACCCTCTGGACATAGGCAAGGTCGACTGGAGGAGGGGGTGTCCTATGGAGGCGTGGAAGTGGGAGGCGACAACTGGGTTTAGCAGCCATAGTTTCCATGTCTACTAGTAAAATAGCAAACTTGAACTTTTATATGTCCACCTAAGCACCCTATGATCATTCCCGCTTAACAAAATCTTACAACCCATATTAGTTTGATCATCTCACAGGTGTGTCATGTCAACACGATAGACCACATTCTGCCAGACTCTTCCTCACTTGGCATTCCCCACCCGCAAGCTCTACATATGCCGCTGATTTCTATCCTTCCTGATTTGTCGTGAGCCTCCATGTCCACGCCCATCTACTCATGTCGGATCCCATCGCATGCTTCATCCCATCGCCAGCGGATCTCCTCGCCCTGGTGGATGGGACGTCCTAATGGCATGGAAGGGACTTCCAGAACACGATGGTCGCGCCACTGCCAGAATCCACAGGGACACCATGCCATGAGTAGTGTTCGTCGCAAAGTCGACGCATCATGCACCCCACCTTTTGGCGCCTCTATGTGGATTGTTGTTTCCACTATGCATGTCTTATTTTCTCGAGGAGGCTATCTCCTAACTACGACATGTGGTGACTCAGACCTCCATTAGATCAATCTCTATTCCTTACCTATGAGAATGCTCCAATGCGTAAGATATTGGTCCACATGATTTAACATGACCCAAAATGATAGCTCTAATTGGTTTGCCCATCAACCTCTTTAAATTTAGGATCCTTGTGAAAGAAACATAAAAGATACTCGCTCGTGCGTTAAAATACTAAAAAATCCTACCACTAATAATGCAAAAACATAAGGTAGAATATGATGCAAAATGCACTCATCAACATTGTTGGATCACATTTGAAGTAATCTAGGCCTCTGGCTAAGCTATGTCTAGGTAAGGAGAACCCCCCTCTCCCTAGAGTTGGATAAATCATTGAAGGAAAAAATAGGGACTTAGATGAAAAAATATGGAATCATTCCCCCACCCCACCCCTCCAAGTTTTAGATTTTCAGTTTTATGCCCCCATCCATTTCCGGCTAGCTCTGCCACTCCTCTAGGCTATAGTGGAAACCCATGTGCCAAAGAAGTCAGGCGTCGAAAGTTTAGCTAGAGTTAACCAACATATGTTATCTTATTTGAAAGTAGCACCTCGAGGTTTACACGTCAACGATGATGAATGCACAATAATGTAAGAATGTGCAATATAAACATGGTCGCACCCTAGTGGGCAGGGTGCCATCACTCCCTTGATCTTCTTCCTTCTAGCAGGTCTAGCATGTTCCTCCTCTAGTCGACCTCTTGCTAGTTCGCAACATGGCTTACCACTCAGAGTATGCTTTCTTAGCCCCGAACAACACTCAATGTTGTTAGCCGCCACACACATTGACGAGTTAGACGAGCAGAGTCGAGGAGAGGATCACCGAAACCTTGGGCTGGTGGATAGAGCAATGTGCACCTTGGTATTTTCACATTGGTTCAATTATCAAGAAAGTAGTGGAAATTTTGAAGAAAACTAGAAGATGAGCAATTGGATTGTTCCCTTTTCAATAAAAAAACTTGCAAGAAAATGATTCAAATCGTGTAGGGCTTTGTGGCTTTCAAAATATTCTGTGTGTGCTCTTCCTCTATCATACCTTTCCTCTAGCAAGTAGAAGCCAATTGATGTATTTTGCTAGTTGTTCCTTTTCCTTACCCTTGATGTTTACCCTTGAGCTATTTGTCGACGAGGCTTCGAGGGAGAAGAAAGAGGACCAGAATTCAGCACTCACCAATGGGCGTAGTTGGGGCCAGCCCTAGGCCAAACTAAGAAGGGCGACCTCTCACCTATTACTCCATGGATAGACCTCTCGACAGTAGGCTACATGGCTTACTGTTTGGAGTACTTCTTTAGCCCTGAACAACACTCTCTATTGCCAACTACATGCCCGAGCGATTAACGAGTTGGACAAGAAGGAGGAGTCGAGGAGGGGATCACCATAAACATTAGGCCAAGAAGGAAGGAGGATAGAACAATGTGTACTTTGGTCTTTTCATGCTAGTTCTGTTCTCATGAAAGTTTTGAAAATAAAAAATGCGACGATTGGTATTGGAAAATTACACCAGAACGTGAATGACAATCATCAAAGTGGCATGAAAAATAGGTTTGAAAATAAGTCCACTATATTAGTTACTACTCCCTCTATTTTTTATAATATAAGTTTTTTTAACAATTTGTTTTAGCTTGCTAGAAAGGTTTATATTATGATACACAGAGTAGTCTTAAACCAAAAGATGGCGCGATGTAGAAACCAGAGATTTTGTCTTCTTTAAAAAACTATTTTAACCGGAAGTGTCTTAGTTTCTTAGTTTTGGTGCTCTCTTTGTTTTAAAAAAAAATCAGATTTATCAGTTTCGAAACAAATACCAAATTATGGACATAGCCAAGGTTGTTTCTTACGAACATGTAAAATCACAAGCCGAAATTCTTTATATTATGGACTATACGGAAATAATAAACTCTGATAAATTTTGGAGATTTGAAAATACGCATACTTAAATTCACGCTTTTGACATTTTTTTTATGTAACTCATTATACAAAAAAAATTCAATTTATATTTGGATGTTAGCTGGATACATCTTTAACCACATTAGAAAATACGCATACTTAAATTCACACTTTTGACATTTTTTATGTAGCTCATAATACAAAGTTTTTTAAAATTGATATTTTGGATGTTAGCGGGATACATCCTTAACCACATACGGTCAATTTTCAGATTTTTATTGAAACTTAGAAATATGATTTTCATTTTTTTAAAGAGTACATTCCAGTTTTTGCCTCCTAGTTTTAGAATTTTGACACTAATTATCCCATTTAGCAAATTTCATCCTAATTACTTCATTTAGCAAAAGTTACGCCAATTTTTACCCCCTGTAAAATGTTATGAGCATTTTGACAGGTGGGTCCATGCCGCAAGTATATCTGGTGTGCCACGTAAACTTGTTTCGGTTCTGGCTGATTTCTGCTCGCAATTTTTTTCCAATCTCCCATCACGTTATTTGTATTTGTATAATTTGCGCTACATGAAGAGCATGCTGGACTGGGCATGGTGGAATGGTATTGCTGCTAGTTGTGGTTTAATTAGGAACTATAATGGCTTCTGATATTTAAGTAGTAGGCTCTTGCTTAGAAGATCAATGTACTAGGAGTTATATTCGGTTCAGAGCACTAGGATTTTGCTTGGCTTAATGAAGCGACTTTTTTTTCAAGAAATACAGGGTTTTTATGAATAGACTGGGATCATCAAAAAACAAAACTGTTCAGCTCATAACCTGACAGTTTCTCATGAAAAACACAAAGCAGAAAAAAACACGAAGTGGCATGCCACATGAACTAGCACCCCCAAAACACTCACAATACATTACATGGGGTAAAAATTGACACATCTTTTGCTAAATGGAGTAAAAATTGGCACAATTTTTTTGCTAAAGGTAGTAATTAGAATGAAAATTTGCTAAGTAGGGTAATTAGTGTCAAAATTTTGAAACTAGGGGTAAAAATTGGAATTCACTCTCTTTAAAGATCACCGATGCACCAAATCTCTACTCCTTTTTAGCAAAATATAATTGGGATCGTGTAAGGTTATGTGGCTTTCGAAGGATTTTGGGCATGTTTGGTAGCCTGCATGAGGGCCAGCCAGCCTTCAGGGAGATGAAATTGGCCCGATTGGTTGCTTGCATGAGTGTTTGAGCTGCGCCAGCACGATTCTTAAAGCGGCCCAGAGCTAGGCTCAGGAACAACGCTGAGATTAGCCGTTTTTGTCAAGGCACTTGATACGTTGCTAATGTATCCATAATTTTTTATGTTACATGCTTGGTTTTATCTACTTTTTTATGTTTTGTCCACACTTTGGAGTACTTTTTATATGATTTCTTGGACTAACCTATTAACAAGAGCCACAGTGTCAGCTGCATGTTTTCTGATGTTTTTGGTTTTAGGAAAGTCAGAAAATTAATATTCTCAGAATTGGACGGGACAAAAGTCAAAGTCAGTTTTTCACCGAGGGACACCTGGAGCCAGAATATGAGACAGAGAGGGGCTGGGGCCCGGCCACACCACCTGGCCGCACGGCCCAGCCTGGCCTGCGCCGAGGGGTGGTCTGGCCGCCACAGGCACCCCCTCGGCCTCTCCTTCCGCTTATAAGTTGCCTCTGATACAGAAACCCTAAGTACCCGATCAAAATTCCACGAAAGAGTTTATAGCCGCCGTCATCGCCATCCCTAGAACGGGAGGGATCTGAAGCTCTTCCCGGCACCCCGCCAGAGAGGGGAATTCACCCTGGAGGCCTTCTTCATCATCATGCAAGCCTCCGGTGTGATGCGTGAGTAGTTCATCTCTAGACTACGGGTCCATGTAGTAGCTAGATGGCTGGTTCTGCTCCTTTGTGCTATCATGTTTACATCTTGTGAGCTCCGTTCATGATCAAGATCATCTATTTGTAATTCTGCATGTTGTGTTTGCGGGGATCCGATGGATATTGATATGTTATTTCAGATTGATTATTGATTCTATCATATCTTTGTTATTTGTGATCTTGCATGCTTTCCGTTGTTAGTAGCTATCTTGGCCAAGTAGATGCTAGCAACTCCAAGAGTTAGTATTTATGCTCGATAGTGGGTTCATGCCTCCGTAACTGGGAAGTGACAGAAATCTCTAAGGTACTAGATGTGTTGTTGCTACTAGGGAGAAAACAACAATCCTTTGTTCATAGAACAATCGTATTGTTTACTTTACACACAATTCGTAATGCAATTATCCGTTACTTGCAACTTAATACTAGAGGGGGTTCGGATAATAACCTGAAGGTGGATTATTAGTCATAGATGCAGTTGGTGTTGGAAATATGCCCTAGAGACAAATAGTAGTAAGGACTATTATCATATTTCATATAGTTTATGATTAAGTTTTGTATCATGCTATAACTGTGTTGAGTGGAAACATCAGTACAAGTGTGATATATAAACAAACTAGGGGTTCCCAGTGAAACTCTAGTCACTGGTTCATTGGTCAACAAATGATCATGTTTCCTGATCATGTGGCATTTATGCCAGTTGGAAATGAGGTCATCTCATTCTGTGAATGAGATGATGAACCAATACCCAACCTAAACATCGTGATTCGATCATGTCACGAAGTTCAAGTTACGATGATTAGAAAAGGATCCTCGTAGACTGTGGCATCCCGCTAAAACCACTACTAGAAAATCGCGTTGTTTTTGTGTATTGCATCGTCATGACCGCATGCTCATGTCATCATGCCACATTGCATTTGAGCATTGTCATGTCCTCATGTATATTTTTGCCTAAAACTATTTTCGAAAAGCATATCTTTGTTTTCTAAATATTCCCCGTCTTAATTTTAAATCAAAACTCCGGTCTTTTCCGGGTCTTTTATTTGTCTAAAAACTATTTACAAAAGTCTATTTTAAATTAAAAGAAAAGTTTATATTATTTTTGGGAGGCAGTCAGCAAGCCCTGACCGCCCGGCCGGCCACCTCCAAAACCCTAGTCTAAAATACCCAATCCTAATGCTACCCAACCCCAATTTACCCAGCCCCCTCCACCTCACCCCACCCTATCACATCGCGCCACATCACCCTGGCCCATTTCTACACCCACTCAACCGCTGCCACCTCACCACCAACTCCCACCAGCCACCAACCACGACACGCCCCATCGGCTGCTCCACCTGCCGCGTGCTGGGTCCCACCCACGACCGACAGCCGCCCCGGCCTCGATCTCTTCGCCCCACCTCGGGATCCTCGCCCGCGATCCGGCCCACCCCGACACGCCCTGTTTTCCCCTGGCCGAAATCCCCACCTACCTCCCCCTTCCGCTCGCTGTGCTACCTCTCTCTGCGCCGAGCCGCCTCCCTCACCGCCCCCTCTTCCTCGTCCAGGCTCGAGCCACCCCCCCCGTCGATCTCTGGTGCCGCCGCTCGCTGTCGGCAGAGCTTGGTCCGCCACCGCCGACCCCGCCGGTCAAGCTCCTCGATGCTGCCCTCGTCTCCTTCTCGATCTCTGGCGGCAGCAGCGCCTCCCCGTTGCCTCGACCCCATCTCTCCCGTCCGCGTCCTCCCCAGAACGCCGCCGGCTCGCCCGGCCAGCGTCCAGCCTTGCCTCCGAACCACCTCGCTGCGCTTAACACCACCGCCGTCTTCTCCCGCCAAGGCCTCCTGCGAAAGCAGCTCCACCTGCCCCTTCCACTCTCTATGTTGCCGCCTCCACCAGTACTGGGTACCGCCGTCGCCTAGCTCGTCCCCGGCCACCACCTTTCCGCGGCCGCTTTCCGCAACGACCGGGTCCGCCGTCCGTGCGGCCTTCTCCGGCGCCTTGACCTCCGGTCACCCTAGCTCCCCGTCGCTGCCAGCGTGCCCTTGCTCCGACCCAGACCACTCATGCCCTCGCGCCCGGCAATGCCAGGGACCTCTCTCCCACCGCTCGCGCGCGCAGCCTCTCCCTATCGAGCAGACGCGTGCCACCGCCGAAGCATCTCCACGGCCAGCTCGTCGGGCCTGCCGTCCTCTACACCGCGTCGCGCCACCGCGAGTGCCTCGTCCTTGACCCTGGCGTTGTACATCGCTCGCTGTTTTGTGTGTGTTTGCTCCGTGTGGAGTTGCTGCTCGACATGAAGCTTTTGGGCATTTATCCATATCGGGGGACATCAGCGCGTTAGGTACCGAAGTGGTGATGGCACGGTTACGGAGCAACAGGTAACAAGATCTTCGGCAATCAAGAACGACTTTGTCTCGGTGACTACTGCTGCGAGCCCTGCTGCGATGTACCCGAGAAGGTGAAGCATGGCCTGATGGCGAGGCCTTCTCGCTGACATTGGAACTAAGTTCCCCCTCGGAACGACACGAGCTTCTTCATCGACGCCGAGACCCCGACCGGAAGATGCCCGGAACACCAAGATCTGCTTCCGGATGCTTTGACCAAGGCCGAACCAAGATCTCCATGGTTGCGACAAGACCTCCTTCCCGCATCGATGCCCGAGGACCGGACGCCAAGGTCGCCGAACACCAAGGTATTCTTCCCGGACGCCATGACCGCCTACACGGACACGAAGGCCACGGATGCGACAAGATCTACTCCGTTGTCCGAGAACGTTCCCGCCGAGATCGATCCCCGTCGAACCCTAGATCCCTGAGACCGGACCCCGGACCACATCGCACCTCAAGATCGTCTGAACCCAGATGTGTGATCCTAAGCCTCTATTTTTATAATATGACATTATCAATTGTCGCATATTAAATTATTCATGCATGCATACATATTTTGTGGGTGCGGGTTATTTAGTCGATTCACCTCATAATTAAATATGGAGTGTTTATGCGGGATATTGTTGTGTCATTCCGGACTCCATTTAAATTTGTATAGCGAACCGATGCCCTGTTCGCCTTGTTAATTCAACATTTAAATTGCGGGGGTTATAAACAACTTGAACCATATAATCATTTGTCGGGACCCCGGTTCCCCTTAATACTACCTAATTGCACCGCATCTGCATCATATCATAATCATGCCGGATCTTCCGCCGTAGTATTAAATATTGCATCCGGTGTTTCTTCTAGTGTTTGCTTCTTCGTGGATTAGGCCGATGAGTTGATGCGAGTATCGAAAAGTTCTCCGGATATGATCCGTCGGAAGTGTTTTCCCAGGCGAGCATCTCTTCCCCTTCTACCTATTTTGCATTTATAGTCTTTATTCCCTCCTATTGATCTATTGCTATCCGTGTCACGATGCTTTAGTTTCCGTACACCATTTATACCCCGTGCAGCCTCTATATTGCCTTGGACACCTCCTATTACCTGTGTTTGGTAGATAGTTGGCCTTGCGAGTCGTAGTAGCTTGCTCAGGTGTGATCTCGTTTTGTCAAGTATCACAGTTGTTGGAATGCTGGCAGATTACCACAGTTGTTGGAATGCTGGCAGATGTTTATGGTGGAGATGCTTTACGGTGGAGTTGATCATGACTTTAAATACAACTATTAAAATGCTAGATATAACTAATGCAGAGGCATCGGTGGGCAATAAATGTTATTTGGTTCTTCCACGCTCACTTGTGTCCCGTAGGACCCCGAGTACTTGATACCTGTTCCTTGATTTTTCGCACTATCCACATCCGGGAGGCTTTATGGACCCCCCCCCCCGAGCTAGAGCTTGATTCATTTCTATTTCTTGGGGCCACAAAGTAGTTTGGGGCTTTATTACTATCCTGTACTTATGCCATGTTTTACTGCTTTATTTAAGATTGTGCGTGGAGCACCTGTACTGTTTTGGATGCGGAGTGTTTTCGCGGTATCGACAAGCCCAGTCACACTTTCGGGTTCGCAGTCGTTTACAGCCATTGACGCAAACCCTGGGTCTGTTCTGGAGCCAGCCAACTTCGTTGCGGGTAGCTTAGTAGGGTGGCCCCCTGAAATATTTTATGAATCCTATGATCGCTTTGTCGTGAATGCCTCGTTGGGTTTTGAGTTGGTTTTTCCGAGGTTGATCAAGTGTGTGTTGCTATTTGTGCACCCCTGCAGGGTAAAACTTTCTGAAAGTCGTGTCCGCGGTTATGGACGACTTGGAGCATAGTATCTCGATCATAGACAAGCATAACTAAAGTAGTGCTATAAACTTGACTTAATATATGACTAGTAATCAGATTCAACTAAAACGGAATGGATATTAAAAATGCCAACCACTAGTGGACCTGGGTTGTTTTGTTATATCTGCCTAGTAAGTATTGCAACTCCAATGAAATGTGATAAAAGTGCCAACAACTGCTGGGTTTTGGGATTCCTCAAGACAATTATATCTAACTAGTAAAGGTTCCAACTACCACAGAATGGTGATTAAAACTGCCCACTACTTATGCTATCAGGATGACTCCTGCTATCTATATCTGATTAGTAATTGCTGCAACTATAATGGAATGAGTAAAATTGCCAACTGTGTGAGTTCCTTGGTCCGACTTCCTCGTTTGGTCTCGAGGGGGAAATACCAGGACGGGTTTGTTTGGTGTTAGCTTCAGGTTGGATCCGAAAAGGTCTTTCTTATCCCTCTCTAATAGCCGCCAGTTTTACTGAGTCTCTATAGGTTGTTTAGTGCCGCTGTGCTGCCACTTCAGCCCACCATACCTATGTAGGCGAGAGCCGCCGAATTCTAGCCTCGCCGTGTACTAGCCTCAATACTGACGCTCCTCTTTTTCCTTTGCCCTTTGTCGGCACCCCTTTTGTTTTAGCAGGTTTGAGATCGCCGTCGTTAGGTGGTTACCCTTCCGCTTGGCTCAGGGTTATGGACGCCATTGGTTATTCTTCAGGGCTCTTAGCCCCATTTGCATCTTGTCCGTAGTTGGACGCTCTATCGTTTTCAAGGTGATTTGGATCTTTGTATTGTATATTTGTATTCTTGACTCGTTGAGTCGCTGTTGTATATATATCTATTCTATGGGTCCCATCGAGGACTGTTGTGTAATGGTATTACTTCGTTTTCCACCCGCACGAAAGTGCCTAGTGGGCGTCCTTGAATCGTTTCTATGCGGGTTTGGCGGGAAGCGCTAAAACTTGCATAGGGCCGATTTGAGGGTGTTACATAGACTATTCCTTAGACCGTGAGGCTATATCAATCACTGTCTCCCGAGAATGCTTAGATAGCATCAAACGCCATCTGGTAAAACGGTGGTTATAAATGTGTGTTCAGGTATTCGGAGGAAACCGTAGAGGCAATATATGTCAAGAGCGGGATTTGTCCGTCCATGTGACGGGAAGATACTCAAGGGCCCACTCGGAGAAGTTATATCCAATAGCTGCGCAGCGTGTGATTAGATCACGGGGATATCACTTGTCGGAATGAGTCAAATAGCATTGTTCAGTAACGAGATTGAACTCTACATGAAGATGTCATTGATCAGGTCTCGGGCAATGTAAGTATCGAATGACAAAGGGAATAAGACGCGACTGTCACCGGTTCAAACGACAAAAGATCTTCGTGGAATGCACAGGGGTCACATGGCCATCTAGGTCCCTTTCTTGATCATTGGTGCGGGAGTGTCCCGACCATGTCTGGAGTGTTCCTGAACCGTAGGGTATCAGGCTTAAGGGCTTGATGATGCTTAGAGAGTGTTTATGGGATCGGTAGAATCGCCGAAGAAAAGAAGGGAGAAAAACGGAAGGGTTTTGGTAAGTCCGAAGGATGTCCAGAGTGGAGGTGGAAGGTGTTCCATAGCCACGGAGAGTAGATAATATGTGAATGAATGTTAAATATTGATTTAATCATTTATTCATAATTATTTAAATAAAGAGAAAATCAATTAAAAGGTCAAAGGCTTAATGGGCCAATTCCCGGAGGGGAGAGGGCCCATTAGGGAAAGGAGAGAGGGAGAAGGGGCCCAAAGGGGTGGCCGGTGCCCTAGTGGGCCAGCCCCCCCGCGTGGGGCCCATGGGGGTGGCTGGCGGTGCCACCCCTCCCCCTCCTCTCCTTTAGTCCCACCCCGGGACTTGAGGGGAGGTAGTACCTCCCCTCCCCCTATATATAGTGGGGTATATTGGCCTAGAAAATACACCCAATAATCAATAAAGGTCTCCCCACTTTTGGGAGGACCTCTAATTGATATTTTCTCTCTCAACCTCTCTCTCTCCCGTGACCATGGTCCCAAGTCTGGACTGCGCGAGCGAGAGACATCTTCACCACGGAGCACCGTTGCGCTGCAGGATTCGGATCCGGGAGCTCTACTTCCACAACTGCTGCTGGATCGGGGAAGCGGGAGTCATCGTCAGGCACCGGACGTGTGTAACTCCCACGAGGTGTCACACTTGAGGAACTCAAGTCGTTGGAGCCAGAAGGAGCGCAAGGACTTCATCACGACCTTGAGGTCGGCTTCGGCTCGTCTACATCAACCACGCTCTCCTGAGCGTTGACAACGCTTTTCGGTCTTTGAGGGTAAGTTCACGAAAAGCCCCTCCCGTTACTGTATTACTAATAGATAGGTCCTGGCAGCTTCAGGGGTTCAGGGGTGTAGAGTAAAATTTATTGTTTTTCTGCGTGGAACCCCTATAGTGGTATCAGAGCTAGATCTATGCGTAGTAATGCTAGTACGGTTAGAACACACGAGATGTAGCGTGTGGGTGTTGATCTTTTAGTTGTTACCCTCCCACGTGTACTTGTGTATACCGCAGCAATGCTTGATGAAGCGGCCCCCAACCGACTTTACGCGTTCATTCGCGAGACTGGTCCACGCTTGACATATGGCTTGTAACGTATAAAGTGGCTTAGGGGGGTGTCTGTCTCTCTCGCATTAGTTGGTATACCATTTGCAACGGAGGGCCCCGAAAGGGGTGTAATATAGACAACTACTTTGTAACACCCTCGAATCGGCCCTATGCAAGTTTTAGCCTTTTCCACCAAACCCGCATAGAAACGATTCAAGGACGCCCACCAGGCACTTTCGTGCGGGTGGAAAACGAAGTAATAACATTACACAACAGTCCTCGATGCGACCCACAGAATAGATAAATACATCAACGACTCCATGAGTCAAGAATACAGATATATAATACAAAGATCCAAATCACCTTGGAAACGATATAGCATCCGACTACGGACAAGATGCAAATCGGGCTAAGAGCCCTGAAGAATAACCAATGGCGTCCATAACCCTGCCCAGGCCAAGCCGGAAGGGTAACCCTGCTAACGACGGCGATCTCAAACCTGCTAAACAAAAGGGGTGCCGACAAAGGGCAAAGGCAAGAGAGGAGCGATGCCAAGATTACGGCACATGAGGCTAGAATTTGGCGGCTCGCCTACATAGGTATGGTGGGTGAAGCAAGGCAAATGACACTAAACAACCTATAGAGACTCGATACAACCGTCATATCGAGAGGGATAAGAAAGACCTATTCGGATCCAACCTGAAGCTAACACCAAACAAACCCATCCTGGTATTTCCCCCTCGAGACCAACGAGGAAGTCGGACCAAGGAACTCACATAGTTGGCAATTTTACTCATTCCGTTATAGTTGCAGCAATTACTAATCAGGTATAGATAACATGAGTCTTCCTGATAGCATAACTAGTGGGCAGTTTTAGTTAACATTCCGTTATAGTTGGAACATTTACTAGTCAGATATAATTGTCCTGAGGAATCCCAAAAACCAGAAATTGTTGGCACTTTTATCACATTCCATTGGAGTTGCAATACTTACTAGGCAGGTATAGTATGTCACAGATCACCACAGATCCACCAGTTGTTAGCATTTTTATTATCCATTCCATTATAGTGACGCTGATTACTAGTCAGATATATTAAGTCAAATTTATAGCACTACTTTAGTTATGCTTGTCTATGATCGAGATACTGTGCTCCAAGTCGTCCATAACCGTGGACACGGCTTTCAGAAAGTTTTACCCTACGGGGGTGCACAAATAGCAACACACACTCGATCAACCTCAGAAAAACCAACTCAAAACCCAACGAGGCATTCACGACAAAGCGATCACAGGATTCAGAAATATTTCAGGGGGCCACCCCACTAAGCTACCCGCACGGAATGCCGGCTCGAACAGACCTGTGGTTTGTGATGACGTTGTAAATGATCGGGAACCTGAAAGTGGATCGGGCTTGTCGACATCGCAAAAAACGTATGCGTCCAAAATAAGACAAAGTTCCGCAGAATCTTAAATAAAGCAGTAAAGCATGGCATAAGTACAGGATAGTAATAAAACCCCAAACTACTTTGTGGCCCCAAGAAATAAGAATGAATCAAGCTCTGGCTCAGGGGGGGTCCATAAGGCCTCCCGGATGTGGATAGTGCGAAAAATCAAGGAACAGGTATCAAGTACTCGGGGCCCTACGGGACACAAGTGGGCGTGGAAGAACCAAATAACATCTATTGCCCACCGATGCCTATGCATTAGTTATATCTAGCATTTTAATAGTTGTATTCAAAGACATGATCATCTCCATCATTAAGCATCTCCACCATAAACATCTACCAGCATTCCAACAACTGCGGTACTTGACAACACGAGATCACACCTGAGCAAGCAACTACGACTCGCAAGGCCAGCTATCTACCAAGCACAGGTAATAGGAGGTGTCCAAGGCAATATAGAGGCTACACGGGATATAAATGGTGCACGGAATCTAAAGCATCGCGACACGGATAGCAATAGATCAACAAGAGGAAATAAAGACTATAAATGCAAAATAGGTAGAAGGGGGAGAGATGCTCGCCTGGGAAACACTGCCAAAGGATCATATCCGGAGAACTTGTCGATACTCACATCCACTCATCGGCCTAATCCGCGAAGAAGCAAACACTAGAAGAAACACCGGATGCAATATTTAATACTACGGCAGAAGATCCGGCATGATTATGATATGATGCATGGCATGGCAAGATGCGGTGTAATTAGGCAATATTAAGCGGAACCGTGGTCCCGTCAAATGATTATATGGTTCAAGTTGTTTAGAACCCCTATAATTTAAATATTGTATTAACAATGCAAAGCATGGCATCGGTTCGCTACTCAAATTAAATGGAGTCCAGAATAAGACAACAATATCCCGCATATAGACTCCATATTTAATCATGCAGTGAATCGGCATAATGCCCCCAAACCACAGACAGATATGCATGCATGAACAATTTAATATGCAACAGTGGATAATGTCATATTATAAAAATAGGGGCTTAGGGTCACACATCTGGTTCGGCAGATCTTGGGTTCCGGGGGTTCGGGGTTCGACAGGGATCGACGGGGATGGAAACGGCTCGACGGGATCGGTCTCGGACAACGGAAGTAGATCTTGTCGCATCCGGGAAGAAGGACTTGGTTTGGCGTCGGGAGCGCATCGGATTTGCCCTGGTCGGTGTCGATCTTGTCGTTGCGAAGGTCTTGTCGGGTCCACGGATCGGGTCAGACTTGGCGTCCGGGGTGAAGTGCTCGTCGTTCCGTGTAGGCGACCTTGGCGTCCGGGATCTCGGGTATCTGCTCCGGGAAGAAGTACTTGTCGCATCTGGGGTCTTCGGGTCCGGGGTCTCGATCATGGCGTTCGTGAGGGAGAGCTCGGGGGATCGAAACCGTGAAGGAGAACTTGTCGATGCGTCTAGACTGAAGAGCTTGGCATGGTCATTGTCAACTTGTCGTACTTGTTCCTCCGAAGGCCTCGATCAACAACACAGAACTTGCAGAGCCCGCCACACCACGTATACACCATCATCGTGTATCACGCTTGTTACTCTTATATTTAGGGAGATCTTCACAGATGCAGCTTCGCATCACCACCACACCTCAACAAGTACGGGCTCAGAACAACAGGGACACACGAGGGCTGGAGGACAACCGAGGCAGAGGACGCGCAGGGAACGACGGCCGGCAGGGAGCAGGCCGGTGGTGGAGGCGACGGGGCGGCGACGTCCGTCAGGGAAGCGGGAGGAGGCGACTGCGGGGTGGAGGCGCTAGACGGGGAGGCGTCACGGAGAGGAGGAGGTCGCCGTGGCGGGACCCGGGGCAGGGCCGGCAAAGTGAGCGGGGCCAAACGTGGGCGGAGGACAGGTGGAGGTCGCCACAAGTGCACGGCGCAAGACCTGCTTATGGGGAGGAGGGATGACGGCAGAGGGCTCCTAGCGGCACGAAGGAGGGCTTACAACGGCGCGACCTAGGGAGGAAGGGGTCGGCCGACCTTGGCGGCGGACGCGCAGGAGGGGGCCGGCGGCGAGGTCACCTAGAGGACGGGCGGCTCGGGCTAGGTGTGGGCAGCGAGGTCGGTGCCGAGACAAGGAGGCGGGGTTGGAAGAGGAGGTTCATGGCGGCTCGGGGCTCGCCGGGCTGGCAGAGGAGGTCGGGGTCGCGATGGCGGGGCTTGAGCGGCGGCCTCGGTACGCGGGGGCGGCTGCGTCGGGGGTTAGTGGGGAACGTGGGGCAGGAAAGGGAGATGGCGTGTGGGGCGTGAGGTGGGACGGGGACAGGCTGTGACCGGGGCAGGTGGGGGTCTGCGTGCGGGTAGGTGGGGGTTTGCGTGCAGGGGCGACTGTCTAGTGCGGGGTGGGGCCAGGCAGGTGGCGGTGGGGCCCAGGGGCAGGGAGAAGGAGGCGGCAGGGGTGGGTCGGGTTTGGTCAGGGTGGCGGGGTGGGGTCGGATGGGGCTGGGGTGAGGTGGAGGGAAAAAGGGTGGGACTGGTGAGGTGGCGAGCACCGATTGGTGCAGGTGAGGTGGAGGGGGCTGGGTAGGAAAATAGGGGTAGTGTATTTGGTAGAAAAAGGTTGGGTGTTAGACAGATAGGGTTTTAATTTGGAGGTGGCCGGCTAGGCTTCGGGCCGGGCTGGCTGCCTCCTAAAAATAAAATAAAAGTTTTATTATTTAAAATGGGGCTTTTGAAATCCGTTGGTAGACAAACAAAATATTCCCGACAGACCCGGGTTTTATAGGTTGAATAAAAGACGGGGCGTTTAGAAAACAAAAATAGGCTTTTCGAAATAGTTTATGCAAACAAATGCAAGATGACATGACGATGCTCAAATGCAATGTGGCATGATGACATGAGCATGCGGTCATGATGATGCAATGCACAAAAAAACAACGCGATTTTCTAGTAGTGGTTTTTGCGGGGCGCCACATACTTGATCAGCGTTGTGCTGAAAGTTCGTAGGTAAGAACGGTTCTCGTACGAAATCCCATTCAGCCACGTAAAACATGCAAAGATAAAGTAGAGGCGTCTAACTTTGTTTTGCAAGAGGGCGTTGCTTTGTGATATGGTTGTGGCAAAGGTAAAGTAATTACCTTTTATTGCATAGTAGTAGATAGTCACGGAGGTGACGAACTACCACGCCGGAATGACACTGGTACCCTAGTGTCTACGGCGTCGGAACCCTGACGCTGGAACCCGGTAACGGCGGATGGAGATCACGACGTGAAGGACCATATCACATAGCATTTACATTCAGTGTTATTGTTTGTATGTCTTATTGTGTGCTAGTATTAGATACTCGACGGTAGCCTAATAAGAAGAGCCCTATTAAAATAACCAACGATTGTGTTCCCCCTTAGTGTGCACCACCAAGAAAGTTCTTCGGTATGAGGCGATCCAGGGTGATAGGCCTGGGTGTCATACATATCTACGTTCACATACAATGGGTGTAAGCCATGTTGCACAGCGAATACACTAAGGTTGAGTTGGCGAGCCTAGCACGCTAGAGAAGAGTGGCCTCGGAACGCGGATGGTCGAAAGATCGAGCACGAGTCGCATGAATGATGTGACCAACGTTTAGCGTCCACCCTTGAACCCACATTGATGGCCGTGACGATCGGGGGAGATGTGGCTGATAGGGGTCGTGTTATCACTAGGAACCCTCACTGGGGATAGGTGTTTCTGAGTGGAGTTATTATTAACTCATTTAATTATAAACTTAGTCTAAATTCCTTTTGCAATTATAAATGTAGAAAATGGTTTCTGCCGAGATTACCTTTCCTATCGACGATTGGTTAAAAGGAGAAAAGCTCAAGTTAGATGGATCCAACTTTTCTGCATGGGTCATACGCCTATTTGATCTCCTTGGGGAGAACGATGTAGCTGACTACATGACCTGCGAGATGTATTTGGAGCCATCCTATTCTCATGAGACCCAGGAGCAGCGGGATCTGTGTTGTCGTTGTCGTGTGATGGCCACTTTTATATCAGTGACCATGCGCCTCGGAATGGAGGATGGGTTGTGGCCAATGGTGGGGAGTCTCAAGCCCCGGATGGTCATGTCACATCTGAGAGCACATTTCGTGGAACAAGTGCGCATGTGGGAGTATGGGCTGATGGGGGACTTTCTCTCCATAAAGATGGAGGAGGGCTCCTCACTGGATGAGCACTTATTGCGCCTCTACGATGCGTATATGAGTCTGGCATACTACCTGGACAACTGGTACTCAAGCTCATTTGTGATGGGAGTTGTGCTACGGTCGCTTTCTCCAAGCTTCCAAGCACAAGTCAGGATCTGCATTATGAGAGGTGACACGGAAACACTGGATTTCCTTGAGTTCATATCACATTTCAGAAATGTGATAGATGAACCCAACATCGCTGGAGTCGTCAACAACAAAGGTATATATTTGATATATAGTTTTATAAATGTTATAATCTTGCAAACACATTGCAGTGTTAAGTATATCTGATACTTGTTATGTTTTATTGAAAACAGGTCCTTCTGCATAGAGGTGCTTGCTAGAGAGGAGGTGACATTGCGTGTTGATGGCGAGCATGATGATGACGGCCGACGACACTCTCCATCAACATTTATCACTTAGTTTATGTTTAGGATGATTAATGTAATCAAGAGATTGTGAACTTCTTTAGTTTGTCTCACACTTCGTGAGACGGTTATTCATATGAGTTTGTAACAAACGGTTGTTCCACTTTTATGAATGATTTCTATTCGTGTTTATATCTTGTTTGATTATGTGTGAATTATCCTTGTTGTTTGAAACTAATTGATAATGTATGAACATTTGTAAAATATTTTTAAAAAAAATGCCTTGTTTAAAATACCCGATTTAATGATATTTCATTAATGAATGAAACCATTGTTTAAATTCAAAGTTATGTGATAATATGTGAAAGTCATTCGATTTCTTTTCACATATAAATCATGCCTAAGTTCGGCGAAATAACTTGAACACCGTGTATTACTTGAATACAAAGTGTTTAAAGAATAGTTAAATAGAATACATATTCGATGTATTATGTTTTAACGAAAATGGTAATTATCATTAAATGATTGTTTAAATGTGTAAAGTAGTTTACCAAAGGAAACATGAATATGAAACTATTTTGATTTGATCAAAGTGTTTCATCAATAAAAGGGTATAAGTATAAAAGAGAATCTAATTACTATGATTTGATCAATAGTAATGAAATTCGACTTTATAAGAATGGCATGAAAGAAATTATGGAATGCAAAGTGTTTTGAAACGTCAAAATGCAAAGCACCACAATGTGATATTAGATATCAAAAGGGGTTGAATAGAAGGCACCAAATAAATCGTTGTAGAGTATATGTAGAGACCATTAGTTTAGAAATAGTTAGCACTCAATGAGTTAAAGTGAACCATTAGAATTCGTGAAAAGTTTTGGGGTTATTCGATATAACCAAAACAATAGCGAATAAGTCCTTGTAGAGTATTCATTGGAAACTTTGAATACGAAACCCATAGCTCAAACCAAAAGGAAAGCAAGATCCGTATTGCTTGGATTTTGGTACATTCTTGAGAAATCTCACTTCAGTGATATTTCTCAATTATGGAGCAAATGGAAATTAGTGTAAAACACGATGAGGATTCAAAACCCTGCATCAGAGTGTTGAGAAGCGCAACGGACAGCATTCCTGAACGATTCTCTTCACAGAGGGAAAGAATCAATGATTTTGATCATTGTGTTTTTCCCTCCACTATTGTTTTTCACTACATGAAGTAGGATTCAAAATGTAAATCCATATCTTGTATGGAGACATTTGTGAATCACTTGTCATGATTCTTTGGAATATGACATACCTACGAACTACAAAGAAAATGATGGTAAACTAGAATTGTGAGAAATCCTAATAGCAAAATTCCCTTGAGATTAGAAAGCAATTCATTGCTGAATCTCACAAGTAAAAGGAGTTACTTGGAATTTTCCCAAATGACTGCAAAGCCATAGTGGAAAAAGGGGTGAATGACAAAAGCACAATTTGTCAAGTATTGGACAAATTCAAATGAATTTGATTCATGTGTGCTAAATGTCTACTGGATTTAAAACTAGTAAAGTACTAGTATCTCATAGTAAATCTCCAAGTTTGTTATTTGATCAAAGGATTTTGAAATTGTTCAAAATAGTAAGAAGATATGCAATTTGCATAAAATTGAGTGGGAGCTATAAAAGTCTTCCTTAAACAATATGTGATTGACATATTTTTAAGTGGGAGCAATATGAGTCTCAAATTCAAATATGTAGGAACATTGTTTGAGTAAGAGTACTGACTCGTACCCAAATATGTTAGCAACATAGTTTGAGTGGGAGCTCATAGGAGTAATTCTTAAGTAAGTTAAGGATAAAAGCGCAAATACTTATAAATAATGATTTATAAGATGTAGAAGTTGATAATAAGTGTATTATGATATTATGTAGTATTCCTTAAGAGATTTTGAAAGGGATTTTCAGAATAGAAGTTAATTGTGAAGGGAATATGCCCTGAAAGGCAATAATAAAGTTGTTATTATGTATTCCTTGATATGATAGATGTTTATTTTGCATGCTATAATTGTATTGATAGGAAACATCAATACATGTGTGTTTAATAAACAAAAAGGGTTCCTAGTTATGCCTCTCTTATAGACTAGCTTGTTGATTAACAAGATGATCAAGGTTTCCTGATCATGGACATTGGATGTTGTTAATAACAAGGTCACAGCATTTGTGAAATGATGTGATGAACATTCATCCGAAGTATAGCATTACGATCAAGTCATTATGTTTATATTGCTATAACATCATACAAAGTAGTCTTAGTCCTTAGACCATGAGATCATGTTAATTACTAACACCAGAAGAGTATCTTGATAACATCAAACGTCACACCGTAACAGGGTGACTATAAAGGTGGGTTCCGTGCTATGAAGGTGTTATGTTGAGGCTCATGGATCAAGAGTGGAATTTGTCAATCCCGATGACGGATAGATATACTCTGGGCCCTCTCGGTGATATCACATTAAGATAGCTTGCAAGCAAGTGATGTGATCACTAGAATGTTATATCGCGGGAACGAGAAAAGGGTGCATGTCGGTAACGAGATCAAACTAGGTATTTGGATACCGATGATCGAATCTCGGACATGTATTATATCATGAGACAAAGGGATTAAATTGCTGACGTTAAAGGTTATCAGGATCACAGAAGTCATCGTTGAATATGCAGGAGTCAGTATGGATCTCCAGGTCCCGCTTCTGATTATTGATCTGAGAGGAGTCTCAATCATGTCTGCATTATTCGCGAACCGTAGGGTGACACACTTAAGGGTTGCCGGACACCATTTAGGAGCACATATGTTCCAGACAAAAGGTTTGCAAAGCACAGGAAATGTTTCGATAGAAACCGGAATTGTTTTGGGTGAAATTGCAGAAAGTGGTTCTGCATGTGATATTGAAATGTTGTAAGGGGTTTTATGTGAATGTTTGTTAATTAAAGTAATTAAAAAAATTCTGAATAAAATAAATAAAAGAGTTTTATTAATTGAGAGTTGCATTTAATTTGGTGGAAATTAAATACATGTGAGTGGGATTTTGGGTGGAGGCCATGTTTATGTGAGTGGAAGTTCACCACATGAATGAAGGAGGGGAGGAGTCCCCCTCATGCGCCACTATGGGAGGAGGGTCTCCTCCTCCTATATAAAGCCCCTCTCCTCTCACAAACCACACCTCCTCGTGAAGGATCTCTCTCCCCTCTAGATATTTCCCCATGGTCCTGGATTAGCGAGATACATGTTCCAGTGGCCTTAAGGCCCTGAAGGAGTTGCTGCTTCCGCTGATTCGCTGGAGCGAGGAGGTGGAGGTTGTCCGGTGGCTTGAACGTGTGTGCGAGGACGGATGCGTTGTTGATTTGCGGCGCTCGGACTTCCACACGATCTTGAGATCGGCAAGCGTACGACTACATCAACCACGAGTTCCTACTCGTTAACAAAACTCGTTGTCTTCGAGGGTAAGTTCTCCATGGATGTATGTCCACCCGTTGCTCTGTATCTAGTAGATAGATCTTGGCGTATAGTTCTCATCGTAGGAAAAATTTTGTTTTCTATGCTACGGACCCAACAGTGGTATCAGAGCCTGATTTATGCGTAGATGCTTTGCACGGGTAGTACACATATGTTTATGTGTGGGCGATGATGATCATGTTATTGCATCTTCTATGTACTTTGGATATTGGTGGCATAGTGGGATGAAGCGGCCCGGACCAACCTTACATGTCATCGTCCATGAGACCGGTTCCACGACTGACATGCAACTAGTTTTGCATAAGTGGCTAGCGGGTGTCTGTCTCTCCTACTATAGTCAATATCTGATTTACAACGAGTTGCTAATAACTTGGTTATCCTCGTTGTGGTTCATGTTCGTAGGTAAGACCGGTTCTATCTCCGAAAGCCCTAAGCCACGTAAAACTTGCAATTGATAAATTAGAGGTGTCTAGTTTAGATCGTTGCTGGGCTAGTGTCTTGATATGGTATTGTTATAAGTAGATGTATGATAGATACTCTTATAACTCACTTAACGTGTAAGTTCCATAGACCTTGGCCTTACACACAAAGGAATGATAGAGATCATACCACGATGCAAATGATAGAGATCAAATGCATGGACCATATCACCTCACTTCACACATTAGATGTTAGCATCTTATATTGCTAGTTTGGAGCTTTTGATAGCATTATAAGATGATCCCTCATTTAGATATCAAGATAAAATGTGTTCTTCCTTAAGTATGCACCGTTTTGTGGATCATGTTTTGAGGCATCACGTGATGATCGGGTGTTCTCGACTCTACGCTTTCATACAACGGGTGTAAGACAGTTTTACACACGCGAATACTAAGGTTCTTACTTGACGAGCCTAGCATGTACAGACATGGCCTCAGAACACGGACCGAAAGGTTAAGCATGAGTCATATAGTTGATATGATGCCCATATAGATGCTCTCCTTTGAAGCTACACCGACTCACGTGATGATCGGACTTGGTGTAGTGGATTTGGTTCATGTAATCACCAAAAGGACACGAGGGATGTCGTTTTTGAGTGGGAGTTCATTAGTAATTTGGATTAGTTGAACTCAATCTATCATAAACTTAGTCTAAATAAACTTTACAAATTCTATTGTAGATGGCACCACCTGCTTTTAATTTCAATGTGTTCATGGAGAAAGAGACACTTGCGTAATGGTAGCAACTTCACCAATCGGGCTATGAATTTGAGGATTCTCCTCACTTTGCACAAAAGCAATATGTGCTAGAGGCCGCTAGGACCCCCACCAGCTCCCTGATGCCCCGACGAGGAAAAGAATGTCTATATAACTCGTCATGAGGACCACAACTTAGTTCATTGGCATACCGTATGGGCTAGAGCCGAACTTGAAAAACGCTTTGAAAATGGCAATGCCTTTGATACCATGGGAGAATTGAAAATGTTTTTCGACACCCATGCTGCCGTAGAGAGTTATAATGCTTCTGAAAAGTTCTTTAGCTGCATGATGGAAGAAAACAGCTTCGTTAGTGAGCACGTACTCAAAATGTCTGGGTACGCCGATTAGCTTGTGTCCTTGGGAATAACGATTCCCATTAACTTAGGCATACATCGTGTTTTCCAATCTCTGCCACCTAGCTACAAGAGCTTCGTGATGAACTATAATATGCAGGGCATGAAGAAGTCTCTTCCCGAGCTTCTGTCAATGCTTAAGACTGCAGAAGTGGAGATTAGGAAAGAACATCAAGTGTTGATGATCAATAAGACCACCGGTTTCAAGAAGGACAAGAAAGGCAAGCAGAAGGGAAGAAGAAGGCGGCAAATCTGTTGCCGTGCACGAAAAAGAAACCCCGAGCTGGCCCTAAGTCTGACACCGAGTGCTACTATTGCAAGGGGACTGGCCATTGGAAGCGCAACTGCCCCAAGTATTTGGCGGACAAGAAGGCCGGCAAGGCAAACAAAGGTATATGTGATATACATGTTATTGATGTGTACTTGACTAGTACTCGCAGTAGCACCTGGGTATTTGATACGAGATCGGTTGCTAATATATGTAACTCGGTTTAGGGGCTGCGGAACAAGCGACAGCTAGCAAGGGATGAGGTCACGATGCGGGTCGGCAATGGATCAAGAGTTGATGTGATCGCCATTTAACGCTGCCTCCATATGCCGTCGGGATTAGTTATAAACCTGAATAATTGTTATTTGGTGCCCGTGACGAGCATGAACATTGTATCCGGATCGTGTTTGATGCAAAGTGGTTATTCGTTTAAGTCTGAAAACAATGGTTGTTCGATTTATATGAATAATATCTTTTATGGTCATGCACCTGTGTTGAATGGTTTGTTTCTGTTGGATCTCGATAGTAGTATTACGCATATTCATAATGTTGATGCTAAAAGGATTAAACTTGATAATGATATATCTGCATATATGTGGCACTGCCGTCTAGGTCATATTGGCGTTAAACACATGAAGAAACTCCATTCTGATGGACTTTTGGAATCACTTGATTTTGAATCATTTGATACATGTGAGCCATGCCTTATGGGCAAGATGACTAGAATGCCGTTTTCCGGTTCAATGGAACGGGCGACAGATATATTGGAAATCATACATACTGATGTATGTGGACCAATGAGTGTGTCGGCGCGAGGTGGATATCGTTATTTTGTTACTTTCACGGATGGTTTGAGTAGATACGGGTATATCTATTTGATGAAACGTAAGTCTGAAACCTTTGAAAAGTTCAAAGAATTTCAGAATGAAGTGGAAAATCATCGTAACAGACTGCGGTCCGACCGTGGAGGAGAGTATCTTAGTTACGAGTTTAGCACACATATGAAAGACTGTGGAATAGTTTCACAACTCACGCCTGCCGAAACACCACAACGTAATGGTGTGTCGGAACGTCGTAATCGTACTTTATTGGATATGGTTCGATCTATGATGTCTCGATCGACTTGCCATCGCTATTTTGGGGTTATGCACTGGAAACCGCTGCATTCACTTTAAATAGGGCACCATCTAAATCCGTTGAAAAGACACCGTATGAATTATGGTTTGGAAACAAGCCTAAGCTGTCATTTCTTAAGGTTTAGGGATGCGATGTTTATGTGAAGAAACTTCAATCGGATAAACTCGAACCCAAAGCGGAAAAATGCGTCTTCATAGGATACCCTAAGGAAACGATTGGGTATACCTTCTATCACAGATCCGAGGGCAAGGTCTTTGTTGCCAAGAATGGATCCTTTCTTGAGAAGGAGTTTCTCGTGAAAGGTGTGAGTAGTCGGAAGGTAGAACTCGAAGAGGTTATTGAACCTTCTCTTCATGAAATGGCGAGTAGCATAGCACCGGAAGTTGTTTCGGAGTTGACTTCACCTAATGAAGAGAGAGCTAATGATATTGATCATGAAACTCAAAGAGGACACTACCGAACCTCGCAGTCAAGGTGACACGCAGCTCCCGAACTGCATGCGGCAATCCTGTTATGAATTTCATGATTGATGAAATAGATGACCCTGCGACGTATGAAGAAGCGATGATGAGCCCTGATTCCAACAAATGGCTAGAAGCCATGAAATCCGAGATGGAATCCATGTACGAAAACCAGGTTTGGACCTTGGTGGACTTACCTCACGATCGAAAGGCCGTTGAGAATAATTGGATTTTCAAAAGAAAAACTGATGCTGATGGTAATGTGACCATCTATAAGGCTCGACTTGTCGCAAAGGGGTTTCGACAAATTCAAGGAGTTGACTACGATGAGACATTCTCTCCCGTAGCGATGCTTAAGTCGGTTAGGATTATGTTAGCAATTGCTGCATATTTCGATTATGAAATATGGCAGATGGATGTCAAAACTGCGTTCCTCAATGGTAATATTGAAGAAGAGTTGTATATGATACAACCTAAGGGTTTTGTCGATCCTAAGGATGCTGATAAGGTGTGCAAACTTCTGCGATCCATCTATGGACTGAAGCAAGCATCCCGGAGTTGGAATCTCCGCTTTGATGATGTGATCAAAGAGTTTGGATTTGTCCAAACTTATGGAGAGGCTTGTATTTACAAGAAAGTGAGTGGGAGCAATGTGGCATTTCTGATATTATATGTGGATGACATATTATTGATTGGAAATGTTATAGATCTTTTAAACAATGTTAAAAGTTATCTAAATAGCAAATTTTCGATGAAGGACCTTGGTGAAGCTTCATATATATTAGGCATTAAAATCTATAGAGATAGATCAAGACGCCTAATTGGGTTATCGCCGAGTACATACCTTGATAAGATATTAAAGAAGTTTAATATGGACGGAAGTAAGAAGGGGTACTTACCTATGTTGCAAGGCAAGACATTGAGTAAGACTCAAAGTCCGGCTACGGCGGAAGAAAGAGAGATAATGGATAAGATCCCCTATGCCTCAGCCATAGGCTCTATAATGTATGCCATGCTATGTACAAGACCGGATGTGGCACATGCTATTAGATTGACTAGTAGGTACCAATCTGATCCGTTCTAACATCGGATAGCGGTCAAGAATATCCTTAAGTACTTGAGAAGAACTAAGGATATGTTTCTTGTATACGGAGGTGAAGAAGAGCTAGTCGCTAAGTGTTATGTTGATGCTAGCTTTGACACTGATCCGGATGACTCTAAGTCTCAATCCGGATACGTATTTCTCTTGAACGGAGCAGCAGTTAGTTGGAGGAGTTCCAAACAACCTGTGGTGGCTGGATCAACAACGGAGGCGGAATATGTTGTCGCTCGTAAGCGTAGCAGGAAGCGGTTTGGATGAAGGAGTTCATAACGAAACTAGGTGTGGTTCCTAGTGCATTGGACCCAATGGTGATCTATTGTGAAAATAATGGAGCCATAGCCAACGCCAAGGAATCAAGGTCTCACAAGAATTCCAAGCATATTAAGCGCCGTTTTCACTCCATCCGCGAGCATGTCAAGGATGGAGATATAAAGATTTGTAAAGTGCACACGGACCTGAATGTAGCAGATCCGTTGACTAAAGTACTCCCTAGGGCAAAACATGATCAACACCAGAACTCCATGGGTGTTTTATCACTATATAAACTAGATTATTGTCTCTAGTGCAAGTGGGAGACTGAAGGGAATATGCCCTGAGAGGCAATAATAAAGTTGTTATTATGTATTCCTTGTATATGATAGATGTTTATTTTGCATGCTATAATTGTATTGATAGGAAACATCAATACATGTGTGTTTAATAAACAAAAAGGGTTCCTAGTTATGCCTCTCTTATAGACTAGCTTGTTGATTAACAAGATGATCAAGGTTTCCTGATCATGGACATTGGATGTTGTTAATAACAAGGTCACAGCATTTGTGAAATGATGTGATGAACATTCATCCGAAGTATAGCATTACGATCAAGTCATTATGTTTATATTGCTATAACATCATACAAAGTAGTCTTAGTCCTTAGACCATGAGATCATGTTAATTGCTAACACCGTAAGAGTATCTTGATAACATCAAACGTCACACCGTAACAGGGTGACTATAAAGGTGGGTTCAGTGCTATGAAGGTGTTATGTTGAGGCTCATGGATCAAGAGTGGAATTTGTCAATCCCGATGACGGATAGATATACTTTGGGCCCTCTCGGTGATATCACATTAAGATAGCTTGCAAGCAAGTGATGTGATCACTAGAATGTTATATCACGGGAACAAGAAAAGAGTACATGTCGATAACGAGATCAAACTAGGTATTTGGATACCGATGATCGAATCTCGGACATGTATTATATCATGAGACAAAGGGATTAAATTGCTGACGTTAAAGGTTATCACGATCACAGAAGTCATCGTTGAATATGCAGGAGTCAGTATGGATCTCTAGGTCCCGCTTCTGATTATTGATCTGAGAGGAGTCTCAATCATGTCTGCATTATTCGCGAACCGTAGGGTGACACACTTAAGGGTTGCCGGACACCATTTAGGAGCACATATGTTCCAGACAAAAGGTTTGCAAAGCGCAGGAAATGTTTCGATAGAAACAGGAATTGTTTCGATAGAAACCGGAATTGTTTCGGGTGAAATTGCAGAAAGTGGTTCTGCATGTGATATTGAAATGTTGCAAGGGTTTTATGTGAATGTTTGTTAATTAAAGTAATTAAAAAAATTCTGAATAAAATAAATAAAAGAGTTTTATTAATTGAGAGTTGCATTTAATTTGGTGGAAACTAAATACATGTGAGTGGGATTTTGGGTGGAGGCCATGTTTATGTGAGTGGAAGTTCACCACATGAATGAAGGAGGGGAGGACTCCCCCCCTCATGCGCCGGCTATGGGAGGGGAGGGGTCTCCCTCCCTCCTATATAAAGCCCCCTCTCCCCTCTCACAAACCACACCTCCTCGTGAAGGATCTCTCTCCCCCTCTAGATATTTCCCCATGGTCTCGGATTAGCGAGATACATGTTCCCGGTGGCCTTATGCCTGAAGGAGTTGCTTCCGCTGATTCGCTGGAGCGAGGAGGTGGAGGTTGTCCGGTGGCTTGAACGTGTGTGCGAGGACGGATGCGTTGTTGATTTGCGGTGCTCGGACTTCCACACGATCTTGAGATCGGCAAGCGTACGACTACATCAACCATGAGTTCCTACTCGTTAACAAAACTCGTTGTCTTCGAGGGTAAGTTCTCCATGGATGTATGTCCACCCGTTGCTCTGTATCTAGTAGATAGATCATGGCGTATAGTTCTCATCATAGGAAAAATTTTGTTTTCTATGCTGCGGACCCAACAAATTGAGGAACCAGTCCTTAATAACTCGAATTAGGAATAGCATTAAGTTTAATATCAATGGTTGAAACAAAGAATAGGATGATCATAATCCACTATGTTGAGACATAGGTTCTATCTTAGAAGCCATGATGGTAACTTAGCATAATATGTAATCCAAATAAGGAACGTTTGAAAGTGATCAAGTTCGAATCACAGAACGTTGAGCTAAGTTTGTCCACAGTGTCTAGTAGAGAACTGTAGACATATTTTCCAAATCCATAAAGGATAACATATCTTAAAGCATAAAGAGTTATGTTATAAGGGAATATGTTGGAAACTCCTGTAGATACCAATTAAAAGTCAAGTAGGAAGCGAGGTGAACAAAACATCGAAAGTTGCACCGAGTGCACTAGTGTTTTAATGAATACATTTATAATAATAGATAAGGGTACCATCTAAAGTGTTGTATAATGTTATGGTGGGGCTAATTCGCTTTTAACGTAGAATGATGTGTCCCAGGGAATAGTGCCCATGAGAAAGCCCTCGAGGTTGATCTAACGTCACCGTAGGCTCCTGGAATCAGGCCTCGTTCTGCTGCCATAGCGACGATGCATACACACAGATGTTGTCATGTGATGATAGAATATTAATGTCAATCATAGTGACATTAATGAGTTGCAAAGGATCTGGGACTGTAAAGTACAGAACCAAGACTCAACCTCTTCCATGAGCAAGCATGTTCTAGGTACTGGTTATATGGTGCCAATAATTAAAGAACAAATGCAGCTAGTGTATTTGTACTCTAGTGCAAGTGGGAGACTGTTGGAAATATGCCCTAGAGACAAATAGTAGTAAGGACTATTATCATATTTCATATAGTTTATGATTAAGTTTTGTTTCATGCTATAACTGTGTTGAGTGGAAACATCAATACACGTGTGATATATAAACAAACCAGGGGTTCCTAGTGAAACTCTAGTCACTGGTTCATTGGTCAACAGATGATCATGTTTCCTGATCATGTGGCATTTATGCCAGTTGGAAATGAGGTCATCTCATTCTGTGAATGAGATGATGAACCAATACCCAACCTAAACATCGTGATTCGATCATGTCACGAAGTTCAAGTTATGATGATTAGAAAAGGATCCTCGTAGACTATTCCTTAGACCGTGAGGCTATATCAATCACTGTCTCCTGAGAATGCTTAGATAGCATCAAACGCCATCTGGTAAAACGGTGGTTATAAAGGTGTGTTCAGGTATTCGGAGGAAACCGTAGAGGCAATATATGTCAAGAGCGGGATTTGTCCGTCCATGTGACGGGAAGATACTCAAGGGCCCACTCGAAGAAGTTATATCCAATAGTTGCGCAGCGTGTGATTAGATCACGGGGATATCACTTGTCAAAACGAGTCAAATAGCATTGTTCAGTAACGAGATTGAACTCGACATGAAGATGTCATTGATCAGGTCTCGGGCAATGTAAGTATCAAATGACAAAGGGAATAAGACGCGACTGTCACTGGTTCAAACGACGAAAGATCTTCGTGGAATGCACAAGGGTCACATGGCCATCCAGGTCCCTCTGTTGATCATTGGTGCGGGAGTGTCCTGACCATGTCTGGAGTGTTCCCGAACCGTAGGGTATCACGCTTAAGGGCTTGATGATGCTTAGAGAGTGTTTATGGGATCAGTAGAATCGCCGAAGAAAAGAAGGGAGAAAACCGGAAGGGTTTCGGTAAGTCCGAAGGATGTCCGGAGTGGAGGTGGAAGGTGTTCCATAGCCACGGAGATTAGATAATATGTGAATGAATGTTAAATATTGATTTAATCATTTATTCATAATTATTTAAATAAAGAGAAAATCAATTAAAAGGTCAAAGGCTTAATGGGCCAATTCCCGGAGGGGAGAGGGCCCATTAGGGAAAGGAGAGAGGGAGAAGGGGGCCAAAGGGGTGGCCGGCGCCCTAGTGGGCCATCCCCCCGCGTGGGGCCCATGGGGGTTGCCGGCGGTGCCACCCCTCCCCCTCCTCTCCTTTAGTACCACCCCGGGACTTGAGGGGAGGTAGTACCTCCCCTCCCCCTATATATAGTGGGGTATATTGGCATAGAAAATACACCCAATAATCAATAAAGGTCTCCCCACTTTTGGGAGGACCTCTAATTGATATTTTCTCTCTCCCCCCCTCTCTCTCTCTCTCGTGACCGTGGTCCCAAGTCTGGACTGCGCGAGCGAGAGACATCTTCACTGGGCCTGCTGCGCCATGGGATTCGGATCTGGGAGCTCTACTTCCGCAACTGCTGCTGGATCGGGGAAGCGGGAGTCATCGTTAGGCACCGGACGTGTGTAACTCCCACGAGGTGTCACACTTGAGGCACTCAAGTCATTGGAGCCAGAAGGAGCGCAAGGACTTCATCACGACCTTGAGGTCGGCTTCGGCTCGTCTACATCAACCACGCTCTCCTGAGCGTTGACAACGCTTTTCGGTCTTTGACGGTAAGTTCGTGAAAAGCCCCTCCCGTTACTGTATTACTAATAGATAGGTCCTGGCAGCTTCAGGGGTTCAGGGGCATAGAGTAAAATTTATTGTTTTTATGCACGGAACCCCTACAGTTGGATGGCGGTCTATGTATAATGTTGTAATGCCCAATCGAATCTCAAAGGAGTCAAGATGAGTAGTATATGATTGTATGCTTTCTCGATGTTTGTCAATTGTCCCGCTGTAATTTGTTCACCCAACATGTCATATATCTTAAGGAGAGCCACCACTAGTGATTTATGGACGCCGGTCCTTTCTTTTACCATCAATCTACAATCAACTATTTACAGCTTTGTGTTTATTTCTGCAAACTATTAATTTCTTCCACTCGATACGTTTAATTCTTTGTTTTCAGCAAAACCGGTGAGATTGACAACCTCATCGCAAGTTGGGGGCAGAGTTCTGTGGTTGTGTTGTTGTTGGGGATATACTTTTCGGCTATCCTCACAGTTCCTCACTGACCAGGGTGGCCCACTTCGGGTTAGAACTTTGCTTCAAGGGCGGCCCAGTCAGGGAGAAAGATGGAGTCTAGTCCGGCTACGGGAAGGCCCAGAAGACTTACCGACTTAGGCCCATAATGTTACTTGTAGTTCAAGATGTACTCTGTAACCGACTCTTAGTCGTAGCCGGATAGATCTCTCCTGTAAACCCTAGGCCGAATATCTATATAAGCCGTCCTAGGGAGAGCCTTTAGGGCACACCTAACACTTTAGATCCTCAACTCGCACAGGCGAACCCTTGTAACCCATATTCTGGCTCTGCCGTATTACTAGATTGCTAGCAGAAGTAGGATCCGTCCAAAGCCGGCGGATTCGAACCTGGGTAAACTTGTGTGCTCACCGTCCCTGAACACCGTATGTCTCACACCCCTCTATTCCGCATGCCTCGAGGACCCCCTCATGGCGTACTTGTCATCAATCCGACGACAGTTGGCGCCCACCGTGGGGCAAGTGAGCTCCGGATCTGCGTTTCGAGCGGAATCTGCAAGAATCGGAATCGGCGAGACTATTGACATCGGTCGCATCCTCTACACCAGCGACGTCCCTCTCACCGTTCTCGACAAGACTTGCATTCCGGCTAGGGAGGCTGTGACTACCTACACAATCATGTCTTTTGGCAAGATCGATGTTTACATCGGTTTCGCTGAACCTGCCCCACCCACCCCAGCGGTGATGATAGAGGCAGAAGAATCTTCTAGGTCCCCTTTGTCCGCGGAGGCGGCAGAGTTCCGTATCTCAGAAAACCCTAAACCCACCCAGCCCGCACCAGCTGTAGAGATAGTGGAGAAATCCGAGCCTGAAGAAGACCTAGCGGTCCAAGTCGAATCTAGAGTGGATCTCCCTGGAGGAGCCGGATCCCAGATCGACCCGCCCGTGGAAGTCAAAATTCAGAAGGAGATAGTCAACGACACTGATTCCGGCTCTGATGACGCTGGGACAGACAGGCCTTTCCTCAGGTACACACTGCAACGTATGATACTGCAACATGCAAGCGCAGATGCAATCCTCGAGACCATCAAAAGTTTCGACATGGCTGACCATGAAAGTCGCAGGTACCTCAGGAAGCACGCGTCGCACTTTGTCGGATACGTAGGATCCGGATCCGGCTCTGCCGATGCTAGAGAAAACATCGACTCTGTGCTGGAGGCAATTGGAACAAACGCCGACGTACCCGCATCCTCGGATGAATCGATGACGTCGGCAGATTTCCAAAAGTTCTCCGCGGAGTATGAAGAGGAGTATAACTCCAAAGCTGCAGAAGAAGGAGAAGCCATGGATGACGGATCCGGGGAACACTCTCCCAAAGCGCAGGATGACATGGACGTCAGAGATGATCCCGAAGTCCAGATGTCCGAAAGTACCGATCAGAGCTTGACTCCGAGAAACAGACCCAAAGCCGTCTTTGCTACCGGCGCTGCCAAGAAGGCAAAGAAGAAGAATAAGAAGAACAAGACCCCGGCAAAAGACCCTCTAGCTGAGGAGGTGATTGCCGAGGAATACGAAGAAGACTCGGATGGAGCACTTATCCCAAAAGAGCCGAAAAAAGAAGAATCGGTGGATGGACACGTGATCACCAAAGGTGCGCATAAACTCATCGATGCTGCACTAACCACACCTATCCCTATAGCTGCAGAACTTACTGCTGAAGAGCTGGACGAAAGGGCCCAAGCCCTAGAAGCGCATCGTCAACAACTCCTGGTTGAAGCCAAAAACATCGAGGAGGAGAAGAAACGCATGGCAACCAAGGATTACATGTCTCGGTTGCATCAAAAGACACGGAAGCGTCACACCAATGATGACCAATTCCCACATATCCGTGTCGTCCTCTTCGGAGATGAGATGGGGAAGCCACGGAAAGATAGCAAAGGAGATTGGGTATATCCAACCCCAGTACAGAATACCGTGGCGGCCCGAGAAATTCTATCAGCTAATCCAGGACCGGAGGAAATCCAGTTGGGAATCAAACTACTCAACAAAGGCCTAGAGCAGCAAAAGGTCGCCATGTCCGGAAGCCAAAAACTGGTCTCAGATTCCGACCAATGTCGCACAGGTCCGGCATGGGCGGACGTAAGACCCAAGGCCCTCGAAAGCAAGATTACCGCCTGAGCCGGGAAGACAATTACTCAAGAACCGGATCGTCAGGACAGCACCGCAGGACTACACGTGGCTGGAGCAACGTCGCCCCAGCGGTCGAGAAAGAGGCCATCGCTGCTCCGAATCCGAGGAATCCTCCTCGACGAGATTCTAACGATCGAAGGGGAGAAGATAAAGAAAAATGTCGGGAGGAGGATCGTCAAAAAATGCCACCTCCTAGACATACAAGCCGTCCGGCTGAGCCTCACCGTAGTGCGAACGACGACGAAGAAACAACGGAAACCATGTCGGGACAAGCCGGCAGGGGGCTCATCATAGTCAAGACCCTCCCCGGAACCGGAATAATGATGCTCCGGACGGAGGCCAGCGATCAGCCGGAAATTATCCAGCTGCCCCACCCTCTCCACCGAGCAGTCACCATAACAGCTCCCAAGGAGGACAAGGAGGACGACATGGTGGAGGAGGTGGTGGTAGTCAAGTCCGCTCCAAGGCACCGCCTTACAACCGACATTCGGACGATCACTATCCCGAATGATGCAAGGCACAGATCAACTCCAACATAGAGGCGCGCATTTAAAACGATGATATCTACGTGGGCCCAAAATGCTTCGGACCACGCATCAGAGCTACAAGATTCCCAGAAGGATTTGCTATTTCAAGACATATCCAAGCCTACGACGGCATTGCTCGGCCAGATACTGCCAGTGATTTCTTCCAAGCTTGTTTGACGCTAAAGGCGGAAACAACCTGGTCGCAACCCGATATCTCCCACTTATGTTGCGGAAGACGGCACGATCATGGCTCAATGAACTTTCGGAGAACACCATCCATAACTGGTATGACATGCAAAGTGCGTTCTTTCGGAATTTTGAAGGCACATATCGGAGGCCCTGTATGGTCGGAGACCTACAACGCTGCACCTAGAAGGCCATAGAAACTTGCCGAGATTACCTCGGACGATGGATCGACACCAAGAACTCCTGTGAGGGAGTAAGCGATCAAACCGCGATTGAAGCTTTCATCACAGGACTCCCAATTGGTCTACTACGTCACCGCTTGAAGTGTGACAAGGTTACTGACTTGGGGGAGATGATAGAAACAGCGAGCAAGTATGCAGATGCTGACGATGATGTAGAGGGATTGCTCAATGCCCTAGCTGTACCTCAGTCGGCAAAACAACCAAAGCAACAAGCTCAGAAGCAAAAAAATACCTCGGAGGAGAAACCCAACACGGAAACAGCAGTGGTCACTGCTACTTTAGGGTCTGGAGGACAAGGAGGACGCGGTGGAGGCCACGGGCGTGGCCGTGGGACTTCAAGGGTCCAAGGTAGAGGAGAACAGCAACCAGGCAAAACCTACTCTTGGACCGACATTGCCAACAACCCATGTGTGCATCACCTAGACGCTAATGGGGGCTCGTCCCACACCAACGCCGAATGTCGTTTCAATGACGACATCAAAAGAGATGACACCGCGGGCTACAAAGCTAAGCGAAAGATGGGAAAGAAGAATCCCGAAAAAGAAAAAGAGACCAAGGAAGATTCTGATATGGAGGAAGCTGATGCTTCAAATCCCAAGCCGGAAGGGAAGAAAACTTTTCCCACCAAGAAGGACACTTATGTCACTTTCCTCGGATCTCAACCAGCAAAGGTCAAGAAAGCAGTTCTGCATGAACTCAATGCAATAGTTCCAGCTGTCCCCCAATATTTGGACTGGTCGGAAGTGGCAATCACATTTAACCACGCTGATCATCCGCCTATGTTGCATAGGCGAGGAAAATACGCCTTAATCGTCAATCCATTAATTGACGGTTATGGTTTCTCCAAGACCCTCATGGACGGTGGTAGTAGTATCAATATTCTCTGTGTCGAAACACTACGCCGGATGAGGAACTCGGAAACTCAGCTGAACCATAGCTCTGTGATCTTTCACGGAGTCGTCCCAGGAAGACAAGCTAATTCCCTGGGAGAGATCACTTTGGATGTTACCTTTGGAACTTCAAAGAACTATCGGACGGAGGCACTTTCCTTCGAAGTGGTCCTGTTCAAGAGTGCGTACCACGCTATATTCGGACGTCCGGCTTACTAGGCTTTTATGGCTTGTCCGTGTTACATTTACAATATGATGAAAATTCTAGGTCCCAACGGCGTGATCACCATTAGGGGAGACCCGAAGAAAGCGCGAGAGTGCGAGGATGGAAAGGCTGCCTTTGCTGAAGCCGTGCTGCACGCCCAGGAGTACCAGGAGATCAAGAAGAGCATAGATCCATCTGAGATGCCTGCAACGAAGAAGGAGGTGACAAAGCCAAATCCGGAGTTTAAGGCATCAGAAGAGACAAAGAAGACGCCGTTGAAGGATGATGACCCCTCCAAGGTGACCCAAATAGGTGTAGGCCTAGGTAGCGCATAAGAAAGCGCGCTCGTCAAGTTCCTCCAAGCAAATCAAGATATCTTCACATGGCAGCCATCTGACATGACCGAAGTACCTAGGGAACTTGCCGAGCACTCTCTAAATGTAAACCCGAACGCTAAACCCGTCAAACAGTCCCTACGGGGATTTGGCGATGAAAAGCGTAAGGCAATAGCTAAGGAACTAGCACGGCTCGAGTTAGCCGGATTCATAGAAGAGGTCATCCACACTGAGTGGTCGGCCAATCCTGTAATGGTCCCTAAAAAGGACACCACTGATTTAAGAATGTGTGTTCATTATACTGCCTTGAACAAGGCTTTACCAAAAGATCCGTTCGCTCTGCCTAGAATTGATCAAGTCATCGATTCTACGGCAGGCTCGGAACTCCTCTGTTTTCTCGACGCATATTCCGGTTATCACCAAATCCAGATGAAGGAATCTGACAAAGTCAAAACTTCATTCATAACCCCCTTCAAAACCTTCTGTTTTGTTACGATGCCCTTTGGGCTGAAGAACGCGGGAGCTACATACCAGCGCAGGATGCAGCGTTGCCTCCATGACCAACTCGGACGCAATGTACATGCATACGTGGATGACATCATGGTAATGTCCAAAAAGAAGGAAACGTTGATTTCTGACTTGGAGGAAACATTTGCCAATCTACGAAAATACAACATCATGCTTAACCTGAAGAAATGCTTCTTTGGAATACCAGCCGGAAAATTGTTAGGTTTCATCGTGTATCAAAGAGGCATAGGGTGAAACGGGACAAAATCAAGGCTATACTCAATATTTCCAGGCCAACTCGCCCGAAGGACGTACAAAGATTAACTAGCTGCATCGCTGCAGTCAGTCGATTTGTAAGCCGGCTTGGTGAAAGAGCCGCACCATTATACAAACTCCGGAAAAAGACCAAGGATTTTGTTTGGACTGATGAAGCTAAAGCTGCACTACAAGACCTGAAGAAAGTACTCTCATCTGCTCGTATCCTTGCAGCGCCGAAACCTCAGGAACCGATGTTGCTTTATCTTGCTGCGACAAATAAGGTCGTTAGCATCGTCATGGTAGTGGAGAGACCAGAGGAAAATCAGGAGCATTTGGTACAGCATCCGACTTACTTTGTCAGTGAGGTCCTGACAGAATCGAAACAGTGGTATCCGCATTATCAAAAGTTGGATTACGGTGTTTTTTAGCATCTCGTAAGTTACGACACTACTTTCAGGAGCATCCAATTACCATGGTGAGCACAACTCCCATGAGAGATATAATCAACAACAGTGACGCCACAGGACGCGTCGCCAAATGGGGCATAGAGCTTTCAGCTTTTGATATTGAGTATAAACCTCGGACAACAATCAAATCCCAGATCCTTGCTGACTTTGTTGCTGATTGGACAGAGACGAAGGAGAACATGATCCTCCCTGAGTTGGAGTATTGGACCCTCTTCTTCGATGGGTCTAAGGCTCGAGGGGGCTCGGGGGCTGGCATGGTTCTCAAATCACCCCAAGGAGATAAACCTTTATACGTGTTGCAGATCCACTTCACAGCAACAAACAATATTGCCGAGTATGAATCACTGCTACATGGAATCCGGATTGCTAAGGATATTGGCATCCAACGTTTGATGTGTTACGGAGATTCGGATCTTGTTGCTCAACAAGTGTCGGATATTTGTAACGCAAAGAAACACATGGCAGCGTATATAGCTGTCGTGGATGATCTATCTAAATCATTTGAAGGGTTTGAAGTTCAACACATCCCTCGAGTAGAAAATGAGGAAGCAGACGCACTATCTTGGATAGGTTCTGCACGGAAAGAGGTCCCGAATGGCGCTTTTTTAGAGCACCTCAAAGTTCCCTCAATAAAGGGAGTAGATGAGGAATATCTGACCAAATCCGACTCACCTTTGATAGCAGTTCTGGCTGTAATCCCAGCTAGACTCAACCCTACCTCGATTATTTGGTAGATGGCAAATTACCCGAAGATGAGGTGCTGAGCCGGCAGATTATCCGACGAGCAAAAGCCTATACTATTGTTAAAGGTGAGCTCCATAAACGGAGTGTTTCTGGGGTTTTTCAGCGCTGTGTATCTCCGGAAGAAGTAGTGGAAATCTTAAGGGAAATCCATGAAGGCGAGTGTGGTCACCATGCTGCAGTCAAATCTTTAGTGGCAAAAGCTTTTAGACACGGATTTTTCTGGCTTACAGCTCAGGCAGATGTTGAACGATTAGTTAAGACGTGCAAAGGCTGCCAAAAGTACGCCAAACAAGCTCATGTTCCGGCTGATCAGTTGCGAATAATACCCATAACATGGCCTTTTGCGGTCTGGGGGCTTGATATGGTAGGACCATTTAAACGAGCTCCAAGTGGATTTACTCACCTCTTAGTGATGGTGGATAAATTCACCAAACGGATTGAGGCTAAACCTGTCACTAGTGGTGATAGAGAAACAGCCAAAAGATTTGTTGAGGATGTTATAATCCGGTATGGTTATCCACATAGGATTATCACGGACAACGGGAGTAACTTCTCTATGGGAGAATTAGCTGAATTCTGCAAGGAGAAAAATATCTGGCTTGGCATTGCGTCAGTCGCACGTCCACAAGCTAACGGACAAGTCGAAAGAGCAAATGGTTTAATCCTACAAGGCCTGAAACCGAGACTCGAAGCACCACTACGACGTGCTGCGGGGGCTTGGGCAGAGGAATTACCCTCTGTAATATGGAGTTCTGAACGACTCAACAGTCAACCGGATACACACCTTTCTTCTTGGTCTATGGTGCAGAAGCAGTTCTTCCTAGTAATTTGATTCACACTTCTCCTAGAGTGGCCACGTATATCAAAGAGGATGCCAAGGTTTCTTGACAAAATGATCTCGACTTAGTCGAAGAAGTTCGCGTCGTTGCTGAAATGAGATCTACAGCCTATCAGCAGAAGTTATGCAAGTACCATAGCCAAAGAGTCCGAAATAGATCTTTCAATAAAGGTGATTTGGTTCTCCGGCTTGTGCAACAAAGAAAGCACAAACTTTCCCCGGTATGGGAAGGGCCCTTTTTAGTTAGTCGAGTATTGCACAATGGATCGTACTACTTAACTGACATAAGGCCAGTCAAAGAAAGACCTGCTACTAAGAAGAGAAAGAGAGCTGGAGGCAGTACAAATCCGAATGAGTTAGACAGACCATGGAATATTGCTCAGCTACGTCCCTTTTATTCTTAGTTTATCCTTCTTTGTAATCATATATATGTACATGTTCTGAGAGAAATAAAAGTTTTGGTTGCCTCAATCTTTTCTGAGAAGTTTTTACCATCTTATTTCTGAACGATCGTGTCATAGTCGAAAATCCTAGAATGCTTGAAAGTACTTTATGCCCATGCTCGTTCTGGTTTAGATTTCCGATTCTAAAATTGCTACCTTCGGGTATAACTCTAAAGTTTCTAGTCTTTACTTTGGTTATTTGTCTGATTGCTGGATGCATGCATTTTCCGAGTAGTGAATTGTTGGTACTAGAAGCCGGCTTTGTTTCCGAGTTTAAACTGGTTTAGCAATTGAGCTCCGTTGCTCGGCAAAGTTTCCGGCAGAAGGTTTAGCCGGCTCACGAAAGGGACGAGGCGGAAAGCCAGATAAACGATAAGTATAGACGAAAAAAGTACAAGTGCTTATGTAAACATTTCAGGCACACAAAAAATTAAAGCCAAAAGTGCTGAATAAATCAAAAGCTTAGCACTAGCAAAATCATAGTACTTTACATTAACAGACGCATCATGTTTTTTCAGGATAATACAAATATTTCTGGCAATTTATGATGCAGGAGGAGATGAAGGAGCTGCCGGCCCGCTGGATACGCCGCCTTGATATTGTTCCGAGATGTCCGCATCCGAGGTGGTGTGTTCATCGTCGGAAACTTCTGCTGATTCTTCTGGAGGAGGTGGCGGAGTGTCCACACGGGTGAAGAAAGGGATCTCGTAGCTGGTCAGGTCAGCCACGTGACACCCATATCCGGCGCAGGAATGCATGATGGCTTGAAGGTCCTGCTCCTGGCCGTCTTCATCTACTTTGTAGTGCCCTCTGGTCACTTGCCATATTTCCATGTTTCCATGGTGGCTCATGACCATGGTGAGAGCGTTCTGCACCTCAGTCCGCGCGTAGGACATGTTCCAATCCTGAACAAGCTGTGGCATATCCTTTGCCTTGTCCCGCACCTGAAAATCCGACATGTTGTGCATGTCCGGAATCTTGAGAGATTCGCCGATGTCCTCAAGGGACTGGCAGAAGTCATGAAGCAGGTCACCGACTTGGGTAAGCCGGTGGGTGCGGGGCTCGGTGGAGGAAGAGTCCGTCAAGTTCAGAGGACCTATACACAAAACAAGTTAAGAAAAATCCAACATTGGTAGAAGTCGAAGAAAAAGACAAATCAGACAGATGGAACGTACCAAAAATGACGTCGTCAATTTTGGTCTTCTCCTCCCAGAGACTCTGGAGTTCAGCCCGGAGCACCTGGGACAGGTCCCTCTCTCTGCTAAGTTCATTCTTGAGGTCCGAGATTGTTTTATCTTGAGCAGCGATCTTGCGATCACGCTCTTCAGTAGCCATGGAGGAGGACTCAAGGACTTGAGCAATGCTCTTTTCATGATTTGCCTTGAGCTGATCCAGCTCTTGGCGAAGCTCCTTGTTCTCCACCACCAAGGTCTTGAGGTTCTCGGCCTCTTCAATCATGGCGCATGATTGTTTCACCAGCACTATAAGTCAAAAAGAACAACAGTTCAAGAACAAATTCGACATTGAAAATACAAAGACAAGGTTTGAGTCTCGGAATGTTTACCTTCGGCCTCATCCTTGGCAACTCTAAGTTCAGCATTTTTAAGTCGGAGAGCCTTGATCTCTCTCTGCTTATCACAGACATTCTTTAATAAATCCTGGTTATAGGAACATACTTTCTGTAAGTCAGAATACCCAAAGTCAGAAAGCTACTAAAGACTCGGGCTAATATTTTTGCTAATATCAGCATGAGCCTTGGGGGCTACACTAGTTCATTCTTTGGCATCCTAATGAAGCATAAACTCGGATTGATTATCCTACTTCATGCTTGGGGGATAGAGGATATGATATGAAATAAAGGAAAAACATGAGTTAGAATTCGGACTTACATATTGTTCGCGAGTGAGTTTATCCAAACTCGCGTTCACTTCAACGACCACCTTCTCGGCGAGAGTCAGAGGGATCACTAGGGCTGTTGGAAGCTCACCAGTCCTAATCCTCTCGTCGTGAAGGCGCACTTGGGCGAGAAGGTCGGAGAACTTGACGTCCTCTGCTTCTTGCGCTTCTTCTTCGGCAGATAAGGTTCTTTTCTCCAGGCATTGCTTGGCTAGCCGCTAGATTTCTTCAGCAGATTTCCGGGATAAGCCAAACTTGGCAAGTCCCGGATTTCTCATAAGGTTTTCGGCGAAGGTTTCTGCCGAGGGATCATTACCCAAAGAGGGTTCACCCTTATCTAGATATGACTCACCCATGGTGACATCAGTTCGCGATTCAAGGATCGCAAGCTCCATCGAAGGAGTCAGATCTTCTGCGATGACCGGAGAAGGAATGGTCACCGGTGTTGCAGAAGGTTGAGGGGCGGGAGTCAGAGGAGCCACGGCAGGGGAAGCAATGGTAAGCTTCATCTGTCGCAGGGGCTTCGAAGAAATTCCCTTCCCCTTGCCCTTGATGAGCGGTTTTGCTCTGAGAATGTAGTAAAGTCGGAAACATTACATCTCGGAAAGAAATTCGAGTAAAGTACAAAGGCGAAAGTTGTGATTGAAAGTTACCTCTTCACGACAAGCACCTCCTTTGTGCCGACAGCCACTGTCGGAGCTTTGCGCTTCTTGAGCGCAAGATCCGGCAATGGGACCACTTCTACCTCCTGAGAGAACTCCGGAGGATATCCTTCGAGCGGAGAAAGTTCTGACTCGGGGAGGTCAGCAAGCTAAAAAAAAGAAAACATATCAGCACTGCAGTGTAACTCAAATATTGAAACACATAAAAAGGTATACTCATGGAAGCTTACCAGCCCTACGGGGTTGTCCGCCGTGTGCATATCCAGAGAAACCTCTGGGATTCTCCTCTCGATCCGCTCCCTAATCAGCAACTTGACCTGGCTTATGTAGCCCTGTGTGGTATAGGCTTTGGGGCTGATGCGAAGGGAGTCATTCTTGGATGACGTGATGGAGTGCATCCGTCGATCCCCGTAGTACTGAAGGGGCTGGATCCGACGTGAGACCCAGCATTGGACTAAGTCGGATCGCTTCAGTCCTTTGTGTTTGATCAAGTATTCGATCCGCCTCTTAGCGAGGATCAGATCGTTAGTGAGAGCCGGAGCAGCCTCGTCCCAGGATGGTTGGGCCGTGGCAGCTCCGTCGATGAAAGCCGGCAAAGCAGTGGCTTTGCCGGGAGCCGGAATATCCCTATGATAGAAGAACATGGCTGGCCATTGTTTGACCAAGTCACTAGCTAAAATTTTGGGATACGCGCGCTCGCGTCTAAGCGAAAAACTAATAGTATCGGTGATGTAAGGAACACCGGCAATAATGGAGTTACGGACATGAAAATAGTACCAAAATAGAGTCAAACTCGGCCTAATGCCGAGAAAGCCCTCGCACAACGAAGCGTACGCGCTCATCTCTAAGAGAGAGTTGGGAGGAAGATGATGGAGTTGAACTCCGTAATGATCGATGACCTCGGAGAAGAACTCCGAGGGAGGAAACAACAAACCTCTGTCGAGGTGGGTGCGAATGGACCTGGCCACGGCCACAGGGTTAGGGACGGTTTCTGAAGCCGCCTCCCGGCCAGAGGAGGAGCCCTTCTTTCTCCACGTTCTTGAGACCCTCGTCGTTGAGTGTGCAGGGGATCCAGAGCCCACGGAAGCTCTCTTTCTCCGCCACCGCTTCCATCGCCGCCGCTGCTGCTGCTAAGCCGAAATAGGAAGATGAAGCCATTTCTCCGGCGAGCAGTTGACCTAAAAGGGGTGGCGCTGGGAGTTCTTTGGGGAGGAACGGGGGAGCTCTGTGCGCGCAGAGAGATTGGAAGGAGAGGAAAAGGCAAAGGACGGGTGAGAGGAGAAGGAGAAAATCCTAACCTCTTATATCTACCTAACTGCGCCAAGATTCGTGCAAAATGCCACAGTGTAACCGCCACGTGTCGTGGAAGGAACTAGGAAGGACCCACGCGATGATTACGTCGCCTCAATCTCCACGCACGCATTGAAACGGCGCCTCGGTTCTGCGAACCGCGGACCCACCAACGGTCGTGCTGACGGAATGCCTGTCAGATGACGTGACTTGACCATGACTTGTGTCAGGTGGCATTAGAGACCAAGTTCCGGCTTAGTTTGAAATCAAGCTGGAAAATCCGACTTATTTTTAAGACACGGATCGTATTTTTTGTTGTGAAGTTTTAGGAACCCTTCAAGATTCTGCAAGCCGAAGATTAAGCTAGACGATGATAAATCCGACTTTGGATCTTGGAGGCCTCTGGGGGCTGTTGGTGGGGATATACTTTCCGGGTATCCTCACAGTTCCTCACTGACCAGGGTGGCCCACTTCGGGTTAGAGCTTTGCTTCAAGGGCGGCCCAGTCAGGGAGAAAGACAGAGTCCAATCCGGCTACGAGAAGGCCCAGAAGACTTACCGACTTAGGCCCATAATGTTACTTGTAGTTAAATATGTACTCTGTAACCGACTCTTAGTCGTAGCCGGATAGATCTCTCCTGTAAACCCTAGGCTGGATATCTATATAAGCCATCCTAGGGAGAGCCTTTAGGGCACACCTAACACTTTAGATCCTCAACTCGCACAGGCGAACCCTTGTAACCTATATTCCGGCTCTGCCGTATTACTGGATTGCTAGCAGGAGTAGGATCCGTCCAAAGCCGGTGGATTCGAACCTGGGTAAACTTGTGTGCTCACCGTCCCGGAACACCGTATGTCTCACACCCCTCTCTTTCACACGCCTCGAGGACCCCCTCATGGTGTACTTGTCATCAATCCGACGACAGTTGTGCAGCTCTCCATGTTGCTGCTGACGCTGGTAGTGCGCCCTGCCAAAGTTCAGCTAGCTACACCTTTGGGGTGTTTCCTTGCTCCTACTGGATTGATAACCTTGGTTTCATTACTGAGGGAAAACGTGTTGCTGTGCTCATCATACCTTCCTCTTGGGGTTCCCCAACGAGCTCGATATATTTTGGGCCATCAAGCTCTTTTTCTGGCGCCGTTGCTGGGGAGTCAAGGACATCTTCACAAGGAGAGTCCCTCATAACCAATCTCTTTACTTTGTTGTTTTTGTTTTGCTTAGTTCATTTCTGCTCTGTTTGCTTGTTTCTTTATCAAAAATACACAAAAAAATTAGTTGTACTATTTTGCTTCCTTTACTAAAAACACACACAAAAAATAGTTCCTACTATAGTTGTTATTTTCGTTGGTCTGTTATTGTTGCTAGAATTGTCACAAAAAAGGAAACACTTATGGGAATAGATTGATAAATTGTATACCATTGCTATAAAAGTGTGCTCTACTTATAATGTTACTTATTTCTTTGATAAATCTTGTTGCTGTAGGAGGTATAAACACCTCCCTTTTCAATGTGAGTATAATGATGATGTTACCATATCTTCTTATGTTAAGGGAAATTATGACTTTTATGATGGAACAAATTGAAGAATTTATTGCTTGGAAGGGTGCATTCGAACTTGCTTATTTGCTTGAAAATATTGATGATGCACCTTATAAATATGAGGTTTATGATATACTTAAATTTTGCTTTGATAATTACAAGGAAGAAAATGGCTATATTCTTGAATATCTTAATAGATGCTCTCCACCAATGGAAGAGACTAATGCCTTGCAGGAGCCTATGAAAGAAGAAATTGCTGAACTTGAAAGCTCTTTAGATGAAAAAGAGGAGGATAGTGATGAACAAAAGGAGGAAGAATGGATCTACCCATGCCTACCTTCTAATGAGAGTAACTCTTTACCCCTTACATTATTTGATTGTCCTCCATGTTTACCAAAGGGGGATGAATGTTATGTTCCTATGGATTCTTTTGAAAATGTTTATAATAAAGTTCTAGATGATGGTCCTATATTGGTTTATAATATTAATTTTACTACTATTGAAAATGAGATTGATCAGTCATCTTGTTATAAAATTGTTAAAAGTGGGTATGAAGGTTTTAATCCCACTATTTTTGAGCTTGATAAAAATTATGTGTTTGTAGATCATGAAAAACATGCTTTATGTGATAGTTATGTTGTTGAGTTTATTCATGAGGCTACTGAAAATTATTATGAGAGAGGAAAATATGGTTGTAGAAGTTTTCATGGTACTACAACACCTCTCTATGTGCTGAAAGTTTTGAAGTTACTCTTGTTTTATATTCCTATGCCTGTCACTTTATTCTTTGTGAATTTATTTGCATACAAGATTCCTATGCATAGGAAGTGGGTTAGACTTAAATGTGTTTTGAATTTGCTTCTTGATGCTCTCTTTTACTTCAATTCATATTTCTTATGTGAGCATCATCGAAATTCTTATGCCTAACTTAAAGGCGTTAAAGAAAAGTACTTATTGGGAGATAACCCAAAAGTTTTAGATAAGTCTTGGAAGTTATTACTTCTGTAATAACCACTCTTTATACTTTTTATTTGCTTTTTGTGCCAAGAGTAACCTCTAATGAGAGAGAAGTAATGATTGGAAAAGTTGCTGTTCCGAAACAGATTTTTGTGCTTCACCGTAAAAATTCGTGTAAAATCTCTGTATGTTCTTTTGAGGCGTGAATTTTTGTGCTTCTGCCCAAGGTTTTTATCTAACTTTTGTTAGTTCAACACTTTTTTATTTGATCAACAGAAGGTTTTGGAAAAAATTCGTCTTTACATGCTGGTCTGTTTTGACAAATTTCTGCCATTATTTGCATTTGCTTCTTGTTGGTTCCTTTTTGAGTTCTTTTGGAGAATTGAGCTTTTTGAGGGAAGTGCTACAGTAGCTTGTGTTTTAATGAAAGTTTTATTGGTGTTGAAACTGAACCTAAAGACCTATTATCTTGAGTGCACTAATGTTGCTAATAAAGATTGTGTGAAGTTTTGTATGAAGGAAAAATTTTAGATGTATGGAAGGAATGAGTAATGAGATGAAGGATGGACTAAAGCTCAAGCTTGGGGATGCCACACGTGTCAACCCAAGAAATATCCAAGAAGTACAAGCGTCAAAGCTTGGGGATGCCCAAGGCATCCCCTTCTTCATCAATAAAAATCCCAGGTGTTTTCCAAACACTTCATTTTTATTGTTTCATGCACAGTTGTGTTTTTCTTGGAGCGTCTTATTTTTCGTTTTCGTTTTGGTTTTTGTTTTCTTTGTTTGCTTATTTTGCTGAATAAATTGGTTGGACCCCCTATTTCATACATTGTTTTTGAAATAGTTTGGTTTGGATCGGAAAAGAGTAGGAAAGTTCATGCTTAAGTGGTAAAGAGAGCTTGTTTTTGATTGTGGCCTATGCTTTGTCATGTCATGCTTGATATTGTTTTGGCTTTATGCTTAGTATTCTTTGCTGTAGAATGACTTGTTATAAACAATTGAGATTGCTTAATGTGCCTTGGATGAATCATGCGTTGTTTTAGCATATTAAAACATAGTATAGTGGTATTCTCCTTTGATGCTTTATTTGGGTTGACTTGGCACATGCTCACACCATGTTATGACTATCTCAAGTCACCATAAGCCTTTATGATCCTTTAGTTTTCAACTTGTAGTATCACTTTATGCTTTGATCAATTTGTCGCTCTGCATGATTATGGCCATAATCAATCTGAAATAGTATCTCAATATCCATCGGATCCCCGCAAACACAACATGCAGAATTACAAATAGATGATCTTGATCATGAACGGAGCTCACAAGATCTAAACATGATAGCACAAAGGAGGAGAATCAGCCATCTAGCTACTACATGGACCCATAGTCTAGAGATTAACTACTAACGCATCACACCAGAGGCTTGCATGATGATGAAGAAGGCCTCCAGGGTGAATTCCCCTCTCCGGCAGGGTGCCGGGAAGAGCTTCAGATCCCTCCCAATCTAGGGATGGAGATGACGACGGCTACAGACTCTTTCGTGGAATGTTGATTGGGTACTTATGGTTTCTGTATCGGAGGCAACTTATAGGCGGAAGGAGAGGCTCAGGGGGTGCCTGGGGCAGCCAGACCACCCCCTGGCGCGGGCTAGGCTGGGCCATGCGACCAGGTGGTGTGGTCGGGCCCCGGCCCCTCTCAGTCTCGTATTCTGGCTCCAGGTGTCCCTCGGTGAAAAACTGACTTTGGCTTTTGTCCCGTCCAATTCCGAGAATATTCATTTTCTGACTTTCCTAGAACCAAAAACAGCAGAAAACAGGCAGCTGGCACTATGGCTCTTGTTAATAGGTTAGTCCAATAAATCATATGAAAAGTACTCCAAAGTGTGGACAAAACATAAGAAAGTAGATAAAACCAAGCATGGAACATCAAAAATTATGGATACGTTAGCAACGTATCAACATCCCCAAGCTTAACTCCTGCTCGTCCTCGAGTAGGTAAGTGATAAAAAGAAAGAATAATTTTTGAGGTGACATGCACCATCATAAACTTGATCAAAGTATTTGTAAAACATTCAAAGCTAGGATCATAATACTTCAATCATAACATGAAAGACAAAGTTCTAGCAATAAGACAAAGCAACTAAGTTGCAACATGAAAAGGCATAAACAAAAGATTCATGAATAACAATGCTTTGCAAGACGTTTGTTTGTTTCACATAAAGAAAACATAGTATAGTGACATTCAGCATGTCCTTCATAGAGTAGAAAACATAAATGCATAGGACACCTTCAAAGTTCATAAGAGTGACTAGATACAAATAGTTAAAAAAAGCAATATCAAGGCTATGTATCAATCAACAAGTCTTGGGACAATGCACATAGAACTAAGAATGGCCACTATGCTCTCAAAGTAGGTGCATAAAGGTACAAGCTGGAGACTCAACATAAAATTAAAAGAAAGACCTTCATAGAAGGAAGTAGGGATTCAAGTCTCATAAAGAGCTTCCAAAAATTATGGTACTTATTAGCTTTCAGCTCTCATTGCCCCTATCATAAGCATCTTGAAGGTGATTAAGGTTAAAGTGACACAACTAAGAGGATATGCTTGACAAGTTATAAGCCGAAATCTCATGCCCCTTACTTATGAAGACCGAACCTCATGCTACTCAACTTTAGTCACAAGTAAGCTCTTATCATTGTAAGTACATATGTATCATAAAGAACCGTCAATGGGGTACCCCTTGCACATGATACAGAAGCTATCGCATAATCAAAATGACAAGGCAAGCAGACAATGAGCATCTCAATGATCTTTTTATTTGCTATTTGCATAGGTTTTTATTGAGGATGCTTCATAGAGTGATCATTATGGTGATGATGCAAGTTTCCACCATGATTAGGCATGGCTTAGGCTAGCGCCCAGCGCTTTCTAACACACATACAAACTCTATGATCTTACAAGTTCCACTTTTATTTCACACCGTCGGGATCCATAAGCAAAAGAACATGATATCAACGGGGTACAAAGTACAAGGGCAATGTTGAAAGCGTTCCCCATGATACATGGTTCTGCTAACTTCAACTTATAAAGAGCAATCATATATGCAACAAAGATGGACCCAATGGTTCAAGTTTATTAAATGCAAGAAAAGTAAAGTGTGACATCAAGTTTGTGACAGCTTTAATCACTAATTTTCACATAACAAGTTTAATTTGGAAGGTAGATAAAAACATGAATATACTTGGAATAGCATATGCTAATAGGTAGGTATGGTGGACTCTTTGAAATAACTTGGTTTAAGGAATTGGATGCATGAGTGGAACTCATACTTGGTTATAGAGGCTAGCAAAAGACTGGGAGCGACAAACTAAGAGAGCAATCATGCAGAGCGACAAAACATCATTGATCAAAGCATAAAGTGATACTACAAGTTGAAAACTAAAGGATCATAAAGGCTTATGGTGACTTGAGATAGTCATAACATGGTGTGAGCATGTGCCAAGTCAACCCAAATAAAGCATCAAAGGAGCATACCACTATACTATGTTTTAATATGCTAAAACAACGCATGATTCATCCAAGGCACATTAAGCAATCTCAATTGTTTATAACAAGTCATTCTATAGCAAAGAATACTAAGCATAAAGCCAAAACAATATCAAGCATGACATGACAAAGCATAGGCCACAATCAAAAACAAGCTCTCTTTACCACTTAAGCATGAACTTTCCTACTCTTTTCCAAACCAAACCAATCCAAACTATTTGAACACCAAAGTATGAAAGAGGAGGTCCAACCAATTTATTCAGCAAACTAAGAAAACAAAGCAAACGAAAAAACAAAACAAAAATGAAAGAGAAGACGCTCCAAGAACAACACAACTGTGCATGAAACAATAAAAATGAAGTGTTTGGAAGAAACCTGGGATTTTTATTGATGAAGAAGGGGATGCCCTGGGCATCCCCAAGCGTTGACGCTTGTACTTCTTGGATATTTCTTGGGGTGACACGCGTGGCATCCCCAAGATTGAGCTTTAGTCCATCCTTCATCTCATTACTCATTCCTTCCATACACCTGAAATTTTCCTTCATACAAAACTTCACACAATCTCATTAGCAACATTAGTGCACTTAAGATAAAAGGTCTTAAGGTTCAGTTCTAACACCAAATAAACTTCCATTAGAACACTAGGTACTGTAGCACTTCCCTCAAAAAGCTCAATTCCCCAAAAGAACTCAAGAAGGAACCAACAAGAAGCAAATGCAGAAAATGGCAGAAATCTGTCAAAACAGACCAGCAGGTAAAGACGAATTTTTTCGAAGACCTTCTGTTGCTCAAATCAAAAAGTGTTACACTAACGAAAGTTAGATAACAACCTGGGGCAGAAGCAAAAAAAATACAGCTCAATCCGACATACAGAGCTCTCTCACGAATTTTTACGGTGAAGCACAAAAATCTGTTTCGGGACAGCAACTTTCCCAATCATTACTTCTCTCTCATTAGAGGTTACTCTTGGCACAAAAAGCAAATAAAACGGATAAGGAGCGGTTATTACTGAAGTAATAACTTCCAAGACTCATCTAAAACTTTTGGGTTATCTCCCAATAAGTACTTTTCTTTAACGCCTTTAAGTTAGGCATAAGCAAAAACTAAAATGGATAGAATAGAAGTAAGCGGAGATAATCATGGTGAAAACATTATTTTTGTTCAATGAAATCCTTTTGTTAACAAGGTTGATCAGGTCTTGTTACCAAAACAATTCCATATGAGACAAAACTTTGTATTCCACTAATGATTATGTTACCTCAATCTTGATAGCAATGGTCCCAATCATAATAGTTTCAAATTTTTCTCTTGGTATGGGACAATATATCTCTCCAACTTGAATGCCCTCAACATGTTCAATTGAATTCAAACCATAAGTCCTTTCAATCTTCTTGGGGAAATAGACAGTATGTTCCTTGTCATTAACATTGAAGGTCACCTTCCCTTGATTACAATTAATAGCAGCTCCTGCAGTATTTAAGAAAAGGTCTCCCAAGAATAATAGACATATTATCATCTTTAGGCATAATAGTTTGAGAGGACGCTCTCATAAGAAATAAGATTTGAAGTAAAAGAGAGCATCAAGAAGCAAATTCAAAACACATTTAAGTCTAACCCACTTCCTATGCATAGGAATCATGTATGCAAATAAATTCGCAAAGAACAAAGTGACGGGCATAGGAAGATAAAACAAGAGTAACTTCAAAACTTTCAGCACATAGAGAGGTGTTTCAATACCATGAAAACTTCTACAACCATATTTTCCTCTCTCATAATAATTTTCAGTAGGATCATGAATAAACTCAACAATATAACTACCACATAAAGCATGCTCTCCATGATCTACAAGCACTAGAGCTTTATTATAAACATTTTCAAAAGAAACCTCAGGAACATAACATTCATTCTCCTTTAGTAAGCAAGGGGGATAATCAAATAATATAAGGGATAAAGAGTTACTCTCATTAGAAGGTAGGCATGGGTAGCTAATCCATTCTTCCTCCTTTTGTTCATCACTCTCCTCCTCTTTTTTATCTAATGAGATTTCAGGTTCATCAATTTCTTCTTCCATAGGATCCTGCAAGGCATTAGTCTCTTCCATTTGTGGAAAGCATCTATTAAAATATTCAAGGATATAGCCATTTTCATCCTTGTAATTATCAAAGCAAAATTTAAGTATACCATAAACCTCATATTTATAAGGTGAATCATCAATATTTTCAAGCAAACTAGCAAGTTCAAATGCACCCTTTCAAGCAATAAATTCTTCAATTTGTTCCGCATCATAAAAGTCATAAATTTCTTTAGCATAGGAAGATATGGTATCATTATAATTATACTCACATTGAAAAGGGAGGTGTTTATACCTCTTTCTGCAACAAGACTCATCACAGCAATAAGTAATATTATAAGTAGAGCACACGTTTCTAGCAATGGTATACAATCTATCAATTTGTTCCCATAAGTGTTTCCCTTTTTGTGACAAGCGGTGTTCCTTATAATAATATTTTTGATCTTCCGTGAACCCACCTTGCCAATAAGCTTCAGTTTCAGAGAAACCAACCATTGACAACAAGCATCATAAGGCAAGACAATAACAGACCAACGAAAATAACAACTAGAGAAGGAACTACTTTTTTTTGTATTTTTGATAAAGAAACAAGCAAACAAGGAGAAAATAAACTTAGCTTGAACAATAGTGAATCCAAGTGAACTTGATAAATAAAGCTATGCTCCCGGCAACGGCGCCAGAAAATAGTCTTGATGACCCACAAGTATAGGGGGTGTATCGCAGTATTTTCGAGGAAAGTGAAACCCAATTTATTGATTCGACACAAGGGGAGCCAAAGAATATTTATAAGCCTTAAAAACTGAGTTGTCAATTCAGCTGCACCTGGAAACAATCTTGCTCACAGCAGTTTATCAGTAGCAACAGTTTTGTAGTAGGAATAGTAAAGTAACATCAGTAGTAAAGCAAAGACAGTAGTAACAAAATCAGTAAACAGTGAGATTCGAGTGCGGTAGGCATAGGGATGGATGGACGGGCGTTGCATGGACAAGACAATTGACGTAGCAATCAGAACATAGGGCAATTGCAGATAAATAAGATAAAGCATCCAAGTACTAGGCAATCCTAGGCATGTGTTCCATATATAGTCATACGTGCTCGCAATGAGAACTTGCACAACACCTTTTGTCCTGCCAGCCCGTTTGCAGCGGGGCCTCTAGGGAACTACTGGCAATTAAGGTGCTCCTTTTAATAGAGCACCGGAGCAAAGCATTAACACTCTGTGAACACATGTGATCCTCACATCAAAGCCATTCCCTTCCGGTTATCCCGATTTCTATCACTTCGGGGCCATAGGTTCCGGACAACAACGTGTGTATACAACTTGCAGATAAGACCAAGAACAATACTATCATAATGAATCAATAACATGTTCAGATATGAGATCATGGCACTCGGGCCCTAGTGACAAGCATTAAGCATAACAAGTCGCAACAAAGTCATAAAGCACTAATAAAAGATACTAGGCACCATGCCCTAACAATCTGATGCCATTACATGAACGATCTCATCCAATCCCTACCATCCCCATAGCCTACATCGGGGGATTACTCACTCATAGATGGGGGAAACATGGATGGTCGATGAAGATGATGGTGGAGATCGATGGAGATGGCTCCGAGGGCACTTCCCCGTCCCGGCAGGGTGCCGGAACAGAGACTCTCTGTCCCCCGAATCTCCCCTTCGATGGCGGCGGCGCAACGGAACTTTTCGTGGAAAAACGTCGAACCCCCCGAAATTTTTAGGTCAGAAGGCTTTTTATAGGCGAAGAGGGAGACCGAGGGGGTGCCTGGGGCCACCACACCATGCCCTGGCGTGACCAGGCCTAGCCCGCACCTGGGAGGGTGTGGCCAGCCCCTGGCCCTCCTCCGTCTCGTATTCTAGCTCCTAGAGTCTTCTGGAAAAATAGGCACTTTGGCTTTTGTCCCGTCCAATTCCGAGAATATTCATTTTCTGACTTTCCTGGAACCAAAAACAGCAGAAAACAGGCAGCTGGCACTGTGGCTCTTGTTAATAGGTTAGTCCAAGAAATCATATGAAAAGTACTTCAAAGAGTGGACAAAACACAAGAAAGTGGATAAAACCAAGCATGGAGCATCAAAAATTATAGATACATTTGTAATGTATCATTGTGCTTATCATACCTTCCTCTTGGGGTCCCCAACGAGCTCGATATATTTTGGACCATCAACACTCCTTTTCTCTCTTCTCTCTTAAACACATTCATCCCAAACCACTTGTGATTAGCCCAAAACGGCTCCAAATCGACTCGAGCTCTACTTGAAAAAGATGTGTATCAGGGATGGGGTTCAATTCTGACCATCAGCTTCGAGATTTGTGAACCATATCTTCTCCGATTCTTGGTCAAAGTTGGAGCTTTTTTAGGAGAATTTCTTCGGATTCGTCGCATAGAATCAACCGCTCAGAATTTCCTTCTAGGAACAGCTTGATCTCGTTGTTCCTCACAATTTTTATGTTGCAAGTGGTTCGTTTTGATGGAGGTGGAGGATAGCTCAATTCTCTCAACTGTCAACTGTAGGTGTAAGTACGAGGATAAACTAAAGGGGAGCTACAGGTCGTCAACGGTGACGACGACCTTGGTGTTCCTCTACCTGCACGACCTGTCTGTCGAGTAGACCATCTTCCTCTACCTCATCTTCAACCTCACCCACAAACTAAGTCGTGTACGTGTTCTAGATGGTCCAATCCGCCTGTTTGGCTCAGAGTTCCTGGATGCCGTGTCAGGTGTCCCGCCGGTCTTCGTCCCCGACGCAGCCACATGAGTTGTCCCGCCGACCTCCATCGCCCGTGCAACTGCAGCAGTTGTCTTGCTAGCCTCTTTCACTGGCGCAGTGGCAACAGTTGTCTTGCCGCCTTCTATCGCCGGATACAGTACAAATACAAAGAACAAGAGCTGCTAATCACTGTTTAGGAATACATATTAATGTGAAAACAGGATGTAAAAGCTGACAGCTGCTCTATTTATAAGCATGCTGGTGCCTCTTTTACCTTCGGTCCTCGAGGTGGTACTAAAAATTTGCCTGGGTCAGAGGCGTTGGCACTGCGTGGTGCCTGCCAGACTAGATCATGGGCTGATGGCTGAACATTTTCTGGGCCGGAAGTAGTACCAAAATCCTCAAAGCGAGTTTGCACACCGACTGGCCTGATGACTAAGTATCTATATACACGCGAACATCAAAAGATGTGGGCCAAATCCTCAAAGTAGTGCTCGCGGTTGTTCTGGTCATCAATTGGTCCGGGTTTTTTTTTGAACAACATCAATTGGTCCGGTTGGCTTGCTTCTACAAACTGTTTTACACTTTCACTAGTGAAATCTACGTGCTTATTACATAAAAAAGACTACAAATCATCTAGAATAAACATTTCTACTAAATATTAATATTAATCAGGCGACCCATCGAACGGCCCACGCGTACAAACTTGTGCCCATACCCTGCCCATGACTAATCGGGTTACCCATGGGTCAGAGTCAGACCCATGGGCGAAGTTGGCGACCCATACCCTGCCCATTAGGGTCGGGTGTCCATGGGCGCTCGAACCCATGGGTCAAATTGCCGGGATTACTGCCGCCCCTTTGATCTAGCGAGCGGCGAGCCCGTTGATGTCTTTGGTCGGTGGTTCCTTTTCCCTAATCGTCGAGGGGGCTTGGAGAGAAAAGAAAGAGGACCAGCAGCTCTAGTCTACGAGTTCATGCCCAATGGCAACTTGGATACTTGGCTGCACCCGGAAGAAGATAGAAATGCCCAAATTCGACTAGACCTATCTCAAAGAATGAAAATAGCTGCTGATATTGCTGATGCATTGCAATACATACACCATGACTGTGAGAGTCCTATTATTCACTGTGATCTGAAGCCCAGCAATATCCTCCTAGATTACGATATGACAGCTCATCTGGGAGACTTTGGCATTGCAAGGTTCTACTTGAACTCCAAGCCAGCAGCAGCTGGAGATTCGAGTTCAGTTGGTACAGTAACTCTGAAGGGCACTATTGGATATATCGCTCCAGGTAACATACATGAAAAATACCTTATGTGGCACATTTTACCTGGTATTCAGAGTACGCCGGAGGTAGCTACCTATCAACGTCTGGAGATGTGTACAGCTTCGGGATAGTACTACTGGAGATGCTGATAGGAAAAGGGCCAACCAATCCTATGTTCTGCGACGAGCTTAGCATCGTCAGCTTCGTCAGGAGGAACTTTCCGGATCAGATAATTCATATCCTCGATGTTCCACCCGTGGAAAAATACCAGGACTGTTCTCGAGCTAATCTGGAAGAAGAAAACAAAAACGAAGTCCACCAGTGCCTGGTGGCACCTTCCTGCGCGAGCCAGTCCCCTAACGAGCGAATACACATGAGAGAAGGTGCTACAGAACTGAATGCGGTCAACATGTCCTATATATCTTGAAGTTGATGGCAATTAGTAGTAGTATGGTTCATTGTTTTGCCATGACAGATGATGCTATGAAGCATGTAATTGGAGCTTTATTCTTGTACAGTATTTTTCTTGAATTGTAAAGATGGCATGCATATGCCTTCAGAACTGCTCTGAAGTTTGGCCTTTTGCTGACACTGCTCGCTAGAAGAATTGACACCACAATGGGTAGAAATGCAGGCTTGCACGCATCATCCATGGCCTGAAAATGAGATGAAACAGTGCTAGGAGGAACTAGACATTTTTTTTTATATAATAGAAGCAGGTCGGCGTGAGAATTACAGAAATTCGTCCCTGATAGGGATCGAACTCCGGTTGTCAGGATGCGCCAACTGCGACCCAACCACTAGGGTAGTACCTCGTAGCTTCGATACTTGTGCTAATGACCGGTAAGATGCTGCCGTTATCTTTGTTCATTCCCGAAAATTGCAGGTACACAAAATGTGCAGAATTCTAGTAGAGTTTCATGTGCCCAGCTCAGCCATGTGAGCATCCAAATCCTTGGAATATACAAATTGAAAGATGAATTCTTCATCCAGCAGAATCCAGTATTATTGTACCGTATTAACAATGTAACTCAAACAGGGCCGGCCCATACTTATACAGGGCCTAGGTGCAAAATGACAGCAAGGGCCCTTGTTCACTCAAAACTACTAAAACAATATATTTCAAGCTAAAAAACCTTCATATTTCATTAACAAAGTAATATTCAGTACTAGCATGGATCCATGATCTTTTGACTCTTGTCATACTAATCTTTTGACTCTAAACTAACATTATTTATCTCGATCAAGCGGACTAATCATTGAAGGAAGGAACCATAATGGTTCCAGAAGAGATCGCTTTGCTAGGCTTGACAAGAGAGAACATCGTAGTTCTTCTGCAAAAGGAATGATGCTTGTCTGATTGTGTGAAGCTTTCTTGTTGTACGTATAATATGACTACGTCGACTTACATTTGTTTCGTGTTACTCTTTGACTTGGCGTCCTCGCAAATTTTACCTAACTCAAACAAAGCAATCCTTAGTTCTGGAGCTTGAAATATAATAGCTTTAACACTTTTTATTCGACTCTCCCAACGGTAAATCCTTCACAGTTAAACTTGGAATATGGTTAACAACACTTTCCATCCTTTAGTAGAAGTTGAAAATAACACATATATCCGTTGCACAATCCCGAAAAATAAAATAGCTTTACCACATGAACTGGCCATATCAGATAAAGTAAGGTTCGAACTATGACACACATATATGGCATACATAGAGCTCTTGGATTACTAAGTAAGCGACTTTGTACCCCTTGGTTATCCCCTTTCATATTTGAACCATTGTCATAACCCTGTCCCTCACATCATCAATATTGAGTCCATATGACTTGAGAGCATCCATAAGTACATTATAAAAAGTCCCAAACTAGATGTGTCATCCACTTTCAAAAATTTCATAAAGCATTCTTGTATTATTCTTATTTTGTTATTTAACACATCGGAAGGTCATTTGTTCCTAATGGCTAACATCTAGAGTATAATAAAAAATTATGACCGTTTTAGGAATTTGGGGAGGACTGGAGGAGACGATTCATCTCGTATGGTACTGGTTACTGGAGAGGTCGAGAGATTAGATGAGAAGAGAGAGCGCACACACATGCGATGCTTTTTTGCTCGAGCAATGGATCCATTCGCTAGGTGTGCTCCCGTATATGCTGTTTTAGGTGGGCCAGACACCTATTTTTTTTTTTTTTTAATGCCTAAAAAACAGAAATTTCAACTACTAGTGGTAATACTACTATCTGGGCTAGGGCCCCTGGCTCGCGGGGGCCCAGTGCGGGCGCACCTTTTGCCCGGCCTGTGGGCCGGCCCTGAACTCAAAAAGGGGAGGGGGGGGGGGGATCTTTCTTTGAGGAAATAACCAATCAAAACTGTAGTGCAAGCCGAAAAAATGGTCAAACTAAGGACAATTTTCTTGAAGGAATCCGGTGCTGCGGCCTGCTCGGCCGATCGGAGCTATGTTGGCGGTCGGTAGTAGCTGTATGCGCTGTAGAATGTCTGCATCATGGTGAGCAGGAGGAGGAAGACACCGGCGACGACGGAGACGATGGCCCACGGGTTGGTGAAGTAGTTATGCTGCAGGCTGGCCACCCACGTGCTCCACTTGTAGTCGTAGTACCTGTTCACCTGGTCCGACAGCCCGGACAGGTAGCTGTCGTTGATGTCGAAGACCACCTCGAGGCAGAGCCTGTTGAAGAGCTCCGCCACCTCGGCGTCGCTGCCGAGCCAGTGCTCGATGATGCCCCTGTCGTGGAGGTACTTGACGTCGTCGGCGGAGTTGATGAGGTTGTCCATGAAGATGGCGTAGGAGGTGATGTTGTTGCCGCCCGGGGTGGCGATGTCCATGTGGCACTGCTCGAACGCGATGAGGTTGAGGAACAGCGACTTGGTGCTGTCGTGGATGAGGATCCTGGGGATGTGCAGCACGCCCTTGTCGAACCTGATGTCCCAGAACCGGTCCGTGTTGCGCCGCCGGCACCGGATCCCGGCCTCCCGCAGCTCCGACACGCAGTGCACGAACTGCTGCCGCCGCTTGTCCGCCACGCGCCGCTGCTGCCCGGACCACTTCTTCAGCCACAGCCGCGCCACGGGGGGTGGCGTGGGCTGCAGCCCGGCCCGGAGCAGGCTGCGCCGGAACACGTCCAGGCAGTGCAGCATCGGCTCCGACAGCGGGTCGAACGACGCCGCGGCCGCCGCGCCGGCGCTCACGGACGACTCCAGCCTCGACCGGTCCTTTCGGTGCATCGGCGTGTCCGTCGGCATCAGCGGGTCGAAGAACCGCACCGCCAGGCTCGCCACGGCGCCCGTCGTCTGCCCGGGGCGGCCCACCTGGATCCCGAGCAACAGGTCCAGCACGAACAGCGGGATCTGGTTCTCCAGCAGGATCATGTCGTTCCGGATGGCGTGCATCGCGCCCCGCATGGCGAAGACCGGGTCGTGACGCGAGTAACCCTGCCACCCGTTGGCGCCGTCCAGCGCGCCGCGGAACAGCTCCAGCACGAAGGTGCCGTCCAGCACCAGGCACTGGACGAACTCGTTGCTGGGCATCCATGCGACCCGCCCGTCGTAGCAGCCGCGCACCCGGTCCTCCATGGGCCGCAGCGCGTCCAGGTAGGCGGTCACGTCGTGGCCCGTGCGCTTGAGCACGTGGTGCAGGGCGCGCCACTTGTGCCGCTCCATCTCGCGCAGCCGCCGCTTGCCGGCGTGCAGCGGGCCGATGGACACCGCCTGCGGCATGTAGGCGCGCTCGTCGCCCTCGCGGAGGGTCTTGGGCACGCGGTACACGGACAGCCGCGCCCACGGGCACGCAGCCTCCTCCGCGCGCGCCTGCGCCAGCTTCCCGCGGATCGTCACCACCCATTCCGAGTCCTGCGGCTTCGGGCTGTGCGCCGGCGACTGCGCCGGGATCGGGGACAGCCGGGCCTGAGCTTGCCGGGTCGGTGCTTCTCCTCCTACTACTCCCGGTGTGGTGCCGTTCGCGACCCGCAGCTTGAGGGGAAGCGACTGCCACTGCGGCGACGGGGATTTCTTGAGGTTCGCGTCGACCGTCTCCTTGATCTTGAGCGTGATCAGGTACCAGCTCAGCACGTCCTTGTTGAAGACGGCCACCATTGGTGCTGCGAAGCTTGGATGATGGCCGGCTGCTGGATGCAGCGTCCCGTGGTCGCCAAGTCTCACCGGCCCGGTTATAGAGAGATCATATGGCAGGGCAAGCAACGTGCAGCGTACTGGTTGTTTAGTATACGGAAGTTTTAGTCGCTGGTAGTGAGCGATGCGTGGAGTTTTTTTGTGCTGCTTCTTCGTGTTAAAGAGCTCTTATCCCATATATGGCAAAAGAGTTTGGAAATTTTCTCGCCTCGTGATTCATGCTTCAGCTGGCCTCAATTAATGGCGAGCGAAGAGGCTATTATTGATTTGATTGATCGAGCCCTAAGAATGTTTAGGCCTCTAGGAATCCATCACAAGAAAATATCTATGTGAGACGTTTGTATCATAGTGGTCATGTTATACAGTAGGAATTTTCTTAAGTACAAGGCATCAAAACATCGCTTTTAAGCATTTCATTCCCATATTTCTGGTTGCCGTCACATTCAGCCAATCATGTCATCCTATTCTTTACTAAGAAACAACTTGTCATCCTAATCCTGCATCTACCCTTTTCCAACTGTCCATGTTCCTGCGTTTTCAAATAACTGGTTAGTTTAATAAGGAACATTATTATGTTCCTTGACAAGCTCTTGACGATGAACATTTCGTTGATCACCTGTTATCCTTGTGTTTTAGACGAACTTCAGTCATTATCTCGCGTGTCAACGGTGGATAACGAGACGGGTCGGTGTGCTTGAAGCCGTCGATCGGAGGCATATAATATAGTCTATGCCAACTTTTATCTCTCGAAAAAAGTTCAGTTTAACAAAAGCTATACTGTAACTTAACTTATCCTGCTCTGAAGCTCTCTCGCCTGACGCCGTGAAAAAAGCGTCACATTGTGGGCGGGCGGGGCAGCAGAAAGCTAGCCGGCGACGACGAGAAACATCATGGCGCGGGAAAGGTTGGCGTTCGTGAGATTCCTAGCCGTTGGGTGTGCCTCGGTAGTCGGGCTAGCGAGTGGAACGCACGCACGAACGAACCCATCAAACTAAAGCTGAAGAAAGGGAACCGCAGCGCAGATCACTCCGTCGCCATTACCTGTGTGGAAGATAAGCAGCCGAATGAATAGCCACGGCAGAAGCACGTTGATCTCGACGGTGGTGGTGGCCGGAGCCTTGCTGGCAATAACTTGGCGCGAAGACGAACCAGCCTGGGTCTCTCTCCAGATCGGCGTCACTGGCGGCAATAATTGCCACGCGGTTCAGTTAGTTGCAACGTCGACTTGACCATAAATTGAGCTAGTACCAAGTTCCATTTCTGTTTCAATCATCCATTTCTATATTTTATTTTGTATCATCCCACATTACTCGCACATAGACCTAAGATCATCTACGGAGATCAGACGTTGACTCTTCGATATCCACGAGTCACACACTAGGATGTTCATGCAGTACAATAGATTGCGTTTTGAACTGAATCTACACGAAGAGCTTCTTTTTAAAGCAACCATATACCCCCTTTGTTTCGATATATAAGATGTTTTATTAGACAAATCAGGAGATTACCCAAATGGTTAACACACGAGATAAACATGTGGGTCAAGCACCTTCGTAGAAAGAACCCGTCGAGTAAAATTACAATTTGATCCTTGGAAAAACTTGTGCCTCGCCGAATGGTCGTCCGTCCGTCGTTCTCCGCCGCCACCATGGCAGCGCAGGAAAAAGAGGCGAATATTCGCCATACCTAGACCTAGGAGAGCACCATCGTATATGAGGATGCTTTCGATCTGATGAACCGGGTCGTTGCGCGAGACTTTGTGGCACGTCGGCCGGGATCTTCCCTGTGGTCACCAAATCCCGACGCCCTCATCTTCATCCAACGCACTCGAAGAAGAGGAACATTATTGTCTACCGTCTTTCACGTGCACAATTGCAAGAATCCAAACACAATTGCGGCAGCCGACATGACCTCCACCCGCGAGAGTGCAGACCACCAGACATGAATCTCATCGGATGTAGAGACTGGCGAGAAAACCGGGCTACCTACCCCCGATGCCACGGGTTAGAGTGATGAAAATAGAGGAAGAGCAGAGACAAATTATTTCGACGCGGTGCAGTCTCCTCCGTGGAAGTTGCGACCCAAGAAAGCACTAGGCCAACCCTAACTACATGTTGGAACCCGAGGTCCCTACCCCTCCCATCGCCAGAGTGGACGATGGAGGAGGCGGGGACCGATGGCCTTGCTATAGTCGGAGCAGGAGGTTCGTCGAATCCTTTTCCTCCGCTTGGAGCGGTTCCGAGGCGAAACGGTTTGAAGATATCCAAAATAACTCCGGTTAGAGCAAGTACTAAGTCCTAGTCAGCAGGCTATAAGAACTAAAATAGTATTGTTTTTCTTAGTTGGATGAGAGAGAATAGTAAAGAGAAGAGAAGTAGGCTCTCATGCAAGAGCCAACTCTTGCACATGCTCCTAGACACTTTGTTAGTATGTGAGGTGGGCTATTTACACATAAAATAGTAAACTTTTAATGGAAACTATTATAAAGGTTGATTATAAGCTGCTATAGATGGCATGTCAATAACTTGTAGCCATCAGCCAACAATACTATTAGAATCACTCTTATCTACACGAAGAGTTGCGCTAGTGCCAAGGAGAAGGAGATGTTGATGTGTCTCGAGTGTTTATGGTTGTTAGATTAGTCATAGTGGGAGTAACTAAGGTAGTGACATAAAACTACATGCAATGCCAATTAGAAATCTTGATGACATGGCATGCTATTAAATAAGAAGAGAGATGGAGATGGTAACTAGCTAAGTTACCATAACATCACATTCTTTAAGAAAAAATGAGTCTACAAACTAATTAGTTGTTACTATGCATTATGAAGATGGTAACTAAGACTAATGTCATATGCATGACACTAGTCTAAGTTATTTTGCACTATGACTAGTCTTAGGAGGCTACCTGTCAAAAAAAGTAGTCTTAGGAGGGTGTGTCCACTAGTACAAACGTGTTACTTAGAGACGGTTATTGCCAACAAGCCTCAGTCAGTTTCTCATTGCGACTCAAGCGTATAGCCTGTAAGAGCGCACCAACCTGAGCTGGTTTTCCGTTCTGCCTCTAAGATACACGAACTCAGGCACTGCAAAAATGTAAACATCTCTAAGATATACGACATGGAGACGGCTATTAGTCTTCACCGCTTGCAAGAACTCCCCACCCTCAGACGGCTCCTAGTAGGGACCGTCTCCAAGAGTAAGGCACCTAGAGTTAGATTTAAATAAAAACCGTCTCCAGAACAAGGATGCCTTGAAACGGTGGTTATTCATGGCAACCTCCACCAGTAATGCTAATTCAAACTTAATTGTAGCAGACATGACACATAATCATGATTCAGCATCCAGAAAATAGATAGACAGATTAGCTTAAGTACTTAGCAGCCAGCCAAAGAAGATTATTATATTAACAATTATTCTTAGCCAGATCCATACATATTTAGTCATTACTTGATGGCAATACATACAAAGTAGAGCCCATATATCAAACAAGCATAATTAGTACTCTCTAACAACCAGCATTGTATTTATAATGGGTTACCCAGTGAAAGTTGCTGAACCAGAATATGTACCTCTCCATTATCTTTTTCATCAAAGCAAAAAAGGACAATGCTATGTTGCTTTAAATTGAAACTTCTCAGAACCTTATCCCATCTAGTCGTCAAGATTTCATTTGACCTAGCTCCCATCTTCATCCTAACCATTTTTGGCTTCTTGCTGTTTATTTGTTAAACATGGGCATCAATAGATTCATCAAGGCGATTCTTTAGGTATTTTCTTATAAACTCGGCTCCAAATGTCTGCGCAAGTACAAAGAATTGAAGAATTAGCATACTTGTGGTTATTAGAAGTAATTAAATATCACATGCTAGCTTTTTATCACATGTTCAAGAATATATCATCTTATCAGCTTGCACTTATTTTTCATGACAGATGATTAGGACAACCTATAGACATAGTACTTGATTTTTGGTGTAAATTAGGGTACACACCAGTCTAAGAGAAAGTCTACATGAACTTCTTTCAGATACATGTCGTTTCCAAAAAGACTTTGCTTATCTAAATCAGTTTCCCCTTGTGTTGAGGCCCTGATGCAACAACGCATAAAAACTTCAATTGTTGGAGATATGCCTAAGAGGCAATAATAAAGTGGTTATTATTATATCTTTGTGTTTATGATAAATATTTACATCCCATGCTATAATTGTATTAATAGGAAACACTAATACTTGTGTGTTTTGTAAGCATAGAAAGAGTCCCTAGTAAGCCTCTTGTTGAACTAGCTTGTTGATTAATAGATGATCATGGTTTCCCGATCATGGTCATTGGATGTTATTAATAACAAGATCATATCATTAGGAGAATGATGTGATGGACATTCACCCATAGTAAGCATAGCATAAGATCAAGTCATTAAGTTCGTTTTGCTATAAGCTTTCATATAATAGTAACCTAATCCTTCGACCATGAGATCGTGTTAATCACCATCACCGGATGAGTGCTTTGATGACATCAAACGTCACTTCATAAATGGGTGGTCATAAAGGTGGTATTAGGTATTCTGAAAGTATGTGTTGAAGCGCATGGATCAAGAATGGGATTTGTCCATCCAAGTGACGGATATATATGCTTTGGGCCCTCTCGGTGGAATTTCATCCAATTACCTTGCAAGCATGTGACTAGGTCACAAGGGATGTCATATCACGGTAATGAGTAAAGAGTACTTATCGGTAACGAGGTTGAACTAGGTATCGAGATATCGATGATCAAACCTCGGATAAGTAGAGTATTGCGTGACAAAGGGAATCAATGTCGTATGTTAATGGTTCTTTCGATCACGAAGTCACCGTTGAATATGTGGGAGCCATTATGGATCTCTAGGTCCCGCTATTGGTTATTGATCGGAGAGGTGTCTCGATCATGTTTGCATAGTTTGCGAACCGTAGGGTGACACACTTAAGTTTCGATGCTGTTTAAGTAGATATGGAATATGAGTTGGAGAGCGAATGTTGTTCGGAGTCTCGGATTGGATCCAGGACATCACGAGGAGATCCAAAATGGTCCGAAGAATAAGATTCATATAATGGAAGTCGTTCTAGGGTTCGGAAGAGTTCCGGAGTTTTGTTTGGAGCATCTAGAAGGTTTCAGAATGTTCTAGAAGGTTCCAAAGGAGATAAACTTGAAACCCAAGTTAATAGGGGATAAGACTTGGTGGAAAGGAAACTTCCCCCTCCTCCCATGCGCTGGCCCTAGTGAAATGGATCGTATGGGCACCTAGAGGGGGGTGAATAGGTGCTACTCCAAATTTTAATACTTTTTCAATTTTAGGCTTAGCACAAAGGTAAATTCTCTAGATATACTATTAGGTGGAATTTCCCTATATGCAAACCTATCTACTAGCGAGTAAAGAGTGAGTGGAAGAGGAACGGGTAAACCGTAGTGAAGCACGCGGAGACACAGGATTTGTTTGACCGCAGTTCCTTCCTTGTTAAGGGAAGTACGTCTGCGTTGGAGGGGTGGGCGGTACTAAGACCACCACGCCACAATAGGCCTCACCCTGTTCTCCGATGGATCCTGCCACCAAAGGCCTGATCCACCTTTCCACTATAGGTACCCTTCGAGGCGGGTACCGGCGCCTTTACACAACTAGCGGGACAACAACTCCACAACCAACTTGGAGGCTCCCGAAATGACAAAAGCTGCCACAAGAACAAAGTTATCAAATACAACGAACAAGATCTAGGTATTGACAAGAATACTAGATCAGGGATTTCTCCAAGTGAATGGAGAGGAGTTGATGCACTTGATTCGAGATGATGATCCTCTCCTCCTTCAATTCCCCCAAAGATCAAAGCCTTCGGGTGGTTGAAGTGGGAGATCGAGAATGGGAGCTCTTGCACAATGTCTGAACAATTTCGAATGAATCAAGAGTTCTGAACGTTAGGAAAGAAGGGGTATTTATACCCCCTTCTGAAACCAGCCGTTGGACACTTTGGGGTCCGGATTATCCGGCCTAGGGAAAACTCGCCCCAGACTCGGAATATCCGGTAGATAATATGCCCCCTATCAGAGCGTCGTGCCGAGCTTGCCCTTGATCAACTTCTGGGGGCCAGATTATCCGGTCCTATGTGAAGGCCATATTATCCAGCCTGGGGAGGAAAAACCGCCCCAGTTCGGATTTTCCGGGAGAAAATCCGACCGAATACCGAGCGACGCGCCTTGGCTCCCTTTGCTCAAAAACTGGGGGCCGAATTATCCGGCCCATGCGATCACGGATTATCCACTGAAGGAAAAACACGATTGAATGAATTCCGGGAGAAAATCCGACCGGGTACCGAGCGACGCGCCTTGGATCCCTTTGAACAATGAGGTAGGCCGGATTATCCGGCCCTTGGTAGGGCGGATAATCCGGCCCCCCTCAAAGCTTCCTGCACACTTAGCACACATGAATAATCTCCACAATATTGTTATCTAACACACAAGACATAGGAAAACATGAAATGTTCTTTCAATCTCCCCCTTTTTGGTGTTAGATGACAATACCAGGATTTGCAGGAAAAAGTCACAAGACAAACCACAATAACCATGGAAGAGACTCCCCCTCAATGTGTGCATATTAGAGTTTTGCATTGGAATACAAATGCACACAAATAGGTGAATCTTTTCCATAGACATATGAGCAACATAATCATACCACCAAGGTAGAGGGAAGGCATCCTTGACATAGCCTCAATTATTACCGAGATAACCAATATAAGCGCCTTCCTTGATAAAGACTTCCAGCATAATAGGATATGAATAGATAGATCCATAAGCATAATCCATGAGATGAAATCCATAAGCATAATCCAGACAACCACATAGAGTCTCAAACAGGCCACAAACCACAAATTTAAAGTTCAATGCTAAATGGGCATAAGCAAGAAAACGACGAATAGAAAAATGCAAGTGCTTATGCCCGGCCCATGTAAATCCACGAATATCCTAATAGAACTACTTCTCCCCCTTTGGCATCGAGACACCAAAAAGGAAGAAGAGCGATGCTAGCACCCCACAGGATCACTCGTAGTCCTCGTCCTCGTCCTCGTCCTCATCTTCATTCTCATCCTCATCCTCATCTTCAAGCTCCTCGGTGTCACCATCCGCATCCTCATCATCAGCAGCAGCCGCAGAGGGGAACAAGTGACGCTCCAGCTCTCCATAGTTCAACCCGGAGGAAGAGTTCCACCAAGCATACGGTGTGGGAGGTATAGGAGCTGGAGGGTCACCTGAAGCACCGGACACATGGTGGAGAATGAGCTGTTGGGAGTGAGCCAACTAATGGTGCTACTTGTATGCCTCATACTGACCCTTGCGCGTGTCCACTCCCATGCAAAGTATGTTACGCTGGAACCAGTTCAGCTGCTTGATCTCACGGGCAACGGGAGGCACGGGGGGCCTGCGAGCATCCATCATGAGGCCCTCAGGAGCAGAGGAGGGGTGAGAGGTCTTCCGAAACTTGGTGTAGATCTTCTTGGCCTTATGCACCGAATCAATGTGGAACTCCTCAGAAGGAAGCAGGTGCCTGATGAGCATCATAATGTAGGGTGCATAGGGGATGGACAGACGGTTGAACATGGCATCAGTCAATTCATGGTAAATGAAGTCCATGACATCCAGCCTATACTGCACTAACTCGTCCTCGCACGAGGCAACCTCATGAGAAAATTGAAGTAGCTGAACAAGGTGACCACGGATGCTGTCATTGTTGCCCCCACTCGGAGTGATGGAGTCATGGAAGAGACCCACTAAGGCAGCATAGATGGGAGCAAGGCCAACCAGAGTGCCCACAATGCCATTGTCCACAATGCAAGGAGAGAGAGCTGCATCTTTGTTGGGCTTCAGCTAGGTGATGATGCGGTGGCCACTGGCTCTATCCCTGCTGCGGAAAGAGTATCCAAGAACCTCAGCAAACACGTGAAAATCAGCAGACATAGGCCTGTCATGAGTCATCCACTTCATAGTGCGACGCTCATCCCCGCAAATAACCAAAGTGGAGAAGAACTGCTTCACCACCTCAGATTCAAAAGAGCACTGGAGAGACATGAGATGGTGCAGCCCCATCCTCTCAGCCACAAACATCGCATCCACAAGGTGGGCCTTCTCCAAAGCCTCAGCAAGGACCAGTGGGTGCATAGGCCTAATGTTCAGCCTGGCATACACGTCTTCATAGATACCTTTCTGTTCTGCACACCAAAAACGAGTATCCCCCAGCTCATCATCACGAGGCAACTCAGCAAACAAGTCACGGTGACGGATGGAGGAATAGGTGACTGCATCCAAAGTCCTGTAGTTGATCTTGGGATTCTTGCCCTTTCTCTTGGACACCCCCTTCCTAGTCCTCTTTGCTTGTTCAGCCATGCGCTTCTCTTCGTTCTTTCTTCTCCTCAACTCAACTTTGTCCACTAAGTTACCCTGTCCGTCGTCCCGAAAGTATTTAGCGCGAGGGCGGCGCTTGTAGGTCTTGGGAACACTAGAACCACCTGTGAGGAGAATAAGGACGATAGCAAGGGGATAAGCATACACACAAGTCTAGGAGAGAGCATGGAAAAAGTAGTCAAAAAGTTCATAGGATAAATCTACTCAATGCATACTCCATAGTGAAACTAAACCAAAATTGACTCTATCAGGCCGGATTATCTGGCCTGGCCAGGGGCGGATAATCCGGCCCTGGCAGAAAATTTCGATTCCACCTAGATTGAATGCAAAAAAGTAGATCAGGCCTAGAAACTGCAAGACTACAATTTTTATGTGAAAACACATCCTTCTAGACAACGTTCCACCCAACAAGTAACACATCTAGCCAAAGATGGGGAGAGAGGGAGTTACCCTCACTCATTGGAGGAAGAACGTGGAGGAGAAGGTACCTAGAGGCGCAGAGAAGAAGATCCGGGGAGGCCCAAAAAATCCGGTGGCCAGAGAGGCTCTAGGAAGGGTGGAGGACGGCAGGCGGCAGCTGAGGAGGAGGAGAGGGTTGGGGGAGAAGTGCTGCTCGTTATGAGCCCTTCCCCCCGACCCCTGCCCTTTAAGACGAAATCTGCCAGGGCCGGATTATCCGGGCAACACTTGGGCCAGATTATCCGGCCTCAAATCTGGAATTCTGTTGCACACAGAACCAGGCCCGTGCGTCCCCAAACAACACCCCCACAAGGTGTACAAGGGACTTGTGTGCAAGAATAGATGACTTAAGGGTAGGGAAAGGCTTAGGATTAAAAGAACCAAACTGAGATGGTACTAGACACTCAAAATTGCAAGACCCAAATCAAATAAAAGCCAAGATTGAGTGTGATTCCCATAAGAACATGAGAGAGCAAAAACAGCCAAAAAGATCCAATTCTCCTCAAGGGAGAGGGCGGTGGCCGAAGCCACCTTGTTGGAGTGGATGGTGTGACACCGCGAAGATATATCTTGGGTTCACGACCAATACTCATTAATAAGCTCACATATCACAAAATGATATTAAGAGAAATGATTTATCTTGCTTTTGGCATTATTGGGGTAGGGTTAGCCCAATGAGTTAGGACCACACTCCCCCTATATCCATGCCCACACCTAGACCAAAATAGGATTGAGAGGTACGAGTGAGTGCATGGGTAATCAAGACAAGCTCCTGGAATCAATGATATTTAGCTCATTCCTCAAGTAGCAGAATCTTGCTTCATCAAGTGGCTTCGTAAAAATATCTGCAAGTTGGTTCTTCGTGCTCACAAAGGATAGATCAATATCGCCTCGAGAAACATGGTCTCGAATAAAATGATTCTGAATCTCAATATGCTTTGTCCTTGTGTGATGTACTGGATTGTACGCAATTTTGATTGCACTTTCATTATCACATAAAAGAGGCACTTTGTCACAAATGACACTGTATTCCTTTAAAGTTTGCCTCATCCATAATAATTGAGTGCAAGCGCTGGCAGCAGCAACATATTCAGCTTCGGCGGTGGAGAGAGATATACAATTCTGATTTTTAGATGACCAACACACAAGAGATCTTCCCAAGAATTGACAAGCTCCAGAAGTGTATTTCTGATCATCCTTATCACCAGCCCAATCTGAGCCAGTGTAACCACATAATGAGAAATTGGAGCCCTTGGGATACCAGAGACCAAAGTTAGGGGAATGAACCAAATATCGAAAGATCCTCTTGACCGTCACTAAGTGGCTTTCTTTAGGAGTTGCTTGATACCTTGCACACACTCCCACACTCAACACGATATCGGGTCTAGATGCGCAGAGGTAAAGAAGAGAGTCGATCATGGACCCGTATACCTTTTGGTCCACATCTTTACCATGTGGGTTAAGTTCAAGATGACATTTTGTTTGCATCGGAGTGGCTACACCATTTAGATCCGTCATCTTGAATCTCTTGAGCATGTCTTGGATGTACTTTGCTTGATTAATAAAGGTTCCTTCTCTAAGTTGCTTGATCTCGAATCCAAGAAAGAACCGTAATTCCCCCATCATAGACATCTCAAACATGTCAGTCATAAGCTTTGAAAATTCATCATTAAAAGCTTTATTAGTAGAACAAAAGATGATATCATCTACATATAGTTGGCATACGAAGAGCTCCCCCTTAACCTTCTTAGTAAAAAGAGTGGGATCGATTTGCCTAACTTCGAAGCCACGATCTAACAAAAGCTCTTTAAGGTGCTCATACCACGCACGTGGGGCTCGTTTAAGGCCATAGAGTGCCTTATCGAGTTTGTAGACATGGTTCAGAAAGTTAGGATCCTCAAAATCCGGGGGTTGCTTTACATATACCAACTCATGTAGAGGACCATTAAGGAAGGCACTCTTGACGTCCATTTGCTACAACTTAAAATTGTTATGGGCATCATAAGCAAGAAGGATACGGATGGACTCAAGGCGAGCCACTGGAGCATAGGACTCGCCGAAGTCAATGCCCTCAACTTGAGAGTAACCTTGTGCCACAAGTATTGCCTTGTTCCTCACAACAATGCCATTCTCATCTTGCTTGTTTTTAAATATCCACTTGGTGCCGATAACATTGCGGCAATCTTTGGGTTTCTCCACGAGTTTCTAGACTTTGCTGCGCTCGAAATTATTCAATTCTTCATGCATAGCAACAACCAGTCTGGATCTTCAAGAGCTTCAAAGACATTCTTAGGTTCCACCATTGAGATATGAGCTTGATGCTCACCAAAGCTGGCCAATTATCTTCTTGTAGAAACCCTTCGTCGAAGATCACCAACAACCTTGTCGAGGGTGTGACCCCTTAACTCAAGGTTCCGATCAGCTCGAGCCTTGCGACGAAGTTCAATAAGTTTGTTGTCTCTTGGAGGAGTAGTTTCATCACTTGAATCTTCATTGGAATCATTTGCTCGACCTTGATTAGGAACTGGGATAACAGCAGTAGGTGGTGGTGAAGCGTGCCCTTGAGGTGAGTCAGTAGCCGTAATAGGAGGCTGCTGAACTGGTGAGTCAGGGCTGGATAATCCAGTCGATGGAGGGGCCGGATAATCTGGCCTGGGAGTACAAGGAGCAGCCTCATTAGGATGCCTGGGGCTTGCTTGAACTGGCGAGGGGACGGATAATCCGGGGCTTGCCAGAAAATCCGGCCTAGAGCTTGCATTGATATCTTCACCACTAGGAGCAATATGGTCAGCTGGAGCGGGGTGGCCGGATAATCTGGTGTCCACCAGATAATCCGACCTAGAGTTTTCTGGAACAACTTGACCTTTAGCAGTTGATGGAGATGGTGCAGAATTTGCTCCCGTGGTGGGAACATGTTGGGCATGTGTAGATGAGGGCTCTTCATGGGAAGAACATTGTCCTTCCCGATCCGCCACAAGGGGTTCCTCAATGGGGCGGAAAAATCCCACGCCCATTCTTCTTATGGCATCTTGGGGTATTTCAACATCTGCATCACAAACACCAACTTACTCCGCACGGGAACCGTCATTTTCCTCGAACACCACACTACAAGATTCTACAACAGTTCTGGAGAGCTTATTGTAGACTCTATAAGTGTGGGATTCGGCACCATAACCAACAAAAATACCTTCTAGAGCCTTAGATTCAAACTTAGATAAATGAACTCCCTTGATGAGAAAGAAACACTTACACTAGAATACCCAAAAGTATGAGATGTTTGGCTTGTTACCGGTAAGTATTTCATACGGAGTCTTGTCCAAGATCTTGCGAAGGTATAATCGGTTGGATGAGTGACAAGCAGTAGAGATTGCTTCAGCCCAGAAGTTATATGGAGATTTAAATTCGGCTAACATTGATCTTGCCATATCCATTAGAGTTTGATTCTTCCTCTCGGCTACACCATTTTGTTGAGGGGTGTACGCAGCGGAATATTGATGTCTTATCCCCTCTTCACTTAGGAACTCATTTAAGGTGTAGTTCTTGAACTCAGAGCCGTTATCACTTCTTATAGCCAAAATGGGGATGTTGTGTTGACGTTGAACCTCGTTGGCGAAGTCGGTGACTGTTTGTTGAGTTTCACTCTTTAACTTGAAGAAATAAACCCAAGTGTATCTTGAGTAATCATCAACAATCACAATACAATACTTCTTCCCACCGAGGCTTGCATGAGATGGAGGCCCGAAGAGGTCCACATGGAGGAGCTCTAAGATCCTTTTTGACGAGATAATAGTTTTCCTTCGATGAGGAGAGTCATGCATTTTCCCTTCAACACACGCCCTGCAAACACGATCTTTGGCAAAGGAGACATTTTCTTTTAGTCCAAGGATGTGGCCACCCTTGTGGAGACTTTGCAAAGTTCTCATATTGACGTGGGCTAGTCGGCGATGCCATAGCCAACCCGCGTCAGCCTTTCCGAAAAGACACATCGGGCCTGTAGTGGTTTTCCCCGAAAAGTCCACCACGTACAGGTCATTTTCGACATATCCCACGAAAGCGACTTTTAGAGACTTGCTCCACAAGAGTACCACCAAATTAGCATCAATATAAACTGCAAAGCCCATCTTACCAAGGGCGCGAACTGAAAGTAAGTTGTACCCGAGGGTCTCAACAAGCATGACGTCCACGAGAGAGATATCGTGAGCCACCACAACTTTGCCGAGACCCAATACCTCAGATTTTGACTTGTCACCATAGGAGACGGTTATGTGATCATGGTTTGGCCGCATCTCCGTGATGATATTCTTGCTTTCATTCATATGACTCGTGCAACCACCATCGAGTACCCATTTAGAACCACTGGAAGCATAGCCCTGCAAGAAAATTACTTCTTGGTTTTAGGTACCCATTTTTCAATGGGTCCTCTCATGTTAGTGACAAGGGTCTTGGGAACCCAAATAGACCAAGGAATGTAACAATCATAAGGTCCTACATAACTAGCATAAACATCACCATAATAATCGCAATATAATTCAAAGTTAGGATCGTTGACCCTTGCAAAACCATCATAATTAGTCTTGTCATTGGTAATGTTGCTAGTCTTTGGTTGAGCAGTCTTGCTCTTCTTCTTGTTTTTGTTTTTCTTGCTCTTTGTCTTGGGAATGTAACCAAGACCTTCTTTACTATTGTTTTTCCTTTGCTTGCTCAGTATCTCATCAATAACTTCTTTACCTTTGTGTTGAGAACTTCTTGCAAGGTCTTCTTTTCCATAGGATGAAGTGGAGGTACTTGGCACATCATACCGTTTCAATTGAGTTTGGAGCTGGCCATGAGACTCATTTAAAGTAGAATGATCACTCTTCAATGCCTTGTGAGCACTTTCAAGATTATCAAACTTCTCCAAAAGTCTAGCATGAACAGCCCCAAAGTCAATCTTTTCTTTCTTTAGTTTCTTTACCTTGGCAAGAGCATGGTCACGTTCTTTGATGAGCTAAGCCACAGCTTGTTCCTGTGACTCCTCAATGGATTCGAGTCTCTCTTCTAAAGATACTCGAGCTTCCTCTTCTTCTTCCAATGCATTCTTCAAAGAAGCTATCTCCAAGGCATCTTCTCTTTCAATTCTGCCCTTTTCTTTAAGAAGATCTTCGGCTTGAGCAAGTTGACTCATAAGAGCATCAAAATGGAGTTTGTGCTCACCTTGCAGGGTAGTGAAAAAGGTATCCAAAGCAATGAATTCTTCTTTCATTTTAAGACTGTCATGATCATCCATATCCAAAATTATGTTAGTCTTAGGAAACGAAGAGCTAGAAGTTGATACCTCGTACCCTCTTGCCATTAGGCAAGTAGCGTTGTTGTTGATGACGTTCTCGTTTGGCGAGTCGAAGAGAGACGAAGGAGTCGATGTGGTGGCTGTAGCAGCCACCTCACGAGAACTATCATCATCCTCTTCATCTTCACTTGCAGAGGAGTATTCTTCTTGTGCTACTAAGACGATCTTGGGTTGCTTCTTGAAGGGGCCATTCTTATTAATAAATGGCTTCTTCTTAGGTGCTTTGGATTTCTCTTTAAGAATGAGCCTGCCACCATTGTCTTCTCTATTTTGATACGGACACTTGGCTACAAAGTGCATTCTATCTCCACAGTTGTAGCAAGTTCTCAGTTTTGGGCCACTTTCTCTTCTTCCATTTGACCCATTCTTGCGCTCGAGTTCCGACTTGGCTTTGGCAGGGTCCTTCCAAAAGTTCCTTGCATAAAACGCCATGTACTCACCATGAGCACGTTTGACTTCATCGGGGCAGTCCATGGAGGCCCCCACAAATGCTCTTTCATCCTCCTCTTGCTCAACAACATTGGCTTTGAGAGGAACATTGACACCCTTTTGCATTCCAATGGCCCGAGCACGAGCATCTTCAGCATTCTTTGCTGCCACTTTGAATGATGTCATCTCTTGCATGACCTCATTGGATGTCATTTGATGGTAGTTATGTCTACCTTGCAGGCTCTTCAAGTCTGTTGGCTCGAAAGGCATTAAGGCACTCACATATTTCCTTTTTATCCATGCATCATCAATGTGAGTGGCCCCATGCTTTCTAAATGTTGTTGTGATGCCCTTGAGTCTTCTATACATGTCTTCATGGTTTTCACCATCCAACATGTAGAATCCCTCAGCTTCATTACTAAGGGCATCATACATGTTCCTTCTCATGCTTTCATTCCCAACAAAGAGATCCATAAGAGCATCCCAAGCTTCTTTAGCTGTGTTGAGATGTTCAATGTGTGGCATGTCCTTAGGACTCACACCAAGCTGTATCATGTGGAGAGCAGTGGCATTCAGCTGGCTGTCCACAACTTCTCTTCTTGTCAAGTTGGTTTGATCTCCAATATGAAGACCCTCTTCAATAATCCTCCAAAGTTCAATAGAGGAGCTACAAACATGAGATTTCATTAAGAATTGACATTGATGAAAGAGGATGCAGTGAGCTTGGGTGGATCACCCCTATTGTTTATATGAGGATGAGGGATAGGTGGGTCGGGGGAATATACATGGTGAACCTCACTATATTCTTCCTTAGCACTTCCCTTCTTAGAGGTGGAACCATTAAGTTTTTCATCTTCCGCATCATCATCCTTGGATCCAGTGTTACCCTTTTCCTTAGATGATGGTGTGGCAGCCTCAGAGGAGATGGAGATGGGGCTATGGATGATGTGAGGCGAGCAATCATTTGATTCATCTCCTCCATCTTGGCCTCAAAGGATTTCAACAAGGTTGTTTCCAACGTCTTGAGATCATCCATTGTGACCTTATCCATAGCCTCACTCCCATCATCCTTGGTACCCATACTACTCTTAGGCGGTTAAGCCCGAATTAAGAGCCGGGGCTCTGATACCAATTGAAATGGATCGTATGGGCACCTAGAGGGGGGTCAATAAGTGCTACTCCAAATTTTAATACTTTTTCAATTTTAGGCTTAGCACAAAGGTAAATTCTCTAGATATACTATTAGGTGGAATTTCCCTATATGCAAACCTATCTACTAGCAAGTAAAGAACGAGTGGAAGAGGAACGGGTAAACCATAGTGAAGCACGCGGAGACACAGGATTTGTTTAACCGCAGTTCCTTCCTTGTTAAGGGAAGTATGTCTGCGTTGGAGGGGTGGGCGGTACTAAGACCACCACGCCACAATAGGCCTCACCCTGTTCTCCGATGGATCCTGCCACCAAAGGCCTGATCCACCTTTCCACTATAGGTACCCTTCGAGGCGGGTACCGGCGCCTTTACACAACTAGCGGGGCAACAACTCCACAATCAACTTGGAGGCTCCCGAAATGACAACAAGCTACCACAAGAACAAAGTTATCAAATACAACGAACAAGATCTAGGTATTGACAAGAATACTAGATCAAGGATTTCTCCAAGTGAATGGAGAGGAGTTGATGCGCTTGATTCGAGATGATGATGATGATCCTCTCCTCCTTCAATTCCCCCAAAGATCAAAGCCTTCGGGTGGTTGAAGTGGGAGATCGAGAATGGGAGCTCTTGCACAATGACTGAACAATTTCGAATGAATCAAGAGTTATGAACGTTGGGAAGAAGGGGTATTTATACCCCCTTCCGAAACCAGCCGTTGGACACTTTGGAGGCCGGATTATCCGGCCTGGGGAAAACTCCGCCACAGACTCGGAATATCCGGAAGAAATCCGCCCCCTATCAGAGTGTCATGCCGAGCTTACCCTTGATCAACTTCTGGGGGCCGGATTATCCGGTCCTATGTGAAGGCCGGATTATCCAGCCTAGGGAGGAAAAATCGCCTCAGTTCGGATTTTCTGGGAGAAAATCCGACCGGATACCGAGCAACGCGCCTTGGCTCCCTTTGCTCAAAAACTGGGGGCCGGATTATCCGGCCCATGCGACTGCCGGATTATCCGACCTGGGGAGGAAAAACCGCCCCAGTTCAGAATTTCCAGGAGAAAATCCGACCGGGTACCGAGCGATGCGCCTTGGCTCCCTTTGAACACCACACTTTGGAGTACTTTTCATATGATTTCTTGGACTAACCTATTAACAAGAGCCACAGTGCCAGCTGCCTATTTTCTGCTGTTTTTGGTTCCAGGAAGTCAGAAAATGAATATTCTCAGAATTGCACTGGACAAAAGCCAAAGTTGTTATTTTCCGGAAGACTCACGGAGCTAGAAGGAGAGTCGGAGAGGGGCCACAGGGTGGCCACACCACCCATAGGCGCGGGTCCCCCTTGGCCGCGCCAGGGAATGGTGTGGGCCCCCTGGCCGGCCATCGACCTTGCCTCTTTCGCCTATAAATCTCCCCTGAGGCAAAAACCCTAGATCGTCAATCAGAAAGCCACGAAAATTTCCGCAACGCCGCTGCCACCGAAGGGGAGATTCGGGGGATAGAAAGTCTCTGTTCCGGCACTCTGCCGGGACGGGGAAGTGCCCCCGGAGCCATCTCCACCACCATCTCCATCACCATTGCTGATTCCCATGATGAGGAGGGAGTAGTTCTCACTCGAGGCTAAGGGTTCTACCGATAGCTATGTGTTCATCTATCTCTCTATGCATGATCTTATTGAGATCATGAGCTTGTAATCTATAGATCTACCTTGCTACTCAAGTGCTTTAATAGACCTCTTCTCTCCCCATGTGTGTGAAGTTGACAGTGTGCACACCATGGTGGCACTTAGGCTAGAGATTACAAATACTTGTTATGAGTTATATTTGGAGTTGGATGTCTTTATGAAATTTTGGTGTTTGTTTGAACCATCTAGTACTCAAGGTGACGGTGTGGGGTTATCTAGATGGGAAAGATGAACTTTGAGGTGTGCTGTTATAGCCCTACCAACGATTAGAGTGTCCAACCGGAGAGTAGTTAAGAGTAGTATCATAAAGAGAATATATTTATATGTGATGTTCACTAGTGCAAGTATGATCCCTAGGCCTTATTTCTAAGCATTGAAACACCGTTTGCTACTAGATTTGTTACATGTTTGCTTGCTTCCATCTTTATTTCAGTTTGCCTTTAGTCTCTTTCACACCATCAAGCTATTTTCTAGCACAGTTGTCTTTTATCCATACCACTTGTATTTTACTATCTCTTTGCCGAACTAGTGCACCTATACACCTGACAAGTGTATTGGGTGTGTTGGGAACACAAGAGACTTCTTGTATCTTGATTGCAGGATTGCTTGAGAGGGGATACCTTTGACCACTTCCTCCCTGAGTTCGATAAACCTTGGGTGATCCACTTAAGGAAAAACTTGTTGTTGTTCTACAAACCTCTGCACTTGGAGGCTGATGGCTCTGTGTATGGCGCCCAGAAAAGTGCTGGTGCATGGTTGATGTAGAGCTCGTTGGGAACCCCAAGAGGAAGGTATGATGAGCACAGCAGCAAGTTTCCCTCAGTTATGAAACCAAGGTTTAATCGAACCAGTAGGAGCAAGGAAACACCTCAAAGGTGTTACTAGCTGAGCTTTGGCAGGGCGCACTACCGGTGCTAGTAACAACGTGGAGTCCTGCACAACAAAACCACAGAACTTTGTCCCAAACTTGCGATGAGGTTTTCAATCTCACCGTGTTTTGCGGAAAACAAAGGATTAAACATATCGAATCAAAAGAAGTAAAAGTTTGCAGAAAGTAAACACAAAGCAGTAAAAGATTGTAGATTGTATGTAAAAACAAGGACCGGGATCCATAGTTCACTAGAGGTGGCTCTCCTTAGATAGATAACATGCTGGGTGAACAAATTAGAGTGGGGCAATTGACAAACACCGAGAAAGCAATACATGCATATACTAATCATCTTGACTCCTTTGAGACTTGATTGGGCATTACAACCTAATACATAGACCGCCATCCAACTGCATCTATGACTAATAATCCACCTTCAGGTTATCATCCGAACCCCCTCTAGTATTAAGTTGCAAGCAACAGATTATTGCTTTACGAACTGCGTGTAAAGTAAACAATACGATTGTTCTATGAACAAAGGATTGTTGTTTTCTCCCTAGTAGCAACAGCACATCTAGTACCTTAGAGATTTCTATCACTTCCCCAGATTACCAAAGGCATGAACCCACTATCAAGCATAAATACTAACTCTTGGAGTTGCTAGCATCTACTTGGCCAAGATAGCTACTAACAACGGAAAGCATGCAACATCTCAAATAACAAAGACATGATAGAATCAATAATCAATCTGAAATAGCATCTCAATATCCATCGGATCCCCGCAAACACAACATGTATGGTTACAAAAAGATGATCTTGATCATGAACGGAGCTCACAAAATCTAAACATGAAAGCACAAAGGAGGAGAAACCAGCCATCTAGCTACTACATGGATCCGTAGTCCAAGGATGAACTACTCATGCATCACACCGGAGGCTTACATGGTGATGAAGAAGGCCTCCAGGGTGAATTCCCCTCTCGGCAGGTGCGGAAAAGCTTGATCCCTCCCGATCTAGGGATGGAGATGACGGTGGCTCTGAGACTCTTCGTGGATTTTTATCGGTACTTAGGGTTTTCGTCGAGGGCAATATATAGCGGAAGGAGGCCGAGAGGGTGCGGGAGCACACCACCCCCACAGCACGGGCCAGGCCTGGCCTTGCCAGTGGTGGTGTGGTGGCCCCTGCCCCTCTCCGTCTCAATTCGCACTTGATCCCTTCCAGAAAAAATAGGCACTTTGGCTTTTGTCCCGTCCAATTCCGAGAATATTCATTTTCTGACTTTCCTGGAACCAAAAACAGCAGAAAACAGGCAGCTGGCACTGTGGCTCTTGTTAATAGGTTAGTCCAAGAAATCATATGAAAAATACTCCAAAGTTGGAACAAAACACAAGAAAGTGGATAAAACCAAGCATGGAACATCAAAATATAGATACATTTGCAATGTATCAGAGGCCCAACAATTGTCTACAAGAATAGAAGTGCGTAGACATCAAGCTATTTTCTGGCAATGTTGTCGGGGACTGAAGAAGAAGAAGCTCCCACGTCAACCACGCGCCAGCAAGTATTTTCTAGCGTTGTTGCCGGGGAGGTAAGATAAAAGGTACTCGCATCCTCTAGCTACTAAGCTATCTTCTAGTACTATAGCTGGTGTGTGAGTGCTCGAAGTTATTTCCTTTAGATTCTGCAATTTTGTCTTTTTGTTTCTTGTTTTCACTAGTTAGACTTAATGGAAAACAACAACAAAAAATAGAGAGCTTTATAGTATTTATCTTGAGTTAGGACATGAAGTGTTTGAAGAGAAAATTAAAAAATCTATGGAACTTTATTTGCATGCTAATAGCAATGTTGTTAGTATAAATTCTTTGGACACCATTATTGCTAATGCTATGGAAAAGCCTAAGCTTGGGGAAGCTAGTTTTTATGAAAATAATATTTTTAGTTCCCCAGCTTTGGAAGATACCTATTCTATTGCTTATGATGATACCAAACCTCCAATATATGATGATTACAATGATGCATATGATATTTTCAGTCCACCTACTATTGAGGAGAAAATTAATTATGATTATAATATGCCTCCTATATTTGATGATTATGGTGATGAGAATAATAATCATAGCTATTTTGTTGAATTTGCTCCCACTACAATTAATAAGAATGACTATGCTTATGTGGAGAGTATTAATTCTTTTATGCATGTGGCTCATGATAAGAATGTTTTATGTGATAGTTATATTGTTAATTTTATTCATGATGCTACTGAAAGTTATTATGAGAGAGATAAACATGGTTTTATGTGTCTCAACAATATTAAGTTTTCCCTCTTTATGTTGAAAGTCTTGAAGTTGCACTTGTTTTGCTTTACTATGCTTGTTGCTTTGTGCTTTCATGACTTGTTTCTTTACAAGATTCCTATGCATAGGAAGTGGGTTAGACTTAAATGTGCTTTGAATTTGCTTCTTGATGCTCTATTTTACTTCAATTCATATTTCCTATGTGAGCATCTTCTCAAATTATCATGCCTAACTTAAAGGCGTTAAAGAAAGTACTTATTGGGAGATAACCCAAAAGTTTTAGATGAGTCTTGGAAGTTACTACCTCTGTAATAACCACTCATTATCCTTTTTATTTGCTTTTTGTGCCAAGAGTAACCTTTAATGAGAGAGAAGTAATGATTGGGAAAGTTGCTGTCTCGAAATAGATTTTTGTGCTTCACCGTAAAAATTCGTGTAAAATCTCTATACGTTCTTTTGAGGCGTGAAGTTTTGTGCTTCTGCCACAGGTTGTTATCTAGCTTTCGTTAGTTCAGCACTTTTCGAGTTGAGCAATAAAAGGTCTTCGAAAAAATTCGTCTTTACCTGCTGGTCTGTTTTGACAGATTTCTGCCATTTTCTGCATTTGCTTCTCGTTGGTTCCTTTTTGAGTTCTTTTGGGGAATTGAGCTTTTTGAGGGAAGTTCTACAGTAGCTAGTGTTTTAATGGAAGTTTTATTGGTGTTGGAACTGAACCTAAAGACTTATTATCTTCAGTGCACTAATGTTGCTAATAAAGATTGTGTGAAGTTTTGTATGAAGGAAAAATTTCAGGTGTATGGAAGGAATGAGTAATGAGATGAAGGATGGACTAAAGCTCAAGCTTGGGGATGCCATGCGTGTCACCCCAAGAAATATCCAAGAAGTACAAGCGTCAAAGCTTGGGGATGCCTAAGGCATCCCCCTCTTCATCAATAAAAATCCCAGGTTTCTTCCAAACGCTTCATTTTTATTATTTCATACACAGTTGTGTTATTCTTGGAGCGTCTTTTTTTTGTTTTTGTTTTGGTTTTTCATTTGCTTTGTTTGCTTAGTTTTGCTGAATAAATTGGTTGGACCCCCTCTTTCATGCATTGGTTTTTAAATAGTTTGGTTTGGATTGGAAAAGAGTAGGAAAGCTCATGCTTAAGTGGTAAAGAGAGCATGTTTTTGACTATGGCCTATGCTTTGTCATGCCATGCTTGATATTTTTTTGGCTTTATGCTTAGTATTCTTTGCTGTAGCATGACTTGTTATAAACAATTGAGATTGCTTAATGTGCCTTGGATGAATCATGCGTTGTTTTGGCATATTAAAGCATAGTATTGTGGTATTCTCCTTTGATGCTTTATTTGGGTTGACTTGGCACATGCTCACACCATGTTATGACTATCCAAAGTCACCATAGCCTTTATTATCCTTTAGTTTTCAACTTGTAGTATCACTTTATGCTTTGATCAATGATGTTTTGTCGCTCTGCATGATTATGGCCATTATTGCTCTCTTAGTCTGTTGCTCCCAGTCTTTTGCTAGCGCGTAATCAAGTATGAGTTCCACTCATGCATCCAACTCCCTAAACCAAGTTATTCCAAAGAGTCCACCATACCTACCTATTAGCATATGCTATTCCAAGTATATTCATGTTTTTGTTTACCTTCCAAATTAAACTTGGTATGAGAAAGCTAGTGATTAAAGCTCTCACGAACTTGATGGCACACTTTACTTTTCTTGCCCTTAATAAACTTAAACCATTGTGTCGTCTGTGTTGTATATGCTTGCACTTATTTGTTGGGGATTAGCAGAACCATGTTGTCATGGGGAACGCTTTCAACATTGCGATGGTACTTTGTACCTAGTTGATATCATGCTGTTTTGTCTGTTGATGTCGTCGGTGTGAAATGAAAAGGGAGCTTGTAAGTCCATGGAGTTATGTATATGTGTTAGAGAAATGCCTGGGCCGCTGGTCTAATCCATGCTGACATGGTGGAAACCTGCAGCGTAACCATAATGAGTTGTCTATGAAGCATTCTTCTTATAAAAAAAAGTCCTATATTGAGAAAAAAAGAGAAAAAGAAAAAAAGGGATTATGAAAAGAGGAAAGAGAGAAAAAAGCACCATATTCCCATGGTAAATAAGAAGATTGCTGAGATGCTCATCGTCTGCTTGCCTTGTCATTTTGATATGGGGATTCTTTCGTATCATCGGGCAAGGGGTACCCCGTTGGCGGTTCTCTATGATACACATGTACTTACGATGACAAGAACTTACCGGTGACTAAACTTGAGTAGCATGAGGAGCGGCCCTCGTATTCAATGGACATGATATTCCTAACTTATACTTCGTCAAGCATATACACCATAGTTTGTTCGCTTTAACCTTAATCACTTCAAGATGCTTATGATAGGGGCAATGAGAGATGAAAGCTATAAGTACCATAATTTTTGGAAGCTCTTTATAAAACTTGAATCTCTGCTTCCTTCTATGAAGCCCTTTCTTCCACCATTATATTGAGTCTTCACCTTCTATATTTATGCACCTACTTTGAGAGCATAGTCGCCATTCTTAGTTCTATGTGCATTGTCCCATGACTTGTTGATTGATGCATAGCTTTGATATTGCTTGTTTTAAACTATTTGTATCTAGTCACTCTTATGAACTTTGAAGGTGTCCTATGCATTTATGTTTGCTACTCTATGAGGGACAAGCTGAATGCCACTATGCTATGTTTTCTTTATGTGAAACAAACAAACGTCTTGCAAGCATTGTTATTCATGAATCTTTTGTTTGTGCATTTTCATGTTGCAACTTAGTTGCTTCGTCTTATTACTAGAACATTGTCTTTCATGTTTTGATTGAAGTACTATGATCCCAGCTATCAATGTTTTAAAAATACTTTGATCAAGTTTATGATGGTGCATGTCACCTCAAAAATTATTCTTTCTTTTTATCACTTACCTACTCGAGGACGAGCAGGAGTTAAGCTTGAGGATGTTGATACGTTGTAAACGTGTTTATAATTTTTGATGTTCCATGCTTGGTTTTTATCTACTTTCTTATGTTTTGTCCACACTTTGGAGTACTTTTCATATGATTTCTTGGACTAACCTATTAATAAGAGCCACAATGCAGGTGCCTGTTTTCTGCTATTTTTGGTTCCAAGAAGTTAGAAAATGAATATTCTCGGAATTGGACCGGACAAAAGCCAAAGTTGTTATTTTCCTAGAGGACTCATGGATCCAGAAGGAGAGTCGGAGAGGGGCCACAGGGTGGCCACACCACCCCTAGGCGCGGGTCCCCCTTGGCCACGCCAGGGCATGGTGTGGCCCCCCTGGCCGGCCACCAACCTCGCCTCTTTCACCTATATATCTCCCCCGAGGCAAAAACCCTAGATCGTCAATCAGAAAGGCAGGAAAAGTTCCGCAGTGCCGCCGCCACCGAAGGGGAGATTCGGGGGACAGAAAGTCTCTATTCCGGCACCCTGCCGGGACGGGGAAGTGCCCCCGGAGCCATCTCCATCGATCTCCACCACCATCTCCATCACCATTGATGATTCCCATGATGAGGAGGGAGTAGTTCTCTCTCGAGGCTAAGGTTCTACCGGTAGCTATGTGTTCATCTCTCTCTATGCATGATCTTATTGAGATCATGAGCTTGTAATCTATAGATCTACCTTGCTACTCAAGTGCTTTAATAGACCTCTGCTCTCCCCATGTGTGTGAAGTTGACAGTGTGCACACCATGGTGGCATTTAGGCTAGAGATAACAAATACTTGTTATGAGGTATATTTGGAATTGGATGTCTTTATCAAATTGTGGTGTTTGTTTGAACCATCTAGTACTCAAGGTGACAGTGTGGGGTTATCTAGATGGGAAAGATGAACTTTGAGGTGTGCCGTTATAGTGATACATTGCAAATGTATCTATAATTTTTGATGTTCCATGCTTAGTTTTATCCACTTTCTTGTGTTTTGTTCCAACTTTGGAGTACTTTTCATATGATTTCTTGGACTAACCTATTAACAAGAGCCACAGTGCTAGCTGCCTATTTTCTGTTGTTTTTGGTTCCAGGAAAGTCAGAAAATGAATATTCTCGGAATTGGACGGGACAAAAGCCAAAGTGCCTATTTTTCCGGAAGGGATCAAGTGCTAGAATACGAGACGGAGAGGGGCCAGGGGCCGGCCACACCACCTGGCCACGCGGCCAGGCCTGGCCCACGCCAGGGCGTGGTGTGGTGGCTCTCGGCACCCCCTCTGCCTCTCCTTCCGCCTATAAGTTGCCCTCAGGACGAAAACCCTAGGGACCCAATCAAAAATCCACGAAAGAGTCTGTAGCCGCCGTCATCTCCATCCCTAGATCGGGAGGGATCTGAAGCTCTTCCCGGCACCACTTGGAGAGGGAATTCACCACAGGCCTTCTTCATCACCATGCAAGCCTCTGGTGTGATGCGTGAGTAGTTCATCCTTGGACTATGGATCCATGTAGTAGCTAGATGGCTGGTTTCTCCTCCTTTGTGCTTTCATGTTTAGATCTTGTGAGCTCCGTTCATGATCAAGATCATATATTTGTAATCCATACATGTTGTGTTTGCGGGGATCCGATGGATATTGAGATGCTATTTCAGATTGATTATTGATTCTATCATGTCTTTGTTATTTGAGATGTTGCATGCTTTCCGTTGTTAGTAGCTATCTTGGGCAAGTAGATGCTAGCAACTCCAAGAGTTAGTATTTATGCTCGATAGTGGGTTCATGCCTCTGGTAACTGGGAAGTGAAATCTCTAAGGTACTAGATGTCTGTTGCTACTAGGGAGAAAACAACAATCCTTTGTTCATAGAACAATCGTATTGTTTACTTTACACGCAGTTCGTAAAGCAATAATCATTGCTTGCAACTTAATCTTTGGAGGGGTTGATGATAACTGAAGGTGGATTATTAGTCATAGATGCAGTTGGATGGCGGTCTATGTATTATGTTGTAATGCCCAATCAAGTCTCAAAGGAGTCAAGATGATTAGTATATGCATGTATTGCTTTCTCGGTGTTTGTCAATTGCCCCACTGTAATTTGTTCACCCAGCGTGTTATCTATCTAAGGAGAGCCACCTCTAGTGAACTATGGATCCCGGTCCTTGTTTTTACATACAATCTACAATCTTTTACTGCTTTGTGTTTACTTTCTGCAAACTTTTACTTCTTTCGATTCGATATGTTTAATCCTTTGTTTTCCGCAAAACACGGTGAGATTGAAAACCTCATCGCAAGTTTGGGACAAAGTTCTGTGGTTGTGTTGTGCAGGACTCCACGTTGTTACTAGCACCGGTAGTGCACCCTGCCAAAGCTCAGCTAGTAACACCTTTGAGGTGTTTCCTTGCTCCTACTGGTTCGATTAAACCTTGGTTTCATAACTGAGGGAAACTTGCTGATGTGCTCATCATACCTTCCTCTTGGGGTTCCCAACGAGCTCTACATCAACCACGAGCCATCAACACATTTTCTAGGCGTCGTGCATTGAGCCATCATATAGCCCTACCAACGATTAGAGTGTCCAACCGGAGAGTAGTTAAGAGTAGTATCATAAAGAGAATATATTTATATGAGATGTTCACTAGTGAAAGTATGATCGCTAGGCCTTGTTTCTAAGCATTGAAACACCGTTTGGTACTAGATCTGTTACATGTTTGCTTGCTTCCATCTTTATTTCAGTTTGCCTTTAGTCTCTTTCACACCATCAAGCTATTTTCTAGCACCGTTGTCTTTTATCCATACCACTTGTATTTTACTATCTCTTCGCCGAACTAGTGCACATATACACCTGACAAGTGTATTGGGTGTGTTGGGGACACAAGTGACTTCTTGTATCTTGATTGCAGGATTGCTTGAGAGGGGATACCTTTGACCACTTCCTCCCTGAGTTCGATAAACCTTGGGTGATCCACTTAAGGGAAAACTTGCTGCTATTCTACAAACCTCTGCACTTGGAGGCCCAACAACTATCTACAAGAATAGAAGTGCGTAGACGTCAAGGCGCCACCCCTCCCCCTTGCCCCTTCCACCCAAAACCCTAGCTTCCACTCTCCTCCTCCTTCCTCCTGCTGCGGCTTAGGCGAAGCCCTACAGGTTTTCTCCTCCACCACCACCACACCATCATGCTGCTGGAATTCCGAGGAGATCTACTACCTCTGTTGCCCGCTATAACGGGGATAGGAAGGTCTACATCGACTCCGTACATGTGACCGAGTGTGGAAGCGCTGCCGGAACGCGGCGCTAGAAGGATCGTCTACACTATCTTGAGATCGGCAAGTGATCGACTACATCAACCACAAGATCCGATCTCACTCAAGCCTTTGGATCTACAAGGGTTAGTACAGATTTACTCGTTGTAAGATTTTGTCTTTTCCATAGATTAGATCTTGGTTTTGTTCGTTCTTGCGGTAGAATTTTTTGTTTTCCCTGCTACGGACCCTCCATCAATGAAGTGGAATATTCATGTCTACCATCTAAATACATACAAAACAGATGACTGGAACTTTGATGTTCTTTGATACCTCTAAACTCGACCTCTTAGTGGGCTCTTCATCTGATAACTGAAATTCAAGATTACCAAAGCTAATGCAAAAACTGTCATCGCTAGAGAGCATTATTGCATCATCCCTATAGGTTCCCATCTATTAAATAGATACAGACATTGAGCATCTTAATATAATAAAATATAAGAATGAATTAGACTGAACACAGAAACACATTTCTTGTTATCGTACATTACTCATATTGCTAGAATGGCAATGAACAGTGAGGAATCAATAAAGAGCTGCGGATTTTTAAATGTATACAAAGGGAAAAGAGGTGGAACGAATAGAGTCCAGCTGGGGGAGGCTCTCACGACGCCACCGTCAGGTCTATGCAGTACGGAAACCATGAACCCTAAATTCGAGAAGCAAAATAGCAAATTTCATGCCAAAATTCCTAAATCAAAGCTCTACATTACGGTTTTTGGGGTTTGGTTTTCACGCATACATACCTGGACAACGAAGGGGTCTTCGGAGGTGAGGAGATGTGTGATACGTTGCAAACATATCCATAATTTTTGATGTTCCATGCTTGGTTTTATCTACTTTCTTATGTTTTGTCCACACTTTGGAGTACTTTTCATATGATTTCTTGGACTAACCTATTAACAAGAGCCACAGTGTCAGCTGCCTATTTTCTATTGTTTTTGGTTCCAGGAAAGTCAGAAAATGAATATTCTCGGAATTGGACGGGAGAAAAGCCAAAGTCAGTTTTTCACCGAGGGACACCAGAAGCCAGAATACGAGACAAAGAGGGGATGGTGCCTGGCCACACCACCTGGCCATGCGGGTTGGGCCTGGCCGCGCCAAGGGGTGGTCTGGCCGCCCTAGACACCCCCTCGGTCTCCCTCTTCACCTATAAGTTGCCTTCTGACCTAAAATCTCAAGGGAGGTTCGACATTTTTCCAGAAAGAGTTCCGCTCCGCCACCACCACCAGATTCCATGATTCGGAACCAGAAACTCCGTTCTGGCACCCTGTCGGGATGGGGAATTGGAGGAGATCATCGCCATCATCATCATCATCGCTTCTCCATCGACCATCCATGTTTCCCCCATCTATGAGTGAGTAATCCCTCGCTGTAGGCTATGGGGATGGTAGGGATTGGATGAGATCGTTCATGTAATGGCATCAGATTGTTAGGGCATGGTGCCTAGTATCTATTATTAGTGGTTTTTGACTTTGTTTCGACTTGTTATGCTTAATGCTTGTCACTAGGGCCCGAGTGCCATGATTTTAGATCTGAACATGTTATTGATTCATTATGATAGTATTGTTTATGGTCTTACCTGCAAGTTGTATACACACGTTGTTGTCCAGAACCAATGGCTCCGAAGTGACAGAAATCGGGATAACCGGAAGGGAATGGCTTTGATGTGAGGATCACATGTGTTCACGGAGTGTTAATGCTTTGATCCGGTGCTCTATTAAAAGGAGCACCTTAATTGCTAGTAGTTCCCTTGAGGCCCCGCTGCAAACGGGCTGGCAGGACAAAAGATGTTGTGCAAGTTCTCATTGCGAGCACGTATGACTATATATGGAACACATGCCTAGGATTATTTAGTACTTGGATGCTTTATCTTATTTATCTACAATTGCCCTATGTTCTGATTGTTATATGAATTGTCTTGTCCATGCAACGCCCGTCCATCCATACCTATGCCTACCGCACTCGAATCCTACAGTTTTCTGCTATTGTTACTACTGTCTTTACTTTTACTACTGCTATTACTTTACTATTCCTACTGACAAACTGCTGTGAGCAAGATTGTTTCCAGGTGTAGCTGAATTGACAACTCAGTTGTTAAGGCTTATAAATATTCTTTTGCTCCCCTTGTGTCGATCAATAAATTGGGTTTCACTTCCCTCGAAAATACTGCGATACACCCCCTATACTTGTGGATCATCAAGACTATTTTCTGGCGCCGTTGCCGGGGAGCATAGCTTTATTATCAAGTCCACTTGGAATCACTATTGTTCACTGCCATCCGTCCATCATGGGTAAGTCTCGTGATAGCAAGATTCCTATTTTACCATCCACTACAAGAAGAGGTACAGTTCTGAACACCTCTGTTGCTCTTGATTCACCATCTGTTATGAGTAAGCTCCTTACACCACCACATACACATGCTACACACACTCCTACTACTGCTGAATCTAAAACTTCGGATACTTATGATGCTGCTTCTACTGTGCTTGATAAGAGTGGTTCATTAGGTCCTTTCCTAGATGCTACGATTGCTAGAACTATTGCTGGAAATACTAAAACTCCAATGAGGACACTACTACACCTGTTAGTTCACCTGAGTCTAGAGAGAGCTATGATATTGAAGACGGTTATGTTGAGATGACCGATGAATTTATTAAAGAATGTCAAAACACCCATGATAGGAGTGCTGCTAAGAGTCTCCTTGACAGGCGTACTATTAGACCCAAATTGTCCCCTAATGCTAAGTTTGCTGCTTCTCCCATAAACATTAAAGATAAAGATTATGATTTCTCTCTTGATCTATCTTACATAGCTATTGTTGAGAAAGAACCTTTTTATGGGACTAAGAATGAAAGTGTGGTAGCACATATGACTGAGCTTTCTGAAGGAGATATGCCCTAGAGGCAAATAATAAATAGGTTTTTATTATCATATCTCAATTAGTTTATAATAGTTTCGTATTGTGCTATAACTGTGCCAAGTAGAAACATTGGTACAGGTGTGGTATGAAACAACCAAGTCCCTAGTAGCCTCTATTCATACTAGTTCGTTGGTCATGAAGATGATCTGGGTTTCAAGATCATGGGCATTTATGCCGACTGACAACAAGATCATATCATTGGAAAATGATGTGGTTGGACATTCCTCGAAGGATTGCAACACGATCAAGTCATATAGTTCATTGTTGCAACAGTTATACCTAGACTCCTTTTCCTTAGACTGTGAGCTCATATTACTCACTGTTTCCCTAGGCTGCTTTGACTGCATCAAACGTCATCTGGTAATACCGTGGCTATAAAGGTGTACGTTGGGTATTCCGAGGGAACAGTAGATGACATGTGACTGCAAGACCGGGATTTGTTCACCCACATGACGGGTAAAGATACATACGGCCGCCTTGGTGAGATTACATCCATAAAAGTTGCAACATGTGACTAGGTCACGGGGATGTAATATCACGGTAACAAGGAAAACATAACTTGTTGTGAACGAGATTGAACAAGGTATGGAATACCAGTGATGGGATCTCGGACAAGTTGTATCGAGAAACAAAAGGAAGAGGATGCTACATTTAGACGGTTCAAACGATATTGTCATCAGGAATGCATAGGGATCACATGGATATCCCTGGTCCCTCTGTTGATCATTGATATAGATCATGTCTAGAGCATTCCCGAGCCGTGAGAGGATACACTTAAGGGTACAATGAGAGCGATCATTCGTAAGACGGAATCACAGTAGAGAAAGAGAGAAAGCCGAAATCGTTCCGCAGAGAGATCCGAAGTGGTTCGAAGAAAGAATAAAGGAAAAGTCCTGAAAAGTGTTTTCGGATAAATGGGAATTTAAATATATATTTATTATATGTTAATTGTGAATTAATATATTCTAAATAATATTTAGATTAAGATTTATAAAGTCAACTTTTATAATAGGCCAAATCCCAGAGGGAAAAGGCCTAGAAATAAAACTGCAGGAAAATAAAAGGAAAAAGGCAAAATAGCCACATGTAGGCATGGATAACCGCCATGCAGTGGCGGATGGATAGTTGGGCGACGCCTTGAGCCACCAGCAGCGCCGTTCCACCCACCAGGCGGGCAGGACACAAAGTAGGCGGGGCGGGGCAGGACATAGTCGTAGGGAAATTTTTTGTTTTCCGCGCCGATCCCCAACAGTGGTATCAGAGCCAATCTATGCGTAGGAGTGATGTACGGCCAGTACGCACAAGTATTGTGCAGGCATTGATCCCTTAGTTGTTACCCTCTAACGTGTACTTGTTTATATCGCGGTATTGTTTTATGAAGCGGCCCGGACCGACCTTACGCCAGATTAAACGCGAGACTGGTTCCACGCTCAACATACGGCTTGTACCGTATAAGTGGCTAGCGGGTGTCTGTCTCTCATTCGATAGTTGATATAGCATTTACAACGGAGGGCTCCAAAAGGGGTGTAGTAGAGACAACTGTCGGATCCATGTTGTGGTTGGAAAGTTCGTAGTTTAGAAACGGTTCTAGTGCGAAAGCCCTAACAACCACGTAAAACTTGCAACACATAAAGTAGAGGCGTCTAACTTTATTTTGCAGGGGGCATGTGATTATGATATGGCATTGGTCGATACAAAGGTAAAGTAGTTTACTTTTATGTTACTAAATAGTATAGTAATAGTCATCGTTCCGATGAACGACCTGGTGGCAGCGTCGTGGACTTGGCGTCAAACCAAGGGCAAGATGGAGATCATGCCGGAGCGCTCGATGAAGATCAAGGCGCAAGAAGACCATATCATATCACATTATACATATGATGTTGATACCAGTTTTTATCATCTTATTGTGTGCTAGTATTTAGATACTCAACGGTAGCAAATAAGGTAATCCCTATTTAATTCCAATGTTCCGTGTTCCCCTTGTGTGTGCACCACCAAGAAAGTTCTTCGGTGAGGCGATCCAGGGTTACAGGCCTGGGTGTCAGACATATCTACGTTCGCATACAGTGGGTGTAAGCCATGTTGCACAGCGAATACACACAAGTTAGATTTGGCGAGCCTAGCATGCTAGAGAAGCGTGGCCTCGGAACACAAGAGATCGAAAGATCGAGCATGAGTAACATGGATGATGTGATTGGCATTAATGAATGTCTACCTTTGATAATGCACTGATGGCCGTGACGATCGGGGGAGGTGCAGAGGATAGGGATCATGCGATCACTAAAATCGTCCAGGGGATGACCGTTTTAGTGGAGACCAATTATAAATTGATCTCTTATTATAAACTTAGTCTAGATGTCTGTTTGCAAATATCTTAGTAGACCTTGGCATATCCCATTGAGGTCCTTTGCGACCATGGGAATATATTGCTTAATTTGGAACTTAGCAAAAGGGTCCAACTTCATAAATTAATACCCACGCCTGAGGGATATCCTCGTAAAAGGTGATCTTCTCTTCTTGATACAATAACCATTAGGAGATAATTCGATGACTCCGGAATGTTTGGAGAAACACTTAGCAATCTTGCATTAGAGTTGAGAACTCTTGGAAGGGCTTGATTGCAAGTGGAGTCATAGATAGAAAAGGTATATGTAAGATATACAAATTATAAATGTGGTTCTTGCAGAACTCATTGCAGTTTGCAAAGTATTTGATACTTATCCCGCTTTGTGAAAACAGGAGGATCTGCTTGAGAATTGCTGGTTTTGAGGCAATGAGACTCGATGACGGCAAGCAAACTAGTTGATGGCCGACATCACGTCTTTCCTCAAAGTTTATCATTTGGATTAGTGGACTTGAATATAATTTTGTAATCCTTGTTTGTGTGTCTTGCTTTTGGCGAGACGATTATTCATATGAACAAGTTACAAATCAGTTTGTACTATTCTTATGAACAATACCTTATGGTCACATTATGATTATAAATAAGTTATTCTCATCATTATGTTAATGATAATAGTTTAAACATTTCTAAAGGATTAGAATGCTAAAAGATATCCAAAGCTTAATAATGAAAAGACACTATATTTTAAGTCATTTTGGTTATTGCATGTTCTTTATGAAAGATCGGGGTCCTAAATGCATAATCTAGAGACTTTGAAAAACCATGCCTCTCTGGCAGAATGACTAAAACTCCGCATTCTGGTAAAACGATGATATGCGAAGAAATGTTGAATCTTATACATAGTGATGTATCATATTTTCAACAAGTAGTGGAAATCATTTATTGTGGTCTTAAGTGAATAAGTGTATTTACTTAATGAAACATGAAGTTTGAAATGATTTGAATTGTTCAAATGAGTTCATAACTAAATGGGACATTGAATTAACTGAATTAACAAGTCTCTTCGATTTGATCGACATGACTAAGGTATTCAAGTTAAGTTTAGCATAAAAGGAACATGTGAAAGGTGTTTCACAAATTATGATAATTGGACAAATTCAAACTATGTTGAAATGTCTAAACATCATAATCAATATGTACTAGATACATATGGTGTGATATTATCTCTTATCAGGGTTGTAGTTGTCGTTTAGAGTTAGAGATCGAAATAAGCAAACACTCATTTTAAATACAAAGGAACATCTAAAGATTCGTGGAAACAACACCATAAGTGTTATGGCACGTTCGAGTTTCTGGAGATTTCGACATGTCGAAGTCGTGGCGAATAAACAAGTCTTTGTAGAGCATTCTTAGGAAGCTATGAATGCATCTTCCACAAAGGGGCAAACCTGTTGTTGTGATATGTCTTGATGAATATATAGGTGGAAGAAAGTAAAAGATCAAAACAAGGTATTTGACCTTATCTCTGAATTATTGAGTGGCGCAGCGGAATTTGTTTCGTGAATCCAAACTCTACAAATAGAGGAGAATTTTTTGATGATGATCATAAAGTTTTAGTGAATACTTTTACCAAAGTAAGTAGGATTCAACTATATATTCTACAAGTTTGTGGAATTATATTTTTGATTCACTTGTCTTGTTTTGAACAAGACATACCTGCGAATTACAAAGAAGCGTGATGGACCTAAGTACGAGAAATGAATGGTCATTGAAATCTCGTTAGTGGAATTCTCGGTTTGATGGTGATCAAAGAATTTTGGAATGTCCAAGATTATCGAGAAGACCTAGATTTGAGTGGGAGCAAATCAGCTTGGCTAATTCATAATATGTAACTGACATATTCTGAGTGGGAGCTAAGTGAAATCCCTAGATCTCAAACATGAATGTCATATTTGAGTGGGAGTGTGAAATCATTCTAGAATATGTAGACAACATATGTGAACGATGTGATTGGTGTTAATAGTATTTAAGTTAGGATGAAGTTGAAGTTATTAAATAATAAGATCTATCGAGATAGATTGGTAAGTTTAATAAACACTGAATGTCAAATGCTTCCTGGACTTGATACTGAAAGATGTTCAGAATGTCCTAAGACAAGACTCTGAAGTAGCTCAGAATGGAATAAGTAAGAAAGATGTTCTTACTATATGAAGCATTGAGTATTGCAACTATGGTTGAAAGAAAGAGATGTGTTGCATCTCCTATGCCTCAGTCATAGGTTCTTTCATAAAACCATGTTGTATACTCGACATAATGTGACCCAAGGTTCTGGCTGAAAGGACAAAGTCTTAACTATGAGAACGTGTCTTTAAGTGATTCCTGAGTTGATCACTAAACCAGAATTAAGTTCGTACTTAAGTAGCAAGAAGCAATGTAAGTGGCATAGTTGCATTTCATGCACTTGGATCTACATAGATATAGAAGTATAAAAGCTACATCTAATGTGATGTATAATGTTATGGCGGGGCTAATTCGCTTTTAACGTAGAATGATGTGTCCCAGGGCCCAGTGCCCATGAGAAAGCCCTCGAGGTTGATCTAACATCACTGTAAGCTCCTGGAATCTGGCCTCGTTCTGCTGCCATGACTATAGTATATACACAAAGGATAGCAAAGTGTGTTTCGAAGTTTAGATGACAACAGTGAATAACGACCGTCATTATAAACACTAGAAACAAAAGTCTCACTTTGTTGCCAAACAAATGCTTCGACCCATTATAAGATAATGGTGTGAATGTCAGATTAGGAAGACATTAAAGATTTGCAAAAGACATAATGATCTGGTAAAACAGAACATGGACATGACGTTTCCCATGAGCATGCATGATCTGTAAACGCATATGGTATATGGTTTATACGAGTAAAATGCAAGCTAGATTATTTGTACTCTAGTGCAAGTGGGAGACTGAAGGAGATATGCCCTAGAGGCAAATAATAAATAGGTTTTTATTATCATATCTCAATTAGTTTATAATAGTTTCATATTGTGCTATAACTGTGCCAAGTAGAAACATTGGTATAGGTGTGGTATGAAACAACCAAGTCCCTAGTAGCCTCTATTCATACTAGTTCGTTGGTCACGAAGATGATCTGGGTTTCAAGATCATGGGCATTTATGCCGACTGACAACGAGATCATATCATTGGAAAATGATGTGGTTGGACATTCCTCGAAGGATTGCAACACGATCAAGTCATATAGTTTATTGTTGCAACAGCTATACCTAGACTCCTTCTCCTTAGACCATGAGCTCATATTACTCACTGTTTCCCTAGGCTGCTTTGACTGCATCAAACGTCATCTGGTAATACGGTGGCTATAAAGGTGTACGTTGGGTATTCCGAGGGAACAGTAGATGATATGTAACTGCAAGACCGGGATTTGTTCACCCACATGACGGATAAAGATACATACGGTCGCCTTGGTGAGATTACATCCATAAAAGTTGCAACATGTGACTAGGTCACGGGGATGTAATATCACGGTAACAAGGAAAACATAACTTGTTGTGAACGAGATTGAACAAGGTATGGAATACCAGTGATCGGATCTCGGACAAGTTGTATCGAGAAACAAAAGGAAGAGGATGCTACATTTAGACGGTTCAAACGACATTGTCATCAGGAATGCATAGGGGTCACATGGATATCCTTGGTCCCTCTGTTGATCATTGATACAGATCATGTCTAGAGCATTCCCGAGCCATGAGAGGATACACTTAAGGGTACAATGAGAGCGATCATTCGTAAGACGGAATCACAGTAGAGAAAGAGAGAAAGCCGGAATCGTTCCGCAGAGAGATCCGAAGTGGTTCGGAGAAAGAATAAAGGAAAAGTCCCAAAAAGTGTTTTCGGATAAATGGGAATTTAAATATATATTTATTATATGTTAATTGTGAATTAATATATTCTAAATAATATTTAGATTAAGATTTATAAAGTCAACTTTTATAATAGGCCAAATCCCAGAGGGAAAAGGCCTAGAAATAAAACTGCAGGAAAATAAAAGGAAAAAGGCAAAATAGCCACTGGCGGATAATCGCCACCGCAGTATGGCGGATAGTTACGACGCCGAGCCACCAGCGGGTCACGTTGCCACCAGCCCACTGGCGGCAGACAGGCGTGATGGGCGCTTGGCCGCCTGCCCACTGGCGGCGGGGTCGTGTCTTGGTCACGGGGTGGCCATCCCAACCGGGGTCCTTCCCCTTTTCCATGCACTTGGCCTTGAACTAGGCCGCAGGTGGCAGGCCCACCCGGCTGGCTCACGCTTTTTGTTTTTGTTTTTAATTAGCATTTTCTGTTTGCTATTTGGGCTGAGTACTTTTGGCCCATTTGGCAGTCCGAATTTCTGCTGAGTTTTTCCTTTAGTTATTAGTCCCACATGGCTTAGGCTTTAAGAAAGATACACCCCCTTAGCCTATATGAAGGGGTGCCCATGGGTGGGATTAAACACACCATCAATTGGAGAAGTCCTTTGGTTGACTTTCTCCTTCTCTCTCCCCCTATACCTCGTGACCATGGCCTCATGTTTGGGCTGTGCGATCGAGGCACACCTGCAGTACGCCGTTGCGCTGCAGGGATTCCTAGCCGGATATAAACTTCTGCACTCCCAGCGGGATCGGGGAGCCGGAGGTCTCATCGTGCACCGGATGTGTACGAAGACACGAGGTGCAACACTTGGGGCGCTTAAATGTTGTGAGCCGGAGCTGTTGCACGATGAAGATGATGAAGATCAAGAAGGAGCAAGGGGTGACCTGTGAGGAGCTTCGCGACCTTGAGGTCGGCTACGAGTACGACTACTTCAACCACGTTCCCCGCGGAACGTTAACCGTGTACGGTCTACAAGGGTATGTATTCTCTATGCTCCGGCCGTTACCGCATTACTACATAGATAGACCCTAGGCTAAGTTTCCGGGGATCCTTCATAGGGAAATTTTTTGTTTTCCGCGCCGATCCCCAACACTTTCTACCATGAGTTGCTTGTTTTCCGATGATATTAAGATGCACACCTACTTTGTTGCTAAGATATTCCCTTTTTCACTAAAAGGAGAAGCTAAAACTTGGTTTAGTAATTTACCTCCTGGATCTATTGATAGTCCTGATTGCTTGATTAGTACTTTCCTGCAGAAATATTTTCCTCCTAGTGCTAGACATGCTATTTTGCAGGAACTTTTTGATTTTAAACAAGGAGAAAAAGAGATATTGCCTGAATCATGGGCAAGGTTTTGTGCTTTGATTCATGCACAGGCTGGATGTCCATTACCCAAGAATGAGCTTCTTGATATATTTTATAACGGACTAACTGAAGAATCTAGGACATACCTGGATAGTTGTGCTGATTGTGTTTTTAGGAATGGGACTCCCAAGGAAGCTAAGGAACTAATGGCTAAAATAAGCAAGAATTATGAAGATTGGACTCCTCCTGAACCAACTATACCTGAAACAATTACACCTGAACCAACTATTCCGGCGCCTATACTATCATCTAAGAAGAGGGGAGTTATTGAATTAAATGATGAAGTGATGAAGGAAGCTAAGAAATGTCTTAAGGAGAAGGGAATTAAAGCTGCATATGTCAAGAATTTACCTCCTATAGAAGAATTATGTAAGCTAGTTCTCCATTCATCCACTATTGAGGTACACTCTCTCCAACACTTTGATGAAGGTGATATCCCTTACTCTAAACCTCCTGATCAATGCTTAGAAGAATTCGATATTTTTATTGTTAAGCAGGATAATTTTAATAAAAGGGTGCAAAACCATCTAATGGAAAACTCTAGAGCTATTATTGAGTTGAAGGATATTGTGGAAAGAACCTCTAATGATGTTAAAATGCTTGTTAAACATTTTCAAATGGTTCAAACTCAAATTGATCAACTTATTAAGGTACAAAAAAGACTTGCTAGTTAATGTTGCTAAAGAAAAACATGCTTATGAAATTAGAACTAGAAGTGGTGCTGCCACCCAGGATCCTCTATATCCTGAGGGGCATCCTAAAATAATCGAACGGGATTATCAACAAGCTGAAAATAGTGGTACTACTCGTAAGAAAAGAAAAAAAGAAACATAAAACTATTGTAGAACCCTCTGAACCTGCTAAAGATCCTAATAGTATATCTGTCTCTGATGCTGAAACTAAAAGTGGTAATGAAGAAAATGATGTTCCTGATAAAGAAAGAGTTGAAGAAGAACCTAAAAAGCACACTAAGAATACTAAATACACTAAAGAATATTTTGTTGCTAAGAAACATGGTAGTGAAAGGGAGCCTTGGGTCCAAAAACCTATGCCTTTCCCTGATAAGAAACACAAGTCAAAGGAAGATGAACACTATAATAAGTTTTGTGAGTGGATGAAACCTTTATTCCTGCAAATTCCTTTGACTGATGCTATTAAATTGCCTCCTTACTCAAAGTATATGAAGGATATTGTCTCGAATAAAAGGAAGATTCCTAATGAAGAAATCTCTACTTTGTTAGCTAATTATTCCTTTAATGGTAAGGTTCCAAAGAAACTTGGAGACCCAAGGATCCTAACTATTTTCTCCTCTACTAAGAATAGTTATGTTAGAACTGCTTTGTGTGATTTGGGAGCTGGAGTTAGTGTTATGCATTTCTCTCTCTATAAGAGACTTCAACTGGAAAAACTAATCTCAACTGATATATCTTTGCAAATGGCTGGTAAATCTACCACTATTCCTGTTGGTATATGTGAGGATGTACCTATTCAAGTGTCTCATAATTGCTTGATATTAACTGATTTTGTTGTACTTGAAATGCCTGAAGATGATAATATGTCTATTATTCTTGGGAGACCTTTTCTTAATACTACAGGAGTTGTTATTAATTGTAATCAAGGAAAGGTGACCTTTAATGTTAATGACAAGGAGCATACTGTCTATTTCCCCAAGAAGATTGATAGGACTTATGGTTTAAATTCAATTAAACATGTTGAGGGCATTCAAGTTGGAGAAATATACTGTCCCATACCAAGAGAAAAATATGAAACTATTATGATTGGGACCATTGCTATCAAGGTTGAGGTAACATAATCATTAGTGGAACACAAAGTTTTGTTTCATATAAAATTGTTTTGGTAACAAGATCTGATCAACCTTGTTAACAAAAGGATTTCAATAAACAAAACAATGTTTTCACCGTGATTTTCTTTGTTTACTTTTATTTTTATGGCTAACTTAAAGGCGTTAAAGAAAAGTACTTATTGGGAGATAACCCAAAAGTTTTAGATGAGTCTTGGAAGTTATTACTTCAGTAATAACCGCTCCTTATCCTTTTTGCTTTTTGTGCCAAGAGTAACCTCTAATGAGAGAGAAGTAATGGTTGGGAAAGTTGTTGTCCCGAAACAGATTTATGTGCTTCACCATAAAAATTCGTGTAAAATGTCTATACGTCCTTTTGAGGCGTGAATTTTTGTGCTTCTGCCCCAGGTTGTTATCTAACTTTCGTTAGATTAACACTTTTCGATTTGAGCAACAGAAGGTCTTCTAAAAAATTCGTCTTTACCTGCTGGTCTGTTTTGACAGATTTCTGCCATTATTTGCATTTGCTTCTTGTTGGTTTCATTTTTAGTTCTTTTGGGGAATTGAGATTTTTGAGGGAAGTGCTATAGTAGCTTGTGTTTTAATGGAAGTTTTATTGGTATTGGAACTGAACGTAAAGACCTATTATCTTGAGTGCACTAATGTTGCTAATAAAGATTGTGTGAAGTTTTGTATGAAGGAAAAATTTCAGGTGTATGGAAGGAATGAGTAATAAGATGAAGGATGGACTAAAGCTCAATATTGGGGATGACACGCGTGTCACCCCAAGAAATATTCAAGAGGTGCAAGCGTCAAAGCTTGGGGATGCCCAAGGCATCCCCTTCTTCATCAATAAAAATCCTAGGTTTCTTCCAAACACTTCATTTTTATTGTTTCATGCACAGTTGTGTTGTTCTTAGAGCGTCTTCTTTTTTGTTTTCATTTTGGTTTTTCGTTTGCTTGGTTTTCTTAGTTTGATGAATAAATTGGTTGGACCCCTTCTTCCATGCATTGGTTTTCAAATAGTTTGGTTTGGATTGGAAAAAAGTAGGAAAGTTCATGCTTAAGTGGTAAAGAGAGCTTGTTTTTGACTGTGGCCTATCCTTTGTCATGCCATGCTTGATATTGTTTTGGCTTTATGCTTAGTATTATTTGCTGTAGCATTACATGTTATAAACAATTGAGATTGCTTAATGTGTATTTGAAGAATCATGCATTGTTTTAGCATATTAAAGAATAGTATTGTGGTATTCTCCTTTGATGCTTTATTTGGGTTGAATTGGCATATGCTCACACCATGTTATGACTATACAAGTCACCATAGCCTTTATTATCCTTTAGTTTTCAACTTGTAGTATCACTTTATGCTTGGATTAATAATGTTTTGTCGCTCTGCATAATTATGGCCATTATTGCTCTCTTAGTTGGTCGCTCCCAGTCTTTTGCTAGCCTCCATAACCAAGTATCAGTTCCACTCATGCATCCAACTCCTAAAACCAAGGTATTCCAAAGAGTCTACCATACCTACCTATTAGCATATGTTATTCCAAGTATATTCATATTTTTATCTACCTTCCGAATTAAACTTGTTATGAGAAAACTAGTGATTAAAGCTCTCACGAACTTGATGGTACACTTTACTTTTCTTGCCCTTAATAAACTTGAACCATTGTGTCATCTATGTTGTATATGCTTGCACTTATATGTTGGGGATTAGCAGAACCATGCTATCATGGGGAACGCTTTCAACATTGCACTTGTACTTTGTACCTAGTTGATATCATGCTCTTTTGTCTATGGATGTTGTCGGTGTGAAATGAAATGGGAGCTTGTAAGTCCATGGAGTTATGTATGTGTGTTAGAGAAATGCCTGGGCTGCTGGTCTAATCCATGCCGTCATGGTGGAAACCTGCAGCGTAACCATAATGAGCTGTCTATGAAGCATTCTTCTTATAAAAAAAGAGTCAGATATTGAGAAAAAGAGAAAAAGAAAAAAAGAGATATGAGAAAAGAGGAAAGAGAGAAAAAAGCACCATTTTCCCATGGTAAATAAGAAGATTGTTGAGATGCTCATTGTCTGCTTACCTTGTCATTTTGATATGGGGATTCTTCCGTATCATCGGGCAAGGGGTACCCCGTTGGCGGTTCTCTATGATACACATGTACTTACAATGACAAGAACTTACTGGTAACTAAACTTGAGTAGCATGAGGAGCGGACCTCGTATTCAAGGGACATGATATTTCCAACTTATACTTTGTCAAGCATATACTTCATAGTTTGTTCACTTTAACCTTAACCACTTCAAGATGCTTATGATAGGGGCAATGTACCTACTTTGAGAGCATAGTGGCCATTCTTAGTTCTATGTGCATTGTACCAAGACTTGTTGATTGATGCATAGCTTTGATATTGTTTGTTTTAAACTATTTGTATCTAGTCACTCTTATGAACTTTGAAGGTGTCCTATGCATCTATGTTTGCTACTCTATGTGGGACAAGCTGAATGCCACTATGCTATGTTTTCTTTATGTGAAACAAACAAACCTCTTGCAAAGCATTGTTATTCATGAATCTTTTGTTTGTGACTTTTCATGTTGCAACATAGTTGCTTTGTCTTATTGTTAGAACTTTATCTTTTATGTTATGTTGAAGTACTATGATCCTAGCTATGAATGTTTTACGAATACTTTGATCAAGTTTATGATGGTGCATGTCACCTCAAAAATTATTCTTTCTTTTTATCACTTACCTACTCGAGGACGAGCAGGAGTTAAGCTTGGGGATGTTGATACGTTGCAAACGTATCCATAATTTTTGATGTTCCATGCTTGGTTTTATCGACTTTTCTTATGTTTTGTCCACACTTTGGAGTACTTTTCATATGATTTCTTGGACTAACCTATTAACAAGAGCCACAGTGCCAGCTGCCTGTTTTCTGCTGTTTTTGGTTCCAGGAAAGTCAGAAAATAAATATTCTCGGAATTGGACGGGACAAAAGCCAAAGTCAGTTTTTCACCGAGGGACACGAGGAGCCAGAATACGAGACGGAGAGGGGTTGGTGCCTGGCCACACCACCTGGCCGTGCGGGCTGGGCCTGGCCGCGCCAGGGGGTGGTCTGGCCGCCCCAGACACCCCCTCGGTCTCCCTCTTTGCCTATAAGTTGCCTTCTGACCTAAAAACTCAGGGGGGTTCGACGTTTTTCCAGAAAGAGTTCTGATCCGCCACCACCATAGATTCCACGATTTGGAACCAGAAACTCTGTTCTGGCACCCTGCTGGGACGGGGAATTGGAGGAGATCATCGCCATCATCATCACCATCGCTTCTCCATCGACCATCCATGTTTCCCCCATCTATGAGTGAGTAATCCCCCGTTGTAGGTTATGGGGATGGTAGGGATTGGATGAGATCGTTCATGTATTGGCATCAGATTGTTAGGGCATGGTGCCTAGTATCTATTATTAGTGCTTTTTGACTTTGTTGCGACTTATTATGCTTAATGCTTGTCACTAGGGCCTGAGTGCCATGATTTCATATCTGAACATGTTATTGATTCATTATGATAGTATTGTTTATAATCTTACCTGCAAGTTGTATGCACACGTTGTTGTCCGGAACCAATGGCCCCGAAGTGACAGAAATCGGGATAACCGGAGGGAATGGCTTTTATGTGAGGATCACATGTGTTCATGGAGTGTTAATGCTTTGCTCCCGTGCTCTATTAAAAAGCACCTTAATTGCGAGTAGTTCCCTTGAGGCCCCGCTGCAAACGGGCTGGCAGGACAAAAGATGTTGTGCAAGTTCTCATTGCAAGCACGTATGACTATATATAGAACGCATGCCTAGGATTATTTATTACTTGGATGCTTTATCTTATTTATCTGTAATTGCCCTATGTTCTGATTGCTATATGAATTGTCTTGTCCATGCAACGTCCGTCCATCCATCCCTATGCCTACCGCACTCGAATCCTACTGTTTTCTGCTATTGTTACTACTGTCTTTACTTTTACTACTGCTATTACTTTACTATTCCTACTACAAAACTATTGCTACTGATAAACTGCTGTGAGCAAGATTGTTTCCAGGTGCAGCTGAATTGACAACTCAGTTGTTAAGGCTTATAAATATTCTTTGGCTCCCCTTGTGTCGAATCAATAAATTGGGTTTTACTTCCCTCGAAAATACTACGATACACCCCCTATACTTGTGGGTCATCAATGTGCCCACCATCCTCCGGAGCACGCCTTGCACTGGCGACATCACCATGAATCTGAAATAGACAGCTGATCGATTAGAGAAAAAACAAGATACAACCGCAGATCGATTAGAGAGGGAACAAGATGTAACATCAAGTCAATTAGAGAAAGAACAAGATGCAACAGTAGACCGATTAGAGAAATAACAAGATGCAACAGCAGATCGATTAGACAAAGAACAAGATGCAACAACAGATCCATTAGAGAAAGAACGAGATGCAACATCAGATCCATTAGAGAAAGAACAAGATGCAACACATTCGAGATGTAGATGAGATAAAGAAGATGAATATACCTTGGACTCGGAGGACTCCAACACGGAGGATGTGTCGGATTGGTAGAAAGTGCAGAGACGGGAGTTGGTGAGAACTTAGGATATTTTTATAAATGACTATGTTTAGTTCTAGGTATAAGCCTTACCAAGTGGGAGAGCGATGCCCGTACGGAGAGACGAATGGGTAAGTGGAGATTAAGTGTTCCCTATATTATATAGAGGTTGGCCTTGCCGAGTGGTAACTAGGAATTGTCTTATATATGGGTCGTAGAACAATGTGTGGCTAATCACGTGGGACGAATTTGCGAGACGGGCCCATAAGTCGGTCTCCAGCAACCACAGTGGGCGGTGGTGGGCGCACGTGTTAGCTAGACAATTAACAACGCATACAATGAATGACGCAACATAAAATTGCCTCTGTTGGGCAAGCGCGCCATATAAAACTACCGCGCTTGCGAACCATCTAACACGGTACTAATATGTATCGGTATCGAGTGTGACACGGCGTATACTTGGCCGCCGTTACTAAATGGTTCCATGATAGCTCATCCTCCGGCTAACCAACTTTTTGATGTACTTTTTGCTTGTGCTGCCCCAAGAAAGTGTCACGGACGGGGGTATTTTTGTAGTGAATCAACTCGATTCAACCCTGAACTTGCTTCCAAACTCTATATCTCAGGTATTTTAATGCTCCATTGATAGATCGGCCTCAACCGATGGCATGCTAAGGTACTTATCTTTAAGTGACTCATTTGGAACTTGAAGTATCAACATGACAGAATTTATGATTGTCTCTGGACATGGTTTGCTGAAAAACATCGAGGACTTGTCCATATTTAATATTTGGCCCGACCTGTCATACCACTTGTCTATTAGTGCATTAGCCTCTCTCACTCCCGCTTCACTTGCTTTGACAAACAACAGGTCATCATCGGGAAAAAGGAGATAGTTTACGGCTGACTCTGTTTTAGGAGGCCTAAAGGCCCTCTGTTGTAATAAAAAAAAGAATAGTGATGTTGTGTCACCCTGACGAATACCTCTAGAAGGGCGAAACACTTTCAACAATGTCCTGTTGAATAAAACCAGGAAGAAAACATATGTGATCATCTTCATAATAAAGCTGTACCCATCTGTCATGTAACCCATGCGGTGCATGATCTGAAGCTAGCTTTTTTTAGGGAGATCTGAAGCTAGCTAGATGCTCATTCGTTTCGGCCTGCCACCGATTTCATGTGATGGGATCTGGGCTCGTTTATTCCAGTCCTATACAGAAGGGTGACCATAATAAAAAAAAATTAAGGGGCCACGGGACCTCCCATTTTTATTAAAGAAAATGGAGTATGTAACACATAAGTCCACCTACTGAACATCGTTGAATCAGTCTTGCTCACACATCCCAGACAGTAAAAAAATAACTCACACATAGGCAGTACAAAAATAGAACCAGAAAGGAAAGTAAAGGTGCTAAACACCAACGAGAAAGTACAAGGACCTGAACACTGCTCCCTCCGTTTCAAAATATAAGTTATTTTAGCTTTTATGAAATGAGTGTATGTAGACTCCTTTTAGTATTTATGAAATGAGTGTATGTAGACTCCTTTTAATATGTAGGTTCATATAGTTTGGGAGTGAACCTATATACTAATGGAGGTCTAGATACACTCCTTTCACAAAGCTAAACCATCTTATATTTTAAAACGGAGGAATTACAATCCAGTGGTTGGAGCCAAAATAAGCTTAGGGTAACGAAGGTCATTCTGCAATTTCATAGTTGATCAACGCCAGCGTCAACCTCCGCAAATTCTCCTCGCCCCCGAAGCCCATCCATGGCGTTAGCCAAACACTTCTTTCACAATCACCCTTAGTCGATCAGCTACTGCATGTAACACCTCTTGAACCTTTTCTTTCTGCAAAAGTTTTCAGTTGTCCAACAGACCATAGAGAGAGAACATTATATCAGTTGGGTCTATAGCAATTTTCCTTTAAAAACAAGCATCATTTCTTGTTTTCCATAAACTCCAAAGTAGCCCAGCCACTCTAACCATAGCACTACCTTGTCTCTACCAGAAAATCTAGTTATCCAATTCTGACAAAGATCAAAAAAGTTCTCAGGTTTCCCCCCACTACCCAACGCACAAACAATTGCACTCCAATTATACCTAGCTATAGAACATTCAGAGAATAGATGAGTAAGGTTCTCGCTATCTCCACAAAATTCACAGTGGATATCACATTTCCATCCACGCTTATTGAGATTGTCTTTGGTTAAAACTCTATTTTCAACCAGTAACCAGATCGAATGTTTTGATTTTGAGGGTTGTAGCTTCAGCCTCAAATCATCTTGTAAGGGAATAACACTCTTCTAGCAACTAAGTAGGTGTATATCGATTTAACCGAGAAGATGCTAGATTTAGTCAACATCCATCTTACTTTGTTAGGGGTATCATCTAAAAGCTTGTTCCACATACTTAGGGTAAATATCTACGAAGTCTAATGCAATTAAAATTCTGCGCAAAGACCTTAGCTATAGTATTATTCTGAGCAAAAGGGAGACTATATAATCTAGGGAAAACCACACATAAAAGCCTATCTACTACCCATACATCCTTCCAAAACTGGGTATTTTTGCCATGTAAATATTAAACAAAAGGGAATCAAATCAAAGAGAGCCAAAAAAAAGGCATGACATGAGAATCACGATCCTTCCTGATAGAAATACTCGCTTCTTTCTCTTTTTTTGCGAAAATTTCACGGATCCATTAATGATCATCAACAGTAGTACAAGGAGGCATAAAAGTAATAAAAATTACAAAGCTTCTTTCTCTGAGGCCTCGTTCGGTTGCAGGTAGATCCACTGGGTTTGAAGTGTATTGAGGCTGATTAAATCCTAACTAAGTCAAAAACTCCCTAATACTCACCAAACCACTCCAATCCACTTGAGAAGTGGAATAACCGAACAAAGCCTAAAGAAATTATTCCTTTCTCGTCTGCTCTGACCCAATAGTTCCACGATCTACTTAGTGAAGCGCTAGCCTATGTGTACGTACAGCCGGTACGTTTGATGCCATACTAGTAGAAGTAGAAGTGATGATTTGTTCGTGGAACCTCGAGGCTGTGCGTACGATCTCCATCTCATTACCCGTGAAAAGTTGGCACTCAATACTACCGGTAGGCTCTCGTTCAGAAATAAGTGACTTGTCTTTACCTAGGTTAAAAAGAATCTAGACAAAATCTGGAGTACTCATTTTGGTCGAAGTAACTCTCCACGTGTTACCGTGATTGTATCCACTAATCTAGCGACAGGGGTAATCGTGCAGACCCAAATTTCGTAATCCTTCCGAACCAAATTAGCTGACTCTAGGTTTGAATTTATTTAGACTTATTTTAACGCTACGTACATCCGAATCTAGATAAAACCAAGTCAACTAATTTGGATCGAAGAGAGTACTCCTAAATCCCACTACCCCAATGGCCCAATAGCTTTAACTTCTCCCGGTCTACATTTCGCAAATAATTAAAAAAAAAACTTCTCCCGGTCTACATTTCGCAAATTAAAAAATTCCGGTCTGTCTTCCGACGCACCGAGACGACGAACTCCTCCGGCTGCATCAGAGGCGCAATGCCGCTGCATCTCCATCATCTTTAGCAGCCATCACGTGTCATTTTGGCGCGTAATTTCCGTCTCCGGTTCAGTAATCTCTGACGTCACGACTTCACAGATACATAAACTACGTACGTCCTATCCTCCCTACCTACAGTGCCGAATTTGTACCAAATCAGTTTCAGAAAAAGAATTTGTACCAAACCCAGAACCGGGCGGCATGACCGAGCGAGACAGGGAGAGGTTCTTGGTGGTTGAGACTCGGTTGAAAGAGACGTCATCGCATGACCTGGACACCCAACTTTATTTTCACCCAACTTTGTCACGGTGTACTAGTGGTCTTGGCTACCGTCAGCTTCCGGCAGCAGCGATGGTCAGTTTCCTCATCAGGATAATCATCTGGTGCGCTGCGTACATGGATAATCATCAGGATTATTGGGTCGGGAGAGCACCGTCATCCTCGAACACCAAGTGCAAAATATCAAGAGAGCGCAAAATGTCTCATCAAGGACGATGAGGCACGCGATAAGAAAGGCTCAATAGAAGTACATGTTGGTGTGGGCCGTTCAACGAACACGGCTCGCGTGAGTTTTCTAGCTCCATAACATAATGCATATATATCCGTAAGACTGGTGGCGGAACTGTAGAAATGGATCGAGAAAATAATGCAGCCGAGATGAAATGAAAGCGACTGCTGCAATGCTGTACTTGCAAGCTTTGAAATCTGAAATGAGGAGATGGTGGAATACAAAAAGTGGAATACTATACTCCCTCCATGGACCATGGACGGAGGGAGTATTATTTATACTCTATGGACAGAGAACGGATCCACGGGTTTGGACAACCCTACCCCAGTTTCTGTGCAGAAGACGAGCATCCAAAGCAAAATTTATAACAAGGAAAAAAGAAACAGAAGCAGACAAAAGAACCGACACGCTTCACGTTTTGGATTAATGAATGTCACGAGGCACAGCAAGTTCTCACAGTACCAGCAATCGATCCATCCATCAGCCACGTCGAGAACGTCCACGATATTAAGGGCGCTCGTGTTCTGGGGAGAGTTTCCTGGAACAAGACTTGGCATCACTCCAAAATGAGTAGTAGTATCTTATACTGTCAGCTGCTACGATTGTTGCGCTCTAAGGAGTATTAAAAAGCAGATGTCCTGGTTTGACCAACTAGCCCGGATATTTTGTTCCTGTTAAATAAAAAGGGTTTTCTGACCCCTTCTCTCTCCGATGATCGTCTACACAGCTGAACAGATCAAAAGGGTACTGGCAGCTAGTACTTCATTACCTCTATGCCAGTCTGGATCAGTACTGAAGCACGCGCACCCGTTTTATGTCCCAAAGAAAAACTCACTGTTAAGCTTTCTAGCCCCAGTGGGCAATGGAAAGGAAATGAAGCATCTAAAAAAGGTGCAGCATTGCCATACAACTACAAGTACAAGAGAAGATTCATTGAGTAAGTCTTGGAGAAGAATGTCTCAGGTCCAAGTCTACTAACCTGTAACGCGTATGCAAGACTTCACACTACACCTGCCACTGAAAGCTACTACTGTAGTAATAATCTTCTCAAGGACTGGCAAAAGCACAACAAATATCTAGTACTAGCGAGGAGGAGGAGCTGAAACGTGCCAGACTGCCTCAGTTTTATTAACCTTGACAGAGCGTCTTGACAGCTACTGGAACGATAAATATACAGGTAGGTTTAAACATATCAGGCTACCCACATGTCACGATGTTGCAGTCATATGTTAATTCTCAACACCAACAACCGAGTCATGTGACAGCAACCAACCAAAGGCGGCTCACAGTGTAAACTCTAGTCCTGAAAAGTATCTGCAAAGCACATAGTACTAAACACTATCATTTCAAACAGAAGATCATATAAATAATCTCTGACTTTTACTTTGTTTCTATAAGGGTCACTATGAATCAGTCGAGATGACTTACATTCGAACCAATCCAATAACACTCGAGTATAATACTTCCAATACATGAAGGACAAAGATACACGCCTACCACTTATATGAAATCAAACCCTTCACCATCAGAATTGTCACTATCACTGCTAATTAAACTTCCAAGCAACAGCTAGCATACCGGTATCCAAAACCTTTTTTCAAATAATAGCAGAAAACAGCACTTGGTTTAACATATGTATTATCTTTGCCTCTTTGGTTGTTCACGATACACCAGTTCATATGCATACTATAATGATAACAAGTTGGACAAACTGAATAACAAAGGTCTCTGCACAAAGATAGGTAATACAAATTTTAACTATGCATGTTCTTTGTCAAACCTAACTCCAGACTATTGTGCATAGTTGCACACCATGTGCCAATGGTGTACTATGCCATCAAAGCATACCGATGTGTTTGGTAGTTTGGTGATAATTTTTAAGTTCATGACGTTGAAATGCAAACAAAGAAAAAAATTCTGTATACGGAAGGAAGCATGCTGATCATCAGCAGCGCTATACTAGAGCAATTTAGGATGACAGCAGGGAGCAAATAGTGGTGATGCCAGCTCACCGGTAAAACACAGAATTGTCCATAATGGAGATTTTTTTCTTGCCTGGGCTGGATATGAAACGTACTCCCTCGGGTCCAAAATATAAGATGTTTTAGCTTTTGTGAAACGAGTGCATCTAGACGCATTTTAGTGTGTAGGTTTGGAGTGAATCTACACACTAAAATCCGTCTAGATGCATTTGTTTCACAAAAGCTAAACCATCTTATATTTTGGAACTGATGGAGTAATAAGCTAAGGAACAGGAATATGAGACTAGAAACCATAAAACAGCAAAGGAGTTCATCGATTTCCATCCCACATCACATAGGCGGTGGATTGCCAAACCTCCTTCTAAGTGCTGACATGACGCTCCGCATCCTACTATTCGTCGCGAAAGATTGAGCACCAGCAGCATTCGTCGGATGTTCAATGGCCATGCCCGCCATCTGTACAGTTAGCTCGGTTACCTGTGTTTGTCCGGTCCCTTGCACACCATTTTCAGTTACAGTCCCTGCATCATGCTCCAATACAATATCCAAGCTGATCGAGAACGAATCCCCTCTGACAATCTTCAGTTGCTCAACACATTCATACGATACTCCACGGCACCTCTTCAACTTCACCTTGACCAAACTGGGGCAACCACCATTCAGTGCTCCCATCCCACGGTCTGAGACTGGGCATCCCTTGATGCAAAGCTTCTTGAGAGCAGCACAGCGCTCGGCCAGGCAAATAATCTCGGTATCCCCCACAGTCTCGCACCCACACAGTGCGAGACGCTCCAACACGCGGCAGTGCTCACCAAGCATCCGGAGGCTCTGCACGGTGGGGTTGACACCTATCAAGACAAGCTCCTGAAGGTCTGGGCATCCTCGTGCAACGGCCATGAGCCCGCGGTCACCGATCCGGTTTGTGCGCCATCCATCAATATGTAGCTTGCGTAGTTTGTGGCAGTTTTGCGCAACACTGATTATGCCATCATCGGTGCACTCAGGTGTTTTGACAAGGAAGAGCACCTCCAGATTGGTACAGGCCGAGACGGCAGCTAGTCCACGGTCACCAACCTGTAGCTTCTCAAGGTGGATCTCGACAAGACCAGGCGCACGGGCAGCGATGACCTCCAATGGCAGGTCCCAAGCACCTGAGCAGCGCAGGATCTTCAGGGAGCGAAGGTTGGGCGAGGAGGCAATCAGCGGCACGAAGCAGAGGGCGCTGTATAGATCCTTGAGGCACACCGAGCGCAGGGACGAGGCGGGCGGGAACAGGATCTCCTCGGTGATGGCGGTCCCGGCGCCGGAGGTGTCCGGAAGGCCGCGGAGGCGCTTGACGGAGAGGTCCTCGAGGAGGGGGCACGACTGGAGCACGGCCACGAAAGCCTTGGGCCCGAAGGTGCAGGACGCGACGGAGAGCTTGCGGAGCACGGGTGCTGCGGCCGCGAGGGAGCCAAGCCCGGCGTCAGAGAGCTGCCTGAGACCCCTGAGCTTGAGCCTGGCGAGGCGGTCCGAGGGCAGCGTGGAGGCGACCGCGGCAGCCCCGCCGTCGTTGAGGCTGTCGGCGCCCGAGCCGCGCGCGGCGCGGAGCGCGAGCTTGGTGACGGCGGTGAAGCGCGCGAAGATCCCCGGCGTGGCGTATCCCAGCATGGCGCGCGCGTCGAGGGAGAGGCGGTGGCGCGTGGAGGCGTCGACCTCCTTCCAGCGTGCGCAGGTGAGGGAGCAGGCGTTGCGCTCGGAGGGGGTGAGCGAGGCGAAGACGAGCGTGAGGATCTCGTCGGGGAGGTCCTGCGTGTGGTCCCGCGTTGGCGGCGGCGGCGCGAAGGAGGAGGAGGCACCCCCCGTGGGCGGGACGGGCATGGGCGGCGCCATGGAGGAGAGCGACCTGCGGCGCTGCGGCGGGGGAGGGCTGGAGGAGGATTTGGAGAGGGGGGAGGAGGGGGACTGGCCCATGCTAGGAGGCTGCCCCCGGGATGCGTGGGGAGGCGCTGGCCATGCGGGTGGATGGGAGGGAGGATGGATCTGCCGATCTGGGGGCTGCGGTGGGGAGGTCCTAGTGGGAAGAAAATGGGGAAAGTATACGTCAGGGTAACCAGGAGCGGCGCGTTTTGCTTGCAGGTGGTCCATGGCCTGGGTTTGGTTGCCCCGGCCCGGGCGGGGACTCGGTCGTTTGTTCACGGGTTTAACGTTAACCTAACCTAGGATTTTTTACGGCATGCCTTCCGTGTATAATGTGACGATCATACAAGGGCATTTCTCCAGCCGGGCCGGGCTTCGGGCCGGGCGAAAAAAGCCCAACGAGAAAAATCCTGGCATGAGCCTGACTGTTGGGCCTTATTTTCTGTCCCAGGCCCAGCCCGTGCAGGACAAAGTACACCAAGCCGTCGGGTTGGGCCACTATTCCAGTCCTAGGTCTAGCCCGCGGATTAAAAAAGCCCAAACTATTAGGCTTTTTTTGAGTTGGGTCGGGTTGTCCATGCCCAGGATTGGTCTTATCTAAGAGCATCTCCACCGATCCTGGCGTGGGGTCATTATATCAATATCCATGGTTTATGGATTTGGTTTCGATGAATAACTGTACGTTAGAGACTTCGTCGGCTAACAGATAAACAAGGAAACAAGTTTAGGCTCCCGGAGGGAAAACCATATTCTTGCTTGTCTGTTTTCGATTGATGTAGATATCGATGGTTATAATGGCGCCAAGATGACTATGGTTGCGTAGGTTAGATCTGGTGGGTGTATGATGAGAGTTTCCGGTGCCCATCCCGGTGGTCCCTCCTAGCCTTTATATGGGACGCTAGGTCTCGAATACCGTCTGAGTCAGTTACAAGTTTGAAGGCGTAACCCTAAACGTTTCCTATCTAGTCTTGTCTTTTTCATCAAGAATTTGATGCCTTCATAGACTTAGCTTCACCCGAATCGTCCCGTGCTTCCGGGAACTCAGCAGATCTCTTCAGCTGGACCAGACTAGATAGCCCAAGGGTACACACCCGTTGGGCATACCTATGTCAATAACCTCTGAGTATCCAGTCGAATCATAGATTCGGGTGAAGACTTTAAAGTCGTCAACTTTATAAGGTGAATGGTACTAACCCAAAAGTTCTTCAGGTCAGAAGGTTGCGTGCCTTATAGCAATTCATAAGGATGTTGGTAAATATGCTTAGCGCGCTCGACAAATAAGGACCAGTTAGTTGCTCTCGAGCAAAAACAACGTTTCCTACTCAAACTCAAGTCTCCGAACTCGAATCCGACATAAGATGGGGTAATTTAACTCATGCCATGCAAGTCTTACTGAATCGAATTCTAATTAACAAGTATGTACCCAACGCGTCCGTCGGGATTTTCATCACACTGTATGCATAGAATATGTCAGGTAGAGAACAGCAGGTGCGATTGCCAGACAATCAAACAGGGTCTGTAGGTCTAATCTTCGTGTCGTAACACAGCATCCGAGTATTTATCACAATAGATGCGGTTCGGGTGGTCAAAAAGATGTTATCATTGGACTCGACATTCACATAAGGTGCATAGTAGGTGAAATCGCCTGGTTTTTTTCCATTTTGTAAACGAAGAGTCAACATTGTGGATGTTGTCAACACTATGAACAGATTATTGCAGACTTTGTTTCTTCACTAGGTTGTGTGACCAGCGCTTCCTATGGGAGTAGTCCTCCGAGTGTTTGTTCGATTCGTAGACTTGAGCAGATACTTATAATCATAGGTTGCATAATCATCAGTCCATATTGCGAACGCAATCGACACAATGGACCTCATCGACTTAGTTAATATTTCCAGCCGACAATTTTCTTCAGTAGTGATCCAGAAGTCCTTCAAATGGCTCCGCGGGTCCAATCGACGTAGGTGCTTTTCTTTATGTGGACATCCCTCCCTATGTGAGTAGCCCCCGAGTCTTTAGTCGATTCGTGATTCAGCTAAGGACTCAGAGCGTTTTAATCCTTCATCCAAAGATTCGTCTTGTTGAAATGAACACGGAATTCATCGGGTGTGTGACTAGCTCTCTAGATTGGAGTATACATGAGTGTCTGACTGAGTCATGGACTCGGGTAGAGACTCAAACATAATCTCGTAGGCACATGCTGGGGATCCATAAATTTATCGGGTGCACGACCAGCGTTCCCGATAGTAGTAGCCCCGAGAGACCGTTCAAATCATAGACTCGAGCAAGGACTCATATCTTGATTCTTGTAAAAAGATTATCTCTTTATGCCACCTGAGGAGATGATCGACTCGGATGTCTTACTTGTAGATTCAGTCGAATGTTTCGATGGGTCCTCTAGGGATAGGATGAATTTGAATGATTGATGATGTCAGGGATGACACCCGGTGAGCTCAACTGTTAACCCGAACAACTGGGAGAATATTATTACCAACTTAAAACTTAAGTATATAATAATAAAATCTTGGAAAATACATGTGTGCTTGTACAAGCAGGTACGTGAACTATCCTATCCATTCATTAGCCAAAAGTTGCTTTGAGATTCTCATAAAGCTTTTCAAAGACGAGCAATTTTCTTGTTTTTCTGCATTTCCCCAAAATACTAAAAGGTAGTAACACGTTGTGCAGATGAGACATAAAGTTGTCAGACTCGCCTCCACTAGTCCATGACGCCGATATTCATGGAGAGAAATATAGACTTTTTGAGGACGGGGTAGAGCGAGTGTGGGCCCAGCCAAAGCCTACCCGTCCTCCATCACCATGCAACCCAAGCTGGTAGCCCACTCACACATCATCTTCTCCCCAATATTCTTCTCCTTCCTCTAGTTCATCTACATTGTTCGCCATCTCTCCATTCATCAACCACGCGTCCCCATCTCACTTCCAAAAACATTCCCTATGGTGACGGCGTGTGTGGCCAACTGCGTGATCGGGTGCGAGAACCCATTCCCGATGGCGACACCGTCCGAGGTTAATCTGCCGCCCCACCGGCAGACTCGGGTCCACGGCCAGAATGAGTGCTGCCGCTGCCGGGGCGTACTTGTCGGCATAGCTCTCGCCGGTGAGGAAGAACGGGCAGCGCCGCGAGGACGTGCTCTGCAATGACGGACTAGTTCCAGGCCCAGTCGTTGTCGAGCAGGCTGTCGAGGAAGAGGAGCCTGAAGAAGCGGTTCCAGGCGAAGGGGTTGCGAGAGAGGGAGGTGCCGTCGGGGCAGACGAGGTAGGGGCCGATCTCGAAGAGGTTCCCCACGAGGCCCGAGAAGCCCGGGCCGCCCTGCAACCAGAGGAGTAGCGGCGCAGCGGGCGGTGCGGTGACGGGATGGGTGGCTTCATAGCCTCGGTGTCGGCCCAGTCATCGCCGATCCCATCGGACCAACGGTATCGGACAAGGCGAGATGGAGGCGGTCGACGTCGAAGGCGCCCAGCGTGTGGTGCAGGTCCAGCATCACCGTAGAGCAGGCCGGAAGGAGCTCGTCGGGGAGGAGACGGAAGGAGCTCGTCGGGAAGGAGAAAACAATGGGGAGGTACTCTGTCCTAGGATAGAAAAGCATCAGTTATTCTCTCTCCTGGGAACTAGAATGGCATGGGACAACAGTAGGGTGTAGACTGAGAGAAGGTGTGTCAGGTGGCGGAAAATAAGGAAAAAAGCATTTCAGATGTAACACGAAAATTCAGGAATGAAAATCACAAACTGTTTGGTGTACAGTGGGCATGGATCTCGGAGAACGAACGGATAGATAGGTCCCGTACCTACTTGTATAAGCACAAAATCCATTCTCTAAAATCTTTAAACAATTTTTATATGATCTTTTATTAATTAGTAAAAAAGAAAAAAGGTGTAAATAAGATTTATTAGATCATTATATTTTGATTTACTTCAAAAGTATGATATTATATTTTTAACATATAGATATTCTTTTATGATTATTTTGGTATATTATATATATTTCTGATTTATAAATAATAAGATATGTTTTTCTAAATTTTATTACTTTATAGAATATTAGCTAAATAATAATTTATTTTATTTAAGTTGTATAACAATATATGATAATAGTTTTAGATTATAGATTTTATTTTTCTAAGAATTTTGATATATTATTTATACTTTTTCAATTAAAATGAATTGGTTATTGTTTTTCTAGGTTTCTAACAATTTCAACATTTTAGCTAATTAGGAAAAATACTTTTTACACCGAGCAGAATCTAGACACAGGTCACTGAATAGTGCGGCAGAGCCACATATGCATGGACTGGATCTGTTCACTAGGTAGAGGATAACGTAGCCATGTCGTCATAATGATGTCATTAATGGAGCTTCTCTCCAGATGAGCATGACCAGGACAATGGGAGACGAGACTAGGTGCGTTTGAACCAGTGTTCTGTGCGGACCCATAAAGCAGTGACTGATGTCTACGCACTTCTATTCTTGTAGATAGTTGTTGGGCCTCCAAGTACAGAGGTTTATAGAACAGCAACAAGTTTTCCTTTAAATGGATTACCTAAGGTTTATCGAACTCAGGAAGAAAGTGGTCAAAGGTATCCTTCTCAAGCAACCCTGCAATCAAGATACAAGAAGTCTCTTGTGTCTTCAACACACCAATACACTTGTTAGGTGTATAGGTGCACTAGTTCGGCGAAGAGATAGTGAAGTACAAGTGGTATGGATAATTATAAGTGGCAACGGTGCCATAAAATACTTTGATGGCGTGGAAGAGACTAAAGGCAAATTGAAATAAAGATGGAAACAAGCAAAGATGTAACAGATCTAGTTGCAAACAGTGTTTCAATGCTTAGAACAAGGCTTAGGGATCATACTTTCACTACTCTCATATAAATATCATCTCTTTATGATACTACTCTGAACTACTCTTCGGTTGGACACTCTAATCCATGGTAGGGCTATAACAGCACACCTCAAAGTAAGCCTTTCTCATCTAGATAATCCCACACTGTCATCTTGAGCACTAGATGGTTCCAACAAACACCACAATTTTATAAAGACATCCAACTCCAAATATAACTCATAACAAGTATTTGTAATCTCTAGCCTAAGTGCCACCATGGTGTGAACGTTATCACTTTCACACACATAGGGAGAGTAGAGATCTATTAAAGTACTTGAGTAGCAAGGTAGATCTACTTGATTACAAAGCTTACGATCACAATATGATCATGCATAGAGAGAGAGATGAACACATAGCTACCGGTAGAACCCTTAGCCTCAAGAGAGAACTACTCCCTCATCATCATGGGAATCAGCAACGGCGACGAAGATGGTGGTGGAGATCGATGGAGATGGCTCCGGGGCACTTTCCCGTCCCGGCAGGGTGCCAGAACAGAGACTTTTTGTCCCCTGAATCTCCCCTTCGGTGGCAGCGGCGCTGTAGAACTTTTCGTGGGTGGAGGCTGTTCCCCACGAATTAGGTTTCTCCCTTTATATAGCTTCTCGGATTCCCGTCACCCCATCTTGGGCTGCAGTAAATCGGGCCTATCGGGCACGTCCGGACTCAGAATCAACTAAATTTTATGTCAAGAACGTTTGTCGCGAAATTCTCAACAACTTTGTAGTTGAAGATTTTTCCGTTTGACGCCATCTTCGACCCGAAACGTGATCGTCTTAAAAAAGAGTTCTGAGACAGATTTATGGAAAATCTCAATTTGACTACAGCCCAAGAGTTTTAGATATAAAATTTAGCTGATTCTCATTCCGGACGGGCCATTTAGGCCCGATTTACTGCAGCCTGATACGTCTAAAACGTATCTACTTTCCCGAACACTTTTGTTATTTTTTTCCTCTATACTTGTGTGATTTGGATGCAACTAATGCGAACTGACGCTGTTTTCAGCAGAATTGCCTTGGTGTCTACTTTTTGTGCAGAAAATCAACTATCAGGAAAAATCCTGAAAAATATGCTAAAAATCCCATTTCACCCGAAGACTCCAGGAGCCAGAATACGAGACGGAGAAGAGCCCTAGGGTGGCCACACCACCTGGTGGCGCGGGCCAGGCAGTGCGCCAGGTGGTGTGGGCCCGTGCACCCTCGGCCTCTCTCTTCGCCTATAAGGAGCCTTCTGACCTAAAAACTTCGGGGGGTCGACGTTTTTCTAGAAGGAGTTCCACTCTGTTGCCATCACCAGATTCCACGAAACAGCACCAGAAACTCCGTCCTGGCACCCTGCTAGGACGGGGAATTGGAGGAGATCATCGCCATCATCATCACCATCGCTTCTCCATCGACAATCCATGTTTCTCCCATCTATGAGTGAGTAATCCCCCGCTGTAGGCTATGGGGATGGTAGGGATTGGATGAGATCGTTCATGTAATGGCATCAGATTGTTAGGGCATGGTGCCTAGTATCTTTTATTAGTGCTTTATGACTTTGTTGCGACTTGTTGTGCTTAATGCTTGTCACTAGGGCCCGAGTGCCATGATTTCATATCTGAACTTATTATTGATTCATTATGATAGTATTGTTCTTGGTCTTATCTACAAGTTGTATACACACGTCGTTGTCCGGAACCTATGGTCCCGGCGATGTAAATCGGGATAACCAGAAGGGAAAGGCTTTGATGTGAGGATCACATCTGTTCACGGAGTGTTAATGCTTTGCTCCGGTGCTCTATTAAAAGGAGCACCTTAATTGCCAGTAGTTCCCTAGAGTTCTCGCTGCAAACGGGCTGGCAGGACAAAAGATGTTGTGCAAGTTCTCATTGCGAGCACGTATGACTATATATGGAACACATGCCTAGGATTGTCTAGTACTTGGATGATTTATCTTATTTGTCAGCAATTGCCCTATGTTCTGATTGCTATGTGAATTGTTTTGTCCATGCAACGCCCGTCCATCCATCCCTATGCCTACCGCACTCGAATCCCACTGTTTACTGCTTTTGTTACTATTGTCTTTGCTTTACTACTGCTGCTGCTTTACTATTCCTACTACAAAACTGTTGCTACTGATAAACTGTTGTGAGCAAGATTGTTTCCAGGTGCACCTGAATTGACAACTCAGTTGTTAAGGCTTATAAATATTCTTTGGCTCCCCTTGTATTGAATCAATAAATTGGGTTTCACTTCCCTCGAAAATACTGCGATACACCCCCTATACTTGTGGGTCATCAAGACTATTTTCTGGCGCTGTTGCCGGGGAGCATAGCTTTATTTATCAAGTTTAATTGGATTCTCTATTGTTCGCTGTTATCCATCCATCATGGGCAAGTCTCATGATGGCAAGGTTCCTATTTTACCATCCACTACAAGAAGAGGTACGGTTTTGAACACCTCTGCTGCTCTTGATTCACCATCTATTATAAGTAAGCTCGTTACACCACCACATACACATGCTACACACACACTGCTACTACTGCTGAATCTGAAACTTCTGATGCTTATGATGCTGCTTCTACTGTGCTTGATAAGAGTGGTTTATTAGGTCCTTTCCTAGATGCTACGATTGCTAGAACTATAGCTGGAAATACCGAAACTCCTAATGAATACACTACCACACCTGTTAGCTCACCTGAGTCTAGTGAGAGTTATGATATGGAAGAAGATTATGTTGAGATGACCGATGAGTTTATTAAAGAATGTAAGAACACCCATGATAGGAACGCTGCTAAGAGTCTCCTTGAGAGGCGTACTATTAGACCCAAATTATATCCTGCTGCTAAGTTTGCTGCTTCTCCCATAAACATTACAAATGAAGATTATGATTTCTCTCTCGATCTATCTTACATAGCTATTGTCGAGAAAGAACCTTTTTGTGGGACTAAGAATGAAAGTGCGGTAGCACATATGAATGAACTTTCTACCATGAGTGGCTTGTTTTCTGATGATATTAAGATGCGTACTTACTTTGTTGCTAAGATTTTTCCCTTTTCTCTAAAAGGAGGAGCTAAAACTTGGTTTAGTTATTTACCTCCTGGATCTATTGATAGCCCTGAGTGCTTGATTAGTACTTTCCTGCAGAAATATTTTCCTCCCAGTGCTAGACATGCTATTTTGCAGGAACTTTTTAATTTCAAACAGGGAGAAAAAGAGGTATTGCCTGAATCTTGGGCAAGGTTTTGTGCTTTGATTCATGCACAGGCTGGAAGTCCATTACCTAAGAATGAGCTTCTTGATATATTTTATAATGGACTAACTGAGGAATCTAGGACATACCTAGATAGTTGTGTTGATTGTGTTTTCAGCAATAGGACTCCGAAAGAAGCTGAGGAATTAATGGCTAAAATAAGCAAGAATTATGAAGATTGGACTCCTCCTAAACAAGCTATACCTGAAGTAATTGTACCTGAACCATCTATTCCTGTGCCTATTCCAACATCAAAGAAGAGGGGAGTTATTGAATTAAATGATGAAGTGATGAAGGAAGCTAAGAAATGTCTTAAGGAGAAGGGAATTAAAGCTGCAGATGTCAAGAATTTACCTCCTATAGAAGAATTATGTAAGCCTATTTCCTACTCATCCACTATTGAGGTACACTCTCTCCAACAATTTGATGAAGGTGATATCCCTTACTCTAAACCTCCTGATCAATGCTTAGAAGAATTTGATATCTTTACTATTAAGCAAGATAACTTTAATAAAAGGGTGCAAAATAATCTAATGGAAAACACTAGAGTTATTGTTGAGTTGAAAGATATTGTGGAAAGAACCTTTAATGATGTTAAAATGATTGTTAAACACTTTCAGATGGTTCAAACTCAAGTAGATCAACTCGTTAAAGTGCAAAAAGACTTGCTAGTTAATGCTGCTAAAGAAAAACATGCTTATGAAATTAGAACTAGAAGTGGTGCTGCTACCCAGGATCCTCTATATCCTGAGGGGCATCCCAAAAGAATTGAGCAGGATTCTCAACAAGCTGAAAATAGTGGTTCTACTCGTAAGAAAAGGAAAAAGAAACATAAAACTGTTATAGAACCCTCAGAACCTGCTATAGATCCTAATAGTATATCTATCTCTGATGCTGAAACTGAAAGTGGTAATGAAGAAAATGAAGTTCCTAATGAAGAAAAAGTTGAAGAAGAACCTGAAAACCACACTAAGACTACTAAATACACCAAAGAAGATTTTATTGCTAAGAAACATGGTAGTGAAAGAGAACCTTGGGTCCAAAATCCTATGCCTTTCCCTGATAAGAAACACAAGTCAAAAGAAGATGAACACTATAATAAGTTTTGTGAGTGGATGAAGCCTTTATTATTGCAAATTCCTTTGACTGGTGCTATTAAATTGCCTCCTTACTCAAAGTATATGAAGGACACTGTCTCGAATAAAAGGAAGATCCCTAATGAAGAAATCTCTACTTTGCTTGCTAATTATTCTTTCAATGGTAAGGTTCCTAAGAAACTTGGAGACCCAGGGATTCCAACTATCCCTTGCTCTATTAAGAACAATTATGTTAGAACTGCTTTGTGTGATTTGGGAGCTGGAGTTAGTGTCATGCCTTTCTCTCTCTACAAGAGGCTTCAGCTTGAAAATTTGATACCAACTGATATATCTTTGCAAATGGCTGATAAATCTACCACTATTCCTGTGGGTATATGTGAGGATGTACCTATTCAGGTGGCTCACAATTGCTTGATATTAACTGATTTTGTTGTGCTTGAAATGCCCGAAGATGATAATATGTCTATTATTCTTGGGAGACCTTTTCTTAATACTGCAGGAGCTGTTATTAATTGTAATCAAGGAAAGGTGACCTTCAATGTTAATCACAAGGAACATACTGTCTATTTCCCCAAGAAGATTGAAAGGACTTATGGTTTGAATTTAATTGAACATGTTGAAGGCATTCAAGTTGGAGAAATATATTGTCCCATACCAAGAGAAAAATTTGAAACTATTATGATTGGGACCATTGCTATCAAGGTTGAGGTAACATAATCATTAGTGCAATACAAAGTTTTGTCTCATATGCAATTGTTTTGGTAGCAAGACTTGATCAACCTTGCTAACAAAAGGATTCCATTGAACAAAACAATATTTTCATTATGATTATCTCCGTTATTTCTATCCTTTGCATTTTAGTTTTTGCTTTCGTTTAGTTTTCTTTGTGTTGTTAGTTGCTTGCATGCTAGAACTTCTGTAGTTCTAGCCTTGTTTTGTCCTTGCATCTTGTTTCCAAAAGAAAAAAAATCTGTCTGTCAGAAAAATCATTCTTCTATTTCTGAAAAAAAGCCCAAAACTAAAGTGTCTCGAAAAATTGCAGAAAATTCATATTAAATTTTTACGTGAAAAAAGGGACAGAGGAGTACCTGGTAGGTACCAGGGTGCCCACCAGGCAGGCACACCATGTGGTGGCGCGGCCAGCCCTGGGTGGCGCCATGCCCTGGTGTGGGCCACCCCTGGCCCTCCACTAACTCTCTCTCCTGCCACTTTCTTCTCTCTCCCGAGTAAGATCCAGTTCATAGCTCAAAATTGCGTTCTCTCTGTGCTTGCTCTTGATTTCTTTGATCTCCTTGCTCAGCCCATCTTTCTTGCTGAAATTTGGAGCATTTGTTCCTTGGTATGTGACTCCTCCCCTTGTCCAAGTAGATTTGTGTTTAGTGGATTATATGTTGAGTATTTTGCTGCTGTAGGTGACTAGTTATGAGAGCTTGTAAGCTTGTTTGATGCTTAGAGATATAGTTTTGATGCATGTTTAGGCCTCTTGCAAGTCCCTATGAGTAGAATCCTTTATTATATTTACCTTGCAATCACTTGTTTAATAGGTGTTTAAATTTCAGAATACCAAGCATGAACAACCACACTTTTGGAGAGATATTTGAGAGTGATGCACCTAGGAGGTCGAGGCCCTCAAGAACAGCCTCTCAAGCTAGGCCTTCATACAATGAAGACCTCATTGCAACACGTATTGCCAGTGAAAGGGATGATGGAGATGCTCACCCATCCTGTTTTCCTTGTTTTACTTTCTTGCAAGCTGCAGGTATTCTAGATGATTTCTTGCTACTGATTGAGAGGGTTGGCTTGACCTCTTATATGCAAGATAAGAGTGCATAGTATGCTATGCTCACCAAAACTTTTGTTGAGAGCTTCTCATTTACTAACACTTCCTATCAATCTACTGTCTCTTTTAAAATCTATGATATGCCCTTCACCGTGTCTTTGGAGAGATTTTGCAGTATTGTATGTGTGCGTATGATAGGGATTGTGAAGAAAATTCAAGGGCGACCCGCTAATTTGTTGGAGCTTTACCGAGGAGTGACCAATGATGATGACTGCATGACGCAGCGCGGAAAGATAAGAAATATCCAACTCCCTGCTCTTAGATACTTTGCTTACTATCTTGCCACTAGTGTATTGGGTAGGGAGAACACTAGTAATATCTCCAACTATCACTTAGCTTTCCTTGCTGCTGCGCTCAACAATGATACTCGGTACAATCTTGGCTCGCTTATTGCTCGCCGCCTAGCTGCTAGGGGGCCTATCTATGGGGGCATCATTGCCTCGCGTGTAGTCGATGCATTAGGCCTTTCAATGGATCCCGATGATGCTATGTTAGCACCACAGAGGCTCGACCTTGTTGCCATGAAAACTCATCATTTTGTCACTCCTACCTCTAATTTGAACAATCTAGTATATAGGATGCTTTTCACTGACGGGGATGAAAGGGAGATCCTTTTGCCACAACCTGCTTTGTTTAGTGTTGATAGGAGACCGTGGTCGCGCTCCAAGGAGGAGGTGGACGAGCAGCTTCGCTTGTTGGGTTTCCACGAAGACTAGAGGATGCGCCCTCCTATGATTACTCCGCACATTACGGAGGGGCATACTCGGGCTCGCACCAGGACAAGGGTACCTCCTCGTCGTACCCCGGTGATACTTCATCCTGGCCAGCTTGGGATTGATACCCACTTAGGACAAAAGCCTAAGCTTGGGGGAAGGTACGCCGACACCGCACTCATCTCCATATCATGTTGCGTCGGTACTTTGTATATTCATGTTTTCGTTCTCTTTTTAGTTTTCGTTCTTCTTTGCTTTTGCTCTCTAAAAACACAAAAAGACCCAAAAATATTTTTGTTGTTTCTCTTTGGTTTGCTTCTTCTTTTTTCCTTGGTTTGTTTTTCCCTTTTTTGCTTTGTTTGAACTATTCAAAAAAATCCAAAAAGATTTTGCTTTGTTTGTTTTTCCCTTTTGGTTCTTGTTTAAAAATCAAAAACACCAAAAATATTTGTCGTTCTTCTTTGGTTTTTGCGAGTTTGCTACAGGTTTCGGCAGTCCTTAGTGGATATTGGTTTCATATTATTATTCAAGCCACACAAGTGAAGAGCAATAATGAGGATCAATGACAACTTGAGGTGTGGTAAGATGCTGGTAACGAACTCTATTTGTTTTCATTTTTGTACATATACTCATCATTGTGAGCTTGCTTAGTCTGTTCATGTAGAGTGTATGTTTTCTTTGGATGCTTAATAGTTCTTGCTTTCTTATGATTGGCTCCAGCTCGCTAATAGTTTGTAGCATGTCTTATGAATGTTTGCTTGCATTGCTCTATTCATAAATTGGTATGACACCGTGGTATCCTCCTCTGAATGTTTCATTTGATTGACTTGGCACATGCTCACGCATGCACATGACTGTAGTAATTAGTTAAGCCTCGATGAATTATTTTACCTTGAGGATCTTGAATCACTTTCATGCCATGAGTAGTCCTGTTTTGTTGCAAGCATGATAATGACAGCTATTGCTCTCTCGTTTGTCGCTCCCTTACTATTGCTAGCCTTCACTTCCACTGAGTGTTTTACTCAAGTTTCCAACTTCCTAAACCAAATATTTCCAAAGTGTCCACCATACCTACCTATTAGCATCATTTGCTACTCCCGTGCATATTCATTATGCCTTGTTTTCTTCCGAATAAAATGTTTGCTTGTTATGGGAAAACTAGTTAGTAAAGCTCTCACGAACTTGATGGCACACTTTATTTCCTGCACTTAATAAACCTGAACCATTGTGAACTCTCCATGAAAGTTATATGCTTGCCAATTATAGGTCAGATTAGCGTAACTGCGTCACGGGAACACTTTCAACACTTGTAAATATATACCCGTTGATACCTTGCTCTTTTGTTTGCGGATGTCGCTTGTGAAATAAAAGGGGAGCTTGTAAGTCCATGGAGTTATGTATGTGTGTTAGAGAAACGCCTGGGCCGCTGGTCTAATCCATGCTGACATGGTGAAAACCTGCAGCGTAACCATAATGATATCTATGAAGCATTCTTCTTATAAAAAGAGAGAGAGATAGCTATTGAGAAAAATAAAAAAAAGAGATTTATGAAAAGAGGAAAGAGAGAAAAAAGCACCATTTTCCCATGGTAAATAAGAAGATTGCTGAGATACTCATTGTCTGCTTGCCTTGTCATTTTGATATGGGGATTCTTCCGTATCATCGGGCAAGGGGTACTCCGTTGGCGGTTCTCAATGATACGCACATACTTACGATGACAAGAACTTACGGGTAACTAAAGTTGAGTAGCATGAGGAGCGGCCCTCGTACTCAAGGGACTTGGGATTTCCAGTTTATAGTCTGTCAAGCATATAACTCAGATTGGACCTCACTTTCACCTTAACCACGTTAAAGATGCTTATGATAGGGGCACTGAGAGCTCAAAGCTAACGAGTACCATACTTTCAGCATTTGGAAGCCTTTCAAAATTATTCAAAACCTTTTTATTCTACTTGTTGAGTCTCCACATATTCTTTGAGCACCTTCTTGAGAGCATAGTTGTCATTCTTTGTGTTTGCTCCATTAATTGATTATTTGTGTTATGACTTTGATGCTTGAATTCTTGATATCTTTATTTCTAGTCATCACTTGAACTTCAGAGGTGCCTGGACATTCATAATCAAAGGCAAGCGAGATACCACTATATCATACCTTTTTATGAGCATTGTAATGTTGCTTATGTTCGTGCTTTATGCTACTTATTATTCTTGAGTTGGAATCTCTTCATAGCTTGCAATGACTATTAAGTAGACTCAGTTGCATACTCTTTATTATGAATTGTCCAAGTAGTTGATCACATGTCTGAGAATATTTACATCATATGAAGCAAATGTGTTCGTGAAAGTTCTTTTATCGCACTCAGTTTTCAACTGAATTGCTTGAGGACAAGCAATAAGCTAAGCCTGGGGGGAGTTGATACGTCCAAAACGTATCTACTTTCCCGAACACTTTTGCTATTGTTTCTCCTCTATACTTGTGTGATTTGGATGCAACTAATGCGAATTTTCAGCAGAATTGCCTTGGTGTCTACTTTTTGTGCGTAAAAATCAACTATCGTGAAAAATCCCGGAAAATATGCCAAAATCCTATTTCACCAAAACTCAGGAGCTAGAATACGAGACGGAGAAGAGCCTGGGTGGCCACACCACACGGTGGCGGGCCAGGGCAGCCGCGGGGTGGTGTGGGCCTCCCAGGCACCCCCTCGGCCTCTCTCTTCGCCTATAAGGAGCCTTCTGACCTAAAAACTTCGGGGGGTTCGACGTTTTTCCAGAAGGAGTTCCGCTCCACCGCCACCACCAGATTCCACGAAACAGCACCAGAAACTCCGTTCTGGCACCCTGCCGGGATGGGGAATTGGAGGAGATCATCACCATCATCATCACCATCGCTTCTCCATCGACCATCCATGTTTCCCCCATCCATGAGTGAGTAATCCCCCGCTGTAGGCTATGGGGATGGTAGGGATTGGATGAGATCGTTCATGTAATGTCATTAGATTGTTAGGGCATGGTGCCTAGTATCTTTTATTAGTGCTTTATGACTTTGTTGTGACTTGTTGTGCTTAATGCTTGTCACTAGGGCCCGAGTGCCATGATTTCATATCTGAACTTATTATTGATTCATTATGATAGTATTGTTCTTGGTCTTATCTACAAGTTGTATACACACGTCGTTGTCCGGAACCTATGGCCCCGAAGTGACAGAAATCGGGATAACCGGAAGGGAAAGGCTTTGATGTGAGGATCACATGTGTTCACGGAGTGTTAATGCTTTGCTCCGGTGCTCTATTAAAAGGAGCACCTTAATTGCCAGTAGTTCCCTAGAGGCCCCGCTGCAAACGGGCTGGCAGGACAAAAGATGTTGTGCAAGTTCTCATTGCGAGCACGTATGACTATATATGGAACACATGCCTAGGATTGTCTAGTACTTGGATGATTTATCTTATTTATCTGCAATTGCCCTATGTTCTGATTGCTATGTGAATTGTCTTGTCCATGCAACGCATGTCCATCATCCCTATGCCTACCGCACTCGAATCCCACTGTTTACTGCTTTTGTTACTATTGTCTTTGCTTTACTACTGCTGCTGCTTTACTATTCCTACTATAAAACTGTTGCTACTGATAAACTGTTGTGAGCAAGATTGTTTCCAGGTGCAACTGAATTGACAACTCAGTTGTTAAGGCTTATAAATATTCTTTGGCTCCCTTGTGTCGAATCAATAAATTGGGTTTCACTTCCCTCGAAAATACGGCGATACACCCCTATACTTGTGGGTCATCACAACCCAATATGGGGTGATGGAAATCCGAGAAGCTATATAAAGGGAGGAAACCTAATTCGCCCAGGGCATCTCCTCCCACGAATTTCAGCCACCAAAGCCATATTTTTGCCTCCTCCATGGATCCCATCTCCATGGGAGAGGGATCCCAACAAGCCATGAAGGAAGGGGGCTAAGGGACGGTGCTCCCCCATGATACCGGCGACGGGGAAGGAGTCCCCCGCGCCGCCGCCGGTGCCACCGTCGTCTTCTTCACCATCTTCACCGCCATCTCCATCACCTAATCCTTCTAGTATGTAGTGGTTCATCCTCCCACACACCTCTGTACCGTCCTATGTAAACATGGTGTTTGATGCTATAAGTTATAATCCTATGATCTATGTCATGTTTGTGTAGTTTATTTGTTCTTAGATTGAATGGTTGAACGTCTTTGGTTCATTAGAGTTGTATGTTAATATGGTACAGTCCTTTGGTGTCCATTATATTTGTGCGTGCATGGATTAAACATCATAGGGTTTGTAGTATGTGTAAAAGGAAGGGGGGAGTTCTGCCAGAGTGACAGAAACCCGACGCGAGCCGGAACGTTGCACGTATGGGAGTAAGAGGACCATTAAACTTAAGGCTATAGTTGGGGAAACCTTAATGCATTGATTAGTACTTACGAATGTTTGCTAACAATCCAATCATATAGTACATGTTATTCCAAGTAGTGGAGCGCATGTATATTTAGCCTCTCCCACATAGAAAATTGCATCAAAGACAATGAACCCGATCTATTCTATATTTAAACTTAGACAAAGCCACCACAATTACCACCACTATTTCACACTCATGGTTCTGTTAGTTTAGTGTATTTTATTGTTGCAGCAACTAGCTTTACTTTCTTGTTATTTATTATTATGCAAATCTATCTCTATTACTCCTATTATTGCTCTAGTTTTATTTCCAAGATAATGCAAATGTTTAGTATGTGTAGAGTTATATCAGTGGTTGATAGAACTTGAGAGAATATTTAACCTACCTTTAGCTCCTCGTTGGGTTCGACACTCTTACTTATCAAAAATGCTACACACGATCCCCTATACTTGTGGGTTATCAAGACCTTTTCTGGCACCGTTGCCGGGGAGCAATAGTGTGTGGGTGAATATTCTTGTGTGCACTTGTTTGCTTTATCTCTAAATAAGTTTTACTTTCAGTTTTAAGTTGTTCTTTATCTTAGTATGGATAGGAATGCGAATTACAAAAAAATTAGTTGTACTTGTTACCTAAAAACGTTTTCAAAAAGGAAAGTGATTTGAAAGATGAGTAATGGTTAAGTGGGGGTCGACCTTGAACACTTGTGTTCATGCCTATGAAACCAAAACAAATCTTTCCATAAAAGCTTTTCAGTTAAAAACTTGTAGGAATGCATGAAGCGTTGAAAAATAAATATATTTCTGGTATTGATCTTAATGCTTATTCATTCGAAAATACTTGAATCTTGCTCTTATGCCTAGCTTAAAGGCGTTAAAGAAAAGTACTTATTAGGAGATAACCCAAAAGTTTTACTTGAGTCTTGGAAATTATTGCTTCAGTAATAACCTCTCCTTATCCTTTTTATTTGCTTTTTGTGCCACGAGTAACCTCTAATGAGAGAGAAGTAATGCTTGGGAAAGTTGCTGTTCTGAAACAGATTTTTGTGCTTCGCTGTAAAAATTAGTGTAAAATCTCTGTATGTCTGTTTGAGCTGTAATTTTTGTGCTTCTGCCCCAGGTGGTTATCCAACTTTCGTTAGTTCAACACTTTTTGATTTGAGCAACAGAAGGTCTTCGAAAAAATTGGTTTCTATCTGCTGGTATGTTTTGACAGATTTCTGCCATTATTTGTATTTGCTTCTTGTTGATTCCTTTTTGGGTTCTCTTTGGGGAATTGAGCTTTTTAACGGAAGTGCTACAGTAGCTTGTGTTTTAATGGAAGTTTTATTGGTGTTGAAACTGAACCCAAAGACTTATTATCTTGAGTATACTAATGTTGCTAATGAAGATTATGTGAAGTTTTATATGAAGGAAACATTTTAGGTGTTAAGGAAAGAATGATGTAATGAGATGAAAAATAGACTAAAGCTGGGGATGCCACCCCATGTCACCCCAAAAATATCCAAGAAGTACAAGCGTCAAAGCTTGGGGATGCCCAAGGCATCCCCTCTCCATCAATAAAAATCTTAGGTTCTTCTAAACACTTCATTTTTATTGTTTCATGCACAGTTGTGTTGTTCTTGGAGCGTCTTTGTTTTCGTTTTTGGTTTTTGTTTGCTTGGTTCGCTTAGTTTGCTTGAATAAATTAGCTGGACCCCCTATTTCATACATTAGTTTTCAAATAAGTATGGTTTGGATTGGCAAAGAGTAAGAAAAGTTCATGCTTAAGTGGTAAAAGGAGCTCGTTTTTCACGGTGGCCTATGCTTTGTCATGTCATGCTTGATATTGTTTTGGCTTTATGCTTAGTGATTTTTGTTGTAGCATGACATGTTATAAACAATTGAGATTGCTTAATGTACCTTGAAAGAATCATGTGTTGTTTCAGCATATTAAAGCATAGTATTGTGGTATTCTTCTTTGATGCTTTATTTGGGTTGACTTGGCGCATGCTCACACCATGTTATGACTATCCCAAGTCACCATAGCCTTTATGATCCTTTAGTTTCCGACTTATAATATCACTTTATGCTTTAATTAATGATGTTTTGTCGCTTTGCATGATTATGGCCATTATTGCTCTTTTAGTTGGTCGCTCCCAGTATTTTGCTAGCCTCTATTACCAAGTATGAGTTCCACTCATGCATCCAACTCCAAATAAAACCAAGTTATCACAAAGAGTCCATCATACCTACTTATTAGCATTTGCTATTCCAAGTATATTCATGCTTTTATCTACCTTCCGAATTAAACTTGTTATGAGAAAACTAGTGATTAAAGCTCTCATGAACTTGATGGCACACTTTATTTTTCTTGCCCTTAATAAACTTGAACCATTGTGTCATATATGTTGTATATGCTTGCACTTATATGTTGGGGATTAGTAGAACCATGTTGTCATGGGGAACGCTTTCAATATTGCACTTGTACTTTGTACCTAGTTGATAACATGCTCTTTTGTCTATGGATATCGTCGGTGTGAAATGAAAGGGGAGCTTGTAAGTCCATGGAGTTATATATGTGTGTTAGAGAAACGCCTGCACCACCGGTCTAATCCATGCCTAATCATGGTGGAAACCTGCAGCATAGCCATAGTGAGGAATCTATGAAGCATTCTTCTTATAAAAAAAAGAGATAGAGATTGAGAAAAAGAGAAAAAAAAAGACGAGAAAAGAGGAAAGAGAGAAAAAACACCATTTTTCCATGGTAAATTAGAAGATTGCTGAGATGCTTATTGTCTGCTTGCCTTGTCATTTTGATATGGGGATTCTTCCGTATCATCAGGCAAAGGGTACCCCGTTGGCGGTTCTCTATGATACACATGTACTTACTATGACAAGAACTTACTGGTAACTAAACTTGAGTAGCATGAGGAGCGGCCCTCGTATTCATGGGACATGAGATTTCCAACTTATACTTTGTCAAGCATATACTCCATAGTTTGTTTACTTTAACCTTAATCACTTCAAGATGCTTATAATAGGGGCAATGAGAGCTGAAAGGTAATAAGTATCATAATTTTTGGAACCTCTTTATGAGACTTGAATCCCTGCTTCCTCCTATGAATGCCTTTCTTCCACTTTTATATTGAGTCTTCACCTTCTATCTTTATGCACCAATTAAGAGAGCATAGTTGTCATTCTTAGTTCTATGTGCATTGTCCCAAGACTTGTTGATTGATACATAACTTTGATATTGCTTATTCCTAAACTATTTGTATCTAGTCACCCTTATGAACTTTGAAGGTGTCCTATGCATTTATGTTTTGCTACTCTATGAGGGACAAGCTAAATACCATTCTCATTATGCTTTTTTATGTGAAACAAACAAACGTCTTGCAAAGCATTGTTATTCATGAATATTTTGTTTGTGCCTTTTCATGTTACAACATAGTTGTTGCGTCTTATTGTTAGAACTCTATCTTTCATGATTCATGTTTAGAGTACCTTAATCCCAGCTATCATTTTTTTTACAATAATGATGATCAAGATTGTGTTGTCTGCATGTCACCTCAAAAATTATATTGTTTTGATCGTTTACCTACTCGAGGACGAGCAGGAACTAAGCTTAGGGATGTTGATACGTCCATAACGTATCTATAATTTTTGATGGTTTTATGCTAATAATATGCTTTTGACACTCCTTTTTGTGTAAAGTTTATGATTTATTTGTACTAACCTACTAATACTTGCAAAAGTGTACAATGTTCTTGTTTTACACTTTGATGTGTAGGAATTACCAAGAATACAAGTAGAAACCTTGTTGGAGTCAAATTGGGATTTTTCCAGAAATCTGTCTGAGAACTGTTTTTGAAGATGGTCACGTTTCGGGTCGAATACGGCGTCAAACTAAAACTCTTCAACTACAAAGTTGTTGGAAATTTCGCGACAAACGTTCTGGATATAAAAATTAGCTGATTCCGAGTCCGGACAGGCCATCTAGGCCTGGTTTACTGCAGCCCAAGATGGGGTGACGGAAATCCGAGAAGCTATATAAAGGGAGGAAACCTAATTCTTCCAGGGCATCTCCACCCACGAATTTTCAGCCACCAAAGCCATGTTTTTGCCTCCTCCATGGATCCCATCTCCATGGGGGAGGGCTCCCAAGAAGCCATGAAGGAAGGGCTAAAGGGCAGTGCTCCCCCAGGATACCGGCGGCGGGGAAGGAGTCCCCCGCGCCGCCACCGGTGCCGCCGCTGTCTTCTTCACCATCTTCACCGCCATCTCTATCACCTAATCCTCCTAGTATGCAATGGTTCATCCTCCCACATACCTCTATACCGTCCTATGTAAACATGGTGTTTGATGCTATAAGTTATAATCCTATGATCTATGTCATGTTTGTGTAGTTTATTTGTTCTTAGATTGAATGGTTGAACGTCTTTGGTTCATTAGAGTTGTATGTTGATATGGTACAGTGCTTTGGTGTCTATTATATTTGTGCGCGCATGGATTAAACATCATAGGGTTTATAGTATGTGTAAAAGGAAGGGAGAGTTCTGCCGGAGTGACAGAAACCTGAGGACGCGAACCAGAACGTTGCATGTATGGGAGTAAGAGGACCATTAAACTTAAGGCTATGGTTGGAGAAACCTTAATGCATTGATTAGTACTTACGGATGTTTTCTAACAATCCAATCATATAGTACATGTTATTCCAAGTAGTGAAGCGCATGTATATTTAGCCTCTCCCACATAGAAAACTGCATCGAAGACAATGAACCCGATCTATTCGCTATTTAAACTTGGACAAAGCCACCACAATTTCCACCACTATTCCATACTCATGGTTCTGTTAGTTTAGTGTATTTTATTGCTGCAGCAACTAGCTTTACTTTCTTGTTATTTATTATCATACAAAGCTATCTGTATTACTCCTATTGTTGCTCTAGTTTTATTTCCTAGATACTGCAAACGTTTAGTGTGCGTAGAGTTGTATTAGTGGTTGATAGAACTTGAGAGAATATTTATCCTACCTTTAGCTCCTCGTTGGGTTCGACACTCTTACTTATCAAAAAGGCTACACACGATCCCCTATACTTGTGGGTTATCAGACTCTAACAAGTTTTCCACTTGTGTTCTTGGTAATTCCTACACATCAAAGTGTAAAACAAGAATATTGTGCACTTTTGCAACTATTAGTAGGTTAGTACAAATAAATCATAAACTTTATATAAAAAGGAGTATCAAAAGCATATTATTAGCATAAAACCATCATAAATTATAGATATGTTATGGACGTATCAGCGATGCTATGACCAAATGACCACCAGATTAGTGGTGATGGTGACTGGTGAGCATCTATGGCAACAGACAGCGGCTTACAACGGTAGAGCTAACCAGAGCAAGGGGAAGTAAATGGAGGGCACTGCGAGAAGCTCCAGCTCATCGGGATGCTCGAGGTAGGGTCATCGAGGTTGGGGAAGGTCAAGAGCGACGATAACAATGGTGACCACTGTCAGAAGGGAATAATAAGGCCATGATTCACGTCATCCAAGGAAAATTCTTTTGAGGGGAAACACCAGAGTGACAAGACGGAACCCTAGGGAACCTCAGTTGGGTGAGGGGAGGTCGGAGACGGCAAGGTGGTGCGACATCTGCAAGCTAGGGTTTCGGCTCTAGAAGGAATCAAGGTGGAGGAAGATGATAGGGTTCATCCGTTGGCGGTAGCAGGGGTTCGTATAGACAATGCCGGAGATGGTAGTGAGGATCTTGGCGTAGGCAAGAATCACGGCGAGGTAGGGGCAGTGCTGACGATGACACGCATGTGCTCTCTCTCTCTTGCTACTTTCTGTCGAGAGTAAGAAGAAAAAAAAGATCCTGAAACGGTAAGGGCCGAAACTAAGGATGGCAATGGACAAGGTATGGGCAAGGTAGAGCAATACCATACTCATACTCGTGTAGTCAATGGGTACAAAAGGTTACCCATCCCCATACCCGTCGGGTACCTATACCCATTGGGTACTCGGTGGGTAGATCCAATAGTAAACAAGTTATTCACAATTTTACATTCATCAATAACATATATTTGAAAAATACAATTACCTCTACTTAATAATAAGCAGACGAGTACATGAAAGTATCGAAGTTTAGAATTTGCATCCGCATATTTGTCCCTACGCTTCTTGGTCGCATAGGTTGCACTCTATAGGCAAGTTTGGCATGTCAGTTTAAATGGACATGGTATGGGTATACCCATGGATACAAGTCTATACCCGTGCCCGTACTCGTAACTTAACGGGTAGGGTATGTGTATTATCTATGAGTATAAAAGCGTGTACATACCCTACCCATGTGGGTATGGTACCCGTGGGTACCCGTACCCATGGGTAAAATTGCCATCCTTAGCCGAAACTAGACCGTGGATGGGCCTGGTAGGCTGCAACTAGCTCCTTCTCGCAGAAAATAGGAGGAAGGGGAAATGGTTTGCAGGCTATAGGTGGGCAGCTCTATATTTTTCTTTTCTTGATTTCTTTTCTAATTTATGTTTTTTACAAGTCCACTCTATATTTGATTTTTATCTGGTTTAAAATACCGAAAGCTTTGATAAAATATTCCAAACTTTTAGGGGTCTATTCTTATCAAGTGATTTCCATAACTTTTATTATTTTCAAAATTCAAACTATTTGTGATATTTTTATATTCTCCTATGAACTAATAGGACTTAGAGTTTAGGTCTTGTTTATTATCCAAAAGTTTTCTAAAACATGATTTTCTTTATCCACTGACAAGTGCGATTTCAAATAACTAAGGTGATTTATGATATCTATAATATTTTTACATATGGCATCATATATTAGTTGGTATGAACATTATGATGCTTTAAATTTTGTGGTTCACAAAACTATGATCACAACCATTCCAAGGTTATTTTATTTTAGTGATTATTAATAAAGAAATAGAGTGCTGGAAATATACCCCTAAGAAGATTCTTGTAGATAACTACAACTGGTAAATGGTTATATTAATACATCTAAAATAGGCATTGAATTTAACAATGCTTAAAATTCATTATTCCTAGGGTTTTAATCATGAATAATGTCACTTGATATTTTTAAATAGACAAGAATTAATTCATATTCTAATTGTTCACTTCCTTTTTAGGTGTGGTTGATTTCTTGGTAAAAGGTTACACATCATGGTTTGTAGTAAGTATTACTTGAATGTCAAATGTGATACACATTTCATTAGCATTACCATTTTACTAGGGTTTTTAATTCTACATATTTGACTTGGACACTAGAGGAGTTACTACCTCCATTTATTCATGGATATTGCCAAAGAGCTATGTTTAAAGAGCGTTGCCTTTGGGTTTGTGATTATGGATTGTCTTCAAATCTATAATAAGACATCCAAGGTTATTCTCTAATATGATTTAAGATAAAATGTGTTTTGGATTATCCCCGAGCAAACTTGGTTTTAGGGTTTAGAATAAGGAGATAGAGATTAGGTATATAATTGTAGGAAATATTCCTATGAACACTTGGGAACATAGAATTATCTTATCCAAGGCCTTTGAGATAGGTATGGGACTTGACATAGCTTGATATGGATTTTGGTCAATATGTTATTGAGTATCTCCTATCTTCCATACTTCATAATTCTTGGCTTCCGGTTAAGGAATACCTTTTCTAAATATACTATTTCGAAACAACTCAACTTACTCACAATAAACATATCTTACTAAATAAACCAATCACCTGACTCCACCATATCCATCATCATACGATGATATGGTTATATCACTTTTTCACTACTCATTCTCCTTTATTTCATTAATATATAAAATTTGATTTCTTAGCTATATTTTATGAATCCATCCAGGTAGTTATTTATAACTCAATTCATCACTCCCTTAATATTCTTCTTCAATAAACTTCCAAGGAGTTGTATGACTACACTCCACATTACACCTCAAGTGTCGACTACTCTCTAGAGAAGGTATGGTACTGCTGCCATAATACAAGATTGCTCTGGTATGGCTTGGCCAAACTACCATGGCTTTAACTACTCCATGTAACTCATACTTCATACTTCAGCATATACTAGCTTGACTTCTGATGACCAAGCTAGGATAGCTTAACAATTTGAGGTTTGACATAGCTAGCTATATCAATGTCAACTCTAAATCACCTTGTCATATTCTTTTAGTAACTTAAGAATGATTAACACCATTCTTTGAGTCCACAAATCTTAGGTTCCCAAATCTCTAGTCAAGGTCTTATCTCAACTAAGTACTAAACTTGTAGTACAACTATTTCTTAAGAAGTTTTATTTTACTAAGAAGCTTACACCATGATTATACAAACTTGATTTAATAAGACTACTCCTTAATAACTTAATCCTTGAAACGCTTCCTTATGATTTCCTCTTAGAACCATGTATCTTAACTCATGCTAATCATCTAGTTCTGCAAGGATTGAGTTAAGTACCAGTTATCAACTCACTCTTAACTTTAAATAATCTTTCTAGTCAACTCATGAGTGAGTAAGCTCCTCCAACTATAAAATAGGTTGATTCCTCCTAAGACTCTCATCCTAAAGATGAGAACACATTCTATCATATATAGTTTCTCTCTTCTTATAAATTTCCTTTGAGACTCTGGAAGGAACAATATAGTAGGTCAAGAGTTAACCACCAACATTAATGATCAACTCGTACTGGAACATGGTTCAATAGGGATAACAAGGATTAAGATGGTAAGAAAGATATGTGGTGAAAAGTCTTAGCTTTATTTCCTTCCTACTCTATAGGTGCTAAGGAGTTAGTGTTTGAGAATTACCATGATGCTCATGGTAATAATTACTATGAAAAGTATATATATCAAGATATAGTTATTGGATTTCTTTTATTTGAGTTATAGCTCTGCTTTGGTATCCATGAGTTATTGTAAGGAATACATGGATACAATCTCTAGCATATCTGGTATTTGATCCTTAGATAATGTGTTATTATTTTAGTTGTATTCCATTTGATCTAATCCATAGATCAAATCACCCTTAACCAAAATAAGATTTTAGGAAAGGTCATATTGAAACTTATCACACTCAACTTGATTGTCTAGTTCAGTTCCATCAATTTAAGAGAAGGTTCAATCACTTTGACAAGTTTTAATCAAAAACGCAAAAACTATTCAGATTTCTATGTATAAATGCAATGCACACACCTGATCTCTGGTTATTTCTAACCTCTAATGTTGGGATGTTACAGATCCGAAACGACATTACATCGGTTCCTCTCGGCCCTATCAGCATCTTGTATGTATACGCCGACGATGTGTGTACGCCGACGGCAGTCGTCGGCGGTTAGGGGACTACGCCGACGGCTGCGTGGCCCGGCTGACGAGTCCGGGAACCTGCGCCGACGGGCCTAACCTTTTGTCATCATCGTATATGGTAGCCGTTGGTGTATCTTGTTATTCCAGAAGTGGTTGGGGGCTGGGTTAGGGCGCAGGTGAAGATGCTCTAACTGAGCAGTACACCGAAGGATGAAGCTGGCACGGAGCAGTCTTGATGAAAACCACTCGCGTTGATGCTGCATACGCGTCATTGCCATGACGCCACGAAATGACCAACGAGCGTGTCAAAGTTCCAACTACCAAACGTACGCCTCATACCTTCTTGGCTACCATCAATTACAGTACAGCAAGAGTAACTCTGTATACCTATTAGGTCACACTCGTAGTATATTGTATCTTTCCGCAGAATCTTCACGCTTCACTCAACTACCACGACTAGACCTAGAAAGGAAAAAAAAAAACCAGCTATGTGGAGGACTAAACCTAGAAAAATAAAAGATGTTCCGTCCACAAAATTATTCGAGTTATCTTTATCTTACCACTTTACCTGCATAGCTCGGTGGAATACGGCTGTGGTACTCGGTGGACTACTCAGATAGATCTAGGTAGATCTTTCTTCGCAGTTAAACTATATAGTACCCTCTGATTGCTGCAGCTTTACTGAAAAGAAGAGCCCTCGATACGCAGCGGGGCGCACTAGTCCGAGACGAATATCATAAGCAGTCAGTTGTAGTATAAGACTACGGGAGGAGAAGATGGTAATCATGTGAGACAAAGGTGATTAGGACCTGTCGATGGCTCTATGGCTGCGCTGCCAAAAGGAAAGGAGGCGTGTGGATAAGAAGAAAAGCAGGGCCTCCTTTGCTTGCTTTGTTTGAGCACAGTACTACCCAGCTTATCTCGTGCCAAATAATTAATTAAGAACCAATTAGTATACTACACTCGACTCGAGTAATCGTTCAAGACGCAGAGAGAGCTATCGAGTTGGATACATGGAGGGTGTCACGTCCACATCGCCGATCGAACCAATCCGCGAAGCGATTTCGCACTTTCGTCACGCCTCACGTCAATGAGAACACTGCGCTGCCACGGGATTACCATCCGTAAGAGAACCTCTCTGATCCATATCGTGTACGTACGTTGTGTTTGGGACATGTGACATGACAGGTACAGGTCGCAGTCGATACGGATTGGAGATGTGGCCAAGTAGGCCTACCCGCCTCATCATTTTATCCCTGCCGGCAGGACTCTCCCCTCATGGCCGGATCGGGGTTTGAAAGGAAAGGAAAGGGAAGGAACCCGGTTCTTCTTTTTGGGTTGGTCGCTTGGAACACGCAGGGTGTTACAGTGTTACATCAGGCTGAGAATGGGGCCAAATCCACCCCAAAGCCAATCCACACTGCATGAAGTTAATCTCATCACCCAATCCTGTCCAGACCATTTTTATTTCTCGTTAATCCAAACCGCTTCACACCGAATTAATTTTGCACCCGCATCCGCACCACTCCGCATGCATACTTTGGTGTGAACCCGTGGGTTCACCCCGTGGCTTCCAACTGACTGAACACTGAAGGCTGCTTCGTAGGCATGCATGCAAAATCAGGCTGATGGGTGGTGGACATGTAGAAGATTCGAAGTGGGATTTATTGGTGCTGGTGTCGCCCCGAACAGCTGGTGTGGGTTGAACCCGTGGGTTCAGCCCATTTTAGATGACACCAAGCCGCACCATTCCAGGCCGCTCTATCTATCAGGCCACACCGCTCCGGTCCATTTTGCTGTGGCAACCACTTCAGCCCGCCCAAACAGAGACCAAGGATAAAACCACACCGAAATGCCCAATTACACCCGCACCATTCCCAGCTTGAGTGTTACAGCTTACTAGTAGGTGGCGATAGTTCAGGCACAGACGCAGATAGACAGCTCGACGATCACGTGTTTATTTCAGGAGTAACGCTGAGTACTTCCACGTACTGTACGTCTGTCTGTAATTCGATTCCATAACAAAACGTCTCGTAACTCGTAAGAATAACTCATAGATTCGGTGAATGCGCGTCCCGTAAGACGAGTTTACGTGCTGCGGTAAACAGGTTTAGGGCCTGTTTGTTTGGGCTGTGGCTGGCTGTACAGCTGTGCAGAGAAAGCTGCTGTGCAGGGAAAACTACTTCTCTGAGTTTGACTGTTTGACAACTTAGTTGGGTGTCTGGCTGTGTACTAAGAAATTGTCTGTATTGTCCCTATAATTAATATAACACGTAAACTTCACTTTTGAAGTGCATAAACGCATATGTCATTATTACATACCATATGTCACATATTGATTTGTCCAAAATACATATCCGACCATTACACAAAATAAGATAGCATCATAATGAATATAGATAGATACATCCACGCCGATCGAACCAATCATCTTCTTCTAGCATTGTACAATGCGGTAGCGATACGATCACGTGTTGAGTTCATGTCTACCGTGTGTAGTCCACTCGGAGCGGTATCATCGGCTGATGTTACTGATTGCCTTTGGACCTTAGGAAGGTAGTTCTCGTCTGCATCACACCGATCAAACTGCTTGTCTCGTAAGTTGGAGTCTCTAATGAAATTGTGAAGCGCTATGCAAGCAAGAATAATTCTTTTCTGAGTAACCAGACCGTAAGAAGGAATATACTTCAATATGCGCCACTTGTTTTTCAATATACCGAAGACACGCTCGATAGCATTCCGGAGCGATGAGTGTAGATAGTTAAAAATCTCTTCCCTATTTGTTGGTCTTCCTTCTCGACAAAAATCTGGTATGTGGTATGTGTTCTCCTTGAAAGGAGCCAAGAACCCTTTTCTGTTTGGATAACCAGAATCAACAAGGTAATATGTATCTGCACATGAACAAAAAAAATCAAACAACAACGACAATGCATTTGTAACTATGTGTGTACCATGCAGACAAAGATATAGAATATTACCACCAGGAGGGGTCGGGAACTGTTCTGGATACTTCTCAATAGCGCGTTGTAGAATGCGTGTATCATACGCTGAACCAGGCCATCCAGCAACAACAAAGGTGAATCTCAAATCGAAATCACATATCGCCAGAATATTCTGTGATGTATAACCATGCCTTCATGTATGGTTAACCGCCTCTTCTGCAGGCACTTCAACTGGAATGTGCGACCCATCTATGGCGCCAATGGCATCTTTGAAATGAGGCCAAAAGCATGCATCTTGAAGTCTTGGATGCACATCCTTAAAATTTCGATCTACTGGCTTTATGTTATCCCTACCCAACTTGTTCAAGCAATTCAAAACCATGTGAAACTTCCTATAAATTGTTTCGGTTGAACGACTAAAATGGTTCTCAACTTGGCTAAATGACTGTGGTCCTCCAACCATCCATAGAAACATAGCTAGACATTCAACAGATGACATGTCTCTAGTTGACACTAACCCATATCTAGAAACTAGAAGGTTATGCAATTCGTGAAACACATCAGGATACATTCTAAACATTTTGTAGCATCTTTTCCTATTTCCAAGTTGTTCATTCACCCATTCAAGCCCAGTTTGCTCCGGAATCCTTCTAGGTTCTTTATTCAAATACTTCTGGCTATAGAGATTACCATAGTATCCCAACACGGCAAGGTCATGCGCCATTCCGAGCAACTGCCGCGTCCTTTCTAGTTCGTACTCACGATCATCATCACCATCATCCATCTGCAAAGAGAAAATTAGAACATGTCAAAATGCTTCACACATTAATTTACTAGACATGCATCAATCAACGAATGCTTCACACATTAATTTAGTACACATGCATCAATCAACGAATGCTTCACACATTAATTTACTACACATGCATCAATCAATAGATAGTCTCACCAAATAATATCCATAATGGTACAGAAATCGAATAGTAACGAGTAGTTTTACAATCATCACAAATAGTCCCGACCAAATAAAATAGAAAGGAATAATAACCAGTAGTCTCCAAAACATGGTACGCACAAGATCTTCAATGATAACAAATAAATAGTGCACACACTACTTGTTCATCTCATCGTGTGTCCTCTGGAGCCAATCGAGTCTGCCCTCAGTTGTTGCAAATGCTGCAAACACCTCCCTCTGATCCTTGTTCATAGCTAGCTTGCCCGCAGTGTACATGATAGCAGTTCCTTCAAGCACTCCACAATCTCGAACCATCCCTAAAAATTCCTTCATAGTTGGGACCTCATCACCTTTGCTACAAGAACTGCCTTCAGTGTGCCTTGAAACAATTGTGTTCAATGCATTGCTGTAAGCCGAGAAAAAATCCTTCTCTGCATGCTTGCGTTTCCCTGTTAACTTTGAGGAATCCTTCTCATCATCAAGCATTATTGGAGCTTCCTTGCCAGATCCTTCTTCCTCACCTGCAATGGCTGCTGATTCTCTAGTGACATGAGCCGTCCTAAACATAACATCCTGTTGTTCCAAGTTGGCAGGTGGACCATTCCTAAACTTTGCATGGTCAGGGCGAATCTAAAAATAAAAATATTATGGAGATATCAGTCCAATGATCATAATAACAATACAAAAGGAAAGACAAGTAAATACATGATAACTTACAGCTAGGTGATTCTTCCACCAATCATCATCCGCATCCATAGTTTTTGCTATAGGATCCCAACCTAGCCCGGTCGCATTTTGCAATTCCATCCACCCCGTGTAATCCTTCTTCAAAGAATCCCATTTGTTCTTGAATTGCTTCTGTGTTCTTCTTTCCCCTGTTTTCGTAGCAAATTTGTCCCCAAGATTCTTGTAACCCTTTCTACTCAAACAAACCTCTTCTCTATTGTTGCCGTTCACTTCCTCCATACAAATGTCGCAGAAAACTCTAGTGTAGTATGCATCCCAAACCGCCTTCGACATTGCAAATGAATCTCAAGCTATAACAGATTTTTTTTACTAAAGAGCATTTTATTTCCACCAAGCAACATAAGTTACAGCAGTACCAAGCAACATAATTTCTAGCAATACCATGTACCAATATTTCTAGCAGTACCACCAAGCAATATTGCTAGCAGTACCATGTACATCAAGCAATATTTCTAGCAGTACCACCAAGTAATATTGCTAGCAGTACCATGTCCAACAACCAATCTTTCTAGCAGTACCACCAAGCAATCTTTCTAGCAGTACCATGTCCACACATTCCACACTCGAATATTTCTATATGTACCATGTCCATGCATCAAACTAGCATCACAAAATCGGAAGGTATATCTAGTAGTACCATGTCCAACCAATCTTTCTAGCAGTACCATGTCCACACATCAAATATTTCTAGCAGTACCCTGTGCACACATCAAAACCGCATCCCCAAATCGGAGGGCAGAAGCAGATTCTCACCTGTGACTGACGAAATCGATCGGGAAGGAGGGCAGCCGGCGATGAGGTCGATCGACGGCGGGAGAAACTCCAGTGACGAGGTCGGGACGGATGACCTCTGCAGCGGGGGAGGAGGGCAGCCGGCGATGAGGTCGGGATGGAGGACCTCTACAGCGGGGGAAGGTATGGCGGTGGGGAGGAGGTCTAGCAGGGAAGGAAGGGCGGCGGGGGAAGGTATGGCGGTGGGGAGGAGGTCTAGCAGGGAAGGAAGGGCGGCGGGGGAAGGTCTGGCGGCGGTGGCTGAAGCTCTAGCGGCGGCGGCTGAAGCTCTGGTGGCGGCGGCTGAACCCTACAGGGTGGGCGTCGGGTGGGGAGGACGTCTCGGGTAGTTTTTGTTTTTGTTTTTTCTTTTCCACCGACAAGTGCTAGCGCTGGGTGGCATTCCGGTTGTAAAATTTGACAAACCTGAAATCTGCCCCGGTGCTCGCGGAAGCAGCGGAAGCACCATGACGTGCTTCAGGTTTTGCTGTTTCAGCCACCGCTTCGGCCGAAGCCTACCACACAGCTGTGCCGTTTGGATCTTTTTTTGGCTTTTTTCTACGGAAAGCCACCAAAAGCCCAAACAAACACAAACATGCCCTTAATCATGAGCCAGTTTGCACTCACGTGGAACCAGGTAAGGGCTTGTTCGGTTAATCCACTCCACAAGTGGATTGGAGGAAAATTAGGGGGATTTTGATCTAGAATAGAATTAATATCCGTCAATCCCTGTCGATCCCATTCAATTCCCGTGAAACCGAACAAAGCCTAAACGGGTGCTACATGCCGCGGAAACCAGGTTTTATGGGAAAACAATAGCCTGTATCCCGCGCACGTAAAACTTTTTTTTTTGAAATATCCCGCACCCGTAAATCTATTACGCGTGGAAGGCAGACTTTGTTCAGCGCAAACACAAACCGGCACCGTTTATTTCGGTCTGCACAACGTTTATGCAATAGGCAAAACGATCAATGCAGTAGTTCTTAAGTCAAATTGTCACGTCAACGGAAGTGACCAACAAGTTGCACCGTCGTCCACCACCCATCGCCAATGTCACCGTAGGCATCTCCACTGCCACCATCACTCATTGGAGGCTCGCCAAGACCACTTGCCGATCCACCACCACTAGCCGGAGCGCCACCACCTAAAAGTAATTTTTTCTTTCTTCCAAGATCTTCATTCTTGCTAGTTTCCACCACTTCAATTGGTATGAATCTATTTTGCTTGGATCCATCATCATGGTCTTGTTCTCCTCGGTAATGAGCTCTATCACTGTCTTCTTCTTCTCGATTTGGACCCTCCTCTCCTCCAAATTGGACTTAAGCTTGGCATTCTCCAAGAGTGCTTCCCACCATGCAAGCTTCATCTCATTCTTTTTCTCGGCCATGATCATCTTGGTCTCCAACGTCCTCATCATCAACGCTTCCTTTGATTTCACCATTTCATCAATATTGTCCCTAAAAATTGATGCTTCGACTTCAAGCTTTAGCTTCTCCTTTGCCTTATTGTTTCCGTCGGTCTTCCTCTTATTCCTTCCTCCATTCTCCTCGTCACTTGTATCATCCAATTGAAGCAAGGCCCCTTTCTTTGGTGGTGCTTCTTGCTCTCTCAACTTCCACTTGCCAACATGTTCTAGCAACTTCCAACAGCGTTGAAGTGTAATTGATCTCCTCTTGGAGCCGGCCATAGCTTTGAACCTTTCCATTGCAACACATTCCTACAAACACAAAATAAGTTCATTTATTAGCAACATGATCACAAATATATGCATTTTGTTACCAAAATGGAATGCACAATGAACTCAGATAGTCATCGATAGCTATGCCACTTGGTAGCGCTAGCCACACTTGCTCCATAGCTCCACTCCAATGGCTACAACATGCCCTTGATGATATCCAACCGTCCTTGTAGGGACCTATACGAGCGAGCTATCGGTGAAGCTACCCGATGCATGAGTTTTAAGAATTTGTCTTCAATCCGTAACCAACAGCTCTTCCTGGTTTGATCCGCGCCGACCACTGCATCAATGGATACTTGCTACCATGCCCTACCAAGCAAGTGTCTTCGATTTTGGGGTAGTTGACTCCTTGTTTCTTCCTCCAAGTTTGAGACGAACCGAACACCTCCTCGTCAATTTGTTCCAAATCATTCTCACCATCCTCAACCTCCGCACCATCCATGCCGAACGAATCGAGTTGCGTCTCGGTAATGTCAACCGCACTTCCGTTTAGAAGATTAACAAACGAGGATGGAACCTGGTGCACATTATAGCTACATCAGAAAAGGCCCTATTACAATGAGCAAACAATTACAACGATCGTATCGGTAAAATTTCGAGTTTGTATTTTTGGGAAATTTGGACGATCACATCACTGACATCATTGTGGTTTTCCTGCGGAGAGTCGACGACATCCGGAGGCGGAGCGCCGGGAAGAAGGCCGTTCTGGTGCACGACCTGCTTCTTCTTCGACCTGTCCAGCGCCGGCTTTCGCACGCGAGGCCCCGACTTGGGCGCCGACGTCACGCTAGCGATTGGCTCTTTGGGCTGGTCCCCCGAGGCAGCACCAGTGTCTGGAGGGGCTTGGATGGATCGCGGGACGACGAACGTGCGCTTCCCCCTCTTGTCACCGGAGCCGGAAATCACGTGGGTAACCGCGCCGGTGTCCGAGGCACCCGCGCTAAATGCCGGAGTCGCGGGAGGCGACCGTTGAGGCCGCGCGACCTCACCAACGGCGGGCAGGAGCTTAGTGAGGTTCATGGCGTCGAATCCGAGATGCAGCGGCGCCGAAGAGCGCGTGGGGAGCTGAAATGTCTCTCCCGTGCAAATAGCTCCACAAGTACATGGCGCACTTAGTTCGGCCGTGGGGATGCGATTTTTCCATCGCCTTAAAAAAATACGGATCAGGCCTATTTTTGGATCTACTCAGGGCTGTTTCTGTCGAAAACCAAAAACTTGGGATCTGCTCGGGCTTTTTCTGTCGAAAAACAGAAACGAGCGTTTAATTTACGGGAGTTGGTCAAGTCTAGGGTTTCTGTTATTTGACAGGAAACTTAGAATTGTCGGTTTCAACCATACTAGGCCCCGGGAACAGTTTCACCAGCTTCGTTGACAAAAACTTGTGATGAAATACACTGCCGAAGCAGAGAGCGACTCAGAAAAGTGAAGTTACATAACTGTGCTGGCAACTCCGGGAACAGGCACTCGGAGAACAGGGCGCAACAGGAGTTGCCCCCTCCGCCGCGCGGTGATCCCGAACGCCTCCGTCATGTCGAGCTCGTCCGAGCCTGGCCGCTCCCAGTCGAAGTGGAAGAGCAGGCTGGCGAGCGCGAGCTCCACGTTGGCGAGGCCGAACGCCATCCCGGGGCACATCCGACGGCCGGCGCCGAACGGCAGGAACGCGAAGTCGGTGCTGCCGAAGTCTGCCGCCGCCGCCGCAGCCCCGCCTTCGAACCGTTCCGGCCGGAACTCCTCGGGCGCGTCGGGCCAGTAGCGCTCGTCGCGGGCCAGAGCCCAGGCGTTGACCAGCACCTGCGTGCCCCGCGGCACGTCGTACCCCAGCACCCGGCACGGCTCCTGGCACTCTCGAGGGAGCAGCAGCGGCAGGGGCGTGTGCAGCCGCAGCGTCTCTCGGATGACGAGGTGCAGGTAACGGAGATCGCTCAGAGCGTGCTCGGCTACGGCGCCACGAGAGTGGAAGGCTTGCCGCACCTCGGCCGTCGCCTTCTGCATGATCTTTGGGTTCTTGATCAGCTCTGCGATGGCCCACTCCAGCGTCGTCGCTGCTGTCTCGCTGCCGGCGCCGAATATGTCCTGCGTCAGAAACATTTGTGGAGTCAGTGACATGAGAATTTTGAGGTGTTCAGCACGAGGAAGATCTCTCCATGCATAAGCCGATTAACCATTTCTATGAATTCTAGCTGCCGTGAAAACTAACTTGGTGTTAACGGTTTTGCTAGAAATCAGATGTCTGATTTTTAGTTACGCCTCGGTCACCTCTCGCACTATTGATATATTTCGCAATTCATGCCGTGCGAGAGTTACACATGAGTTGCAAGTAGCAACTAGGTTCTAACTGTAAATTTAACGAGTTGCAATCTATACTGAGAATTGGTATAAATTTTATAAGTTACAACTGAGAATTAGCACAAAATAGTAGAATGACGTTAGCGACTAAGACATGACTAAAAATCAGATGCCTGGGATCTAGACGCTCCCTTGTGTTAATTGGGTTAATCTCATATATATATATAGAGTGGCGCTATTTGACATCCTGGGTGTAGAATAGTTATTCTTCATCCACCCCCTATCTTTCAAATCGTATAAGATTTTTACGTCACGTAAAATTTCTCTTATCTCAAAAGTTAAGAAGAACATAAGAAAATTTAGACATGTTATAAACAAATTGTTTACATGCCGTAAAAAAGTACGGCGTAAAATACGAATTTTCTCTATTTTTTACACTATAATGACTCATAAATCGTATTTTTATGTCAATTTTTTTACGTTTCTGATGAATATGAACATAATTATTAGTATACAAAACATAAATTTATGTATGTAAGAACATAAAAACATGTAGGGTGCAAATAATTATGTTTTGCACCCACATATTTTTATCTTCTCACATTCAGAAATTTATGTTTTGTATGCTAATAATTATGTTCATATTTATTAGAAATGCAAAAAAATAACATAAAAATACAAGTTTTGAGTTATTATAGTGTAAAATACATAGAAAATATGCATTTTATGTCGTATTTTTATACGTATGTAAACATGTCTAAATTTTCTTATGTTCATCTTGACTTCTAAGGTAAGAAAATATTTACGTGACGTAAAAATTATGTACGGTTTGAAAGATAGAGGGTGAGTGAAGAATAACTATTCTACACCCTGGGTGTCAAATAGCGCCACTCTATATAGATATCCTATTCATGCTATACCCGGGTGTAGTTATATCCACGTGTGTTTCACATTATTTAGGCAGTATCTTTTATACTGGAGACTATATATGGATAGTATGAAGTATATACGAATATTTGGATAGTATATATACTACTTTTTTGGTAGTATGTAATTTTTATTCACATACTCTTTTGTACGTACAAATATGACGGTATTTTACATATATAATATAAACTATGGGTGTATTTGCAATTTTTTATCTAACTTGTTTAGAAGTATCTTAAATATAGTATATGAACATACTCAAACAGATAAAGTATTACAAATACTTCCGTAAGATAGTATATAAGACGTGAGTATAGTTACACCCGGGAGTAAAAAGTATTTTTCCTATATATATATAGAGTGGCGCTATTTGACAACCAGGGTTGAGAATAGTTATTCTTCATCTACCCTCTATCTTTCAAACAGTACATGATTTTTACGTCACGTAAATTTTTTCTTATCCCGAAAGTTAAGAAGAACATAAAAAAATTTAGACATGTCGTAAAAAAATTATTTACATGCCGTAAAAAAATATGGCGTAAAATGCGAATTTTTTATATTTTTTACACTATAATGACTCATAAAACGTATTTTTATGTCGATTTTTTTTTATGTTCTGATGAATATGAACATAATTATTAGTATACAAAACAGAAATTTATGTATGTGAGAACATAAAAATATATGGAATACAAAATAACTATTCTGCATCCTGGATGCTGAATAGAGTTTCTATATATATATATATAGTGACGCTATTTAACACCCAGGGTAGAGTGACGCTATTTGACACCCAGGGTGTAGAATAATTATTCTTCACCCACCCTCTATCTTTCAAATCGTACATGATTTTTACAACACGTAATTTTTTTTACCTCGAAAGTCAAGAAAAACATAATAAAATTTAGACATGTCGTAAAAATAATTGTTTACATGCCGTATAAAAATACGACGTAAAATGCTTATTTTCTATGTTTTTTATACTATAATGACTCATAAATTATATTTTTATATCAATTTTTTTGTGTTTCTGATGAATATGAACATAATTATTAGTATATAAAACATAAATTTTTGAACATGAGAACATAAAAATATGTGGGATGCAAAATAACTATTCTGCACCCTGGGTGCTAAATAGGGTTTATATATATATTCCAATTGCCATTACAAAAGTAATTAGCATTTTTGGCATTAATAGAAATTTTGGACTAGTAATTAGTCCAAAAAAGACTACTAATTTTGCGACAAAACCACTCATTCCTGGTAAGGCAAGAGAAGCCATTGAAACGGTTCCCTTTCCCTCGGATCAATGAAGAAGGGAGAAGTCAGTTGATTCTTCCAAAAAACCGAAAGCGAAGCGCTATGCCGGGGCGAGGGGACGGAAAAAGAAACAGCTCCGAAGAAAGATATTGGGGTTCCCAATGCTTCTCCACGCCCAACGAGATGCGCCAACCTCGGGATGCTTTACTCCTAACCCCACGGCGGTTCCGAGACGGAGATATATATATATATATACCAGTACTTGTAGAGATCCACATTGTTTTAGAACTATAGTGATAAACATTTGTGAAAATCTTCAGCAGCGTCTGTTACGCAGTCCTGGGCTCACTAAATCAGTGTTCCAACTCGTATTGCGCCACTGGCCTGCTACTGCTACACTACTATAGTACTATCCCGGCCCAACAAAGAGCAGTATAACCTACTCCGAATAATAGTTTTGAATCGTGAACTCTAGGGAGCTCTTTTTTAAAAAAAAAACTTTACTTTCAAACTAAAAATAAATAAAAAAAAGTACTCTCTCCGTCCTAAAATATAGGGAGTCTAAGGACTAATCAAAAGCCAAATCTTACTAACTTTGACCAAATATTTCGAAAAAAATATATCTAGATTATAGAATGGACAGAGTAAAAAAATATACTTTATAATAAATCTATTGATATTGATTTGATATTATAAATATATGTAATTATGTATAATATTGACTAAACTTAGAAAATGTTAATTTTTGACTAAATCTTAGCCGTCTTAGATATAAGACGGCTAAGAATAAAAAACGATCACCGGCAGAAGTCGGGCGAGCATGGCCAGCAGGTACAACAGCTGCGTATGCAGGAGACCTGGACGTGCATGCATCAGCTCCATACGGAGACAACATAGGATGGGAGTTCATGCATCGGCCCGTGCGCCATGGCGTCATGTACATCACAGAACTCGATATGCAGCTGCTCATTATCCACGTAGGTGGCACTGGAACATAGTTTTAAAAACCCAACCTGTTCGGTGGTTTAACATGAAAAAACTTGAACCGATGATGTAACCGGTGTTTTAATAGGCACCGGTTTAAATAGTAAAAAACCAGAAAAAATGAAAAAGTTGCAAGAGGAATCATACTCAAGACCTTATCCTAGATAGAAATAGCACTACATAAAGCCCAATACCACTTGAACACACCATATTTTGTGATTACGAAATATATGCTTAATATACATTTTATTGACATTTTGTTATGATTTTTACTTAAATTTTAATTAAAAGGAAAGGTTTTTTGTCGCCATCGAACCGAATGAACCACTGGTCCGACCAGTAAAAACCTGAACCGATAGCCTCACGGGTTCGATCACCGGTTCGGTTTTTTAAATTATGCACTGAAGGTCGCTCCGGGCGCGCTCATGCCGGTCCTACCAGCAGATACCGCATCTGGTTCCGTCCCACAAAATACCGCCAGTTTGCGATATGACGCAGAAAAAGTAATTCTTTTAGATACCGTAAACCGTACTATATTGGAATTTTTTTGGTTCACCATAAATGGACGCTTTCGTAAGGCTCTCGATGTGGCTTACTGGAAACGAAAAGACGGTTGGCGGAACAAAATATTTAGCTACAGTGCCTCGTTCACCGAAAGTGTCCGCCGGAGATCGATGCTAGCCATTCCACCATCACCGTCACCGCCACAGCCGGAAATCGGCCACCGGAGTTGAAAGCATGCGCAAGCAGCAGAGAACGCGCGCGCAACAAGCAGCAGCAGGGCACATGAGCGCGCAAGCAGAGCAAGCGTGCAGCAAGCAAGCGTGCATGCGACTCAAGCGGCAACGGAGGCAACTCCAAGTGGCGGGAACAAGCGAATCCAGATGGAGGCGACGTAATTTCAGGCAGAGGCGAAGCGATTCCGGCCGGGGCGACGTGAATCGGGGCGTCTGCTCGGAGCTGCGGGGCGTGTCTCATCCAGATCCGTGTGTCCAGGATGAAGACTATAGATATTCGTGGGTATATATTTTTTGCGGTCTACATATACCGTATGTATTCCACGCCGACGTTTTTCGAAAAAAAATGTTTACAGTACACCGCATCCATATTTTCCAGTACGATGGCGTGCGGTATCTGCTAGAGATGCTCGAGAACAATTAACTATCATCGTCTCAGCCTGACTTTTTGTAGGAGTACTCCCTTTCACTCGGCAGCCTTAAATTTTAGTTCACTGCAATTAACAGTGGCGTTTAGACCTAAAACTTCAGACAGTTTTCTTATACGACCGGGAAGCACAGGTTCAGTAGCTCAGTCTCGACTGAAAAATCACCGGTTTTCAATAGTTTAGCTTTAGCATAGATAGTTCGTCAAGAAAAACACGCCAACTTACGCTAAACATCACACGATCATGATAACACTACTGATGCAAAAATAATTACGGAAGTCAGTAAAGCAAGTAGGCAAGAATTCTTACGAAGATGACGGATTTGATGGCGTCCATGTCAAGCGGAAACTGGAGCCCGCCCTCCTCCTGTATCCTCAGCAGCACGTCAATCAGGTCCTCGTGGTGGCCTCTGCCGCTGTCCATCCTCTCCAGGTGCTCCTGGATGACGCCATCGAGGATGCCGTACACGGCATCGCGGCACTCCTTGGCGCGGCGCGCGGCGCCGCTGAACCGCACGGCGAGCGGCGACGAAGGCCACAGGTCGGCCGGGTTGAACCCCGCCGAGAGCTTCAAGGCCCGGTCGAGCTCCAGGAGGAACGCGTCGCGCTCCTTGCACCGGTCGCCCATCACGGCGCGCACCGTGCTGTCCGCCACGAGCGCGGACAGCAGCGCGTGCATCTCCACGGGGCGCTCGGCCGCCGCCGCGGCCTCGCCGACCTCGCGGAGCGCGGCGGCGACCTCCTCCTCGCGGATGGCGCGGAAGGAGAGCACGCGGCGCGCGGTGAAGAGCTCCGTGACGGCGATCTTCCGTAGCTGGCGCCAGTAGTCCCCGTACGGCGCGAACACGATGTCCCGTCCGCCGTTCGTGATGACGCGCATGGTGGTGCTCAGGGGCCGCGTGGCGAACGTCGTGTCGTGGGTCTTCATCACCTCGCGGGCCCCCTCCCGGGAGGACACCACCAGCGTGGGCACCTCGCCGAGCCGGAGCAGCATGGCCGGCCCGTGGCGCCGCGCCAGATCACGCATCGCGCGGTGAGGGAGCTTCCCGGTGAAGTGGTGCAGGCTGCCGATCACTGGTAGTTGCCACGGCCCCGGCGGCAGGCGCAGGCCGCCGTCGCCACCATGCGCCGCCGAGCGCCTCCGGCCGGCAAACACAATGAACAGGGACACGAGAGCTACGCCGACGTAGACGTAGGCGGCATCCATTTCTGGTTTGGGATCTGAGCGATGCTTCGTGTTGTAACGTCAGGTAACTATATAAGGAATTTCGCTTCGTGTGTAATGTGGACTACTTGCATAAAGAAGACGATCGAATTCATTCGGCAGACAGGACATCCCAGCGCACCGCGTCGACCGCCTAGCGTATCAGGCACGTGTCCAATGGTCATGGTCTAGTCCGGTGCCCTCCGTATCCTGGCATCGCAGGCTCGACCGACATCGCCTAAGAGGCTAAACCATCTCCAGCCATACTCCCTAAACGGCGTCCGACAGCATCGCCAGTACGCTAGCTTACGAAACGTGGCACTAACTCTGCCCTCTAGGAAGCGGAGCTCTCCATCCGTGCTCTGTTTGAGCAAATTTTGACTAAACTTAAATTTTAGAGATATTTTAAAACTTCGAATTAAATTTAACTAAACACTAAACCTAATCTAAGGGCGGCCAATGCGGTGGCCGTGGAGGAAGTGCAGGCACGCTTTGTAGTCGTCGTCCTCCAGCTTTCTATAAATTCTAGTCCTTATGTTTCATCAAAAAAGTAATGTGTGCTTCATTTTGTTAAGACATGGGTTTGAATGTTTGACTAACAATTAATAACAAAATAAAAGTTTATACAACATGAATTTTGTGTCACCGTATTTATATTGTACTTTATTATGATAGTGATTTTGCGACATATAAATTACATATTAAGAACAGTTGTTGGTCGAATCCTTTTCTTAACAAATGAAATACACTTTATTCATCGGAACGGCGGGAGTCGTATGTAACCATCAACTCAATGACAATACGTCTCCTGTGATTTTGCAGCAATGTTGGGATGTATCTTGGACTTATTCTTGTTGCACCTTACCAAGGGCCTATTCATTCAACCCCTTTTAATTAGACTTGGTTGCAAAAAATTTGAACTTAAATTTTGCGAACCACCTTTTGATGGGTTCGTAGCATGAAAAACAAAAAATTTCTACCGCAAGAACAAACAAAACCCAGATCTAATCTAGATAAAAGCCAAGATCTAATCTATTAGACATGTGCAACGAGATAGATCTGTACTAACCCTTGTAGACCCGAAAGCATTACGAGATCGGATCTCGTGGTTGATGTAGTCGATCACTTGCCGATCTCAAGATCGTGTGGACGATCCTTCCGGCGCCGCGTTCCGGCAGCGCTTCCGCAGTCGGTCACACGTGCGGAGTCGAAGCAGACCTTCCTCTCCCTGTTCAGTGAGCGGAGGTAGTAGATCTTCTCCACGGAATCCCAGCAGCACGACGGTGTGGTGGTGGTGGTGGAGTAGAGAATTCTGCAGGGCTTCGCCTAAGCCAGAGCAGAGGGAAGGAGGAGGAGAGAGGCGGCTAGGGTTTGCGGATTGGGAAGGGGAAAGGAGTCCTCCTCCCCCACTACTCCTTGTCTTGCCCTACAAGGATTCCTTAATCCTTTCTTGGTTTTCAAGCAAACTCCAAGAAATCTTCTAGAACCTTCCGGAACATTCCGAAACCTTCTAGAATCCCCATACAAATACTCCGGAACATTTCCTAACATTTCCTAACTTAGAAAATGATCTCCAATATATGAATCTCATTCTCCGGATAATTCCGGATCTTCTCGTGATGTCCCGGATCCAATCCGAGACTCCGAACAACATTCGGTTTCCAACGCACATTCCATATCTACTTAAAACAACTTCGAACCTTAAGTGTGTCACCCTACGGTTCGTGAACATGTAGACATGATGGAGACACATCTCCGATCAATAACCATTAGCGGGATCTGGAGATCCATAACAGCTCCCACATACTCAACGATGACTTTGTGATCGATAGAACCATTTAACATACGAAACCAATTCCCTTTGTCACGCGATACTCTACTTATCCGAGGTTTGATCGTCGGTATCTCCATACCTAGTTCTACCTCACATCGATAAGTACTCTTTACTCGTTCCATGTTATGTCATCCCTTGTGACCTAGTCACATGCTTGCAAGCTAACTAGATGACATTCCACCGAGAGGGCCCAGAGCATATCTATCCGTCATATGGATGGACAAATCCCAATCTTGGTCCATGCGCTTCAACACATACTTTTAGAATACCCAATGTCACCTTTATAACCACCCGATTCTGAGCGTTTGATGTCATCAAAGTACCCATCCGATGATGGTGATTAACATAACCTCATGGTCGAAGGATTAGGTTACTATGCATTTGAAAAGCTTGTAGCAAAACGAACTTAATGACTTGATCTTATGTTGTGCTTACTATGGGTGTGTGTCTATCACATCATTCTCCTAATGATATGATCTTGTTATTAACAACATCCAATGTCCATGATTAGGAAACCATGATCATCCATTAATCAACAAGCTAGTTTAACAAGAGGCTTACTACGGACTCTTTTATGTTTACAAAACACACAAGTATTAATATTTCCTGTTAATACAATTATAGCATGGGATGTAAACATTTATCATAAACATAAAGATATAATAATAACCACTTTATTATTGCCTCTTGGGCATATCTCCAACACCTTTTCTTTTCAGTGATGTGATATCCCGATACCCTAAGAAGACAAACTCAATATGAAGAAAATGTACATATGTACCGTCGCCACATATGTGCACTCACACAACATCTACTTATTAGTTAGCCTTGATTCTCGACAACTAACCTAATTGTTGTAGAAGTGTTGTCCACTTGTTCATTCCGAGAAATACACTTACAAGGCGCCGGCACACACAACTTAGATTCACTCTGAACCATCAGAAAATACAACTTCATGTCTCCTATCTTTTTGCACCCTTCTAATCTCGTTGACGCCTTCTAGGGTTCTACTGATGTAGCCCAACACATGGCAATTACCATTGGCCCACATCATGTCACACCAACCACTTCTACTAAGGTGAATTTGCTCCATCTCTTGTCTTCCGTTGATCCTCATAAGAATGGGATACTATTTGAGCCAAGTGCCAATGCTATAACAGGTCCATGACCATGATGCCCAGAGGAGAAGTACCCCAAGAACCAAGTTGCCCAAGTGATGGCAACAACTCTGTGTGTACCAACTCGTTGGAACCCCAAGAGCAGAGTGTTGTAGTAAACGTCTTTTCCACACAAGGGTGACTTGATGGTTTATATCGAACTCTCCGAGAATTAGCAAAGAGTAATTATTTTATCCTCTCAAGCATTCTACAAAACAAAGTTTTTTTCCTTGCGTCCCCAACTCCATCGTATGGTTGTTAAGCACAAGGTTTCGTATTAGTAATATGAAACAACAATAATAATAAATATAGTAAAACTGTAATAAATTATGCAAGTAAAGTAAATGCAATAATAAAAGGGAATTTTTGTGTTTTGTTTGTGTTTGCAAGTAAAGAAACTATTTTTTGTATTTTCTACATATTAAATTGCAGAAAAAAAATATGATAGTAGTAATGTTGGAAGGTTGTTTCTTATGATAAAAGTTGGACCGAGGTTCATTGCTTCACTTGTCTACTCTTATTTTGAGTTGCAGTGGACATAAAACAATTCATTATTAATATGATATTGATGAAACTTCAATATTAAGTAGCAGTAAAATGGAACTACTTAGAATCCACCACAGCGTTCTGACCATTTTGGCCGTCTGATGAAGTTATTAGACGTTTCAGATGTTCTAATTCTACCGGTGCTGATTTTACCGTGCCTCAAGGCCTGCCCAGTAGAAGGGCCGCTACTCCGCAAACTAACCAAAACGTCATGTGTCAGCGAGAGTTAATTATTGGGGACAGACAAACTGATAAAACAGCAGTAGCTTCGTCCTCAGTTCACTGAACTTATTGGAAATGCCTAGGACAGAGTTCATTCACTTGCCCACCAGCAGCCCTACTCCACATAGTTGATCCGAATTTTATCTGAGAAAGGGCCCATTTTGTATTGTTACATGACCGGTCCTAGTCCGTAAGTCCGTTCAGTCGGCAGAGAGAAAAAGGAACAACTCCTCCTGGTTCGCCGATGTTCATCTTCCTGGCGGCTGCGACATCATGGTGTCCAGGCAACTGCTTTTCTCTGCCCTTCATTCTACCGTTTCATCCATAATACGTATATTATAAGCTTTCTCTGGCACCCATGAATCCCGCCTAGGTTTGTTCTTTTTTCTTTAGTTCGGATGGTTCAGGCACACATCGATTTTGTGTTGTTTCTGTTCTTTCCATGCTTGTTTCAGGAATTTAACATGGGTTTGTTGAAGTGTATAAGTAGATTGTACTAGCCCTTTCCATCAGTTCGGACTTTTGGTTGCGTTGGCTAGTGCATGAAGCTTAACATGATATCAGAGCCTAAGGTCTCGAGTTTGAGTCCTGGCTTTCGCAATTTATCCTAAAATTGCTGCTGCCCCCTCTGTGTCCACGTATAGGACTCTTGTGTCATACGTGAGTTTCGCGCGCTGTCGCTCTCTTTCGGTTGCACGTGCTGACTTCTCCCCGTCACACGTGAGAGGGGGTGTTGAAGTGTATAAGTAGATTGTACTAGCCTTTTCCACCAGTTCGGACTTTTGGTTGCGTTGGCTAGTGCATGAAGCTTAACAGGGCTATCCTACTGAGACAAGCAATTCGCATAGGTTTGATCGGTTGGGATGGGACACGGACATGCACTGAAGGCTCGTGAAGTTGCTATTTTTCTACAGTACTTGTTGCCTGGCACCAGTACACCTGTTGATCCAGACGCCGGGCGCGCAATCTGACTGAGTATTTGCAACCGTCTTTGTGGAGACCAAGCGATGAAGGAGTGGCATTAACGTGTGGATCAAGTCCGGTTTTTGACCTAGAATTATACTCCCTCCGTTTCAAAATATAAGGAAGCTGTTTGGTTCAACTTTGGTAACGTAAATGGTAATGGTATCAATTTATGAGAGGTGCCTGCATTGGAATGGGAAAATGACAGATTTGTTTGGTCCGACTCGGTAACGGAAACAGTTCCCTTATCAGCGTTTGGTTGAGCAAGTTGACTAATGGTACCAGGTTGTCTCATAAGACAGCTTCAAAATGACAGATTTTCACCTCAAAAATCACACTGGACCACTAGAAAATGCTTAAAAATTGCCAGGTTTAATAGAATAATTTTCACATGCAGTTCACAAGTGCTTGACTAACCAGCAGATAATATTAAAAGTAGGTTTACATACATCAAGTGCAAATTCATCTCTTTATCATAATTTGACCACACCTAAAAATAAATATAACATGAGAGTTGAAGGATTTAGCAATCGATACAAATTCAGACATCAAATATTTAGCCATCGATAGAGCTGTTCATAGTTCTCATCAGCACCACTTCCTTCAAAATCAACCTCCCCTCGACTCTTTCTCTCATCTGACAATGAACAACAACACCAGTTAAACAATGGAGGAAGAAACCCAAATAACGACGCAGAATAATCAAGATTGTAGACATTTGATTATGTAAAATATGTTGATGCACGTACACACGCGCACACACACACACTATCATTCTTTTTTTCGAGAGAGGATTATATCTAACATGTAACTCAGATCTGGAAGCACATAAGATATTGACATACAGATTAGATCATATATAATGCCAAAATAGTTCAGTGGACATGTTAGAGATGAAAGAACAGGTGCAACATCTCATCTATATAATGCCAAAATAGATCATATATAATGCCAAAATAGAGATAGAAATAAATAAAAGCATTCCTTGTCAACATCTCATCTCTGCCAATAAATAAACGCACATGTATAAGCTAGCACAAGTTCGAAATTCATGATCATGAAAAATTAATTCCTTGAGTACGTGTACATGAGCAATACAAGTTGCCAACAAAGCATACCATGCATATATAAGCTTATCTAGAAAATGGTAGGAGAGACAAGTCACTGCCTAGATTATAAGAACAACTATGCATAAAGATAGTAGAAGGACACATATACCTAATTAAGCTTCTTTGTCAATTTCTCATGTTCTACTTTGCATCATCTACCAGCCTCATCTACCAGAAAATAGAACATTTATAAGCACACACATAAGGGGTTTCATAGCAAGAAAAGGCATATAAAATCAAATGAGAAATCATCTTACATTTCAACATCTTCAGCACATACTCCCTCCTCAGAATATCTGGAAGTGCCATCATCATTTGCATCTGCTCCGGTGCTTTTGCAAAGATTATTGCTGCATCTACTATGTCACTTCCGACAAAGCCAAGCTTGTGCTATTCACTGATAGCCTTCTCTTTCAGCTTTTGGTTAGGATCTTCATGCAGCGCCTTCTCATGAAGTGTAGCTTCACGCTCCGCTACAGCTGCCATTGTTCCCACATCGTGACGACACAAGATTAAGCTGATTGTTGACATCTTCAAGCATAATAACAATTGGATCAGTTTGTTGTGCCTTTCTATGTCCAGCAACCTTTCTTAGCCTCTTAGAACTGCTTGATGTATCCAACGAGTGGCTCTGTGAGTCAACAGATCGTCTTGGAGTCTCTCTGGACATCCTATCCTCTTCGCCCCTCTCCCTTTCCTCGGCATCTATTTCAATGTCCAAATTTGTCACAGCCTCATCAAAACCTTCAGCACCTTCCCCTGTTGCTATATCCTTGCTATAGATAGCACACAACTTCTCAAAGTAAGGAAATGAAACACCATACAATCCTTTGGCTTCTTTGTTGATCTACAAGTTTAAAACACAATATCAATTTACAACACAAAACTACTGATGTGATTTCATAATAGAAAATGAAGTAAAGAACAACTAGGTCGCTCATTAGTAGGTGAGGGATTTACCTTACAGTGTGCATCATATTGTGCCTTCTCGCACTGAATCATATGCCTGTTTCCATCCCATGTAAAACCACTTCTTGATAGCATTACTTCAATTGCCCCATATTTTTTCCTAAAGTGCCTAACTCGTGACTCAATATGTGGAACTGCGGTAAGACCACAACCCGAACACTTCTCAGCAAGTATCTTCTCTATCACTGTAGAGTAACCATTCTTGAAAGCACCTTCTCCTTTCCATCTTGGATCTAAAGACAAATCATACAATGCTTTAATCAGCTCATTATCCTCAGTAGAAGTCCACGTCCGTTTATTCCTGCCCCTTCCACGTGACACACTTGAGCTACCCAAAGAATCCATATCTGCAAGAGTCAACCACAGAATTAACACAAAACGCATATGTACAACGTATCACGAATTAAAACCAAGCTACATAATGCAAAAGATTAAATAAAACCAACATAAGTATTGTACCTCAACGATTCCTAACAGCCCTATAGCTATTATATAGCTCTTGAGCAAGAACATTCCGAAAATTGGTCCACTCATTACTCGTTGAGATAGATGTAATAAATTCTGGTTCAGCTAATTCTCCCTCCACGATATCCCATGTATCTTCCATTATGTAGTCTTCATTATCGAGTGGGTCAAAAGACATCTTTTGCAATATAAGATTGTGTAAGAGTGCACATGCCATTATAATTCTTGCTTGGGTTTTGATAGGATAAAAAGATTGGGACCTCAAAATAGCCCACCTTCCCTTGAGTCTTCCAAAGCCCCTTTCTACAATATTTCGGGCCTTAGCGTGCAGCATGTTAAAATACTCCTCTGCACTATTGGGTGGGTTTTGCGCTGTCCAGCCGCCTAGGTGGTACCTTTGACCTCTGTATGGAGCTAAAAATCCTCTAGCATTAGTGTATCCAGCATCAACGAGGTAATATTGGTCTTCGGGGACACGTAACCCATTTGGCCTTGTGATGGCATCCCTAAGCACACGACCGTCATGTGCAGAACCCTTCCAGCCAGGTAGTACATAGATGAACTGCATGTCAGGTGCACATACACCTAACACGTTTGTATCTATATCACTCAACCTTGATCTATATCTTCCTTTCATGTTAGCCGGGGCAGTTACCTTTACGTGTGTACCATCTAGAGCACCCAAACAATTCTACAACATAAACAACCGTGATATAATATTAGTATCTTCTACAAATATTACATTTTCAGCTAGTGAATACCATATTTTTATTAAGTAGCTATTTACCTTGAAATATTTCCATCTACCATCTATGCAATCCTCAGGTATAGGTTCTGGTTTTTTAAGTAGAAGTCGGTGCAGCTTCAAAACAGCTAGAAGGCATGCATTGAAGTTTCTACTAACTGATTCTGGGCTCCGGTAAAAAAAGTTCCCTACTGTCCTGTTCTTGAAGTGATGAGATAGTATGTAGAGAAATGATGCCACTATCTCCTCCAATGACATATTTCTTGAACCCTTTAGACCACCAACATCTCGAACCATCTCACACAATATGCTAAATGTTCTCCCATCCATACGAAGCTGACTTATACACATTGTGTCGCTCTGACTAATTAGTTCATACAAATTGTGCCCTCTTAGCTCTCTAATTTTAATCCTCCGTTCTATTTTCAAACACTTTCTTCTATAAGCTAATGCAAAAATTAACCACATGTGATAGTACAAAAGCATGATGCTAGTCATAAGATTCCTAGTTGCTACATTCCTTCGTCGATATCTCATATTTAAAGGGAGATGAGCCATAACACTGAAAATAAAAAGTGTAATAGAAAAATATAAGCATCACTTGCCTTTGCTAAATTTAGAGGCAATCAAGAAAGAGAGAACAAATCATGAACGGTTACTAGTAAATAAACAAGTATTGCATGCAAATTTATAATCAAGCCTGGGCATAACATGATGAACGTATATACACATTGGCGGACCTAGGAACATTTTAAAGCCTGGGCACACAACAAAGCTAAAATACTACTTCACTTTAGTCTATCAAGAACTAGAAAATATCACAAGGTAGCAATCTAATGCGGCCAGTACACCGCTTAGTGTCAGGTCAAGGTAGTAGTACTAGCTACCAATAGGGTTGGAGACTTGGGGTCAATTTATCTGCACAGGCTGTTAAATGAACTAATGATTCTGTGTGTCTACGAGCTCGACGGGCAACTACTAGCAGAGTTGATGATGGTAAGAGGATCCAGAATCCATTTGTGCGCATGCACGTCAAGGATTACTTGGTGCAGAATCATGACAGATCCATATAAAACTATGGACAGATCGTCGTGTTGTGCTGTGCTCTCTGAAGATTCATGTGTTCTAATACGATAACAATCACAAGCTAGTAGCCGCATTCTATCAGGAACATGATCTTCATGTACTACTAGTAAAAACACCACAAGTTGTGCATCTACGGATGGCCTTGTAGAGTGATATAAAACGACCATAGGCAGAGGCAGTTAAAAAACGACTAGATCAAGCGTGTTCTTGATCATAAAAGCATGCTCTTCTAGAAAATAAAATGCAATTTCAGATGTATACCTTATTTCTCACTTGGTTTCAGATGTATAAGTCGACCAGGAGAGGGAAAATTTGTATGAAGACCAATCACCAAAATCTAGGTACTACCAGTGCCAAAGATCGGAAGCACAATAACCAGCTCATGATGAACAAGAACCGGTCACAACATTGAACACAAGAAAAAACCCTAATCTAAACAAAGATCTATACGGAGACCTCAAGAACAGATGGAAGAGGAGGAGAAAGGTTCTCGACAAGGAGCAGTACTTACCTCAAGATTGGGAATCGTTGGACGCCGCTGCTCCTCCCGTGTCGCCGCTGCTCCTCCTTTACACTGGTGTGGCGCCGCTGCCGGTGAAGTGGGGAACGTTGTAGAGGGACAAGTGGAGGACGTCGAGGGACAGATTGCTGGGCTCCCGACGCCGTCGCTGGTGGCAGAACTCGGTGGGAGGAAGAGGGACGAGATCGGGATCTAGGGACGGCAAACACTTTCATGATCATGGCCGTAATGCGACCTGTTTCGGAGAATACGACCGGTAACACCTTTGTACAGCGGTGGGAATCGTTTCCGGAGTAACTGATTACGGAGTTTTTGAACCATACACGTTTAACGCAACCTGTTTCCGGTGTAATCAGGTTACGTTACAGAAACGTGAACCAAACACGTTCAAGATGTTTTAGCTTTGTGAATAGAGTGTATCTATATCCCTTCTAGTGTGTAGGTTCATATAGGTATAAAGTGATCTACATACTAAAAAAGTCTAGATACACTTCTTTCGTAAAGCTAAAACATCTTATATTTTGAAACGGAGGGAGTATATGATTCGAGAAGCAACACTGGCGAGAGCACCTGGTGTAGAATCTGCCTCCTCGCATCACATGAGGTCTGAAGTATGCTTTTTAATCTCTCTTGAACTGTTTCTAAACAAGGATTGTACTATTTTTTCAGCAACAAGGCAGAAAAAAAGGCAGCTGCTCTTTCTGAAGAAATTAACTTTACAGATAGAAGCCCGTTTATGGGACTCACCAGCTATGGATCAACTCTGACGGTCAGAATTACTCCGGTGGCACAAAATTTTCTTAGACTATAGGCACTGCTAAATGATAACAGGGTCATCTGGAGTAGCAATAGTCTAGATTTATTGAGCTACTGTTATTACTAGTGCTCTGCTCCTAAGGCTAAAAGGCATCACTTCGTGTGAACTGTTTTTGGGTGTTGTACCTAATTTGGCATACTCATAATTCAGGAGACAATAAACTTTATCACTTAATTGTTTTGTCATGCTACTTTACCTAGAAACTGTACTCTTTAAGCATTCCCTTGCAGTTTGTATAAATATCTTGTAGTTCTGCAGGCTTAAGATATTTCTTTGAGTTAGTTTAACTTTTCTTCTATTATGCTTGTACAATTATACACTTCTATTAAAATGGATGGGTGTGGCAGCGCGCGCATATCTGTTCTAGTATGTTTGATAACCATTCATATGAGCATCACGTCTTAACATAAAGATGATGCAACACATCTGTCTTATACTCCTCTTATGAGAAGCAAAAGGCGTACTTTGCTTCCATTAATGCTAATGCCTCCTTCAAGCCAACAAACCAATCACAAAGATCATCCAAGCAAACGAAGCCCCCAATGGCATCTTCCTCCAACACAACAACGGATAGTCAAGTCATTTGCTGCAAATTTGGAGGAAAGGGCCACAAATCATATGGGTGCATCAACACAAGCGTTATGCTTACGGATGAACATGACACAACCTATTGCTGAGTGAAGAATACGAAGCTTTGACACAAGCTACTCTCGCATAGGACGCCACAATGCACGATAAGGACACACTTCTATGTGAGCATGATCCAAGTCCTTCACTTGTTATAGCGCAAGTCTTGACAACACACTCTATGCCACGAGAGGACCAACGCCTCAAAATTTCCAAACAAGAGCTGAAATTGATGACAAATCCATAAAGGTAATCATCGATGGAGAACATTCTCACAACCTCGCAAGCACCGAACTTTATGAGAAACTCAAGTTGCCATACATGGAGCATCCTCACCCATATCATGTCAAATGGCTTGATGGCAGTGGAACCCTCAAGATCAAACACAAAGTCAACGTCTCCTCCAAGATTGGCCCCTATGAAGACACCGTCGAGTGTGATGTCGTGCCAATGACTATCTGTCACATGCTTCTTGGAAGACCATGGAAATACGACAAGGGATCCATACATGATGGTACTACCAACCAATGATCATTCAAATGGAACGGCATGATGTTCGTGCTCCAACCTATGACGCCAAGCCAAGTTATTGCTTCCAACATGAAGACTTTGCCCAAGATACAACAAGCTAAGAAAACTTGTGAGATGAGTGGTGAGAGGGTGAACCACTTTCACGGGAGTGAGTGCCAAAAGCCTCAAATGAGTGGAAAAATCATGAGTGCCACGTCGCATGCCACCAAACGTGAGAAGAGTGATTTGAGTGTGACCCATGCTAAAATACCATCATACAATTCTCTTTTTTTGTTGTCGGTTTTGCAAGGTACCCAAGATAGACCACCGCTCCAAGGAACACGCTACAAGATATCTATCCACAACTTGACGGCAAGCTCAACTCCAAGCTCTTCAACAACTTTGAACAAGGCTACGACACCAGAGATCCGACCGGATACAATCTCAATAACACGATCACATCTCTTTCCTTGCATGATGAAGGGAAATCGTGGAGGTCAACTCGTTTTCAAGCGGGGGTCGATGATGTAGCTCAACACATGGAAATTACCATTGGTCCACATCATGTCACAACAACCACTCCTACTAAGGTGAATTCGCTCCATCTCTTATCTTTTGATGATCCTCACATGAATGGGATACTATTTGAGCGAAGTGCCAATGCTATGACCAGACCCATGACCATGATGCCTAGAGGAGAAGTCAATGATACCCCAGGAACCAAGATGTCAAAGCAAGAAGCATGGAAGAGAAGGCGTAAGAAGACTTACGGTTCTAGGACCAGCGCTGCTAGGTCCACCGCCGAACTAACTCGTCGCTAGGCCTGGCCCGCCGAACCTCCTGTCGAACCACTCGACGCCCCGCCGAAATCCTCCCTAGTATAGTTGTCCGGCGCCCGCCGACCCATTCAGCGCTCCTCCAAACCATCTGGCCCCAGAACCGGTGCCGCCGAACTCATCGTCGAAACTATGAGTCGGCACACCGTTTCGGGTTTAATGCCCTGGAATATTCCATCTACCTACCACCTCACCCCTAGTACCATAAATAACCTTTTGTGGCTCAAATCTAAGTAGAGAATTAATATTGAGTTGATTTGGCCTAGCCTCCATCTTTCCATAGGGGAAACCTCTCTAGGATCTACATCAAGAACCTAGGTTGTACAAGGCCTCACTCAGAGCGCTCTTTCTATCTCATGATCCTTGTTGCATCTCTCTCTCTCTCTTTGGGTCTCTATAGTTTACAATCTCTTCACGAGTAGATTCTAGCGGCTCCGGATCGATCTTTCCTCTGTGGAGCTCTACCTAGCGGTCTCTTCTATAAGGATTCTATCGGGTTGGTGATTCGGGCCAACGAGGAAAATTGAAGCGTGTTTTTTACGTGTGTTTGCATCTTTACCTTGCATTTGAGTTGAGTCCATCGTATTTGTCGTGTTTTCCCCTTACTCCCTGCCTCAAATCCATGAAGATCGGGCCACCCAATGGGTAAATCCATCAAGGAACCCCTATAAGATACCATGGTCCCTCCCTACTCCTCATATATATCACCTCAAAACTTTCACCCTAGGGGTTTCTCCAATGCTTCTAGATTCACGACCGCCTTCTAACTAACCTGTAGTTTTCTCTTCCCTCGCATCGAATCATCGGCTCTTGGGTTGCATTAGCCCAATTATCCATAGTTGCCAAGCCACCTTGCATACTCACGACACCGAACTATTAGTCTGTGCCGAGCCTATTACGAAGAGTAAGTAAAATCCTGGACCCATTCTTGCCAACAGTCAGCTCCAAACAATATAGAGGTTAGAACACGAAAAGTGAGGAGGAAATCTAACATAATTCGACATATTTTAGGTAGCTTTCGAGCAATAACGATTTGGGATGTCCTTTGAGTAATCTTAGGATGCCTCCAACAATGAAGCGACAATTGAGTCCTCCAATGAATTAGTTCTAGTAATATATCTTTTCTTTTAGAGTTCTCCATAATGTTGCGCCATTTTAACAAATATCGTCCTTCTTTTGAAAAAAACAGATCCTATCGGGAGTTGCTGATTTCCTCAACTTCTTTTGTTGAAATGGAACAAATGTATTCTATTAATACATAGTGGGATGGTCGATTGCAATTCGGGTTTCCTAGGCATTTGGCAATCCATGGCGATGATGGCCATCAAATACCTAGCTGATCAGCGATGCAAATCCCATTCCGAAGGCAATTATCTTTGAATGCAGCCCATTAGCATTCACCAGCATGCTCTGATCCTCGGTTTCTACTGATTTGTGCACGCTCCCTCCATTTTAAAATATAACATGTTTTAGATTTTTCTGCAACATATGTATTTAGACATCTTTAGTTTGTCATTTTGCTTCGAACCTACACACTAAGCGACATCTGGATACATACGATTTTAGAAGAACGCTAAAACATTTTATAATTTGGAACAACAGGAGTATCTTTTTGTCCCATGGGAAATTTCTTGCAAGGAGTTGATTCAAATATTCTGAATCAAAGGTCAAGAAATTTAAACCACATACAAGTGTGATACATAAATTGCGAACAATCTGCCGTAAAGAAGTAAACAAACTGAAATTTTGTAGGGGACATTATTGAAGCGGTCTTCTCAACGCATCAGAGTAACACCTCCAAGCTTACCGCCAGTGACCCATCGCCCCTCCCACAGCGTCGACATAGCACCCGAGATCACCACAACATTCCTCTGCATCTCGTAGCCCTTCTTCGTATCCCCTATCACCGTCTTCAAGGCATCCGCCACTGACCCTAGCCATGGGCAAGCTCTCCATGTTCCCACAGGCTACCTCCAAAGGGCTCTATTCAAAAGTACTTTTTATGATAGTGATTTTGTATCACATAAATCACATATTATGCTGCTGGGGAATTAGCACACTCAAACGTGATCTGAAAATATGTATTGGAATAAGATGTAAATTTTAAATCAATTCATGTAGTAAATCCATGGATCTTTGCTCAATCATGGAAAGAAACATATGCATCAAACATATATGGAGAAACGGCTCTACCCCAACTAAGGACAAGTCATGGGTGCTCTCAGCGCACAGGTACTGATTTCTGTAGGCAGATAGGACAATTGCTATGTGGTTGTCAGCATATAGGTGCATCAAAAAGCAAACCAACATACAGAGGCACCAATCTTATTTTACGTGGAAAAAATCTCAACTTAAGAGAGAAAAACCACAAGCTGAAGCCACCCAAATATCATTCCACTATTATCAAATGGGGATACAACTTGTTCTTCTCTAGAGAGCATTAGAGTGCCTCATATATCAATCTAACACGTATCTTAGATGCCATCAACAAGATTTGGGGCACGAGAGTTAGGGATTGGAACTATCTCACTAAAGATGGTGAAACCATAGCTTGAAGAAGACAATGTAGTGGATCGGGATGTCACCACCTTGTCGACAGAGCCCCTTGCTTTATTTTGCTTCTTCCTATTTCCTTCTGTCTTGGTTTTCTTCTCCAATGGAGGCTAACCTAAATTTCGTCACACCACGTAGTGGTGGCTGGATGGAAGGCTTATCATCCTTCTTCCCTCATGTGCAATGTCCAAAATAGCCCTGAGTTATAACCTGAAAGGTTGGTGGGATCTTGCACCTGTTTGAGCTGCCTGAGTGGCTCCAATAGTCCATCTCCTCACATCCCACATGAGGAAGATACCCAACATATTAAAAGAATAGTTGCTCGTCAAAGCTTTTCTTAATGATACAAAATACACCTTATTCATCGGGATGACAGTAGTAGTATGTAACCATCAACTCAATGACAATATGTCTCCACCTGTGTGCATCGTGTGATTTGGCGGTAGCGTTGGGATGTATCTTAGATTTGTTCTTCTTGGATCTTACGAAGGGCCTATCCATTTGCCCACCCCCCTTTAATTAGACTTGGACCTTCCTACCCAAAAAATCTGGACTTCAATTTTGTGAACCACTTTTGTCTCAATGGTGTGATATCCTAATACCTACCAAGACAAACTCAATATGAAGCAAATGTACACATATACCGCCGTCAAATACATGCACTCACGAAACATCTACTTACTAGTCGATCTTGATTCTTCACAACTAAGCAACTTTAGTAAATGTGTTGTCCACTTTTTCATGCCATAGAAATAAGCTTACATCACACCCATACAACCTAGATTCACTCTGAATCATCACAAAATACAACCACATGTTCTTGCAAACTTTTGATCTCGTTGACCCCTTCCAGGGTGCTACTATGCCCCCTCCATACTCTACCTCTATCTCACCTCACAACTTTCACCCTACTAGGTGTTTCTTCAATGCTTGTAGATTCTTTTTTTTACGAATGAACGCTTCTAGATTCACCACCTCCTTCTAACTAACATCCACCTTGCGGCTCAAAAAATTATGGAAGAACCTTCATTAGTATTTCTAGGTTATGGTTTGATATCTGTCAGTGTTCGGCTGCCTTCAGAAAAGTGCGAGATTATGCCTTGGAAGAAAAAAAGAGATTGAAGACCTCGAAGATTTGCTAGTTTCTTTTAGACTTTATTTTGTAATCGATAGAGTCAGCTTATGTATCTCTACCATGTATTATTTGTTACTATTAATATAACGTGGTATTGATTGTAAAAAAAAAGTCCACCTTGCATACCCGCGACCCTAGATCCAGAGAATATAGAGGCTAGAACACGAAAAATGAAGATGAAATCTAACATAATTCGACATATTTGAGATAGCTTTGGAGCAATGCCGATTTTGGGTATCCTTTGAGTAATTTCCTGATAGCTCCAACAATGAAGACGGGTTGCTTCGGCGTTTGCCAATCCGTGGCGATGATGAGGCGTCAAATACCCAGCTGGTCACCAATGCGAATCCTATTCTGAAGGGCAAATTATTTCTCAAGCACCAGCAATGTTGGCCCTTCCGTTTCGGTGGATTGATTCATATCTTTCTGTCCCATGGCAATTTCGCGCAAGGAGTTGATTCAACTGTTCTGATTCAATCGTCAGGAAGTTTAAACCACGTACAAGTCCGATACACAAATTTCGGATAATCTGCCGGAAAGAAATAGACGAACTTAAATTTTGTCAGGGAACGATATCGAAGCGGGTGTCTCAACGCATCTGAGGAACCCCTCCAAGCTCGCCGCCGACGACCCGCGCTGCCCCTCCCACGCCGCCGCCATCGCACCCGAGATCACCCCGGCATTCCTCCTTATCTCGTCGCCCTTCTCCGTCTCCCCCATCACCGTCCTCAAGGCCTCCGCCACCGCCCCCCTGGCCACGGCCGAGCTCTCCATGTTCCCACGCGCTACCTCCACGCAGACGCCCCACTCCACCACCAGCATCGCATTGAAGAACTGCTCGCCCCCCAGCGGCCACCCGATCAGTGGAACGCCGTGGCACAGGCTCTCGAGGATGGAGTTCCACCCACAGTGGCTCATGAACGCGCCGGTGGACGCGTGCGCCAGGATCCGCACCTGCGGCGCCCACCCGCGAACCAGCAACCCCTTGTTGGCCTTGGCCGTTCGCTCCTCGAATCCGGGCGGGAGCCACTCGGGCTTGAAGCCGTCCGTCGCGTCGAGACCCAGTGGAGGTCGGAGGACCCAGAGGAACGGCCGCCCGCTGGCCTCCAGTCCCAGCGCCAGCTCCGTCATCTGATCGGCGTTGATGCTGTTCTGCGACCCGAAGGATATGTACAGTACCGAGCGCGGCGGCTGCGCATCCAGCCACCGGATGATGCTTGCGTCGACCTGCGAGTCTGACAGAGTCGGCGCGGCGAGAATTGGTCCGATCGGCCATGCTTCGACGCCGAAGCTTCTCCTGAGCATGTCTAGGCCAGAGGCCTCGAGCTCTTGGACGGTGTTGACCAGGACCGCGTCTGTCTTGCGGCAAGACGAGATGACCCGCCGGAAGAAGGCCGTCCAGGGATCGGCCCCCGTCGCCGTGAGCATGTACCGCGGGATCTGCGTGCGGTGGAGGACGACGCTAGGGAAATCGGGCAGAGGGAACTCTTCATCCGCGGCGAGGGTTTGCGGTAGGTGCTCCCACACGGAGAAGAAGACGGCGAAGCCGAAGGAACCGCCGGGGAGGAAGACGGCGTGGAACGCGCCGCGCGCGCCGGCGACTTCGGCCGTCCACGCGAAGAAGGCGTCGGCGATGATGCAGACCGGGGACCGGATGCCGGAGATGAATCCTTCGAAGGCGGGGCGGAGGGACTCGGACGCCTGGAAGAAGGTGATGAACTGGTGCACGTGGAGGTCGGCGAGGGACTCGGCGCCGGGGGGCAGTCCGTGGTCGGCGGGCGCGAAGGGCAGCGCGTGGAGGCGGATAGGAGGCGTGGTGACGGGGAGGGAGAGGGCAGCTAGGAGAGGCGGGGTGGAGACGAGGGTCACGGTGATGCCCGGGCGCAGCTCGTGGAGGAGGGCGGCGAGGCGGAGGAAGGCGGGGATGTGACCGCGCGCGAGGAAGGGGAAGAGGACGACGTGCAGGCCCTCTGCTTCCTCTGACGCCATGGTGATCGGTAGCCTGACGGGGATGTGTTGTTTGGTGGTGTGGTGTGGGCTGACTGATGCTGTGCTGCCGCTGCCACTGCACTGAAATTCCACCACACTTGGAAGATTTATTTCATGCACAAAATGGTGGTGCCTAAACCATACTACATAAACTAAGTTCCCAACTGGAAGTGCATTGGATCTGGACTACAATCTGCTCGTTAGAATCAAGTGAGAATACATTATGCACAGAAGCAGCGGGGCAATGATGGAACATGCGCATGGAGGAAACAGGTGAGAATTAGTGGTCAATCAGCTTACATTGTGATTGTGAATGAACAGGGATATTCAGCAAAAGCACATTTGGATTTCATCATTCAGAGATATACTAAACCTAAACCTAACTAAGAGGCACGATACCAAGTCCAGGGAGAACTCTGGCTTAACTACTCCAGATTACCCTCAGAATTCTGAAACCCTCTTCAGACTTTCAGAGACTAACATACAGAATGACAATGTATCAGTCAGTGTTTATTTACCTCCCTACAAATTAACGACAGAAAGAATGATGTGCAGGCTCCCGAAAGGCCAAAACTCCTACCATTAGTAACAAGGGAGCAACTGGTAGTATTGCCTTCACTAACTGAACTTATTATAGATACATCACGAGCTATCCTTCTTTGAAGAACAATCAGAAGCAGGCGAGGAGGATGCAGAGCTCACCCGGGCCCTATCTTTAGACTCGCTTAGCATAACTACAACATGCCGCATCGGCGGTCTCTCGTATGGCGACAGATTACTACACAGCAAAGCGATTTTCAAGACCTCGATCATGTGATCGACGGCCGCTCTATCTTCCAGATCCAGATTACTATCAAGGATCCCTGGACCCAGAGTGTTATCCCTGATGTAATTCTTCGCCCAGGTTACCAGGTCACCCCCCAGTTCTATGGGTTGAACGGGTGCACGGCCGGTTAGCAGCTCCAACAGCACAACTCCGTAGCTGTATATATCACACTTCTCGGTGACCTTCATGGTGTATGCGTATTCTGATAGAAATGATAAAGAACTGGATCAGTACTTTGTACAACAGCAAACTACTTGTCTAGTCTATGTTTTCAGTGATTGGACTGAAAGTAATTCACTGACTACAGATTGCCCAACCACAGATTCAAGTAAAGCATGCAGGGCATAAGATAGCAAGGACATGCACATGGAACTTGTTTTTATAGGATGTAGAGAAAACCGGAGACTCACCTGGTGCAATGTAGCCGTACGAACCAGCAATTGCAGACATTGACTTTGTGTATGGCATGTCAATCACCTTGGCCAGCCCAAAGTCACCAACATGAGCTTCAAAGTTCTCATCGAGTAAAATGTTATTGGACTTGATATCACGGTGGATGATCCGAGGCTTGCAATCATGATGCAAGTACGAAAGCCCTTCAGCTGCCCCAAGGGCTATCATGAAGCGCGTCTCCCAGTCGAGCGAGGAAGAAGATGGTCCATGAAGCAGCTCTCCAAGGCTGCCTCTTGACATGTACTCGTACAGCAAAAGGTTTGCACCCTGGTGATAGATGAAACCGTATAGCTTCACGATGTTACGATGTCTTATCTTTCCGAGTGTCAGGATCTCTGCACGGAAGCTGTTGTCTGTGTTGCTTCCTTCCCTGTTGGAAGCCAGCTTCTTGACTGCAATTATCTGTCCAGGCTTCAGGACGGCTTTGTACACAGTTCCACAAGCTCCCTGTCCAATGACACAACTATCATCAAAATTGTTTGTAGCAGAGACCAATTCCTGAAATGTATATGCATCCTTCGCTGAAACAGGAATGTTAGACCCGACAGAAAGAATTTGCTTGTCCTGCAGAGGAGCTACTGCCTCTAGTGGTTTTCTCATGTGGTGCAAAAGTATGGCAATGAGAATAAGTGAAATTCCTCCAATAATGGCAGCAACAATTGCTATGATCTTGCCCATAGGGCGACTGACTGAGTTGGATGACTGGGAAGAAGAGGGTGACTCAGACCCACACTTTCCAAGTTGTCCACCGCAGAGTCCTCTGTTTCCAATAAAGCTGGTCACAACCATGTTGTCAAAAAGTGGCACAGAGGGGAGAGGACCAGTGAGATCGTTGTAGGAGACATTGAGCTCAAGCAAACTTGACAGGTTTACAAATGTATCAGGGATTTCACCTGTCAGCTTGTTATTATTGAGAAACAAATTTTCCAATAATGCAAGGCCACCAAGTTCTGATGGTATGTTGCCAGACAGATTATTGTAGCTCAAATTCATGGCAATCTGCAAGCTTGAGAGCAGGCCCAGTTCCTTCGGTATTCCACCAGAGAATTGATTGCCACCAATCTGCAGTGCTGTCAAATGTGATAGTTTATGAAGAATGCGTGGTATCTGACCAGATAATCTATTATCAGAGAACGAGAGAAGCTCCAGCTGAGGCAGTCTACCAACTTCATTTGGCAATGAACCTTCAAAACTATTCTGGCTGAGGTCAAGACGTTGCAACGTTGTACAATTGAATATCTCCAGTGGTATTCTTCCACCTAGTCTATTGGATGAGATATTGAAGACAACAAGCTTTGACAAATTGCCTATTTCCCGGGGCAACTCGGACGTGAAATAATTATTTGCAAGGTCAAGCCTTTGCAAAGCCTTGCAGTTCCCTATCTGAGGAGGAATAGGGCCATTGAACTTGTTCCGAGCCAGCTCAATGGTTGTCAAATTCACCAAATTGCAGAGATCAGTAGAGAAGCTTCCTGTCAGACTGTTGTCGCTGAGACGAAGCTGCACCAAGGATTTACAGCTGGTGATTCTATGAGGTATATTCCCAGACAACTTGTTAGACCCCAGATTCAACAAAATAAGGTTTGACTGTCTACAAAGATCTCGAGGTATCTGTCCTGTAATGTTGTTGTTTGAGAAATCCACCACCCAAAGTCGACTGTAGATACCAAACCTTGGAGGTATGTCACCTGATAGCATATTGTTAAAGAGTTGCAACTGGATTAGCTTACTCATGTACTGAAATCCAGCTGGAATCGGGCCAGTGAGTGAATTGATCGACAGATCAAGCTTACTCAAGTTCTTCAATCCACACAACTGCCTAGGAATAAATCCAGTAAGCTGGTTTTGGAAGAGGTAGAGTAGATACAATCCTGGTATGCTGCCTAACTCCGGTGGTATCCCTCCCGTTAAGAAATTCTCCGAAAAATCGATCTCTTCCGCACGAGAAAGACTTCCAATTTCAGATGGAATCGTACCATTTAACGAGTTCCTGTAAAGGTACAGCTTCTGAAGGTACTTGAGGTTTCCAATTGTTGCAGGTATAGGGCCAACCAGATCATTATCATAAAGGGCAATTGTGACGAGATCTGTACAGTTCCCGATCTCCAGAGGAATGGCACCAGAGAGCTGATTTCCCCACAGTATTAGGTCTGTCATCAGACTCAACTTGCCAATCTCTTTAGGCAAAGGCCCTTCTAACTTGTTCTGCGCAAGACCAAAAACTGTCAGGTTACGGCATTCGCCTATCTCGGCAGGAATGTTGCCGGATATGAGATTCTGTCCCAACCGGATACTGTTGAGGTTCTTGAGCCTGCCAACAGAATGTGGTATGGAACCAGAGAGATTATTGCTGTACCCTACCAAGTCCCTAAGCGATGCCATGTCACCGATCTCATCAGGTATTGGGCCATGGAGCCTGTTGTTGCACAGATTGCATGTGGTCAGCATGGACAGTTTCCCGAGCTCGGGAGGGATTGGGCCTTCAAAGTTGTTGTTATTCAAGTTGAGAACCATCAGTCTTGAGCAATTCCCAATCTCCGCAGGGATGCTACCAGAGAACTCGTTGAAGGACAGATCCAGGTGAGTGAGCTGAGTCAAACCGCCAATGGCCAGGCCGACGGTGCCAGACAGGTTCATGTTGCTGAGGTTGAGAGACACCATTGCCGGCACGGGCGTCGACGAGCAGCTTACGCCCTTCCACGCGCACAGCGATGGATCCCCCTGGTTCCAGCTGTCGAGGTGGTGGAAAGTGTCGACCATCTGGCTCTTGAGAGCCAGAAGGAGCCAGCCCTCGTGGTTGAGCCCCTGGGAGCCAGGAAGGGCTAGCAGGAAGAGCAGCAGCAGGCCGAGATGCCAACCCCAGGACGCCGAGGCCGTCCCAGGGCCCATGCCTCCTGCGGATCAACCAATGCTCGCTCACAGCTGAAGAATGAGCAACATGGTTGCTATAGCCTTGTGCATCTCCGCCGCGCCTTGTGTAGAGTTCCTGGAGTAGGATGCAAGCAGAGAGTTGTCAGAAGATTGCCGCGAGAGAAATGCTTCTAATAATCTGGAAAAGATAGATTGTAAACGACACAACTATCCCTCGTCGTTTTCAGAGAAATGGACACTGACTGAACGGCAACAGGACAGCGCAAAGACAGGATTGGAAGCAACAAGGATCGAATTGAGGAATAAACTGGGCACCTCCAAATCAGGAACAAGCGGAAAAAGGGACAGGAATCCGAATCGGCCACCTGAAAATGCTAGTACTAGCTCGGGCAGACAAATCGAGAAACCGGAACAGGAGTAGTACCCAGGTACCAATCCGCAGGAAGCCCCCAATAATAAGTAAGAATCGAGGCGGGACCGCGACAAGTAATAAGGAGAAGCGAAAACCCCGCAAATCACGGGAGTTCCCCGGCCCATCGGAGGGACCCAGGAACTACACCGCGGCGCACCACCACCACCACCCCACCCGCCCCGGAACTAGATCTGTACTGTACAAGGAAGCTAGCGAGCAGAGCCGCGCAACAGTAACGCCACCCCCACACGCACACCCACAACCACGAGCCAGCAGCGCAGGGAACAGCGCGGAGCACCAGGGGGAGGGGGCACGGTAATGCGGACTGACGCAGTCCGCGCAGCAAGAGCAAGGCCTTCGAACTCACCGCGTTTTGTTTCGAGCTGTCACTCCCGAGTCCCGCCGATGCCGCCGCGGCTGCCGGGTTGCGCTCTCCTGCCGTCTCACTCACTGGCCGCGCCGGGCGTATCCGCTGACGGCGGGGATGGAGGAATGGGCGATGAAGAAACGGGCGCGTCGTCGCCGGGCAGAGAGCGGAGAAGACGAGGGAGGGAGAGGCGGTGTGACGACGGTAAGCGAGCTAGGGTGAGGGGGTGGGGAGGTGGAAGCAGGAGAAGAAATTGGCGTGGAGGGGCGGAGGGAAGGAAGGAAGGAAATGGCAGGCAAGCACGCCTGCGAAGGGTAGCAATCGCGGGCGGTCCCTCTCCCCTCGATCGATCTAGCCTTCCCTTTCCTTTGTCCTCCTCCCCCACCCCTCCCTCTCTTTGGAGCTCTGCTTTTCGTCCTAATCCGGCGGGGCCCACCCGGCACTTTTGGGCTGCTTTGTTTGTGCTCTCCCAAACTCCAAACTCCTAATTAACTCCAGTCTTTATTTTCTCTCGTCTCTCGTAATTAACTCCGCGCTGGAGTTTAGCACTGGACGGCACAAGTGCTCCGCTGCAGTGACGGAGGTTCTGGTTCTGGAGCTCCCAGCCAGCGTATCTTCCTTCTCTTTTTGCTGGGAGAAAAATACAAACCGGTATATCTGCTCGTCTCGAGAAGAGAAAACACTACACTAGGATGATGAGTCTACGGGTTTGGATGGGCCATGGAGTGACCGACTGACTGATTGATTGATTGATCTTGTCTTGTCATCACGGGTGAGCTCAGCGGCTGCGTACGCCCACGCGACTGCACGGGCCGGGACGGCGGGGAGGGAAAGGCAGACGCGCACGTTTGGGTTAAAGAAAGCATCGTGACGTGACGAGATGCCATCACCCACACACCAGAGTTCACACACGCTGGCTACAACTAGTGTACGCCATTATTAGCGAAAATTTCGCGGAGATAATCTCGCCGGCTGTAACTCGATCGCTGTGAGGTTTCACCGTGGTCGGAGCGGCAGCGGCCCCCGTGCTCGTGCCTTGGGGCTCGCGAGCGAGTCATGGGTTGGGGAGATCGTGTCTGTCGTCGCCGGAAAAGCTGTGCGCCTTTACGTGCGTGCGAGTGTGTGCGATGCAGATGCGGCTCTCTAGGTAGGGTAGGGACGACCAGGCGCTACGTACGTGGAAGCGCACGGACGAGGAGGTGGCTTCTAGTTCACTCATCACCTACTGCTGCTACCGCTAATCATCCCTTTTCTTTTACCTGGATCAATGCGACTGGGGGGACACAACCGCGGGAATCCGTCCGTCCACGACGCATGTGTGGATCGGCGATTTCACGTGGACCCTACTGCTTCTTCTTCTGTTCCCCAGCGCCACCTCGACGAGTTTTACGGGCGAATAGTCACCCCGGGCTTCGCTGAAATTCAAACATGACACGCCCCATCCGAATTATTTTCTGCTTACTCCGCATCCATAGTAGACTAGAAAATCGTAGTATATCCCAGCATTATTGAACTGTTCGTCCTACTCGTACGCGGGTATTTTTTATCTGGCTACTAGGTCAACAAAATTCGCGTGTACAAATATTTCCGTTTCCGAGGAATGAAGAGGCGATGACAGCATCTTTGACGTGCGCACGCCATTTGCTGGATCTCAATCTTGAAACGATGTATTCTACAACAACGTATCTGCTGCATATGCACCGTATTAACCAATTAGGACAAGGCCGAGGAATCCATCAAATCATACATATTGGGATAATAACTTGAGAACTCTGACTTTCCTTTTTCTAGGGAAGAAAGTCTTCGGAAAGACCAAGGCATGAGCTCGAGAATAGTTAACAAACTTCAGACTTGGTACACTGGTTTTTATAACTTATCACATTGAGATGACACGCGGAAATAGTGGGAAATAGTGCCCTTTGTAAGGCGAGAATTATACTGAGCAACCCGTCGCCGCGTTCAGTTCGTCCCTTCGGGAGATCAGCGAGCGCCTGGCAGCAGCGTAGAGACCGAGACAAGGGACTGATGTTTGAGGAACATGCGGATCGGGGCATCAGACCATCTCCAGTAGATATTGCGTAACCGTCGTACCGTAAGAGTGGTTTGCGGGTATAAAATTTCGTAATGCCGAACAGATACACTAACCAGAACTGTATATTTCAAAATCATCACGTTGGCGTCAGAGGGAAGGTTTTAATCATCACATGACAGAAATTTACATCAAAAAACTAGATGCCGCGCCCTACATCCAGAACCCTAGCTACCGCCGGCGGTACCTACTCACCGGAGCTTCTACGACGGTGTCGATGCTCGCCAACTCGTCGTCCGAGCCGGTGGTGTCGTCGGAGTAGTTGACGAAGAAGCCAGGCCGGGCCTGGTGCTCGCGTGCGGAGCGACGGCAGACGCGCGAACTTCAAGGCTCTCGCTGCGCTTTCGTCAGCGGCCAAGGCTTCCCACACATCGGAGATGAGGGTCCCGAGGGAGTTAAACTTTGCCTCGCGAACCGTGTCGTCCTCCTCCCAGCCGGAGTCCTCCTCCTTCCCCGAGTTGTCGATTCGGAGATGTGGCCCCAACGAGCGGGAGCTGGAGCGAGAGCGGGCGCCCGAGCGGGAGGCGGCACGCGCAACACCGGCGAAGGCGCCCGGAGGCGCGGGCCAGAGCTTATGGCCACGCGGGAGCTTGCCGCCTCCGCATCGTGCGCGTCGGGCCCGAACCCGAACCTGGCCCACGCCGGCGAGGTCACGCGGGTGCGCGCACGCCTGTTAGGACCGGCGCCGGCGCAGCTCCTCCTCGCTAGGCGGTGGCGCGGGAGCTCGTCCGCGGGAGCTCCGTCCGCGCCGCGGCAAACCGCCACCTCGGCCGGCCAAATTTCGGCACGATTAGCCGGCCATGGCTAGGAGAGGTGGGTGGGAGGTGGTGGGTGGAGGCGATTTGATGGCCGTCGCCGGAGGTGGCCGGAATCTGTAGCGGCGGCGAGCGGTGGCTGGGTTTCTGCGCGTGCTTCGGTGGGGGAAAAGGATGCGGTTTCCCACATCCAGGGCCCTCCGCACCGGATATATGCGGGATGCATGGGCCTCGATGTGGGAAAACACAAAAAAAAATTACGGTATCTATGCTTTTACGGCATCTGGAAAGGCCGACTTTTGGCCATGATACCGCATATCAGACCAAACTTTTGCGGGCCGGGGGATATGCGTTATCTGCTAGAGATGCTCTCACGGAGAGGCAGTAGCGACATGGTAGTGATAGCTATAGCTATAGCTAGCTGGTTAGGCCATATTCGTCGGGCGACCCAAACAATCAGAGCTTGTCCAAACGGTGTATGGACAGATATGATACGCGGGCTAGCGGACCGATCCAAACGGATTGAGCATTCCGGACCGGTTAGTAATGACCCATTTCGAGCTTAAATTTCGCTGGCTTTGCATCGACCCGACTACGCGATGTGTCGTCCTCTTGTCCTTCCCTATCTCGCTCGCCGGTGGCTGAAATTCATTCCACCCAAATCAGCCTCCACCCTCTATGCGCCAGCGACACCATCCCTATCGCTATCTCGCCATCACGACATTTGCTCTGTCATCGGCCGTTGCTCGCCAACCCCGTGGATAGGCTTCTTGTTGGCTTCGGTACCAATTGGCACCACCAGAAGAGCTCGGGAAGCGCAACTGTCCCTGCCATCGAGTCCTATCTCTGTCCCGGTCGCCCCCATTGTTGGGGTTCTATTGCTGCTCTGGCTTTCTTCTGGGAGCCGTGCAGGACATGCCATTTCAGTCGCAGTAGGCTCGGACTCGGCACCGAACCGCGATGTGCACAACCTGCTCGGCCATTTGCACAACAAGACCGATGGCAACTAACTTAGACTCAATCAAGTTCTTCTTCAAGCATGTTGTGGACACACCATCAGATGATGACTCCGACGATGATATAGAGATCCAGATGGTAGCGGCCACCCTTTTTCATGACCACGTTGAGAGCATGCAGCCCATATGTTGGGGCTCCATGAAGGGACAGAAGGCCAACTTGAAGTATGATCGAGAACGTGGCCATGAACTGTCGTAGAATCACTACTTCCATCCTACGGAACCACTATACCCGGATCACATATGTCGATGTCGCTTTCGAATGTCAAGGACCTTGTTCTTGACAATTCCCGATGACATGAGGAACTATGATCTGTACTTCGAATGCAAGAATGATTGCACCGATAAGTTTGTCTCCACTTCTTACTAGAAATGGTCGGCTGCTATTCACATGCTTTCATATGGAGTATTCGGTGATCAAGTGGATGAGTACATGCGCATGAGCGAGACCACTTGCCTTGAGTTGGTGTAGAAGTTCTTCAGAGCGGTGATTATGGTTTTTGTTGATGTTTATGTGAGAGAGCCAAATGTTGCTGGAAATACCTACATTTTGTCCATCAACGAGAAAAGGGGGTTTTCTAAGATGCTGGAAAGCATAGATTGCATGCATTGGGAGTGGAAGAACTATAATTTTGTTTGACATGGACAATATTTGTTGGAGATATGCCCTGTAGGTCAATGATAAAGATATTCTTATTGGTATATCTCATATATTCATAATAGTTTTATACCATGCTATAGTTGTGTTAAGCAAAAAACATTAATACACGTGTGGTATATAAACAAACCAAGTCCCTAGTATTCTCTAGTCGACTAGCTCGTTGGTCAATCGATGATCGACATTTTCCGATCATGAGCATTTATGTCAATTGATAAAGGGACCACTTTATTAGGTGAATGATGTGATGGACACACACCCAACTACAGTATTGCAATGAGATCCAATCACCATCAGTTGTGGTGCTCATTGCTTGGGCACCTACTCGTCCTTGAGGTCGGCTACGTCGTACGGCTATATCAGCAACGTTTGGAGGGGAATGTAATCCCGCTTTTGATTTTCAAGGGTATGAACACCAAAACTCTCTCGTTACTTTACATCTGTATAGATAGATCTTGACTATATCGTCGTTAGGATTTTGTTTGTTTTATGTTACAGAAACCCTTCAGTATCATGGCCACGCGGAAGGGTGCACAGCGATAATTGAGGCCATGGCATCATAAGACCTTTGTATTTGGCACTCTTTTTGGTATGGTAGGTTCTAACAATGACTTCAACGTGATCTAGCGCTCCCCTGTATTCTCGAGGCTTGCAAAAGGTAATGCTCTAGTGCCTCACTATATGATCAATGGACATGCATATGACAAAGGGTATTATCTATTTGATGGCATCTATCTTGATTGGGAAACACTTATGAACACTATCGCGACCCTAGCGATGAGAAATGTGCGAGGTTTGCAAAGAAACAAGAGGCTGGTAGGAAGGATGCGGAGATGACATTGGAATGCTATAGTTTTGGTAGGCTATTGTTAGGCACCCTAGAACATGGAGCAATGATACTATGTGGGAGGTGATGCCCGCTTTTGTGATCATGCACAACACGTGATCGTTGGTGATGGGCGTGATGATATATCATATGACCAAAGATGGGAATTTGAGGGTTGACTAGTTGTGCAGACGCTAGGGCCAGCATCCTCTGTTGAGCTCCTCCATGTGCATCATGATATCCATGATCACAACACTCATAATCGACTTCAAGTGATTTGATTGAGCATATGTGGTCTCGCATAGGAAGCCGCTAGATATCATCTCTGATTTTAGCACTATTTGATTATGAACTATGTTTGCTTCTGAACTATATTATTTATTTGGTTCTAGACTATGTAAATTATTTTGATTGTGAACAAATAATTCAAATTTGTCAAAATGTGTAAAAATCTGGACAAACTGATGTATCTAGACCAAATGGGTCATGATGTTACGAGACACCCGACCGAATCCGACCCAGGTTGGACGGTGGCCATTTTCCTTTCTAGGGCCAACCTGAACGGACCAAAAGGATACATCTTGTGTGTGAGATGGGTCGACCCATTGGCCATGCCCTTAGAATAGGGATAAGGGTAGAAGGACACGGAAAACAATGACTAGGATAGTAGGATTTGACTTGTGTATGTCAGATCACACTGTTTATGTTTGGAAAGTGCTTCCGAACAGATCCGCGTTGTTGGGCTATTTTTGTCATTCTATTTATTGGTAGCCTAGTTGGCGTAAACATCATAAGAGCATGCTACCTATGTGCCAGTTATCGGAAAATCCTCCAAAAGAACTAGACATCTCTCACATAGAGATTATATAGTAAATTTCAATTTTATTAGAAAGTCAATCTACTATAGAATTTATATAAATCAATTTGTGAAAACAATCATGACCTACTCAAATTCGAGTCCCCGGACTCAAATTCGAAAATTGTTGTCGTACTTCGACTCAAGTCGCAGAGGCCTTACTGAGCCGAACTCCACTTGTAATATGTACCCAACACGTCCGTCAGCATTTTCATCACACATGTTGGTGCGGTATTTAACTAGTAGAGCACAACGGGTACGGTTGTCAGGCCATCAGATTGTATCTGTAGGTCTTATATTTACATCATAGACCATCGCTCCTATTAGGAGTAGCTCCCGAGTGTTTGATCGACTCGTATACTCAACCAGAAACTCAATCATGGTCTATTGGTGTAGGTGCATCCGAAAAGTTACTCGACTCGGATGTTCGGCTTTATGAATGCAGTCGATTGTTCCATTGGATTCCCTGATGAACTTCTCGCAGTTTGAATGGAAGATGATGTCGGGGATGACGATAGGCGAGCTCAACCGTCAGTATGAATGACTGATGGGACATGACGTAGTGGGTCCTAGTGGAAGGCTGGCCGAATTTGACTGCATGTTGCGTAGAAAATGTGTATTAACTGTGCCTCCTCGATTTTCGGGCATAGTGGGGAAAGTGAGTGATACATCCATTTTGCATCACTATTCTATATCATAATTTACTGTTATTCATTGATATATTTCATATTAAGGGATGATACTTATGTAATTTCATCTGTTTTTGCATGGTTGATGACTTTTGGAGCATGGACCGCTGCAGTCAGGATTCGGATGGAAAAGGTGCTGTTTGGAGGCAAAATTCGCGAAGATCAGAAAATCCGGGAAAATACATGGAAAATCCTATTTTTCCAGAAGACGAAGACTGCCAGAAGGAGGATTGGAGATGGGCCACAGGGGACCCACACCACCCCTGGCACGGGCCAGCCTAGGACGCACCACCAGGTGGTGTGGCCGCCCTGGCCCACCTCCAAAACTCTCCTCTGGCGTATATTATCTCCACGGAACCCTAATACCTGGAGAGGGACCACAGAAAGATTTTGCTGTCTCTGCGGGGCGGAAAACACCGAGAGAGATGATCTCTCCGGCAGACAGAATTCTGCTAGGGGAATTTCTTCCCGGAGAGGGGAGATCATCGCCATCAACACCACCATTAAGCTAGACTTCATCGGGATCATCATCATCATCATCACCACCACCATCATCACCATCAGCACTCATCACCATCTCCATATTGCTGTAACAATTGGGTTGAATCTTGCATAGTTCTTAGGGGAAACTTTCCCGGTGTTGATTACTCTTTGTAGTTGATGCTATTGAGTGAACCATTGAATTATTGTTTATGTTCAGATTGTTATACATCATTATTCCATCTCTGATCATAATCCATATGATGTCTTGTGAGTAGTTCGTTTTGCTCTTGAGGACATGGGAGAAGTCATATTATTAGTAGTGGAATTGTGTTGAGAAAGATTCAATAGTTTGATATTTAAGTTGTGGTGTACTTCTTCTAGTGGTGTCATGTGAACGTCGACTATATGACACTTCACCTATACGGGCCTAGGGGAATGCATTGTGTATTTGGCTACTAATCGTAGGGGTTGCCAGAGTGACAGAAACCTAAACCCCTGTTAGGAAACCATTGCACAAGGGACGTCAGGGTCTTAGAGTTTAAAGTTGTGGTTAGGTTTCTACCTTAATTACTTTCTTGTACTTACGGATGTTTGCAAGGGGTATAATCACAAGTATGTATTAGTCCTAGGAAGGTCGGTACATTAGCACAGGTTCACCCACACAACACTTAGCAAACTAAAGAAGATTAATAAACTATATGAAGCGAAAGCACTTGACAGAATTCCTCTGTGCCCTTGAGAACGTTTGGTCATCTTAAGTAATACAACCGGCTTGTCCTTTGCTGAATAAAGGATTGGGCCACTTGCTGCATTTATTCTTATTGTCTTTTATTTACTTGTATTTTATTTAGTTGCATTATCAAAAACCCCTAAAAATCCATTTGCTAAGTATTTGCAGAGAATTCCTGATCCATACCACTAGCCAGCACCTTCTGCTCCTCGTTGGGTTCGACACTCTTACTTATCGAAAATTCTGCGATACACCCCCTATACTTGTGGGTCATCAAGACTATTTTCAGGCCGCTGTCGGGAGTGAAGCGCTATTGGAGAGTGGAACTAGTAAAGGAAACTTCTCTGAGTATTATTTATCATTAGTTGCTTTATTTCAATATGGATAATTCGCTGAGTTTCTTATTTCGTAATGCTACTACCACTGCTAAGGTAGTAGATGAACTACCACCTACTGAGAATGATACTTTTAAAATACCTACAAGAATTATTGATCCTGTTATGGATAACTACTATGTAGGGGATGGAACTGTCCATCCCTGTGATCATTTACTCTTTATACACGAATTATGCGGGTTGTTCAAGTGTGCAGGTATTACTACAGATCAAGTTAAGAAGAAGTTATTCTCATTATCACTGAAAGGAAGAGCCGAGGAATGGTATAAGCCGCTGAACAATGGTCAAGCTCTTGAATGGGAGGAAATAGTGCCTCTCTTTTATTCAAAGTTTTATCCTCCTAGTGAGATTCATAAAGATCGGAATCAAATATACAACTTTTGGCCTCTTGATGGAGAGAGTACAACTCAAGCTTGGGGGAGATTGAAGTTACTAATGCTCAAATGTCCCATTCATGAGCTCCCCAACAATATTATTATCAATAACTTTTATGCAAGGCTTTCTCTTCATGATAAGGATTTATTGGATGCCTCTTGTGCTGGATCTTTTACACGCATGGAAGAAGAAGCTAAATGGGATCTTCTGGACCGTATTCAAGACAATGCTGAAGCTTGGGAGAATGACAAAGGTAGAAAGTCAAGTATAAATTATGATTATGAATGCATTGAATCTTTTATGGGAACTGGTGACTTTCAAAATATTAAAAATGCTTATGGTCTAGACTCTCAAGCCATTGCTTTTTATTTTAAGGCTTTTGCTTCCTACATTGAAGCGCCTAAAAAGAAGTGGAATAAGTATCATGAACCCTATAAAGATATTGCTAAGAGTGTTCCTGCAAGAAATACTGAAGTTTATACTGCTAATCATGTTTTACCTGAACCTTACATTGAGAAAATCCCTTTCCCAGTTAAGATAAAGGAACATTCTATGATAGCTAGTATGGTTAATGAAAGTACAAGTAAAGCTGTTGAACCTGATAAACAAATGGATGATGAACCTATAATAGCAAATGTGAAAGACTTTGTCACTGAATATGTAGAAGAGGGACACACTATCCTTTGTAAGGATACCTCTAATATTATTTCACAAAGTAGTGTTATGAGAACTAGTATTCCTGTGTTTTCTGTTAGAATAAGTGATCATTATTACGATGGTCCTTGTGCTAGTTATATTGTTAAGTTTATGCATGATACTTAAAGTTACTATGAGATAGGGAAAAGTGTTCTTATGTATCTCAATAATATCAAGTTTCCTCGTTTTATGTTGAAAGTTTTTATGTTGCACTTCTTTTGCCTTCCTATGCTAGTAGCCTCTAGTTTCAACAACTTGTTTGTTTACAAAATTCCCTTGCATAGGAAGTGGGTTAGACTTAAACATGTGTATTTTTTGCTTCTTAATGCTCTCTTTCACTTCAATTCATATTCTTGTGTGAGCTTCATCAAAATTATCATGCCCATCTTAATGGCTATAAAGAAAGAGCTTTTTGGGAGACAACCCAGTTTATTCTTGCTTTCAGTTTGTTTTTGTTTCTTTGAGTCTTGGATGTTATTACTTCGGTAATAACCTCTCTTTATCCTTTTTGTTTGGTTTTTGTGTCAAGATCAACCTCTAATGAGAGAGAAGTAAGATTTGGGGAAGATGCTGTCCCGAAACAGATTTTTGTGCTTCACCGTAAAAATTCGTGAGAGATCTCTGTCTGTCTTATTGAGCTGTAATTTTTTGTGCTTCTGACCCAGGTTGTTATTTAACTTTTGCTAGTTTTGCACTTTTTTATTTGAGCAACAGAAGATTTTCTAAAAAATTGATATTTACCTGCTGGTCTGTTTTGACAGATTTTGCCACTCTTGCATTTGCTTCTTTAATCGATTTCCTTTTTGAATTCTTTTTGGGTTTTCGGAAGGAGTTGCTACAGTAGCTTATGTTTTGATGGTTTTAAGTTGAATTTGGGATCAAAAGGTTTTGTCACTTCACTTGTATTAATGTTGCTAATGAGAACTGTGTGAAGTTTTGTGTGAAAGAAATTTCCAGGTTAGTGGTTAAAATGGTGTAATGAGAAAGTGAAAGGTTTCATGACTCAAGCAATAAGTGTATGAAGATAAAGATATTGATGTTATTCAAGTGGTGACTCCATAGGAATCTACTAAATACCAAATTTAGAGACCTACAGTGTCCATTTTCAAATAGGTAACAGGTCTGGTAAGAAAAGTTCCGCGAAAGATCTGTCTAGTTATATTTTTGCAGTTTTTATCCAACAAGGAAAGTTACGAAGCGAAAGAGGGACGGAAGCGGAGCCAGGGTGTCTCACACCAACCCCTGGCGCGGCCCCCTGGCCACGCCACCAGGTGGTGTGGCCACCTCGGACTCCGTCTCCGACCCGTTTTCTCCCAGTACCTTCCTTTTGTTGTGAAACTTTGTAATATATAATCCCCCAGATCCCCTGAGGTTCGTATATAGTTTTCTCGTCGTGTTTTTGTTTCGATCTGTTTCTTCTAGGAACTATTCTTGAAAGTATAGAAGCACAATGGTGTCTGCCAAGGATAAAGGAAAGGAGCCTATGGAAGAAGATCTCCGAGACCCCAGGCAGGAGAAGGAGATCAAGAGTGAAGGTGAAGAGGAGATAAAGCAAGACCAACATCCTCACACCGACACCACCATTGCAAGCATTGGAGTGTTGGCAAGATCTGTCAGGGTCAGGAGGACTGCACGGATGTCAATTGGAGGGAAGCCTCCTCATCACTGTTCAGATCCCTGGTCACTTCCCTCACGCGCAAAGAATCCTTTCCATACCCTTATCCATGAGCATCAATACCAGAATATGCCCAAGGAGAAATTACCCTCCAATTGGGATTTGCCTCGTTCTAGCCATGCAGGAAAAGAAGACTTCAAGGAGGAAGAGTGAGGAAAGAATCACAAGAGCTGGAATTCGCAACCTGACATGATCATGAGCCGCATTGAGCAAAACTCGCAACTTATTCGTAATCTCACCTTTGAGATTGAGGACTTGGGGAAACTGATCAAAGATCTCATCGAGAGGATACCACCACCACCGAAGGAGTAATTCGTCATCAGGTTTGGCATCCCCTTGGTTTGTTCCAAGCTTGGGAGAGTGTCGCGGTATCACATCACTATCTTCTATCTTTTTACCTTTTTAGTAGTCATATCATGAATAGAGAAGTTATTGTGTAGGATGGTTTACATTGTGGAAGTGTCCCCTCTCTCGTTAGATATGTATCCCTTGGTGTGAGTAGCCGTTATGGATTATTAATGAGAAGTTCTATCATTTATTCTTTTGCATATCTTATATTAGTTTTCAATTCACGGTTATATGATTGATCTTGTTGTTAGTATTGGTATCACTCTGGGATCATTGAGTTGATTTAGTTGGTTTTGGCAAACCTGGCTCGGTCAGTAGCAACACTATTTTTGAGAATTGAATGAAAAAGATAAAAGTACCCTTAAAGAAATATAATTTCATCATCTTTCTTTCTTGATTTGCTCATAAGTTTAGTATTCTCTAGTTAAGATCTTTTGGGGCTTTCAAGGAAGATTGCATGTTTGTTTTTATTACTTGTATGTTTGTTTGTTTCCTTCAACTCTTATACTTGTTACCCAGCCTTGCTAGCCAAAACCTGTACCGAGAGGGAATTCTTCTCGTGCATCCAATCCTTAAACCAACCCTATGCCATTTGTGTCCACCATACCTACCTATTAGCACTATTGCTATTCCAAGTAAATTCATGTTTTTATCTACCTTTCAAATTAAACTTGTTATGTGAAAATTAGTGATTAAAGCTCTCACGAACTTGATGGCACACTTTACTTTCTTGCATTTAATAAACTTGAACCATCGTGCCCATCTATGTTGCGTATATGCTTGCGCTTTGTGAGTTGTGAATTAGCAGAACCATGCTGTCATGGGGAATGCTTTCAACATTGCACTGGTACTTTGTACCTAGTTGATATGATGCTCTTCTGTCTATGGATGTCGTTGGTGTGAAATGAAAGGGGAGCTTGTAAGTCCATGGAGTTATGCATGTGTGATATCTACGCACTTCTATTCTTGTAGACAGTTGTTGGGCCTCCAAGTGCAGAGGTTTGTAGAACAACATCAAGTTTTCCCTTAAGTGGATCACCCAAGGTTTATCGAACTCAGGAAGGAAGTGGTCAAAGGTATCCCCTCTCAAGCAACCCTGCAATCAAGATACAAGAAGTCTCTTGTGTCCCCAACACACCCAATACACTTGTCAGGTGTATAGGTGCACTAGTTCGGCGAAGAGATAGTGAAATACAAGTGGTATAGATAATTATAAGTGGTAACGGTGATAGAAGATAGCTTGATGGTGTGGAAAAGACTAAAGTAAAACTGAAATAAAGATGGAATCAAGCAAACATGTAACAGATCTAATTGCAAATGGTGTTTCAATGTTTAGAAAAAAGGCCTAGGGATCATACTTTCACTACTGAACACTCTCATATAAATATATTCTTCTTTATGATACTACGTTGGACTACTCTTTGGTTGGACACTCTAATCCATGGTAGGGCTATAACAGCACACCTCAAAGTTCACCTTTCCCATCTAGATAACCCCACACTGTCACCTTGAGTACTAGATGAGTCCAACAAACACCACAATTTCATAAAGACATCCAACTCCAAATATAACTCATAACAAGTATTTGTAATCTCTAGCCTAAGTGCCATCATTGTGTGCACGCTGTCACTTTCACACACATGGGGAGAGAAGAGATCTATTAAAGCACTTGAGTAGCAAGGTAGATCTATAGATTACAAGCTCATCATCTCAATAAGATCATGCATAGAGAGAGAGAGATGAACACATAGCTACCGGTAGAACCCTTAGCCTCGAGAGATAACTACTCCCTCCTCATCATGGGAATCAGCAATGGTGATGGAGATGGTGGTGGAGATCGATAGAGATGGCTCCGGGGGCACTTCCCCGTCCCTGCAGGGTGCCAGAACAGAGACTTTCTATCCCCCGAATCTCCCCTTCAGTGGCGGCGGTGCTGCGGACCTTTTCGTGGATTTCTGATTGACGATCTAGGGTTTATGCATCGGGAGGCTCTTATAGGCGAAAGAGGCAAGGTCGGTGGCCGGCCAGGGGGCCCACACCATGCCCTGGCGCGGCCTAGGGATGCCCGCCCCAAGGGGGTGTGTGGCCAGGCCCTGGCCCTCCTCCGTCTCGTATTCTGGCTCCGTGAGTCTTCCGGTAAAATAGGAACTTTGGCTTTTGTCCCATCCAATTCCGAGAATAATCATTTTCTGACTTTCCTGGAACCAAAACAGCAGCGAACAGGCAACTGGCACTGTGGCATCTTGTTAATAGGTTAGTCCAAGAAATCATATGAAAAGTACTCCAAAGTTGGAACAAAACACAAGAAAGTAGATAAAACCAAGCATGGAACATCAAAAATTATAGATACCTTTGCAATGTATCAACATCCCCAAGCTTAACTCCTGCTCGTCCTCGAGTAGGTAAGTGATAAAAAGAAAGAATAATTTTTGAGGTGGCATGCACCATCCTAAACTTGATCAAAGTATTTGTAAAACATTCGAAGTTGGGATCATAGTACTTCAATCATAACATGAAAGACAAAGTTCTAGCAATAAGACAAAGAAACTATGATGCAACATGAAAAGGCACAAACAAAAGATTCATGAATAACAATGCTTTGCAAGATGTTTGTTTGTTTCACATAAAGAAAACATAGCATAGTGGCATTCAGCTTGTCCCTCATAGAGTAGCAAACATAAATGCATAGGACACCTTCAAAGTTCATAAGAGTGACTAGATACAAATAGTTTAAAACAAGCAATATCAAAGCTATGCATCAATCAACAAGTCTTGGGACAATGCACATAGAACTAAGAATGGCCACTATGCTCTCAAAGTAGGTGCATAAAGATAGAAGGTGGAGACTCAACATAAAAGTAAAAGAAAGGCCTTCATAGAAGGAAGTAGGGATTCAAGTCTCATAAAGAGCTTCCAAAAATTATGGTACTTATAGCTTTTAGCTCTCATTGCCCCTTTCATAAGCATCTTGAAGTGATTAAGGTTAAAGTGAACAAACTATGGTGTACATGCTTGACGAAGTATAAGTTAGAAATCTCATGTCCCTTGAATATGAGGGCCGCTCTGTTGGGTCCGCAACATAGAAAACAAAAAAATTCCTACTGTGTGAACTACACGCCAAGATCTATCTACTAGGTACAAAGCAACGGGTGGACATACATCCAACGAGAACTTACCCTCGTAGACAACGAGCTTTGTTAACGAGTAGGAACTCGTGGTTGATGTAGTCGTACACTTGCCGATCTCAAGATCGTGATGAAGTCCAGCAGGTCCGCCCAAAGACGTCCATCGATCTAGCTCCAGCACCACCAAGTCCAGCACCGCAAAGCAGCGGTGCATCCGTGATGCACACGCCCTGGGTACCGACAACCTCCGTCCCTCGCTCTAGCAAAGCAGCGGAAGCAGCAACTCCTATCCAGATAAAGCCACCGGGAACATGTATCTCGCTAATCCGAGACCATGGGGGAATAATACTAGAGGGGGAGAGAGATCCTTCACAAGGAGGTGTGTGTGAGAAGTGAGGAGGGGGTGGCTCCCCTCCTTCATGGCCAGCGCATGGAGGAGGTGACAGTTCACCTCCTCCATTCATGTGGTGGTAACTCCCTCCACATAAATTTGCCCCTTCACATTCTCTTTTAAAGTCTCCACTTTAAATGCATTAAATTTCTCCAAATTTAATGCTCTCTCATTTAATAAAACTCTTTTATTAATTTTATTCAGAATTTTGTTAATTACTTTAATTAACAAACATTCACATAAAACCCCCTGCAACATTTCAATATTACATACAGAACCAATTTTAGCAATTTCACCCGAAACAGTTTCGGTGTCTATTGAAATAATTCCAGCGCTTTCTTAAATCTTTATCTGAAACATATTTGCTCCAAATGGTGTCGGTATCCCTTAAGTGTGTCACCCTATGGTTCGTGAATAATGCAGACATGATCGAGACCCCTCTCAGATCAATAATCAGAAGCGGGACCTGGAGATCCATACTGACTCCTACACATTCAACGATGACTTCTGTGATCGTGAGAACCTTTAACGCTTGTAACTAAATCCCTTTGTCCCTCGATATATTACATGTCCGAGATTCGATCATCGGTATCTCCATACCTAGTTTGATCTCGTTACCGACATGTACTCTTTTCTCGTTCCCGTGATATAACATTCTAGTGATCACATCACTTCCTTGCAAGCTATTTCAATGTGATATCACCGAGAGGGCCCAGAGAATATCTATCCGTCATCTGGATTGACAAATTCCACTCTTGATCCATGAGCCTCAACATAACACCTTCGTAGCACTGAACCCACCTTTATAGTCACCCTATTATGGTGTGACGTTTGATGTTATCAAGATACTCTTCCGATGTTAGCAATTAACATGATCTCATGGTCTAAGGATAAAGATTACTTCGTATGATATTATAGCAATATAAACATAATGACTTTGATCGTAATGCTATACTTCGGATGGATGTTCATCACATCATTCCACCAATGTTGTGACCTTGTTATTAACAACATCCAATGTCCATGATCAGGAGACCTTGATCATCTTGTTAATCAACAAGCTAGTCTATAAGAGAGACATGACTAGGAACCCTTTTTGTTTATTAAACACACATGTATTGATGTTTCCGAATCAATACAATTCTAGCATGTAAAATAAACATTTATTATAAACATGGAATAAGATAATAACCACTTTATTATTGCCTCTCGGGCATATTCCCTTCAGTCTCCCACTTGCACTAGAGTCAATAATCTAGTTTGAAAAACTTTGCGCATTGAACACCTATGGCTTTATGGTGTTGCATATACGCTATTGCTAGTGGTTAACATAATCTCCGGATGTGACAGTTTCAGATCCGTGTGTATTTGCATGTCTTTGCGTCTCTACGCATCACTCATTCTCAAATGAGATGGCATTGTATAAATTTGGTCCTCTGGTGATACCTTTAGTTCGTTCGGCTCAAAATATGTTGATATTATTGTCACACAATATATCTTCATAGTATTAACCCACTTTGAACCACACCTAGTTTGATAACAAACTACTTAACACAAATGCCCTCCTTTGCTGCTACTATAGCAGTTATATACTTAGCCTTTTGTTGTAGTATCTGTCACAATATCTCAACTTTGGAACTCATCCAAATCCATCATGGAACATCCTTTCCATTATATTGTGCCACCCATAGTCTAAATTGAGATAAATTTAATTTTTATCTTGTGACAAAACTAGTATCAATGTAACACTTTACAATGAACTACCTTTAACTATTTGTCACTTATACATGATATATTATTAGTTCTTCCAAAGCTCATAAGAATATCTTTACTATTGTCCAATGATCATCTTATGAATCATTCTGGTATATGCTCATAACATTTAGAGCATAGGACATTCTGGATATATACATATCATGGTGTAATCGATCAGAATCTTCATGTGATTTTACTCACCAAGTGTTGAAACACTTGAATCTGAATACAATTCTTTCCATGCAGCAAGAACATTTCTTGTTGTTTCCATATTGAACCCTTTCAATATCTCATATTGAACCCTTTCAATATCTTATATATGTATGTCTGGCACAACCATATTAGCGCCTTAATCTATCCATATAGATATTGATGCCTAATATTCTGGGTTTGCCCAAGTCTTTCATAAAAATCTTATTTTAATGAAATCCTTAACTTGTGTCAATTCAAGATACATCATTTCCAATCAACAATATGTCCTCTACATAATGTATTAGAAATATGTCTCAGCGCTCCCACTTAATTTCTTGCAAATGCAAGCATCTTCATCATCTCCGATGAATTTAAACTCTTTTAACAGTTTCATCATGGTGAAGATTCCAACTCCGCTATGCTTACTTCAACTATTGAAGTTTACATGCCCTTTTAGCACCCTTTGAATTAACAAAACTCTTCAGACCATGTCATGTACATGTCCTAGGTTACCATTCTATTAGAAGAACCTTGTTTTGTTTATTCAACTACCATATACCAAATTATATGTAGTGGTTGCTACATTAATCCATCAAGACTATATATCGCTATGAAAGATCATATCTTGTCATAGTCAACTCCTTGAACATTGTCGTAAACTTCTTTCCGACATGTCGACTATTTCATAGATGTCAAACATCCATGTCTATTTCTTTATAGATCCAAACACGACCGATAGGCTTCACGCCTTTTCGGAGGGTCTTCCAAGTTCATAAACTTGATTTCTCGTGTATGGATACTATCACGGATTCTATGACTTCTAGTCATTTTATGGAGTCAGGGCCCATCATCGCTTCTTTGCATGTAGTCGGTTCATCATTGTCAAAACAATAACGACTTGCTTATCAAATCTTACTATTTGATTCTTACCGACCCACACAGTTCTATAGGAACTCTAATCTCCGAGATCACACCTTTTGTAATCACGAGAGCCATGAGCATTGTGGCCATATGGGACACTTTTTAAGACCTGCGCTACTTAGCACATATAGCTAAGGTTCAACAACCTTATCAAAGTTCTATTGTCCTCCCACTTAACTTTTCACGAAAAATTCCTTCTCAAGAAACTTGACGTTCCAAGTAACAAACTCTTTTGTCCTTGGTGTTATGGAGAAATTCCCAACAAATTCTTTGGGATAACCTACAAAGACGTGCTTATCCGACTTTGGTTGTAAACATTTTACTTATGCATAACATACCAAAATTTAAGAAAAGACAATTTGGGTTTTATCCCAAACCATAACTCATATGGTGTCATTTCAATGGATCACGACGGTGTTCTTTTCAGTGTAAAAGCGGTAGTCTCTAAAGCTTCAATCCTTAAAACATAATGGCAGTTTTATAAATGACACCCTTGATCTTACCATGTCAAACATGGTTTGATTTTATCTCTCGAATATGCCATACTCCTATGGTTTATCGGGAAACACAAATCATGGAACAATTCCTCAAGTCTTAGGTGTTTTTGCTAAACATGTAACTCAAATATCTTCCTTTATGATCGAATCATAAACTCTTTATTTTCTTGTTACAATGATTTTCCACTTCATCTTGAAAGTCTTTGAATTTTTTTCAAATGTTTCATACTCTTCCTTATTAAGTAAATATACAGATATATTCACTCAAATTTTCGGAGAAAGCATATGAAGCAAAAAACATACATCGCATATGGGTACACATAATGGACTATGCACATCAGCATGCACAATTTCCAATAAGCTAGTCATCCATTCCTCTCTGGCCTATCGACGGAGTTTCAATTATCTCGAGGAAAGTCTCACATGCGTCAATTGATCAAAATCAAAGGCTCCAAAAATCCATCAACACGGAGTTTCTTCATGTTTTCTTTCAAATATAATTTAAATAGCGATGTCACTTCATAAGTGATCTTTCAATCATTTGTCTTGCGACATTTTAGCAATAGTGTTTATGGATGTGATTTCTCCAACTAGACTTGTAAAAGTTCATCCATCCTTTATGGAATACGGTAATTATTTGAACAGCCATTGTTCTCATGATACCGGAACAAAATAACAATTATTTAAAAAAATCTTGAAAGGCTTGGTTTGATGTCAACGAAAAACACAATAACACTTTATTTGTTTTCGATGAACATCATCACTCATTTTCTTGCTGGTTACTTAGGCCATTGTAGTTCATGAATTGCGTTGTCCTGTATGACACTTCATACCAACCAATTCGGTATCCAATACCAGTATCCAATACCTCATAACCACATTGTTTAACAAGCAAGGAATATAGCCATAACATGTATATCTTCTATATACCCAAGTTGGACATCTCCAACCTTTTATTTTCTGCCAAATATTTTATAGATTCTCTTTCAGCAATTCCTTTTTCTTTTAAAAGAATCTATCAACATCAATAGTGGTGTCATCAACAAGACACATGGTACAAAGCGTATATAGTCAACTACTAATACCTTTGGACTTGCACTTTGAAGTGGATCACCATCATCAAATGTTTGGTGTTCTTTCAAAAATCCATTCTTTAGAAATCTATTAGTGTAGTAAACATTTTACTTACATCTTCTATTCATCCTTATCATGACAACTTTCATAATCAAGCTACTATAGCTTATAAGGAAGAATCGCGAGTATAATATTAGTTCCCAAAACCTTTTTTGGTAGATTCGGATGCCTAGCATCTCCATCCTTCACAAATTCTCATACAATATGAGAACATGTATTTTGCTAAATTATACTCTATCATAATGCAACCAAAAACATTGTTTCAGATATCACAATATCTTTCACACATGATGGTTTCTGAAACAATTTCTAGCTCCAATATAATCTTGATATTAAAACAACTTTTTAAATATCAATAATCATGGAGGCAAACATGATACTTTAGATACTAACATTGGAAATCTTACTCTTGATTTAATACTACTTATTAAACTTCATGGAGTAAATAGAGTTTGCTGAAAGTTTGCAATAGGACTTATAAACTTTAAATTGACATTCAAAACAATATGATACCAGTTTGTAAAGTAAATATCTAGAATTCTATAGTTCTATTATCTCAAATAAAAACTAAGCATAAGGTAGAAAACGAATGCCAATGACTACAACAAACAATGCAAATTCACTTTGATTTAATTTATGACAAATTTGGTTCGACTAATCCAAATTAGAAATGAACTCCCACTCAAAAACGACATCCCTCGTGCCTTTTTGGTGATTACATGAACCAAATCCACTACACCAAGTCCGATCATCACGTGAGTTGATGTAGCTTCAAAGGAGAGCATCTATATGGGCATCATATCAACTATATGACTCATGCTTAACCTTTCGGTCCGTGTTCCGAGGCCATGTCTGTACATGCTAGGCTCGCCAAGTAAGAACCTTAGTACTCGCATGTGTAAAACTGTCTTACACCCGTTTGTATAAAAGCGTAGAGTCGAGTACACCCGATCATCACGTGATGTCTCGAAATACGATCCACAAAATGGTGCATACTTAAGGAAGAACACATTTTTATCTTGATATCTAAATGAGGGATCATCTTACAATGATACAGAAAGCGCCAAACTAGCAGTATAAGATGTTAACATCTAATGTGTAAAGTGAGATGATATGGTCCATGCATTTGATCTCTATCACTTGCATCATGGTATGATATCTATCATTCCTTTGTGTGTAAGGCCAAGGTCTATGAAACTTACATGTTGAGTGTGTTGTAAGAGTATCTATCATACATCTACTTACAACAATACCATATCAATACACTAGCCCAGCAATGATCTAAACTAGACGCCTCTAATTTATCAATTGCAAGTTTTACGTGGATTAGGGCTTTCGAAGATAGAACCGTTCTTACCTACGAACATGAACCATAACGAGGATAACTAAGTTATTAGCAAATCATTGTAAATCAGATATTGACTATAGTAGGAGAGACAGACACCCGCCAGCCACTTATGCAAAACAAGTTGCATGTCGATTATGGGCCCAGGTACCCTTTGTTGGGTCATAACATAGATCAGGCTCGATACCCTTTGTTGGGTCGCAACATAGAAAACAAAAATTTCCTCTTGTGTGAACTACGCCAAGATCTATCTACTAGGTACAAAGCGGGTGGACATACATCCAATGAGAACTTACCCTCGTAGACAACGAGCTTTGTTAACGAGTAGGAACTCGTGGTTGATGTAGTCGTACACTTGCCGATCTCAAGATCGTGATGAAGTCCAGCAGGTCCGGCTCCAGCACGTCCATCAGATCCAGCTCCAGCACCACCAAGTCCAGCACCGCAAAGCAGCGGTGCATCCGTGATCGCACACACGTCCGGTACCCCGACAACCTCCGTCCCTCACTCCAGCAAAGAAGCGGAAGCAGCAACTCCTATCCAGATAAATCCACCGGGAACATGTATCTCGCTAATCCGAGACCATGGGGGAATAATATTAGAGGGGGAGAGAGATCCTTCACAAGGAGGTGTGTGTGAGAAGTGAGGAGGGGGTGGCCTTTTATAGGAGGAGGGGGGTGCCCCTCCTTCATGGCCGGCAAATGGAGGAGGTGACCCTTCACCTCCTCCATTCATGTGGTGGTAACTCCCTCCACATAAATTTGCCCCTTCACATTCTCTTTTAAAGTCTCCACTTTAAATGCATTAAATTTCTCCAAATTTAATGCTCTCTCATTTAATAAAACTCTTTTATTAATTTTATTCAGAATTTTGTTAATTACTTTAATTAACAAATTCACATAAAACCCCCTGCAACATTTCAATATTACATGCAGAACCAATTTCAGCAATTTCACCCGAAACAGTTTCGGTGCCTATTGAAATAATTCCAGCGCTTTCTTAAATCTTTATCTGAAACATATTTGCTCCAAATGGTGTCGATATCCCTTAAGTGTGTCACCCTACGGTTCGCGAATAATGCAGACATGATCGAGACCCCTCTCAGATCAATAATCAGAAGCGGGACCTAGAGATCCATACTGACTCCTACACATTCAACGATGACTTCTGTGATCGTGAGAACCTTTAATGCTTGTAACTAAATCCCTTTGTCCCTCGATATATTACATGTCCGATATTCGATCACCGGTATCTCCATACCTAGTTTGATCTCGTTACGGACATGTACTCTTTTCTTGTTCCCGTGATATAACATTCTTGTGATCACATCACTTGCTTGCAAGCTATTTCAATGTGATATCACCGAGAGGGCCCAGAGAATATCTATCCGTCATATGGATTGACAAATTACACTCTTGATCCATGAGCCTCAACATAACACCTTCGTAGCACTGAACCCACCTTTATAGTCACCCTGTTACGGTGTGACGTTTGATGTTATCAAGATACTCTTCCGGTGTTAGCAATTAACATGATCTCATGGTCTAAGGATAAAGATTACTTCGTATGATATTATAGCAATATAAACATAATGACTTTAATCGTAATGCTATACTTCGGATGAATGTTCATCACATCATTCCACCAATGTTGTGACCTTGTTATTAACAACATCCAATGTCCATGATCAAGAAACCTTGATCATCTTGTTAATCAACAAGCTAGTCTATAAGAGAGGCATGACTAGGAACCCTTTTTGTTTATTAAACACACATGTATTGATGTTTCCGAATCAATACAATTCTAGCATGTAAAATAAACATTTATCATAAACATGGAATAAGATAATAACCACTTTATTATTGCCTCTCGGGCATATTCCCTTCACGCTCCTCATGCTACTCAAGTTTAGTCACTGGTAAGTTCCTGTCATCGTAAGTACATGTGTATCATAGAGAACCGCCAACGGGGTACCCCTTGCCCGATGATACGGAAGAATCCCCATATCAAAATGACAAGGCAAGCAGACAACGAGCATCTCAGCAATCTTCTTATTTACCATGGGAATATTCTCTCTCTTTCCTCTTTTCATAATATCTTTTTTTCACTTTTTCTCTTTTTTTCTCAATATAGGACTCTTTTTTTATAAGAAGAATGCTTCATAGACAGCTCATTATGGTTACTGCAGGTTTCCACCATGTCAGCATGGATTAGACCAGCGGCCCAGGCGTTTCTATAACACATATACATAACTCCATGGACTTACAAGCTCCCCTTTCATTTCACACCGACGACATCCATAGACAAAACATCATGATATTAACTAGGTACAAAGTACCAAGTGCAATTTTGAAAGCGTTCCCCATGACAGCATGGTTCTGCTAATTTCCAACAAATAAGTGCAAGCATATACAACATAGGCGACATAATGGTTCAAGTTTATTAAGGGCAGCAAAAGTAAAGTGTGTTATCAAGTTCGTGAGAGCTTTAATCACTAGTTTTCTCATAATAAGTTTAATTTGGAAGGTAAACAAAAACATGAATATACTTGGAATAGCATATGCTAATAGGTAGGTATGGTGGACTCTTTGGAATAACTTGGTTTTAGGAGTTGGATGCATGAGTGGAACTCATACTTGGTTGCGGAGGCTAGCAAAAGAATGGGAGCGACAAACTAAGAGAGCAATAATGGCCATAATCATGCAGAGCGACAAAACATCATTGATCAAAGCATAAAGTAATACTACAAGTTCAAAACTAAAGGATCATAAAGGCTTATGATGACTTGGGATAGTCATAACATGGTGTGAGCATGCGCCAAGTCAACCCAAATAAAGCATCAAAGGAGAATACCACAATACTATGCTTTGATATGCTAAAACAACGCATGATTCATCCAAGGCACATTAAGAAATCTTAATTGTTTATAACAAATCATGCTACATCAAAGAATACTAAGCATAAATCCAAAACAATATCAAGCATGGCATGACAAAGCATAGGCCACAGTCAAAAACAAGCTCTCTTTACCACTTAAGCATGAACTTTCCTATTCTTTTCCAATCCAAACCAAACTATTTGAAAACCAATGTATGAAAGAGGGGGTCCAACCAATTTATTAAGCAAACTAAGCAAACAAAGCAAATGAAAACCCAAAACAAAAACGAAAAAGAAGACGCTCCAAGAACAACACAATTGTGCATGAAACAATAAAAATGAAGCGTTTGGAAGAAACCTGGGATTTTTATTGATGAAGAGGGGGATGCCTTGGGCATCCCCAAGCTTTGACGCTTGTACTTATTGGATATTTCTTGGGGTTGACACATGTGGCATCCCCAAGCTTGAGCTTTAGTCCATCCTTCATCTCATTACTCATTCCTTCCATACACCTGAAAATTTTCTTCCATACAAAACTTCACAAAATTTTTATTAGCAACATTAGTGCACTCAAGATAATAAGTATTTAGGTTCAGTTTCAACACAATAAAACTTCCATTAAAACACAAGCTACTGTAGCACTTTCCTCAGAAAGCTCAATTCCCCAAAAGAACTCAAAAAGGAACCAACAAGAACCAAAAATTCAAATAATGGCAGAAATCTCTCAAAACAGACCAGGAGGTTAAGAAGAATTTTTTCTAAGACCTTCTGTTGCTCAAATTGAAAAGTGTTGAACTAACGAAAGTTAGATAACAACCTGGGGCAGAAGCACAAAAATTCACGCTTCAAAAGGACATACAGAGATTTTACACAAATTTTTACGGTGAAGCATAGAAATCTGTTTCGGGACAGCAACTTTCCCAATCATTACTTCTCTCTCATTAGAGGTTACTATTGGCACAAAAAGCAAATAAAAAGGATAAGGAGAGGTTAGTACATAGGTTATCTCCCAATAAGTACTTTTCTTTAATGCCTTTAAGTTAGGCATGATAGTTTGAGAAGATGCTCACATAAGGAATATGAATTGAAGTAAAAGAGAGCATCAAGAAGCAAATTCAAAGCACATTTAAGTCTAACCCACTTCCTATGCATAGGAATCTTGTAAAGAAACAAGTCATGAAAGCACAAAGCAAGAAGCATAGGAAAGCAAAACAAGTGCAGCTTCAAAATTTTCAACCTAAAGAGGGGAAACTTAATATTGTTGAGACACATAAAACCATGTTTCCCTCTCTCATAATAACTTTCAGTAGCATCATGAATAAAAGTAACAATATAACTATCACAAGAAACATTCTTATCATGAGCCATATGCATAAAAGAATTATTACTCTCCCTATAAGCATAGTCATTCTTATTAATCATAGTGGGAGCAAATTCAACAAAATAGCTATCATTATTATTCTCATCACCATAATCATCAAATATAGGAGGCATATTATAATCATAATTAATTTTCTCCTCGATAGTAGGTGGACTGAAAATATCGTATTCATCATTGTAATCATCATATATTTGAGGCATAGTATCATCAAAGTAAATTTTCTCCTCCATGCTTGGGGGGCTAAAAATATCATGCTCATCAAAACCAGCTTCCCCAAGCTTAGACTTTTCCATAGCATTAGCAATAATGGTGTTCAAAGAATTCATACTAATAACATTGCTATTAGCATGCAAATAAAGTTCCATAGGTTTTTTAATTTTCTCTTTAAACACTTCATGTCCTAACTCAAGATAAATACTATAAATCTCTCTAATTTTTTTGTTGTTTTCCATTAAGCCTAACTAGTGAAAACAAGAAACAAAAAGACAAAATTGCAGAATCTAAAGGAAATAACTTCGAGCACTCACACCGGAGGATGTGAGTACCTTTTACCTTACCTCCCCGGCAACGGCGCCAGAAAATAGCTTGATGTTTACGCACTTCTATTCTTGTAGATAGTTGTTGGGCCTTGATGTCTACGCACTTCTATTCTTGTAGACAGTTGTTGGGCCTCCAAGTGTAGAGGTTTGTAGAACAGCAGCAAGTTTTCCCTTAAGTGGATCATCCAAGGTTTATCGAACTCGGGGAGGAAATGGTCAAAGGTATCCCCTCTCAAGCAACCCTACAATCAAGATTCAAGAAGTCTCTTGTGTCCCCAACACACCCAATACACTTGTCAGGTGTATAGATGCACTAGTTCAGCGAAGAGATAGTGAAATACAAGTGGTATGGATAATTATAAGTGGTAACGGTGCCAGAAAATAGCTTGATGGCGTGGAAAAGACTAAAGTAAAACTGAGATAAAGATAGAAGCAAGCAAACATGTAATAGATCTAATAGCAAACGGTGTTTCAGTGCTTAGAAACAAGGCCTAGGGATCATATTTTCACTAGTGAACACTCTCATATAAATATATTCTTCTTTATGATACTACTCTTAACTACTCTCCGGTTGGACACTCTAATCATTGGTAGGGCTATAACAGCACACCTCAAAGTTCATCTTTCCCATCTAGAAAACCCCACACTGTCAACTTGAGCACTAGATGGTTCAAACAAACACCACAATTTCATAAAGACATACAACTCCAAATATAACTCACAACAAGTATTTGAAATCTCTAGCCTAAGTGCCACCATGGTTTGCACGCTGTCACTTTCACACACATGGGGAGATCAGAGATCTATTAAAGCACTTGAGTAGCAAGGTAGATCTATAGATTACAAGCTCATGATCTCAATAAGATCATGCATAGAGAGAGAAAGACGAACACATAGCTACCAGTAGAACCCTTAGCCTTGAGAGATAACTACTCCCTCCTCATCATGGGAATCAGCAACGGTGATGGAGATGGTGGTGGAGATTGATGGAGATGGTTCCGGGGGCACTTCCCCATTCCGGCAGGGTGCCAGAACAGAGACTTTCTGTCCCCCGAATCTCCCCTTCGGTGGTGGCGGCGCTGCGGAAGTTTTCAAGGATTTCTGATTGACGATCTAGGGTTTTCGCATCGGGAGGAATATATAGGCGAAGGAGGCAAGGTCGGTGGCCGGCCAGGGGACCCACACCATGCCTGGCGCAACCTGGGTTGGCCTGCGCCAAGGGGTGGTGTGGCCACCCTATGGCCCTCCTCTGTCTCGTATTCTGGCTCCATGAGTCTTCCGGTAAAATAGGAACTTTGGCTTTTGTCCCATCCAATTCCGAGAATATTCAGTTTCTGACTTTCCTGGAACCAAAAATAGCAGAAAACAGGCAAATGACACTGTGGTATCTTGTTAATAGGTTAGTCCAAGAAATCATATGAAAAGTACTCCAAAGTGTGGACAAAACATAAGAAAGTAGATAAAACCAAGCATGGAACATAAAAAATTATAGATACATTTGCAATGTATCAGGCCTCCAAGTGGAGAGGTTTGTAGAACAGCAGCAAGTTTTCCCTTAAGTGGATCACCCAAGGTTTATCGAACTCAGGGAGGAAGTGGTCAAAGGTATCCCCTCTCAAGCAACCCTGCAATCAAGATACAAGAAGTTTCTTGTGTCCCCAACACACCCAATACACTTGTCAGGTGTACAGGTGCACTAGTTCGGTGAAGAGATAGTGAAATACAAGTGGTATAGATAATTATAAGTGGTAACGGTGATAGAAGATAGCTTGATGGTGTGGAAAAGACTAAAGTAAAACTAAAATAAAGATGGAAACAAGCAAACATGTAACAAATCTAATTGCAAACGGTGTTTCAATGTTTAGAAACAAGGCCTAGGGATCATATTTTCACTAGTGAACACTCTCATATAAATATATTCTTCTTTATGATACTACGCTGGACTACTCTCCGGTTGGACACTCTAATCCATGGTAGGGCTATAACAACACACCTCAAAGTTCATCTTTCCCATCTAGATAACCCCACACTGTCACCTTGAGTACTAGATGAGTCCAACAAACACCACAATTTCATAAAGACATCCAACTCCAAATATAACTCATAACAAGTAATTGTTATCTCTAGCCTAAGTGCCATCATTGTGTGCACGCTGTCACTTTCACACACATGGGGAGATCAGAGATCTATTAAAGCACTTGAGTAGCAAGGTAGATCTATAGATTACAAGCTCATGATCTCAATAAGATCATGCATAGAGAGAGAAAGATGAACACATAGCTACCGGTAGAACCCTTAGCCTTGAGAGATAACTACTCCCTCCTCATCATGGGAATCAGCAACGGTGATGGAGATGGTGGTGGAGATTGATGGAGATGGCTCCGGGGGCACTTCCCCGTTCCGGCAGGGTGCCAGAACAGAGACTTTCTGTCCCCCGAATCTCCCCTTCGGTGGTGGCGGCGCTGCGGAAGTTTTCAAGGATTTCTGATTGACGATCTAGGGTTTTCGCATCGGGAGGAATATATAGGCGAAGGAGGCAAGGTCGGTGGCCGGCCAGGGGACCCACACCATGCCCTGGCGCAACCTGGGTTGGCCTGCGCCAAGGGGTGGTGTGGCCACCCTATGGCCCTCCTCTGTCTCGTATTCTGGCTCCATGAGTCTTCCGGTAAAATAGGAACTTTGGCTTTTGTCCCATCCAATTCCGAGAATATTCATTTTCTGACTTTCCTGGAACCAAAAATAGCAGAAAACAGGCAAATGGCACTGTGGTATCTTGTTAATAGGTTAGTCCGAGAAATCATATGAAAAGTACTCCAAAGTGTGGACAAAACATAAGAAAGTAGATAAAACCAAGCATGGAACATAAAAAATTATAGATACATTTGCAATGTATCAGGCCTCCAAGTGGAGAGGTTTGTAGAACAGCAGCAAGTTTTCCCTTAAGTGGATCACCCAAGGTTTATCGAACTCAGGGAGGAAGTGGTCAAAGGTATCCCCTCTCAAGCAACCCTGCAATCAAGATACAAGAAGTTTCTTGTGTCCCCAACACACCCAATACACTTGTCAGGTGTACAGGTGCACTAGTTCGGTGAAGAGATAGTGAAATACAAGTGGTATAGATAATTATAAGTGGTAACGGTGATAGAAGATAGCTTGATGGTGTGGAAAAGACTAAAGTAAAACTAAAATAAAGATGGAAACAAGCAAACATGTAACAAATCTAATTGCAAACGGTGTTTCAATGTTTAGAAACAAGGCCTAGGGATCATATTTTCACTAGTGAACACTCTCATATAAATATATTCTTCTTTATGATACTACGCTGGACTACTCTCCGGTTGGACACTCTAATCCATGGTAGGGCTATAACAACACACCTCAAAGTTCATCTTTCCCATCTAGATAACCCCACACTGTCACCTTGAGTACTAGATGAGTCCAACAAACACCACAATTTCATAAAGACATCCAACTCCAAATATAACTCATCACAAGTATTTGTAATCTCTAGCCTAAGTGCCACCATGGTGTGCACGTTGTCACTTTCACACACATGGGGAGAGCAGAGATCTATTAAAGCACTTGAGTAGCAAGGTAGATCTATAGATTACAAGCTCATGATCTCAATAAGATCATGCATAGAGAGAGAGGTGAACACATAGATACCGGTAGAACCCTTAGCCTCGAGAGATAACTACTCCCTCCTCATCATGGGAATCAGCAATGGTGATGGAGATGGTGGTGGAGATCGATGGATGGCTCCGAGGGCACTTCCCCATCCCGGCAGGGTGCCGGAACAGAGACTTTCTATCCCCCGGATCTCCCCTTCGGTGGCGGCGGCGCTGTGGAACTTTTTGTGGATTTCTGATTGACGATCTAGGGTTTATGCATTAGGAGGCTCTTATAGGCGAAAGAGGCAAGGTCGATGGCCGGCCAGGGGGCCCACACCATGCCCTGGCGCGGCCTAGGGTTTCCCGCGCCAAGGAGGTGTGTGGCCAGGCCCTGGCCCTCGTCCGTCTTATATTATGGCTCCGTGAGCCTTCCTGTAAAATAGGAACTTTGGCTTTTGTCCCGAGAATATTCATTTTCTGACTTTCCTGGAACCAAAAACAACAGAGAACAGGCAACTGGCACTATGGCATCTTGTTAATAGGTTAGTCCAAGAAATCATATGAAAAGTACTCCAAAGTTGGAACACAACACAATAAAGTAGATAAAACCAAGCATTGAACATCAAAAATTATAGATACATTTGCAATGTATCAATGTGCGTTAGAGAAACGCCTGGGCCGCCGGTCTAATCCATGCTGTCATGGTGGAAACCTGCAGTGTAACCATAATGAGCATTTATGAAGCATTCTTCTTATAAAAAAGAGATAGAGATTGAGAAAAAGAGAAAAAGAGAAAAAGAGAAAAAAAGATGAGAAAAGAGGAAATAGAGAAAAAGCACCATATTCCGATGGTAAATAAGAAGATTGTTGAGATGCGCGTTGTCTGCTTGCCTTGTCATTTTGATATGGGGATTCTTCCGTATCATCGGGCAAGGGGTACCCCGTTGGCAGTTATCCATGATACACATGTGCTTACTATGACAAGAACTTACCGGTGACTAAACTTGAGTAGCATGAGGAGCGACCCTCGTATTCAAGAAACATGAGATTTTCAATTTACAACTTGTCAAGCATATCCTCGTATTTGATCACTTTAACCTTAATCACCTAAAGATGCCTATGATAGGGGCAATGAGAGCTGAAAGCTAATAAGTATCATAATTTTTGGGAGCTCTTTATGAAACTTGAAATCCCTGCTTCCCTCTGTGAAAGGCCTTTCTTTTACTTTTTAGTTAAGTTAGTAAACCTATTCCCTTCTATCTCAGCAAATATTTTGAGTTGTTGTGTTTCATTCATTCATATGATGATTTATTCAATCATGTTTCTTATGTTCCTTGTTTTGCACTTTGCTCGTATCTTAGTGTCTACTACTTTGAAAGCTATCATTGAAAATCAGTTATTTGTAAACTCCAGCAAATTGTCAACTATTCTTCGACCAAGAGCTAACTTTGCCATTACCAATTATGATTCACTTTATGTATCTTTATTGTGTTTCCTTTACTTATTGCAAGATAAGTTATATAATAGTGAGTTGTCTTCTATTATGATCTATGTATTGATGAATGTGATGCTTCTTGTCTGTATCCTTTTTATTGACTCTTCACTCCATAAACCTGAGGCCATGTTTATTGAGCTCAATTTCGCTTGGGGACAAGCAAAGTCTAAGCTTGGGGGGAGTTGATACGTCCATTTTGCATCACTATTCTATATCATAATTTACTGTTATTCATTGATATATTTCATATTAAGGGATGATACTTATGTAATTTCATCTGTTTTTGCATGGTTGATGACTTTTGGAGCATGGACCTTTGCGATGATTCGATGGAAAAGGTGTTGTTTGGAGGCAAAATTTGCGAAGATCAAAAAATCTGGGAAAATACATGGAAAATCCTATTTTTCCAGAAGACGAGGACTGCAAGAAGGAGGAGTGGAGATGGGCCATAGGGGGCCCACACCACCCCCTGGCGCGGGTCAGCCTAGGCCGCGCCACCAGGTGGTGTGGCCGCCCTGGCCCACCTCCAGCTCTCCCCTCTGGCGTATATTATCTCCACGGAACCCTAATACCTGGAGAGGGACCACAGAAAGATTCTGCCGCCTCTACGAGACGGAAAACACCGAGAGAGAAAGATCTCTCTGGCAGATAGAATTCTGCCGAGGGAATTCCTTCCCGGAGAGGGTAGATCGTCACCATCAACACCACCATCAAGCTAGACTTCATCGGGATCATCATCATCATCATCACCACCATCATCACCATTAGCACCCTCATCACCATCTCCATATTGCTGTAACAATTGGGTTGAATCTTGCATAGTTCTTAGGGGAAACTTTCTCGGTGTTGATTACTCTTTGTAGTTGGTGCTATTGAGTGAACCATTGAATTATTGTTTATGTTCAGATTGTTATACATCATTATTCCATCTCTGATCATGATCCATATGATGTCTTGTGAGTAGTTCGTTTTGTTCTTGAGTACATGGGAGAAGTCATGTTGTTAGTAGTGGAATTATGTTGAGAAAGATTCAATAGTTTGATATTTAAGTTGTGGTATACTTCTTCTAGTGGTGTCATGTGAACATCGACTACATGACACTTCACCTATATGGGCCTAGGGGAATGCATTATGTATTTGGCTACTAATCGTAGGGGTTGTCGGAGTAACAGAAACCTAAACCCCCGTTAGGAAACCATTGCACAAGGGACGTCAGGGTCTTAGAGTTTAAAGCTGTGGTTAGGTTTCTACCTTAATTACTTTCTTGTACTTACGGATGTTTGCAAGGGGTATAATCACAAGTATGTATTAGTCCTAGAAAGGTCAGTACATTAGCACAGGTTCACCCACACAACACTTAGCAAACTAAAGAAGATTAATCAACTATATGAAGCGAAAGCACTTGACAGAATTCCCGTGTGTCCTTGAGAACGTTTGGTCATCTTAAGTAATACAATCGGCTTGTCCTTTGCTGAATAAAGGATTGGGCCACTTGCTACATTTATTCTTATTGTCTTTTATTTACTTGTACTTTATTTACTTGTATTATCAAAAACCTCTAAAAATCCGTTTGCTATGTATAACAGAGAATTCCTGATCCATACCACTAGCCATCACCTTCTGCTCCTCATTGGGTTCGACACTCTTACTTATCGAAAATACTGCGATACATCCCCTATACTTGTGGGTCATCAGTGAGGTGACGGTTTAGCTCTCGTCTGCCACGTACCTTCGGTGGATGAGCACCAGATGCCCATTATCATGAGCTTACAGCCAAGATTGATTGGGCCACAGTATAAGAAAAGGGTAAATCTTAGTAAAAATATCACTTCTCCTCTTCCTCACCATCCCCTTTTCTTCTATGCCTCGCCATTCTTCTTCCTCGTGTTGCGCTGGACGTGCTGCGTGTGTTCCCGATGAAGGAGATATGCCCTAGAGGCAAATAATAAATAGGTTTTTATTGCCATATCTCAATTAGTTTATAATAGTTTCATATTGTGCTAGAACTGTGCCAAGTAGAAAATTGGTACAGGTGTGGTATGAAACAACAAAGTCCCTAGTAGCCTCTATTCATACTAGTTCGTTGGTCACGAAGATGATCTAGGTTTCAAGATCATGGGCATTTATGCCGACTGATAACGAGATCATATCATTGGAGAATGATGTGATTGGACATTCCTCGAAGGATTGCAACACGATCAAGTCATATAGTTCATTGTTGCAACAGCTATACCTAGACTCCTTCTCCTTAGACCGTGAGCTCATATTACTCACTGTTTCCCTAGGCTGCTTAGACTGCATCAACCGTCATCTGGTAATACGGTGGCCATAAAGGTGTACGTTGGGTATTCCAAAGGAACAGTAGATGACATGTGATTGCAAGACCGGGATTTGTTCACCCACATGACGGGTAAAGATACATACGGCTGGCTTGGTGAGATTACATCCAAATGTTGCAACATGTGACTAGGTCACGGGGATGTAATATCACGGTAACAAGAAAAAAGAACTTGTTGCGAACGAGATTGAACAAGGTATGAGATATCAATGATCGGATCTCGGACAATTGTATCGAGAAACAAAAGGAAGATGATGCTACATTTAGCGGTTCAAACGACATTGTCATCAGGAATGCATAGGGGTCACATGGACATCCCTAGTCCCTCTGTTGATCATTGATACATATCATGTCTAGAGCATTCCCGAGCCGTGAGAGGATACACTTAAGGGTACGAAGAGCGATCATTCGTAAGATGGAATCACAATAGAGAAAGAGAGAAAGCCGGAATCGTTCCGCAGAGAGATCCTAAGTTGTTCGGAGAAAGAATAAAGGAAAAGACCGGAAAAAGTGTTTTCGGATAAATGGGAATTTAAATATATTTATTATATGTTAATTATCAATTAATATATTCTAAATAATATTTAAGTTAAGATTTATAAAAGCAACTTTTGTATTAGGCCAAATCCTAGAGGGAAAAGGCCTAGAATAAAAGTTGTAGAAAAATAAAAGGAAAAAGAAAAAGCAATAGCCCACGTGGGCGGCAGATAAGTTGTCGCGCAGGCAAAGATGTACTAATCCACGGCCAGCCACCGAGCCCGTGCGGGCTAACCACAGGCAGGTGGTGTGGCGGCGGCAGGCCGGTTGGCGGACATGGGCCGGGTGGGCAGCCCGCCCAAGGCCTAGGGCGACTGCCCATCTCTTTTTGCCCTTTTCCCTTAGTTTTAGTCCCACATGGGGCACCTAATGGAGAGGGCACACCCCCCCTATGCCTATATAAAGGGGTGCCCATGGGTGGGATTAGACACACCAATATTTGGAGAAGTCCTTTGATTGACTTCCTCCTTCCCTCTCTCTCTAGCCCTTGTGACCATGGCCCCAAGTTTGGGCTGTGCGATCGAGGCATACCTGCAGCACGCCGTTGCGCCGCAGGGATTCCTAGCCGGATATCAACTTCCGCACTCCCGACGGGATCGGGGAGTCAGAGGTCTCATCGTACACCGGATGTGTACGAAGACACGAGGCGCAACACTTGGGGCACTTAAATGTCGTGAGCCAGAGCTGTTGCACGATGAAGATGAAGAAGGAGCAAGGGGTGACCTGCGAGGAGCTTCGTGACCTTGAGGTCGACTATGAGTACAACTACATCAACCACGTTCCCCGTGGAACGTTAACCGCGTACGGTCTACAAGGGTACGTATTCTCTACGCTCCGGCCGTTACCGCATTACTACATAGATAGATCCTAGGCAAGTTTTTGGGGTTCCAACGTAGGAATTTTTTTGTTTTCTGCTGCGATCCCCAACAGTGGTATCAGAGCCGATCTATGCATAGGAGTGTTGTACGGCCAGTACGCACAAGTATTGTGCGGGCATTGATCCTTAGTTGTTACCCTCTAATGTGTACTTGTTTATATCGCGGTATTGTTTGATGAAGCGGCCCGGACCGACATTACGCTTAACATACGGCTTGTACCGTATAAGTGGCTAGTGGGTGTCTGTCTCTCATTCGATAGTTGATATAGCATTTACAACGGAGGGCCCCAAAAGGGGTGTAGTAGAGACAACTGTCGGATCCATGTTGTGGTTGGAAAGTTCGTAGTTTAGAAATGGTTCTAGTGCGAAAGCCCTAACAACCACGTAAAACTTGCAATAGATAAAGTAGAGGCGTCTAACTTTATTTTGCAGGGGGGCATGTGATTATGATATGGCATTGGTCGTTACGAAGGTAAAGTAGTTTACTTTTCTGTTACTAAGAAGTATAGTAATAGTCATCGTTCCGATAAATGACCTGGTGGAGGCGTCGTGGACTTGGCATCAAATGAAGGGCAAGATGGAGATCATGCCGGACCGCTCGATGGAGATCAAGGCGCAAGAAAGACCATATCATATCACATTATACATATGATGTTGATACCAGTTTTTACATCTTATTGTGTGCTAGTATTTAGATACTCAACGGTAGCAAATAAGATAATCCCTATTGAATTCCAATGTTCTGTGTTCCCCTTGTGTGTGCACCACCAAGAAAGTTCTTTGGTATGAGGCGATCCAGGGTATAGGCCTGGGTGTCAGACATATCTACATTCGCATACAGTGGGTGTAAGCCATGTTGCACAGCGAATACACAAATTAGATTTGGCGAGCCTAGCATGTGCAGACATGGCCTCGGAATACAAGAGATCGAAAGATTGAGCATGAGTCACATGGATGATGTGATTGGCATTAGTGAATGTCTACCTTTGATAATGCATTGATGGCCGTGACGATTAGGGGAGGTGCAGAGGATAGGGATCATGCGATCAATAAAATCGTCCAGGGGATGACAATTTTAGTGGAGACCAATTATAAATTGATCTCTTATTATAAACTTAGTCTAGATGTATATTTGCAAATATCTTATTAGATCTTAGCCTATCCCATTGAGGTCCTTTGCGACCATGGGAATATATTGCTTAATATGGAACTGAGCAAAAGGGTCCAACTTCATAGATTAATACCCACGCCTGAGGGATATCCTTGTAAAGGTGATCTTCTCTTCTTGATACAATAACCATTAGGAGATAATTCGATGACTCCGGAATGTTTGGAAAAACACTTAGCAATCTTGCATTAGAGTTGAGAACTCTTGGAAGGGCTTGATTGCAAATGGAGGTCATGGATGAAAAGGTATATGTTAGATATACAAAATTAAAAATGTGGTTCTTGCAAAACTCGTTGCAGTTCGCAAAGTATTTGATACTTGTCCCGTTTTGTGAAAAACAGGAGGATCTGCTTGAGAATTGCTGGTTTTGAGGCAACGTGACTTGATGACGGCAAGCAAATCAGTTGATGGCCGACATCACCTCTTCCCTCCTAGTTTGTCATTTGGATTAGTGGACTTGAATATAATTTTGTAATCCTTCTTTGTGTGTCTTGCTTTTGGCAAGATGATTATTCATATGAACAAGTTACAAACCAGTTTGTACTATTCTTATGAACAATACCTTATGGTCACATTATGATTACAAATAAGTTATTCTCATCACTATGTTAATGATAATAGTTTAAACATTTATAAAGGATTAGAATGCTAAAAGATATCCAAAGTTTAATAATGAAATGATGCTATAGTTTAAGTCATTTTGGTTATTGCAGGTTCTTTATGAAAGATCAGGGTCCTAGATGCTTAATCTAGAGACTTTGCAAAACCATGCCTCTTGGGCAGAATGACTAAAACTCCGCATTCTAGTAAAATGGTGATATGCGAAGAAATGTTGAATCTTATACATAGTGATGTATCGTATTTTCAACAAGTAGTGGAAATCATTTATTGTGGACTTAAGTGAATAAGCGTATTTACTTAATGAAACATGAGTTTGAAATGATTTGAATTGTTCAAATGAGTTCTTAACAAAAGGAGGATATTGAAATTAACAAGAATACAAAGTCTCTTCGATTTGATCGACATAACTGAAGTATTCAAGTTAAATTTAGCATAAAAGGGACTTGTGAAAGATGTTTCACAAATCATGATAATTGGATGAATTCAAACTATGTTGAAATATCCAAACATCATAATCATTTTGTATTAGATACATATTATCTCTTATCGGGGTTATAGTTATCGTTTAGAGTTAAAGATCAAAAGAAGCAAACACTCATTTGAAATACAAAGGAACATCTAAAGATTCGTGGAAACAACACCATAAGTGTCATGGCACATTCGAGTTTCTAGAGATTTCGATAAGTCGAAATCATGGCGAATAAACAAGTCTTTGTAGAGCATTGTTAATAAGCTATGAATGCATCATCCACAAGGGCAAACCTGTTGTTGTCCAAAATTGATGTGTCTTGATGAAGATACAGGTGGAAGAAAGTAAAAGATCAAAACAAGGTATTTGACCTTGCCTCCGAATTGTTGAGTGGCGCAGCGGAATTTGTTTCGTAAATCCAAACTCTACAAATAGAAGAGAAACTAATGATAATGATCATAAATTTTCAGGAATACTTTTACTTAAAGCAAGTAGGATTCAACTACATATTATGCAAGTTTGTGGAATTATATCATTGATTCATGATACATTGCAAATGTATCTATAATTTTTTATGTTCCATGCTTAGTTTTATCCACTTTCTTGTGTTTTGTTCCAACTTTGAAGTACTTTTATTATGATTTATTGGACTAACCTATTAACAAGAGCCACAGTGCCAGCTGCCTGTTTTCTGTTGTTTTTGCTTCCAGAAAAGTCAGAAAATGAATATTCTCGAAATTGGACGGGACAAAAGCCCAAGTGCCTATTTTTCTGGAAGGGATCAAGTGCCAGAATACGAGACGGAGAGGGGCTAGGGGCCGGCCACACCACCTGGCCACGCGGCCAGGCTTGGCCCGCGCTAGGGGTGGTCCGCCGACCCAGACCCTCGGCCCTTCTTCCGCCTATAAGTTGCCCTCGGACGAAAACCCTAAGTACCATCAAAAATCCACGAAGAGTCTATAGCCGTCATCTCCATCCCTAGATCGGGAGGATGGAAGCTCTTCACGGCACCCTACCGGAGAGGGAATTCACCTGAGGCCTTCTTCATCACCATGCAAGCCTCCGGTGTGATGCGTGAGTAGTTCATCCTTGGACTACGGATCCATGTAGTAGCTAGATGGCTGGTTTCTCCTCCTTTGTGCTTTCATGTTTAGATCTTGTGAGCTCCGTTCATGATCAAGATCATCTATTTGTAATCCATATATGTTGTGTTTGCGGGGATCCGATGGATATTGAGATGCTATTTCAGATTGATTATTGATTCTATCATGTCTTTGTTATTTGAGATCTTGCATGCTTTTCGTTGTTAGTAGCTATCTTGTCCAAGTAGATGCTAGCAACTCCAAGAGTTAGTATTTATGCTCGATAGTGGGTTTATGCCTCTGGTAATCTGGGGAAGTGACAGAAATCTCTAAGGTACTAGATGTGCTGTTGCTACTAGGGAGAAAACAACAATCTTTTGTTCATAGAACAATTGTATTGTTTACTTTACACGCAGTTAAGTAAGCAATAATCATTGCTTGCAACTTAATCTTTGGAGGGGTTCGGATGATAACCTAAAGGTGGATTATTAGTCATAGATGCAGTTGGATGGCGGTCTATGTATTATGTTGTAATGCCCAATCAAGTCTCAAAGGAGTCAAGATGATTAGTATATGCATGTATTGCTTTCTCGGTGTTTGTCAATTGCCCCGCTGTAATTTGTTCACCCAGCATGTTATCTATCTAAGGAGAGCCACCTCTAGTGAACTATGGATCCCGGTCCTTTTCTTTACATACAATCTACAATCTTTTACCGCTTTGTGTTTACTTTCTGCAAACTTTTACTTCTTTCCATTCGATACGTTTAATCCTTTGTTTTTCGCAAAACACGGTGAGATTGACAACCTCATCGCAAGTTGGGGACAAAGTTCTGTGGTTGCGTTGTGCAGGTCTCCACGTTGCTACTAGCACCTAGTGGTAGCTCGCCAAAGCTCATTAGTAACACCTTTGAGGTGTTTCCTTGCTCCTACTGGTTCGATTAAACCTTGGTTTCATAACTGAGGTAAACTTGCTGATGTGCTCATCATACCTTCCTCTTGGGGTTCCCAACGAGCTCTACATCAACACCACACACCAATCACTTTTCTGGGCGCCATGTATTGAGCCATCAAGCGATTTTCTGGCGTCGTTGCCGGGGAGTCAAGGACATCTTCACAAGGGGAGTCCCTCATAACCAATCTCTTTACTTTGTTGTTTTTGTTTTGCTTAGTTTCTTTTTGCTTTGTCTGCTTTTTTTGTTCTTCAAAAATCCAAAAAAAAATAGTTTTACGTGTTTGCTTTCTTATTTAAAAACACAAAAAAATTAAGTCTCCCTTAGTTGTCACCTCTACCTTAGCTCAACATGTTGATCCCTACATTCACCCTGAAAGACCTTCCAATTGGTAGTGGTTCTATAATTGGGAAAGACAATATTGAGGAATTCTTTAATCATGTTAGCAAACATGAAGATACTGAGGATAGATCCCTTGTAGAACTTGCTCCAAATTATGAGATTGTTGCAGCTTGTTTAATTCACATGTTAGAAGCTAGGTTTGTTAACCTCAACCCCTTAATGCAAGTAATGTTTCTTAAGCTTAAAGAAATTGAGGACCCTGAAAAGAGGGATTTTATTCTAGAAACTTTGTTTAAGGAGTTCTATGATGTTGCCAAGGAAGCTAGAAAAGTTTTTGAACGTTTCAATATGCTAGGCTCATGTGTAGATGTTGTTGGTACAGGAGAAAAGATGAACAAAACCGAACCTAATGGGGAGGAACCTAAGATACCAATACCCTTTAAACTAGTAGCAATACATGATGCCATAGAAAAGAATCTTTATTGGATTGTTCCTACAAACCCTTTTGATGAGAATAGTGAACCTAAGAGCATTGAGAGAGGATCCTCTAGAACTTATTTGAATGATATACCTTGCCTTGTTGAAAATATTTCTGTTATTGATCTTAATGCTTCTTCATTTGAGAACACTTGATTCTTTCTTTGCTTCTTATGCTTAACTTAAAGGCGTTAAAGAAAAGTACTTGTTGGGAGATAACCCAAGAGTTTTAGTTGAGTCTTGGAAGTTATTACCTCTATAATAACCTCTCCTTATCCTTTTTATTTGCTTTTTGTGCCAAGAATAATCTCTAATGAGAGTGAAGTAATGATTGGGAAAGTTGCTGTCCCGAAACAGATTTCTGTGCTTCACCGTAAAAATTCCTGAGATATCTCTGTATGTCGGATTGAGGTGTAATTGTTTGTGCTTCTGCCCCAGGTTGTTATCTAACTTTCGTTAGTTCAACACGTTTTGATTTGAGCTACAGAAGGTCTTCGAAAAAATTCGTCTTTACCTGCTGGTCTGTTTTGACAGATTTCTGCCATTTTCTGCATTTGCTTCTTGTTAGTTCCTTCTTGAGTTCCTTTGGGGAATTGAGCTTTTTGAGGGAAGTGCTACAGTAGCTAGTGTTCTAATGGAAGTTTATTTGGTGTTAGAACTGAACCTTGAGACTTATTTATCTTAAGTGCACTAATGTTGCTAATGAGATTGTGTGAAGTTTTGTATGAAGGAAAATTTTCAGGTATATGGAAGGAATGAGTAACGAGATAAAGGATGGACTAAAGCTCAAGCTTGGGGATGCCACGCGTGTCACCCCAAGAAATATTTAAGAAGTACAAGCGTCAAAGCGTGGGGATGCCCAAGGCATCCCCTTCTTCATCAATAAAAATTCCAGGTTTCTTCCAAACGCTTCATTTTTATTGTTTCGTGCACAGTTGTGTTTCTCTTGGAGCGTCTTATTTTCGTTTTCGTTTTGGTTTTTAGTTTGCTTGGTTTGTTTAGTTTTCTGAATAAGTTGGTTGGACCCCCTCTTTCACACTTTGGTTTGCAAATAGTTTGGTTTGGTTTGGAAAAGAGTTGGAAAGTTCATACTTATGTGGTAGAAAGAGCTCGTTTTTGACTATGGCTATGCTTTGTCATGCCGTGCTAGATATTGTTCTAGCTTTATGCTTAGTATTCTTTGCTGTAGCATGACTTGTTATAAACAATTGAGATTGCTTAATGTGCCTTGGATGAATCATGCGTTGTTTTAGCATATTAAAGCATAGTATAGTGGTATTCTCCTTTGATGCTTTATTTGGGTTGACTTGGCGCATGCTCACACCATGTTATGACGATCTCAAGTCACCATAGCCTTTATGATCCTTTAGTTTTCAACTTGTAGTATCACTTTATGCTTTGATCAATGATGTTTTGTCGCTCTGCATGATTATGGCCATTATTGCTCTCTTAGTTTGTCGCTCCCAGTCTTTTGCTAGCCTCCACAACAAAGTATGAGTTCCACTCATGCATCCAACTCCCTAAACCAAGTTTTTCCAAAGAGTCCACCATACCTACCTACTAGCTTATGCTATTCCAAGTATATTCATGCTTTTATTTACCTTCCACTTATTATGAGAAAACTAGTGATTAAAGCTCTCACGAACTTGATGGCACACTTTACTTTATTGCCTCTAATAAACTTGAACCATTGTGTCTTCTATGTTGTATATGCTTGCACTTATTTGTTGGGAATTAGCAGAACCATGCTTTCATGGGGAACGCTTTCAACATTGCACTTGGTACTTGTACCTAGTTGATATCATGCTCTTTTGTATATGAATGTCGTCGGTGTGAAATGAAAGGGGAGCTTGTAAGTCCATGGAGTTATGTATATGTGTTAGAAAAACGCATGGGCCGCTGGTCTAATCCATGCTGACATGGTGGAAACCTGCAGCGTAACCATAATGAGCTGTCTATTAAGCATTCTTCTTATAAAAAAAAGAGTCCTATTGAGAAAAAAAAGATAAAAGAAAAAAAAGAGATACTATGAAAAGAGGAAAGAGAGAAAAAAGCACCATATTCCCATGGTAAATAAGAAGAATGCTGAGATGCTCGTTGTCTGCTTGCCTTGTCATTTTGATATGGGGATTCTTCCATATCATCGGCAAGGGTACCCGTTGGCGGTTCTCTATGATACACATGTACTTACGATGACAAGAACTTACCGGTGACTAAACTTGAGTAGCATGAGGATCGGCCCTCGTATACAAGGGACATGAGATTTCTGACTTATACTTCGTCAAGCATGTACACCATAGTTTGTTCACTTTAACCTTAATCATTTCCAGATGCTTATGATAGGGGCAAAGAGAGCTGAAAGCTATAAGTATCATAATTTTTGGAAGCTCTTTATGAGACTTGAATCCCTACTTCCTTTTACAAAAGGCCTTTCTTCCACCATTATATTGAGTCTCCACCTTCTATCTTTATGCACCTACTTTGAGAGCATAGTGGCCATTCTTAGTTCTATGTGCATTGTCCCAAGACTAGTTGATTGATGCATAACTTGTTATTGCTTGTTTGAACCTATTGTATCTAGTCACTCTTATGAACTTTGAAACTGCCTTATGCATTTATTTGCTACTCTATTAAGGGACAAGCTGAATACTATTATGCTATGTTTTCTTTATGTGAAACAAACAAACGTCTTGCAAAGCATTGTTATTCATGAATCTTTTGTTTGTGCCTTTTCATGTTGCATCTTAGTTTCTTTGCTTATTGCTAGAACTTTGTCTTTCATGTTATGATTGAAGTACTATGATCCCAGCCTTGAATGTTTTGCAAATACTTTGATTAAGTCTTTGATGGTGCATGTCACCTCAAAAATTCTTTCTTTTTATCACTTACCTACTCGAGGACGAGCAGGAGTTAAGCTTTGGGATGTTGATACATTGCAAATGTATCTATAATTTTTTATGTTCCATGCTTAGTTTTATCCACTTTCTTGTGTTTCGTTCCAACTTTCGAGTACTTCTATTATGTTTTCTTGGACTAACCTATTAACAAGAGCCATAGTGCCAGCTGCCTGTTTTCTGTTGTTTTTGGTTCCAGAAAAGTCAGAAAATGAATATTCTCGGAATTGGACGGGACAAAAGCCCAAGTGCCTATTTTTAGGAAGGATCAAGTCGGAATCTGAGACGGAGAGGGACGGGGCCACACCACCTGGCCATGCGTCCAGGCTTGGCCCGCGCCAGGGGGTGGTCTGGCCGACCCCAGCACCCCCTCAGCCCCTCCTTGCGCCTATAAGTTTCCCTCGGAACGAAAACCCTAAGTACCCGATCAAAAATCCACGAAAGAGTTCAGAGTCATTGGCCATCTCCATCCCTAGATCAGGAGGGATCTGAAGCTCTTCCCAGCACCCTGCCGGAGAGGGGAATTCACCCTGGAGGCCTTATTCATCACCATGCAAGCCTCCGGTGTGATGCGTGAGTAGTTCATCCTTGGACTACGGATCCATGTAGTAGCTATATGGCTAGTTTCTCCTCCTTTGTGCTTACATGTTTAGATCTTGTGAGCTCCGTTCATGATCAAGATCATCTATTTGTAATCCATACATGTTGTGTTTGCGGGGATCCAATGGATATTGAGATGCTATTTCAGATTGATTATTGATTCTATCATGTCTTTGTTATTTGATATCTTGCATGCTTTCCGTTGTTAGTAGTTATCTTGGCCAAGTAGATGCTAGCAACTCCAAGAGTTAGTATTTATGCTCGATAGTGGGTTCATGCCTCTAGTAATCTGGGGAAGTGACAGAAATCTCTAAGGTACTAGATGTGTTGTTGCTACTAGGGAGAAAACAACGATCTTTTGTTCATAGAACAATTGTATTGTTTACTTTACACGCAGTTCGTAAAGCAATAATCTGTTGCTTGCAACTTTATACTAGAGGGGGTTCGGATGATAACCTAAAGGTGGATGATTAGTCATAGATGCAGTTGGATGGCGGTCTATGTATTATGTTGTAATGCCCAATCAAGTCTCAGAGGAGTCAAGATGATTAGTATATGCATGTATTGCTTTCTCGGTGTTTGTCAATTGCCCCGCTGTAATTTGTTCACCCAGGATGCTATCTATCTAAGGAGAGCCACCTCTAGTGAACTATGGATCCCGGTCCTTTTCTTTACATACAATCTACAATCTTTTACTGCTTTGTGTTTACTTTCTGCAAACTTTTACTTCTTTCCATTCGATACGATTAATCCTTTGTTTTCCGCAAAACACGGTGAGATTGACAACCTCATCGCAAGTTGGGGACAAAGTTCTGTGGTTGTGTTGTGCAGGTCTCCACGTTGCTACTAGCACTGGTAGTGCGCCCTGCCAAAGCTCAGCTAGTAACACCTTTGAGGTGTTTCCTTGCTCCTACTGGTTCGATTAAACCTTGGTTTCATAACTGAGGGAAACTTGATGTTGTGCTCATCATACCTTCCTCTTGGGGTTCCCAATGAGCTCTACATCAACACCATGCACCAAGCACTTTTCTGGGCACCGTGTATTGAGCCATCAATTCACTTGTCATGTTTTGAACAAGACATACCTACAAATTACAAAGAAGCGTGATGGACCTAAGTACGAGAGATGAATGGTCATTGAAATCTCGTTAGTGGAATTCTCGATTTGATAGTAATCAAAGAATTTTGGAATGTCCAAGATTGTCAAGAGGACCTAGATTTGAGTGGGAGCTAAGTGAAATCCCTAGATCTCAAATATGAATGTCACATTTGAGTGGGAGCATGAAATCATTCTAGGATATGTGGACGACATATGTGAATGATGTGATTGGTGTTAATAATATTTAAGTTAGATAAGTTAGAATGAAGTTGAAGTTATAAAACAATAAAATCTATCAAGGTAGATTAGTGAGTTTAATAAACACTAAATGTCGAATGCTTCCTGGACTTGATTCTGAAAGATGTTCAGAATGTCCTAAGAAAGATTCTGAAGAAGTTCAGAATGGAACAAGGTGAGAAAGTAGTTCTTACTATATGAAGTATTGAGTATTGCAACTATGGTTGAAAGAAAGAGATGTGTTGCAACTCCTATGCCTCAGTCATAGGTTCTTTCATATAACCATGTTGTATACTCGACATAAAGTGACCCGAGGTTCTGGTTAGTAGGACAAAGTCTTAACTGTAAGAACGTGTCTTTAAGTGATCCCTGAACCAGAGTTAAGTTTGTACATAAATGGCAAGAAGCAATGTAAGTGGCATAGTTGCATTTCATGCACTAGGATCTACATAGATATAGAAGTATAAAGGCTCCATCTGATGTGATGTATAATGTTATGGCGGGGCTAGTTCGCTTTTAACGCAGAATGATGTGTCCCAGGGCCTAGTGCCCATGAGAAAGCCCTCAAGGTTGATCTAACGTCACTGTAAGCTCCTGGAATCCGGCCTTGTTCTGCTGCCATGACTATAGTATATACACAAAGGATAGCAAAGTGTGTTTCAAAGTTTGGATGGCAACAGTGAAAACGACTGTCATCATAAACACTAGAAATAAAGCCTCGCTTTATTGCCAAACAAATACTTCGACCCATTATAAGATAATGGAATGAATGTCAAAATTAGGAAGACATCAATGATTTGCAAAAGACATAATGATCTGGTAAAACAGAACATGGACATGACGTTTCCCATGAGCATGCATGATCTGTAAACGCATATGGTATATGGTTTATATGAGTAAAATGCAAGATAGGTTATTTGTACTCTAGTGCAAGTGGGAGACTGAAAGAGATATGCCCTAGAGGCAAATAATAAATAGGTTTTTATTGTCATATCTCAATTAGTTTATAATAGTTTCATATTGTGCTAGAATTGTGCCAAGTAGAAAATTGGTACAGGTGTGGTATGAAACAACAAAGTCCCTAGTAGCCTCTATTCATACTAGTTCATTGGTCACGAAGATGATCTGGGTTTCAAGATCATGGGCATTTATGCCGACTGATAACGAGATCATATCATTGGAGAATGATGTGATTGGACATTCCTCGAAGGATTGCAACACGATCAAGTCATATAGTTTATTGTTGCAACAACTATCCCTAGACTCCTTCTCCTTAGACCGTGAGCTCATATTACTCACTGTTTCCCTAGGCTGCTTAGACTGCATCAACCGTCGTCTGGTAATACGGTGGCCATAAAGGTGTACGTTGGATATTTCAAAGGAACAGTAGATGACATGTGACTGCAAGACCGGGATTTGTTCACCCACATGACGGGTAAAGATACATACGGCCGGCTTGGTGAGATTACATCCATAAATATTGCAATATGTGACTAGGTCACGGGGACATAATATCACGGTAATAAGAAAACAGAACTTGTTGTGAACGATATTGAACAAGGTATGGGATATCAATGATCGGATCTCGGACAATTGTATCGAGAAACAAAAGGAAGAGGATGCTACATTTAGCGGTTCAAACGACATTGTCATCAGGAATGCATAGGGGTCACATGGACATCCCTGGTCCCTCTGTTGATCATTGATACAGATCATGTCTACAGCATTCCCGAGCCGTGAGAGGATACACTTAAGGGTACGATGAGAGCGATCATTCGTAAGATGGAATCACAATAGAGAAAGAGAGAAACCCGGAATCGTTCCGCAGAGAGATCCGAAGTTGTTCGGAGAAAGAATAAAAGAAAAGGGCAAAAAAAGTGTTTTTAGATAAATGGGAATTTAAATATATTTATTATATGTTAATTATGAATTAATATATTCTAAATAATATTTAAGTTAAGATTTATAAAAGCAACTTTTATATTAGGCCAAATCCTAGAGGGAAAAGGCCTAGAATAAAAGCTTCAGAAAAATAAAAGGAAAAAGAAAAAGCAACAGCCCACGTGGGCGGCAGATAAGTTGTCGCCGCACGGGGCAGCAGCATGTACTAACCGCCACGGCCAGGCCACCGAGTGGGCGGCGGCCACCACCCAGCAGGCTGTGGCGAGAAGCAGTGGCAGGCGGACATGGGCATTGAGGGTGGGCAGGCACCACCAGGTCGGTCGGCCAGTAGCCATTGTTGGCGCCTTGGCCGCCAGTAGTCGGCCCATCCGCGGTTGTCTTCTGATCTTCATTGGTTGCTGCTTTGCCGGCTGGGTCCGGCGAGGTGGCCCATTCGACCACCTATTGGCCCAGCCGGCTGCCCCCTTTCTTTTTGCCCTTTTCCCTTAGTTTTAGTCCCACATGGGGCACCTAATGGAGAGGGCACACCCCCCTCCGCCTATATAAAGGGGTGCCCATGGGTGGAATTAGACACACTAATATTTGGAGAAGTCCTTTGGTTGACTTCCTCCTTCCCTCTCTCTCTAGCCCTTGTGACCATGGCCCCAAGTTTGGGCTGTGCGATCGAGGCACACTGCAAAGACGCTTCAGGCTGCAGGGATTCCTAGCCGGATATCAACTTCCGCACTCCCGGCGGGATCGGGGAGCCGGAGGTCTCATCATGCACCGAATGTGTACGAAGACACGAGGCGCAACACTTGGGGCGCTTAAATGTCGTGAGCTAGAGCTGTTGCACGATGAAGATGAAGAAGGAGCAAGGGGTGACCTGCGAGGAGCTTCGCGACCTTGAGGTCGGCTACGAGTACGAGTACATCAACCACGTTCCCCGCGGAACGTTAACCGCGTACGGTCTACAAGGGTATGTATTCTCTACGCTTCGGTCGTTATCGCATTACTACATAGATAGATCCTAGGCAAGTTTTTGGGGTTCCAACGTAGGAAATTTTTCGTTTTCTGCTGCGATCTCCAACACCCGAGCGCATTTCTCCGTGCCTCCAAGAAGAGACAAGGTGCCATCATGGGGAAACGCAAGGGCAAGGGCACCGGAGGCGTCGGTTCCAGCACTGTCGCCGCTCCGAACAAGAAGGTCACCGCTGCCTCGACGGTTACCAATGGTATATAGATGCGGTCCATGATGAAGAAATCGGACCTGCACCAACTACACCTCTATGGCCTAATTCCTGCTGCAGAAGATGACTACATGATTCCAGGGCCAGAGGTAATCCCCAATCCTCATGATGGGTTCAGGGTGATGTTCATGGTGTTTGTTCTTCACGAGCGATCTCTCCCCACCCACAATTTCCTTCTTGGCTTGCTTTTTCTATACGGTGTTTAGCTGCATCAGTTGTCGCTGAATTCAACCCTTCATATCACTAGTTTTATTATCCTCTACGAGTGCTGGCTCGGGATTGCTCCGTACTTTGTGTTGCTTAAGAAGTTCTATGGTATGAAGAGGCACTCGGGTTCTGGAGGTCATGTATATGAGGTTGGCGTATGCGACATCTCCATCCGCCCAAATCAACAATACTTTTATTTCAAGATAGTCGATTCTGCTCAAGGGTGGAGAGCTAAGTGGTTCTACATCCGTGACCAGAAGGTGTGGGAGAAGAAGTATGGGCTGGCCCCCTTTGACGCGATTGCCAAAGTGAAGAGGAAGCACTTTTGGAGGACCGATGTGCTCGCGGGTGAAGAGGCAGAAGTTGAGGCCTTGTATGATCGGGTGAAGCAATTGCATCTTGTTCCTGGTAGATAGGTTGATGGTATAGACATCATCCCAACCTTCCTTCAGTGACGGGTTCAACCACTTCAAGCCAGGGTGCATCCAATGTGGACGTATACTGGCCCGTTGGACCCGACGCGCACTTTGGAGGAGGCCTTGTCATCCGTGGAGTTAGAAAAGAAGATAAAATCTTTGACTTGCCTCACTGCAGATGACAAGCTGCTGAAGGAAACATCGATTGTTCCTTACAGCTCGAGAAAGAAGTTTCCCCAGGTAAAATCTAACTTTCTTGGTGTCCTTCTTTTATAGGGTTGTCATGGTTTTGTAATATGCTTTCTTCATCATGTTTATCGAATGTAGAATTTGAAGGTAAAGGGCATGATGCCGCCTCTGCTAGGGAAGTTCGAAGTGGCAGACGACAATGAGTCGAATGATTCCAATTCGATTGTTCCTCCTACCAATACTGCTAAAGAAGAGAGTGTTGAGGACTCTCGAAAGCGGAGCCGCGATGAAGATTCAGATGCCTCCACCCCCTGAAGATCTGAGGAGGCTTATCTGTCATTGAGGGGTTCGTAGCCTTTTGCCGCGATTCCTCTGCGAACTGCGCCATCACCGTCCCCAGCCAGGAATCTCAAGCATGAATAGGACCTCGACGCGATGAGCTCGTATCTTTTCTTTGTTGTGTTGTCGCTTGAAATTGTTGTTTTATTCTGTACTTGAGTTCGATGTATCTACAACACCGACTCGCCTCTACCTGCAAATGCTAGAGATGAAGTGTAAGAAGTAGTCGTAGACTCGAAAGATGTGCACTCTGAAGATATCATGGAAATCGCCAAGCCGGTGGATGACCATGATAGTGATGGCTCTTCCAGCTCCACCAAGCTTCGGAAGTGGAAGAGGTTGCCTCACTAATTGCTCCCTAGGGCCCTTCGACGTCTGCTGGCGACCATGTGAGTATACGGATTATTTCTTAGTTTACTTTTGTGTGGCTTTACTTACGAAGCTCCCAAGTCCTTATTTTCTCACTCGAGTTTCTTTTAGCCTTTTCTACGCAACATGGTGGAAATGGGACAGAAGTATGTCCAGGTGGAGACAGAGCGGGACCAGATGAAACGTGAGTGTCACTGCCGCTCTTCCGAATGTGTTTTTATTCCGTTTCTTCCGATCTTGTTATGTTTTGAGCAGTCGAAAGAGATGAGGCCTTGCGCCGCGTGGAGAAGCTTGAGAAGAGCCTTGGACACACAGAGCTACTATGTGGCGCAGCGGCGTCAGGAGGATGCGGAGTGGCCTCACTCATAGTGCTCCTCTGGTTGGAATCTGTATGGAGAGATGCGACTCTCGGGGCTCGGGCATAAAGCTCACTGGTGGCTATCGGTGTTTCTCAGCCCTTTGGATGTTCCTCATCCTCCTGGCCGGCCGTGGCGGCGAGAGGGAGGATGGCGGCTTATGGATGTGGCTTGTGACGCGTTGGTGGCCTTCTCTGCTACGACAAGCGGAACACACGGTTGGCATTGAGGCGACCGTGATCTTTGGCCGGCATGGCGTCCCATCTTCTTCCTCCATGGTGGAGGCCAAGCGAACCCTGCACCGGAGATCGTCCCCTTTTTGTCACCAAGTGGTTCGTCCCCGAGGACATAGAGGTGGCCGACGATAGTGGTTCTTCGGCGGGAGAGAGTATTCGAGCACTTTCCTCTCGTATCTCGGTGGCAACGCCTTGAGGTCGCCGATGACCGGCGGCAGAGGCTTCTCCCAGGCACCTGGTTGCTTATCTTTTTCTAGTGCTAGGGGCTCTGTGCAAGAAAAGAGGCCTTATCTTCAAACTTTAGGTTTCTCGGTGCGATGGTTGTAAACGGGCCTCTTTGTAATTATGTACCTGCCATGTTTCAGTTATTAAACACTAGTCCTTGTTAAAAAAAACTACACACTCCTTGTCCCCACATTTTACTGTTTTATCATCGCAGTGTGTTTAGTTTACTATGCAAAACGTCTAACTAACGATGTCAAATGTTCAGGGCATGTTTGATTCCTAGGAAAGAAAAATCGTAGGAGTAGAAAAAATGTAGGATTGCAATGTCATGCCCACTCCAATCCTATAGGAATTCATATGAACCAAAGTACGTTTGATTCCATCATAGGAATCTAAAAAAGAGGTATAGGTGGATGTTTGATATGCTATGAAAACTAGTACAGAGGAATCCTTAGGAAAAAATCCTATGAGAATCAATCCTACAAATCAAACAACCGTCGTAGAAAAATTTCCTATAAGGTTTAATCCTACAAAATTCCTAGAGAAATCTTTTGAATCAAACGCACACTCAGTGTTCTAGCAAGAGAGGATGCGACTGGCTTTACTCAACAGATCAAATCACGAGAGGATCCTTACGTAATCTATATCCAGTATCCGGTGGTCCTGGTTCTATATGCTTTGCCGAAACGGACCTAACACTTGCCGCCGCTCTTCTCATGAACGGCTTTATATTCTCAGATATACTAGTGTGTACTACGGCATATATTTATTCCTCCGGAAAGAAGGCGCAGTCACTGCTTGCTCTTCAGCAGGTCGATCGGTCCTAGTAGCTCGTTCGTACCAATAAGCAAGCAATCTCTGCTGGATCGGGTCCTCGTAATAAGCCATAATTACTGTACGAAACGATAACGCGGACAGACAGGAGTGGAACCAAAGCAAGAATCTCTCTTGTGCCAAGATCGACCTATTCACAAGTGGCCAAGGGGGACGCCTACGTGCGCGCAGTCCATCGGTTCTGTCACAGCACCGAGAGATCGACGAGGTGGGCATGTGCCTCTCTTTTTTACCTTTCCTACTAGGTATACAGTTGAGACCAGCCTACAGGGCTCACTTTTGGGGACGCGATATTCGCCGAGGATCTGACCCTATCTTCCCCGCCGACCTTCGGCGACAAGTCCTTGCGACAACTGGAGTTCTCCGTGGAAATTCGTGGAGTTCGGTACGGATTAGGCGTAGGCGTAGGAGTTAGGATTACTAATGGCATTTGAGCTTGTTTCTGTGTGAGATCGTGCAAAGGATGGACAGAAACGGCACGATTCATGCGTCGCATGCGCCATCGCAAGAAAACTAGTACAAGTGGCGGCGAGGGGATGCTTTTTTCCCAAGAATAGAAGCGACTGATTGGTGGAGTCGCGTGAGGTGCAGTGCTGGTCCGTGTTTTGATTGGTGCCAAGTACGGTACGGACACTAATTATTGTGCACCGAAAGAGAGGGTTTGTTTACATAATCGAGTTTATTATCCTAGCAGAGTTTAAACAGGATTGTTAGAATTCGGGAACCAGGCACGAGCGTCGAAGCTACTCCATATAACCGACCGACGAGGCAAGGATAAAACTCTAGCAAAGCACGTCTCGGTCTCGCGAGACATCCGGCGATCAAGTCACTTTTGTTAATCTGACAGCACAAGATCATACACGGCATGTGAACGGGGCGAGGGTCACAGGCCTTGTCGGGTCCGGGACGGCGATGGCAGCCGCCGACGGGCCTCGATGGCGAGGCTGCGAGAGAGACGGGGGGAGGCTCGATGGCGAGGACGCCAGAGAGAGAGACGGGGGCTCGGCAATTCGGCATGTACACGGATTCTGCCCACCACCGAGCTGGAAACGAAAGCGATCCCACGAGCACGCGCGCGCGCCCAGCACCGAGGAGGAGGAGGAGGAGGAGGAGGCGCGGAAAGGCACGGGACGACGCCACACCAGAGCCAAGTTGTGGGCGGCGCACCCACGCCAGCCGAAGCCGAGTCCGAGTTGTATTATTACTGTGGCCGCGTTCCGATTTGGCACGTGATCGACCGCGGTAGAGTAGTAGGCGGGGGCTCTGGGGCGATGGTGGCGGTGGAGGAGGTCCGCGTTGCGGCTACGCAGAGCGACACGTACTACGCACGTCCGGTGCGGGGCGTGGCTGCCTGCCGGCGTTGCGTGTTTTGGAGTCAGTGGAGTTTGGGACTTGATGGACTGGTTGATACATACATCTCGGTGGTCGATCCGGTCGGCAGTCCTCACCTTTTGTCTCTTTTTTCTTGTTTCGAACATGTGTTGGTCCGTTCGTTTGGATATATGTCCAGGGGTGTTTGGCTGCTGTCCACTGGAGCGCCGCCTAGTACGTCAGGCGATACGTCTAATGACCGATCTCTTAGTTTTCATCGAACGTCTAACTCCACCGCACTAATTAATTCGCAAACATAAGCGCACAAATTTACAGCGTGAACAGTATTGTCTGCTCGTTTATCTTATACAATTCGCGGTACAGCGTCTTCTATCTGCATGCAGCGTGTATTTGAAACGCATATTTCTACATCTATATATTGGTTCATCAGCATCCAGTGAGAAAATAGCACGCTATTTCTTTTACCCTGGTCCTTCTCCAGATATTATACACGCTATATAGCGTGTTATATTTGAAAACAACGTTGTAAAAATATCTCCAAAAGTAAAGTATTTCCTCCTAATAAAGTATTTTAGCAAGAATAAAGGATATATTAAAATAGGTAGAAATTTTAGCGCGTTCAGTTATGTTTGGCAATCAAGATTTGCATCATATGTATGCTTACGCCACAGCCTTATCACATGCTCGGTGAAGCCAAAACCACCAACTAAAACAATAGCGCGCTACACTTGAAATAGTTCTAACTGATGTTTTAGCGTTTTAGCGCAATATAGCATGTTATTTTACAGCTCCATAGCAAGCAAAATTGTAGAAAGAAAATAGTGTAGACTCTCCAAATATAGCGCGCTATTTTCCATTAATCACATCACAAATTTCTATAGAATTGCATGCTTCCGCAGACATGCTATTTACTAGTGTCAGGGTGGTGTACACCGGTGGTGGTCGTCGACGCATGGTTGGCGCCGACGATGAAAACTCAGCTCCATACCTGACAAGGTGTAAAGTCCCAGGGTTTTATGACAGAGAAGGAGAGACCTCGGGTGTGTGCATTGCATTGATATATAAAAAATATGAAAAAACCCACATAAAACTAAGAAAACACGAAGGGGGCGGAGTTTCTCTCGTTCTGATGGTTTAATTAAGCACATTAGAGTGAGTGCGATGAATTTCGATATGACTTTTGTTGATTTCTTTGAAGTGAGGGAAAAAATTGAATTCAATAATCAATTGATATAATTCAAGAGTATTTGAATTGGAAATTCAAAAATAAAACAATTCAATAATTAATAGAATATAATTAAGGATAATAAATATTATTACCAATAAATAGTCTTATTGTTTTACAGATCTCAATTAATGAGATATATTACAAAAGAAAGAAAATTTAGTATTATTAAATAAGATACAATAATACAATGTTTTTACAATATTCAAAGTAAAAAAGGAAAATAAAAAGAAATGAAAGTAGGAAACCCTAAAACTAATTCCTAGCTATTTTATTTATCCTCTAATCTTCTTCTTCTTATTTTTGATTCTTGCACAGTAAAATAAAAAGAAAAAAATGCGAAGACAAAGTAGAGAGGGGTTAGTGTAATTGGATTATTTTTAGAAGGGCATACAGTTGGTATGCCAGGTTCATCATCGAGTTGGAAAAGGGGGCCAATGCCTAGTAGCTGTTCTTAGTTAAAATTTGGCCTCATCACTCTCCTAGGGCAAGTTTCACCATTTTTAGTAAAATTGTTAGCCAAAATGGGATAACATCACCACCCAGGAGATCCAATCCACAGCACCAAGTCTCCATGTATGGAAACTTGCACCTAGTGGGGTCCAGTCGCAGCAGCTCACACACCACATGCAACTGATGTGTTGTCAACACACCAGGGAGAGCACCTGACATAGAGAAGAAAGAAATAAGACATAGCTAGCAAAGCCAAACCACCACTTCCATCTCATCTCTACATCAAACCTTCCTCCGCACAACCAAGAATGGCAACCAAAATAGCACTCATAATCACCTAGAGCAAGATCCCAGGAAATTAGCAAGGAGAAGGAGGTGATCTAGAAGACATGAGGAGCAACTGAAGCTGAACCAGTAGTGCTAGAGGGAGCAAACCAGGAGCACAAGGAGGAGATGATCAAGGCTACAATTAGGAAGAGTGGACAAATGTTGTTGATCAAGCAAGGGAAAGTTAGCAAGGCAACATAATTTAGACAGACAAATTCCCGGGGCTAATTAATACATTACAAATGTATCTATAATTTTTGATGTTCCATGCTTGGTTTTATCCACTTTCTTGTATTTTGTTCCAACTTTGGAGTACTTTTCATATGATTTCTTGGACTAACCTATTAACAAGAGCCACAGTGCCAGCTGCCTGTTTTCTACTCTTTTTAGTTCCAGGAAAGTCAGAAAATGAATGTTCTCGGAATTGGACGGGACAACAGCTAAAGTGCCTATTTTTCCGGAAGGGAACAAGTGCCAGAATACGAGACGGAGAAGGGCCAGGGAGCCACCACACCACGTGGCCGTGCGGCCAGGCCTGGCCCACGCCAGGGGGTGGTATGGCCAACCCAGACACCCCTTCGGCCTCTCCTTCCGCCTATATATTGCCCTCGGGACGAAAACCCTAAGGGCCCGATCAAAAATCCACGAAAGAGTCTGTAGCCGCCGTCATCTCCATCCCTAGATCGGGAGGGATCTGAAGCTCTTCCTGGCACCCTGCCGGAGAGGGGAATTCACCCTGGAGGCCTTCTTCATCACCATGCAAGCCTCCGGTGTGATGCGTGAGTAGTTCATCCTTGGACTACGGATCCATGTAGTAGCTAGATGGCTGGTTCTCCTCCTTTGTGCTTTCATGTTTAGATCTTGTGAGCTCCGTTCATGATCAAGATCATCTATTTGTAATTCATACATGTTGTGTTTGCGGGGATCCGATGGATATTGAGATGCTATTTCAGATTGATTATTGATTCTATCATGTCTTTGTTATTTGTGATCTTGCATGCTTTCCGTTGTTAGTAGCTATCTTGGCCAAGTAGATGCTAGCAACTCCAAGAGTTAGTATTTATGCTCGATAGTGGGTTCATGCCTCGTAACTGGGAAGTGATGAAATCTCTAAGGTACTAGATGTGTTGCTACTAGGAGAAAACAACAATCCTTTGTTCATAGAACAATCATATTGTTTACTTTACACGCAGTTAAGAAGCAATAACTGTTGCTTGCAACTTAATACTGGAGGGGGTTCGGATGATAACCTGAAGGTGGATTATTAGTCATAGATGCAGTTGGATGGCGGTCTATGTATTATGTTGTAATGCCCAATCAAGTCTCAAAGGAGTCAAGATGATTAGTATATGCATGTATTGCTTTCTCGGTGTTTGTCAATTGCCCCGCTGTAATTTGTTTACCCAAAGATGTTATCTATCTAAGGAGAGCCATCTCTAGTGAACTATGGATCTGGTCCTTTCTCTTTACATACAATCTACAATCACATCGCTTTGTGTTTACTTTCGCAAACTTTTACTTCTTTCCATTCGACACGTTTAATCCTTTGTTTTCCATGAAAACACGGTGAGATTGACAACCTCATCGCAAGTTGGGGACAAAGTTACGTGGTTGTGTTGTGCAGGTCTCCACGTTGCTACTAGCACCGGTAGTGCGCCTCGCCAAAGCTCGTAGTAACACGTTTGGGTGTTTCCTTGCTCCTACCGGTTCGATTAAACCTTGGTTTCATAACTGAGGGAAACTTGTCTGTGCTCATCATACCTTCCTCTTGGGGTTCCCAACAAGCTCTCGTCAAGGAGCACATCAAGATCTTTTCCGCGCGCTTGAGGAGTCAAGGACATCTTCACAAGGGGAGTCCCTCATAACCAATCTCTTTACTTTTTTTTTTTGCTTAGTTTCTTTTTGCTTTGTTTGCTTGTTTTGTTCTTCAAAAACACAAAAAAAAATTAGTTTTACTAGTTTGCTTTCTTATTTGAAAACCCAAAAAAATGACTACTCTTGAAAACACTAAGTTGTGTGACTTCACTAACACCAACAACAATGATTTTATGAGCACACCTATTGCTCCACCTGTGGGTGAAAATACTTTCTTTGAGACAAAACCTGCTTTGCTCAATCTTGTTATGAGAGAACAATTTTCTAGTATTGGTAATGAAGATGCTGCTTCCCATCTAAATAACTTTGTTGAACTTTGTTAGATGCAAAAGCATAGGGATATAGATGGTGATATTATTAAGCTGAAATTGTTTCCTTTCTCTTTGAGAGGAAAAGCTAAAGAGTGGTTGAATTCCTTAACTAAGAATAGTATTGATTCTTGGACTAAGTGCAAAGATGCTTTTATTGAAAAATACTATCCTCCTGCTAAGATTATATCCATGAGAAGTGAAATAATGAAGTTTAAACAACTTGATAATGAGCATGTTGCTCAAACTTGGGAAAGAATGAAATCTTTGGTAAAGAATTGTCCCACTCATGGACTGACTGCTTGGATGATCATGCAAACTTTTTATGCAGGATTGAACTATTCTTCAAGGATCTATTGGATTCTGCTGCTGGAGGTACCTTTATGACCATCACTTTGGGTGCTGCAATAAAACTTCTGGACAATATGATGGTTAATTATTCTGAATGGCATACTGAGAGAGCTCCACAAGGTAGGAAGATAAATTCTGTTGAGGAAACTGATGGGTTCGTAGCATGGAAAACAAAAAAATTCTACCGCAAGAACGAACAAAACCCAGATCTAATCTAGATAAAAGCCAAGATCTAATCTATTAGACATGTGCAACAAGATAGATCTGTACTAACCCTTGTATATCCGAAATCCTTGTGCGAGATCGGATCTCGTGGTTGATGTAGACGATCACTTGCCGATCTCAAGATCGAGTAAACGATCCTTCCGGCACCGCGTTCCGGCAGCGCTACCACAGTCGGTCACACGTGCGGAGTCGATGCAGACCTTCCTCTCCCTGTTCCAGCGAGCAGCGGAGGTAGTAGATCTCTCCACGGAATCCCAGCAGCACGACGGCATGGTGGTGGTGGTGGAGTAGAGAATTCTGCAGGGCTTCGCCTAAGCCTAAGCAGAGCGATGGAGGAGGAGAGAGGCGGCTAGGGCAAGAGTGGAGGGGCAAGAGGGTGGCGCCTCCACCCCTCTATATATAGAGGGAGGGGTGCGGCCTAGGGTTCCCACCCCTAGGCCCACCTCCTTGGACCAGCGCACAAGGGAGGCTTGGGGGGAGTTTCCTTCCCCCCCAAGTTTCCCCTTTTTTTTCTTGGTTTTCAAGTAAACTCCACAGAAATTTCTAGAACCTTCCGGAATATTCCGAAACCTTCTAGAACCCCCATATAAACACTCCGGGACATTTTTGAACCTAGAAAATGATCTCCATTATATGAATCTTATTCTCCGGACACTTCCGGAACTCCTCGTGATGTCCTAGATCCAATCCGAGACTCCGAACAACATTCGGTCTCCAACACACATTCCATATCTACCTAAACAGCATCGAACCTTAAGTGTGTCACCCTACGGTTCGTGAATATGTAGACATGATGGAGACACCTCTCCGATCAATAACCATCAGCGGGATCTGGAGATCCATAACGGCTCCCACATACTCAACGATGACTTCGTGATCGATAGAACCATTAACATACGAAACCAATTCCCTTTGTCATGCGATATTCTACTTATCCGAGGTTTGATTGTCGGTATCTCCATACCTAGTTCTACCTCGTTACTGATAAGTACTCTTTACTCGTTCCATGTTATGTCATCCCTTGTGACCCAGTCACATGCTTGCAAGCTAACTAGATGACATTCCACCGAGAGGGACCAGAGCATATCTATCTGTCATATGGATGGACAAATCCAATCTTGGTCCATGCGCTTTAACACATACTTTCAGAATACCCAATGACACCTTTATAACCACCCAGTTACGAAGCGGTGTTTGATGTCATCAAAGCACCCATCCGGTGATGGTGATTAACATAACCTCATGGTCGAAGGATTAGGTTACTATGCATTTGAAAGCTTGTAGCAATACAAACTAAAAGACTTGATCTTATGCTACACTTACTATGGGTGTGTGTCCATCACATCATTCTCCTAATGATACAACCTTGTTATTAATGACATCCAATGTCTATGATCAGGAAACCATGATCATCTATTAATCAACAAGCTAGTTCAACAAGAGGCTTACTAGGGACTCTTTTACGTTTACAAAACACACATGTATTAGTGTTTCCTTATAATACAATTATAGCATGGGATGTAAACATTCATCATAAACACAAAGATATAATAATAACCACTTTTATTATTGCCTCTTGGGCATATCTCCAACAGTCTCCCACTTGCACTAGAGTCAATAATCTAGATTACATGGTAATATACCTAACACCCATGTATGCTCGTGTTGGTCATGCTTTGCTCTAGGGAGAGGTTTAGTCAACGGATCTGCCACATTTAGATCAGTGTGTACTTTGCAAATCTTTATGTCACCATCTCGGACATACTCGCGAATAGCATGGAAACGTAGCTTGATGTGCTTCAACTTGCTATGTGACCTTGGCTCTTGTGCATTAGCTATGGCACCTGTGTTGTCACAGTAGATGGCCATCGGGTCCAATGCACTAGGAACCACGCCAAGTTCAGTAATGAACTCCTTCATCCATATGTCTTCTTGTGCATCCTCCGAAGCAGCTATGTATTCCGATTCAGTTGAAGATTTCGCCACAACGCTTTGCTTGGCACTCCTACAGCTCACTGCAGCACCATTCAAAATAAATACGTATCCGCATGTGACTTGAGTCATCCGGATCTGTTCCAACTAGCATCGTGTAACTGCTACAACAAGCTGTTCATCACCTCCATAAGAAAGAACCATATCCTTAGTCCTATTCAGTACTTTAGGATATTCTTGATCGCCAAAGGCTCCATTCCAGGGATCACTTTGATATCGCTAGTCAAACTAACAACATGTGCTATATCCGTCTTGTACACATGGCATACATGATAGAACCTATGGCCGAGGCATAGGAATATTATTCATCTTCTCTCTATCTTCGCCAGTAGGACTTTGAGTCTTACTCAAGGTCTTACCTGACAACATGGGCACGAACCCTTTCTTGCTCTCTTCCATTCTAAACTTCTTTAGAACTTTGTCCAAGTATGTACTTTGTGAAAGCGCTATTAGGCGTCTTGATCTATCTCTGTAAATCTTGATGCCTAGAATATATGCCGCTTCGCCAAGATCCTTCATTGAAAAACTATTATTCAAATAGGCTTTGACGCTATTAAGAAGTTCTATATCATTTCCAATCAACAATATGTCATCTACATATAGTACTAGGAATGCTACAAAGCTCCCACTCACTTTCTTGTAAATACAAGCTTCTCCATAAGTTTGTATAAATCCAAAGTTTTTGATTACTTTATCAAAACATTGATTCCAACTCCGGGATGCTTGCTTCAGTCCATAAATGGAGCGCTGAAGTTTGCATACCTTGTCAGCATCTTTAGGATCGACAAAACCCTTGGGTTGTACCATATAAAACTCTTCCTCAATGTCACCATTAAGGAACGCCGTTTTGACATCCATCTATCAAATCTCATAATCGAAATATGCATCAATTGCTAACAAAATCCTCACAGACTTTAGATTTGCTACTGGTGAGAATGTCTCATCGTAGTAAACTCCTTGAATTTGTCGGAACCCTTTCGCGACAAGTCAAGCTTTATAGACGGTAACATTACCATCAGCATCTGTTTTTCTCTTGAAAATCCATTTGTTCTCGACAGCCTTACGGCCATCCGGTAAGTCCACCAAAGTCCACACTTGGTTTTCGTACATGGATCCCATTTCGGATTTCATGGCTTCTAGCCATTTGTCGGAATCTGGGCTCACCATAGCTTCTTCATACGTCGCAGGGTCATCAGTGTTGTCCACCAACATGACGTTCAAGGCAGGGTCATACCAATCAGGAGCGGTACGAACCCTCATTGACCTGCGAGGTTCAACAACAACTTTGTTCAAATTTTCATAATCACCATCATTAGCTTCCTCTCCAATTGGTGCAGGCGGCACAAAAACATCTTCTGGTGCTGCACTACTCTCAACTCCGAGAGAAGGTTCAATAACCTCGTCGAGTTCTACTTTCCTTCCAGTCACTTCCTTCGAGAGAAACTCCTTCTCAAGAAAGGATCCATTCTTGGCAACGAAAACTTTGCCTTCGGATCTATGATAGAAGGTATACCCAATTGTTTCTTTAGGGTATCCTATGAAGACGCATTTCTCCGCTTTGGGTTCAAGCTTATCAGGTTGTAACTTCTTTACATACGCTTCGCAACCCCAAACTTTAAGGAACGACAACTTAGGTTTCTTTCCAAACCACAATTCGTATGGTGTCGTTTCAATGGATTTAGATGGCGCCCTATTTAAAGTGAATGTGGCTGTCTCTAATGCATAGCCCCAAAACGATAGCGGTAAATCTGTAAGAGACATCATAGACCGAACCATATCTAAGAGAGTTCGACACGACGCTCGACACACCATTACTGTGGTGTTCCCGGTGTCAATTGCAAAGTATTCCACATTTCTTTAAATGCATGCCAAACTCATAACTTAGATATTCACCTCCATGGTCGTAATGCGTAAACTTAATCTTCTTGTTACGATGATTTTCCACTTCACTTTGAAATTCCTTAAACTTCTCGAAAGTTTCGGACTTATGTTTCATAAAGTAGACATACCCATATCTACTTAAGTCATCCGTGAAAGTGAGAACATAACGATATCCACCACGCGATGCTACACTCATTGGACCGCACATCGGTATGTATTATTTCCAATAAGTCTCGTAGCTCGCTCCATTATTCCAGAATGGAGTCTTAGTCATTTTTCCCATTAGACATGCTTCAGATCTTTCAAGTGATTCAAAATCAAGTGATTCAAGAAGTCCATCGAATGGAGCTTCTTCATACGCTTCACTCCAATGTGACCAAGACGACACATGTATGTAGAATTATCATTCAATTTTGTTCATTTAGCATCTATGGTGTGAACATGTGTATCACTACTATCGAGATTCAAGAAGAATAAACCATTCATCTCAGGTGCATTACCATAAAAGATATTACTCATATAAATCGAACAACCTTTATTCTCAGACTTAAAAGAGTAACCGTCTCGCAATAAACAAGATCTAGATATAATGTTCATGCTTAACGCAGGCACCAAATAACAATTGTTCAAATTTAAAACTAATCCCGAAGGTAGATGTAGAGGGAGCGTGCCGACGGCGATCACATCAACCTTGGAGCCATTTCCAATGCGCATCGTCACCTCGCTCTCTCGGTCTTCGCTATTCCGCAGCTCCTGCTTCGAGTTACAAATATGAGCAACCTAACCAGATCAAATACCTGCACTACTACGACATTAGTAAGATACACATCAATAACATGTATATCGAATATACCTTTCTTCTTGATGTTGCCGTTCTTCGATCCGCCAGTACTTGGGGCGATTCGCCCAAAGGACCGCACCCTTGCGAGAAGCATTTAGTTTCCGGCTTAAGACCAGCCTTGGGCTTCTTAGCAGGTGCGACAGCTTTCTTGCTGTCCTTCTTGAAGTTGCCCTTGTTCTTAGGCTTGCCCTGTTTCTTGAAATTGGTGGTCTTATTAACCATCAACACTTGGTGCTCCTTTTTGATCTCCACTTCAGCAGTTTTCAGCATGGACGATAGTTCAGGCAACGTCTTGTTCATGCAGTGCATATTGTAGTTCATCACAAAGTTCTTATAACTCGGTGGCAGTGATTGGAGGACACGGTGAATCCCTAACTCATTAGGAATCGTTGTCCCTAACTCTTGGAGCTTGTTTGCGTGCCCAGACATGGTGAGCACATGCTCGCTAACGGAGCTACCCTCTTCCATCTTACAGTTAAAGAACTTTTCAGAGGCCTCATAGCTCTCCACGGCCGCGTGAGTCTCAAAAATGAGCTTGAGCTCCTTAATGATCTCGAACGGGTCGTGGTGCCCAAAGCGCTTCTGAAGCTACGTTTCTAAACCGTACAGGATGGCACACTGAACTATGGAGTAATGATTTTTCCGAGTGGCGTAAACATTCTTTACGTCATCGATGGCATCTTCTGCAGGTGGGTCACCTAGCGGTGCTTCGAGCACATAGGTCAACTGACCAGCCCTGAGGACAATCTTCAGTCCACGGAGCCAGTCCATGAAGTTGCTTCCATTGTTCTTAAGCTTTTCTTTCTCTAGGAACACATTGAAATTGATGGAGAGGTTCGCCATAATCTACAAAAAATTTGCAAGTAGTTTAGACTAAGTTTATGATAAATTGAGTTCAATTTTAATTCTTAAATTAACTAGATGAACTCCCACTTAAAACAACATCCCTCACATTGTCTTAGTGATCACACGAACCAAGTCCACTACACCAAGTCCGATCTTCACGAGAGAAGATGTAGTTTCATCGGCGAACAATCTTCATGTTCATCATATCATTTATATGACTCATGCTCTACCTTTCGGTATTCCGTGTTCCGAGACCATGTCTGTACATGCTAGGCTCGTCAAGATTAACCTTAGTTTCCGCATGTGCAAATCTGGCTTGCACCCGTTGTATGCACATGTAGAATCTATCACATCCGATCATCACGAGATGCTTCGAAACGACAAGTCTTCGCAACGGTGCTAACTAAGGATGAACACTTTATTACTTGATATTTAGTGAGAGGGATCATCTTATAATGCTACCGTCGCGATCTAAGCAACACAAGATGCATAAAGGATTAACATCACAGGCAATTCAAAATTAGTGTGATATGCTATGGCCATTTCTTCTTGTGCCTTTGATCTCCATCTCCAAAGCACGGACATGATCTCCATCATCACGAGCATTGCGTCAAGGTCAGTGGCGCCGCTTCATGGTTGTCCATCATCACTAGCAACTATTACAACTACTTGGAATAAAGCTATTACAAGATGAATAGACTCGCAGGTCTTAACAGAATTAAAGACAACCATTAGGCTCACGCGGTTGCCATATTACAACAAGGATCATTGCATACATCAAATATAATCACAATCACATGATGGCCATATCACATCACAAAACCCCTGCAAAAACAAGTTAGACGCCTCTAATTTTCTTTGCATGTTTTACGTGGTTTGGGGCCTTCGAATAAGAACGGATCTTACCTACGAAACTGAACCACAACGTTGATACAAGTGCTATCAAGTGCAAAGTGTAAATTGGATCTATACTATGGTGGGAGAGACAGACCAAGAAAGCCACTTGTAAAAGCAAGTTACACGTCAAGCGGAGCAAGTCTCATGTGCGATGACATGTAAGGTTAGCCGAGCCGCTTCATCCCACCATACCGCAAGATGCAAAGTACACAAAGCAAAAGACTAAGACGAGCACCAAGGCCCACAAAACCATTGTGTTCTACTCGTGCAACAGATCTACGCATAGACACGGCTCTGATACCACTGATGGGTTCGTAGCATGGAAAACAAAAAATTTCTACCGCAAGAACGAACAAAACCCAGATCTAATCTAGATAAAAGCCAAGATCTAATCTACTAGACATGTGCAACGAGATAGATCTGTACTAACCCTTGTAGATCCGAAAGCCTTGTGCGAGATCGGATCTCGTGGTTGATGTAGACGATCACTTGCCGATCTCAAGATCAAGTAGACGATCCTTCCGCGCCAGATTCGGCAGCGCTACTGCAATCGGTCACACGCATCGGAGTCGATGCACCTTCCTCTCCCTGCTCCAAATGAGCGGAGGTAGTAGATCTCTCCATGGAATCCCAGCAAAGACGACGGCGTGGTGGTGGTGGTGGATTAGAGAATTCTGCAGGCTTCGCAAGCCTAAGGCAGTGATGGAGGAGGAGAGAGGCGGCTAGGGCAAGAGTGGAGGGGCAAGGGGGGGTGGCGCCTCCACCCCTCTATATATAGAGGGAGGGGTGCGGCCTAGGGTTCCCACCCCTAGGCCCACCTCCTAGGGCCGGTGCACAAGGGAGGCTTGGGGGAGTTTCCTTCCCCCCAAGTTTCCCCTTTTTTTTCTTGGTTTTCAAGTAAACTCCATAGAAATTTCTAGAGCCTTCTAGAACGTTCCGAAACCTTCTAGAACCCCCATATAAACACTCCGGGACATTTCCGAACCTAGAAAATGATCTCCATTATACGAATCTTATTCTCTGGACACTTTCGGATCTCCTCGTGATGTCCCAGAACCAATCCGAGACTCCGAACAACATTCGGTCTCCAACACACATTCCATATCTACCTAAACAACATCGAACCTTAAGTGTGTCACCCTACGGTTCGTGAATATGCAGACATGATGGAGACACCTCTCCGATCAATAACCATCAGCGGGATCTAGAGATCCATAACGGCTCCCACATACTCAACGATGACTTCGTGATCGATAGAACCATTAACATACGAAACCAATTCCCTTTGTCACGCGATATTCTACTTATCCGAGGTTTGATCGTCGGTATCTCCATACCTAGTTCTACCTCGTTACTGATAAGTACTCTTTACTCGTTCCATGTTATGTCATCCCTTGTGACCCAGTCACATGCTTGCAAGCTAACTAGATGACATTCCACTGAGAGGGCCCAGAGCATATCTATATGTCATATGGATGGACAAATCCCAATCTTGGTCCATGCGCTTCAACACGTACTTTCAGAATACCCAATGCCACCTTTATAACCACCTAGTTACAAAGCGGTGTTTGATGTCATCAAAGCACCCATCCGGTGATGGTGATTAACATAACCTCATGGTCGAAGGATTAGGTTACTATGCATTTGAAAGCTTGTAGCAATACGAACTAAAAGACTTGATCTTATGCTACACTTACTATGGGTGTGTGTCCATCACATCATTCTCATAATGATACAACCTTGTTATTAATGACATCCAATGTCCATGATCAGGAAATCAAGATCATCTATTAATCAACAAGCTAGTTCAACAAGAGGCTTACTAGGGACTCTTTTACGTTTACAAAACACACATGTATTAGTGTTTACTTATAATACAATTATAGCATGGGATGTAAACATTCATCATAAACACAAAGATATAATAATAACCACTTTTATTATTGCATCTTGGGCATATCTCCAATAGAAACTTCCTCCTTGAGTGATAAGATTGATATTATTATGTCTATGCTTGTTAATGGGAAAGCCCATATTGATCCAAATAATGTTCCTTTAGCCTCTTTGGTTGCTCAAGAAGAGAAAGTTGATGTGAATTTCATAAGAAATAACAACTTTGGCAACAATGCTTATGGTAATAATGCTTATAGGAACAATTTTGGTAACAACAATTATAATCCATATCCTCCCAACAATGGTAATGCTTATGGAAATTCTTACAACACTAATAAGAGTGCTCCCTCTGAACTTGAAGTTATGCTTAAAGAGTTTATTAGTAAACAAACTGCTTTCAATAAAACTATTGAGGAAAAACTCTCTAATGCTGAAAGAAATATAACATTGATGACCCACAAGTATAGGGGGGTGTATCGCAGTATTTTCGAGGGAAGTGAAACCCAATTTATTGATTCGACACAAGGGGAGCCAAAGAATATTTATCAGCCTTAACAACTGAGTTGTCAATTCAGATGCACCTGGAAACAATCTTGCTCACAACAGTTTATTAGTAGCAACAATTTTGTAGTAGGAATAGTAAAGCAACAGCAGTAGCAAAGCAAAGATACTAGTAGCAAAAGCAGTAAACGATGGGATTCGAGTGCGGTAGGCATAGGGATGGATGGACGGGCGTTGCATGGACAAGACAATTCACATAGCAATCATAACATAGGGCAATTGCAGATAAATAAGATAAAGCATCCAAGTACTAGACAATCCTAGGCATGTGTTCCATATATAGTCATACATGCTCACAATGAGAACTTGCACAACATCTTTTGTCCTGCCAGCCCGTTTGCAGCGGGGCCTCTAGGGAACTACTGGCAATTAAGGTGCTCCTTTTAATAGAGCACCGGAGCAAAGCATTAACACTCCGTGAACACATGTGATCCTCACATCAAAGCCTTTCCCTTCCGGTTATCCCGATTTCTGTCACTTTGGAGCGATGGTTCCGGATAACAACGTGTGTATACAACTTGTAGATAAGACCAAGAACAATACTATCATAATGAATCAATAATAATTTCAGATCTGAAATCATGGCACTCGGGCCCTAGTGACAAGCATTAAGCACAACAAGTTGCAACAAAGTCATAAAGCACTAATAAAAGATACTAGGCACTATACCCTAACAATCTGATGCCATTACATGAACGATCTCATCCAATCCCTACCATCCCCATAGCCTACAACCGGGGATTACTCACTCATAGATGGAGGAAACATGGATGGTCGATGAAGATGATGGTGGAGATTGATGGAGATGGCTCCGGGGGCACTTCCCCGTCCCGACAAGGTGCCGGAACAGAGACTTTCTATCTTCCGAATCTCCCCTTCGGTGGCGGCGGCACAGCAGAACTTTTCGTGAAAAAACGTCGAACCCCCCTAAGTTTTTAGGTCAGAAGGCTTCTTATAGGCGAAGAGGGAGACCGAGGGGGTGCCTGGGGCCACCACACCATGCCCTAGCGCGGCCAGTCCTAGCCCGCGCCTAGGGGTGGTGTGGCCAGCCCCTGGCTCTCCTCCGTCTCGCATTCTGGCTCCTGGAGTCTTCTGGAAAAATAGGCACTTTGGCTTTTGTCCCGTCCAATTCCAAGAATATTCATTTTTTGACTTTCCTGGAACCAAAAACAGCAGAAAATAGGCAGCTGGCACTGTGGCTCTTGTTAATAGATTAGTCCAAGAAATCATATGAAAAGTACTCCAAAGTGTGGACAAAACACAAGAAAGTAGATGAAACCAAGCATGGAGCATCAAAAATTATAGATACATTTGCAATGTATCAACATCCCCAAGCTTAACTCCTGCTCGTCCTCGAGTAGGTAAGTGATAAAAAGAAAGAATAATTTTTGAGGTGACATACACCATCAATGGCTTGACAAAAGTATTTGTAAACATTCAAAGCTGGGATCATAGCACTTCAATCATAACATGAAAGACAAAGTTCTAGCAATAAGACAAAGAAACATTGATGTAACATGAAAAGGCACAAACAAAAGATTCATGAATAACAATGCTTTGCAAGACATTTGTTTGTTTCACATAAAGAAAACATAGCATAATAGTATTTAGCTTGTCCCTCAATAGAGTAGCAAATATAAATGCATAGGACACCTTCAAAGTTCATAAGAGTGACTAGATACAATAGTTTAAAACAAGCAATATCAAAGTATGCATCAATCAACTAGTCTTGGGACAATGCACATAGAACTAAGAATGGCCACTATGCTCTCAAAGTAGGTGCATAAAGATAGAAGATGGAGACTCAATATAATGGTGGAAGAAAGGCCTTTTGTAAAAGGAAGTAGGGATTCAAGTCTCATAAAGAGCTTCCAAAAATTATGGTACTTATAGCTTTCAACTCTCATTGACCCTATCATAATCATCTTGAAGTGATTAAGGTTAAAGTGACACAACTAAGAGGATATGCTTGACAAGTTATAATCCAAAATCTCATGCTTTCATGGGGAACGCTTTCAACATTGCACTTGGTACTTGTACCTAGTTTATATCATGATCTTTTGTATATGGATGTCGTCGGTGTGAAATGAAAGGGGAGCTTGTAAGTCCATGGAGTTATGTATATGTGTTAGAGAAATGCCTGGGCCGCTGGTCTATTCCATGTTGACATGGTGGAAACCTGCAGCGTAACCATAATGAGCTGTCTATGAAGCATTCTTCTTATAAAAAAAGAGTCCTATATTGAGAAAAAAAGAGAAAAAAAAGATACTATGAAAAGAGGAAAGAGAGAAAAAAGCACCATATTCCCATGGTAAATAAGAAGAATGCTGAGATGCTCGTTGTCTGCTTGCCTTGTCATTTTGATATGGGAATTCTTCCGTATCATCGGGCAAGGGGTACCCCGTTGGCGGTTCTCAATGATACACATGTATTTATAATGACAAGAACTTACCGGTGACTAAACTTGAGTAGCATGAGGAGTGGCCCTCGTATACAAGGGACATGAGATTTCTGACTTATACTTTGTCAAGCATGTACACCATAGTTTGTTCACTTTAACCTTAATCACCTCAAGATGCTTATGATAGGGGCAATGAGAGCTGAAAACCATAAGTACCATAATTTTTGGAAGCTCTTTAGGAGACTTGAATCCCTACTTCCTTTTACAAAGGCCTTTCTTCCACCATTATATTGAGTCTCCACCTTCTATCTTTATGCACCTACTTTGAGAGCATAGTGGCCATTCTTAGTTCTATGTGCATTGTCCCAAGACTAGTTGATTGATGCATAATTTGATATTGCTTGTCTTAAACTATTGTATCTAGTCACTCTTATGAACTTTGAAGGTGTCCTATGCATTTATAGTTGCTACTCTATTGAGGGACAAGCTGAATACTATTATGCTATGTTTTCTTTATGTGAAACAAACAAACGTCTTGCAAAGCATGTTATTCATGATTCTTTTGTTTGTGCCTTTTCATGTTGCATCATAGTTTATTTGCTTATTGCTAGAACTTTGTCTTTCATGTTATGATTGAAGTACTATGATCCCAGCTTTGAATGTTTTGCAAATACTTTGATCAAGTCTTTGATGGTGCATGTTACCTCAAAAATTATTCTTTCTTTTTATCACTTACCTACTCGAGGACGAGCAGGAGTTAAGCTTGGGGATGTTGATACATTACAAATGTATCTATAATTTTTGATGTTCCATGCTTGGTTTTATCCACTTTCTTGTGTTTTGTTCCAACTTTGGAGTACTTTTCATATGATTTCTTGGACTAACCTATTAACAAGAGCCACGATTACCGCTTTTCTGCAGTTTTTGGTTCCAGGAAAGTCGAAAATGAATATTCTCGAATTGACGGGACAAAAGCCAAAGTGCTTATTTTTTGAAGGGATCAAGTGCGAGAATCACGAGACGGAGAAGGGCCAGGAGCCACCACACCACCTCGTGCGGCCAGGCTGCCCAAGGCCAGGTGGTGTGGCCAGCTCAGGCACCCCCTCGGCCTCTCCTTCCGCCTATATATTACACTCGGGACGAAAACCCTAAGTACCCGATCAAAAAATCCACGAAAGAGTCTATAGCCGCCGTCATCTCTATCCCTAGATCGGGAGGGATCTGAAGCTCTTCCCGGCACCCTGCCGGAGAGGGGAATTCACCCTGGAGGCCTTCTTCATCACCATGCAAGCCTCCGGTGTGATGCGTGAGTAGTTCATCCTTGGACTACGGATCCATGTAGTAGCTAGATGGCTGGTTCTCCTTATTTGTGCTTTCATGTTTAGATCTTGTGAGCTCCGTTCATGATCAAGATCATCTATTTGTAATTCATACATGTTGTGTTTGCGGGGATCCGATGGATATTGAGATGCTATTTCAGATTGATTATTGATTCTATCATGTCTTTGTTATTTGTGATCTTGCATGCTTTCCGTTGTAAGTAGCTATCTTGGCCAAGTAGATGCAAGCAACTCCAAGAGTTAGTATTTATGCTCGATAGTGGGTTCATGCCTACGTAACTGGGAAGTGAGAAATCTCTAAGGTACTAGATGTCTTTGTTGCTACTAGGGAAAACAACAATCCTTTGTTCATAGAACAATCGTATTGTTTACTTTACACGCAGATTAGTAAAGCAATAATCATTGCTTGCAACTTAATCGGAGGGGTTCGGATGATAACCTGAAGGTGGATTATTAGTCATAGATGCAGTTGGATGGCTGTCTATGTATTATGTTGTAATGCCCAATCAAGTCTCAAAGGAGTCAAGATGATTAGTATATGCATGTATTGCTTTCTCGGTATTTGTCAATTGCCCCACAGTAATTTGTTACCCAACATGTTATCTATCTAAGGATAGCCACCTCTAGTGAACTATGGATCCCGGTCCTTTCTCTTTACATACAATCTACAACTGTTTACTGCTTTGTGTTTACTTTCTACAAACTTTTACTTCTTTCCATTCGATACGTTTAATACTTTGTTTTCCACAAAACACGGTGAGATTGACAACCTCATTGCAAGTTGGGGACAAAGTTCTGTGGTTGTGTTGTGCAGGTCTCCACGTTGCTACTAGCACCGGTAGTGCGCCCTACCAAAGCTCAGCTAGTAACACCTTTGGGGTGTTTCCTTGCTCCTACTGGTTCGATTAAACCTTGGTTTCATAACTGAGGGAAAACTTGCTGCTGTGCTCATCATACCTTCCTCTTGGGGTTCCCAACGAGCTCTACGTCGAACGACGAGGACATCACTAATCAACAACTACAACAGTACAAGATCAATAAGTTGACCATCAAAAGTATTAGGTCATCCACAAGAAGCAGACTATTTCAAACTCTAGAATACAAGATATAGAATAGATAGACTCTAGATCCAAGGCAAGTTCTACACATCTGGATAATCATGTGATCATTACAAACTCAAGAACATACCATCAAGAATAAATCATAGTAGATATAACAACAACAGATCATTTATCTTCTTATACTTGGTAAAGTTGTTGATCTATCATACTTGTATGATGCTAATAAGGGGTTCAAACATACATTTCTCATGTATATGCACTACATCACATCACTTACATATTTTAATATATACACACTATTATCAATCTACTTATTATTGCAAGCAATAGTACCTTACCATATTTTATCTTAAACATAAAAGCTACTGGAACATGTAACACGATAGAATGAAGATCTACTAAAAGTCCAAAACCCAGAGTGTATAGCTTCGGTAAGTAAAGCATGAGCATTTGTTTGTACTTCAATATTGAGACAAAGGGACCTACTTATACCAAACTAACATCTAGAACAAGAATATGTGATCCTATAGGCAAAATCTAGAAAGCAAGATATCAACTAGATAGATAACTAGTTACATGCCAAGAAGATATTTAATCAAGAACTAAAACCCAAGATTGGATTTAAACCTTTAGGTTGCAGCAAGAGTATCATACACCTTAGTTGGTGAACACCACCTATACTTCATTAATTAATGCTCATCCCTACACATTACGTACACTTCTATTTAAATTAAACAACCTATGTTCCACTCTGCAAATGTAATACAACAATATTCTCAAATGCATTAGCAGCTAGTGCTTAAACAAGAATATTCACTACAATGTTTACAAACATATGGGATAAACAACTATCTAGCTAGAGATTAACAAGGATCATGTTTGACAACTCAAACATCAACAAACAACCAATGGATATCCATAAACTACCCAATTACATGGACTAGTACCGGATTATTACTACCATCGGCACATGCCCAAATAACAACCATATATATAATCCTACTCAATATATTCACTTTTGCATAAATAATACGACATATATGAAGGAAATATGCCCTGAGAGGCAATAATAAAGTTGTTATTATATATTCCTTATACATGATAGATGTTTATTTTACATGCTAGAAATGTATTGATTCAGAAACATCAATACATGTGTGTTTAATAAACAAAAAGGGTTCCTAGTGCTGCCTCTCTTATAGACTAGCTTGTTGATTAACAGGATGATCAAGGTTTCCTGATCATGGACATTGGATGTTGTTAATAACAAGGTCACACCATTGGTGGAATGATGTGATGAACATTCATCCGAAGTATAGCATTACGATCAAGTCATTATGTTTATATTGCTATAACATCATACGAAGTAATCTTTATCCTTAGACCATGAGATCATGTTAATTGCTGACACCGGAAGAGTATCTTGATAACATCAAACGTCACACCGTAACAGGGTGACTATAAAGATGGGTTCAGTACTACGAAGGTGTTATGTTGAGGCTCATGGATCAAGAGTGGAATTTGTCAATCCAGATGACGGATAGATATACTCTGGGCCCTCTCGGTGATATCACATTAGGATAGCTTGCAAGCAAGTGATGTGATCACTAGAATGTTATATCACGGGAATGAGAAAAGAGTGCATGTCGGTAACGAGATCAAACTAGGTATGGAGATACCGATGATCGAATCTCGGACATGTAATATATCGAGAGACAAAGGGATTTAGTTACAAGCGTTAAAGGTTCTCACGATCACAGGAGTCATCGTTGAATGTGTAGGAGTCAAGACGGATCTCCGTGTCCATTGCTGATTATTGATCGGAGAAGGGTCTCGATCATGTCTGCATTATTCGCGAACCATAGGGTGGCACACTTAAGAGTTACGGACACCATTTTGGAGCACATATGTTTCGAGACGAAAAGAATTGCAAAGCGCAGGAATTGTTTCAATAGAAACCAGAAATTGTTTCGGGTGAAATTGCAGAAGGTGGTTCTGCATGTGATATTGAAATATTGCAAGGGGCTATATGTGAATGTTTGTTAATTAAAGTAATTAACAAAATTCTGAATAAATTTACTAAAAAGAGTTTTATTAAATGAGAGAGCATTAAATTTGGAGAAATTTAATGCATTTAAAGTGGAGACTTTAAAAGGGAATGTGAAGAGGCATTTTAATGTGGAGGGGTTACCACCACATGAATGGGGGAGGTGAGGGGTCACCCCCATGCGCCGGCCATGGAGAGAGGGGGCACCCCCTCCTCCTATAAAAGGCCACCCATTCCCTCATTCATCCTCACACCTCCTTGTGAAGGATCTCTCTCCCCCTCTAGAATTATTCCCCCATGGTCTCGGATTAGCGAGATACATGTTCCTGGTGGCATTTCGTCTGGAAGGAGTTGTTGCTTCCGCTGGATCGCTAGAGCGAGGAGGTGGAGGTTGTCCGGTGGCTTGAACGTGTGTGCGAGTGCGGATGTGCCACTAAGTTGCGGCGCTCGAACTTCCTCACGATCTTGAGATCGGCAAGTGTACGACTACATCAACCACGAGTTCCTACTCGTTAACAAAGCTCGTTGTCTACAAGGGTAAGTTCTTGTTGGATGTATGTCCACCCGTTGCTTTGTACCTAGTAGATAGATCTTGGCGTGTAGTTCACACCATAGGAATTTTTTTGTTTTCTATGCTACGGACCCAACAGTGGTATCATAGCCTGATCTATGCGTAGGTGCTTAGCACGGGTAGTACACATATGGTTGATATGTGGACGATGATGATCATGTTATTGCATCTTCTATGTATTTTGGATATTGGTGGCATAGTCGGATGAAGCGGCCCGGACCAACCTTACATGTCATCGTACATGAGACAGGTTCCACGACTGACATGCAACTTGTTTTGCATAAGTGGCTGGCGGGTGTCTGTCTCTCCTACTATAGTCAATATCTGATTTACAACGAGTTGCTAATAACTTAGTTATCCTCGTTGTGGTTCATGTTCGTAGGTGAGAACGGTTCTATCTCCAAAAGCCCTAAGCCACGTAAAACTTGCAATTGATAAATTAGAGGCGTCTAGTTTGGATCGTTGCTGGGCTAGTGTATTGATATGGTATTATTGTAAGTAGATGTATGGTAGATACTCTTACAACACAGTCAACGTGTAAGTTCCATAGACCTTGGCCTTACACACAAGGAATGATAGATATCATACCATGATGCAAGTGATAGACATCAAATGCATGGACCATATCATCTCACTTTACACATTAGATGTTAGCATCTTATACTGCTAGTTTGGCGCGTTTGGTAGCATTATAAGATGATCCCTCATTTAGATATCAAGATAAAAATGTGTTCTTCCTTGAGTATGCACCGTTCTATGGATCGTGTTTCGAGACATCACGTGATGATCGGGTGTACTCGAATCTACGCTTTCATAGGAACGGGTGTAAGACAGTTTTAAACACGCGAATACTAAGGTTCTTACTTGGCGAGCCTAGCATGTACAGACATGGCCTCGGAACACGGACTGAAAGGTTAAGCATGAGTCATATGGTTGATATGATGCCCATATAGATGCTCGCCTTTGAAGCTATATCAACTCACGTGATGATCGGACTTGATATAGTGGATTTGGTTCATGTAATCACCAAAAGGACACGAGGGATGCCGTTTTTGAGTGGAAGTTCATTAGTAATTTGGATTAGTTGAACTCAATCTATCATAAACTGAGTCTAAATAAACTTTACAAATTCTGTTGTAGATGGCACCACCTGCTTTTAATTTCAATGTGTTCATGGAGAAAGAGAAACTTGCTGTGAATGGTAGCAACTTCACCAACTGGGCTATGAATTTGAGGATTCTCCTCACTGCTGCACAAAAGCAATATGTGCTAGATGCACCGCTAGGCCCCCCCACCAGCTCTTGATGCCCCTGACGAGGAAAGAATGTCTATGTGACTCGTCGGAGGACCACAACTTAGTTCATTGCGGCATCTTGTATGGGCTAGAGCGAACTTAAGCGTTTTGAAAATGGTAATGCCTTTGATACCATGGGAGAATTGAAAATGATTTTCGATACCCATGCTGCCGTAGAGAGTTATAATGCTACAGAAAAGTTCTTTAGCTGCATGATGGAGGAAAACAGCTCCGTTAGTGAGCATGTACTCAAAATATGCGATGCGCCGATAAGCTTGTGTCCTTGGGAATAACGATTCCCATTGACTTAGGCATACATCGTGTTCTCCAATCTCTGCCACCTAGCTACAAGAGCTTCGTGATGAACTATAATATGCAGACATGAAGAAGTCTCTTCCCGAGCTTCTGTCAATGCTTAAGACTGTAGAAGTGGAGATTAGGAAAGAACATCAAGTGTTGATGATCAATAGGACCACCGGTTTCAAGAAGGATAAGAAAGGCAAGCACAAGGGAAAGAAGGGTGGCAAGTCTATTGCCACGCCTGAAAAGAAACCCCGGGCTGGCCCTAAGTCTGACACCGAGTGCTACTATTGCAAGGGGATCGCCATTGGGCATAGCGCCCCAAATATTTGGCGGACAAGAAGTCCAGCAAGGCAAAACAAAGGTATATGTGATATACATGTTATTGATGTGTACTTGACTAGTACTCGCAGTAGCACCTGGGTACTTGATACCGGATCAGTTGCTAATATATGTAACTCGGTTCAGGGGCTATGGAACAAGCGACAACTAGCAAGGGATGAGGTCAGGATGCGGGTCGGCAATGGATCAAGAGTTGATGTGATCGCCGTCGGGATGCTACCTCTCCATTTGCCATCGGGATTAGTTATAAACCTAAATAATTGTTATTTAGTGCCTGCACTGAGCATGAACATTGTATCTAGATCGTGTTTGATGCAAAGTGGTCATTCCTTTAAATCTGAAAACAATGGTTGTTCGATTTATAAAAATGATATATTTTATGGTCATGCACCTATGTTGAATGGTTTATTTCTATTGGATCTCGATAGTAATATTACGCACATTCATAATGTTAATGCTAAAAAGATTAAACCTGATGATGATATGTCTACATATATATGGCACTGCCGTCTAGGTCATATTGGCGTTAAACGCATGAAGAAACTCCATTCTGATGGACTTTTGGAATCACTTGATTTTGAATCATTTGATACATGTGAGCCATGCCTTATGGGCAAGATGACTAGAACGCCATTTTCCGGTTCAATGGAACGGGCGACAGATCTATTGAAAATCATACATACTGATGTGTGTGGACCAATGAGTGTGTCGGCGCGAGGTGGATATCGTTATTTTGTTACTTTCACGGATGATTTGAGTAGATATGGGTATATCTATTTGTTGAAATACAAGTCTAGAACTTTTGAAAAGTTCAAGGAATTTCAGAATGAAGTCGAAAATCATCATAATAGAAAGATCAAATTTCTACGGTCTGATCGTGGAGGAGAGTATCTAAGTTACGAGTTTAGCACACACATGAAAGAGTGTGGAATAGTTTCACAACTCACGCCTGCCGGAACACCACAACGTAATGGTGTGTCGGAGCTTCGTAATCGTACCTTATTGGATATGGTTCGATCTATGATGTCTCTGACTGACTTACCTCTGTCATTTTGGGGTTATGCACTGGAAAAAGCTGCATTCACTTTAAATCGGGCACCATCTAAATCCGTTGAAACGACACCATATGAATTATGGTTTGGAAACAAACCTAAGCTGTCATTTCTTAAGGTTTGGGGATGCGATGTTTATGTGAAGAAACTTCAACCAGATAAACTCGAACCCAAAGCAGAAAAATGCGTCTTCATAGGATACCCTAAGGAAACAATTGGGTATACCTTCTATCACAGATCCGAGGGCAAAGTTTTTTGTTGCCAAGAATGGATCCTTTCTTGAGAAGGAGTTTCGCATGAAAGGTGTGAGTAGTCGGAAGGTAGAACTCGAAGAGGTTATTGAACCTTCTCTTCATGGAATGGCGAGTGGCGCAGCACGGAAGTTGTTTGAGTTGACTTCACGATGAAGAGAGAGCTAATGATAATGATCATGAAACTCGAAGAGGACAACCCGAACCTCGCAGGTCAAGCGGGACACGTGTAGCTCCTGAATCACGGCAATCTGTTGTGAATTTCATGGTTGATGAAATGGATGACCCTGCGACGTATGAAGAAGCGATGATGAGCCCGGATTCCAACAAATGGCTAGAAGCCATGAAATCCGAGATGGAATCCATGTACGAGAACCAAGTTTGGAACTTGGTGGACTTACCTCACGACCGAAAGGCCGTGGAGAATAAATGGATTTTCAAAAGGAAAACGGATGCTGATGGTAATGTGGCCATCTATAAGGCTCGACTTGTCGCAAAAGGGGTTTCGACAAATTCAAGGAGTTGACTACGATGAGACATTCTCTCCCGTAGCGATGCTTAAGTCAGTTAGGATTATGTTAGCAATTGCTGCATATTTCGATTATGAAATATGGCAGATGGATGTCAAAACTGCATTCCTCAATGGTAAGATTGAAGAAGAGTTGTATATGATACAACCTAAGGGTTTTGTCGATCCTATGGATGCTAATAAGGTGTGCAAACTTCAGTGATCCATCTATGGACTGAAGCAAGCATCACGAAGTTGGAATATCCGCTTTGATGAGGTGATCAAAGAGTTTGGATTTGTCCAAACTTATGGAGAGGCTTGTATTTACAAGAAAGTGAGTGGGAGCAATGTGGAATTTCTGATATTATATGTGGATGACATATTATTGATTGGAAATGATATAGATCTTTTAAACAGTGTTAAAAGTTATCTAAACAGCAAATTTTCGATGAAAGACCTTGGTGAAGCATCATATATATTAGGCATTAAAATCTATAGAGATAGATCAAGGCGCCTAATTAGGCTATCGCAGAGTACATACCTTGATAAGATATTAAAGAAATTTAATATGGACGAAAGTAAGAAGGGGTTCTTACCTATGTTGCAAGGCAAGACATTGAGTAAGACACAAAGTCCGGCTACGGCGGAAGAAAGAGAGATGATGGATAAGATCCCCTATGCCTCGGCCATAGGCTCTATTATGTATGCCATGCTATGTACAAGACCGGATGTGGCACATGCTATTAGTTTGACTAGTATGTACCAATCTGATCCAGGTTCGGAACACTGGATAGCGGTAAAGAACATCCTCAAGTACTTAAGAAGAACTAAGGATATGTTATGTCGATGCTAGCTTTGACACCGATCCGGATGACTCTAAGTCTCAATCCGGATACGTATTTCTCTTGAACGGAGCAGCAGTTAGTTGGAGGAGTTCCAAACAACCTGTGGTGGCTGGATCAACAACGGAGGCGGAATATGTTGCTGCTTCACAAACGGCGCAGAAAGCAGTTTGGATGAAAGAGTTCATTACGGAACTGGGTGTGGTTCCCAGTGCGTTGGACCCAATGGTGATCTATTGTGACAACAATGGAGCCATAGCCAACGCAAAGGAACCAAGGTCTCACAAGAATTCCAAGCATATTAAGCGCCGGTTTCACTCCATCCGCAAGCATGTCAAGGATGGAGATATAAAGATTTGTAAAGTACACACGGACCTAAATGTAGCAGATCCGTTGACTAAAGTTCTCCCTAGGGCAAAACATGATCAACACCAGAACTCCATGGGTGTTAGATTTATCACTATGTGAACTAGATTATTGTCTCTAGTGCAAGTGGGAGACTGAAGGAAATATGCCCTGAGAGGCAATAATAAAGTTGTTATTATATATTCCTTATACATGATAGATGTTTATTTTACATGCTAGAAATGTATTGATTCGGAAACATCAATACATGTGTGTTTAATAAACAAAAAGGGTTCCTAGTCATGCCTCTCTTATAGACTAGCTTGTTGATTAACAGGATGATCAAGGTTTCCTGATCATGGACATTGGATGTTGTTAATAACAAGGTCACACCATTGGTGGAATGATGTGATGAACATTCATCCGAAGTATAGCATTACGATCAAGTCATTATGTTTATATTGCTATAACATCATACGAAGTAATCTTTATCCTTAGACCATGAGATCATGTTAATTGCTGACACCGGAAGAGTATCTTGATAACATCAAACGTCACACCGTGGTGACTATAAAGATGGGTTCAATTACTACGAAGGTGTTATGTTGAGGCTCATGGATCAAGAGTGGAATTTGTCAATCCAGATGACGGATAGATATACTCTGGGCCCTCTCGGTGATATCACATTAGGATAGCTTGCAAGCAAGTGATGTGATCACTAGAATGTTATATCACGGAACGAGAAAAGAGTGCATGTCGATGCGAGATCAAACTAGGTATGGAGATACCGATGATCGAATCTCGGACATGTAATATATCAAGAGACAAAGGGATTTAGTTACAAGCGTTAAAGGTTCTCACGATCACGAGTCATCGTTGAATGTGTAGGAGTCGATGCGGATCTCCGTGTCCCTGCTGATTATTGATCGGAGAAGGGTCTCGATCATGTACGCATTATTCATGAACCGTAGGGTGGCACACTTAAGAGTTACGGACACCATTTTGGAGCACATATGTTTCAGACGAAAGAATTGCAAAGCGCAGGAATTGTTTCAATAGAAACCGGAAATTGTTTCGGGTGAAATTGCAGAAGGTGGTTCTGCATGTGATATTGAAATATTGCAAGGGGCTATATGTGAATGTTTGTTAATTAAAGTAATTAACAAAATTCTGAATAAATTTACTAAAAAGAGTTTTATTAAATGAGAGAGCATTAAATTTGGAGAAATTTAATGCATTTAAAGTGGAGACTTTAAAAGGGAATGTGAAGAGGCATTTTAATGTGGAGGGGTTACCACCACATGAATGGGGGAGGTGAGGGGTCACCCCCCCATGCGCCGGCCATGGAGAGAGGGGGCACCCCCTCCTCCTATAAAAGGCCACCCATTCCCTCATTCATCCTCACACCTCCTTGTGAAGGATCTCTCTCCCCCTCTAGAATTATTCCCCCATGGTCTCGGATTAGCGAGATACATGTTCCCGGTGGCATTTAAATGCGGAAGGAGTTGGCTTGCTTGGATCGCTGGAGCGAGGAGGTGGAGGTTGTCCGGTGGCTTGAACGTGTGTGCGAGTGCGGATGCGCCGCTGAGTTGCGGCGCTCGAACTTCCTCACGATCTTGAGATCGGCAAGTGTACGACTACATCAACCACGAATTCCTACTCGTTAACAAAGCTCGTTGTCTACGAGGGTAAGTTCTCGTTGGATGTATGTCCACCCGTTGCTTTGTACCTAGTAGATAGATCTTGGCGTGTAGTTCACACCGTAGGAATTTTTTTGTTTTCTATGCTACGGACCCAACAATATATTCTTTATTTTAAAAGAATAAGGGCTAATAAGTAGCACAAATATCTTTTAAGCATGCTTTACTAATAAATAAGATCATGCTCTTGATAATATTTCAGAGGAACATAATGTGCAATATCAAAACAAGGACCACTCAATTAGAATCTCTACACTACAGTCAGAATATCCAAGCAACTAGTATAGCCTATGATGCACAAGACCGAGGCAGCAAAATCTGATAAAAACAGATTTAATCTTTGGCCCCTATAATTATACTCAATCTCGAGTTTAGGCATTGCAACACTACGCCCTAATTTGAGAGTAACATTGGCCCAATAACCCCTCTTTGTATTGTGTTTCTTTTCTTTTGTGTTTTTCAGGAAAAGAAGAACAAGAAGGAATAAAGATACTGAAGATAAAGAAATATATCTAGGAAATTATTTTAGGGTTTCTACTTTCATTTCTTATAATTTTATTTTTTACCTTGGACCTTTTTGTACAAACATCATATTATTGTATTTTATTTAATAAGTTTAAACTATTTCTTCTGTAATTGCAATTTCTCTTGTAATATATCTCTTTAATTGAGATTTTTATTTATTTGTACCTTATTTATAAATAAGCATTAATTTTCTTATTTGAAATTATTCACTTTCCATTTCCTTAATGTGTTATTAATAATTCAATCTCAATTAATTAATGTGTATTGAACATACTAAATGCCAATTTAATATAAGCTTCAAATTACTTCAAAATTCAATTTCAAACTCAAATAGTCATTTGGATTCTTTTACCCAAAACAATAAGAATGAGCAAAGGTCATGTCAAAATGTGTCGCACTTGTCCTGAAATTACTATTAGAATAAGAGAGATCTTGATCCCTCTATACCTCTTTTAGTTTTGCGCAAAAAATCCCTAAAATTTCTGATGCATGAATACAATGCACACACTTGTGGTATCTTTTTGTCTGACCTAAAACCCTAGAATGTTACAATAATATAGTTACGAGTTGTTATTTCTGGTGATCTTTGTAAGAATTTTCCTCCTCTCTGAACTTAAGAGTCTCTTTGGATCTTTTGTAAAGCTTGGAGTTGTAATCTATAGTCATATTTTGGATCCGTGATGTTCCTGTTGTAACACAAAGAGGGATGTAGTACTAGTGGGATGCTTCATTGGTGTTATGTCAACGATTTGCATACCACACCATGTCGTGGTATGCTGGGTCACCGCACAAGGTACATATTACATGCTCTCCTTGTCATGATATGGTATTTGCGTTGTTTGTTCGATGTCGATATGTTGTTTGTTGCCCGTGTGTTCGGTGGTAGTGGGATTACTGATTTGTTTTTGGTTATGGATGCAGTTCAGGAATTCAGGCGATGAGCTAAGGGCGTGGGTAGATGATGTTGTCTACAAGTAGGTAATAGAGATTTTATTATATTCCAAACTTAAGATTATTTCAATGCATAATTGCTTGCCACACATGTAGCAGAAATTCTAAATATTAAAGCTACATCAGGAATCTTTTGGTATCAAATATTTCATCTTACCATTACTAGAGAGAAGATGTTTTTCCCATAGATCTACCAGCATTGCCAACCAATAGTTTCTGTACTGATCTGAGTTTTCTTACCTCCGAAAGGTAGTGACACTGATTTGGGCAATCAAAATTAAGGTTTAGACTATGCTAGATGTATATATGACTATAAAATGGTTGTGTTTTATTTGACTACTTGTTAAATCACCAATGAAGTAGCTCCCCTATGAGGTCTAGCTTGATTATCTACTGAAGCATGCGAAGTTACTTTGTGTTGAATATCATATTTAATTACTTATATACAAACAGGTTAAAAGAATCATGCAAAAAAATAGATGTCGATGGGATCAGGAGAACCTTACTTTCCACTCCCTACGTTCACAAATAAGTGTACTTATAGGCTCTATCATAAGTTAAACTTAATAAAATTTGATCAATTTTATAGGAAAACATAACAATATCTATGACACTTAGTTAGTACCGTTGGATCCCTTTTGAAATGTAGATTCATAATATACCAATCTAATTATATATATTGCTACATTTATCTACAAAATAGGTCAAATTTTAAAAAGTTTGACTCAAAGCAAAATCTAGAAGTACACTTATTTGCGGACGGATGGAGTACACCATATTACTGTTATTGTACTCACGTAGATTCTTTTTTCCACTTGATATTTTCCATACGTTCACATTTATTTGTTTTTGTGTTGTTCACTATCTGTATGATATCTTTCCTGATGTATGCAACAAGAAAGGTAATTTCGTGTGAAAGGTTATAGACATGTGCATACAGGTCTAGAACGATCTTAGGAAAGTGAATTTTGAATGAGAGAGATTCATCCAATTTGTTTTGAAACGGAGCTCAAAGGTCTCAATCTATTAATTAAGCAGAAGAGAATTGCATGCTTCCGCACGGTGTATCTATGATTCTATGGTACAAGTATTTTAAGACAAACTTTGACCAAAAAATTTGAGCAACAATATCTTAATGATATTAAACATAATTAGAATTGTTGGATTGGTATTGAAAAACAAAACACTTTCTAATGATGCCAAATTTATACCAATAATCTTTATATATCTAGAGTAATTCTTGATCAAGGAAAAAATACGGAAAACAAGGATGCCTTATTCATTCGAACGGGGGGAGTATTACTTACTACTACTCCCTCCAGTCCATATTAATAGCCTCAATTTTATCTAGATTTATATGTATCTAGTTAAGTATTTTTTTACTAAAGCATTCGTATCTAGTCTAGACAAAGTTAAGGCTATTAATATGAACCAGAAGGAGCAGAAAATCGATGGTGGACTTTTTTGAATCTTTAAAAAAAAAAACTTTTTTTGCCAACAATGCGAAATACATGTATGCAAATTTTCAACAGAAAATACTTTGTATTTTGGGCACAGCAAAAAACACAAATATGAAAAATTCTAGGAAAACTTGGACCCCTTCAAAATGGCAGTGTTTATACTCAGATCTAAATATTTCTCTTTTTTGCCGAGGCCAAAATACAAAGTTTTCTCAGATTATCTTTTGCACGCAAGTATTATAAATCACTATCTACATCCTGGTATTTTTGTTGGATTCTTTTGAATCTTTAAATTTAATTTTTCGAAAACAAAAACTAAAGTCCACCATGGTGGACGTCCACCAAATCGACCCTCTCAAGCTATATTACTCATAAATGTTTAGGAATTTGCTCGCTGACCAAGTATGGGGTCGGACATGGTGTGTGTGTTGGCGTGTTAGAAGCGAAAAAGGGGATCGTATCATGGTGTGTGCGAAAAATGGGATCGTATCATGTTGGGTGTTTTGTGAGCTAATCTCCTTAACATCTTGCACATGGATATGTTGTTTGAAGTTTACACCGTGCGCATAATTCATTTTGGAAACAAAAGGAAGAGAGGGAGCTAGTATATAAAATTTGGTCATCCCACTTTAAGACCATTCATGGCCAATATATATCTCAACAAGTTTATCTCTTTGAAACCACTTTTCACGATGATGTGAAAGTACGTACGTAACCAGTGTATGTGCACATTATTCAATTGCTCAGTTTGGACACTTGGGCAGCCGATCGGAGCTTTCCAACTCACGCAGATTGGAACCCTAGTGGTTTTGCCACAGCCGGTACCTCTCTCTTTCGGTCTTTTCCGCACGGCAAAGTTACATTGCTGTTTGCTACTACTACTACACTGCTCTGCTACTACGGCTACTTCAGTAGTAGTGTAATAGTCCTTGGGAGAAAAGAGATTTCTGTAAAGCAATGTGTATAGTACCAAAAATCGAAATTAAGCCCCCTGTCATTCTTATCAGTTCCGCGGCTGGCGGCTGGCGGCTGGCGGCAACACTCATTGGCTGGCAACTCGAAGATCATCGAGCATCATGTCCAAACTTTTTATCATGAAAAAATTGACCATCTTGCGACAAGTTCCACATCATCTATCTATATCTTCCACGAGCCGTGAAGTTATTTTCTCGAGTCGATCTATCCACAGCAGATTGTGGAGACAATTATCCACGCTAGCTTGTCCCGTGGACGTCTTACACCTACACCGAGATGGGATGATTGATGCATGGAACCACGCGACAGATATGTACTATGTCAAGAAACACGCGCACGTACGTACGTGTACCGCAGAACTGCAAAAGCTACACGGAGAGATCGCACTACTCCTACGCAAGGGCAGCTCAAGCAAGTGGCGGTCACACTCAAAAGCGACGCGCCCCTTACAGAACAGATCGATCAATAAAGAAGGAGAGATAGATGTCGAACGTGCAAAATAAACAAAATTAAACGTCGGCAAAGCGTAATCCAAAGCGTATTTGGCCGTATGCGATCGACACATCACACGCTTTTTCGCCCCTACAAAATTATATATACTGCTACTAGCTCCGTACGCAAGCAAGAACACGGCCGGCCCTAATGTTTGCAAGTTGGCAGTATAGTGTTTTATATTTTTGCGAAATGGCGGCAAAATGTGTTACGTGGACTATTTTAAAACTCATGATACTGTTCGTACTATACTAGTTAGTTCTCGTGAGTTGCTGGTGACTTGTGGAGTGCATTATTATTCGGCCGGGAAAAGGAAGCCTATCATTGGGTGAAGAACAGAGATGGTCCAAGTAGTTATCTACTCCTATGTATGTGATCTACACGATGTTACTGGTTTAAAAGTAGCTTGATAGTATCGGATATGGATCGCACGCATGGGGAAAAGTTGTGGATGGTTTGTGTAGCTTAGCCATCCGTCCAAAAGGTGGACTGGCGCCTAAAGTATCCGGAAAAGAATATTTCTTGACATTTTTTTTTGGAAAAGAATATTTCTTGACATGACATAAAATGCAACTGTAAAAAAAGGTAGGAGTAACACACACTGTGTAAAGTAAAGTACTCCAACAGTTATTTCTTGCTAGTATGATGTTTTGCTCAAAACGTGAAATCGGTGAGAAATCTAGCCGCACGCTCAAATTTCACAGGTGGATAATCAGTTAGCAGGTGTAGCATCAACCGTGTTAATTAGTAAGCTGAGAGAAGGAAATTAATATGGATAGAGTGAATTCCACTTTTTACATCCTAGTTATGCATTTGTGACACTAATTATCCGTCGAGTGAATAATCGGTCCGAAGTACCCTTTGAAGGAGGTTTGGATCCTTGTTTTCACACGCACGTCTATTAGGCAAGGTGTGAGTGATGTAAGGGTGTTTCAAAATATCAAGATGGTGATGAGAAATGAAACAAATGGATAAGAAAAGTTTTGACGCGATTGTCAATGATCTTCTCCACATTTTATCAAGCAACATCGACGTAGCATGCCGATACTATCTAAAATAAATAAACAAAATGCGAAGCTGAGGTAAAATCATGTTCAAAGTCACCTAGACGGGATATTTTCATAAAAGTTCTACTAAATAGAATAATATGTGTCACAGATGCACAGATGCACAAATGCAACGTAACAAGCGGAATTCACTACTCCCTCTATCTCGGTTTACAGGGCTCAAAACGTTTGGCATCATGACCAAGGCAATTTTTCATTGGACTTCTTCTCTCTCCAATTAGCTGCCACCATTAACTTCATCTCTTTAATATTGCACGCATGCAACCAACCGGGTGTAGAAACTGGTTTTGTTTTCCACCCCACCCGCATGCATAGGTAATTAGTGAGGGCCACTACTCTTAATTAAATGTATGCATGCCTTAGAGAGGAGGTATTGTGGGACAAATGTTTTTCAGATTAGGTCCAGTAAACCGGGACGGAGGAAGTATATTGGATAACATGTTAGGAAGTAGGAATAAATTGATCTTGACGAGAGCAATTTTTCCTCGTTAAGTTCGTTCCAAAACATTCTCAAAAAAAAGAGTTCGTTCCAAAACCATATACACTGCTCCTCCTAGTGCCGAAACTGTTTATTTGTGGTTTCTCGGTCTTTACCTACCACCATGCATTGCATGATCCCAACACACTTTGTCTGTCCTGATCAAAATGATTGGACACGTCAGGCTCTGATTAGCCACACCTTTATTTTTTGGAGTTCCCTTTTGGCGTCTGCTGTAGATAATTTCCAAAAAAAAAAAAACATCATAGGGTTGGCGCACGCCCTGTGGAAGACAGCACTTGCCTCAAATTTCTTACTTTACATTACCCAAATCAATCGCTCCTAAGCATGATTGATCTTCGCTTTCTAGATTTAGCAACTGTTGGAGGCTTACATACTTCCCTGGACCAAAGCAAGAACATTCTTAGTTGGCTGCCTTTCGCCGGTGCCTTTGGAGTTTCTCAGAGAAGAACTAACTGGCGGCACGCGCCAGAATGCTCGCTCGCCGGCGATGTAGGTAGGTACTGTAGTACTTACGTGGTGGCCGAAGGAGGCGACACGGCGGACGACGATGATCACTCCGTCGAGTGGTGAGGGCATGTGTTGTCTCCTCGCCGTCTGCTTCCCCGCTCCCGTTTTGCCACTGAGATCCTGTCAAATGCGTGTAACACTGTAATGATACCAAGTGGCGAACACTTTGGCAGGTGTGGCGTTTCAGACGGGACATGATGTCCCAGGGGTTCTTTCAGACATTGTGGTTTGTGGTGCCGCCACTCGCGATGAGTTCCGTTGTTCTATTTTGCCCTGGTGACATGAGTGATTCAAACGTTGTGGTAACATGGAGGCCTCCAATTATTCGTCATCTTTTAGCTATATCATCATTGTTAAATGCCGCTGGAGCGTTGGGAGTGTCAGGGTCTTGGACAGGTGAAGAAACCGTCAAACAACTCTAAATTATGCTAAGCTACACAGAATCTAGGTGTGGTGACGAACAACATAAGCCGGTTGAGATATAGATTGTAGCGTAAGGGCAGGTACAGTCAAGATATATATAACAATGGACTTGGAAGAGAGGATCAGATGCATGACAGCTTCCTGGAGGAACTGGCATCCAGTATGTATGTATATTCTGAATTTTAGCCTACCAAACCTGGCTATTACCATAGTTTTTGAGAGGCTGGATCAGCTATCCTGTGCTCGCATCAGCTATCCTGGAACTGCATACATCACGCGGTAGAAACCAAGCAAGGAACGCCTCGAGGTCTTAACACTGCACGTGCTGAATGCTGCCTAGCTGTGTACCTGTACCTGTGCCTGCACATGTGGGCAGTACAGAGGATCTCATAAAATAGTCACCGCCGCGGGAATCGGTGCATCCGCAGCTGATCCAGCCACCGTTTCCAAGATGATAAATTAGCTAGCACATACTAGTAGTACTACGTAGACGTAGGTACGGTGTTTAGTTCACTTCAGTGGTCTTGAACTTGCAAAAGGCAGGTCAAGAACTGCACTTCACGTCAGTCTAAGCCCATTTGTCTGTGATCCTTATGGAATCATCCTTGCCAGGATTAGCAATGGACCGATCCTACCGAGACGTTTACGCAAGGGAAGCGTGCCATCCGGTGAACGAATCGAATCGGTCGATGCGTTTCTTCCACCTCCGGATCGGGATCGACAGCAACAGGCAGAGGCGGCGACGATGATAGACGCGTAGACAGACGTTGCATTTTGATTTCTCCGAGCGAGTGGGACTGAAACTGACTGATTTTCTCCATGGTGCTTTGCATGCCTTGCAATTGCAAGAGACTGCGAGAGCTTTACCCTTTTTTAAGGGAGCTCTACATTTTTTCCCCCTTGCTATATTAGGCCAGGTGAGAAAAGGTCTTCAGATGGGCCTTTTCTTAGGCCACGCGTACCCCCAGAATGCTTTTGCAAAATGTGCTCCCAACGCCCATTCAACAGTTCGACCTAGGCAAGAGCAGTCCAAAATGCTTTTACGAAATGTGCTCCTAAGGCTCACGGCATCTCCACCAGGCCGATCCAAACGCGTGACCAAAAATATCCGTTTCTGTCCGTTTCGGTTGGCCCGCGGTCACTTTGGGACCGCGGTCCGGACGACCGCGTCCAGCGGCGCGACCCAAATGTCCGCGCCTGGCCAGCGCTGTCCAGACCTAGCCATTTGTATATGAATAGTTTAGAGCCAATTTACATAGATAAATATATATTTTGATAAGCAAATAAACTAGCTTAGGTAATATAATTAAAATAGTGCTTACATATGAATAGTTCACACTCACATGGTTCGATAAAAAACAACCAAATGTCACTCAAATTGCAGGAAACAAATAAGAGGTTAAGCATTTTGGTTTCCTGCATGAGCCCATATATGCTCAATCAAATCTAGTTGAAGCCGATCATGGATGTGCATGTGACGCAAATTTTCATGAATTCTTCCCAAGATGCTACACCTGGCTCTGACTCAACCAATTGACCCTGAAAATCTCAGCCTTGGTCCAAAATGCCGTCATCACGCTCGTCCTCGACGATCATGTTGTGCATGATCACGCACGTAGTCATCACATCCCACATTCTCTCCGTGCTCTAGGTTCTAGCAGGATAGTGAATAATAGCCCATCTTGACTGAAGCACACCAAATGCTCGCTCCACATCTTTCCTAGCGGCCTCTTGCTCTTTCACAAACCTCTTGCATTTCTCATCTTCAGGGTTACAGATTGTCTTCACGAAGGTGGGCCGGGATGGATAGATACCGTTAGCTAGGTAGTACCGCATATCATATGCATTGCCATTGATCTCATAGGAAACTTGTGGAGAATTGTCTTCTGCCAGCCTAGCAAACACCAGAGACCTCTGCAGCATATTGATATCATTGTTTGATCTAGCCATACCAAAAAAGAAAGGCCAAATCCAGAGATCCTGTGATGCAACAGCCTCAAGTATGACAGTGCAACCCGCTGCATGCGCTTTGAACTGCCCTTGCCAACCAAAAGGGCAGTTCTTACACTGTCAATGCATGCAGTCGATGTTGCCAAGCATCCCAGGAAACCCCCTACGCTCATTGATGGACAGAAGGCGGGCAGTGTCTTCGGTGTTTGGCTCTCTCAGGTATACTTTGTCAAACACCACTACAGCTGCGCTGCAGAATCTATGCATGACCTCATGACATGTAGACTCGCTCATGCACATGTAGTCATCGAGGAGATCATCGGGCACTCCATATGCAAGTTGCTGAATAGCAGCTGAACATTTTTGATAGGAGGAGAAGCCAAGCTTACCGGTGCAATCATACTTGGCCTCGAAGTAGTCGTCGTACTCCCTCACTCCATTGAGTATGGTCAAGAACAGGTTCCTGGACATCCGATAGCGGCGACGAAATGCCTTCTCTTTAAAGACTGGATTAATTGGGTGGAAGTAGTCCTTGTAAAGGCATATGTGCCTCTCTTCCCGATCGCGTTCATGGTTGGCTTCGCGACGCTTCGCCGAGTCACCTCTACTCGGCGGGAGGAGGTAGTTGTCGAGCACCATCTGTGCAGCCGTCAGAAGAATTTCGGTCTCACCATCAGACTCCTCCTCGAACGATGACTCGATGTAATTCTTGTAGAAGAACTCGATCGCCCTTCGCCTGCTGCCCATCTGTCAAGTACACTGCCATCAATGGCTATACCAACTCCCGATGCAGACCAGATTACCAAGAAAAGGCCGGCTAACGCACCTCGGCAAATGACCGAACAGGTCGTGCGCGTCCAATGTAGAGGCGGAGGCCGGGGCGGCGGGTTTTCCTGTGGAGTGTCTAGTCAAGTCCGGCGCCGCATGCGGCTTGCGGTCGTCCTGCTCGATATCACGCCGGGGGCCAGAGGGGGGTAGGGGGCGACAGATGTCAATGGCAGCGGGGGCTGGTTGCGTCTGCTCTTCGCGCGGGATATGGAAGGAGAGAGTTTGGGGGAGGAGTGTCTTTGTGCAACTGGTTACAGGGCCCGGCTGAACAAGTGGTCGGACACGTGAGGCAGCGCGCGCTGTCTGGGCCGACCCAGTGGTCACGCAAATTAGGTGCACGGATGCGCCAAGCCGGACGCGTCGGGACGGATGGGTCTTGCCGTTGTGGCACCGTGCATGACACGCGCGTCCGCGCGGGCGGGCTCGGACGCGCCGGGACAGGTTGGGTCGACCCGGTGGAGATGCACGCATTTACCATTTGAAACACCCCGTCAGCTGCAAAGGAAAGGATTTTTTTTTTGAAAATTCCACCGATCTATTAAAAATCATCAACGTTAGTACAAAGAAATCTAAAAGTAATAAAAAATACAAATAGTTCGATGGACCACCTAGCGAAGACTAAAAACACGCCGCCGTCCTTGCCTCTCCATCACCGGAGCCGGGCAAAGCTTGTCATAGTAGAGCTTATTGTAGAAGACAGACGGAAAGTCGTCGTGTTAGGGTCCCAAAAAACCAGCGCACTAAAGCTGCAACCATCGCCAATGATGACGTCAGTAGATTGGAAGATACTGGCCTAAAATTAACACGAAAAACGACTAGATCCTAGGAAATCAGCCGGACACACGACTCCATGTATTCTCCCTTAGCGCTAGGCACACCACCGGAGCGAGGATAGAGCGGGGAGGACTTTATTCTGACTTCAGGATGTAGTCATCGCCTCAACATCCCAAAAAGACACAAGAAAATATCCTAAGCGAAGAACAAAAACCTGTCGCTGGCGAGAGCACGTGGTCCACCACACCTCCAAGGTCATAAGGCCATCGAAGATAGAACGGATCGATGGTGTCACCGACGAAGGTAAGGAACCCTAGATGGGTATTTTCAGCCGCCACGTGGGAGCAGCCGTACGTACCGGTTCAAAGAGACGGCTTATAGTTACAAAGGGAGGGTTTAGGATGGAGAATTTCTGGAGAGGCGCTCAACATGATCGCAAATTCACGATAGTATCGTTTCCGTAAAAGTATAAATTTTAGAAAAACCATATTAGTATCTTTTAAGAAATTACACTAATCTAGTAAAATTATTAATAGGATTACAAACAGACCTAAAAAGTAATAAAAATTATCAATAGCAGGACCTTCCATTGTTGAGGGCGACTTCATGGATTGGTGGTCACTTGTGCTGTGATCAACCACTAGGCAGCTGCGCAAAGGAATCTCGTCACTATTTGGAAGCATAGGATCAACCATAGGTAGCTGCGCAAAGGAATCTCGTCATTATTTAGAAGCATAGTAAGCATAGGAACACGGTGGTTTTCAACAACGTGAGCCCCTCGGTGGCCTTCCTCATGGACACGATCAAGGCGGAAGCAAAGATCGTGGGCTGAGGCGGGAGCATGAGGGCTACGCCAAATGCTTCCTTAGATTAGGCATCTTGGGTTGAGTTGTATGACGAGGGTATTGGTCCTTCTTTGGATTTGTATCTACAAACACTTATTTATCAATGTATCAAAATGCAGTGCAAAAATTTAATAAAAATTACAAATAGATCATTTGACCACCTAGCAGCGACTACAATCATTAGGGCAATCCAAAGGCGCACATCCGTCCACGCCCATCCATCACCGTAGTTGGGCAAACCTTGTCGTATTAGAGCTTTTGTAATAGACATCCGAGAACTCACCGTGCTAAAATCACAAAGGACCAATGCACAAAAGAAGCAAACATCGCCAATGATGAAAACCGTAAATTGGAAGAGACTAATCTAAAATCACACAAACGAACATAAAAATGGACCAGATCCCATGAGATCCGCCAGACACACGACTTCACGTGTCCTATGTCGGCGCTAAATACACCACTAGAGTGAGAAGTACCTGATTCTGAATTCATGACGTATTAGTCATTTCAAAATCCAAAAAACACTGAAAAATAAGATAAACAAAGAATGAAATAACCCAGGCCAGAGGTCGAGGTCCAATATACCTCCGAGGCCCCAAGGCCACTGTGAGCCAGATGATCGATGTCGTGCAGGAGTGTTTTCCTCTGTTGTGAGTCATTAATTATAGTGACGGATTCTATTTCTTTATTATTATTATTTTATTTTGGTTGTGTGCATTCTTAGTGTTTTGACTAGTTCTTGACAATATGTTGTTGCAGAGACCAAGTGCAATTGATATCTTCTAGATATTAATATATTCACTTTATAGAAAATAAAATGGAGCAAACATCCTTGATAAAAAACCTAGAGAGTTACATTGAAATGTTTGATAGCAAAATAATGAGCAATACAAAACAGTGAGGGGAAAAACAAATCTAAGAACAAAGCTCTTGCTAAGACCCTCTTTATTCTATAATTTGTTTTTGATTGCGTATAAGTAAGACAATGTTGTTCTACAACCTTTTTTAGGATATTTATTAGACATCCATATTCTAAGATCCGCTGTCAAGATATATAAAGTTACTCTAATAGATACACAGCAATATACATGTGCGCATTCAGTATTTTCATCCTTTTACAATTTACTTAAGATATTCACAATTAGGTTTAGTGTAATGCTCTAATCTACGAAAATAACATACCTTCAAGCTAAAATTTAGTTTTACTTTACTATTGTATTTGTAACAATAGACATGTGAATTGTAATAGTGAACATTAAGTTTATATTATTACATGTTGGTAATGCAACTAAATACAACAAAAAAACATGATTAAATATTTGTTAATGTTATTTGGAGATTATGTAAAAATGACCAATTAAAATTTATTGACAAACTTGTCTATAAATGGTATAAGTGTTTAGAATAAATATGTGATGGCCACATATTGTTTGGGCTAGGAATAGTTTGGTCCGAAATTAAGTTTTCCATCTAGATTTGTATTTGCTCTATGTTGAATCGGTTAGGATGAAGTCCAGTTTGACTTGGACTGTAGGAAAAAAAGGGACTGGGCTAGAGGGTTTTATCTGAAACCTTCCGGGAGGCTAAAGGGCTCAGTTTGGTCTGAGACTGATTCAATTTGAGTGTAGCACTACAAGAAAAGTGTCCGTCCGCAACGACTTGACCCTTCAGTCGTCGTAGAAGCCGCATCTTCCTCGACGAATTTTTCGGCTCGACCGTGAACGATGAAAAACTTGTTTTTTCTGATTTCACGGCCCTCTACTACGACGAAACCGCTAAAAACATGGAGGAAGCTTGGCTATCGCGTGGTAGAAGCAAGATTTTTGGTTTCTCGCGCAATGTTGACTCGTCGAAGTCTTTTAAGGCGTGTGGGCCCCGAACGTCAGTGTCTCTAGTGGACCATACTTTTCGATCACACCTCCCTGATTGAACTCGATAGCATTGCTCGCTGCAGGCGTTTAATCAGGCTGCCGGGACCCACATATCATCCTCTCGTTAGAAGAAACATGCGTATGATGGAATTTTTTCCTTCGCTCGTGCTACCCTATTCCGAACTTGATAGCGATGCTCGGTCTATCTGTCATTTAGTCACTCTGCTAGGTCCCTCATGTCAGCCACTCATTAGAAAAATTATATGTATGATGGGATTTTTTATTTCGTTCGCGCTACCCTGTTTCGAACTTGATAGCGCTGCTCGATGCATCTACCGTCTAGTCACATTGCTGGGCCTCACATGGCATACTCTCATTAGATAAAACATGTGTATGATTGATTTTTTGTCCTCGGCCGCGTCTTCGTGTTCCGAATTTCATAGTGTTGCTCGCTGCATCGGCCGTTTATTCAGTCTGATGGATCCTTTATGTCAGCCTCACATTAGAAAAAGCGTCAAAGAAATCTAAATTATGCTAAGCTACACAGAATCTAGAGGTGGTGACGAATAACATAGCCGGTTGATATATGGATTGTAGCGTAAGGGCAGGTACAGTCCAGAGATATATATAACAATGGACTTTGGAAGAGAGGATCAGATGCATGACAGCTTCCTGGAGGAACTGGCATCCAGTATGTATGTATATTCTGAATTGTAGGCTACCATAGTTCTCGAGAGGCTGGATCAGCTATCCTGTGCTCGCATCAGCTATCCTGGAACTGCATACGTCACGCAGTAGAAAGCAAGGAACGTCTCGAGGTGTTAACACTGCATGTGATGAATGCCGCCTACTGTATACCTGTACCTGTGCCTGCACATGCGGGCAGTAGAGAGGATCTCATAAGAGCAAGCTTAATAATATATCCAACGGCCGGCTATAAGGACATGCCAGGTCATCTAAGATAAAAATCGTATAGCTCACTCATATAATAGATGAGCTATTAGCTGGCTCTTGAATAGATTTTAGTTAATATTTAATTATTTAATGCATGTATGCTATTGGCTCTAGACTACATGCAAGGGTCTTTTTCTTGATTCTTGTGTTATAGCCGGGCTACAGAATAAGAGCCAACTCTTCTCTCATTTCTTCTTTCTCTAACTGAGACTTTTGATGACGTGGCAAATACTATAGCCTGCTGACTAGGCTTATTATACTTACTCTAAAATAGTCACCGCCGCGGGAATCGGTGCATCCATAGCTGATCGGGCCACCGTTTCCAAGATGATTAATTAGCTAGTAGCACACACTAGCACTACGTAGACGTAGGTACGGTGTTTAGTTCACTTCAGTTCATGCGGTGAGTATCTTGAACTTGGAAATGGCCAAACCGGAATACAGCGAGTCAAGAACTGCAGTCTGTAGTGTTGCTTCACGTCAGGCTAAGCTCATTGTCTGTGACCCTTATGGAATCATCCTGCCAGGACTAACGATCGAGTGATCGACCGATCCTACCGAGACGTTTACGCAAGGGAAGCGTGCCATCCGGTTGACGAATCGAATCGATCGACGATGCGCTTCTTCCACCTCCGGATCAGGATCGACAGCAACGAGCAGACCGGAGGGGAGCCGGCGACGATGATAGACGCGTGAAGCCGTGAACAGACGCGTCGCATTTTGATTTCCGAGCGAGTGGGACTAAAACTGACTGATTTTCTTCACGATGCTTTGCATGCCTTGCAAGAGACTGCTAGAGCTCTACATTTTCTTCCCCTTTCTGAATTACCAGGCCACGTGAGAAACTAAAGATAATCCATTGCGGCCTGAACAAGAGCAGCAGTCCATGGAGCATTTGCAAAATTTGTACCCAAGGCCCATTCAAGCACTCGAAACGTTTCGGTCCATGGCGTATTCTTAGGACTTGGTTTGTGTGAGAATGCCATATACTATCAAGCTTTCTCTATTTATCACAGTTCAAAAAAAAAGTTTTATCTATTTACTGAAATAACTCGGAGGTGCAGTAAAAATAAGTTGGATGGGGTCTCTACCGTACTCTACTTGTAAAACACTTGGTATATGTACAGTATAAGATATGAATTCATATACAGTACAGAAAAAATGTCAGAGAAATTTAGCTATAATCAACACTACTATATCGTGGGGTTACGTGTCACGGACTCTACATCGTTTGCAGGTTGCTTCCTCTGTAGAGCTGGATAGATCAGTCTCCAAACTGCATAGAGAAGAGGAGACAGTTTTACTGCATCAACAATACAAACTCAGACCATTTCATCTAGTAGTACCACATGCAGAATAAGCACATGCAACAGAGCAGCCAGTTCCTTGAAAAAAAAAAGCACATCCAGATTCTCTAAGGTAATATCGTGTAAAGGAAACAAAGATGTTAATAGTTAACCGAGCTGTATGGTAAGCAACAGGAAATGGCGACCTACCATAGATGAAAGCTGCCAACCATTCATTCATGATCTTCACCCATGTGCTAGCCCACCCAACATCTATGCTCCACCTGATTGAGAAATCGAAGGGCGTGAGATGATGTTACTGGATGCATCTTGTCCTCAAACATATATGAGGTCACAATGTAGAAGTATCTCACTGATGACAAGAACTGCACTATATGGGAATGCCATCGACAGTCAAGAATTTTGTCACTTCAGATTATATCTAAGGATAGGTGCTTTTATGCACAGTATGTCTTACTTTTTTGTTATTGGATGGTTAAGCTCCCAGCTTATGAATAACATTGCGAAATACATAGCTCCCACTGCAAACACGATGTGGAATATCTCGTAGCTGTAAGGAGCATCTTCTTCCGACTGTATCTCGTCGTTTCGAAACTGAAACGTAACATCTTTGTTAGCATGGTGGGTAATGTGAACAGTGTTAAAGAGATTCATGATAGTTAACATTAAATAACGAACTCATTCAGACATAAAAGCATAAATCTGCGACAACTAATTCAGGACAGATGGACTGGAGTACTAGATTTTAATTTTGATGTTTCGAGCAACCGATTAAAGAGGGTCCAACATTGATTTGCTTATGGACTAGACTGTACGTTCGATGCTTTCTTAGCAAAAGAGCTTCACATAGTGCTACTTAATCAAGAAAAATGCATGCTTAATTAGGTTGGTCTCTAGTACCCGCCGACTATGAACACGTGGAACAATTAATTATTTGCTTGGAAACAAGGTGCAGAGAAAGGATAATTTGCATATCCATCAAGAACTTATGTACTACGCGGAAAGTTAATATTCAAACTTACTTGAAAGGATCTGTTATCGATTCCAGTCGAAAATGTGGCCATCACAATGGAGCAAATTGCAATAATGAAGCTCTAGAAAGGCACAAACCAGTTAGTTAGAACACTGAGATTGCATTTGCTAGCACCAAAGAAAAGGAAAGATATGTCCGCCCATGCTAACAGCAAACATGCTTAACATATATTGGTAGAGCGCTCTATCAGAAATATGTTGGTAGCCCCAATCCACCATCCTCTACAATGCTACATGATAAGTATCACAAATATGTGTGTATGATTAAACCACCGACATAGCTATGGTAGACCATCAATAAATCTGAACAATAGCCACTCATTGAGGTGAGTTGCTAGGCAGTGTTTACAAATATACAGGTTGGGATCTTGACACCAGGCAAATGTACGGTGAAAATTCTGTAGAAATACCAGGGTTCAGAGCTTTAGAAGGTTAACCATGAACCTCGTAGCATGATTTTGGTGGTTTATAAAATCTTCGAAATTAAGTAACTGAAGGTCTTACAATGGAACAACCTTGTAGAAATAGCCTTTTGAGAATTAAGAACAAAACTCAACGACCAGTGGCAGCAGTCTTGAGTCTGATATTATAAATGGAATGAACATTCAAGGAACATCAAGTTTTTTACTTACAACGATAGTAGCCCAATTACCATCCTTGCCAATTTTCATCTCAGTGTAGCACTTTCCTGTTCGTGGTTCGCTGTGCATTGCAAGCAATGAAAATGAGTGTTGTATAACTGAACCGTAGAACAAAAATGAGGAAGAAAAATATAAGGATAGGGTAGTACCTGTGTAGTGCAGACCAACAGAGGAACACAATATACGAGCCCATGATTCCAGAAGATAGAAGACCCTCATTAACCTTTTTGAAAAGCAAAGTAATTTAAAACCATACACCTTATATAGGTTGAAGCAATGTCAGACAGGAAACCAGAGCAAAACGTTCTGGGTATCATTAAACATAGAGGTGTCGCACTGCAGCATTAGGGCACTTGTATTGTATTGTATTGATTGCAGTTGTAAGACAGTAAAAAGCAGAGCAATATCGATTTAAAGTTTATCTAGAAACTTGCAACATATAGCCATCAAATTAAGATGCTTTGTTGCTCTGAACTTAGTAGGTTTTAGAGTGGTGCAGGAAGCGAGGCAACAGAGGAGAGAACTGATCATTTGCCCCAAACTTCATATACCTTTGATCATTTACCATTTTCTTCAATGTAACAGAACATTGTCCTTTCCTGCTTCTGCCAATTGATCATTTCCCCAAATCTACCATTAAAACTTATTTTGTTCCTAGCACCACTTATTCATCCGATTTTTTCGTATTTTGTGTGTTTAATACTATTTGAATATTTTTCTGAACCATTTCTTCTGTCAACATTTATCCAAGAAAAATTTCCTGCTTGAAATATTCTACCAGTGACTACTCTACAACTAAAATGAGGCCTGGAGCTGTATTATTCTCGCACCTTTGAATGTAGTGACACCGCCATCATTATCTTCACTAGGATTGCCGTCCATATAATAGTGAAGATGTTGAACACACATGATGAGTTTGGAACATACAGAATATATAGCACGACAACTCCGGTAAATGAAGCAATGAAGGATACAGTTGATAAGAACAATCCGAACAGGCCACTGAAAAGCACAAAATAGGTCATCTGTGTCATGGCTTGAAATAGTTCTCTTAATATTGCACTGAACTAAATAGACACCAAAACACAGTTAGCTGAACGTTGGAGTATTCAAATAATTATGTACCATTGATTTGACCCCGGATCTGGCATCCAACGTTTATTGCACCAAGATATGAGGTGGAGCATGCTTATAAGCTGGAGAATGAGAAATATTCTGGAGAAAACATGAAAAATAAATTAACTATAACCTGCATTGCGATGTGAGTTTAGTAGAAACCTAAACAATGTTGCAACATGCCAGAATCATTAAAATTACCCGGCACCCATACGAGCAACTTCACCTGCAGAGGATATGGAATAGATTTCTTTCAGCCCACTATCGTTTAGACCTATTATTACTCAGATGGAAAGTTTTAATGGAACTGGTACTACAGAATCAAGTAAAAGTTGGTTTCATGCCATGTTTCCGATATGTTTTCCGAAATAAAGGATCTGTAAGTTTCTACATCGTGGTCTTTGATACATAATGCTTAGAGGAAAGGGAAAATTCCAAATATTTTAAATTGTCAAAATACCATTGCAGAATTTTTCAGTACACGGTTCTGCAAATCTATGGTTGCAATGATATCCTGCATCCTCCGAAGCAACTACATTGTAGCAGAACACCTTATGGATGGTGAAATGGCCAATTAAGGAGACGATAAAAAAAAAATTACCATAAAGTTGGATGAATATGTTGGGGATGACAAATGGGGTGACGATTGACACGGCATACACAAGAAACTTGAGAACCCAGCATCCAGAATGCCATGAATTACGAACTCCCTGGAGCTTGCGGGTTCCAAATGTTGTGGCAAACATGACCCAGAAAAATATCTGCCACTTGATGTAAGGAAGTGAACAAAAGGAACACAGACAGTAGAAGCAGCCTAATAAACTACACCAAGGAGTTGGAATTTGCGGTTCAAGAACTCGGGTCATATCCCACTTTTTGCTAAATCAAGGATACGAAGCAGCCTAAGCTCACCCGAAGCACCCCTCCAGACTGGAAGCATTTCGAGTCCCCTGCTCCACAAACCGAATTATCTGAAAATTGAAACAGCACAACACAGCACAGCAGGTTTCAGAATGTGGCATCCGAAATTCATGGCAAGTCGTGAAGCTGCACATGTAGAAACTGGCAAATGGAGAGGGGGTCTGGAATGGGAAGGAACCTACGGTGCACTCCGTGGAAGACCTTGGCGCCGTAGTCCCTGATGAACCAGGCCAGCAGGTTGGTGGCGAAGAAGATGAGCCCGTAGACGTAGCGCGCCCTCAGCGACCGCCTCTTCCTCGCCTCGTACTCGCCGCTGTCTTTGCGCAATTCCGTGCTCTGTACACTGATCATGTCCCCTCCTGCGGCAGCAATGCAAAAGCTTCTTCAGTAGGAGGCCACAGTCGAATTCCGCACATAACCAGTTAACCAGTGATGAGGACATGAGGTCACTGGCTCACCGCCGCTCTCAATGCCGTCAAGGTAAGGAAGAAGGAGGACTCACCGGCGGTGCTAGTACTGCTCGGAGGACGGAGACGCTCCACGGCGGCGCAGAGCTCGTGGTGCTTTTCCGTGGCTCTCTCTGCTCTCAGGTCAGGGCGTCAGGCGGTGGAGTCTTCACTCCAGCTTGCTCGGACGCGTGCCTCTTTAAGAATGAACAGGCACAGCAGGCGCTGCGACTCTGGTGGTCGGAGCGGTCGATGCGAGGATCGCAGGGCCGTCGTGCGCTGACGGGTTACGGCCGTGGGACCCCTGCACGGCACGGGGGACCGGTACCCTAAAGGGTTCTAGAAGCGAGCGCTGCTCCACGTACGAGTCCGCCGTCCAGACGACCGTTGGGGCGCGGCGGTAGCGTTTAAAATGCGGAAGGCGGTCACGAAAACCAGCTCGCGCATTTGTGTGGAGTACTACTCCGTTTCTGTGTGGCAACGCCGGTGTCAGAGCCGTGTTTCTACTTACGTGTCTTCGCGAAGTTCGGGTTAATTCAAGCAAGTTTTGTTAGCCAAGCTGTTGCCCGAACGAAACGAAGAACCTCGTGTTTGGGCAAGCTCTTTGCTTGCTGCTACGCGTTCCATGAGGTTTGGTGGAGAAATTGCGGTACGTTCCCCGGAAAAGGCTTCTCCAGATTTGGAACGGGAGAGGAGCCCTTTTCGTGCTCGGGCAGGAATGGGTTTGCCTTTTTTTTTCTGGCCCTTTCGGACGTTTGGACAAGCTTGTCACAGCGCAAAACTTGTTTCTGGCCATCATCGCCATGCCCAATTTCTGGTTTCTAGTAGATTTGGCTATATCTTCTAGGAGCTCTAAGCTCCCTGGAATTGGGAGCCTGTTGTTGATCGGGACATGTCGGTTCATATTATGGCGTGTTACGTTTCGATGTGCGTAGGATCGGTGGTCTGTGGTTGGCTGGGGCCCGCCTACCGGTGTGTTGTTGCTTCGCATCGTGGTTACCCTCGATCCCCAATTCCCCACCCTCGGTGCTGCTCTCTATCCCCGCCTCCCTTATCTGATACTCGCCATCCACAACATGAATCCCTCGGGGTGGTCATCTCCTTCCTCCGCCGTCGGCAAGCCCACTCCCCCACCCCGTAAGATTTCTCACACGGCTGTTGTCTAACTCCCTCCTGAACCCTGGAGCGCTGCCATCACATGCGCGGATGGGCCACCTCGGCCTCAGACATGGAACGAGGGATTCCGCCCGGACATCCATCTATGCGAAGAAAGGGTCTTGACTCTTGAGTGCCGCTGAGGATAAAAACGATGCCTCCAAGTCATGCTCCATGCTCTTTGCATCATTACTTTTTACACGTTCTTTTACTTTGGGCATAGTCTGCGTGCGGTGCCGATCTGATTCTGTATACCATGGTGATCCAGTCTTATATTTGGATGCTTGGTGGGTAAGCAAGGATGCCAACTAAGAGATGATGTTGGATGCAGCAAGGCTTGCCGCACCGACACTCGGTAATTTTGATCTCTTGGGGACATTGTTTTCAAGTGAGAACCACATATAGAGTTGTGATTTCCGTTTTAAGAGATAGGATTGTAGAATTTAATGACAGAGGCACAAATTTTCATAAATAAACTAATTTAAATTAGTTATGATGAGTATAATTCACTTTCATAAGTTGCTATTCTTTTGTCAAATCTAAACCATTAGCCGTGCAATCATAAGTTCATAACACATTATATTATTCGAAGTATTTGTAGCCTAAACAAAAGATTGTGGGTTGGAACATAGATGGGATGCTGGCTGTTCTAATATGACTTTTCGGGCCAAAAATAAATTCATCCTTGCACAAATGGTCAATGATAAAAGAACAAGTAGTTTAACAAAATCAATTCAATTATTAGATTGATGTTGTTATTTTATTTTACTAGAGAAGTGTCCATTATGTAATTCCTAATGGCAACTTTGAACGTGCTACTTTTGGTCCTGCGCTATGTTCATGTTAAATTTATATACTTTGATGTCTCCTGTATGGCATACAGATTCTCGGTACTATGCTGTTTTTGTACCGGTTTCTGTCTATTTCCTTGAGTATTTTTTCTCTGCTAGAATATGATAGCTAACTGCAAAGTTTGTGCTATTCAGGCGGATTATACCTTCAAAATAAGTGTGCATGTTCTTCGGGCCTGGAAGTACATAGAAAAGATAGAAAAATGTAATTCCAGATCTACCAATACGTAGGTATTATTATTTGTCATGTGCATGTTTCCAGTGTGATTTGCCTTTCATTTGAGAATCATTCTACCTTTTTATGTCAATTTTTTTACCAGCTTAGCCTCGCCTCATTATCTCTAAAAGATGGTTTTAAGCCATCGGCTATGTGCTCTACCTATGTGATCCACTCTAGCTGAATCAAAACCTTCACAAGTTGCAGACCTGTCTCAAACTGTATTTTATCGTCAACATTTTGTGTTGAAAAAAGAACAAAGTTTGAACATTCACTCCCAAACTAACTGAAAATGTACCTTTTTAGCTTTTTTGTTTCACTTACTTTGAGGTTCACTAATTATATGGATGCTCACTTTGAGGTTCACTTGTTATATAGATGTTTCAACGTTTTTCATATCATTGTGGAAATATCATAATTTAAAGAGGATCCCTAGAATAAGTTAAAGATTGACCCAAAAATGAAGGCTTTCTTATGTGTAAATAATTGGAGGTTTATCCACAGTAATTGTGATTTATTTTTTGAGAGCTGCATGTATGTAGCAATGCATGTATGTAGCAATATGTGATATCTTATGTGCTACATGTTGATTATGTATTTTTTAATCCAAAACTATAAATTTGCTGATGGATCACTAGATAGTTTCATTCCCATATGTTCAAGAAAGTATATATGTACGCCTTCTATCTATTTGAAAAAAAGTTTGTGGGATTATTCATCGTTTTGCTTGATAAAATTTTACTCATATTGGTATCTCATCTATAAGGAGCACTATGCTCCCTAAAAACAATGAGACTTGAGGACTCTGAGTGTTGCTTTCGAGGTGGTCCCCACTATCGTGTAGGCCTGCCGGTTGGGGCTCAATGTCAGTTCTTTTGCGTCGGTGGGTTGTGTTCTGTGTGTCGCATGTCGCTGGACAAAAGAGAGGGTTGCGCGTTCATTCTCTTCCCTCTCTTGAAAATCACTGCTACCGCCTAGGTTTATGGCCGCCTCTACCACAGGCGTTGTTGAACCCCGCCGATGGATCGACCTTCCGTCGCCCTGGCACACACCCCGTAGAAAACCTTAATCACGGCTCGATTTGCCGGCGTGCTGGTCCGAAGGCATCCATGTTAACTCCTATAGCTCCTCCGAGGTATAGAAAGCCCCTCCTCGTGTCCTCCGCTCTTCCGGCGAAGCGGCCTGGGCACCTGAACGTCGCATCACATGAACCTCGGCAGAGCGGCTGCATCTTCTCTGGAACAGTAGGTTCTCCTCCTCCACCTCTCCTTCTCCACATTTCCTTCTCTCTGCATCGATTTGACTCTCCCTTACCCCTCAGAAACTGGCAGGATACCACGTCCATGTGCGCTGTAGCGGCTTCTCCCCCCCCCCCACAAACTATTGGCGCATCGTAGGCAATTTGGAGGCGGCGATGACCACCCTCATCCCCTCCATCTCTTGCTCTTCATGTCAAGGGCCACATCTTGCAGACCTTTTCCTCTTCATCCAAAGATGTGAGCGGCCCCATAACTGCTCCATAGCCCCATTGTGGTGTGAGCTTCTCCTTGGTGAGTCCCAATCTTTCCTCTTTGAAGAAGGATGGCAACTGGAAGTCTCTCCCGTCACTCCTGCCCCCCCACACACACACACCCCCCACCACCGCAAGCAAGGGCTGCTGTATCGTGAATTCTCTTCTCTAAACCCTCGCTAAAATAAGCTTTTATATTAATATCTTACCAACAAAAATTGGTTATGTACATGTCTTATTTTAGCATTTCTCTCTCGCCCAGATTATGGGTTGCAGGAGTAGAGGAGAGCTGGCTAGGGTGTAGTCTGCATCTCGCCTTTGATGGCACCCTGCAGTCTTGCACATGCATTCATCATCTAGCTAGTTTACTTACATGTTGACATATACCGCTGCAAAATCTTCAAAGAGCACTAAGCTCCCTGGTTTTGAGGCTCCGTGGGTGATTCCGGTTTCAATTTTGCTCCCGAGCTTGCGTGGTGCGAGAAGCGTGACTATGTGCCGACTGCCGGGGCAAATGAATTTCTATTTTCAGGGTCGGTTCATTTGGTCTTTGGGGTCAACTCGTGTGGGGGGTCATCTCTTTAACGAAGGCCCCAGATTCGGCTGCCTCTGCCCTCCTCCTCTATAGTCCTCGGCCAGAGGAGCGCAGCCACCGCCGTACCACACAAGAGGGTGAGGCCAAGAACTCGCAACAGAAGGGTGAGGGCTTCGGTCCGAGGTGAGCCGCCTCTGACTAGCCATGTGGGGTTTGGAGCCTCCTCTCTTGGTACCGCGGCCACCCATATTTCCCGACCACCTCCCTCCGTGGCTCCGCCCTTCGCTGCCTTGCTTCGTCTCCAAAATCCAAGGTATGACCGGATTAAACCTACAGGACCTCTGACTGCCAGATGCATTTTCCAGTTCTATGTCGATTGGTTACCATATTGTTCCTTGCATCTATTAGTTGCACCCGATTTTTGTGGATCCTCCTCAAGCATGGCGAGTTCTCCTCTTCCGGCGTTAATCTCGGACAACGGATCGTCGCCAGCATTGGGCCTTTCCTTGTGCGTCGTGCCAGGCACACACCCTCGATTCCTCTCACATTGGTATCTAGCGCATTCTCATGCAGACCTAGATAAGCTCTCTATTAATGTTATTAAATTGCTGAATAGCGGAAATTTATGGTTATCCTGGTAATTGATTGATGAATACCGGTTGTAAATCAATGTGCAATAGGTTTCACCAGTCCTACATCTACTCAATGCAACCGGAAGGTTTTAAACTGCCGCATCTACACTTATTTTGATTATTAGCTAATTCTCTGTAGGTGCAGCTCAATGTAGTGTTGTGCATGAGTGCATCCCTGCTATAATTTGGCTAGCCGACGTCTCATGCCTCCAATAGATTTACTTCTATTCTTTGTGGATTTATCAAGAATGTTCAATTAAAAGTGAGAAGATGATAATCACTATGGAAGTAAGATTTTTTCACTCATTATCTATGTTGTCTAGGTTATGAAATGCTTAATTTTTTATGTTCTAGCTATGCTTTCACGAAACACAAACAATTTGCAAAAGACGTCACTTCCCTTTTTAATGTGCATTAAGTAGTGTTATGCTAATCACATACTAGATCACTCCATTTTATTGCCCCTTTGTGCAATAATATTTTTGAACTTCAGATTTTGTAAAATTCTTCGGTTTTCCAGGTTGTCCAATTTGTTTACTTGATGCTGTAATTAGCAATTTTTATTACAGTATCCCGTCGGTAGAATTAAGTTCACAAGATATCAGGTTTGCTCGCTTTCTATTTTTACTTTATATATGCGGTTCTTTAGTGTGTATGTATGTTTTTTTAAGTACTAGCTAGGGCTTCACACATCCAACGATGCACACTTTTGGTCCCTTGCCGTCGCCACCGTTGCAGGCTACGGTTTGGAGATGACACAAATACGTCATAAACATTCTTGGTGAGTTCTTGCTATAATCTCATAAGCATTCTTGGTGAGTTCTTGCTATAATCCGAGCTGACTAATGGAACTGATTCTGTAGGAGCAGGGAAAAGATGTCCATTCCATGACTGGTTGCTTTGGATATCGATGAAGTTTCCATATATAGAACCTTCCCATATTGATTGTTCTGCATTTGCTATGCCATAGCAGAAAGCATGTCTTTAATTTGCCATTTCCAGAAGCTAAGTTCGACCATGAATTGTGAATTTCGTGCTGAATTAATCACTCAAGGAGATAATGTATTGTTCCTAACCTTGTGCATTAAAGGCATGTCAAGTAATTAAACGGTATGAGAGGAATATAATTTGTTCACTATGTAGGAACTCCAAATAAATAAAAATTTAAAGTAGAAACATGGTACACCATAGTCTGGCCAAAAAAGTTGAGCAATAGTCCTCGGGAATATGCCTCCCGGACCTAAATTTAATCCATAGACAGTGCTAGCACTAGGTGTGAACTTTAATTATAATTATAACTGAGCCATATCAATTTCAGGTTAGTCATACTGCTCTTCTTTTCGAATTTTCTATAACATATCAGATTGCAATAGCGAATAGTAACCAATAAGGTCAAACAAAGCTTGAATAAATGGCATAAAAATTCTTCTAACGAACACTCAATGATGATTTTATGAGTAAGATACACAACCTGGTACATATATCACAAAAGTTTAATATTATCCGACCAGATCATTTTGTTGACCTTTTCTCTAGGATAAATGATGTTTGTGTTTTCAGGTCCATGTACTCTGCACGTTCAGCTATTTTCAGATGCACATTCAATGGCTGCATCTGGTGCATCCGTCCGTTGCCATAATCCATCGATGCATCCGGTGCATCAGTTCAAGCGTTTCAGTGGATAAGTTTGCATTGCTTAGATTACTTATAAACAGCCATCTTGATGAAAAATTGAGTCTCGGAGTGGTTCTAACTTATAAGTATTAGTAGCAGCTTTTATCGGGCCTTTGCATCCTGGTATAGATATTTCGTTCTTAGCATTCCATTGGACACACTTTTTCTAATTTAGTGAAATAGTGTGGCTTCATTTGTTGTGGCTCTCACACTCTCTTAGCTAATCTGGCTACAACTTTCAATTGGTTACAAAACTAGGCTTAGAGATAGCTGGAAGTAAAGGTAGATACTAGATGAATTTAAGTCTTTTTCTTCCCTTGCTAAGGTGGAGATATAGCTGGAAGTTAGAGATGAATTGAACTGTCATTTTAGTTTCTACATGTAGTTCAGCGTTGTCGTGGTGGTGGCACGGCAGATGCCATGGGTAGGCTAAAGTTAGGGGCCAATGGATGCTAGTGGGATCTAGGGAGGGAAGATGTAGTGGATTCTATACACAGAAAGCTAACGCAAAGATCTGTATTTCTCCTTCCTTGAGTTACAAGTGCTCCTTGAGCTGTATACAAGGATAAAGAGAGAGCTTTACCAGCCTAACGGTACCCAGAATCCGTCGATCCCCTCCTCAGGGTCCAAGTCTGCCCTTATAAAGGAGAGCCTTGGGTTCCTTTAGGGCTGATGTGGCAAGCATATTCGAGGAATATGCTTGTCCCAATATAGTAGTTCGGCGCCCCCCTTTCCCTGTCGCTCCCCTAATGACGGCAAGGTTCGGAGGGGCCCTCCTGGCGCCTCGGCCAGGACTGCTACCTGTGACCTCCTTCTGTCTCTCTGTCGCTCTGCACCTTTGTCCCTAGTGCTTGGCTTCGCTCAGATTCTCCCTAGCCTGCTACTAGAGTTTGACTTTAGGCTTCCCCTTCTCCTGCAAGCTTCGTATCATTCGGCCCTGCCTCGCGTAACTTCGGCTTGTCCTTCACCTGCATCAAGATTACTTGGGCTAACCCGGTCGACTTACGCTGTATCTTGGCCGGGTAATGCCTTGCCCATACTATAAGGGTCCTGTCCTTTCCTATCTCGGCCGACCTCTACAGGATTCGGCTGACTCAGAGTGTAACTCGGAAACTATACGGGGAACACCCTTTCATCTTTCCCTGTCTTTACCCTATCCGGGGTTACCTCCCCAACATTAGTCCCCGAAGCTGGTACGGTCCCGCCGATAACCTCGGCCGGGTCGTATCAGTTTCACGACGCTCGTTATGTATTGTTTTCGAGTTATATTGTCGTGGTGATAACACCGTATTTAGTAGCGCACGCTTCGTCCCACGTGTCATTCCCATCATTGTTTCTCTAGTTTTTGTTCCTCTGGCGTTCTTGACAAGCTCTGATTCTTTGTCGCGCTTTGTCGCGCCCGTTGCTCTGACGCCTCGTCGCCCGTTCTCGTTGGGGATCGTGAGCTCCTTGGTCAATCGTGTGGCCTTCGGCGATTCCGCCAGCGACGATGTGGTCGTGGTTGCGACACGATCTGCCGCTAACCGCCACACCCACGATCCCACTACCTTGCTGCGGCTAGGTTATAAAGAGGGCGCGTGCTGGAGTTTTTTTCCACTTCGCCGCTTCGCACCTTCTTCTTCCTCGCTTCAAGGCTGCTCGCGGGTTCCGCCGCACGCTCAACTGGTTCTGCGACGAGGAGGATTTCGCCGCGCTGCTCCGTCTGCCTCGTCGCCGCTTATTTGTTCCGGCGTCGTCGCCGGTGAGTTCTTTTTGGTCTTGCCGCCTAGGCTTTCCTCTAGACCTCTTCGTTTCCTCTTTGTTCGTGCGCTGCGGTTCAGTCATCGTTCCGCCGCCGTTTTTGCGTAGAATTGCGACGGGGCCTCGTAGCTCTAAGTTTTCCTCCGCCGCGAGCTGTTCCTCCGGCGATCTCTCCGGCGAAATCATGTCTAGTTCCTTTAGAGGTGCCCTGGTAGAGGATGATGATGCTGCCTCTGGGCTGGCGAGGGCTCGTGTGGCTCCTCGCCACTCCGGCGGGAGATCGAGTGGCTCATCCGAACCCGGAGGATTCCCGCCGAGGTCTCTTGTCGTTTACCCGGCAACGAGTTATCTCCGGAAATTAGTGAGGGCGAGTATGTAGTTTTTATGTCGCATTTCTCGCGCGGCTTCGGTCTCCCTCTTAGCGATTTTGCAAGAGAGTTTCTCGATTATTTCGGCCTTCAGCCGCATCATCTTCCTGCGAACGCCATCGCTTCTCTTTCTACATTCATCTCCGCCTCGGAGGGATACTTCGGCCTATGGCCATCCGTGCACGTCTGGGCGAAGTTCTTCCAGATCCGTTCTGATGTAGTCCCTGACAAGTCTCTGCACCCTTCCGAGAAACTGCTTACTCAAGGGCGGGCGTCCATTACACCTCGGAGGAAGTCTGTATTTCCTCGCGTCACCGGGTTAGAGTCGTGCAAGAAGTGGCACAAATCCTTCTTTTACGTCAAGAACAAAGGAACATAAGACAAGATTCGGCTCCCTGCCTTCTCCATTGGTCCGCCTTCCAAGGTGAATTGGACTTACAATCCGAGGGGGAGCCACGTCTTGGCCGAGCTTTTCGAGACTCGGCTCAAAGAACTGATCCGGGCCAGATTACGCGGCGAGGACCTGATGGCTACCTTCATCAGCAGCCGAATCTGCCCATTTCAGAAAAGGACGCACAAACTTTGCTACATGAGTGGTCCCCTCGATCCCAACCGAGTCTCTACCGTCGAACTGGACAACTACCTTGTCTTCAAGCGCGTCCGAGCTATATTTAAGACGGAGATGCTCAAGATTGGACACGGGATTGAAACCGTTTACTCAAGCGTCCTCCTCCCGCAGTAAGTTTAACCATCAATGCTTTGATTTTCTATTGTTTTCATAGCTGTTTTCCCTAACCTTCCTTCTTTTTCGCCTCACAGAGGTTCGCAGAGCAAAAGGATGAGGACGCCGAGGTTTTGTCGCTTCCGTGGACTGCGGATCGGAATACCCCAGACGTTGGGGAGCCGGACTCCGAAGAATTCGTCCCTAAGTCGGATCCTGCTATGGCTCGCGCTCGTGGCAAGACTTCGGTCCATGAGGAGGAAGGTGATTCGGACGAGGTCCAAGCTCTTGAGGTAGTTGCCGTAATGCCTATTTCTTATGCATTTTCGGCTTCTACTTTCCCAGCTAATCCGGCCGGTCAGGTCCACGACGCCGAGCCTATCGCATCCCGCCCCGCCACCTGGGAAACGTGGGGCTCCTGCTAGTGCTTCAGAGGCGGCCCCCAAGAAACGAATGAAGAAGTCTGCTCCGAACCCTCCCAGGCGCAAGACCATGCCTGGGGTCGCAGGGTAAGTTCGTTTTGCTCGTATTTCTTGTTTCCCTGTTCGCTTTTTCATCCCGACACCCTTTTTTCTTTCTTATTTTCGCAGTTGCTTCGCTTCCGTTAAGCTGGCGGTCCTAGCATGACTAGCCGCCTGATCGGCCCGTCTCCTCCGCCTGCTGAAGATACTAGGATTCCTAGTCCTGCTGTGCTACGTCTCCTCCAGCTCCACATATGTCACCCTCGTCACGATGCACGATATTCGCGCCTCGAGATTTCTCTGAACCCGTTGCTCCACGAATCCGAGCATATCCACCGAGCCTCTTTCTACCTCGGTAGCTCCTACTATAACCCCATCCGCGTGGTCGTTAATGCCCGGCGCCTCGGCCACTGTGATCCCTCCCCGCTTCTAAGGGCACTGTTCCCATTGCCGAGGTATCGCTCTGGTGCCTCCACAAGAAGAAAATTGTTGCCACTAAAACTTCCACTTCCCAAAAAGGTCTTGCCGGCTCTTCTCAGCCGAGTATTGGACGCGTCTTTGCCCAAAGGAGCTGCGCCTACCAAAGCCTCTGCTACCTCATTTGCCACAAAGACTCACTTTTTGCTCTTCATACAAGCCCTCATGGGCTGATGGTTGCACAACATGTCCGAGGTAAAGTCTTAACCCGGACGGCTAGTGGGAACAGCCTCACTCGGGTGGAATATGCTCATAATCGAATGTTGCTGATCAGCTTGAGGGCAATCAAAGCGATACCCGCTTTCAACTTTCCGACATCAAGAACCGCTTGGATCAAGCTGCCAAGATCATTCGATAGCAACAAGATGAACGAGGTAATTGCTACTTCTCGGTTTAGACTGATTCTCCATATGTTATTATATATACATTAGTCCTCAAACTTGCAAACGAGTAACTTGTTATTTGCTTGGAAGTTTTATAGTGCTACTTAGCTCTACTTAATTTAGGTTCGAGCCTATAACCGAGTAGATCTATCTTAAACTTTTGCTTAAATTTTATCTAGCTGTTCTTTGAATGTCTAGCCACATAGGTGCAGGTTAAGCTTTACCGATTCGAATCTACTTTTGGCTTTTAATATCCAGCCACCTAGATCTGGGTTAAGTTTTCGCTTAACTCGGATCTGCTTTAGCTTCGAATATCCAGCCACCTAGATCTGGGTTAAGTTTTCGCTTAACTCGGATCTGCTTTAGCTTCGAACATCCAGCCACCTAGATCTGGGTTAAGTTTTCGCTTAACTCGGATCTGCTTTAGCTTCGAATATCCAGCCACCTAGATCTGGGTTAAGTTTTCGCTTAACTCGGATCTGTTTTGGCTTTGAATATCCAGCCACCTAGATCTGAGTTAAGTTTTCGCTTAACTCGGATCTGGTTTGGCTTCGAATATCCAGCCACCTAGATCTGGGTTAAGTTTTCGCTTAACTCGGATCTGGTTTAGCTTCGAATATCCAGCCACCTAGATCTGGGTTAAGTTTTCGCTTAACTCGGATCTGGTTTGGCTTTGAATATCCAGCCACCTAGATCTGGGTTAAGTTTTCGCTTAACTCGGATCTGTTTTGGCTTTGAATATCCAGCCACCTAGGTCCGGGTTAAGTTTTCGCTTAACTCGGATCTGTTTTGGCTTTGAATATCCATTCATTGTTTGTTCTATTGCTCAGGTTGCACATGACCGGCGGACTGCTGAATTTCAAAGACTGCTTTTCTCGCATAAGAAGTTGGAAGAAAAATATGAAAAAGTTATTCCTGTGGTGAAGAAAGCAGGTATGCCGATCATTTTCCTTGTCATCTCTAATATTGTCATTGTTTTGTCTCATGGGATGCCTTACTTTGTGGGTTAACAGGTAACATTAATAATCTCAACATTCGTCTTGAGAAGAAAGTCAAGAGCTTGGAAGGTTAGTTTTCCATCTACCTTGTACTTTTCCTTTTCTAAGACGTGCACTAAGTTTCTTTTACTTTGTTTGGCTTTGGTAAAGCCGAGATACGAACTTTTGCATCATCTCCCCAAGATTGTACGCCCATGCCTGATGTAATGCTGCATTATTTAGAACAAGGCGCCACTCATTCGGCGCAGCTAAAAGAGAAGGATGACGAGATAGCTCGCCTAAGCACCGAGGTGGAGGCCCTTAAGCTTTCTCAGAAATCCGAGCTAGAAAAGGTCGATCAGGAGTTCTCCGAGGAGAAGAACCGGCTGGCTTTGGAATTGCAAAAGAGCAAAGAGCTCTTTGAGGCTGCCGAGCTAAAAACTCGAGGAATGAGCGAGGAAATTGCTCGCTTTGAGAAGAACAAGATTGACTGGGCGAAGGACCTTCAGCTGATGATGAGTTACATTCATCGTAAGCATCTTAACATGCCGGATTATCTTTCTCCTTCTGCGCCTCGACGCCTCCTTTTTTGCGCAGGTCATTTTCTGAAGCTAAGCCCGTGAGCTCTAAAGCGGTCCTTGTTGCTCGCTCCGAGTTCTCCTGTTGACGTGAATTTTGAATATTCAATAGAAGATTTCTTGGTTTCGCCGACCTTGGTCCGATGAAAATCATGGGGGACTTGGTCTGGCAGCTATTCGAGCCCATCGTGCTCTCTGGCGAATACCTCTGGGACTCCTAACATCAGTAGATCGAATTGCTGGTGACTAGATTGAATGCCTCTGAAAACAACTAAGTCTTTGGAGGAATCTGGGGCGAGCTGGTGCTGATATGGCCCTCACCGTTATCATGTCATGGTACAAAGACATTTCTCTTGATATCCCGAGGAATTTTCGCATGTGTTCCCGTTGGTTGAGGATCCCACCTTTGTTGCTCTTCGCAAGCTCGCGCCTTTCAACTCGTCGAGTATGCCGACGGCACACTGGAATGAAGGGCCGAGTTTCCTTTCAAACCCGGACGAGGAGGTCGAGTCGAGGATGCATCGATGATTCAGCTGAGCAAGGGGAGATGAAGATGACTCGGCCACTTCGGTGACTCGATTCGAGCTCGGATGACAACGGGCGACGCGATCTTCCTCCAAGGGTCGGGCATTCCATCAAGAATTGATGCTCCTCCACAACCTCGGCTTGGCCGAGGTTGCACCTAGGTCTCTGGAGGGCGAGGTAACATCGGCAAGTTCCTCCTACCTCGAGTCTCCGGTCCACCAGGTTGCCGCCTCTCCAGTGAAAAACGTTTAAGTCATTTCCTATCCCTGGTATGCCAGGCGTACGATGTCCGTTGAATACTTGTTAATTTCCTGTATGACCTGAATCTCCTTTTGCTGTACATTGTTGCGACATATAAGTTTGCAGTTATTATAACTTTGATTAAGTGGGTTTCCATCCGAATTCTTGCTTTGGTATCCTGCATATTTTGGTGTTAGGATGTATCTTTGTCTTTGTTTTCTCGTGTTTTAGTCGAGTAATCTGTGTGTGAGCTTCGAACATCATACGGGGTTGATCCGTTCTTATCCTGAGTGCCGAAGTGTGATACCCTTTCCGTATCAAAGATTGATTGCCACTTTGGAACAATACATGGCAGCCCCCGAGTGATTGCCTGTTCTGCTGAAGTCTAGTGTGTAAACTAAATCTCAGGAACAATATAAGACCACCGCCGAGGCGCTGTATGCCAAGGTTTGGTGCTCAACATAGCTCTGGGGCGGTATATGGTAGTTTTCTAGTTGCTGCTTTGATTGCCGAGGTTTAGTACATAAATCGAAACTTCAAATATCTATAGCAGTCCCCGAGTCACTGCTCTAGATGCCGAGGTTTAATACATAACATGAAATTGAAATAACATATGGCAGTCCCCGAGTCACTGCTCTGGATGCCGAGGTTTAATACATAACATGAAATTGAAATAACATATGGCGTCCCAGTCACCGCCCGGATGTCGAGTTTTAATACATAACATGAAATTGAAATAACATATGGCAGTCCCCGAGTCACTGCTCTGGATGCCGAGGTTTAATACATAACATGAAATTGAAATAACATATGGCAGTCCCCGAGTCACTGCTCTGGATGCCGAGGTTTAATACATAACATGAAATTGGAATAACATATGGCAGTCCCCGAGTCACTGCTCTAGATGCCGAGGTTTAATACATCATTGGTCCTTGACCTTGCAATACTATGCTATGAGTAAAATGGATGAAGCAGGGCTACGTTCCATGGCCGCTTCGTTTCTTCGCCAGCTTTTTCTGCCTTGTCCCTTCCGGGGGATTGAGCATCGATTAAATAATAGGCATCGTTATGTAATGCCTTGCTCACGATGAATGGTCCCTCCCATGGAGGTGACAGCTTGTTATGCCGGCAGGCGTTGCACCGGTCCCGAGGACTAAATCTCCTTCTTTGAATACCCTTGGATTCACCTTTTTGCTGTGATATCGTCGCAGGTTCTGCTGATAAATAGCCGATCGTGATAGTGCCAGTTCTCTGGCTTCTTCTAGCAGGTCTACAGTATCTTGCCGAGCTATTTCGTTTACTTCCGAGGTTGTATACTGAGTAACTCTTGGCGAGTCATGTATTATGTCGGCTGGAAGCACGGCCTCCCTGCATACACTAGAAAGAATGGTGTGTATCCTGTTGACCTATTTGGAGTAGTTCTGAGGCTCCATAACACGGCTGGGAGTTTCTCAATCCAACATCCTGCCGACCTTTGTAGTGGTTCAACAAGTCGTGGTTTTATTCCTGACAATACTAGTCCATTAGACCTTTCCACTTGCCCATTAGACGCTGGGTGAGCCACAGAGGCAATATCTAACCTTATGTATTTTTCTCTACAGAATCTGGCAAAGGCTCCTTCTGCAAAATTTGTGCCATTATCTGTGATAATACTGTGTGGGTACCCATATCTTAAAATAATATCTTTGAGAAATTTTACTGCTGTGGGCACATCGCACTTTTTTATTGGTTTCACTTCAATCCATTTTGTGAACTTGTCCACCATAACCAATATGTGGGTCATTCCCCCTCGGACCGGCTTAAATGGTCCCACCATATCTAAGCCCCACACAGCAAATGGCCAAGTGATGGGTATTGTTTTTAACTCGGCCGATGGCATATGTATTTTGGTTGCGTATCTCTGGCAACCATTGCATTTTTCCACCAACTCTTTGGCTTCTTTCAACGCCGTCATAATAAAATCCATGCCTGAATGCTTTGGCTACCAATGCACGAGATGAGGCATGATGTCCACACTCTCCTTGATGTATATCTAGGAGGATCTCCCGGCCTTCTGCCGAACTCACATATTTTTGCAATACGCTTGTGACACTTCTTTTATATAGCTCATTGTTTATGATCGTGTAAGCTTTCGCTCTCCTTACAGTTTGTCTTGCTAATACTTCATTGCTTGGTAATACCGCGTCTTTAATGTAAGAGAATATGGGTTTACCCATAGCGGTGTGACTTTTTCTGTGTGGTCTCATTGTCTATTTCCATGTTTTACGCCGACATATCTACCTCAGCCTTCTCCATAATTGTGCTTACTTCTGCTGTCCTCCTCTTGGGGATTCCAGTTACATTGTTGGTTCACCTCCATCGGCACATTGTCCGCCGAATTAGCTGTGATAAAGATAGATTCGGATTACGGTGAAGGGATTATTGATGGTTTTCGAGGTGTTCCAGGCAATACCGTGGAATTGACTGCCGGGTTGATCCGAGCTTTGACAACGATTCATGCATCATTTTCTGCCCGAGGTATGTGGCTAAATTCACATCCTTCAAAGTATCCACCGATCTTTTGCACATGAAATCTGTATAAAGCCATATTAGCATCTAATGCATCCCAATTTCCTGAGACTTGATGTACTACTAGGTCCGAGTCCCCATAGGATAAGATTCGGCGTATGCCAATCTCTTTTGCTACTTTCAATCCATGAACCAGTGCTTCATATTCGGCTACGTTGTTGGATGCGGCGAAATGTATTTGTAGCACATATTTTAGTTGATCTCTTTTAGGCGAGGTTAATACTATTCCCGCCCCCAAACCATTTCTTAGTTTGGAACCATCGAAATGCATCGTCCAATAATTTGGATCTGGTAATGGTGGCTCGTATTGCACTTCGGCCCAATCTACGAAGAAGTCGGCATCGCTTGAGATTTGATTGCATCTCTCCTGTCAAATTGTGGAGCGTATGGTGACAATTCGATTGCCCATTTAGCTATTCGGCCACTTGCATCTTTGTTGCTCAATATGTCGGATATGGGCGCTTCACAGATTACTCTGATGGGATGCTCTTCGAAGTAATGTTTAAGCTTTTTTGCCGACATGTACACCCCATAAGCCATCTTCTGATAATGTGGGTAATTCTGTTTTGAAGTGGACAATACCTCACTTAAATAATATACCGGCCTCTGTACCAACTTATTATCTTCAAGTCGTTCTACTACGACTACAGCACTTACTACTCTATTGGTAGCCGCTATATAGAGTAACATAGGCTCTTTTGATAATGGAGAAGCCAAAATAGGTGTTGTGACCAACATTTTTTTCAATTCATGAAACACGATGTCCGCTTGTGGAGTCCAAACGAATTTATCTGATTTCTTCATCAGCTGATATAATGGTAGCGCCTTCTCTCCCAGCCGACATACAAATCGGCTGAGCGAGGCTAGACAACCCGTGAATTTTTGCACATCATTTAAGCATCTTGGCAATTCCATTCTTTCTACTACCTTAATCTTTGTTGGGTTGGCCTCTATACCTCGGCTGGATACAAGAAAACCGAGTAATTTTCCTGCCGGCACGCCAAACGTGCACTTGTCCGGATTAAGCTTCATTCGGAACCTTCTCAAGTTCGCGAAGGTCTGCCGTATATCCTCCAGTAACGTTTTGCTTTCCTTGGTTTTAATGACTACGTCATCTACATATACTTGTACATTTTTTCCTATTTGATCGTGTAGACATTTTTGCATGCATCTCTGATATGTTGCTCCTGCATTCCGCAGATGGCATTGTGCGATAGCAATAAGTCTCCAGACGGGGTAATAAATGCATCTTTATTTGATCGGCCGGATTTAACGGTATCCGTGGAAATCAGATGGCGTCTACAAATGATAATAACTCACAACCAGCGGTCGAATCAATGACTTGGTCTATTCTAGGCAAAGGAAAAGGATCTTTTGGACACGCCTTGTTCAGGTTCGTGTAATCGATACACATTCGCCATACAACGGCTACATTGGGATCATCTTTCTTCTTTTCTACCAGCACCGGATTCGACAACCAATCCGGGTACAACACCTCCATGATGAACCCGGCTGCGAGGAGCCGAGCTATTTCATCCCCTATTATTTTTCTCCTGTCTTCGGCGAAGCGGCGGAGAGGTTGCTTCACCGGCCTTGCTCCTGGCCTTACATTCAAAGAGTGCTCAGCCAACTCCCTCGGAACACCTTGCAGATCCTGAGTTGACCATGCAAATATGTCCCGATTCTCACGGAGGAAGTTGATGAGCTCGCTTTCCTATTTAGCATCTAGGCCTGCACCAATAGTAACAGTACGCTCCGGGTATTGCTCCTCTATCTGAAACTTCTTCGTTTCTTTAGTCGGCTGAAAAGAGACACTGCCATGCGGGTTGGCGAGTGCCGGCATGTTCAGCTGTGCCGACTGAGCGAGGGCCGCTACTTCCTGAATCCTTCTTTTTTCTCTTGCTATAACCAATGATTCGGCCAAATTTGACCCGGCTGATGCACACTCCATTGATTTCTTGTAATCCCCTGTTATAGTTATCACTCCTTATGGTCCAGGTAGCTTCATTTTCAGATAACTTATATGACAGCTGCTCATGAATTTGGCCAACGCTGGTCGTCCGAGTAGAGCATGATAACAGCTCTCTAGATCCACCACTTCAAACTCTAAGTTCTCCGCTCTGCAGTTATCTCTTGTGCCGAATAACACATCTACTCGGACCTTACCAATGGGTTCACATGAAAGCCCTAGCACTATCCCATGGAAAGTGGTCCTCGTGGATTGCAACATGTTCTGCGATATTCCGAGTTTATGCATGGTATCTTTGTACATGATATTGATACTACTTCCATTGTCTATGAGTACTTTTAAAAATTTGACATTGATGCTCGGTCCAACAAATGTCGGATCCAGCACAAGTGCATATGATCCGGATTTGGCATTATCTTGGGATGATCCTTTATGCTCCAAGTTATCTCTGATCCGACCAAGGCACATATCTCGATGCATCGCCGCATTACTGCATTTACTTCCATATGCCGGGCGCACACTTTGCTTGTCTTGCTGTTCCGTTGTGAACACGCAATAGGACTGATGATGTTCTTCGTAATCATTAAATGCGTAGTCGCCAGATTTGTTCTTCCATCCTGGACTTGGTTCATCACTTGATGCACCGCGCCTCTCCGATCCGAGTTATCGTACCTCGGGGGAGGAGGCGGTAACATCGATTCTTGTGCATTTGCTCCGATCAACTAGGCTGATGCGCTGATGTACTTGATGGTGCACGAACCCTGCGGGTTCCCCATTGCATTTTTCATCCATGCACATTGGCGGGTGGTATGGTTGGCTGGCCTGGATGGGTTTGACGTGTGAAATTTGCACGGCTGATCTAACATGGATTCGAACGTGTACTTCGGCCTCTCCTGCCACTGTTTCTTTTGTTCTGGGGTCCACTGCCTTTTTCCTTCATTTCTTGGTGTCCACTGTTGAGGACCATTCTTCTGCCGTTGAGTTGCTCCATGACCCGGTGGGTCCTGTGCTACCGCCGCCACTTGGGCCGAATTATATCTATAATCCGGCCTTTCTTCTCTTCTTCTTCCTCTGAAATCACCTACCGATGACCCGGCCAAATCTCTTGCATAATGGTCCTGTTGCTCGCGATGATCTGCCGACATTAATTCTGGTTGCGTTGGGTCTCCTAATGCGTAGGAGTCCGCTATTCTGATAGTTTCTGCCAATGTGGTCGGCATATCTCTCTGCAAACGTTGCCATAATACGCTGCCATAACGGCATCCTTGCGCGAACCAAGCTATTGCTTGCGATTCTATGACTCCTTCACATGAGTTTCTCAGGTTGCACCACCGAGTTAAAAATTCTCTATCTGTTTCATTCGGCCTCTGCTTGCACATGGCTAACTGTTGTGGCCTGTTTGGCCTCTTGTATGTACTGGTAAAGTTGCTGACAAACATTTCCTCAAAATCCAGCCAACAGTTGATACTGCCGGCTGGTAGATTATTCAGCCACACTCTAGCTGGTCCTTCCAGCATTTGTGGTACATACCGTACTGCCCATCGTAGGTTCCCACCCGCTATTTTTACAGCAGTGGCATAGTCAATTAACCAGTCTTGTGGTTTGGTACTTCCATTATATGTTTTCGCGCCCCTTGCCAGCTGAAAGTTCGCACGGAGGTTCGCCCATGATCCGTGGTCCAAAGCATGTCGGCCCGGTGGACCCTGTTCTTCCAACAACTCGGACCTATAGCCGGTCCAGCTTCACTCTTGCATCATTTGATGGCAAATCTCGTACAAAACTCGTCTCAGATTCCATAATGGTTGTTTCCGCCATGGATTGCATATTCCATTTCGAAATAACCATCATTATATCTCTCATTAATTTGATTGTGGCGCTGGCCTTGTTTCTCTTTCTGCCGGGTTTCATGCCTCGGTTGTGGGGTTGAGTGGCGCTTCCTTGCTTCGACCGGTATTGTTCTCATGATTGCCTCTCTGGGCTCTCTTCTCGCCGAGGTCTCCGTTGCCTCAGCTTCCGCCGTCTTTCTCCACACGGCTGTGGTTCCTCTCCCCATTTACCTCGGCTTGCATTGCCTCTTTTCATTTGCCTTTCTGGCCATTGCCGGATCATATGGGACAATCTGCTTGTTCCTCTTCCCCGAGGTTACTGCTTTGTCTCTTCGAGCATTATTTCCGGGTGAAGAAGCTGCTGCCACAGACAAGGCTGGTGCTGCTCTGCCGAATGAACCATTCATGAGGCCCCGCCTCGGGTTTGCTCTGAGCATTTCCTTGTTTTGCTGGTTCGCGCGCACCAGCTCGTTACTCTTTCTTGTTGTTTCGCCGGGCCTCACCGGTCAACCCTCTAACTCTAATGCTGCGACATTTGCCGCTCTTAGGTTTCTTGCCGGCATCGTACCTCGGCAAGCCCAAATCCTCGATTCGCTTTATGAGCTTCATGCTCTTTGTTGATGTCATCCATGAGGTTCTTCCTCTCAATCTTAGTTCGTCCACCTGCTCGGGCGTGACGCTGCTTATTTGCTTTGGCATATTCTCGCAGGTCCTGTTTAAGGACTCCCGCAAGGCCGACACCTTTTTGCCTCTATCGCACCTTTTGCCCGGTTTCCTCTAACTCTGCTGAGCATTTGCGGATTAAGTATCGGCGCTACAGGTGTAGTCAAGCTTTCTATGGTCGCTCAAGAATATTCTCGGCCTTTCGAGGTGGCCCTCTTACTCTTGGTGCCTTTGGGTGGTGTTTTGCACCTCGGGTTGGTTGCTGGTGGGATTACCTCGGAGGACATTGGTGCTTCACTGCAGCGCTCAGACACCGGTGGCGGGTTCTCTGCCTGATCCGGCAGCTTCTACTCCAGTTTGCACCCCGGCCACGACCATTACCTCGACGCTTCCTGCAGGATGCGCTCCGGGCGGACGGCCTGCAGCGTTAAGAGGTGGATCTCCTGCAACAACAACTTGGTGAGGATAAACGCCGGAGATGTCGACGCCGACGTAAATCTGGTGCCCGCCCAGGTTGATGAAGACACCGTTATGCGGGGGAGCTTTCCCCCTGAAGCTCCCTGCATTGTCGCTGACATAATCACAGAGACCAAATCTCTGGACTAAGCCAGAAACAACGCGCTCGCCGGTCTTGATGAAGTTTCCCGTCCGGATCATAACTCCAGCTAGCACCGCTGCTGGCCCCACGGTGGGCGCCAACTGTCGTGGTGGTGGCACGGCAGATGCCATGGGTAGGCTAAAGTTAGGGGCCAATGGATGCTAGTGGGATCTGGGGAGGGAAGATGTAGTGGATTCTACACACAGAAAGCTAACGCAAAGATCTGTATTTCTCCTTCCTTGAGTTACAAGTGCTCCTTGAGCTGTATACAAGGATAAAGAGAGAGCTTTACCAGCCTAACGGTACCCAGAATCCGTCGATCCCCTCCTCAGGGTCCAAGCCTGCCCTTATAAAGGAGAGCCTTGGGTTCCTTTAGGGCTGATGTGGCAAGCATATTCGAGGAATATGCTTGTCCCAATATAGTAGTTCGCGCCTCCTTTCTGTCGCCCCCTAATGACGGCAAGGTTCCAGAGGGGCCCTCCTCAGGCGCCTCGGGCTCAGGACTCACCTCCGTGACCTCCTTCATCTCTCCGCTCTGCACCTTTGTCCCTAGTGCTTGGCTTCGCTCAGATTCTCCCTAGCCTGCTACTAGAGTTTGACTTTAGGCTTCCCCTTCTCCTGCAAGCTTCGTATCATTCGGCCCTGCCTCGCGTAACTTCGGCTTCTCCTTCACCTGCATCAAGATTACTTGGGCTAACCCGGTCGACTTACGCTGTATCTTGGCCGGGTAATGCCTTGCCCATACTATAAGGGTCCTGTCCTTTCCTATCTCGGCCGACCTCTACAGGATTCGGCCGACTCAGAGTGTAACTCGGAAACTAGATGGGGAACACCCTTTCATCTTTCCCCGTCTTTACCCTATCCGGGGTTACCTCCCCAACAAGCGTAGTAGAGTTGTAGCTAGATGGTCGAGGAGAGAGACATATGTTGCTCACTTTTGTTATTCTTTCCGCACTTCCAATCGTGGTGCTGCGGTTTTTTATTCAACCAATCTTAGAAAAGATAAGAAGAAAAATATAGAGCAGAATCTGAAGATATTTCTTTTTGTTATACTATTGATATGAAGAAAAAAATATAATGTGTTGCTTTCAAAAGAAAGAAGCATGCTACAAGAGACCAACTTGATATGGAAAAGTATTGATTGTTCCTTCACTGATGTGCCAATGGCTGTACTTAACATTGCAACTAAATAGCCACTACAGTTTCGTACGAAGATCAATACTGCCCATTAAACCCATCCAGTGATCTTCCATCTGTTGATTTCTCTTTAATGTCTTTTTTCATCAGGCCTTTGTTTTTAGAAGGTAATGCTATTTTTACCTGCTCAAGAAGTTGATGGTAATGTACTGTGCATCATTTGATTGGAAGATATGTTTGGGAGTATCTTGATGCCAGTTCCTCCAAATTAAAAGAACAGTATGCAGCAGCACCCATCGATAATCTCGGATGAAGCCAAATGCACACACATGCCAAAAAAAAACGTGAACAGAAATGGCGCAGCAAAGCGTGCGAGGTCCTTCTAGTACAATGTACTACTCCTGGCCTTGACGGGTTGCCATTTTATTCCAGAAATATTATTCTCAGGCAAAACTTATTGCAGTAGTAGTATTCTCAAACAAAAACTTATTGCAGATTATTTCTTTCCTAGTTTTGTGCGACAGATCTGGTATGAAACTATTTTTAATTAAATGCATTAATTACAATTGATCCCCGCCTTACTACTAGCGCACATCACATCCACTATAAAAGAACATGCTTATCGTTTCGTTAGGAGACACCCAACAATAATTCATAGAGCATTGCCCGTCGTAAATTAGTCCCTCCCAACACTTGCAACTCTTGAACCTGCAGATCGAAGATGAAGAACATGAGAATAATTCTGCTCTTCACGATTGCGCTTCTCGTGCTACAGTCAGGTATCTGCGTAGTCTACAATGTTCTTAATTTTCAACTGTCGTCTTTGGGAAATTGTAGTACTACTAGTATCTATATGTTTTGCCATGCAACAGAACTAATTTAATATCTCTTTTGATACTTGTAGATTCTACTTTAATATCTTTTTTGATACTTGTAGATATGGCGACCTCTCTCCAGTGCAGGGTGGTCATGAAACCGGGCCCCTGTAAAATCGATGAATACGTATCTTACTGCAATGGAATTCCTAGAGTGTCACCTTCACCCAGCAATCCGGATGTATGCATTCCTGATGGCTGCAGGTGTATGGTATGTGGGGGTGCATGAGTGCATCTGCCAGGAGCTCATCACCAACTCTGTAGCCAAGAATGCATCGGAGCAGGGATGTAGTGACACCAGCCTTGTATCAATAATGGAAGAATAGTCATGTTTTCATCATATTTTATTGCAATTTTTTTTGCAGTGATTTCATTGGAATTTCCACATCTGAACGGTATTTTTAAAATTGTGAGTAAAATCATCGAAGTTTTTAAGATTCAACAAGTCACTCGATTTTTTGTGTGTGAAAAGGACATGACTCTATTATAAAGATTTACCAGAAATATAAAACCAGCCAGTTGTATGCTTTATAGAGTAATAAAAGTATAATCATTTACTTATTATATTATCTCCTTACTAACATTGCCGACTTTAGTCTATACTAGCAACACATCTCTCCTCACAGAGGCTGTATCTCCTTCACTGCATGGCATCCGTTTCCTATCATTTCAGAGCCTTGGTAAAGAAGTGTCCTTGGAGGACGTTAAAGCAGTTCTAAAGCAAAATTGCACAAGAACGGAAATATGATTTCCCTATTTGTTTGGATGGGCAGCTCTTTACTTGAAGCGCAGCATCTCTAAAGAGTAAAGAGCACGTATGCCAACCACTGATGCGAACGTGTTCTTGAGCCCATACTGCCATACAGCTAGCTACTCAGCTCATGCAGTCATTTCAAGGAACGTGACAGCGCGTACGTACAGACGCTTCCTGAAAACCAGATTTATGATTTGAAACCTGATATTGTACATGTCTATCCGTAATTATGAACCTTACAGCCCTACTTGAATCCACCTCAATGACAATCACCCAAGTATATGCACCACGAAATTCTGCATACTTGATTGTCCTTGCACAAGACTTCTGTGGAACAAAACCACCACACAATACTGTATAGTATATATACCCATGCGAAATTACATCAATTGATGGAGCTATTAGATATGTACTACCTCTGTTTGAGATTATTAGTCCTAAGGGCCAAGTTGCTAATACCAAGACACTCCATAACTCTCTCTAATTAATTTATGCATGCACCAATAGGCTTATATGCATGAGAGAGGTGAGAGGAAAAAGTGAACATGCATTGGATGAGAGTGACTAATAAATAAGATAGCTCTTATAATCTCAAACAATATAAAAAACCTCTTAGGACCTATAATCCCAAACAGAGGGAGTATTTGATAGTTGTAGATTGTACGGGATTACATTGGAATTATTTCCATATTATCTCCGGCAGCCTTTGGGCCAGCGCCGCCGTCTTTGGTCCTCGCCTACTGACTGCCAACGCGTCTCCCAAACATGTACGCATCGGTGGCATGAGATGTTGCACCGACTCATCGCCGCATGCAGTCTACTTCACCGTCCCCACACACTGACGTCCTCGGCTTTCACCGCGTCATCTCCCACGGCGCGGATCGCCGCCATATATGTATGGTCTTGTCACACCGCCAGGTTCTTCCTCGCCTACTTCAAGTTCCACAGTCACGCCTCTCTAGGCATTACCACTCTAGGTCGCTGCCAAATTCATTGCTTTCTACATCTTCGTCCACCATGATCACCCATCATCGCATCGTCCTCGACCACACCTTCACGTCTACTCCGGCAATCACAGATCGCATCGGCATCTCTCTCACTTCGTTGCTTTGCGCCTCGCAACTGTCCGGAGGCCTCCTCTGCTGGTTTCTCTGACATGGTGAAAAGATCATGATAGTCCCTACCCTCGCAGACCTTTTTTGTGTGAATCCTAGTACAAACGCAGGCGCTCACAAATACGCACATACACTCACCCCTATGAACGCATGCACGCACACCCTACCCCTATGAGCACCTCCTAAAGACTGAGTCTTGAGACTGATCCGACGGGCCTTGAACTTGAAGAAGTCACCATGAGCGCCTCACGATCGACGGGAACGCCGTCTCCCACTAAAGAACATCCCCTCTTTTATGAGTCACCAAAGTGTCAAACCTGGGGTTTGAACTCTGGTGATCTAGTAGTGGAAACAATGGGAGTGCCTTCATCCCCGGTGAGTTCTCAAGTCTGGCAAGCTCGGATCGGTGCCTCGTCTTTATCGGTATCGACACCTTACTCGACGATTGCCTCGACTGTGTCACCGATGAATTTTTCTTTGCGTACTCGGTTCTAGCAAAACCAGAGTATGACTTCATCCCTGATGTGTGCCTAGTTCTGGCATAACTATGGCTGCACCTCGTCCTCGATGGCTCGGACTGCATCGCCTTCGGCATCAACATCCTCAATGACTGCCTTGACGCATCACCGTCCTTCTACTTTAGTGGAAAACATGGCTTCCGTCCCAGTTCATAATGGCCTTTAGTCCCAGTTGCGCAACCGGGAATGCGCAGTCGGGACTAAAGGCCCCTCTTTAGTCCCGGTTGTGTGGTGAACAAGGACTAAAGGCACTCCACATGGCCGCTGTGGAGAGCAGGGGATGGAGGACCTTTAGTCCCAGTTCGTAACACGAACTATGACTAAAGGAGCTCTGCCGCGACAGTATTTTGGGGGATTCGGCTACCATGGCAGCAGATGGCGGTGCGGCAATAGGTTCTGCCGCGATAGTGTTTTGGGGTGAATTTCTACCGCGGAAGGAGGATCAGTAGAGGAGAGGGAGAGGGTTTGGCATAAGTGACGTATCATGAGACTAATTTGACTCGTAAATGGTCTCTGCCATCACTGGGAGAGGTCCTTATTAACATGGACGCTGCTCCGTTTATGGATCGTCGGTGTATGGCTAATACGTCCATTTTGCATCACTATTCTATGTCATAATTCACTGTTATTCATTGATATATTTCGTATTGAGAGGTGATACTTATGTTATTTCATCTGTTTTTGCATGGCTGATGACTTTTGGAGCATGGACCGCTGCGTGGATTACGATGGAAAAGTGCTGTTTGGAGGCAAAATTCGAAGATCGAAAATCTGGCAAAATATACGGAAAATCTTATTTTTCCGTAAGGCGAAGGAAGGTATAATGGAGATGGGCCAGGGGCCCACACCACCCCTAGCTGGCCAGCCTAGGTCACGCCACCAGTGGTGTGGCCACCTGTCCACCTCAGCACTCCCCTCTGGCGTATATTATCCTCCCGAAACCCTAAGACTCGGGGAGCGACCACAGAAAGATTCCGCCGCCTCTACGGGGCGGAAAACACCGAGAGAGAAAGATCTCTCCGGCAGACAGATTTCTTCCCATGTGTCCTCGAGAACGTTTGGTCATCTTAAGTACAACCGACTTATCCTTTGCTGCATAAAGGATTGGGCCACTTGCTGCATTTATTCCTACTGTCTTTCATTTACTCGTACTTTGTTTACTTGCTATATAAAAAAACCCTAAAAATCTGTTTGCTAAGTATTTGCAGAGAATTCCTGATCCATACCACTAGCCAGCACCTTCTACTCCTCGTTGGGTTTGACACTCTTACTTATCGAAAATACTGTGATACACCCCCTATACTTGTGGGTCATCAATGGCCATATGGGAGGTTTCTCGTGATCATCTTGGAAAGTGTCTGGATGAGGCCAGCGCTCCTATCCCACCAGGACTTACATCCCCTAAACTGGCTGAGGTACAAGATGTGCTGTTGCTACTAGGGAGAAAACAACAATCCTTTATTCATAGAACAATCGTATTGTTTACTTTACACGCAGTTCATAAAGCAATAATCTGTTGCTTGCAACTTAATACTGGAGGGGGTTCGGATGATAACCTGAAGGTGGATTATTAGTCATAGATGCAGTTGGATGGCGGCCTATGTATTATGTTGTAATGCCCAATCAAGTCTAAGAGGAGTCAAGATGATTAGTATATGCATGTATTGCTTTCTCGGTGTTTGTCAATTGCCCCGTTGTAATTTGTTCACCCAGCATGTTATTTATCTAAGGAGAGCCACCTCTAGTGAACTATGGATCCCGGTCCTTTCTCTTTACATACAATCTACAACTGTTTTTTGCTTTGTGTTTACTTTCTACAAACTATTACTTCTTTCCATTCGATACGTTTAATCCTTTGTGTTCCGCAAAACACTGTGAGATTGACAACCTCATCGCAAGTTGGGGACAAAGTTCTATGGTTGTGTTGTGCAGGTCTCCATGTTGCTACTAGCACCGGTAGTGCGCCCTGCCAAAGCTCAGCTAGCAATACCTTTGGGGTGTTTCCTTGCTCCTACTGGTTCAATTAAACCTTGGTTTCATAACTGAGGGAAAACTTACTGCTGTGCTCATCATACCTTCCTCTTGGGGTTCCCAACGAGCTCTACGTCGAAAGTCGAGCGCATTAAGATCTTTTCTGGCGCCATTGCCGGGGAGTCAAGGACATCTTCACAAGGGGAGTCCCTCATAACCAATCTCTTTACTTTGTTATTTTTGTTTTGCTTAGTTTTCTTTTTGCTTTGTTTGCTTGTTTGGTTCTTCAAAAAACACAAAAAAATTAGTTTTACTTGTTTGCTTTCTTATTTGAAACACATACAAAAAAATTTAAGTCTCCTTTAGTTGTCACCCCTTCCTTAGCTCACCATGTTGATCCCTACTTTCACTTTGAAAGACCTTTCAATTGGTAGTGGTTCTATAATTGGAAAAGATAATATTGAAGAATTCTTTAATCATGTTAGCAAACATGAAGATACGGAGGATAGATCCCTTGTAGAACTTGCTCCAAATTTTGAGATTTCTGCAGCTTCTTTAATTCACATGTTAGAAGCTAGGTTTGTTAACCTCAACCCCTTAATGCAAGTAATGTTTCTTAAGCTTAAAGAAACTGAGGACCCCAAAAAGAGGGATTTTATTCTAGAAACTTTGTTTAAGGAGTTCTATGATGTTGCCAAGGAAGCTAGAAAAGTTTTTGAACGTTTCAATATGCTAGGCTCATGTGTAGATGTTGTTGGTACACGAGAAAAGATGATCAAAACCAAACCTAATGGGGAGGAACCTAAGATACCAATACCCTTTAAACTAGTAGCAATACATGATGCCATAGAAAAGAATCTTGATTGGATTGTTCCTGCAAACCCTTTCGATGAGAATAGTGAACCTAAGAGCATTGAGAAACGATCCTCTAGAACTTACTTGGATGATATACCTTGCCTTGTTGAAAATATTTCTGGTATTGGTCTTAATGCTTCTTCATTTGAGAACACTTGATTCTTTCTTTGCTTCTTATGCCTAACTTAAAGGCGTTAAAGAAAAGTACTTGTTGGGAGATAACCCAAGAGTTTTAGATGAGTCTTGTAAGTTATTACCTCTGTAATAACCTCTCATTATCCTTTTTATTTGGTTTTTATGCCAAGAGTAACCTCTAATGAGAGTGAAGTAATGATTGGGAAAGTTGCTGTCCCAAAACAGATTTTTGTGCTTCACCGTAAAAATTCCTGAGATATCTATGTATGTCGGATTGATCTGTAATTTTTTGTGCTTCTTCCCCAGGTTGTTATCTAACTTTCATTAGTTCAACACTTTTTTATTTGAGTAACATAAGGTCTTCGAAAAAATTCGTCTTTACATGTTGGTCTGTTTTGACAGATTTCTGCCATTTTCTGCATTTGCTTCTTGTTAGTTGCTTCTTGGGTTCTTTTGGGGAATTGAGCTTTTTGAGGGAAGTGCTACAGTAGCTAGTGTTCTAATGGAAGTTTATTTGGTGTTAGAACTGAACCTTGAGACTTATTTATCTTAAGTGCACTAATGTTGCTAATGAGATTGTGTGAAGTTTTGTATGAAGGAAAAATTTCAGGTGTATGGAAGGAATGAGTAATGAGATGAAGGATGGACTAAAGCTCAAGCTTGGATATGCCATGCGTGTCACCCCAAGAAATATCCAAGAAGTACAAGCATCAAAGCTTGGGGATGCCCAAGGCATCCCCTTCTTCATCAATAAAAATTTCAGGTTTCTTCCAAACGCTTCATTTTTATTGTTTCATGCACAGTTGTGTTTTTCTTGGAGCGTCTTCTTTTTAGTTTTCGTTTTGGTTTTCATTTGCTTTGGTTTGCTTAGTTTTCTGAATAAATTGGTTGTACCCCCTCTTTCATACATTGGTTTGCAATTAGTTTGGTTTGGTTTGGAAAAGAGTAGGAAAGTTCATGCTTATGTGGTAAAAAGAGCTCGTTTTTGACTGTGGCCTATGCATTGTCATGCCATGCTTGATATTGTTTTGGCTTTATGCTTAGTATTATTTGCTGTAGCATGACTTGTTATAAACAATTGAGATTTCTTAATGTGCCTTGGATGAATCATGCGTTGTTTTAGCATATTAAAAGCATAGTATAGTGGTATTCTCCTTTGATGCTTTATTTGGGTTGACTTGGCGCATGCTCACACCATGTTATGACTATCTCACGTCACCATAGCCTTTGTGATCCGTTAGTTTTCAACTTGTAGTATCACTTTATGCTTTGATCAATGATGTTTTGTCGCTCTGCATGATTATGGCCATTATTTCTCTCTTAGTTTGTCGCTCCTAGTCTTTTGCTAGCCTCCACAACAAAGTATGAGTTCCACTCATGCATCCAACTCCCTAAACAAAGTTATTCCAAAGAGTCCACCATACCTACCTACTAGCTTATGCTATTCCAAGTATATTCATGCTTTTGTTTACCTTCCACTTGTTATGAGCAAACTAGTGATTAAAGCTCTCACGAACTTGATGGCACACTTTACTTTTTGCCTCTAATAAACTTGAACCATTGTGTCTTCTATGTTGTATATGCTTGCACTTATTTGTTGGGAATTAGCAGAACCATGCTTACAGGGGGAACGCTTTCAACATTGCACTTGGTACTTGTACCTAGTTGATATCATGCTCTTTTGTATATGGATGTCGTCGGTGTGAAATGAAAGGGGAGCTTGTAAGTCCATGGAGTTATATATGTATTAGAGAAACGCCTGGGCCACTGGTCTAATCCATGCTGACATGGTGGAAACCTGCAGCGTAACCATAATGAGCTGTCTATGAAGCATTCTTCTTATAAAAAAAGAGTCCTATATTGAGAAAAAAAGAGAGAAAAAAGAGATACTATGAAAAGAGGAAAGAGAGAAAAAAGCACCATATTCCCATGGTAAATAAGAAGAATGCTGAGATGCTCGTTGTCTGCTTGCCTTGTCATTTTGATATGGGGATTCTTCCGTATCATCGGGCAAGGGGTACCCCGTTGGCGGTTCTCAATGATACACATGTACTTACAATGACAAGGACTTACCGGTGACTAAACTTGAGTAGCATGAGGAGCGGCCCTCGTATACAAGGGACATGAGATTTTTGACTTATACTTCGTCAAGCATGTACACCATAGTTTGTTCAATTTAACCTTAATCACTTCAAGATGCTTATGATAGGGGCAATGAGAGCTGAAAGCTTTAAGTATCATAATATTTGGAAGCTCTTTATGAGACTTGAATCCCTACTTCCTTTTACAAAAGGCTTTTCTTCCACCATTATATTGAGTCTCCACCTTCTATCTTTATGCACCTTCTTTGAGAGCATAGTGGCCATTCTTAGTTCTATGTGCATTGTCCCAAGACTAGTTGATTGATGCATAACTTGATATTGCTTGTTTTAAACTATTGTATCTAGTCACTCTTATGAACTTTGAAGGTGTCCTATGCATTTATATTTGCTACTCTATTGAGGGACAAGCTGAATACTATTATGCTATGTTTTCTTTATGTGAAACAAACAAACGTCTTGCAAAGCATTGTTATTCATGATTCTTTTGTTTGTGCCTTTTCATGTTGCATCATAGTTTCTTTGCTTATTGCTAGAACTTTGTCTTTAATGTTATGATTGAAGTACTATGATCCCAACTTTGAGTGTTTTGCAAATACTTTGATCAAGTCTTTGATGGTGCATGTCACCTCAAAAATTATTTCTTTTTATCACTTACCTACTCGAGGACGAGCAGGAGTTAAGCTTGGGGATGTTGATACATTGCAAATGTATCTATAATTTTTGATGTTCCATGCTTGGTTTTATCCACTTTCTTGTGTTTTATTCCAACTTTGGAGTACTTTTCATATGATTTCTTGGACTAACCTAATAACAAGAGTCACAGTGCCAGCTGCCTGTTTTCTGCTGTTTTTGGTTCCAGGAAAATCAGAAAATGAATATTCTCGGAATTGGACGGGACAAAAGCCAAAGTGTCTATTTTTCCGGAAGGGATCAAGTGCCAGAATGCGAGACGGTGAGGGTCCAGGGGCCGGCCACACCACGTGGCCGCGCGGCAGGCCTGGCCCGCGCCAGGGGGTGGTGTGGTAGCTCCCGGCACCCCCTCGGCCTCTCCTTCCGCCTATATATTGCCCGCGGGACGAAAACCCTAAGTAACCGATCAAAAATCCACGAAAGAGTCTGTAGCCGCCATCATCTCCATCCCTAGATCGGGAGGGAGATGAAGCTCTTCCTGGCACCCTACCGGAGAGGGGAATTCACCCTGGAGGCCTTCTTCATCACCATGCAAGCCTCCAGTGTGATGCGTGAGTAGTTCATCCTTGGACTACGGATCCATGTAGTATCTAGATGGCTAGTTTCTCCTCCTTTGTGCTTTCATGTTTAGATCTTGTGAGCTCCGTTCATGATCAAGATCATCTATTTGTAATTTATACATGTTGTGTTTGCGGGGATCCGATGGATATTGAGATGCTATTTCAGATTGATTATTGATTCTATCATGTCTTTGTTATTTGAGATCTTGCATGCTTTTTGTTGTTAGTAGCTATCTTGGCCAAGTAGATGCTAGCAACTCCAAGAGTTAGTATTTATGCTCGATAGTGGGTTCATGCCTCTGGTAATCTAGGGAAGTGACAGAAATCTCTAAGGTACTAGATGTGCTGTTGCTACTAGGGATAAAACAACAATCCTTTGTTCATAGAACAATCGTATTGTTTACTTTACACGCAGTCAGAAGCAATAATCTGTTGCTTGCAACTTAATACTGGAGGGGGTTCGGATGATAACCTGGAGGTGGATTATTAGTCATAGATGCAGTTGGATGGCGGTCTATGTATTATGTTGTAATGCCCAATCAAGTCTTAAAGGAGTCAAGATGATTAGTATATGCATGTATTGCTTTCTCGGTGTTTGTCAATTGCCCCGCTGTAATTTGTTCACCCAACATGTTATTTATCTAAGGAGAGCCACCTCTAGTGAACTATGGATCCTGGTCCTTTCTCTTTACATACAATCTGCTTTTACGCTTTGTGTTTACTTTCTACAAACTATTACTTCTTTCTATTCGATACGTTTAATCCTTTGTTTTCCGCAAAACACGGTGAGATTGACAACCTCATCGCAAGTTGGGGACAAAGTTCTGTGGTTGTGTTGTGCAGGTCTCCACGTTGCTACTAGCACCGGTAGTGCATCCTGCCAAAGCTCAGCTAGCAACACCTTTGGGGTGTTTCCTTGCTCCTACTGGTTCGATTAAACCTTGGTTTCATAACTAAGGGAAAACTTACTGTTGTGCTCATCATACCTTCCTCTTGGGGTTCCCAATGATCTCTACGTCAAAAGTCGAGCACATCACACCCTCATCACCATCTCCATATTGCTGTAACAATTGCGTTGAATCTTGCATAGTTCATAGGGGAAACTTTCTCGGTGTTGATTACTCTTTGTAGTTGATGCTATTGAGTGAACCGTTGAATTATTGTTTATGTTTAGATTGTTATACATCATTATTCCATCTCTGATCATGATCCATATGATGTCTTGTGAGTAGTTCGTTTTGTTCTTGAGGACATGGGAGAAGTCATGTTGTTAGTAGTGGAATTGTGTTGAGAGAGATTCAATAGTTTGATATTTAAGTTGTGGTGTACTTCTTCCAGTGGTGTCATGTGAACGTCGACTATATGACACTTCACCTATATGGGCCTAGGGGAATGAATTGTGTATTTGGCTACTAATCGTAGGGGTTGCCGGAGTGACAGAAACCTGAACCCCCGTTAGGAAACTATTGCACACGGGACGTAAGGGTCTTAGAGTTTAAAGTTGTGGTTAGGTTTCTACCTTAATTACTTTCTTGTACTTATGGATGTTTGCAAGGGGTATAATCACAAGTATGTATTAGTCCTAGGAAGGTCGGTACATTAGCACAGGTTCACCCACACAACACTTAGCAAGCCAAAGAATATTAATCGACTATATGAAGCGAAAGCACTTGACAGTCTTCCCATGTGTCCTCGAGAACGTTTGGTCATCTTAAGTACAACCGACTTATCCTTTGCTGCATAAAGGATTGGGCCACTTGCTGCATTTATTCCTACTGTCTTTCATTTACTCGTACTTTGTTTACTTGCTATATAAAAAAACCCTAAAAATCTGTTTGCTAAGTATTTGCAGAGAATTCCTGATCCATACCACTAGCCAGCACCTTCTACTCCTCGTTGGGTTTGACACTCTTACTTATCGAAAATACTGTGATACACCCCCTATACTTGTGGGTCATCAATGGCCATATGGGAGGTTTCTCGTGATCATCTTGGAAAGTGTCTGGATGAGGCCAGCGCTCCTATCCCACCAGGACTTACATCCCCTAAACTGGCTGAGGTACAAGATGTGCTGTTGCTACTAGGGAGAAAACAACAATCCTTTATTCATAGAACAATCGTATTGTTTACTTTACACGCAGTTCATAAAGCAATAATCTGTTGCTTGCAACTTATCTTGGAGGGGTTGGGATGATAACTTGAAGGTGGATTATTAGTCATAGATGCGCTTGGATGGCGGCCTATGTATTATGTTGTAATGCCCAATCAAGTCTAAGAGGAGTCAAGATGATTAGTATATGCATGTATTGCTTTCTCGGTGTTTGTCAATTGCCCCGTTGTAATTTGTTCACCCAGCATGTTATTTATCTAAGGAGAGCCACCTCTAGTGAACTATGGATCCCGGTCCTTTCTCTTTACATACAATCTACAACTGTTTTTTGCTTTGTGTTTACTTTCTACAAACTATTACTTCTTTCCATTCGATACGTTTAATCCTTTGTGTTCCGCAAAACACTGTGAGATTGACAACCTCATCGCAAGTTGGGGACAAAGTTCTATGGTTGTGTTGTGCAGGTCTCCATGTTGCTACTAGCACCGGTAGTGCGCCCTGCCAAAGCTCAGCTAGCAATACCTTTGGGGTGTTTCCTTGCTCCTACTGGTTCAATTAAACCTTGGTTTCATAACTGAGGGAAAACTTCTTCTTTGTGCTCATCATACCTTCCTCTTGGGGTTCCTAACGAGCTCTACGTCGAAAGTCGAGCGCATTAAGATCTTTTCTGGCGCCATTGCCGGGGAGTCAAGGACATCTTCACAAGGGGAGTCCCTCATAACCAATCTCTTTACTTTGTTATTTTTGTTTTGCTTAGTTTTCTTTTTGCTTTGTTTGCTTGTTTGGTTCTTCAAAAAACACAAAAAAATTAGTTTTACTTGTTTGCTTTCTTATTTGAAACACATACAAAAAAATTTAAGTCTCCTTTAGTTGTCACCCCTTCCTTAGCTCACCATGTTGATCCCTACTTTCACTTTGAAAGACCTTTCAATTGGTAGTGGTTCTATAATTGGAAAAGATAATATTGAAGAATTCTTTAATCATGTTAGCAAACATGAAGATACGGAGGATAGATCCCTTGTAGAACTTGCTCCAAATTTTGAGATTTCTGCAGCTTCTTTAATTCACATGTTAGAAGCTAGGTTTGTTAACCTCAACCCCTTAATGCAAGTAATGTTTCTTAAGCTTAAAGAAGCGAGGACCCCAAAAGAGGGATTTTATTCTAGAAACTTTGTTTAAGGAGTTCTATGATGTTGCCAAGGAAGCTAGAAAAGTTTTTGAACGTTTCAATATGCTAGGCTCATGTGTAGATGTTGTTGGTACACGAGAAAAGATGATCAAAACCAAACCTAATGGGGAGGAACCTAAGATACCAATACCCTTTAAACTAGTAGCAATACATGATGCCATAGAAAAGAATCTTGATTGGATTGTTCCTGCAAACCCTTTCGATGAGAATAGTGAACCTAAGAGCATTGAGAAACGATCCTCTAGAACTTACTTGGATGATATACCTTGCCTTGTTGAAAATATTTCTGGTATTGGTCTTAATGCTTCTTCATTTGAGAACACTTGATTCTTTCTTTGCTTCTTATGCCTAACTTAAAGGCGTTAAAGAAAAGTACTTGTTGGGAGATAACCCAAGAGTTTTAGATGAGTCTTGTAAGTTATTACCTCTGTAATAACCTCTCATTATCCTTTTTATTTGGTTTTTATGCCAAGAGTAACCTCTAATGAGAGTGAAGTAATGATTGGGAAAGTTGCTGTCCCAAAACAGATTTTTGTGCTTCACCGTAAAAATTCCTGAGATATCTATGTATGTCGGATTGATCTGTAATTTTTTGTGCTTCTTCCCCAGGTTGTTATCTAACTTTCATTAGTTCAACACTTTTTTATTTGAGTAACATAAGGTCTTCGAAAAAATTCGTCTTTACATGTTGGTCTGTTTTGACAGATTTCTGCCATTTTCTGCATTTGCTTCTTGTTAGTTGCTTCTTGGGTTCTTTTGGGGAATTGAGCTTTTTGAGGGAAGTGCTACAGTAGCTAGTGTTCTAATGGAAGTTTATTTGGTGTTAGAACTGAACCTTGAGACTTATTTATCTTAAGTGCACTAATGTTGCTAATGAGATTGTGTGAAGTTTTGTATGAAGGAAAAATTTCAGGTGTATGGAAGGAATGAGTAATGAGATGAAGGATGGACTAAAGCTCAAGCTTGGATATGCCATGCGTGTCACCCCAAGAAATATCCAAGAATTACAAGCATCAAAGCTTGGGGATGCCCAAGGCATCCCCTTCTTCATCAATAAAAATTTCAGGTTTCTTCCAAACGCTTCATTTTTATTGTTTCATGCCTGATTGTGTTTTTCTTGGAGCGTCTTCTTTTTAGTTTTCGTTTTGGTTTTCATTTGCTTTGGTTTGCTTAGTTTTCTGAATAAATTGGTTGGACCCCCTCTTTCATACATTGGTTTGCAATTAGTTTGGTTTGGTTTGGAAAAGAGTAGGAAAGTTCATGCTTATGTGGTAAAAAGAGCTCGTTGGTATGGCCTATGCATTGTCATGCCATGCTTGATATTGTTTTGGCTTTATGCTTAGTATTATTTGTAGCATGACTTGTTATAAACAATTGAGATTTCTTAATGTGCCTTGGATGAATCATGCGTTGTTTTAGCATATTAAAAGCATAGTATAGTGGTATTCTCCTTTGATGCTTTATTTGGGTTGACTTGGCGCATGCTCACACCATGTTATGACTATCTCACGTCACCATAGCCTTTGTGATCCGTTAGTTTTCAACTTGTAGTATCACTTTATGCTTTGATCAATGATGTTTTGTCGCTCTGCATGATTATGGCCATTATTTCTCTCTTAGTTTGTCGCTCCTAGTCTTTTGCTAGCCTCCACAACAAAGTATGAGTTCCACTCATGCATCCAACTCCCTAAACAAAGTTATTCCAAAGAGTCCACCATACCTACCTACTAGCTTATGCTATTCCAAGTATATTCATGCTTTTGTTTACCTTCCACTTGTTATGAGCAAACTAGTGATTAAAGCTCTCACGAACTTGATGGCACACTTTACTTTTTGCCTCTAATAAACTTGAACCATTGTGTCTTCTATGTTGTATATGCTTGCACTTATTTGTTGGGAATTAGCAGAACCATGCTTACAGGGGGAACGCTTTCAACATTGCACTTGGTACTTGTACCTAGTTGATATCATGCTCTTTTGTATATGGATGTCGTCGGTGTGAAATGAAAGGGGAGCTTGTAAGTCCATGGAGTTATATATGTATTAGAGAAACGCTTTGGGCCCTTGGTCTAATCCATGCGACATGGTGGAAACCTGCAGCGTAACCATAATGAGCTGTCTATGAAGCATTCTTCTTATAAAGAAAAAGAGTCCTATATTGAGAAAAAAGAAAAAAAGAGATACTATGAAAAGAGGAAAGAGAGAAAAAAGCACCATATTCCCATGGTAAATAAGAAGAATGCTGAGATGCTCGTTGTCTGCTTGCCTTGTCATTTTGATATGGGGATTCTTCCGTATCATCGGGCAAGGGGTACCCCGTTGGCGGTTCTCAATGATACACATGTACTTACAATGACAAGGACTTACCGGTGACTAAACTTGAGTAGCATGAGGAGCGGCCCTCGTATACAAGGGACATGAGATTTCTGACTTATACTTCGTCAAGCATGTACACCATAGTTTGTTCAATTTAACCTTAATCACTTCAAGATGCTTATGATAGGGGCAATGAGAGCTGAAAGCTTTAAGTATCATAATATTTGGAAGCTCTTTATGAGACTTGAATCCCTACTTCCTTTTACAAAAGGCTTTTCTTCCACCATTATATTGAGTCTCCACCTTCTATCTTTATGCACCTTCTTTGAGAGCATAGTGGCCATTCTTAGTTCTATGTGCATTGTCCCAAGACTAGTTGATTGATGCATAACTTGATATTGCTTGTTTTAAACTATTGTATCTAGTCACTCTTATGAACTTTGAAGGTGTCCTATGCATTTATATTTGCTACTCTATTGAGGGACAAGCTGAATACTATTATGCTATGTTTTCTTTATGTGAAACAAACAAACGTCTTGCAAAGCATTGTTATTCATGATTCTTTTGTTTGTGCCTTTTCATGTTGCATCATAGTTTCTTTGCTTATTGCTAGAACTTTGTCTTTAATGTTATGATTGAAGTACTATGATCCCAACTTTGAGTGTTTTGCAAATACTTTGATCAAGTCTTTGATGGTGCATGTCACCTCAAAAATTATTTCTTTTTATCACTTACCTACTCGAGGACGAGCAGGAGTTAAGCTTGGGGATGTTGATACATTGCAAATGTATCTATAATTTTTGATGTTCCATGCTTGGTTTTATCCACTTTCTTGTGTTTTATTCCAACTTTGGAGTACTTTTCATATGATTTCTTGGACTAACCTAATAACAAGAGTCACAGTGCCGCCTGCTTTTTACGCTGTTTTTGGTTCCAGGAAAATCAGAAAATGAATATTCTCGGAATTGGACGGGACAAAAGCCAAAGTGCCTATTTTTCCGGAAGGGATCAAGTGCCAGAATGCGAGACGGTGAGGGTCCAGGGGCCGGCCACACCACGTGGCCGCGCGGCAGGCCTGGCCCGCGCCAGGGGGTGGTGTGGTAGCTCCCGGCACCCCCTCGGCCTCTCCTTCCGCCTATATATTGCCCGCGGGACGAAAACCCTAAGTAACCGATCAAAAATCCACGAAAGAGTCTGTAGCCGCCATCATCTCCATCCCTAGATCGAGGAGATGAAGCTCTTCTGCACCCTACCGAGAGGGAATTCACCACGAGGCCTTCTTCATCACCATGCAAGCCTCCAGTGTGATGCGTGAGTAGTTCATCCTTGGACTACGGATCCATGTAGTATCTAGATGGCTAGTTTCTCCTCCTTTGTGCTTTCATGTTTAGATCTTGTGAGCTCCGTTCATGATCAAGATCATCTATTTGTAATTTATACATGTTGTGTTTGCGGGGATCCGATGGATATTGAGATGCTATTTCAGATTGATTATTGATTCTATCATGTCTTTGTTATTTGAGATCTTGCATGCTTTTTGTTGTTAGTAGCTATCTTGGCCAAGTAGATGCTAGCAACTCCAAGAGTTAGTATTTATGCTCGATAGTGGGTTCATGCCTCTGGTAATCTAGGGAAGTGACAGAAATCTCTAAGGTACTAGATGTGCTGTTGCTACTAGGGATAAAACAACAATCCTTTGTTCATAGAACAATCGTATTGTTTACTTTACACGCAGTTCGTAAAGCAATAATCTGTTGCTTGCAACTTAATACTGGAGGGGGTTCGGATGATAACCTGGAGGTGGATTATTAGTCATAGATGCAGTTGGATGGCGGTCTATGTATTATGTTGTAATGCCCAATCAAGTCTTAAAGGAGTCAAGATGATTAGTATATGCATGTATTGCTTTCTCGGTGTTTGTCAATTGCCCCGCTGTAATTTGTTCACCCAACATGTTATTTATCTAAGGAGAGCCACCTCTAGTGAACTATGGATCCTGGTCCTTTCTCTTTACATACAATCTACAACTGTTTTCTGCTTTGTGTTTACTTTCTACAAACTATTACTTCTTTCTATTCGATACGTTTAATCCTTTGTTTTCCGCAAAACACGGTGAGATTGACAACCTCATCGCAAGTTGGGGACAAAGTTCTGTGGTTGTGTTGTGCAGGTCTCCACGTTGCTACTAGCACCGGTAGTGCATCCTGCCAAAGCTCAGCTAGCAACACCTTTGGGGTGTTTCCTTGCTCCTACTGGTTCGATTAAACCTTGGTTTCATAACTAAGGGAAAACTTACTGCTGTGCTCATCATACCTTCCTCTTGGGGTTCCCAACGATCTCTACGTCAAAAGTCGAGCACATCACACCCTCATCACCATCTCCATATTGCTGTAACAATTGCGTTGAATCTTGCATAGTTCATAGGGGAAACTTTCTCGGTGTTGATTACTCTTTGTAGTTGATGCTATTGAGTGAACCGTTGAATTATTGTTTATGTTTAGATTGTTATACATCATTATTCCATCTCTGATCATGATCCATATGATGTCTTGTGAGTAGTTCGTTTTGTTCTTGAGGACATGGGAGAAGTCATGTTGTTAGTAGTGGAATTGTGTTGAGAGAGATTCAATAGTTTGATATTTAAGTTGTGGTGTACTTCTTCCAGTGGTGTCATGTGAACGTCGACTATATGACACTTCACCTATATGGGCCTAGGGGAATGAATTGTGTATTTGGCTACTAATCGTAGGGGTTGCCGGAGTGACAGAAACCTGAACCCCCGTTAGGAAACTATTGCACACGGGACGTAAGGGTCTTAGAGTTTAAAGTTGTGGTTAGGTTTCTACCTTAATTACTTTCTTGTACTTATGGATGTTTGCAAGGGGTATAATCACAAGTATGTATTAGTCCTAGGAAGGTCGGTACATTAGCACAGGTTCACCCACACAACACTTAGCAAGCCAAAGAATATTAATCGACTATATGAAGCGAAAGCACTTGACAGTCTTCCCATGTGTCCTCGAGAACGTTTGGTCATCTTAAGTACAACCGGCTTATCCTTTGCTGCATAAAGGATTGGGCCACTTGCTGCATTTATTCCTACTGTCTTTCATTTACTCGTACTTTGTTTACTTGCTATATAAAAAAACCCTAAAAATCTGTTTGCTAAGTATTTGCAGAGAATTCCTGATCCATACCACTAGCCAGCACCTTCTACTCCTCGTTGGGTTTGACACTCTTACTTATCGAAAATACTGTGATACACCCCCTATATTGTGGGTCATCAATGGCCATATGGGAGGTTTCTCGTGATCATCTTGGAAAGTGTCTGGATGAGGCCAGCGCTCCTATCCCACCAGGACTTACATCCCCTAAACTGGCTGAGGCGCGGGATCTTCGTCAAGAAGTGTCGATCGCACATGACAAAGGCTTCGAAAAGGTGATCTTTGCCTCTGATTGTCTGGATGATCCAACTGATGAAATCTTTTGCTCATGATCGATCACAAGTTGGTTCTATGGTGACGGACATCAAGCTCATGGTAGCAGGCTTCACTTCTGCTACTTTCTGTCATGTTAGGAGTTCTATCAATGAGGCGGCACACATTCTTGCTAGAACTTGTAATAGATCAGGTTTTATTTTCGGATTTTGCACCGGAACGCATCCCGAAGACTCTGTGTATTGATTTTATTTAATCAGAGAACCAAGCGATGGCTTGGTGGCAAGGCTAGCAAGTGTGCAGCCAACTCACCGGGGTTCGAGTCCCCATGGGGACTAAATTAAACGGGATGTTATTCGAGCGCGTAGAATTCGCTGTTGGAGAGGTCTCATCTACCTAACAACCTATAGCCCGCAAGGGATCATCCACGAGGTCAACATTTTTTAAAGTGCCATATTCTCTAAAAAAACATAGATGCAGCAGCATTGCCCCTTGCAGATTAGTCCCTCCCAACACTTTTTTCGAAAAGTGGGAATACCCCGGCATCTGCATCCAAAGGATGCACACATCCATTTATTAAAACTCAACCAATACCGAGTACAAAAGTCTTACAAGTCACGGGCCAGATAATGTTGATACAAATACCAACCATTTGAACAAAGCAAAAGGTGTCACAAGAGAAAGCATATAGCAGCTAGACATCTGTCAATCTACTAGAATGACGCCACGAAGTCTGGCTAAAATCCGTAGTAACCGTCATGAGACGGGTGCACCCAGAAACCATGGGTTGCCGCTGATGCTCTAGGAGGTGGAAAGGCCATAGTTGAATCCAATACGCCGCCATATGGATAACCTGCAAAAAAGATGAAACTCCAATCTTGTTAAAAATAAAATTATTTCAACATTTCCAAATGGACCAACATAGTTCTACCTTTATTCGCTTTATCCACTCCATTAAGCCAATTCCCAAACATATTAGTGATATTAGTTGGAGGAGGTAGATTATAAGTGCAAAAAACCATACGCCAAAGGATCTTAGCAAAAGGACATGAAAGAAATAAATGTTCAATTGGGCAATATTTTTTACAGCCATTCCAACCTCTTAGTGAGATTGTCTTTGGTTAATAATACTTTAGTATTAAGAAACCACATAATTTTTTTAATTTTTGTAGGTATTTTTATCTTCTATAAATATCTTGTAGGGAAACCCGGATTGCCATTCATAAGATCTTCGTGCATCGTTTTAATTATGAATACTCTATTCTCAGTTAATCTCCACAAAAATTTATCATGTTCATTTGTCAAAGTTACTGCCATAAGCCTCTCACAAAGATATAACCATGCATCACATTTAATCCCTGTTAAACTTCTTCTGAAACTGATGTTTATGGGATTGTGAGACAGAACTGTATGAACAGAAACATGCTTCCTATGAACAATGCTATATAAGGAGGGTATTGTTGGTCGAGAGGTAGCTCTCCTAGCCAAACTTTCTCCCAGAATCTAGTGTTTTTCCCATAACCTATTTTGAAAACACCTCTAGTAAAGAACTCATCTTTTACTCTCATTGGTCCTTTTCAAAAAGGTGAATCAGTCAGTTTGGCCTCAACTTGTGCTACAGTTTTATTTGTCAGATATTTATTATGTAGCAACTCTTGCGAAACTCCTTCTTATGACAACAATTTATGCAACCATTTGCTTAGTAAATATTTATTTTTTAGTTCTAGCACTTCAATGCCTAAACCTCCCTGATCTTTGGGCCGGCAAATAATGTTCCACCGAGGTAATCTATATTTCTTCTTATGTTCATCACTTTGCCAAAAGAATCGTGAACGATAGAAGTCTAATCTTTTCCTTACACCCTTTGGTATTTCAAGGAAATACAGCATAAACATGGGCAAACTCATTAGGACAGAATTAATTAGTACAAGTCTATCCCTGTATGACAATAATTCACCTTGCCGACAACCTAATTTACTATCAAATCTGCTTTCAACCGGGTTCCACTCAGAATCTCGAAGTCCCCTGTGATGTATAGGCACCCCAAGGTATCTAAATGGCAAAGACTCCGACTCACAACCGAAAATCTCCCTATAAATTTGCTCTTGTTCCGCGGCATGACCAAAGCAATATATCTCACTTTTGTGAAAATTAATTTTTAGGCCTGACAATTGTTTGAAAATGCAGAGAATGAGTTTCATATTGACAGTTTTCTGAAAATCATGTTCCATGTACAAGATTGTATCATCAGCGTACTGTAGCATGGACACTCCCCCTGTACCAGATGGGGTATCAATCCAGCTACATGTCCATTCTCTTTTGCTTGAGCTATTAGAATAGCAAGCATATCAACAATTATATTAAAAAGCATAGGGGTAGGAGATCTCCTTGTCGAAGACCTTTCCTTGTCTGGAAATAGTGGCCAATGTCATCATCGACACAAATGGCAACACTTCCATCTCGCACAAAATTATCAATCCAGTTGCACCATAAGGGATCAAAACCTTCCATGCGAAGAACTTGTTGTAAGAAAGGCCACTTAACTTTGTCATATGCTTTTTAAAATATATTTTAAATAAGACACCATCCGTTTTCTTCCTATGTATCTCATGAATGGTCTCATGAAGAACTACCACCCCTTCGAGAATATGCCGTCCAGGCATAAAGGCTGTTTGAGTTGGTCTGATTATTTTATGAGCAATCACAGGCATAAAGGTTGTCTGAGTCCCTCCCAACACTTGCAAGTCTTTTTTTGCGTGGGAACACTTGCAAGTCTTGAATCTGCAAGCCGAGGATGAAGAACATGAGAATAATTCTACTCTTCACGATTGCGCTTTGCGTGGTATCTTCAGGTACCTACGGAGTCTGCAATGTTCTTAATTTTTAACGTCCGTCTTTGGAAAATTGTAGTGCTAGTATCTATATGTTGGGCCATGCAACAGAACTAATTACTATGTATATTGTCTACTTTTAATTTCTCTTTTGATACTTGTAGATTTCTATTTTAATTTTTCTTTTTTTAGATCATTTTAATTTCCCTTCTGATACTTGTAGATATGGCGACCTCCCTCCATTGTAGGTTGGTCATGAAACCATGCCCGTGTAAAATTGATGAATGCGTATCTTATTGCAATGGGATTCCTAGGGTGTCACCCGCACCCAACAATCCGGACGTATGCGTTCGTGAGGGATGCAGGTGTATGGTATGGGGGGAGGGGGCATTTGCTAAGAACTCGTCGCCAACTCTCTAGCCAAGAATGACACGTTCGAGCAGGGATGTAGTGACAGCAGCCCTGTAACAATAATGGAAGAATAATCATGTTTTCATCAGATTTTATTGCAATGTTTTTTGCAGCATATTTCACTGGACTTTCCACTTCTTCTTTTTTTAAAAGAGTATATATCAATATCGCGTAGATACTAATTACACCTAGCCTCTACAATAAAGTATGCCGTAGCAGCCTTACAGATGCACACAAATCAGAAAAAAGAAAAATAATCACAAAAAAGAAAACTCCCGCTACAGAGAATGATTTCTCAAAGCAACAACACTGACAGCAACCGAACAACACAAGTAGTCCAACCACTCCAATAGCAACGTCTTTAAGAAGAAAATAGTGCACATATGTCATCTTCGCCCGATCAAAGATCATAAGTTTTCACCTTGGAGAAAGTCCTCGCTCACAAAACAATGCCTTCAACAAGGTTATTGCCAGGCACAACCAATTCAGGTCAGATCTTGGATTTTACCCTGCAAGGTAAGACTGTGAACTCCTCCTATGTTGTCTCCCCCCACAAACAGTCGTTGCTGCGAGTCACAGATCACGTAGCAAGTTCCTCGTCGCCACAAAGACTCAGATCACCATCGCCGTCCGCATGTTCCTTCTTTCCTAATATTCTCCGCATCTGGCTTAACAATGGATCGTTGAAGACATGACACATAATGGTAACAAACACCAGAGCTTCGCAACGCTCCCGCTGAAACCTAACGGCCAGAAAAAACATGGGTACACACGACCGAATACCTTCTAATCCAGCAATCTCTAGGCATGATGTGTCCATGGGAGTTTGCCGGCGGAGCCTTCCGAAACTCGACACTCCGGCCAGATCAATGAGGGCATGCATCAAGAAGATCTCCATCTTGGCGCGAGAGTAACCCTAGGATCACTGCCATTATTTGTGAGACTCGCAGCCCCCACGCCGCTAGCCTTCTCTAGCATGAAGACATCGTGCAAGGAAGCAACAGAAGGCTGAGACGCTGAAGGGATCGAGGACCCCCGCAACCGCAGCCCCAATCAAGGGCCAAAAGACCCAAATCACGGTCAAGGGGCTCAGATCGCTCGCACCAGAGATCTGCACCGTCGCCTCCATGTCGCTGCCCCTCCGCTGGAGGCCTCAGCCCCCGACCCCGCCCAGGTTGCGCCGCCCCGCGCCATCAGTCAACGCCACGCTGCCTCCCACGCGACGCGATCGAGCGCCCATCTCCGCCCACCGTCTTTCCGACAAGGTGGGCGCCACCACTACCGTCGGCAGCAGCAGCCTTGTCTTCTAGATTGGCCGGGTCTTGAAGATGGGATGGCGGTGCCTCCGGAGCCGCCTGGGAGAGAGGCGACCGGGGGTGGGGGGGGTGGGTGGGTCTGAATGGTATTTTTCAACTTTTGAGTAAAATCATGGAAGTTTTTAAGCTTCAACAGGTCTCTCGATTATTGCTTGTGTGAAAAGGACTTGAGTCTATTATAAAGATTTACCAGAAATACATAACACTCCATAAAATTACGTCGACGTCACTCTGTCCACCGAAAGACCACCAACCAGTTTTATTCTTTAGACTAATATAACAATATAGTTATTTACTTGTTATATTATCTCCTTACCAACATGGCCGACTTTAGTCTATATATAGCAACACATCTCTCCTCACAGTGGCAGTATCTCCTTCATGGCAAGGCATCCGTTTGCAGTCATTTCAGAGCCTTGGTAAAGAAGTGGCCTTGGACACTAAAGCAGTTCTAAAGCAAAACTTGCACGAGAATGGAAATGTGATTTACCTGTTTAAGTGGATGCACACAAATCTTTATTTTGAACCGCATCTCTAAAGAGCACGTATGCCAACGTGTTCTTTAGCCCATACAGCTAGCTACTCAGCTCATGCTGCCATTTGAGGAATGTGACAGCTAGCGCGTACGTACAAACACTTGCTTGAATTGGAAAACCTGATTTATGTTTGAGGCCTAGTAGCCATAGGAGGTGGTGGGTGGTTCGATTGGTCGCGCGTGCGCGGGGCCATGTGAAACAAGGCTATCGATCAGGTAGAAGGGTTCCTATATGGCAGGATACAACAGAAAGTTGTACAAATACATCCACTACATAACCGATACTAGTTCTCTTCTAAACTTGCTGCAAATGATTTGAACTTTAATCTCTCATTTTTTATTGATTGACATGATGCTTGTGCTGCCTTACTATGTCATTGAAAAAATCAGATTCTACTGGATTTAAGTGACCAACTGTAGCATGCATATGTATTGCTTCGACAACATTCTTACAGATCGTAATAGAGCATCTCTTTCGTTTAAGTGGTTTTGATTCATATACACGACGATGCTCTTGGTGTGAGTTGTTCATAGTTCTCGCTTCTCAGTAACTTCAGGTGTGATCATCAACTGTTATTTGTAGTAACTAGCACAGTGGCCATCACAACTGCGAGGGCATCATCTTCACTATCTTTAAAGTTCTTGAATGGAATTTATGGTTTCATATATACTTATTCTACCGGATATGACATTAACACTTTGATGGATCTAACATCAACACCTTTTTTGGGATCCGACATTAACACTTTGATGGATCTAACATCAACACATTTGTTGGATCGGACATTAACACTCTTGATTCTATAGCAGTTGTATATTCTATGTTAAATATAATCTTGTAAGCAAGGAAAGTAAACTTGTTGTTGTATGCTCATTAGCACAGGGTATTAGTAACTAAAAAATACACTCGAATCTCTCGAGTTAGCTAGTCTATAAGTAGCATTATATCTATACATATAGATATATTGGAATTTGGTGTAGTGAAATAAAATGTCTGCCGGAACAATTACCGTATGTATCTATATACAACAATGAAGATCGATCACCATAGTCAACTAAAAATAAGCTTGCTACGTTTAGTGTTTTAATGTATATGGTTTTCTTTACTATAGAATTTCCTAGCATCATTAACTATTCTTTGTTTTACTATTGAGTAAGCACTATGTCTTATGACTTATGAACATATCATGAAACTTCGCAAATATATATTGGATGTATATTTAATAGTTTTAATTATTCTAAGAGCGCCTAGCTCACTTCATTATGTGAGTTCATAAATAACACAACCACCTAAGTTCAAGTATTCATGGTCGCTAATTTTGGTTCTAATAGTTTGAGAAATAAATATTATAGGGATTTTGTTTCCTAAAGCCCATTTGAATTTTTGAATGATCTATTTAGTAAAGTTAATACATCAAATTATTTTTTTGCCATTGAAAGTTATGTTGCTTTTTCAATCTAAAACTTATTTCTATCATTTCCTAACTTTGTTTAGAAATACATGAGGTTGTTCTCCAAGATATAAGTTAGATTTTTTATATATGAATATGTTTCTAAAAATTGAATCTTTTTAGAAAATTTAATGATATATTATTTTCACTCAACTGGTCCTAGTAATCTTTTATATCTATATTTGCAAAGTAGAAAATGTTGATCGCGGGCATTTTAGAATGTCTTCTAATTTACGATTGATTCTACATGTTTTATTTTACTTTAGACCCACCCTTAAATCTATATGTGCTACATTTTGGCACAAATATATTTGTTGTGTCCAGTGATATGGCTACACTCTCCTGGGCGACAAAAGTCTGACCATTACCTCATTTATTAATTATTCATGAACTTCTTTAAATTAATCTTTCATTTTTTCGAAAAGGGGTATAACCCCGGCCCGGTCTCTGCATCGACGGATGCATATAGCCTTTATTGACTTATTAAAAAATTATTACATCATTCTTATTAATCTTTCATTGGTTATCATAACCCACAAAATAGTCCACCTAGAAGCACATAATATATGCACCACCGATTTGTTCTAAATGATGACCAAGTGTTCAAGTATAGTCTCCGATGATGACCAAGCTTGGAAGCATACATTCCGAGTGTTAACAAATTTTCAAAAAAAAAATGGATTATCTCAATCCCGTCCTTACTTACAGGAATTTGTGGAGTGTGCACATCCCCACACGGATACAATGGCGTGATGGACACCACCTATTCGATTTTGCACAGATGGATGGCAATTGTGGATTTTAGACATGCCACATGGAAATTTGCCATTACATCGCACACGGGATCAGTGCGATCCTACTGAAATCCTTAATTATTGATGTTTATTTCTCGTGGGTTCCTTACATTTCTCGTGCCACAAATGGACTGTCCATTTTTGTTTTTAAAAACATGATTTGCTAGCATGGTGATTACATGTGAAGGCACAAGGTCATTTTTTATTACTTACCTCGCGTGCCTGGACAATGGAGACTATGTCCACGAAAAATTCAAGCATGGTTACTCTAGCTAGAAGCACATAATATATATATATATATATATATATAGAAACCCTATTCAGCATCCAGGGTATAGAATAGTTATTTTGCATCCTACATATTTTTATGTTCTTACATACATAAATTTATATTTTATATACTAATAATTATGTTCATATTCATCAGAAACGTAAAAAAATCGACATAAAAATACGATTTATGAGTCATTATAGTGTAAAAAATAGAGAAAATTCGCATTTTACGCCGTATTTTTTTACGGCATGTAAACAATTTTTTTACGACATGTCTAAATTTTCTTATGTTCTTCTTAACTTCTAAGGTAAGAGAAAATTTACGTGACGTAAAAATCTTATACGGTTTGAAAGATAGGGGGTGGATGAAGAATAACTATTCTACACCCAGGATGTCAAATAGCGCCACTCTATATATATACTTCTTACTCCCGGGTGTAACTACACCCACCTCTCATATACTACCTTACGAAAGTATTTGTAATACTTTATCTATTTGAGTATGTTCATATACTATATCTAAGATACTTACAAGCAAGTTAGGTAAAAAAATTGTAAGTGCACCCATAGTTTGAACTATATATATAAAATACTGTCATATTTGTACGTACAAAAGGAGTATGTGAATAAAAAATACATACTACCAAAAAATAGTATATATACTGCCTAAATATTTTTATATACTTCATACTACGCGTACATACCTTCCGGTACGGTAGATACTGCCTATATAGTGTGAAACACGTGTGGGTGTAGTTACACCCGGGTGTAGTATGGGAAAAATACTTCTTACTTTCGGGTGTAACTATATCCACGTCTCATATACTATCTTACGGAAGTATTTGTAATTCTTTATCTATTTGAGTATGTTCATATACTATATCTAAGATACTTATAAGCAAGTTAGGTGAAAAAATTGCAAGTGCACTCATAGTTTGCACTATATATATAAAATACCATCATATTTGTACATATAAAAGAAATATGTGAATAAAAATTACATACTATCAAAAAAGTAGTATATATACTGCCCAAATATTCTTATATACTTCATACTAAACGTACATACCTTCCGGTATGGTAGATATTGCCTATATAGTATGAAACACGTATGGGTGTAACTACATCCGGGTGTAGTATGAATATGTCATATATATATATATATATATATATATATATATATATATATATATATATATATATATATATATATATATATATATATAGTGGCGCTATTTGACATCCAGGGTGTAGAATAGTTATTCTTCATTCACCCTCTATCTTTCAAACCGTATATGATTTTTATGTCACGTAAATTTTCTCTTATTTCGGAAGTCAAGAAGAACATAAGAAAATTTAGACATGTCGTAAAAAAATTTGTTTACATGCCGTATAAAAATACGACGTAAAATGCATATTTTCTATGTATTTTACACTATAATGACTTATAAATCATATTTTTATGTCGATTTTTTTATGTTTCTAATGAACATGAACATAATTACTAGTATACAAAACATAAATTTCAATATATGAGAACATAAAAATATGTGGGGTGCAAAATAACTATTCTGCACCCTGGATGCTGAATAGGGTTTATATATATATATATATAATATAGGACGCTTATATGGGGCACCATGGTGCCCGGGCATCATACCTGTATTTTATACATACTTAGGGCGTACGTACCTAAAATATACCTATCCAAGTTATATATACCTAAGGTATCACATACCTAAAGTATACATACCTAAGTTGCATATATATACACGTACGCTGCGTACGTACACCTTAGGTATATAATATGTTGGGTATATCTAACTTAGGTATGCATATCTTAGGTATGTGATACCTAGGTATGTATAACTTAGGTATGTATACCCTCAAGTATACGTGGTTCAAAGCAAAATTACGCGTATCACGTATGGTGCCCTACTTATTTTACCTATATATATAGAGTCGCGCTATTTGACTCCTAGGGTGCAGAATATTTTTCTGTACCCCGCCTAGCCCGATGTGCACCCGACGCGCCAAACCCTGCCAGCCGCATCTGCTCGTCGTTCGGTTAGCCTGAGCACCCACGCGACGTAAAAGAACCCTGCATGCGACGTAAATTTCTCCCGCGCGTGTTTCTCCGCCCGTGCCAGCCCACGCGTAACACAAATATGCGAGGCGTGATGTGGACGCATGCGACGTAAGAAAATTATAAGCCAAATGTTACGTTCATGGCCACCAAACGTATAAAAGTATTATACTATTCACCCTACAACAAATCAATGCAATTAGGTCAGAAAAAAAAACCAACGCAACTATTTTAGCACTCATGTTCGGTGCAAATTTATCTTCCAGGATTGGAACAAGGAGCACGTTAAATTGATAATGCGGTAAGAACTGATTAGACAAAGTTTTCAGGATTGAAATTGATGAAAGTAAAGTTTGTACATTCTCAATGACCAAAAGTAGAAGCTACCTTACTATCAAAGTCTGACTTAATCAGATCATCTTTGTATACAAATTACTTCCTCCGTTTTAAAATATAAGATATTTTGATTATTGTGAAACAAATATATCTAGAGGCCTTTTATGATTGACTCTGAACCTACACACCAAAAGGCGTCTATATATATTCGTTTCACGAAAGTTAAAAGCATCTTATTTTTTTGAAACGGAGGGAGTATAAGCTAACATCCTTGCATACAAATTACAGGCTGACATCCTTGCATACTAATTACAAGCTGACATCTTTGTATACTAATTACAAGCTGGCATCTTTGTACATCAACTAATGCAAACGATACATGATTTACACTTATGGATAATATCGTGTCCTTGTAAGAAGCTTCTGAGACATCGTTTCCTTCTTCTAGCCATATCATGTTGTCACACACATAAACAATAGAGCACATTCATTATATGACATTAATTGGCAAATAAAAATTGATTATAAAGTGTAAAGCAGATGACTTGCGCTGCAGCTTGAAAAAGCGGCAACCAGGAGATGATGCGATAGACTATCAAATTCCGCTATGTATAGAAGTGCAGCTTCGTTTTTCTGGAGAGCTGAGTTTTCACATATGGCTGGTCATGGGTCTGAACTTCTCTAAGGAATCAGGTAATGATCTGGTTTCGTTCAAATATTGGAAGATGGGGTTTGAGAGCTCTTAGGCCCTGTATTGGTATGCCTTTGTCTATAATACACAAGCTATCAATGAGGATTTGCATTAAAACAAACACCCCGGCAATAAAAAAAATACTGAATAGCATATTCCCATCTGCCTAGGTAGAATCACATTAATACTCACCAAAATAGCATATTCCCATATGCCTAGCTAGAATCACATGAATACTCACCAAAATAGCACATTCATATCTTGTTTATGCTACTGAAAACTAACGCAATAACCTGAATGAACAGCTATTTCATAATAAGTAATCTGAATCAGAATGCATTTCATAATGCCATTAATTGAACTGCTACAATTTGCTTTCATAAAACCTAGTTCAGCATTCCCACTAGCACTAGATTGGAGATACCGTTGCAGCCAACAAACTAAAAGCGATACATAATTACTTTTCTCAAATTCATCTTTTACAACAACAAAATTACATTGAGTAAAATTGAATAATGACAAACTAAAAAGGATGCACTTAGGAAGACAAAAAACGTTATAAGTAAACTTACCACTAAACACAAACCGTCCAACCAAAATGTGCAAACTCAGTCATCTATGGAAAGCTTGATACATATTGTAAAATTTGTATTTACAGACTAACTCACAATTATGGATGCAATAAGACAGTATTTAAATCCCAGCTCACTGTACCAAAAAACTGGTACTAATTGATATCTGAAGCTGAAACTCTAAGTAACAGATCATAATGCACACTTCTAACTGCCGGTTACTAGCAGTGCAGCACATGGCAGAGAAAATCAATGGAGTAACAGCAATTCTCACTCAGGCACTAAGACGAACACTCGGGTGACAGAATGTTACTGAATATCACATTCCCATATGCGTAGCTACAATCGCATGAGTGCTCGCCAAAATAGCACATTACAATCTCATTTATGCTACAGAAAACGTAAACAAGCTGGGTGAGGATCAGTACGAGTCCACCTCATTGCAATTGAAATGAATCTAACTCGAATATGCAGCTGCATGAATATTTGGCTAACATACACTAAAAATAAGAAAATTATGTGATGTACTGCGGCTGGAGTGAAGAGAGATCCAGGAGCTGTACTGAAGAATACACATGATTTGAAAAAATACACAGTAGGCGGCTACTTTTCAGAACTGGAGCTTTTAATCTTGATAAATTGAATCGATAAAACCTGTACAGAAACTCCCAATAATTTTGTTGTTTTACGGCCCAATCATTCTATGGACTATAATGCAAGTGAGGAACCGAGGACATGCACCGATGAATTTAGAAGTCAGCTAATACATAAAGCTTCTCATCTTTGATTATTATAGGCTTGTAAAGCTACACACAAACTATAGATAGCTAGATTGAGGTGATATGGTTGGGTATCCCCTAGATCTCCACGATAACAAAATTAAGCTAAAGAATCAGTCATGCTTCCCTTTGAACAAACCACATCAATAATCAACACAAGTTTGAGACAAATACCTAGCTTTTGGAATTTCCCATTTAATATTGGTATCTCCACAAGAATCAGTCAATCAGGAGACTGAAAGCGCTTACCATAGGCACAAAGGGCCATATATGTAACTTCTCCATATACTGAGCTTTAACAGAAAATATATCACCAAGGAAAATAATTCTTTTGCTAAAAAAAGACTAATTAGTAGAAGGATATTCTGACAAGCATACTTCTTTATTTTCACATTTATCCATTTCTAAAAGACCAAATACAGCTGAATTTACACTAGGGGCATCATTGGCTCTTGTTAGTATATATACCACACGCACAAGATGGTTGTTTGGATGAATGTGTATGCAGATAAACTTATTAAACTGGCACACTGACTATCAGCGTATGCTGAAAGAAACGCAATTTATTGGGTCTTCATCTGTTTGTGCAATATTTGTATGTACCAGTTGCCAAAAAAAACATGGGGTGAAGTATAATAGATTGACCTACAGAGATATTGTGGCTAGATGCAACAATAAACAGTATTTCAAATTCTGAATTGCCTGAAGTTTCAAAATTTTACGGTGCATACCCAAAAAATACAATCAGTTCTGTTAATGCTCAATTTCATGTAGTTTTTGTAAATCTAGTCCATACAGGATCATACAAAAAAAATAAGATTCCATTTTCATTCGACAAAGACTATATTTACCTTGGTTCTGCACTCCTATGCCATCTTCAAGAATAGGTAATAAATTACCAGCTAATATGTATTGTCTCCACAAGAATATTACACAAATTGGTGATTCAGGGGATTGTTTCACGGTGTATAACAAACGAGCCAGCTCGTACATTCAGATCCAAACATAAATAAAAAAATCCAAATGCGTGGAAGTGAACATGAGAAGAGCACGAGAAACATCTAAACAAAATTATGGATCTGGTGGATCGGCAATCGTATGAAGGTAGCAGCAGGGCCAGGGGGAAATCTGCTCACCTCAACGCTTGCACTCATGGTCGAACTTGGATTCTTGAGGTCCCCCAACGGCGGTCGCCGTGCGGCTCGATGGCGGAGTTTGATACGGGCTGCCATGGCCGCGGGCAGTGTTCGGCCTTGCCGGCCGAGGGACGCTGGCGGTGGAGCAGGTGGCGGTCTACGGAGGGGATCCCGAGACAGAGCAGGAGGCGGCCGATGCCGATGCCGATGCCGCCCTCAACCACCACCCGCCAGGCTGCCCGACCAGCATGCCGAAGCCACATGTAGCGCCGCGGGCAACCACCACTCCTATGCACCACGCCGGCCAACCACGGCGCCGCTTGTTACACCCGCCAACGATGCTGGAGCCGAAGAGTACAGCCGGCGCTCGCCGCTGGCCGCTAGCCTCCTCGCCGCGCGTGTTCTCAACCGCTCGCCGTCGTGTGCGCCCGATTGGCCCGATTGAACGGCAGCTGAAAAATTTGAGGTGACCAGGTTATGACTTATGAGTCAGCCCACGGCCTGGGAAAAGAATCATCCCGGTAAAATAAAAAATAAATTACGGCGCTGGACGATGCGAATCACATGTACATGGTTCGATTGAAATAAATCTAACACAAAATGGCTATTCAAATCTGCCATGTGAAGAGCTATAACACCACCATCAGCAGGTTTGTTGATGCATCTCATAACATGAGCACTGAACAAGGATGGTATAAACTAAAATGTTAATTGTCTCAAAAGACGAGACAACTGTAGGTTGGCATTTAACAATAAACATAGTCCATTGAACTTCAGTCCATTGAACTGCTGCTGCATCACATTGCAGGACACCCACAAAAGCACTACAAAATGTGATTTTTTTTATATCGTCTGCCCCAATATTGTAAGATCAAGACTTTTCATCCAGTGACTGAGCAGAGCAAGATAAGACCTCACCAAGAAGACCGAATTCTCAATCTAATACCTAATCATGCCATGCCACTTGCAGATTACCCCTCTATTTGCACTAGAAAAATTCATGGCCAACTAACCGTATCCAATAAACACGGCAAGGAAACGTGGCTCTGGAGATCGGGAATTCACCTGCTATTAGGAGAAAGGATCCACCAGGTTGGAGTGTTCTATGGTGGCCTGGTACGCCACCCGCCCGTTCCCTGCAAGAGGATACATGGGCCACCTCGAAAAATATTTCGCCCGGAGCTAAAGCGGAGGGGAGGAGTACCTACCTCTACCAGGGCGGCGGTGCCGAAGAGCAGCCTGGCGGAGATGACGCCGAGGATGGTGGAGAGGAGGCGCGGCGACAACAGGCTGGCCATGGGCAACCGCCCGCCGGGCTACGACCAGTATACCGATTCCGCCTGCAGTGTTGCGCCTTGGCGCCAGAGGAGCTCTGGCGACGGAGTAGGAGGCGATCGACAGAGGGGATCTGGGGACAGAGCAAGAGGCCGATGCCTGTCCTAGCAAGAGGATGGGCTGAGATCGCCGAAGTCACCAGTTTCCACCACCATTGGAAACCCACATGCGGCCTGGTAGAAAAGAAGCAAAGCAGGCCGCCGATTCACGCTGGCCAGCGCCGGTTTCAGCCGCCGACCACGACGCTGCTGAGGACACGGTTACCGCAAAGCTCACCCGTCGCTCGCCGGGCACGGAGTCCATCCGCCGCCGGACGTGCTCGTCGCTGCCTCTCCTCAATTCGCAGTTTCCCCAAACTCCTCGTCGCCGGACGTGCTCGGATACCAGCACGAAAAGAAAAATGAGATGCGGCTGGGTAGCGGGCTAGCTACACATAACACACCCCACGATGCGTGTAAGAAACAGAACAGCTGGTGTAAAAAAGTTACGGCAGGTGGCACGGTGGATTCGAGCCGCGCCGATGAAACCGTACGGCCCTTTGGCTCGCTGGTCCGGGTGCAGAATTATTATTCTACTCCCAGGGAGTCTAATAGAGTTTATATATATATACTATGTGGACATATCCATACTACATCCGGTGTAGTTACACCTATACGTGTTTCACACTATCTAGGCAGTACCAAAATGTATGTACGCGTAGTATGAAATATATAAGAATATTTAGGCAGTATATATACTATTTCTTTGGTAGTATATAGTTTTTATTCACATACTCCTTTTGTACGTACAAATATGACGGTATTTTACATATATAGTGCAAACTATAGGTGCACTTGCAATTTTTTCACCTAACTTAATTGGAAGTATCTTAGATATAGTATATGAACATACTTAAACATATAAAATATTACAAATACTTACGTAAGGTACTATATTAGACGTGGATGTAGTTACACCTGGGCGTAAGAAGTATTTTTTCTATATATATATATATATAATATACGGGACGTAAAAATACTAAAATAATATACGGAAAATACGAAAATTTAAATACTATAAAATATAAGATTACAAATTTTTAGTTTTTATAAATTTCTTAGCGTTAACATTGATATTTATATATTAATATTAGACTGTACGTATATACTGCAGGATCTTTTACAGGTGTGCGCAGTGGTGTAAAAGTCCTACTCGGTACTCACCGTATTTTTTACTATATTGCTTCAGGAGTAGCTAAGTTTATTTCCCTAGATGTTTTTAATCAAATTTATATGGGTCATTCTCTTATCGTCTTCCCAGGCAGTTTCACCCAGAGGAAACACTTCTCTACGGCTACAAGGTTCTCGTTCAGACGTTACGCATAAGGCTTTAACAGAGAACTACACGCAGAGGTTTCTCCTATAGGATCCCTAGCATAAGAAACCCATCACATATAAACATGCTTAAAAAGAACAAGGCAAATACGAAACTACTTCATTTCCACAATATAGCTTACATACGGTTTTCCCTTTCGGGAAACCCCCGAAGGGCTTATACGAAGGTAAAGAAAATTACCTTACAACCTCTTCAAGCTTATGGTACAGGTGCCTTCAATATAGAGGCTTTTATTACAGGCAGAGGGTTACAAATACTACTAGTGAGCTGAGAGTCTGCTAACACTGGCTCTCTTCTCTGCTGGTTGCTGGATTGCTGGTGCTGGTATCTTTGTCCGTGTCCTCTCTTCGCTGCGAGTGTCTCAATTTATAGGCAAGAGATCAGCCTTCAAGTGCCTTCTCCTCTATTATTTGCCTCTTCTTTCTTCTTGGTTATCATCAACCTATTTTATAGACTTCCTAGGCTTTATAGGCCTTATAGCCTTTGTAGCCCTTCTTTATAGGTTCATGAGCACATGTTGGAAGCTGATGGAGGAATTTTGGTGCTGCCTCCACGTTGCCTTGGCTGCATATGAATGTGGCTTCATCTTCTTATCTTCACTTTGACAATCTTCTTAAACTTCATGATTGTGTCTTGAGAATTTTGCCTTCTCTTTGGATCTTTTCGCTTCTCTCTTGTATGTCTTCCAAGAGTATCACGACTTGATACATTTGGGCTGCATGCATGCTGGTGGAGATTATTTCATTGTTATTAACTAATTTTTTTTTCGGGTATAGGTCCTCCACGCCCGAATAATTGATAGTAATATCAATTCAATTTTATGCTTGGGTCGGTCCTTCGCGCCCGAATAATTGATAGCAATATCAATTTGAAGTTCTTATTTATATTTAATATTATCTACTGAATATATCATTGCTTATTTATTCAGGCTTTTGCCCATGTCCTGCAATATCCATATGATCTTCATCTGATAAATTGAAGTCATAATTTATCTCATATTCTTTCTTTATTTCTTCAAACTTTCTATTAAACTCTTCTCGTAGTTCTTTCAAAATATCTTCTTTTAATTCTTCTTTTATTAATTTCTTGACTTCTTGGAATTTTTCATCTATTTTCATATCTATATATTCAGAATCCAGAGGATCCAATCCTTTTAAAAGGCATGATTTGTATGTTTGGTATTTTGGGGATTCTTCTTCCTTCATTAAAAATAACAATTCTTCTTTTACCTTTGATGAAGTTGATGCTTCACCCTTTGTATAATTTGGACTTGTTGGAGCAGAAATACCTCCTCCTCTATACTTCTGATGTATTCTTTTGCTTTTGGTTCTATATAATAATTCTCTCCTATCATTTCCCTTGCATATCTTAAAGCTTCATTGATATCATAGTATTTTCTCCATGATAAATCCATTTTTATTTTCCTTGCTTCCAGTTTTTGTTTTAGTATTTCTTCAAAAGTAAAATATATTCCTGACTTATTTCCATCATATAGGACATATAATGCTATTAATTCTTCTGTCTTAATATTTGCTGACTTTGGTACCTTCTTGTTCATCATATTGAAATACTCTGCAAGACTATTTAGGATTGATAGCATATAACCCATTTCTTCTTTTTTAACATTATGCTGAAACCAGAAATTGTCTAATATGCATTGCTGAATTTTGTCAATATAAATATGACCTTTAGGCTTGAATTTGAATGTATTCTGGGGAAATATTTTTAATGAATTATTTGAGCCAAAAGTGAAAACTTCGCTCCCATTGGGGAGTAACCCACGCTTCATTCCTGCAATATTGATGCACGAGAGAATATATCAGGTAAACAATTATCTTTTCCTTTAATATGCTCGAAAACAACTTTATATCCATTCCCTGTTATGATATCTTCAAATAGAACCCATCTTCTAGTGGAACTTTTCTTACTATTGATTTGGTTATAGTACCTACATATTGCTTCATAATCTGTCCATACTGTAAATTCTTTAAATCCTAAATATAACCTAAATGCATTTATTGCATGGACTACTGCAAGGATTTCCCTATCAATATTATTCACTGTTTTTAATTTATAACTTCCCGAGGCATATCTGCATATTTTCTCTTCTGCTTTTGGGGAATATTTATTAGGTTTTTGCTTTAATATAGCACCCCATCCTACTTTGGATGCATCTGTTTCGATAATAAAATAGTTATCTTCTAATGGTAATTCTAAGGGTTTCAAATTTTTCACTTTTTCTTTTATAGCCTTAACTAATTTAATGTATTCTGAATTGAAATATTTTTGTCCATTCTTTCTTAGTTTAGCATACAAAGGTCCAGCAAGCTTTGCTAGGTTGTCTATGTAATTCCTTGCATAATTTACAATCCCTAAAAATTGTTGTAAAACTTTTTTATCATTCATGGTATCAGGGAATTGTAATATTTTCTTAGCAATATGTTCCTGCAAGTATATTTTTCCTTCTCCTATTTCATGTCCAAGAAAATTTATTTTCTCTTTGCAAATTTCCATTTTCTTTTTAGATAAGATTAAACCATTTTGTTCTACCTTTCAAAAGAAAACTTCAAGGTGAGCAATATGCTCTTTATATGACTTAGAGAAAACTAGTAAGTCATCTACATATACTAATATAAAAGCTTGGTTCTCATTAAATATATTTTTCATCTTTCTTTGAAATAGTGCAGGTGCATTCTTTAATCCTAATGGCATAACTAGCCATTCATAATGACCTTGAGGACATGTAAATGCTGTCCAAGGAATAGATTCCTCGGCCATTTTTACTTGCCAAAATCCGGCCTTTAGATCAAACTTAGAAAAATATTTGCTTCCTTGTATTCTATTTATCCATTCTTGCTTATTTGGTATATTGTATGCATCATCTATGGTATTATCATTAAGTCTTTTGTAGTTTATAACCATTCTAGACTTGCCTCTAACTTCTTCAGCGTGATTTCTAACTATAAAGGCGGCAAAGCGATGAGGACTTCTACTTTCTCTAATTGCCTTTAATTTTAATAATTCTTCGATATGCATTTTAAATTCTTCTATATCTTTGGGAGTAGATTCTATTGGTCCTGACTTGATTATATAATCAGGGTTTATAATATTTATTTTGCATACTATGGAATTCTTATCCCAATGTTTCATTGGTATTTCTCCAATGATTTGAATATCCTCTAATCTTTGCACAATCTTGTCTATATCACTCTTAGATTTTATATCTCTATACCAATTCGGCGAGAATGATTGTAATCCTATACACTCGGTGCATGTATTTTCTATATGATATTCTTCTATGGTATTACTTGGTTCCTCTTTTTTGCAGTCTTCAGGTGGCTCTACATTATATTCATCCTCTAGATTAGATATTTCTACATTTTGTAAAGATTTTCTTTGTTTTCGTACCTCAGATATGTATGGAACACTATCTTGATATGGAATGAATGTAACTCCTTCTTCATGTATAATAGTGGTTTGTAATGATTGTTGCAAAAATCTTAATCCTAGTATCATGTCATCACTTATTACCGACATATCTCTTATTGTAATTTCATCTATTATATATTTTGTGCCGTTTATGTAGCTTTCAATATTATATGCCAATTGATTATGAATTTTCTTTATTCCAGACATATGCGTGGATACTTCAGCTTTATTATCGTCTATAGTTTTCACTATTTCAGGGCATCTCATAAAATACTTGTCATGGATGATATTTTTTGTGCACCCTGTATCTAATAGTGCTAAAATTTTATATGAAATATTTGGCTTTAATACTATTTTAACTGGTATTCTTATTCCTAACACTTCCTTGAATGGTAAACGTACTATATATTTACTTCCAAAACTAGTTATTGCATCTTTGAGCTGAATTAGCCTATCCCCCTTTTGCTCTCTTACTGTGACCATTTGATCTTTTAATTCTGTATTTTTGATAGTAATATCTTCTTGATCTATATTACCACTATTATTTTCTAGCTTATATTTTAGTTCCTCTAGTTCCGCTTCTAGCTTATTAATCCGATTTTCTAAGTTTCTAACTCTACTAGATAATATTTGTTCTTCTGGCTCAATTTCTACTTCTTGTCTCCAACCTTGATTCTTTAATTTTAAACAAGAAGCACAAGCTTTCCTTGAACATATGCTACAAGTAAACCTATTTTCTTGACTCGGGTAGTATATACAAAAAGCACATTTTATATTATAATCACCTTTACCTCTAATCCAATCATGTTGACATTCTACCTGGTTCATCATTTCTACTTTTAACCACCAAATTCGTCTATTAAATCTATATCATCTTCACTTTAATCATCTTCTAAAATCTGATTTTCTACTTCATCGGTTTCTATGATTGAATATATTGACTCATCATCTTTTATTTCATCATCACATACTAATATATTCTCATTAACGCTATCTACAATTAGTACCCTTTCTTGCTCTTCTATTTTACTAGAATACCTTTTTTGGTCTTTATTAGGACATGTTTTACTTAGGTGGTCAGGTGAGTTGCATATAAAGCACCTACATGTACTATCATAAGTCTTTCTAGGATTATACCTTCTTACATTTCTCTTATGTAAGCGGAGCTCTATTGTCGACCTTCTTGGGAAATATCTTCTCTTTGTTCTATAATTTCTATTATCTCTTCGTTCAGGTTTATAATGTTTCTTACTCCTATGTCGTTCTTCTCCATATGATAATGGTATTTGGACTATGTTATTGCAGAAATTATAATCTGATTTCTTCATAGATCTTTGGGCTTGAATGCTCGTACATACCTTCCTTAGTTGTTTGAAAACAAATGTTATGGCTTGGGATATATTTATAGTGGAACCTACATTTCTTTCTTATATTCCTCAAATATTATAGATCCTAAAGGGTCAGGTAATTTATTAAAATACCTCTCAACCACACCTCTATTATATCCTTGCTTGGCAGTGGTAGCATTATATAAATAATGCTGAGAGAATTCCTTTATACCTTTCCAACTTGTTAAAGTTAATTTTTCTATTTCTCTTAGTCGTTCATTTTGTAATGCGGTGAATCCTAATGCGGTCTTACGCTATGATTATGCTTGATATAACATTAGCAAAGTTATTTGGATTACTTCCAGCTCTTTTTAGTTCTTCATAATTAACTGGATAAGTTTCTACCCATTGTTCCCATAGAACCTTTGCAGATTCTCTAAAAAATGTTTCAAGATAAGTTAACATGTCTTCTACCTTAGTGCCTATATTATGCTGGTTTTGTATATATTTTTGAACTATTAACCCTTTCCATATGCTAAGGATATTCGTCCAATCTATTGGGTCATGGGCTGCTAAATTTAATATTGCACCATCATTTCTAGTATTTTGAAATTGTACCGGTTTTTCAAAATTTCTTCTTTTGGTACCCATATATCTATATTATTCAGGAATGTAAGATGGTTGGAAATCATCTTTTTCAGGTGGCCATTTTCCAGCTGACCTAGTTGATCTTTCTCTTTCACCTTCTCTCTTTACTGAAGTTTCACCATATGTACTTCTTTTTCTTTTACTATTTTCTACTTCCATGGCTTCCATTGCATTTTCTAAATTATGTAAACCTACCTCGTCTAAGGAGTTTATAAAATCATTGTATTCTTCAGCCTCATCATATGTTTCATTTTCTATCCACATTTCTTTCATCAACTCTTCTTCTTCTTCATAACTTTCAGTTAATAATTTATTATTTATATCCCATTGGTCTTCTTCCCTTATACTTTTATCTTTTTGGCTTTGCTCAGTATTATTGTTTTTATTCTTCTTCTCTTTTTCTTCTGGTGTTACCTTATTATTTAACATGATTGAACTACTAGCGAATAATTTCTTCTCATTTTTTAATTTCTTTAATCTTGCAATTTCTCTAATGAAAAACAATTCCCTTTCTCTAATCTTAGGCCAGTCTTTCGTCATTGAGTTATTATACTCCCAATCTATATGTTTTAACTTGTCTTCACAATGTTTTATTTCATCATCTACTCCTGTCTTTTCCATGCATTCCGTTGAGGTGTTATTCCTATTATCACTAAATTCTGAGTCTGACATGAGCGATTCCGTGTCATCTAAGGATGCTGCTTTATAATTGGTGAACCTAATGCTACTAGTCCCTTCGCAATTTTGATAACTGATATAAGTTTCAGGTTGCTTTAATTCCTTCTTTTTTATTAAATCACCTATATTCCATTCTTCTTCTGCTCTTTCTTCAGAGCTTACTTTAAGAGGACTCATAAATTTAATACCTTTAGACTGCATGCTTTCAATTACATCATCTACATTTACTCTATATCTAGAACTACTTTTATTAGTAAGCCTTCCTATAAATTCTATGCTTACTAGCAAATTTGTTCCTTTAAAATCTTCATATCTTTTAGTTTGAAATCCAAAACTCATTTTGTCAATATATTCTTTCACGGGCATCATTAGGTCTGGGGCTATATACGTTATTAATCTATTTTCATTCATATCTCCTTCCATAAATCCTAATGCTGCTTTATCCACGGATCCCCATCTTTTGTCTAATAAGGTTATTAAAACCTTTGCTCCTAACTTCTTTCTTGTCATTCCTTTGACTCCTATGATATACATACCTTGATGGATATATTTATAACCACAATATTTAAGTTCATTTTCAATATTCCTACTTACAATTTTTAGATCTACTAGATGTGTTAATACACTTAGTTCTATTTCTCTGGATATTCTATATAAACCACTCCTGCTTTCGAACATACCCATATGGTAAACCTGCTGTGGTTTTATTTTTCTTAGCGTATCCTTCTGATACCTTTCTAGGTCTCTTTGCAAGTCTATAACTTCTTCTAAATTAATGTCATCAGCATTGCTACATGACATTCTATGCCTTAATGCTAAGGCTTTTGAATCTCGTCTTACTAATTGGATATTTTTGTCTCTTCTAGTGAGGCTTTTAGATATGTCCATTTTTCTGAGTTGATATTTTTTGGTGATGCTAAAATTCCAGACGAGGCTAACACAATATCTTTGTTACCTTGTTCACTATTTAGTTTTCCTAAAATCTGAATTAATAATTGGATGATTGTGTTATTTTGCCTTATTATTATTTTGGAGTCTTTTTTTGGCGAATCGTGATCAGAGAACCCGATAGGAGGTGTTAGATATTTTGCTACTTCGCTTAATGCTTGGTTATATTCGGTCATGCAACTATGAGAGGATCAAAGTTTTTACCTCTTGCACTAACTTTTTAATTTTAGATATATCTTGTCTTGTGTCTGTACTAGATAACAAGTCTTTATTTTTATTTGGACAAGGTCCTATACTTTTCCCAATAGACTGCACTTCTTCTTTAATATAATCGTTATTTTTACTAACTATGTTCTGTCTTGCTTTTGCTTCTTCAAGCTTATGTAAAGCTATATCAATTTTATTATTCAACCGAAGTACTTCTCTACGAGTTTTTGATACTTTAAATAAACTTTCAAATTTTTGATCTAAGCTGTCTTGTCTTTTTTCCCAAGATATGAAGAAATTATATATCAAATCAACAACTATATTTATTTGGCTATGCGTACTATGCCAAGTATGCTCTTCGGAAGAATTTATTCTGCACTTTATATCAATATTTTCTTTAGTTTTTATTACCTTACCTGTGCTAACTTCTAAATTTAGATACTTTAACCTTTCAATGATTAAACACTAGCTCTGATACCAATAATATACGAGACGTAAAAATACTAAAATAATACACGGAAAATACGAAAATTTAAATACTATAAAATATAAGATTACAAATTTTTAGTTTTTATAAATTTATTAGCGTTAATATTGATATTTATATATTAATATTAAACTGTACGTATATACTGCAGGATCTTTTACAGGCTGGCGAGGCCAACAGACAAGCGATGGTGTGCGTAGTGGTGTAAAAGTCCTACTCGGTACTCACCATATTTCTTACTATATTGCTTCAGAGTAGCTAAGTTTATTTCCCTAGATGTTTTTAATCAAATTTATATGGGTCGTTCTCTTATCGTCTTCCTAGGCAGTTTCACCCAGAGGGAACACTTCTCTACGGCTACAAGGTTCTCGTTCAGACGCCACGCATAAGGCTTTAACAGAGAACTACACGCAGAGGTTTCTCTTATAGGATCCCTAGCATAAGAAACCCATCCCATATAAACATGCTTAAAAAGAACAAGGCAAATACGAAACTACTTCATTTCCACAATATAGCTTACATATGGTTTTCCCTTTCGGGAAACCCCCGAAGGGCTTACACGAAGGTAAAGAAAATTACCTTACAACCTCTCCAAGCTTATGGTACGGGTGCCTTCAATATAGAGGTTTTTATTACAGGAAAAGGTTGTAAGGTAATTTTCTTTGCCTTTTGAAAATGATGAAAAACTCTTGACCTCTTCTAAATATGGATCATGTATTTCTTCTCAATTTTGACTAATTGTTCAATTATAGTCGCCGATGATGACCATGCTTCTCAATTCAAAGGAAAATAGATTATCTTGATTCCATTATTATTTATCAAAATTTATAAAGCGTGCACGTTCTGATGCATGTGCTACAACATGACAGAATTTCACCTATTCGGTTTTAGACTGACGCCCGGATGGTACTTTCGGATTTTGGACATGCTATGTGGCGAGTTACAATTATATCACACCCTGGATCGAAGCGTTGTATTGGAATCTTTAATTATTGGTGCCTAATTCTCTTGGGTTCCTTACAGTTCTATTGACGATTTTTTTAGAACAGAGTTACTGGCCGACTTGCTAGCAAGATGATTATCTGTTAAGAACAAAGGTCTTTTTATTACTTACCTCACGATACCTGAACAATGGAGGCTATGTCCTTGAGAAATTGGAGCATGGCTTCCTGGATTGATCCCAATTGTGTATGACACAAGCCTGTAGCATGCTGAATAATCTTTTGAATATAAGTGCAGGTTGCCGGTTAATGAGACGATGCCTTGCACGTTTCTTTTAACACATCTAGACTATGCGGCGGCACATATTGTAACAAATCTGGACTCTGGACTCAGTTTCCTTACTACTCACATTTTCTTTCTTACTACTTACATGGTATGTAAGATCTAATTTATCTAGTCGTTATGTGTACTTAATTTTTTTTGTTATGGTAAAAAGTTTTGTACGTGAAACTTTGTTGAAAAGTTTATATGTGAAACTTGACTATTTCCTCTTCTTAAATTCTAGCTATATATTTTAAATCTAACCATCAAAATAATTAGATGATGTGATCATCCTAATGACTGTTAAATATCCGTATATTGCTTTTTTTAGGACACACCCGCGTGAAGCTAGACGCGTCTGGCCGGTGAGAATTTGCATAACCTATTTTATTCCGTTCGTGGAGACTTGACAAATTTATCGGTGAGAACTTGCATAACCTATTTTGTTCAGTCCGTGGAGACTTGATAAATTTATTTGGACAAAGTTTTTTTTTTGCAAGTTATTTTGACAAAGCTTTTGACGTGAAGAGTGGTTGGGGGCAACGTTACTACTAAGTTAATTAGATCTGGCAGTTCGGCAAACTTATCTACGTGTACATAAACATCGCAGATTGGCTAGGGTTAAAATTGAAAGGTTTTCTAGAGTCCTATCACTAGGGAATAACCAGATAGTCCGACAGCAAAATGTCGGGACCGTCGGCGTAGCTTGACGGGCCGTCGCCCAGTTTTACCGTCGGTGTAGGATAAATAGGCCGACGGCGTAAACGGGACCGTCGGTGTAGCCTATTAGGCTAACGGCAGAGCGACGGCGTCAAGTCTACACCGACGGCACTTGTGAAGCAATCACCAAATGAAAGCTTCAAAATGATAATACCACATTTAAAAAAAAAATACTAGACCATATTGAATGGACAATTTTCCAACCCGGGTATCTCAAATGTTTCCGTCCACCCCTCGTGAAAAAGATAAATTCCTGCCGAATCGGCAGGAAATGAGTTAGATTTGAACTACAGGTACATGATATGATGCTCATGATTTTTTGCAAAAATCATTTTTAGGTTCACAATATGCTATTTCATCAGAGATCTAATGCAAGTTTAGTGAGGCTAATCCCCGAGCTAAGAATCTTCATGCCCCTCGATTTAGAAAGTTTGACGATGGTTTGTAATGGGCATAAAAAATTCAAAAACGATCGAAACAATGCAAAACCTTCGCATGGTGTCATATTATGTGACATAGTTGCATGGAAAAATACCAAACTTGATATATTCATTGTGTCTCAAAAAACCCTTCACAAAATGAGCTATCTCAATCGAGCTTTTCTGGATTTCAGGTCAAATGACCAATGTTATTGCTAGAATCACGGTATAGTTTGCGATAATGTGCCTATATTGTGCACGCATGTGTATCATGGGATGGCTAACAATATTGCAGGAGGAAGTTTTCATTTTCATCGCACCGAAAAGCTATTTTTTATTTTTCGAGTGCAAAAAAAGAGGTGTTTTATTAAGCAACCACCAAATAAAAGTTTCAAAATGATAATACCACATTTTTCAAAAATACTATACCATATTGAATGGACAATTTATCAACCTGGGTATCTCAAACATTTCTGTCCACCCCTCGTGGAAAAGACAGATTCCTGCCGAATCGGTAGGAAATGAGTTAGATTTGAACTACAGGTACATGATATGATGCTCATGATTTTTTGCAAAAACTATTTTTAGGTTAACAATATGCTATTTCATTAGAGATCTAATGCACGTTTAGTGAGACTCAGCCCCGAGCTAAGAATCTTCATGCCCCTCGATTTAGAAAGTTTGACGATAGTTTCAAATGGGCATAAAAAATTTAAAAACGATCGAAACAATGCAAAACCTTCGCGTGGTGTCATATTATGTGACATGGTTGCATAGAAAAATACCAAACTTGGTATATTCATTGTGTCTCAAAAAAACCTTCACAAAATAACCTATCTCAATCGAGCTTTACTGGATTTCAGGTCAAATGACCAATGTTATTGCTAGAATCACGGTATAGTTTGCGATAATGTGTCTATATTGTGTACGCATGTGTATCATGGGATGGCGAACAATGTTGCAGGACGAAGTTCTCCTTTTCATCGCACCGAAAAGCCATTTTCTATTTTCCGAGTGCAAAAACGGGGTGTTTTGTTAAGCAACCACCAAATGAAAGTTTCAAAATAATAATACCACATTTTTCAAAAATACTAGACCATATTGAATGGATAATTTCTCAACCTGGGTATCTCAAACCTTTCCGTCCACTCCTCGTGAAAAAGACAAATTCCTGCCGAATCGGTAGGAAATGAGTTAGATTTGAAACTACAGGTACATGATATGATACTCATTATTTTTTGCAAAAATAATTTTTAGGTTCACAATATGCTATTTCATCAGAGATCTAATGCAAGTTTAGTGAGGCCGATCCCCGAGCTAAGAATCTTCATGCCCCTCGATTTAGAAAGTTTGCAGATAGTTTGAAATGGGCATAAAAAATTCAAAAACGATCGAACCAATGCGAAACCTTCACGTGGTGTCATATTATATGACATAGTTGTATGGAAAAATACCAAACTTGGTATATTCATTGTGTCTCAAAAAACCTTCACAAAATGACCTTCTCAATCGAGGTTTTCTAGATTTCAGGTCAATGACCAATGTTATTGCTAGAATCGCTATATAGTTTGTGATAATGTGACCATATTGTGCACACATGTGTATCATGGGATGGTGAACAATTTTAGAGCAGGAAGTTTTCCTTTTCATCGCACTTTGGCTTTTGTCTCGTCCAATTCCAAAAATATTTATTTTCTGACTTTCCTAGAACCAAAAACAGCAGAAAACAGGCAGCTGGCACTGTGGCTCTTGTTAATAGGTTAGTCCAAGAAATCATATGAAAAGTACTCCAAAGTTGGAACAAAACACAAGAAAGTGGATAAAACCAAGCATGGAACATTAAAAATTATAGATACATTTGCAATGTATCAACATCCCCAAGCTTAACTCCTGCTCGTCCTCGAGTAGGTAAGTGATAAAAAGAAAGAATATTTTTTGAGGTGACATGCACCATCAAAGACTTGATCAAAGTATTTGCAAAACATTCAAAGCTGGGATCATAGTACTTCAATCATAACATGAAAGACAAAGTTCTAGCAATAAGCAAAGAAACTATGATGCAACATGAAAAGGCACAAACAAAAGATTCATAAATAACAATACTTTGCAATACGTTTGTTTATTTCACATAAAGAAAACATAGCATACTAGTATTCAGCTTGTCCCTCAATAGAGTAGCAAATATAAATGCATAGGACACCTTCAAAGTTCATAAGAGTGACTAGATACAATAGTTTAAAACAAGCAATAACAAGTTATGCATCAATCAACTAGTCTTGGGACAATGCACATAGAACTAAGAATGGCCACTATGCTCTCAAAGAAGGCAAGCAGACAATGAGCATCTCAACTTTCTTCTTATTTACCATGGGAATATGGTGCTTTTTTCTCTCTTTCCTCTTTCCATAGTATCTCCTTTTTTCCTTTTTCTTTTTTTTCTCAATATAGGACTCTTTTTTTTATAAGAAGAATGCTTCATAGACAGCTCATTATGGTTACGCTGCAGGTTTTCACCATGTCAACATGGATTAGACCAGCGGCCCAGGCGTTTCTCTAACACATATACATAACTCCATGGACTTACAAGCTCCCCTTTCATTTCACACCGACGACATCCATATACAAAAGAGCATGATATCAACTAGGTACAAGTACCAAGTGCAATGTTAAAAGCGTTCCCCATGAAAGCATGGTTCTCCTAATTCCCAACAAATAAGTGCAAGCATATACAACATAGAAGACACAATGGTTCAAGTTTATTAAGGGCAAGTAAAGTAAAGTGTGCCATCAAATTCGTGAGAGCTTTAATCACTAGTTTCCTCATAACAAGTGGAAGGTAAACAAAAGCATGAATATACTTGGAATAGCAAAAGCTAGTAGGTAGGTATGGTGGACTCTTTGGAATAACTTGGTTTAGGGAGTTGGATGCATGAGTGGAACTCATACTTTGTTGTGGAGGCTAGCAAAAGACTGGGAGTGACAAACTAAGAGAGCAATAATGGCCATAATCATGCAGAGCGACAAAACATCATTGATCAAAGCATAAAGTGATACTACAAGTTAAAAACTAAAGGATCATAAAGGATATGGTGACTTGGGATAGTCATAACATGGTGTGAGCATGCGCCAAGTCAACCCAAATAAAGCATCAAAGGAGAATACCACTATACTATGCTTTAATACGCTAAAACAACGCATGATTCATCCAAGGCACATTAAGCAATCTCAATTGTTTATAATAAGTCATGCTACAACAAAGAATACTAAGCATAAAGCCAAAACAATATCAAGCATGGCATGACAAAGCATAGGCCATGGTCAAAAACGAGCTCTTTTTACCACGTAAGTATGAACTTTCCTACTCTTTTCCAAACCAAACCAAACCAAACTATTTGCAAACAAATGTATGAAAGAGGGGGTCCAACCAATTTATTCAGAAAACTAAGCAAACAAAAGTAAACGAAAAACCAAAACAAAAACGAAAAAGAAGACGCTCCAAGAAAAACACAACTGTGCATGAAACAATAAAAACGAAGCGTTTGGAAGGAACCTGAAATTTTTATTGATGAAGAAGGGGATGCCTTGGGCATCCCCAAGCTTTGACGCTTGTACTTCTTGGATATTTCTTGGGGTGACATGCGTGGCATCCCCAAGCTTGAGCTTTAGTCCATTCTTCATCTCATTACTCATTCCTTCCATACACCTGAAATTTTTCCTTCATACAAAACTTCACACAATTTCATTAGCAACATTAGTGCACTTAAGATAAATAAGTCTCAAGGTTTAGTTCTAACACCAAATAAACTTCCATTAGAACACTAACTACTGTAGCACTTCCCTCAAAAAGGTCAATTCCTCAAAAGAACTCAAGAAGGAACCAATAAGAAGCAAATGCAGAAAATGGTAGAAATCTGTCAAAACAGACCAGCAGGTAAAGACGAATTTTTTCGAAGACCTTCTGTTGCTCAAATCAAAAAGTGCTGAACTAACGAAATTTATATAACAACCTGGGTCAGAAGCACACAAAATTACAGCTCAATCCGACATACGGAGCTCTTTCACGAATTTTTACGGTGAAGCACAGCAACCTGTTTCGAAACAGCAACTTTCCCAATCATTACTTCTCTCTCATTAGAGGTTACTCTTGGCACAAATAATGAGAGGTTATTACAGAGGTAATAACTTTCAAGACTCATCTAAATCTTTTGGGTTATCTTCCAATAAGTACTTTTCTTTAACGCCTTTAAGTTATGCATAAGAAGCAAAGGAAGAATCAAGTGTTCTCAAATGAAGAAGCATTAAGATCAATACCAGAAATATTTTCAACAAGGCAAGGTATATCATCCAAATAAGTTCTAGAGGATCCTCTCTCAATGCTCTTGGTTTCACTATTCTCATCAAAAGGGTTTGTAGGAACAATCCAATTAAGATTATTTTCTATGGCATCATGTATTGCTACTAGTTTAAAAGGTATTGGTATCTTAGGTTCCTCCCCATTAGGTTCGGTTTTGTTCATCTTTTCTCGTGTACCAACAACATCTACACATGAGCCTAGCATATTGAAACGTTCAAAAACTTTTCTAACTTCCTTGGCAACATCATAGAACTCCTTAAACAAAGTTTCTAGAATAAAATCCCTCTTTTCAGGGTCCTCGATTTATTTAAGCTTAAGAAACATTATTTGCATTAAGGGGTTGAGGTTAACAAACCTAGCTTCTAACATGTGAATTAAAGAAGCTGCAGCAATCTCATAATTTGGAGTAAGTTCTGCAAGGGATCTATCCTCAGTATCTTTATGTTTGCTAACATGATTAAAGAATTCTTCAATATTATCTTTCCTAATTATAGAACCACTACCAATTGAAAGGTCTTTCAAGGTGAATGTAGGGATCAACATGGTGAGCTAAGGAAGAGGTGACAACTAAAGGAGACTTAATTTTTTTGTGTTTTTAAAATAAGAAAGCAAACTAGTAAAACTAATTTTTCTTGTGTTTTTTTGAAGAACAAAACAAGCAAACTAAGCAAAAAGAAAAACTAAGCAAAACAAAAACAACAAAGTAAAGAGATTGGTTCTGAGGGACTCCCCTTGTGAAGATGTCCTTGACTCCCCGGCAACTGCGCCAGAAAATCTTGATGTGCTTGTCGTTCGATGTATAGCTTGTTGGGAACCCCAAGAGAAAGGTACGATGAGCACAGCAGTAAGTTTTCCCTCAGTTATAAAACCAAGGTTTAATCAAACCAGTAGGAGCAAGGAAACACCCCAAAGGTGTTACTAGCTGAGCTTTGGCAGGGCGCACTACCGGTGGTAGTAGCAACGTGGACACCTGGACAACACAACCACATAACTTTGTCCCCAACTTGCGATAAGGTTGTCAATCTCATCGTGTTTTGCGGAAAACAGAGGATTAAACGTATCGAATGGAAAGAAGTAAAAGTTTGCAGAAAGTAAACACAAAGCAGTAAAAGATTATAGATTGTATATAAAAGACAAGGACCGGGATCCATAGTTCACTAGAGGTGGCTCTCCTTAGATAGATAACATGCTGGGTGAACAAATTAAAGCGGGGCAATTGACAAACACCGAGAAAGCAATACATGCATATACTAATCATCTTGACTCCTTTGAGACTTGATTGGGCATTACAACATAATACATAGACCGTCATCCAACTGCATCTATGACTAATAATCCATCTTCAGGTTATCATCTGAACCCCCTCCAGTATTAAGTTGCAAGCAACAGATTATTGCTTTATGAACTACGTGTAAAGTAAATAATACGATTGTTCTATAAACAAAGGATTGTTGTTTTCTCCCTAGTAGCAACAACACATCTAGTACCTTAGAGATTTCTGTCACTTCCCAGTTACGGAGGCATGAATCCACTATCGAGCATAAATACTAACTCTTGGAGTTGCTAGCATCTACTTGGCCAAGATAGCTACTAACAACGGAAAGCATGCAAGATCACAAGTAACAAAGACATGATAGAATCAATAATCAATCTGAAATAGTATCTCAGTATCCATCGGATCCCCGCAAACACAACGTGTATGAATACAAATAGATGATCTTGATCATGAACGGAGCTCACAAGATCTAAACATGAAAGCACAAAGGAGGAGAACCAGCCATCTAGCTACTACATGGATCCGTAGTCCAAGGATGAACTACTCACGCATCACACCGGAGGCTTGCATGGTGATGAAGAAGGCCTCCAGGGTGAATTCCCCTCTCCGGCAAGGTGCCGAGAAGAGCTTCAGATCCCTCCCGATCTGGGGATGGAGATGACGGCGGCTACAGACTCTTTCGTCGATTTTTAATCGGGTACTTAGGGTTTTCATCTCGAGGGCAATATATAGGCGAAAGGAGAGGCCGAGGGGGTGCCAGGAGCGGCCACACCACCCCTGGAGCGGGCCAGGCCTGGGCGCGTGGCCAGGTGGTGTTGCCGGCCCCTAGCCCTTCTCTATCTTGTATTCTGACACTTGATCCCTTCCAAAAAAATAGGCACTTTGGCTTTTGTCTCGTCCAATTCCGAGAATTTTCATTTTCTGACTTTCCTAGAACCAAAAACAGCAGAAAACAGGCAGCTGGCACTGTGGCTCTTGTTAATAGGTTAGTCTAAGAAATTATATGAAAAGTACTCTAAAGTTGGAACAAAACACAAGAAAGTAGATAAAACCAAGCATGGAACATCAAAAATTATAGATACATTTGCAATGTATCACAATATTATATTTCTTTAGAGATGCACTTCAAAGTTTCTTTTTCATCGCACCAATAAGCCATTTTCTTTTTTTTCCGAGTGCAAAAAAGGGTGTTTCATGAATCCTAACATAGTTTTGATTGTTTCAGTGTTAACAAGATACGATACATAATTAAATATATGATAGGGATATCATATTTGTATTCCTCTAATTTTTCTGATCGATTTGGATATATTATTTGTCGAATTACGATTTACGGATTTATAGTTGTGAATTATTCAATATTAAATGGAAAAAGGCAAAATTAATAAAATTTGTTTTATTTTAATTTAAATACAAGATTATTATTACTTATTCATTATTGTTTACTTAAATAAATGTTTGAAATTTTAAAAATAAAGACGTGTGATACCATCGTCTAAGGGTTAATAGGATTGATATGGTAATATTATCAGTAAGATCTAATTTTCTGATTTGAAGCTTATCTGAAATGAACAAAGAAGTTAAGCGTGCTGGGGCTAGAGTAGTGTTAGGATGGGTGACCGATGGGAAAGTTTGACCATTAGTATAATTCAACCGAAAATTAATTATACTTAAAGTTAAAAAAATGCTTGTGAGATTAACCAGTCAAATAATTAAAAAATGCTTGTGAGATTAATAATTCAAAACAAAAAAAAATTGGAAAAAAATATTCAAAAAAAATTGAAAAAAGATAGGCCGACGGCATTGTCGTCGGCGTAGCTCCAGCAAAACCCTCTAGGCCGACGGCATTGCCGTCGACGTAGGTGCCGCCAAGGCAAACGGCCATCAACCGTGTGATGTGGGCCCCACATCCTTTACGCCGACGGGCAAACCGGCTACGCCTACGGGGTCGTACGCCGACGGTCATACGCTAGCCTACACCGGCATCAGGTAGCTCTTATAGGCCGTCGCTCGGGACCTTTTTCTGTTAGTAAGTATCTCCTATGGAGATAGCTCTTCACGTTCAAGACCTTGTTAGTTTTGTTTATTCATGTTTTATTTTATTATCTGGGACAACAATAGAGCGTGTCAAATAGGTGTCAAAACCGGACTATGTACGTAGTTACGGACTATTAGCCTTTAATAAATCCTAACCTCACATTATACATCCAACTGTCAAAATAAATTAGGGTGATGTGGGTTAATGTGGTGCCTCCAAAAACATTCTTATATTGCTTTTAGTATACTAGGAAACGTGTCCGTGCGTTGCACCGGGGCATAAAATTTTCACTAATTTATCAAACATGTAATTCTAGGATCTAGGAGTTTCTTACACATCAAGCATCATTGTCAAGTTTTGATAAGAAAAGACATGATAGTATTTCACAACGTGCTATTCTCGATAAGGGATTGGAAAATAATCTATGTTATGAGCAACAACACTCCGATAAAGATCATCATAGTGTGAAACCTGTAAATCCTAGTTGAAGCCAATCCGCATGTCCTTCTGCACTAACCGTGTCCACTTATACAAAATGGCTCAACCTCTTCCATGCATACACAAGAACTTCATACTTAATATTGTACAGGCTGCATGTTCTTCTCTTTTGAGTCATAAGAAATAGTCAGTTTTTGTTTATCATAAGGAAGCAAGATACCGAAAACTCACAATATTCCAACAACTGGTGGTGTAGTGACTTCTCAAAACAAATAGCTAGCAGCTGTGGCATGAAACAAAATTAATGCTGCCAACTGGATCAAGGACTCAATAGTGGTTTACATTGCACACAAGATTCAGAGTTTCTAACCATTCATAAAATGACATTGCTGACAAAATAGTACCACCAATTTTGTGGATAAATATTTGATTCAAGTTCATCAGGCTTCAATACAGCAATATGTCTTCCACTTCCTCCATAGATACATTGTGGCAACAACAGCTGATATGTCCCCCAAAATGGTTCTTCAATGAACGTTGAATAGACTGCCACTTCCTCCATAGATACATTGTGGCAACAACAGCTGATAATCTCAAGTTCTGCTACCAGAATGACCATCCAGGATACGTGCTAGCTATGATAGAGTCGTGCATGCGCACCATCCCGACAATTCACCTCCTCACTACTATCACAGGCTCACCTTTGTTCTTCCTTGCCCAAATGCCCGACCGCTTCACTACTATCATGTGCACATTCCAAATCGTGTTCATGCTCCCTAGGCAACAACTTGCTAGTGTTGATGTCCAATGAAACACATCTGAAGCACTAAGAAAATTAATTTCACTCAATAATGCATCTACACATAGTACAGTATAGAACAGAAGGAAGATATAATCAAACCGTATAACGTAATCAGAAGCACACACGCACATATTACTTCTCATCATGGACTTTCTTTGAAAACCAATACATGAGTGTAACTGAATGCTACATATTACAGAATATATTAAATTTCATATAGTTATACTGTTAGATCAAAGGACTTGTTCATGGAAAATGTATCAAACATGTGTAATGCTGAATAACTAATTAACAATGCACAAAATCAGAGGGTCAGAGCAACTGAAACCAAGGGACAGTTTGTGTCATATAACGGTGACATCCGCATGTTCATATGACTACGGTATAACCAAGGAAGATCTATCACTCACCATGTAGAAGTTACTCTTATTGGGAATCAACATGTCTTGATTGCAGAGTGAATCGAAGTCGACAATACCAAGCTTATTTGAAAAGGATCACCAGACTTGCACATCTAGAGCATTTGATTGCAGAGTGAATCGAAGTCGACAATACCAAGCTTATTTGAAAAGGATCACCAGACTTGCACATCTAGAGCATTTGATTGCAGAGTGAATCGAAGTCGACAATACCGAGCTTATTTGAAAAGGATCACCAGACTTGCGCATTTTTAGGCCGAGAGCACATATTTCCAGATAGTGCGTCATAATATAAAAAAGCTCAAGAAGAATCAAGTATTCTTCTAAGCAGCAACGATCATAGTGCAAACAACACATTCAGATCACAGCGCTGGGTGATTAATGACTGGAAAATAATAAGTTCCAAAATAATATGTACTGGATACCCATGATTAACTACATATATATTAGATAATAATAGCTAGAACTTGAGAAAATGATTGCCACCTGAAAGAGCAAGTTTCGAATCATAGTTTACAGCTAGAAGGACAATATTCAAGTCATGTCTTGCCCAGTCCATGTTTTTGGAAGGTTTGAAAACATTAGGTAGAGTTGTCCGGCTAACATAAATGTGCACAAATAAAAAGTGTGTCTTATCTAAATTTTCTGCTTGATCATAGTGAAAGTACAAAGCTGCATATTATGTTTCAGAAAAAGGAAAACAATATAGAGGAGCTGGAATTTATATATCTTGTTAAACCTGAGTCAGTACTATGAACACCTAAGCATTTAATTTTTCTCGACATCATAACAAGAACCAACTACATAGGCTAATTTTTTGCAGGAAAACTGGGATGAGAAGCACATTATTAAGGAAAAAGCTGAATGCTTTGACACTTCTAGCGTCAAATAAGCTAAAATGTATAATATGCCAATGCCAGTATCAGAAATGAGCAAACACAGTCACCGTCCTTCCTCTCATACTTCACCAACGCATAAGTTGCATATGCCCACAAAATTAAACATGACATTACAGGTCCAAGTAAGTAGTTGAAGTAGTTTCAAAATCTGAATATTAACTTCAGCAGATCGACGTGTTCACCTAGGGATGGCTTTCTGATCTCGTCGAAGTAGGTGCAGAACTGGGGAGGGATATTCTGTAGTGAAAGCCGGTGTTCAGCTAGCGCCGTTTTGCTGTCATCGCGTCCTGCCCAAAGGCGAAGATGCCTATGTCGTTCAGGTTTGCTAGTATGACGTCGATGATTTTGCGCATCTAGAGCTAGGTGTCACGCTCACCGGCCCCTGGCTCTACCCCCTTTTCCCGCTCGCCGACCATATCCTTTCTTCCTTCTATTCTCAAGCATCACCCTCCCCTTCCCTTCCTCGAGATCCCCCGCACACCGCCCAGGTCGGGGACCATCGGTCTGCACCACGTGCCACCCCAGCTTGGGCACCGTCGGCCTTCCTCCGCATGCCGCCATAGCTCGGGCACCAATGTGCCCTCCTGTGGAGCATCGGGCTTGGTGGCACTCTACGCAAGTGGCTCCTGTTACTGTTTTCAAAAGGGAGCTACACCATGTGTACTTCAATCTACGAAGTAATCATTTATACTTTATAAATTCTATAAAAAATCTAACATATTCGTTGGTGTTTGAATATGTCATATTTGGACCTTCAATCGTTTGCTTTCATCTCTAGCATGTGCATAGTTCTACTTATATACTCTCATATTACTATTTAGTAGCAAAGGCTGGCAGGTCCTGGTATTGTATGAAGCTGAAAAAACTACTGTCGGCGGAAAATCAGTGGTTGGTGATTAGTGTAGATGAATTGGAGTCAAGATTACATACCCTTGAAAACAAAAGTTGCTATTACTGGAGCCTCGAGTCAAGTATTTGCAGAACATCCCCTCTAGTGAATTGTTATGTTTATCCATTTGATTCTTGCCAACCTGCAAATGAATATTTATATCAACAAGCATGGACAGAAATACGTGTTCTATTATTTATTACATTATTTGTTTGAAATTAAAAAAATCCTGATATTAGTAAAACTTTGTCCCTAGTCGCTTTTACTACTCGTTGCAGGACACCTGACGGCACCTGCGAACAGAGCAACAATTGTACACTTCTCAGTCTGTTATTGGGGCTCTCTATGGTGACTGGCACCCATGGCTGGTTGTCCTGGTTAATTTCTGAATAGGATTAGCCGGTGGAAACATGCAACAAGGCCACTGTTCTTATCTGATCGCATATCTTTGGATCGGGGCTTCCAGGTGGAAGCTGGTTATGCTGGGTGCTTGCTTTCTCGCTCTTTCCATAGCCCTGGTAATCATCAGAAGCAGATTAAGATTGAGCATAGAGAACAAAGAAAATATAAATGAATAGTGAACAGACGGAGCAAGGGAAAATGGAACAACACCACACTCTACGAATGAGTCTGAAATCTGGCCCATGATTATGATGTTATTAACGTCATATCCAAACTTTCAAACTAAATTTGTCAGAAAAGAGAGAGCTGAAAGTAATGACCAGTAAGGTCAACAATACTTGCCATGACAAAACAATACTTTTCAGAGTCTATAACGCAACATCATCTTGAAGTAAGTTCAGGACTGATTTTGATGATTTAGAAATTACAAGCACCAACAGTACAGACATACCAAAATTATAAATCAGAGGAGAAATATGTGTACCAATTGGCCACTCACATTGGTTGTATATGTTTCTTACAACAAACTCAGATTTTGGTGGTTTAGAAATTACAAGCACCAACGGATCAAGCGCTGATTCTGCCATGTACAGACATATCGAAATTATAAATCAGAGGAGAAATATGTGTACCAATTGGCCACTCACATTGGTTGTATATGTTTCTTACAACAAACTCTGAAAAGTTAGAACTACCGTAAGAAAAGAAATGGTGCTATTTTAGAACAAAGAGAAACTACAATTTAGTAAAGTAGCACATATTTCCTTGTTGTAGTTCATAGCAGAATACAAGTATATATATGTTGTTGTGATGTGCATCAAAAGTATAAAAAGGAAGCGGTACAGGAGTTTGATTCTTACCACAAGAACTGGACATGAATCCTGACAATGAAATCGAGCACGATAACTAAAGATTGAGCCAAGGATGCGGCATCGGAGACCGGCGATGCTCACAATCGACAAGGGAGACATATTGCTTGCTGGGACAATCGATATGGTGCCCCCAGTACAGCCGTTCTAGATCCTGAATCCCACAAACCAGACATTGAGCTGGAGAGCCGTGCTCGCCGTCGACGGAGAAGATGTGCAGGTGGGGACGCGCGCTGGAGGCCGCGCTCGTCGGCGTTGGCCGGCGGAAGTACGCTGGCGGGCGGCCAGAGTCCACGTAGTGCTACTGTGGCGAGTTCACGGCTGGGGCGCGCCAGGGAAACGAGCCAGCAGCGGGAGGGAGGTGCTCCGGGAAGGTGAGCCATCGGCGAGGGAGGAGCTCGCCAGGGGAACCAGCCGACAACTGGTGCGGGGAACGGAGGAGCGAATCGGCGGCAGTGCGGGGGCGCGGCCTGGGCAATGCGCGTACCATGCGGTGGTGGTGGAGGAGGCGGCCGCCGGCCCTCCTGTGAGTGATTCAAGGGATAAGGCACAAAGGCGCGAGGAGGTTGGGGAGATGTGGCGGCGCGTAGGAGGTCGTGAGGCGCTCGACAGCTCACGTTCTTGAGCTGCTCCATCTCTGCCGAGATGGGGACAGGCGGAGGCACAGCTCGTGGCCTGGAAGAGGGAGGGCGCCACAGGTGTCCTCGAAAGAGGGAGGGCAGGGCGCCGCAGGTGGCCGACGTAGGGAACGGAGGCAGGAGATCCGGAGGAGAGGAAACCGCGGGGTTCGGGGGAGGAATTAAGGGCTTGTTTGGATGTACCGTATTTTGTATTTTTATCTCGGGGAATCAAATCCCAACCGAAAATCCACGAAAACAGTTTAAATTATCAGGATTTTCTTTTCCACCTTTCTACCAGTGGATTTATTTTCCTGAAAAAAGGCTGGGTTTCCCTCCTACCAAACAAACCCTAAGAGGGCGGACGAAGCGGGTGATTTTTTTCTTCCGGGCGGGACGTGTGGGACGAAGGGGGCGACGTAGTGATAGTCTGCCAGAAAACGGAACACCAATTCTCTTTTTAGATAATAGAGATAGTAGAGATAGAGATAATAGAATAGCACTATCTTCTTTTAATGCAGCTAGGACAGCTAGGAATACTGTATCTGTTACTTAATGTATCTGCTAGGGATACATAGAAGCTTAAAAACTGTTAGGCCTATTATGGCCCGAGTACTGGTATTCTATTATGTCTAGTAATTAGGGATACATAGAAGCTTAAAAACTGTTAGGCCTATTATGGCCCGAGTACTGGTATTCTATTATGTCTAGTAATGGAACCATGATATTGTATGTGGATTGGTCGATGTTCCATTTGAACGGGAAAGTATCATCTAAAAATTAATAACCAATATCGTTAGTGATCCAAGCGTCGTATAATACACGTTAACCATAAGATTGGAAAGAGAAAGTCATCTAGACCTTCTTCCTTCGCATGCTGATGGATGACCGTACTGTAACCTGTATGTTTGTGGGACTACATGCACGTGGGTGGGACCTCATAATGTTCCACGGTATTAGTGTCTATGATGGTATGAAAGGAGCTACCGGAGGTATGCCTGTCTGAAGGAGGAGTACCAGGGTATACCTGCTTTTAGAAAATGGTGGGAATGCGGGGGCATGAGAATGATCGTGAATGGCTTGGATCATCAAATGGGCTCCAAAGGACATACCAGAGAGAGTGTGGACGAGAAGGTATGTCCGATTGTGAAACAAAGTTTTTATCTCTTATGGGTAAATCAACGCAATTCTGTAGAGTGTATAAAATTATGACATGTTACTCCTTGTTCCGGGATGAAACTGCGAACGCAGCAGGAAAGGAGCTCTATGAAGCTCTAATAAACATGCGAAGGCTCACGGGCATAGATTTCTTAATAAAATAAACCCTTTAAAGAAATATTTATGAAAACTGCATTAAGTCTACGATCCATGATTAGGGATGGCAATGGGGCCCGAAATTCGCAAACCCGACGGGTACCCGTCTTAAATGGGGAGGGTTTGGTAAAAAATTAGACCTGCCAAGTCTAATGGGGCGGGTCCGGGGATGGCAAACCCGTACCCGCATACCCGTGGACTTGCTCTAAGCCTTAATCCTATCTCTAATAATCCTATGTTAACCACACATTCCACGCGACCACACACGCACACAACACACATCACATGCATGCGATGGAATATGGAGTCCTGAAGACAACACACGCATTCACGCATCCATTTTCACCTATTCATCCCAATATCCCATCGTATTCTTCTCGCATGCACCAACGTCCCTCCCGTCTCATGCGCTGGCGAGGACCCGTTGGGCCCCTAACCCGGCCAGGTCGCGGGTATGGTAAAAAATGAGACCCGACTAATTAAACAGGGCGGGTATGGGGGCGTTGGACCCAGCCCCGGACCCAGCGGGTGCCATCCCTATCCATGATCGATGGTTCTAGCTAGTGCATCAAACCTACCACCGTAAACAAATGAGCTTGTTGGGTACACTGTTACTCACCCTTACCTTTGATCCCGTGTTTAGACTTTGAAAACCAGGAGGAGGCTCTACTGAATGCTACTGAAGGTCAAGATGATATCTTCTATGTGGAGCCAGATCTCTCCGGGGGAGTGTAGGGCGTAGACTATATTATCCGCTATAGAGCTGGAGTGGAAGAGTTAGAGTAGTTATCAGTAGAAGTAGTAGTATCTCGACTGAGTCGAGCAGCATAAAATCTTAAAAAATAAGTTATTGAGCTCCCAACATGTAAATTAGTTTGCTGGTTATTGTTTTTCAGTATAACCACACTAAGTCAAGTTGCTCAGGTATCCTCGAGTGAGGAGGACCTCGTTGTGAACATCACTTTTGGTTTGTAATAATAATATTGTATGCTATGTGGACCCGTGATATTTCTATTGTACCACTCTGTGGAAATATTATGTCAACAACTTGCGTACTATAACATGCAGTGGTATGCTGTGTCACCGTAGGTTTGGGGGCTACTGACAGGTTCCTAGAATACCTAGTGCATGGAAGAGGAGAAAGGAGAAAGGTCTTGCCAGGTGACCAAGACCTCACCCGTATGTTACCGCCGCCTGTCCCAAGATAAGGCAGATCACACTGCATGTCGCGGGCTTCCCACTAGCCATGGCTCAACATGGATGGTTTGCGGAGAGTTGGTCGATGGAATGACACTAGGGCTCCATCGAGTAGCTATATGGAGCATGAGAAAATAAGGATTTCCTGACCTCAGCCGGTCACATCCCTTGCAATCAGGTACGAGGGCATACAAGACATACCCCGAGCCTCAAAGTCTCTACACGATGACCCCAATAGTGTGTGGTACTATACCATGTATGGCACACCATAAGACAATGGTCGCCATCGAGTCTTGTGTTAGGGGAAGATGTGGCCTCAATCGAATCGCCTCTACGAGCGAGGTTGCTGCCCCCGTATAAATAGACTCATCCACCCACGGGGAGAGGGGTCCATTTCACACACACACACGCACACACACATAGCCTTGTCTCTTGCCAAAGGAGAGACGAGCTCTAGTTGACTTCCCACTATAAGTCGTCACCCTCTCAAAAACACTTGAGTACCTCACACTCCAATCAAAATAAGCCGAAGGGAAGTAGGGTTGTTATCGGTTATCTATTCACGGGGGCTGAACCTATATAATTTATATGTGACTATTTTTTTTAGCCCATCGGCTGGTCACAAGTTTTCCATGCAAATTTACAACCCGGAATCGAAACCTCAACAATGATTATTATATTAACTGTGTGTCCTCTTACAATGGATGCCATCATTGACGGATCTTGCCACTTTATCCTAATTATATATTCGATGGCACGGTGGTTGTTAACTATTAAAGGAATCAGTATCCATTGGATCAATCGAGCAGATTGACCGATCTTGCCACTTTATCTAATATCACCGACTCACCACATACACTTTAAATCTACATACTGAATCAATATGGCGTAAATCCTATATCATCTAGCTACACAGAAAACTTCATTGTTATGCATTATTCAATGCCACATGCGAACAAAAACATACTTGAGCTTTTATGGTGTTTACTGCAAATGACAAAACAATCAGTAGCAGTTTACAAATAATGATTTTACGCATGTGATATTCTATTAGTATAAATTTCCGGTGACCAATAATAGTATTATATTGTTATCAATGAGAAACTGCACATATCTTTTCGCACAAAAAATTACACATATCTATTGGAACTTTCTAAATGGAAATGCTCTTGATAATGCCCTCACATTTGAGAGGTCTACCTCGTGGTTATGTCAACAACAAGATAGGAATTAACGCCAAAGGGGCATCGGCGACAACGATGCAAATTGGGGGCGCTTAAGATGCAGCAGATTAAGAACGGGGAGGGGTTATCATCAAGACATCAACGAGCTGTGCACACGATGTTCTCTATCTGATTTGTGGACAACACTTCCGTTGCACCCTACGATGGCTGAGCAAACCAAATGAAAAAGGCCAGATCTCAACGTCGTACAAGCGTCGTGCAAAAAAAAACATCGTTCGCATAGCAGCGTTGATATTCGAATTCGAAATTGCTACGCACATGATGTTCTCTATCCGTTTTGTGGACAACACTTCTGTTGCACAGTGAGATGGCTGAGCAAACCAAATGGAAACGGCCAGATCTCAATGTCGTACAAGCGTCGTGCAACAAAACATCGTGTGCATAGCAGCGTTGACAAATATTTCAGCACCGACTAACAATAGGGATTTTGATGATGCTCATCGCTGCTATGTACATGATGTGTTTTTTTGCACGACGCTTGTACAGATCTAGCCGCTTCCATTTGGCTCGCTCAGCCATCGCAGGGTGCAAGTGTGTCCGCAAATTGGATATAGAACATCGAGTGTGCACAGCACTTTGGAATATTTGAGAGCGGATTTACCACTCGTAGGTTGGTCCCCCTGCATCACATATACCCTAAGATTGTTGGAGATTCGGGCAGAGTCCATGAAGTCAACAACTGCCACATATTTACTCTTAAGTCCCCCTAAAAAGTTGGAAATAACCCGAGATCCACCTGGCAGTGAAACTTGTATGTTTCTTGACTGGGTCTGCTGAAATTTTTATGTATCATCAAAATTTTATTAATTTTGTTTTTTTTTCTAAAATTTGTATTGTTAATTTGGTTGTTTTTCTTGTTTATTCTACGATTTTGATATTGAATCGTGTATGTATCTGCAAGATTTAAAGAAGTTTCAGATCTCTAATAAATCACGTATGAATCTAGACTGAGGTGAAAGGGTTTCCTGTAAATTAGTTTGCACGAATCTCCAACAAATAAACGGTAAGATAGTCCCGTTGTGTCTAACCTATGTGTGGTATTGCATTTCCGGGAATATTTGTGCATGATCGATTGATCAACCTTTGAAATATTTTACTAACTTTCGAGACCCCTCTTCGTCTACATTTTGCTTTTGCGGGTGGTTATGCGGTGCCGCTTGCCACCCTAGATCGACCACATGCGAATGGGCCGGCCGCGCCATGCACTGTCGCACTTGCCCTCACCGACGCTTCGTTAGAAGCTGAAGCAGAATCTCATTAAACGTGTCCACCGGCCCTGGCAGGCAGAAGTGGAGGCAGTCGATCTGCAGCCGCTTCGGCACGCCGCGCGCGAACGGGTCGCGATTCATGTAAGCACCGGGGTGCCCGTCCGGCCGCATCGTCGCCAGCTTGGTCACGTCCATCACCTCAACCTTGGTGGCACCACCGTTCCTGACCCTGGCCGCCGCCGTCTCCTCTCTGACGATGCCTCGAAGCTCCGCGTGCAATGCGTCCACCTCCTTCTCCCCCTCCTCGTACGGCACCTTCCTGGCGCACGTCGTGGGGTCGTCCCACGCCTTCTCGAAGTGCGAGGGCGAGAAGGTGGACACCACCACCGTGCGCGCGCGGGGGGCGGAGCCGGCGAGGAGGCGCCGTATCGTCATCCGGATGGCCTCCCGGTACGGCGCGGAGATGCCGATCTCGGTGTGGTTGAGGTCCGGGAGGAGGTGCGTGCCGAGCACCTCGCTGCCGTTGTAGTAGACGCTGGGGATCCAGAACCAGTGGCCGGTGCTGACCACCGCCACGTCCATCGTGTCGGCGTCGGCCGCCCACCGCTCCGCGAGCGCGTCGAGGAACACCGAGTTGTAGGGTATGTTGTAGTTGTCCGGCTTCCCCGTGGCGCGCGCCAGGAACGGCGCCCAGTACACGGACACCGTCACGTTGTGCGACGGGAACGCCCAGCGCCAGTACTTGCGCGTCTTGGGCTCGGGGTCGCGGTACACCAGGTGGTACGGGAACGACGCGCCGAGAAGACATACCAGGGACTCGGCCTGGTTCCGCGCCATGGAGTCGCCGAAGAAGGCCACGTGCTTGCCTCTTACGGCGGCGAGGAACGCCGCGGCGTCGAAGTCCGGGAGCTGGCACCCCGGCGCCGCCGGCTGCCACCGCCAGTCGAGGTAGCCGGTGTCGGGGCGCCCGTTCCGGAGGCAGTTCTCGCTGTCCTTGACGTTGCACTCCGTGGCGTTGTACCGCCGGGCGTGCCCCGGCGCCCGCACCCACTGCCCCTCCGAGTAGTCGCAGCTGTACGCCGACGTTCCTGCGACCAGCAAGCACAAGATTCAGCAGCGGCAGAGTTCATGCGTGAGGAGGTTCATCGGTACACACTACACACACACACGTACTACTATACCTTGGTTGTAGGTGCTGGTGATGTACTGGAGCAAAGGCGAAACCCTCGGGGAGAAGCGGAGGAGGACAGCGAAGCAGAGCACGGCGGAGAGGAGGCAGGCCAAGACGGTTCTCAGGCCAAGGCCGACGCTGCCGTTAGTCGACGCCGGCTTGTGACTGTGCTGCGCTGCCATGATCTCGTTGCTCTACGGCCGTAAGGCGTACAATATGAGCCGTGACAAGACGTACTGTAGGCGCTCATGTTCACAGCTTTAAGCTGTTGTTAGCTTGTACTAGCGCTCAGTTGCACGTGCGGTCAATCGTGAACTTCACGTATTGCTTTCGGCCTGGCGTCGGTACTCAACGCGCCTGCCTCGGGAACAGGGCATATCGCTAGTCTTCTGGGTGAAGGATCGGTAAGCGGAGAGAAAATTGAAAAAAAAAACACCGCATAATTTTTTTGCATCTAGCGTTAGGGTTTTAAAAAACCATCATTTTTTTTTAAAAAAATCCACTGGTTGACCATCTATTTTTTTTAAATATCAATCGTTCGGTTAGTGCAATTTAATAGAGTTTATGACGTGGCACATGTTAATGGTCAACAAACGTAAAATTGCTTCTAATTTTGGGATTTTTGGCAAATTTCTGAGTGTCTCTCACTCCTTATCGGTCGACCGACAAATCACTAAAAAGGAAATCACCAAGGTGAGCCTCCTTATCGGCCACCGGACGAAGGTTCCTGCCGCCCCTAGCCTCTAGCAAGCACACCCCAGGATGCCTGCAAGTGCATATGTTGTATGTAGTTAGTTTCAAAGTAAGAGTATCGAACCACGACGAGCTCTTCGTAATGGTCTTTATTCTTCTTGTTATTGATTTACCAAAGTGTACCTTCAAATTATCTTTGGTCCAAAGCAAGAGAGTGTCGAAATTGATTGTCAATGAGAACAAACAGTATGTCTAAAAGAAAGCAAGTAGAAAGTAGGAGCAATCGATCTAAATGATTATGAAACTAAATGATTATAAAACTGTAATATGGCTTAAAGTTTTCTCAGCGAGTATCGGATCTGGCACTAGCATTCGTAGAATATGATTAGGAGATAGGATAGCACGGACGGAGCCCCACATATAGGTGTGCCCAGGATCCGCGGACATCACACCACTCACAACAACCACTAGTGCTCCATATAGATCATGTTCAATTGCTTGCAGACTCAGATGATCCTTTTTATGCGGTCGCCCGACTACACTAGCAATTAATGTTACCACATGGTTGTGGATACCCACCCTTGGGTCTACATGCTCATTGTTGATGCATGCATGTCTTAAGAGTGGCAACGGATTATGTTACTATTATGTTCGCCAACCGTCCACTATGACGATATGAAGCAGAGGACACCTCATATGGTGACGCGTACAGCGACACCTGCCCATACAAGTGCTTATTAATGGCCCAGTAAGTCCTGTTTCGCGAATTTTCTCCTTAATTTGATCTCACGGTGTATGGATAATTGTATGGAAGATATTTATTTCTTATACAATTAACATATTTGTGTAAAAATGATCTTCTTAATTAATTTGGCCATCAACCTCTTTAAATTTGGGAGCTTGTGGAAATTAACAGAAAGTGTGCGTGCAAGCACAATAAAATAATAAATTGTACTACTACTTATGCAAAAAAATGAAGTAAAACATGATACAAAATGCACTCATCAACATCCCAAGCTTACACTCTTGTTCTTTGTGGAGCAAGATAGAAGCTTAAAGAATAGGATCATCATGTTCCTGAAGCTCGAGTCGTTAAAATAAATAAAGGAGACTCCCCAACCCACTTTTTTGAGTGTGGGTGTGCAACACTTCCATTAATCGATTGAACTTATACACAATGCTTCTACAATCAAACATTCATGTCGATCTTCTAAGGTGGCGTGTATGTGATATTCTGGCCCATGGTTTAATAAAATTGATATATAATACTCATACCAACAAGCTCGTCTCCAAACAACTTCGAGGTTAAGTGTGATTGGCCTGAAGCAATCCGTGATGGTTGACTGATGATCTCCAAGTGTAGTGAATCAGTGTAGCACAATTCGATAAGTATTTGGGTGTCAAGCCCATGAGAAGGTCAAGGTAAACTATCTATTCTATAAGGCCCTCTAACCCACTTATATGGTCCTTTGTGAAACGCAATAAAATAAATATGCAAGTTTTTAATTCCATGATACTACTAACTAGAACATTGTAAACTAAAACAACTAGGTATTAAAATTTAATATGCAAGGGAGACTTATGCAAAGAAAACTTATGCAACCAAAAGTAAAAGAAGACAACTCAAGGGACAAAATCTTCTAGGCAAATGGCTATTCCATTAATATTGGTTTTCTATGACTAGTGAAGCTCATATAAAGTCTATGTTCCATCTAGAGAGGGGTCATAAATAGGTACAACTGTGTACACGCGCAATTACACCCCTAGTGGTTGATCCTAAAACCATTTCCGCACAAAAAAAGAGTTATTAAGACATAAAGTCCAACTACCACTATAAGTTTCTTGGCCCTCATTAGTTTATCCCCCTTTTAATAACACATTATTAATAATCATGTAATCTTAAGAATTTTACACATCGTTTCCATCATCTTCATCCATCCCTCCTCCTAGTTACATGTAGCGGTGACAACCATATGTATATCCCCAACTTATGCATGCACACATACATTAGTACATAATACCATCAGATAATATAACATACTTGTGTGCAACCAATAAACAACTATTTCACCATTTTCATGAACAATTTACTACTCAAAACTAGACACAATAGATCATGTGATAATAATATTGCATCAAACATCATGTTTGCCAAGAGATTCAATGGATATGATGAGGATGTGTTGTATATGATGATGGAGAGGTTCCTCCCAAAGGGGGAGATGCGGCAACACGACGACGAGGAGGCGGCACTACGGAGGTGCAAGCACCCCGACACACCCAACTCTAGGGAAGCACCGCCCCTTCGCCTCATTATTGCTTGGAGCTTCTTTGTGATGATTTAGAGGAGCCCCTCTTGTAGATGGAGGCCAAGGGGAAGTAAATTTTGTAGCTTTTGGTGGCTACCCAAATGCGATGACCCAACATACCACTTCATGATGTAGTATACTATAGTCGTTGACATAACACCAATGCAACATCGTTCCACTAGTATTACATCCCTCGGAGTGATACAACAAAACCATCACGGGTCCAAGATATGACTATAGATTACAATTCAACTCTTTACAAAAGATCCAGAGAACACTCTAGGTTATAGAGGAAGAAAGTAACTTCTTACAAAGAACCAGAAATAAGAACTCATAACTATCATACTAATAAGACTAGTATCTAAACTATATGGCTAGCAAGTGATGCTATAGCAATGCACTATAGAAGTAGGTTCTATGGCTAGAGATTATACTGCTATCTAATCAAGAACTTCGTCTTCACTTCAGATGATGTATGTAGGCTTCTGATGTCTACGCACTTCTATTCTTGTAGACAGTTGTTGGGCCTCCAAGTGCAGAGGTTTGTAGAACAACAGCAAGTTTCCCTTAAGTGGATTACCCAAGGTTTATCAAACTCAGGGAGGAAGTGGTCAAATGTATCCCTCTCAAGCAACCCTGCAATCAAGATACAAGAAGTCTCTTGTGTCCCCAAAACACCCAATACGCTTGTCAGGTGTATAGGTGCACTAGTTCGGCGAAGAGATAGTGAAATACAAGTGGTATGGATAATTATAAGTGGTAACGATGCCAGAAAAGAGCTTGATGGATAGGAAGAGACTAAAGGCAATCTGAAATAAAGATGAAAGTAAGCAAACATGTAACAAATCTAGTTGCAAACGGTGTTTCAATGCTTAGAAACAAGGCCTAGGGATCATACTTTCACTAGCGAACACTCTCATATAAATATCTTCTCTTTATGATACTACTCTGAACTACTCTTCGGTTGGATAACTCTAATCCACGGTAGGGCTATAACAGCACTCCTCAAAGTCCTCTTTCCCCATCTAGATAACCCCACACTGTCACCTTGAGCGCTAGATGGTTCCAACAAACACCACATTTTCATAGAGACATCCAACTCCAAATATAACTCATAACAAGTATTTATGTAACCTTAGCCAAAGTGCCACACGATGTGCACACTATCAACTTCACACACGTGGGGATAAGCAGGGCTTCATTAAAGCACTCGAGTAGCAGAATAGATCTATAAATTACAAAGCTCATGATCTCAATAAGATCATGCATAGAGAGAGAGAGAGAGATGAACACATAGCTACCGGTAGAGCCCTTAACCTCGAGAGAGAACTACTCCCTCCTCATCATGGGAATTAGCAACAGCGATGGAGATGGCTCCGGGGGAACTTCCCTGTGTCGGCAGGGTGCCGGAACAGAGACTTTCTGTCCCCCGAATCTCCCCTTCAGTGGCGGTAGCGCTGCGGAACTTTTCGTGGCTAGAGGCTGGTTCTTTAGGGTTTCTGCATCAGACGCTTCTTATAGGTGAAAGGACGTGTCAGAGGATGGACCAGGGGCCTACACCACCTGGTGGCGTGGCCAGGGGGACCCGGGCCACCCTATGGTGTGGCCAGCCCCTATCCCTCCTCCGTCTCGTCTTATGGCTCTGTGTTCCCCTCGGTGAAATATTGACTTTGGCTTTTGCCCCGTCCAATTCCGAGAATATTTATTTTCTGGCTTTTCTGGAACCAAAAATAGAAGAAAACAGGCAACTAGCACTATGGCATCTTGTTAGTAGGTTAGTCCCAGAAAGTGTATAAAAATACTCCAAAGTGTGGACAAAACATAAGAAAGTAGATATAAAACAAGCATGAAACATCAAAAATTATAGATATGTTTGCAATGTATCAGCTTCATAGACTTCATTGGAGAACTTTAGCTTCTTGCAACGACTCTTCTGATCATCCTTTGTTGTTGATGACATCTTCACCGGCTTTAGAATCTATCAAGGGTTAAGAAGGTATGGTTGAGTATGAGCATACTTATCAAGTTCACTAAAAAGGATCTACAACGACAAACCAAAGGTCGTAGGTTATGCAGGTTTTTGTAAACATTTCTTCAAAGATTTCTTTTATTCTGAAAATATATGTCCATTAGTATTCACAGGTTGACCAAAACTTCGTGGAGTTCCTTTCTCTTCCGCGTTCGTAGCTCCTTCCCGGAATAGGGAGTAATGTGTCATACTTTTTTACACTCTGCAAAGATGCGTTACTTTACCCATGATAGATCCTTAACCATGTTGCACATCTGAGCGGCCAACCCGTTCGTACTTCCTTGGTATGAGGCCCGGTAAGATCAAAGCCAATCACTGCCCTTCTCCGTGATCCCACATGCCAACATGACCCTGCAAGCAGAACGTCCTCTGTTAACCCGCATATAAGCAGATATAACTATGGTTGACTCCTTGAGGACTATAGTGAGTAGAGAAATGTCCCTGGTCGTCTCACAAGGTGGTGGACCTACCTGCGACAGTCTCTCACAAATGATCTAGATACCCAGATCTTGGGGAAATGAGGGGTCCCACCCATGTATTGGTCCTCGAAAGGAACACCAGCGCCATGATATGGTCATCCATCGACATGCGAAAGGAAGAAGATTCAGCTAACTTCTCTGTCCCGTCCCATTCCAGATCTCATGGTTAACGCGTATTATAAGATGCAAGAATCACTGGCGACATTGGTTGTTTATGTCCTAGATAATATCTTACTTTACCACTAGAATTGTAATAATATGTTATTACCACTTGGTAAATAAACCATAACCATATCATTATGAAAATAGAGTTTTTTGACATTTTCGAAATGCAGGTGATAACAATGGTAGATTGCAAATAATTGATAGAAATAAACCAAAGTACATGAGCAAATGTGAACTTGTCATTGGTGATTTCAAGATTATGAACTCACGGTCTTCATGACAATAGAATATCCAATATCTAAAAACAATATCATTGATCTAGTAAGGACTAATGTTTAAAGAAGCAAGATGCAATTATGCATAAGTAATGTAATGCAACTTTGTAGACTCGAAATTCCCGGAATAACATCAATGATCTATGGTTTGGGATCTTGTGATGATTTCTTTGGAATGTGTTTCCTTTTTATATTAGCTTCACACTTGTGCTTTTTGTTTGTCTTGTGAGAGTGTGTGAAGTAATTTAAAAGTACAAAAGAGTAACATGCAACAACATAACACGCATATGTTGGTAAACATCTAAATACATCTAATATAAAGGTGGTCACTCATGTTAGAACTTATAAAGATGATTCAAGGTAGTGGTGATGAACTCTTTTAAAAGAATAACTTTTGAAGAAAAGCTTATTTAACTAAGTATATGCAATTAAGCTTAAAGTTAACTACTTTTAGGGTTTCTTTTTAACTTTAATTATCAAGGAATAAAGCATTACTACATTTGAATTAAACATAAAACTTGTAGTTGAGACTTATATGTCTTGAATATAAAATGACACAACATGTTGTTTACTTCATAATACTTCATATAGGTGACAGAAAAGTAGCATTTCTGTTATTCAAGTGATATTTTTTGACTTTTCTACTGTGGGGGATCCCCCCCCACAGTCCTTTATTGAATTAAAAAAGCACTAAAAGCATGTTCAACAAATATGTACAAAGATAAAAACAAAAGGATAGGAGAAGAACTATGTACAAGGCCATAGGCCCTAAGATATAAGGTAGTCTGTCAAGCCACGATGATAACAATACCTTAGCTTTCATGTTTAACCTGTGCTTAAGCAATGTCAGGTCATAAAAGGAACCAGCCTTCCAACCCCTAAAAGTGGGTATTTCATTTTTGAAAATAAGAGCATTCCTCTGCTTCAAAATATTCCAACAAGCCAATATGATCACCTCTGTGAAACAAGGGCCAACGAATCTTTCCTTAGCATATTTGAATGCTTCTGTAATACTGACATCCTTCCATTCAATTTGCAAATAGTTCCATACTCTGGTACTGAATAAACATTAAAAGAATAAATGCTTCCAGTCCTCGCTTGCATGTGTATAACAAAGAGCACAATCATGATCATCTGTTACTTTCCAATTCTTGCGAAGAAGCATGTCCTTCGTGTTTATCATATCATGTAACAACAGCCATGCAAAGAATCTATTCTTTAACATGCACTTGCTTCGCCAAATCTGATCAGAAACTAAATCATTTGATATCCCCTTGAAATGTCTCTGATAATAAGACTTAGCCATGTAAGTATCCTTACTTAATTGACAGAGCCATTTATCATCCTCTGCTTGCAAATTAGTATCTACCAAGAGACTCTACAGTTGCATATATTCCAGATATGCTTCAGCTGAGAGGGTAACATAAACTCTTCATGAAGGTTACTCAAGGTACATATATCTTTTACTGAAGCCATTTTGTCCCTTGCAAAGGAGTATATCCTAGGGAATTTTGTAGTCATTAAAGAATCAGACCACAAGTCACTCCAGAACAATATAGAAAATCCCCTGCCAACAACACTTTTGGATATAGCCTTCCACTCATCTACAAGGATAATAACATTTTTCCATCAAAAATACCCACTTAAGGTGACAGCATGTGGCACTGACTCATGATAATATGTGTCCCTGATCAATTTTACCCATGGTAGATTTGGATTGTTATAAAAATTTTCCAAATGCTTGAGTAGAAGTTCTAAATATTTAATCTTCATATGATTCATTCTTAAATTCTTATCATGGATTGCATAAACATAACAGGCTCATCGTGCTGATCGATTTAGACATATTATTTGTCAATTTTGGATTTACAGAATTAAAGTTACGATTTAATTGAGAAAAAGACATTAAATAGTATTTAAATTATTTCGAAAATTTAAATTGCTCAAATAATATTTTAAATAGCATATTTGAATTCCTCGTGTTTTTCTGATTCAAAAACATATATTATTTGTATTATTTGAAAATATAAATTTAAAACAATATTTAAATCAATTAATTCAAATTAGGGTCAAAGTTAAAGGTTTGACTAGTTTGAATCATTTCTGAAATTATTTGACTAAAGATTTGAATTGACATTAAAAACAAAACATATTTCATATTAAGTTTGAATTCAAATTCAAAAGTGTTTAAAAGTTATGAATTAATTCATATTCTGGATTTTTTTATGTTTTTTTAAATTCGCGGAAACTTTTGTCACTCAGGTGTTTTCTAGCCTTGCCACCGACATGTGGGGACAGAAGCTTCGTGGCCCACTGCACGTGCGGCCCAGCAGGTGCACAACATGTGGCGAATCTAGGGACTACGGGCTGGGTTTTCAGGAAAAGGCACGGGCCTAAGTACAAAACCTTTCGAGATGAACTGACGAAACTGAATTTTTATCTGCGCGAAAAGGCTAGCTAGATCGATCTTTGCGAGATGATGGTGAGCAAACAATGAGGAATCTCGCGATGCCACAAAAAGGAAAACTTGAGAGGAGACTTCAATCTACAAGTTTGGTTCAGGATGTATCACTGGAGGATGACTATGGTGGTCGGAAAACCTTGAGGAACAAAGGGTGGCGCTGCTGTCTGCTACAATGTTGTTCCCAGAGCGCGGCGTGCGTGGTGCTCGCGGGACACGCGCGTGTCCGTAGCGCGGCTGCAGGGCGCGAGCGGTGCGGTGAGGCGGAGCACGGCGAGGCCAGTGATGCGCTGCGGCGGTGGTGCAGAACGGCGCACGGGGACGTGGTGGCATGGCCACCGACGCGGCGATAGAGAACGCCCATGCCGGTGACCGGTGAGCATCTAGGACGAGGAACACGCCGATGAGATGCAGCAGTTCTAGGCGCATCTCGCAAACATGGGGACGGAGGATGATGGCGCTAGGAATAGCGAGCATCTACAAGGCGACGACGTGATGTCAGTGCACAGACGGTGCTCGACGAAACGAACTGGAGGTATAGGAAATGAGGATGCTCATAAGAGTGTCTAGGAGGAAGAGGGACTTAGCAAGACGTCATCTAGCTAACCATGCTAGCTGGGGCGATGGAGACTAGTCGAGGCGGCTCGCGCGCCAACGGGTACGGTTGCTCGCGGACAATGGCGGTATGGTGGTTTCTCTAGCGATCTCCTAGAGCGGCTCCAGACCAGGACGACATAGAGGAAGAAGGGGAGCACACTGGTACTCCTCGTGCATCTTGCGGAGCTCCAGATCACCGAGGAGTTGAGGTGGTCAGGAAGTTAGGGTTTTGGACGTCATTTGCTTTGGAGGAAGGCGAGAGGAAGGGAGCTCTTGGTCTAAAACGGGAGCAGGTGGGGAGGATGCGGTTGAGGTTGCTCTACTGTTGTTGGTTGCTTTATGGGCAGGAAAAAGGAGGGGAAGAGAAGCACATGCACGATTCCAATGGGGTGGCGATCATGTGCATTAGAGGAAGAAAAACATGAGATGGTGATGTCTGCAAGAGCACAATTGTTTGTAGCTAGTTTCGAAGTTCAGATATCGATCCCACAGAGAGCCCAAAAGTAAGTGTTTATTGCTGAAGTCTCTATCACACCCGAAGTTGTCACAGGTCTTCGAGTGAATTGACTGCAAGTGTTGAAATAAGAATGGGTTTTGATTAAATGCGATAGATTTAAATAAGACTAGAATGTAAACTTCAGAAATAAAAAGCATAAAAATAAAGAACGGCTTTGCTTGTTTGTTGTTTCCTGCAGATGATGAAAGAAGGCGCGTGGAAATTCAGTTCATGGTGATAGTGAATGTGCCAGGTGGATGAATGGTGAATGTAACAATTATAATCTTATAGATATATGTGTAGGCGAATAACCCATAATTAGCCGGAACTCCTCTTGGTAGATTTCATCCCAAATTTAATAATCCTACTAGCCTGCTACCAAAACCATTGTCAGACACTAGACGATTAAGACCCTTCAGGTTGCTTAGCGATTAAGCTCCTTGGATCAGGCTAATGCAATAAGCACGGTGGTTACTCGTTACCCTGTAGTCAACTAGCTTTCCATTGATATCCCTATGTCACCCAGGGGTCGCCGTTCCACTAGCGTACAAGATCTTATCTATGTAGAACAAGGTATCATGTTGTCTGGCCCCTTAATTGGACAACAAGCATTAGGCATCCCACATATAGTCAAGCACGCATATTATAGTATTTAGAATCAATCACAAATCAATGGAATATATGAAGGCACATCACATCTCACCAATCCCCTACATCTCCCACACCCAAGGGAATTACTCACACATGAGAGAAGAACATATCATCAATATAATTGAATAAAGGGAATTCGTCTTGGTATTACCATGGAGATCCACAATAATAATAGACAAATATCCAACACAATTCAAGATGGGAAGAAACAATCACAAACCCTAGTCTTGCAAGGTGGAGATCCCTCTCTCTCTCAACTACAAGTAGTGGCTATGGGGGTGAATTGGCTAGGAGGTCGAAGATCGTGGAGCGAGATGAAGAATGTCTTCTCCTTCTTCTCCGGATCTCTGCTTTCTCCCTTCAATATGGTGTGGCGGCTGCTGTGTTCTGTTTTTGTCGTCCGTCCCTTCATGGAAGTTGTCCCTTTTGACAAGACAGAGGCGGCGGTAACTATACGGCGGGTACTATGCCGCCATTCCCGCCGAATAGTTGGTCGTCATGCCGTCTGCGAGCTCCCCACGCGTACTTCCAAAGTGGGAGTTGCTTATTTTCTCTAGAATATTGTATTTCTCTAGTTAAATCCTTATTGTAAGGCCCAACTTAGGTCGACTAGAGGGGGGGTGAATAGGAGACTACCAATTTTAATCTTTTATCGCACTTTTAAGGCTTAGCACAAAGTAAAATTCACTAGAGATGCAAATACGTGAAAAAACTAAATGGCAAGTAATACAACAATTGAACGAGAGAGTAAATGCAAGAAGTAAAGGAGTGGAGCGAAAGAACCGGCGAGGGGACAAGGAGATGTAATTCCCATAGTTCACTTCCAAGGAAGCTACGTCTATGTTGGAGAGGTGTCGGGGCCACACAAGGTCACCCGAGCACCACAAAGGCCTCACCTTCTTCTCCGGTGAGCACCACCACAAAGGTGGCCTCACAATCCATTAACCGGTGACCTTGAAGGCGCCAACCGAAACCTTTACAACGAGGTTGAGGGGAGGCTTCACAACTCAATTTAAGGCCCTCAACGACACCACGGAGCTTCACAACAAATGCCCCAGCTCCGAGGATGCCCTACACCATCTAGGGTTCCAAGAACCCAAGAGTAACAAAATCCACGAAGGATGAGAGGGGGAAATTAAGATTCCTTTGGTGGAGGTGTAGATCTAGGTCACCTCTCCCAATCCTCAAAAGATCAAGAGATTTGAGTGGGTTGGGAGAGAGATCTAGGCAAGTCAAGCTCTTGAGAAAATGGTGGAGAGAGAAAACGAAGAGATAAGGTGGGAGGAGGAAGAAGGGGCCTTAAATAGGCCACCTTCAAACGGGCATATTCTGCCCAGCCCTGACACCATAGACAACAATCACCAAGATATAAATCCACAAAGAAACATGTATACACAAAATGGATACTCAAGAATGAACAAGATATCCAAACAAAAATCATAGATAAAGCCAATAAGATTTTTGCTAGAAAGCATGGCCAAAGGCTCGAATACATCTTATTGAACATCAATGACCTTCAATCACAAATAAATACATTACAACTATCACAAGGGAACACGAGATAGTTGGAGTGCATTTGGAAAAGCAACAAGTATCATAAAAAGAAACAAATAAACCTTGAAAATTCATCCATATAGTACATAAGAGAAACTGAGGAAATGATTGGCAATAGAATTGCTAGATTGGCATATGTGGGATTGGTGAATCTATACATGTTTTTTATATACTCCCCAAAATATGCATTCATCTCAACTTACTCATATAACAATAAGGATGATAGAATAAAATCTTGCAAGAACCGCAATAAAAGCAACAGAAGGAAATCATGACATGATGCAACCACAAAGGTTAGATGCTAGAGAAGTATGCATGAGAGGGATACTTGTTACCGAGATACCATTGGTAGGGTGAAGTAGATATGAGTTTGTTGATCATCCTAGATTGCCTTCAATTATCATTTAGTCACCACATCTTCTTATAATTGAGACAAGCAACCAATGAATCTCCACTGTACCTAAAACGATATTAAGTACACTATGGTCCCCAAACAAATTGGGTCCGAAGTAGTTAGTGCAACTATAATACAAAGGAGACACTCCACATAAATATGTGCATATTGATATGAAGTTGAATTTCATGCACATCTTAGCCGATAGGATTTGGTGGAGACTCCCCTATATATTGGATCAAGTAAGCAAGCATGCCATAATATAGAACATGTAGTAAACATGCATGCATAAGATTTTCAAGAACCAAAAAGGAAATACAATTTGAACAAAAACAACAAGTAATCCAATAAGTCACACACAAGAGTGTGACATGACAAAAGGTGTCCAAATTGCATCAACGAGCCAAATCAACACATGAAAGGACACAATTTCAACAAATGAACACGGCAATAGCCAAAGAGCAAAGAGGATAAACAAATACCAATGCTCAACGATTTATCTCATGCAAATGGTTACATAGAAAGCATGGAATGAGAAAATCAACTCCCAAACAACATACCAATTGAAAAAATAAATGGTTCCAACAAAAGAACCAAACTCTCAATATTTTACAAGAATGGCACAAAGTATCAAAGAAAACATTTATCTTCCAAAGGCATAAAGCATGGTATGGATCAAAACATGTCATGAAGAAGCATAAAATGAGTGTTCTCAATAATATAGGAGAACTCCCCCATGATTAGTGCATTATTTAAGATTTTGCATTTAAATACAAGATGCACACACATGGGATCATCATCCCTACCTACATCAACTAGAGAACTAAATGATTTCGAGACAAAGAATGATACATATGGATTGAGGAAGACATGGGAGAAAAGTAAAACATTTTCTTGGCCAAAGATAGGACAAAGAAAACCAAAGGTCAAAGTGAACATGATCAATAAATTCTACCATATATGGAGTACCACTTGTCCAATGACAAGAAATATGGGGAAACATTTCCCAAGGTAGTTTTCAAGGATATCATGATCATATTAACAACAAGAAGCATATTACGAAATATAAAAATTAGTCTTGATGCTTAGATCGAGATTCTTGGTAGCTTCCAATAGTCACACAATCACTAGTGATTAAAGTAACTTGAAGTTAATGGTTTCCATGAGGATATAGAGACCCAATTATGGGGGAAACACATACCAAGAAACACTCTCACAAACAAGATCCAAAAGATGAGCTATAAAACATTCAAACAAATTGAAATTTGTATGAGCTAAAGTGCCACATAGGAGCTAGATAATTCTCAATATCAATTCTAAGTGGCACAACCTCGAATTTTCACATTATCTAGGATTGTGATATGCACTAAGCATATGACTCCCCCATAATGTGATACATCCATAAATCTCAACACGAGGCAAAATGATCCACATAGAGATAATTAATGGACATTATAGAACTTGAATTTCTCATGAGAATCATACCACATAGAGACTAGATAATATTGCAATATCAATACTAGGTGGTATTCCTAATGTACACACATTTTTAGGATTGTGGAATGCCCAGGCATAACACTCCCCCAAAATGGGATAGTCCATTAATCTCTCACAAGAGCCAAGTAAGATATAAACAAGATGCAATAGGCTCAAACACGAAACACATACATGGTGTGCAAGTCAACATACACATACTTGATTTCTCAAGTTAAGCAAGTAGGAAGCACAACATATACAAAGCACATGCAAGGTACAAAACTAACACATGCACAAGGGGCAAGTAACTTTCAATGTAAATGAGTTGAGAACATGTTACCGCAAGGAGGAACAATGGATATATGATAAACTAAATTGCTTGGCTTGAGAGAATATAATTGAAGTTCCCTTAATTCTTCATGATGTAGCGAAGTCCGTAATGCCCTCCAACAATACCTATTGATCAAGTTTTGGCTTGTTGGTCCCAAACCAAGTTGGGTCCTAAGAGGTTAGTCACAATAGGCTTGGAAACCCAAATGGTTCTTTTCTTGAACCCACATTGAGCACCAACAAATTTGGCAATCACGTTGCCAACTTCATCCATACAAAGATAATAAACATCATCAATAATGATAGGGTTGGATGAGGAGATACCAATAGTGCATGAGGAAGAAATATGCCCCTTCTCACGGCATAAATAGCAAGTTCTTTTCTTGCCATCTTTCTTCTTAGGTGAGGCCACAACTCGAGGAAGAGCTCGAGTAGTCCTCGTAGGAAGGGGCCCGTCCACGACTTGAGGTGGAGCTTGAGGCCGCTTCCCTTGTTGCTTCACACTAAGAGACTTCTTCTTCAATGGGCGAAATCTAACATGATGCCCTTCTTCCTTGCACTTGAAGCAAACAATGTTGGCCGGATTCTTGACTTGATCTTGGCCATTCTTGTTGTCCTTGTGCTTCAAATAGATAGCAGACTTGTTCTTGACATTGGAGTTGAATTCAAGCCCACTCTTGTCATTGGGAGATTTTTGCACACTTAAGATTTTGTTGAGTGCGGTTTTCCCTTGATGACCCTTTTCAAGTCATTCTTCAAAGAAGTGACTTGAGCCTTGAGAACTTTGATTTCCTCTACATGGTTAGTTTCAACAAAAGTACTAGAGGAAGTGGATGCTATATTGTTAGAGCAACAAGGCACGAAATGTAATTCATCACGAGATATAGCATGGTTGTGAGAGGATGAATTACAAGGACTAGCACATGGCAATATAACATTTGGAGTAGATATAGTGCTAATGTCCACATGAGGCCCACTAGATGTTACCTTTGATAAGATGGCCTCATGATCCAACTTTAGCCTACCATGGGAAACTAGAAGTTCCTCATGCAAGCTTGATAGCTTAGCATGACTCTCTTCCAATTTACCATAGTTGCTAGTTAGCAAAGCAAGTTGAGCGTGTAGCTCAACATTATCCTTCACAATAGATGCTTCACAAGGGATAGAGTTAGTAGCACAAGCATCATTAATAGTAGTAAGAGGTGAGGGTAACTTGGAAAGCTCTTTAGAGTATGAAGCTTTAAGTTGGTCATGTGACTCGGTGAGTTTGATGAGATCCCCCTTGATAACCCTAGATCCATTGTTGAGGTGCTCAAAGTCCTCAAGGAGTTTAGCATAAGCAAATTCAAGCTCATCATTTTTAATTTGGAGGGCACTTGCCGCCTCAAGTTCTCTATCATGATATTTCTTCACTCTAGAAAGCTCTAGAGCAAAGGTCTCCTCAAGAGATTCCTTGGTGGTTTGTTCCTCCTCAAGAGCATCATTTAGGTTTGCAATGTCATTAGCATACTCACGCTCAAGACTACTCATGTTTTCAATTGTGTCCTCATGCTCATAAATTAGTTCCTTACTTTCAATGGCAAAATTCAAGATTTCAATGAAAGTGGAGCAAGCATTTTTATTTTTGTGTAGAGCACGAAGAACAAGCTCCCCCTTCTCTTTTAAAGAAGCAACATCATCTTTTCTACCTCATCAAAGTCGACATTCACATCATCATTAGGTGCATCGGGATCCAAAGGAGAAGTTACCTTTGATTTATTAGCCATGAGGCATAAGTGAATGTTGGGAGAAGGTGATGATGGGGGAACACTTGAAGCTCCATTACCAACCTTGCCTTGGCCCACACATTCTTCGATTTCCTCTACATGGTTAGCAACACAAGTACTAGAGGAAATAGAAGCACATTTATCATGGCAACAAGGCAAAGCAAGCATATCATCATGAGCTATATTCAATCCATTTCTACATGATATGCAAGGGAAATCAACACTAGGATATAAATCACATATAGTCCTACGAGTGTTCATGCCCAAAGATACAACATTGCAATGAGATAGATATGAAGGATCATGAATGGTAAGCTCACTATCCACATTGCAAGTTCTATCACCACTCACCATATCATTACCTTGTGACAACTCACATGTTGGTGAAGTGTAAGAAGATGAGAACTCATCTCAACCGGAAGTGGAAGCAACACAATCGTCCTCAAGAATATTGGTCACAACATATTTATCCTGAAGTTTTGTCCATAACTCATGGGCGCTCCAAAAAGGAATGATTGAAGATGTAACTACATAGCTCAAAGCATTAACAAGCACATTAGAAGCTTGAGCATCAAGATATAAGTTTTTCTCATCCTCATAAGATAGATTTTCGAAATCCATAGGAGGAGAAAAACCTATATCTATAATACGCTCCAAATTTGGGTCCATGTCCTGAAAATGAATAAGCATACGAGTTTTCCATATATCATACTTTGTGCCATCGAATGTGAATATTTCATTATGCACTAATCCCCTAGCCGACATCTTTACTCTCAAGGCGGTGAAGCCTAAAATGAGAGACCGGGCTCTGATACCAATTGAAAGGATACAAATGTCGCCTAGAGGGGGGGGGTGAATAGGCAATTTAAAAGCTTTTCCTAGATGGGCTTAACAAAGGCGTAATTAAACTAGCGTTTACTTTATCAAGCACAAAACTTAGAACAACTAGGGTTCACCTATGTGCACCAACAACTTATGCTAAGAAAGACAACCAACTATGTGATAGCTAGATATAGACTTCAAACACGAAGGCTATCACAAAGTAAAGTGCATAAGTAAGAGCTCGGGTATAGAGATAACCGAGGCACGCAGAGACGACGATGTATTACCGAGTTCCTCCCAACAATGGAGTACGTCTCGTTTGGAGAGGGGGTGGTATCAAACCACCAACGCCACAAAAGGCCTCCCTTGTTCTCCGATGAATCTCACCCCAACGGGTTCGTTTCACCTCTTCCACTGTACGACAACCTTCGAGGTGGAAGCCGACACCTTTACAACGAGTTCGGGGCACACATCCACAACTTAATTGGAGGCTCCCGAATACAAGCAAGCTGTCAAACAATCAAAGACAAGCTTGTAAGAATCAATTCAACCAAAACAAGGCTTAGAGTTTCCAATGAAACCCTAGAGCAAGGGGACCTCAAGTGAATGAGGGGGAAATGAAGATCTCTCTTGGTGAAGCTGTAGATCAAGGCCTCCTCCTTCGATTCCCAAAAGATCAGGGAGTTTGGGTGGTTGGAGAGGGAGATCTTGGAGTTTTGGTGGCTCTCTAATGGTGTTCTTCTTTTTCTGGAACGAGTTGCTTGAGGTTGAAGAAGAGGTCCCCTATTTATAGGCCCACTGATTTCTGACCGTTTTCTGACCGTTGGAGAAGAGTCAGACCGGAGACTCCGGCCTGCACACCGGAGACTCCGGTCTACACCGGAGATTCCGGCCCATCTCCGGACCAGCCTCCGGACCACCAAACAGAATGACACAGCCCTTTTGTGGGCCAAGTGGACCGGAGACTCCGGTCCAACCACACCGGAGACTCCGGTTAGGGGCTTGGACCGGAGACTCCGGTCAGTCTCCGGACCTTGCTCCAGACCACCAATCTGGCTGACCTAGGTCTTCAACTTTGATCCACTCCGGAGACTTGTGGGGAAACTCCGGACCACACCGGAGACTTTGGTGTCTGCACACCGGAGACTCCGGTCTGAAAAACCTGCCAGAGACAAAACTGATGGAAACAACAAAACTATAACGATCATAACATTTGCATCCGGACTCCGATTGACCCGAAACCAATTTTGTTGGAAAGGGGGTGACAAGAGCTACCCAACAAAAACTCGAAATATTGGATACCACTAAGAGAGAACATTTCATGTATTATGATGTGAGATACCTCTCTTGGTGAGAAACCGGAAAAACCTCCAAGATAAAAAATGCAATAAGGTATAAGGGGGAATCCGTTTTTGATGAAATAGAGCTTGTTATGAATATTACCACAAGCTCTAGAACCTCACATGGATAAGATACAAATAATAACCAAGAAAGGTGATGCCAAGAATGTAAAGGTTTGAGCTCTCTCTCCGAAGGATATGATCAAGTTACTCACTCGAGAGCCCCTCTTGATAGAACGGTTATCTATCCTACAAACTGGTCTCTCCAACTAGCACCACGAGACCGGTAAGAAGGATACCTTATCAAGACCATACCTTTGCCTTGCGCATATTCCACTTGATCTTGATGATGACGATCTTCTCCACCTCAAGATGGAACACCTTTCTTGATTGGTTGCGCTAGCTTGGGGAAGACTTGCAAATTGCTCCCCATACTCCACTATGGTAGAGCTTCTCTTTTGGGCATATCATCTACCCATATCCATGATCACCATAGGATGGCAAGCTTCAAGCAAATGATCTCTTCGAGATGACTCATCTTGAACTTGCACATCATTTCTTCTTTCTTCATTATGTTGGTGTCTTGAAGGTACATAAGATATATCACTCCAACTTTATTCTTCAAGACACACTTGCTATAGGCCCAACTCTTACTTGACCAATCTCCGAATCACTCATTGCAACCTTGGTCAACACTTGATCTTCTCTACTTTCTTTTTCTCCCAACCTTTAAGCCAACATATGGTTCAAGCATTGCCTATGGACAAATCCTACAAGTAAAACTCAATGCAAACATAAGTCCATAAAGATTGTCATTAACTACCAAAACCACACATGGGGGCACACATGCACTTTCATCAGTTACAGCCTTCTGACGAGTAGTCTGACTAGGAGGGCACACAACCTCCAGATCATCCTCATCAATCTCTAACGGTCCACGAGAGGCGAGATCGCTTGGATCTGCCACGGGAACCCCCTTGCCCTGAGAGAAAAGCAAATTGAAAGGAGGAAATCGAGGATAAGTGCACAAGGTCGAAAGAAAAAGAAAGCAGCTAGACTAGATTGACACAATACATAGGCAAACATCAAACAACTAGTGCATCGGAAGTTCCGCCTGGTGGCCGGAACTACCGGTGGCACGGGAAGCACCGGAAGTACCTGTCATGCCCTCAGCGGTAGTACCGGTGAGATGACCATGCCGGTAGTACCAACGGAGTCACACCGGTAGTACCGGTCAGGGAACGAGCAGGGCAGTTCGACTGGAAATCACAGATCTACGAAACTCGATGCACAAATTGATGAAAACTCGATAATGTATTGAGGCAAACCGGTCTAAAGTCGAATCCTAGCCCTACTAAGATCTCCCATAGTAGTTCTAGCCAAAGAAGGGCCCTAGACATGGCATGTCCTACTCAAGCACAAAAAGTGTCCAGATCTCCATGAATGGAGTATTAGAGGAGCAAATACCAGGGTCCATGGCGGGGAATCGAGGAGGGGAAGAATCCCACAGAGCCGATCTGAGGAGGGACGACTGGAATCGGTGTGGCTGGCAACGACACCGTGGAGTGCTTCTTGGGGAAGAGGGTTGTTAAGATGGGGTCAGGGAGAAGCAAATGGGAAGAAGACCCCGTGCCTCCCTGGCCCGTCACTTAAAGGGGCCCCGCTCGACCGGTAGTACCGGCAAGGGCCAGAACTACCGATGACATCGGATGTTCAGGAGGGAGTGGTACTTCCGATCCGGGCGAAATTTCTCAAAGATTTGGCCCTGATCGGTAGTACCGGCTCCGACCGGAACTACCGATGATTCCCAGAAAACGAGCTCCAGATTTTGATTGGCAAGAGGAAATTACCTTGTGCAAAATATGGTCTACGGAAGGAGAAAGAAAAACTTGGGAAAAAAGACACAAACTGTGAAGAAACGACAAAAACAGATCCAAAAACAATAAAACTCAAAAAGACTACGAGCCAAACAAAACAATGTCGGTGGCCTAGGCCACCATATATGAGTATATTTGGCTTGAAACCGCGAAGATGTATCTTGGGTTCATTACCAAAAACTCATCATTTAAGCTCATTTTGTCTCCTTGAGAGACCATAGAGAATGAATACATTAATTTGTGCATAATAGGAGGAGTATTGGTTCATATGAGGAACCACACTCCCCCTAAAACCATGCGTACACCCAAACAAGATATTCTTTGAGACTCGGGTAGGTGCGCAATATACTCAAGCCACGTTGCTTGAATCAATGATATTTAGCTCATGCCTCAACTCCCGGAACCTTGCTTCATCAAGTGGCTTCGTGAAAAGATCCGCAAGATTGGCCTTGGTGGGAACATACTCCAAAGAAATGTCTCCTCTAGCAACATGATCCCGAATGAAATGATGATGAATCTCAATGTGCTTGGTCTTGTTGTGTTGAACCAGGTTGTGATAAATAGCAATAGCACTCTCGTTGTCACAAAGAAGTGGCACCTTGATGAAAGAGAGTCCAAGATCCTTCAAGGTTTGCTTCATCCATAGCAATTGAGCACAACAACTCACGGCGGAGATGTACTCAGCTTAGGCAGTGGACAAAGACACGCAGTTTTGCTTCTTCGAGGACCAACTCACCAAAGTGATGGGTTCGTAGCATGGAAAACAAAAAAAATTCTACCGCAAGAACGAACAAAACCCAGATCTAATCTAGATAAAAGCCAAGATCTAATCTATTAGACATGTGCAACGAGATAGATCTGTACTAATCCTCGTAGAACCAAAAGCGTTACGAGATTAGATCTCGGGGTTGATGTAGTCGATCACTTGCCGATCTCAAGATCGTGTGGATGATCCTTCCGGCGCCGCTGCTCCGCAGCGCTCATGATCGGTCACACGCATGAGTCGAAGGCACCTTCCTCTCCTCATTCCAATGAAAGCGGAGGTAATAGATCTCTCCACGGAATCCCAAAGGCGACACAGTGGTGGTGGTGGAGTAGAGAATTCTGCAGGCTAAGCCAGAGCAGAGGGAAGGAGGAGGAGAGGCAACTTGAGATCTAGAGAATAGAAGGGCAAGGGGCTTGTGCCTCCACCCCTATTTAAAGGAGGGGCGCCATGGGGAGGTGGAGTCCTTGTAGGACTCCCTCTCCTTGGCCGCGGATCAAGGAGGTGGGGAGAGTCCTACTCCCCACCTAATCCTTGTCTTACCCCACAAGGATTTCTTGATCCTTTCTTGGTTTTCAAGTAAACTCAAGAAATCTTCTAGAACCTTCCTAACATTCAAACCTTCTAGAATCCCCATACATACTAACATTTCCTAACTTAGAAAATGATCCCCAATATATGAATCTTATTCCGGACAATTCGGATCTCCTCGTGATGTCCGGATCCAATCCGAGACTCAACAACATTCGGTCTCCAACGCACATTCCATATCTACTTAAAACAACTTGAACCTTAAGTGTGTCACCCTACGGTTCGTGAACATGTAGACATGATGGAGACACATCTCCATCAATAACCATTAGCGGATCCGAGATCCATAGCTCCCACATACTCAACGATGACTTTGTGATCAATAGAACCATTTAACATACGAAACCAATTCCCTTTGTCACGCGATACTCTACTTATCCGAGGTTTGATCGTCGGTATCTCCATACCTAGTTCTACCTCGTTACTGATAAGTACTCTTTACTCGTTCCGTGATATGTCATCCCTTGTGACCTAGTCACATGCTTGCAAGCTAACTAGATGACATTCCACCGAGAGGGCCCAGAGCATATCTATCCGTCATATGGATGGACAAATCCCAATCTTGGTCCATGCGCTTCTACACATACTTTCAGAATACCCAATGTCACCTTTATAACCACCCGATTCAAAGCGGCGTTTGATGTCATCAAAGTACCCATCCGGTGATGGTGATTAACATAACCTCATGGTCGAAGGATTAGGTTACTATGCATTTGAAAAGCTTGTACCAAAACAAACTTAATGACTTGATCTTATGCTATGCTTACTATGGGTGTGTGTCCATTACATCATTCTCCTAATGACATGATCTTGTTATTAACGACATCCAATGCCCATGATCAGGAAACCATGATCATCCATTAATCAACAAGCTAGTTTAACAAGAGGCTTACTAGGGACTCTTTTATGTTTACAAAACACACAAGTATTAATGTTTCCTGTTAATACAATTATAGCATGGGATGTAAACATTTATCATAAACATAAAGATATAATAATAACCACTTTATTATCGCCTCTTGGGCATATCTCCAACAGTCTCCCACTTGCACTAGAGTCAATAATCTAGTTAAAAACTTGTGCACTCAACACCTATGGCTTTCTGGTGTTGTATAGACACTATTGCTAGTGGTAAACATAATCTTCGGATCCGACACTTCCAGGTCCGTGTGTATTTGCATGTCCTTGCGTCTCTACGCATTACTCATTCTCCAATGAGATGGCATTGTATAAATTTGGTCCTTTGGTGAGACCTTTAGTTCCTTGGGATTAAATCATGTTGATACAATTGTCATACAATGTATCTTCATAGTATTATCCCGCTATGAACCACACCTAGTTTGATAACAAACTACTTGACGAAATGCCCTCATTTGTCGCTACAATAGCAGTCATATACTTAGCCTTTTGTTGTAGTATCTGTCACAATGTTTTAACTTTGGTACTCAACCAAATCCGTTATGGAACTTCCTTTCCATTACATTGTGCCACCCATAGTTTAAATTGAGATAAACTTAATTTGTGACAAAACTAGTATCAATGCAACAATTTACAATGAACTATTTGTCATCACTATATAAATAATATATATTCTTAGTTCTTCCAAAGATCATAGGAATATCCCTACTGTTGTCCAATGATCATCTTATGAGTCATTCTGATATATGCTCATAACATTTAGAGCATAGGACATATCTGGATGTGTACATCTCAAAGAATGATTGATCAAAATATTCTTGTGATTTCACCAAGTGTCAAAACACTTGAATCTCGTGTTAACACACTTGAATCTTGATTCAGTCCTTTCCGTGCATCAAGAACCTTTCTTGTTGTTTCCATATTGAACTCATTCAACATCTTATCTATGTACATTTGGCAAAACCATATTAGCGCCTCAATCTATCCATATAGACATTGATGCCTAATTCTTGGGTTATGCCTAAGTCTTTCATCGAAATGAAATTCTTAAACTGTGTCAATAAAAGATACATCATTTCTAATCAACAATATTTCTTTCACATAATGTATTAGAAATATGTCTTAGCGCTCCCACTTAATTTCTTGCACAATGCAAACATCTTCATCATCTCTGATGAAATTAAACCTTTTAACGGTTTCATCACGGTGAAGATTCCAACTCCGTGATGCTCACTTCAACCATTGAAGTTTTGCATACTCTTTTAGCATCCTTTGAATAAACAAAACCCTTTGGATCATGTCATGGACACATCCTAGGTAACCATTCTATTAGAAGAACTTGTTTTGTTTGTTCAACTACCATATACGAAAATATATGTAGTGGTTGCTACATTAATCCGTCCAGACTAAATATCGCTATGAAAGATCAAATTTTATCATAGTCAATTCCTTGAACATTGTCGTAAACTCTTTCCGACATGTCGACTATTTCATAGATGTGAAACATCCATGTATATTTCTTTATAGATCCATATACGATTGTAAGGTCTTGCACCTTTCCAGAGGGTCTTTCAAATTCAAAGCTTGATTTCTCGTGTATGGAATTATCACGGATTTTATGGCTTCAAGCCATTTAACGAAGTCAGGGCCCATCATTGATTATTTGTATGTAGTCGGTTCATCATTGTCAAACAACAATGATTTAACTCTCAAATCTTGGCATTTGATTACTTACCCGACCTACTTGGTTCAATAGGAACATAGATCCCCGTGACCACATCCTTTGAGGCACGTGAGCCATGAGCATTATTGCTGCCTCTGGAACACTTACCGACGTTGCGCAACTCATCACATATTAGCCAAGGTTCAGCAACCTTGTCAAAGTTCTATTGTCCTCCCACTCAACTTTTCATCAAAAATTCCTTCTCAAGAAACTTGACATTCTAAGTGACAAACACTTTTGTCTTCGGTGTTATGGAGGAATACCCAATGGTTATTTGAAATATCCTACAAAGACATGCTTATCCGGCTTTGGTTGTAAACATTTTACTTATGCCTAGCATACCAAAAATTTAAGAAAGGACAACTTGGGTTTTATCCCAAACCATGACTTATATGGTGTCATTTCAACGGATCACGATGGAGCTCTTTTCAGTGTAAACGCGGTAGTCACTAAAGCTTTAATCTTTTAAAATATAATGGCAGTTTTTATAAATGACACCTTTGATCTTACCATGTCAAACAAGGTTTCATTACATATCTCGAACACTCCATACTCCTATGGTGTTTTGGGAAATGCAAATCCATGGAACGATTCCTCAAATCTTAGGTGTTTTGCTAAACTTGTAACTCAAACATCTTTCTTGTTACAATAATTTTTCACTTCATCTTGAAAGTCTTTGAACATTTTCAAATGTTTCATACTTCTTCCTTATTGAGTAAGTATATACATATACTCACTCAAATCTTCGGAGAAAGCATATGAAGTTGAAATCCATCGCCCACGACTACACATAATGGACTATATACATCAATATGTACAAATTCCAATCAGTTAGTCGTCCGTTCCTCTTTTGGCTCATTTAACGGAGTTTTAATTATCTCCAGGAATGTATCACAAGCGTCATTTGATCAAAATCAAAGACTCCAAAAATCCATCAACATGGAGTTTCTTCATGTATCCCTAATATAATTTAAACGGTGATGTCACTTTGTAAGTGATCTTTCAATTATTTGTCTTGCGACATTTTAGCATTAGTTTTATGGTCGTTATTTCTCCAACCAGACTTGTATATCATCCATCTATTATGGAATACGGTAATTATTTGAACAACCTTTTGTCGTCATAATACCTGATCAAAAATAACAATTATTGAAACAAATCTTGAAGGTAAGCTTTGATGTTAACGAGCAACACAACAACCCTTTGTTTGTTTTCAATGAACATCATCACATATTCTCTTGCTAGTTACTTAGGCCATTGCAGTTCATGAATTGTGTTGTCCTGTATGACACTTCATACCAACCAATTCGGTATCCAATACCGCAGAACCACATTGTTTAACAACCAAGGAATACAGCCATAACATGTATCTTCTATATACCTAAGTTGGATATCTCCAATCTTTTATTTTTTGCCAAATATTTTATAGATACTCTTTCAACAATTCCTTTTCTTTTAAAAGAATCTATCAACATCAATAGTGGTGTCATTCACATGACACATAGTATAAAGTGTGTATAGTCAAATACTAATACCTTTGGACTTGCACTTTGAAGTGGATCACCTTCATCAAATGTTTGGCATTCTTTCAAAATTCCATTCTTTAGTAATCTTTTAGTGTAGTAAACATTTTACTTACATCTTCTATTCATCCTTATCATGACAACTTTCATGATCAAGCTGCTATAGCTTATAAAGGTGAATTGTAGTATAATGTTTCTTTTCCAAAACCTTTTGAGGATTAGACGACTAGCGCCTCCAACCTTCACAAATTCTCATCAAATATGAGGACATATACTCTATCATGTTGTAACCAACACATTGTTTTAGATATCGCAATACCTTTCACATATGATGGTTTCTGAAACATTGCTTTCAGCTCTTAGATAAACTTGATATTAAAAACAATCTTTTGAGTATCAAGAATCATGGAGGCAAACATGATACATTAGATACTAACACTGGAATTGTTACTCTTGATTTAATACTGTTTATTAAACTTCATAGAGTAAATGGAGTTTGCTGAAGGTTTGCAACATGACTTTTAAACTTTAGATTGACACTCAAAACAATACGATACCAGTTCGTAAAGCAAATATCCAGAATTTCTATAGTTCCACTATCTCAACTATAACTAAGCGTAAGGTGGTGAACGGATGCCAATGACTACAACAAACTATGCAAATTCACTTTGATTGTGTTTATGATAAATTGAGTTTAACTAATACAAATTACAAAAGAACTCCCACTCAAAACAACATCCCTCGAGTTGTTTTAGTGATTACACGAACCAAATCCACTACACCAAGTCCGATCATCACGTGAGATGATGTAGCTTTAAAGGCGAACAATCAACATGTTCATCATATCATCCATATGACTCATGCTTTACCTTTCGGTATTCCGTGTTCCGAGACCATGTTTGTACATGCTAGGCTCGTCAAGGTTAACCTTAGTATCCGCATGTCAACGAGATGCTTCGAAACGACGAGTCTTAGCAATGGTGCCTACTAAGGACGAACACTTTATTACTTGATATTTAGTGAGAGGGATCATCTTATAATGCTACCGTCATGATCTAAGCAATACAAGATGCATAAAGGATTAACATCACAGGCAATTCATAATTAGTGTGATATGATATGGCCCTTTCTTCTTATGCCTTTGATCTCCATCTCCAAAGCACGGACATGATCTCCATCATCACCAGCATTGCGTCAAGGTCAGTGGCGCCGCTTCATGGTTGTCCATCATCACTAGCAACTATTACAACTACTTGGAATAAAGCTATTACAAGATGAATAGACATGCAGGTCTTAACAGAATTAAAGACAACCATTAGGCTCCTGCCGGTTGCCATATTACAACAAGGATCATTGCATACATCAAATATAATCACAATCACATGATGGCCATATCACATCACAAAACCCCTGCAAAAACAAGTTAGACGCCTCTAATTTTCTTTGCAAGTTTTATGTGGTTTGGGGCTTTCAAATAAGAACGGATCTTACCTATGAAACTGAACCACAACGTTGATACAAGTGCTATCAAGTGCAAAGTGTAGATTGGATCTATACTATGATGGGAGAGACAGACACCCGCAAAGCCACTTGTGCAATACGAGTTGCACGTCAACTGTGGAGCAAGTCTCATGTGCGATGGCATGTAAGGTTAGCCCGAGCCGCTTCATCCCACCATACCGCAAGATGCAAAGTACACAAAGCAAAAGATGGCACGAGCACCAACGCCCACAAAATCATTGTGTTCTACTCGTGCAACAGATCTACGCATAGACACGGCTCTGATACCACTGATGGGTTCGTAGCATGGAAAACAAAAAAAATTCTACCGCAAGAACGAACAAAACCCAGATCTAATCTAGATAAAAGCCAAGATCTAATCTATTAGACATGTGCAATGAGATAGATCTGTACTAACCCTCGTAGAACCGAAAGCATTACGAGATTAGATCTCGGGGTTGATGTAGTCGATCACTTGCCGATCTCAAGATCGTGTGGACGATCCTTCCGACGGCGTTCGGCAGCGTTCCGGCAGTCACACGTCGGAGTCGGCAGACCTTCCTCTCCTCGTTCCAAATGAGCTGGAGGTAGTAGATCTCTCCACAGAATCCCAGCAGCACGACGGCGTGGTGGTGGTGGTGGAGTAGAGAATTCTGCAGGGCTTCGCCTAAGCCAGATCAGAGGGAAGGAGGAGGAGAGAGGCAACTTGAGATCTAGAGAATAGAAGGGGCAAGGGGGCTTGTGCCTCCACCCCTCTATTTAAAGGAGGGGGCGCCATGGGGAGGTGGAGTCCTTGTAGGACTCCCCTCTCCCTTGGCCGGCGGATCAAGGAGGTGGGGGGAGTCCTCTCCCCACTAATCCTTGTCTTACCCCACAAGGATTCCTTGATCCTTTCTTGGTTTTCAAGTAAACTCCAAGAAATCTTCTAGAACCTTCCGAACATTCAAACCTTCTAGAATCCCCATACAAATACTCGAACATTTCCTAACTTAGAAAATGATCCCCAATATATGAATCTTATTCCCGGACAATTCGGATCTCCTCGTGATGTCCCGGATCCAATCCGAGACTCAACAACATTCGGTCTCCAACGCACATTCCATATCTACTTAAAACAACTTCAACCTTATGTGTCACCCTACGGTTCGTGAACATGTAGACATGATGGAGACACATCTCCGATCAATAACCATTAGCGGGATCTGGAGATCCATAACAGCTCCCACATACTCAACGATGACTTTGTGATCAATAGAACCATTTAACATACGAAACCAATTCCCTTTGTCACGCGATACTCTACTTATCCGAGGTTTGATCGTCGGTATCTCCATACCTAGGTCTACCTCGTTACTGATAAGTACTCTTTACTCGTTCCGTGATATGTCATCCCTTGTGACCTAGTCACATGCTTGCAAGCTAACTAGATGACATTCCACCGAGAGGGCCCAGAGCATATCTATCCGTCATATGGATGGACAAATCCCAATCTTGGTCCATGCGCTTCAACACATACTTTCAATACCCAATGTCACCTTTATAACCACCCAGTTACGAAGCAGCGTTTGATGTCATCAAAGTACCCATCCGGTGATGGTGATTAACATAACCTCATGGTCGAAGGATTAGGTTACTATGCATTTGAAAAGCTTGTAGCAAAATGAACATAATGACTTGATCTTATGCTATGCTTACTATGGGTGTGTGTCCATTACATCATTCTCCTAATGACATGATCTTGTTATTAATGACATCCAATGCCCATGATCAGGAAACCATGATCATCCATTAATCAACAAGCTAGTTTAACAAGAGGCTTACTAGGGACTCTTTTATGTTTACAAAACACACAAGTATTAATGTTTCCTGTTAATACAATTATAGCATGGGATGTAAACATTTATCATAAACATAAAGATATAATAATAACCACTTTATTATTGCCTCTTGGGCATATCTCCAACACAAAGACCTCCCAAGAAATTGACAAGCACCGGAGATAGACTTCCTCTCCACTTTGTCTCCTACCCAATCCGAATCTGTATAACCAATGAGGTCAAAGCTGGCCCCCTTTGGGTACCACAACCCAAAGTTAGGGGTATGAACCAAATATCGAAAGATTCTCTTGACTGCCACCATGTGGCTTTCCTTTGGCGCGGCTTGGAATCTTGCACACATACCCACACTCAACATAATATACAGTCGAGATGCACAAAGATAGAGTAGAGAACCAATCATCGAGCGATAAAGCTTTTGATCCACATCCTTACCCTTGGGATCAAGATCAAGATTAACCTTTGTGGGCATGGGAGTTTTGACTCCATTTACTTGATCAAGGTTGAACTTCTTGAGCATATATTGGACATATTTAGCTTGGTTGATGAAAGTCCCATTCCTCAACTGTTTGACTTCGAAGCCAAGAAAGAATTCCAACTCCCCCATCATAGACATCTCAAAGCGGTCGGTCATGATCTTAGCAAAATCCTCATTGAAAGCTTTGTTAGTAGACCCAAAAATAATGGCATCAACATAGATTTGGCAAATGAACAAGTTTCCTCCAACTTTATTAGTAAAAAGAGTGGGATCAATGAGGCCTACTTCGAAACCACAGTCCAACAAGAGCTCTCTAAGGCACTCATACCATGCACGTGGGGCTTGATTGAGACCATATAGTGCCTTATCGAGTTTGTAGACATGGTCCGGGAAGAGGGGGTCCTCAAAGCCCGGAGGTTGCTTGACATACACCAATTCTTTTAAGGGACCATTAAGAAATGCACTCTTAACATCCATTTGTTGCAACTTGAAGTTATGATGGGTAGCATAAGCAAGAAGCATGTGAATGGATTCTAGACGAGCAACGGGAGCATAAGTTTCACCATAGTCTATGCCCTCAACTTGAGAGTATCCTTGTGCAACTAACCTTGCTTTGTTGCGGACGACTATACCATTTGCATCTCTCTTTTTCTTGAAGATCCACTTGGTCCCAATCACATTTTGACAATCTTTGGGTCTCTTCACAAGTGACCACACCTTGTTTCTCTTGAAGTTGTGGAGTTCTTCATTCATAGCATCGAGCCAATCATCATATTCAAGAGCTTCGAAGACCTTTCAGGGCTCAACATGAGAAATAAACGCATGATGAGAACTAAAAGAGGTTAGTTATCTCCTAGTAGTGGAGCCCCTATTGAAATCTCCATAAACATTATCAAGGATATGGCCATCTTTGATGAGCTTGGCGAGACGGTATGCTTGACGGCGAGCTTGGGTCTCAAGACGAGATTCTTGAGCAACCACTTGATCATCACCATGGTTCGAGTCCCTGCCTTGACTATATGTACGAACTTGATCACTATCTTCATCAACATCAACCGAGGGAGAGACAACATCATTTGGCGGAGAGACATTTGCTTGGCCTTGGTCATTGTCAACTTGACCTTCTTCAACTTGACCTTGAGTGTCATTGACATGAGGAGCTTCACTACCTTGGAGGGGTGGAGCTTGATTGACTTGAGGTAGACTTGATCTTGGAGAGTCATGAACATGAAGATCTTGAGAAGAGCTTGGAGAATCTTGAGAAGCATTAAGTTGACCTTGAGGTGCAAGATGGTCTTGTGAGAGTGAAGGCTCCACTTGAGTGGAGCTTGGTCCTTCTCCTTTGGCCACAAGGGGATCCTCAATGGGGTGGAAGAAACCCACACCCATTCTTCTTATGGCTTGGGGAGGAATTTCATCACTTGGATCACGAACACCATCTTGCCGCACAAGAGACTCATGATCTTCATCAAAATTGACATTGCTAGATTCTTCAACCCTTCCCGTTGCTTTGTTGTAGACTCGATAGGCATGGGATTGATTTGAGTACCCAACAAAGATCCCTTATTGAGCCCTAGATTCAAACTTTGATAAGCGGACACCTTTCTTGAGAAGGAAGCATCTACACCCAAACACCCGGAAATACTTGACATTTGGCTTGCGACCGATGAAAATTTCATATGGAGTCTTGTTCTTCTTCTTGCGAAGGTAGAGGCGATTGGTTGCATGGCAAGCAGTTGAGATGGCTTCGGCCCAAAAGTTATATGGAGACTTGAATTCCGCCAACATGGTCCGGGCCGCATCCATCAAAGTACGGTTCTTCCTTTCGGCAACACCATTTTGTTGAGGGGTATAGGGAGTAGAGTATTGATGTTTGATCCCCTCATCACTAAGAAACTCATCCAATGTGTAGTTCTTGAACTCGGTGCCATTGTCGCTTCTAATGGTGAGGATGGTGGAATTGAGTTTCCGTTGCACTTGATTGGCAAAGTCGATGATGGTTTGTTGAGTCTCACTCTTGAACTTGAAGAAGTAGACCCAAGTGTATCTTGAAAAAGTCGTCAACAATTACGAAACAATACTTATTTCCACCAAGACTATCATGAGAGGGAGGCCCAAAGAGATCCGTGTGAAGAAGCTCCAAGCACCGGTCGATGGTGATTTGATTAAGAATCTTGTGAGGCTTCTCATGCATCTTCCCTTCTATACAAGCCCTGCACACACGATCTTTGGCAAAGGAAATGTCTTTTATTCCAAGGATGTGCCCCCCCGTGTAGAGACTTTGCAAAGCCTTCATGTTAACATGGGCTAGGCGGCGATGCCACAACCAACCCACGTCGGCTTTCGCATAGAGACATATAGCACGTGTAGATGGCTTTCCGGAGAAATCCACTACATATAAGTCATGCTCTACGTATCCAATGAAAGCCACCATGAGATACTTGCTCCATAAGAGGACCACGGAGTGCTCATTAAAGAAAGATGAAAGACCCATGAGAGAAAGAGCACCGACGGAAAGGAGATTGTAACCAAGGGTTTTGACAAGCATGACATTCACCAAGGATACATCCGAGATTACTACCACCTTACCAAAACCCAATACCCGAGAGCTTGTTTTATCACCATAGGAGACTATAGTATTGGAAAAATTTGGCCTAATCTCCGACCTGATAGACTTGCTTCCGGTCATATGGCTTGTAGCTACACTATCAAGCACCCATTTTGCACCTCCGGAAGCAAAGTCCTACAAGAAAATCAAGCTTTGATTTTAGGTACCCATTTTGCAATGGGTCCCCTTTTGGTAGTCACAAGGGTCTTAGGTACCCAAATGTTCCAATGATAATCATGAGTGTAAGATGTGCCAATGTACTTAGCATAAACATGACCATCAAAAGTTTTGCAAAGAATGTAGGAAGGATTATTCTTCCCGGCAAAGTTATCACTTTGCACAATGGTAGAATCACGATAGGATACTAGATCAAGGCTCTTGCTCTTCTTCCTTTTCTTGTTCCTTCTCTTGTTCTTCCTCTTGATGGTAGCTTGCCCTTTTGCAAGTTGATCTTTCAACGTCTTGTTCTCCTTAACAAGATTCTCATGCTTGCAACAAGGGTTAGAAGAACAAGACAAATGCACAATAGGCGTAGCGGAAGCCTTTGAATGTTCATTATTTAATTGAGTTTGAAGTTGCTCATGAGCCTCAAAGAGACTTGAGAGTTTACTCTCTAAGGCATGATGTTCCTCCTTGAGTTTCTCAAAATCCTTGAGGCATTCGTGACCAACACCAAACCCAACCTTTTCATTTTTAAGGACATTCAATGAAGCAATAGCATGATCTCGTTCTTTAACAAGTTGCGATATGAAGACATTATGGTCATCAACAAGTTTAGCCACACTTTCCTCAAGAGTTATTCTCATGTTATGTTCATCTTCAAGGGATTGAGATAGAGAGGCAATCTCATCGGCGGCCTCTCTCTCATTTTTACCTAACATGTCAATAACTTCTTCTTTCTCATCTAGCATTTCCCTAGCATGGTCAAGTTGGTTTACAAGTGTTTCAAAGCACATTCTAGTATCGTCATCTAGATGCTTCATGGATTCACACATGCTTACCATCTCTTTCTTAACCTCTAAACCTTCTAGATCATGCAAGGGAAGTTCATTTGGGGAGGACTTGGAAGAGGGAGTTACCTCGGTGGCCTTATCCATGAGACACTTTTGGTTGCGGTTGGTGATGTTCTCATTTGGAGAGTCGAAGAGAGACACTCGTGGAGTAGATGAAGTAGCAATAGCGGCAACCCCCACGATCTCTCCACCTTGACCTTCATTCTCAACATCATCATCATTGCCCGAGAAGTACTCTTCATGGACCACCATCGCCCTTTCCTTGTTAGGAAGGTTCTTGTTGTGGAAGTTCTTGTTCAAGGGATGAGGAGGTCTTGGCTTGCTCTTGCGAATAAGGCGGCCTCCATTGTCTTCTCTATTCTCGAAGGGGCATTGAGCTACAAAGTGACTCTTGTGGTTGCAATTGTATCAAGATCTAGCCTTTGGAACCTTTATGGTTGAGTTGAATCTTGGGTTGTCCCCTGACCTTGACTTCATGCCCGATTTGTTCCAAAACACCCTTGATGCTAGAGCCAAGTGCTCATTGAAAGCATATTTGATGTCCTCTTGAGACCACTCACTTGAGTTGTCGTCTTCATCAACTTCCACCAATTGAGCTTTCAAGGCAAGGTTCAACTTTTGAGACCCATAAGCACGAGCACGAGCTGACTCCGCATTCTTCTTGGCAATGGTCATGGCAATAACTTCACGCAGAACCTCTTGAGAGGACATGGTATGGTAGTTACTTCTCCCCTTAATAGAGTTGAGTTTTTGTTCCTAAAAGGGAAGAAGAGCTTGAACAAACTTCCTCTTCATGAACTTGTCGTCAACATAGGTAGCTCCGAGGTCCCTCATGGTACAACAAAGAACCTTGAGGCGACGATACATGTCTTCTGGTGTCTCATCATCTTGCATTGCAAACCCATCAGACTCATTGTTGACTTCATCAAACTTGGAGCTTTGAATGCTTGCATTCCCAATATACAACTCGGTGAGATGATCCCAAGCTTCTTTGGCAGTGGAGAATTGGCGAATGTGAGCAAAGTCCTTGAGGGTCAATGCCTTTTGAATCATACCCAAAGCGGTGGCATTGAGTTGCTTGTCCACGACCTTGGCCCGAGTCAACTTCTTAGCATCATATGGAGATAAGCCTTCCTCCACAATCCTCATCAATTCAATAGAAGAGCTGGAAATATGAGATTGCATTAGATATTGCCAATTGGCGAAGTTAGAAGTATCAAGCATGGGAGGTTCTCCTTGAGGTATGATGTGCAGCATGGGAATGGGAGGGTCTGGTGTGTACTTGAACGGTGGTGGTTCGCCGAGTAATACTTTTCCCTTTCTCCCTCTTTGGAGGAGGAGTCACCTAGCCCCTCGGTGCTCTCGCTTGGGGGCTTGGTGGTTTGAGAAACAAAGCCTAAGCCCAAGTGTTTTGGGGCTACCATGGGAATCACCCCGGGGGCAACCACTTGCACGGGAGCAGAGGGGGCTTCGGCGACAAGAGATGCATCATGAGGGGTTTCTAGCATGGGGGTAGGCTTAAGGGATTGCAAACGGGTCATCATTTCCTCAAACTTGGTCATCATGGATGTCTCCAATTGATTGAGGTCATCCATGGAGGCCAAGTTCTTGGTGGCTGCACCCACACTTCCCTCTTCGTCGGCCATTGTCTCTTAGGCGGTTAAGCCCAAAGAAAGAGACGAGGCTCTAATACCAATTGAAAGGCCCAACTTAGGTCGACTAGAGGGGGGTGAATAGGAGACTACCAATTTTAATCTTTTATCGCACTTTTAAGGCTTTGCACAAAGTAAAATTCACTAGAGAAGCAACTACGTGAAAAACCTAAATGGCAAGAAATACAACAAGTGAACGAGAGAGTAAATGTAAGAAGTAAAGGAGTGGAGCGAAAGAACCGGCGAGGGGACATGGAGATGTAATTCCTGTAGTTCACTTCCGAGGAAGCTACGTCTATGTTGGAAGAGGTGTCGGTGACGCACAAGGTCACCCGAGCGCCACAAAGGCCTCACCTTCTTCTCCGGTGAGCACCACCACAAAGGTGGCCTCACAATCCACTAACCGGTGACCTTGAAGGCGCCAACCGAAACCTTTATAACGAGGTTGAGGGGAGGCTTCACAACTCAATTGAAGGCCCTCAACGACACCACAGAGCTTCACAACAAATGCCCCAGCTCCGAGGATGCCCTACACCGTCTAGGGTTCCAAGAACCCAAGAGTAACAAAATCCACGAAGGATGAGAGGGGGAAATCAAGATTCCTTTGGTGGAGGTGTAGATCTAGGTCACCTCTCCCAATCCTCAAAAGATCAAGAAATTTGAGTGGGTGGGGAGAGATATCTAGGCAAGTCAAGCTCTTGAGAAAATGGTGGAGAGAGAAAATGAAGAGATAAGGTGGGAGGAGGAAGAAGGGGCCTTAAATAGGCCACCTTCAAACGGGCATATTCTGCCCAGCCCCGACACCATCGGTACTACCGGTGGTGGACCGGTAGTACCGGTAGGCGAGCCACCAACGACCCAGCAAAGGCCACTCAACGGTCAGAAAGACCTGTTGGTGGACCCATAGGGCTGGCCGAAAGTACCGATCCCAGTTCGCTATTATCGACAAATAGGCGGTCTGGCGGAAGGACATCGACCAAGACTTGCCAATGTTGAAATTGGGTCCAGAACTGGACCTGGAACTACCGGTGACCGAGGGTGGCTAGAACTACCAGTCAGGAATGGCGGTACTATTGAGCCAAAAACCGGTCCTAGTTCCGACAAATAGGCAAAGTTAGACAGAAGTCTTACTGAACCGAAAATTGCCTCGTCAGAATTAGGATCGGAACTTCAGCCGGAAATTCTGCCCGAATAGCCCTAGGAAAACCCCTTGGGCGGTACTACCACCGCCTGGCCGGTACTACCGGTCAGGGCAGAAAACCCACCAACTCTACAGGAAACACTTTCTCACGAGAAAACTGGGATGGCTGTGGAGGTGCATATATGGTATGTGCATGAAATGTTGATTTCCCACAACCTTCCAAGATGGACTCCCTCTTGATAGTACGGTAGCCTAAAATATAAAGCACGAGAAAGTGAAAATAAGCGCTATCGACTACAAGATCTTCCTCGAGAAAAGTCCATCCACAAGAACGACCGAAGATAAGCCCTGAAACTTGGACAGACGGTTAAACCACAAAAGGAGTTGTCATCAACACCAAAAACATAAGGAGAAAATAATATCCTTTCAATATCCCCCTTTTTGGTGCTTGATGACAACCCCACAAGATTTGCACAGAGGATAACAGGCAGTAACACAAAAAAGGAGAGAGAGAGGCTCCCCCTGAAGACATGGGAGAGAGCTCTCCCAAACGAGATAGACCAATCAAGGGTGTAAGGAAGTAAATGAGAAAGGAGTGGAACTTATACCTTGCACCAAACCATTGTGGTGAAACAAAGATTGGAGAACTGAGAATAGTCCACCATAAATCCTCATAAGAATACCACAGAGATACCCTAACACATAGACTCACCAACAAAGTAGCAACCATACAAGAGGTCCACATACAATAACAGAGGCCCACAAACATCCATAACGGAATAAAGTGTGCACGAGCATAAAAGGATCAAAGAAAGAGCGATCTCGTGGCACAACCCATGCAAATCCCGTGATCCTAACGGAGCACTTTATCCCCCTTTGGCATTAAGACGCTAAAAAGGGATAAAATAGACAAACTACGCGCCCCACCCACCAACGAACGGAGGAGGCGGCTTAGGGTCCCAAGAGGCATTGTTCCAAGCGGGCGCAAACTAACTGGATATCTCAGGCTCGTCATCACTATCAGTCCACCTGCAATGTGTGTTGACCCACTCATCCTTGGGCACGGTGACGGAGCTGGACTCAGGTGACACAACAATGTCAAGCTTCCTCATGATGGCCGTCTCCCAGCGAACACCGTGCCTCTGAGCAACATAGGACTGATACTCACAGTCCTGAATGAAGCAGAAAATCTTCTTAACCTTCTTCAGCAGCTTCTTTGCCCAAGAGGGCTGTCTCACAAGATGGGGTGGAGGAGGAGCCTCAGCACGGTCCCCATCACTAGCATCACTAGCAGCCCTTGTAGCAGCAACTTCTTTTTTAGCCTGAGAGCGAGGTATCTTGTGCTTCATCACACGGAGAGTGTTTTCCTCATGGATAGTGAGAGCATCCCGAGGGAAGATAGAGCCTGTTGCCTCCCTCCATTTGGCATTGATGAGTGTCTGGATGTATGGAGCATATGGACAAGACCTCTTCTCAATCATTGCGGACCAGATTTATTCAAACATATAATCCATAACATCAAGGGGCTCATGAGAGTTTCTGTGGCGGTAAGTCTGATACAGGAGATCAATCTGGAAAGCATGAAGCTGATTGAAGTTACCAGCCTTGGGAGCAATAGTGTTCTGATAGACCTTGCACATGATGTCATAGGTGGGAAGGAGATGGGCAACATTTCCATTTACGCCCCAGCCCTCAATGTATAGTGGCTCAAGAACTTCTGGCGCGGAGGCCTTCTCCCTATGCACCCACCACCCATTGGCACGACGGCCTTCCTGAATAGGGTAGCCAAGAAGGGTGGAAAATTCAGACCATTTAGCAGACATATACTTTTTATGAGTCATCCACTTCATGGTTTGATCAATAGGGTCAGTATCAAAGTAGAGGGTTGAATAGAACTGAGCAATGGCCCTCTCATCAAAGTTCTCATGGTGTTGCATAAGCTTGATTAGCCCAAACCTCCTGCACATATCGAGTGCTTCACCAAAGTACTCAGGGTTGCTCTCCATCTTTGCAATGTTGATGTGTTTCTAAGGGGCACAGACATTTTTCTTCTTGGTAGCATAAACCTCAGAATAGATCTCAGCTTGACGCATGGTGTGGAAGAAAGGATCCTGAGCCAGGCGGTCACGTGGAACAATGTTTTCTTTGCTACCGAAGTATTAGCGTTAGGTAAAATCAGAAAACAATCAAATCTGGGAGAAAACCATCTATAAAAGCCATAAAAATGTGTCGAATATCATAACTATCAACTCCCCCAAGCTTAGATGTTGCTCGTCCTCTAGTGACAAGGAAATAAGGAAGAATAACAAAGATTCGAGACCGAAAGTAAAGGAACTTACAAGTTCGAAGTGGTGTCAAATTCTTTTCTTCTCAATCCTTGCAATCTTAAGTATGATCATACAAGTATTCATAAGATTGCACTAAGTCCACTTCCTAACCACGTATATCTTGCTAGCAAATAAATCATATGCCTAAGCAAGTGTCAGAAGTTTTAGCTAGGAAGGTGAGATAAGTTCTTTTGGTGCCTCTCTTTGTTGAGGGATGAAAACTTTTTTTCTTGCTTATTTAACCAATTAAGAGTACTCAAGTTGGCATCAAAATATTTAATTTAAGAACAACTCATCTACTCCCATGTCAAAATTTCAAGACTCTCAAAGCACCCTTTTCTTTCTCTTATCTTTCAAAAACTTCAGCTCTTTCATAGAGAAATCATGCCACTATTTTTTAACATGTTAATTGGGGTTGTGTTGTGCACTCGTGACCATGCCAATGAATAATGTTGAGCAATAATGGGCCAGAGGAGTACTATAACTTCACTTGGAACGTGAAACCATGAGGAGACTAAAGATTTTACACGTCATAGCATTGCTGCTACAGACATTTACATAACTCAATAGCCGAAATCAAGTGGTTTACCACATTTAGATCGTTCGTTGGCCAGCAGAGTTAATAGTTCTCCATGGAGCACAGCAGAGTTTTAATGACACGCGTAAAGCAATATCTTACGGTAATTTTTAGAAAAAGTAGTGGCATAATCTCTACTACTTCGAAGCATCCATTTAATCAAACAATTTTAATCAAGGGTACTATCAAGTCTATTTATATTAAGCACAATTGGGATGGAGTAGTTCTAAAATCAAATTCTTTGAGCTAAACATGGACTCAAGTCATCTTTCAGATGCTTTTTCTTGTTGTAAAAATGTAGGAAGTATTTTAACCAAGTTCATTACTCATTGTTTCAAAGCTAAAAAGGAGACACTAGCAAAGGAATAGAATTTGTAGGATAACAAGCTAAGTGGGGAGTGACTCTAGTGCAAGCAAGTAAATAATTGTAGGATCAATTTAAGGTTGCAAGGAGTGTGATGAAAGGAATGTGATACCTCTTCTTGCTTGCTTCGTTCGTGTATTCGAGTCGAACCTCTCCTATATTTCCATATTGCCAAATCACCTGAAATCAAGCAATCTCCAAGAGAACCAAAGAAACAAACTTGCAAAAATAATTACAACTATTTTTTTGTATTTTTAGTTTAGGAATGCAAAATTGAAAATAAACATGCAATTTTTAAAGAAATAAATCAAAAGAAGAAAATAAGAACATGAATGCAAAGTTTGGAGGTTTTCAAACCTCCCCCAAGCTTAGGCTATTGCCATGCTCAGTTGTTGCCATCATTCGGCGGCTGCGGCGGGTACTGCTGGTAGAAGTCGGGGAAGTGAGTCATGAAGTGACTGAAGTTATGAGTCAGAGTGTTCATATCTTCATTCACATCTTGAAGCATGTGGTCGATCTCCCCAACGCGTTGGTTGAGCTGCTGGAACTCCTAATAGGGGACGTAGCCATACCCCTGTTGTGGATGGTTGGGCCATGGTTCCAGGCTCCTCCTGGCTGCTGCTGCTGTTGTCCTTCCCAAGCAGGGTTGTGTCCCTGCTCTCCCTCCCGCTCCTGCTCCTGCTCCTGCTCATCCTGCTGACCTTCATCTTCCTCCTCCTTGGCCTGGTGCACGGCCAAGATCTCCGTCACTTGGTCCTTGGTGAGGATCCAAGTGTTCTTCTCCACTATCGAGAAGGCCTTGGGGCATGGCAACTGAACCTGCTCAACCTGTGTATCATCAAGATAACTAAATTGATATGCTCGGAGCCTCCGGTTAGCATGGTAAACACCAAGGAAGCCACAAGCAGTCAAATACTTGACGTCCATAAGTTTGGAACCGTCAACAAGTTCCATGATAGGTAGTACAACGTTTAATGCATATGCAAGGTGGGTTACCAATCCACCAATGTGAATATCACCTTTGTTCTTGTTGCTCTGGTGGCGGAAGTGCTAGATGAGTAGAGCTACAGGACAGGGGCTTTGCACTGTAGTGGGAAAGAGGTCCTTGGTGATCATCGCCATGTCCGCATTGGCCATGGATCCAGTATCACCCCTTCCCAACATTGTGTTGGCGAGGAACAAAGAAAAGTAGTGAATGGTCGGGTTCTAAATAGTGGACATCTTCTTCTGATAGAAGTGACTGCCACCATTGACAGAAATAACCTCCCAAGTCTCTCCACTTGTGGCGCTGTAGAGGTTAGTAATATTGGGCTCCCTAGTATGAGGGAGGCTAAAGGCATCACAGAATTGTTCGAAACTTATATCATAGTGCTGATGGTTCATGTTGAAGATGATGGTGCACGTGCTACATTTCTCCTTGTGGTCGTCGTAGAAGGAGGCCAGGAACTCATGGGTGAGTTCAACGTAGGTGTCGTGGCTCGCGAATCTGATCACCGCCAACCCCGGCCTGCTGCACATGAGGTCAAAGTCCGTCTTCAACCCCGCCACGGTGAGAAAGTTGTGGTTGGCCCAACGCGTGGGCAGCACCCTCCTCGGTAGAACAATGTCCATCTTGGAATTACATGGAGCTCGGGCCCCTGAACTTGAGCCCTCTCCGTGTCGGTGCTTGCTCGAATGAAAGAGGTTACTGATTTTGTTCATCATGATGCACTGAAAAATTTCACCATAAAACTTTAGGCATATAGTTTCTATATGATATATGAACGATTCTACGTGGAAAAATTCAATCCTAACGTGAGAAATTAACAGGAAAACTAAATAGGCTTGAATTCATCTACTAGATCAATGCGAAAATTTCAACCATGGAAATCTGAAAATAAAGCATGGATAGGAAGAGAAACATACCAATCTGTTGACTCCCCACTCAAACGAACAAAATCCGCAAAGAATCGAGAGTTCTAGGTGGATTTTGAGAGGTTTGGAGAGAGAATATGAGAGAAATAATGAGGAGAGGAGGAAGAACCCGGCGCCCTGGTGCGATTAAGTGGTCGGGCTGACCTATACGACTGGAACTATACGGGCGGATGATGTTGCTCCGCCGTATAGTTGCGGCGGCACCGATAACTAGGGTTTCTTTAATTAGAAATCAGCTATACGGGCGCAACTATACGGCCGGATCAAAATGATCCCGCCGTATAGTTGGTCGCTAAACCTTCTGTCTCCCGAGATAAATTTCTAAAACTAGCTTCGATATCTATACGAACGGAACTATACGGCCGGAATTTTTATTCCCGCCGTATAGTTGGTCGTTAAACTCCCAATACTTTTGGAGTAGAAAATCTACGAAGGCATCGATATCTATACGACCGGCACTATACAGCCGGAATTTTTATTCCCCCTGTATAGTTGGTCGTTAAACTCTCAGTACCTTTGGAATAGAAAATCTGCGAAGGCATCGATATCTATACAGCCGGAACTATACAGCTGGAATTTTTATTCCCGCCGTATAGTTGGTCATTAAACTCTCTGTGTCGTCGAAGAAAATTTAGTGATGCTGAGATAACTATATGACCGGAGCTATAGGGCTGGAATTTTTTATTCCCGCCATATAGTTGGTCCTTAAACCATCAGTAATCATCAAAAAATTCTATTTCTTCCAGGATACCTTCTTATTCCATAACTTAGTGAAATACCTTGTTTCTAACAGAAAAATGGCAGTAAAAACTGTCGACCAACATTAGCATATTAAAAGCAAAATTTTAGCTTCTACAAGTGGAAAACTCAAACTTTAATTCTTATTATTATTATCTACTCATTCAATCGATATTTCTACAACTTTTTGACAGCTGCATCTTCACGGGCGCACTTCTGTAAGAATGTTTGTGAAAAAGTGGCAGGAATGCGATGAACTTTTTATTTTTTTATTCTACTAAATTGACGAAAATGGGTTGACTCCCATCAAGCATTTATTAAGAATGGTTGAATAACTCAACCTCTTCTCTCTTCTCGAATTCTTACCTTTGTTTGCCCCTTATCAATGGCACTTACCACGTGAACTCGTTTTGCTGGTGGGACATACCTTTCTCCTGCTTCTACCTTCTTTGGAAAATATCGGATGATTTCAGCATCATAAACATTAAAGATTATCTTCCCTTCTACACAATCTATTGATGCACCTGTAGTTCTAAGGAAAGGTCTTCCAAGTATTATAGATGATCTTCTGGCATTTCAAGAATAATAAAATCAGTGGGAATAACATGTTCATCTATCCTAAGTAAGACATCCTCAATCATACCAACAGGTTGCTTAGTGTACTTGTTGGCCATCTGTAAAGTGATAGTTGTAGGAGAATACTCCGCTAATCCTATCCTTTTATAGAGGGAGTATGTCATTACACTAACTCCTGCTCCTAGATCACACAAGGCATTGTGAATATCAGTGTTACCTATTGAGCATGAAATAGTTGGTATTCTGGGATCTCCAGACTTAGACAATAGCTTCCCGTTGGCAGGATAACTAGTTACCATGGCAACAGTTTCAGTTATTTATTTCTTTCTACTAAGAATATCATGAAGGAATTTACCATAAGTAGGGACTTTGATCGCATCCGCAAATGGAATTTCCAGACGTAGGTCACTAAGTGCCTTTGTAAAGGAATTGTAAATTAACTCATCTGGTGCTTTCTTTTTTCGATCAGGATAAGGAAGCCTTTTGTCACCTGACTTACTCTTGTCTTTTACCTTTTTGGGGGCGGGTCAGGCTCTTTAGCTGCTCTCTTTTGTTGTTGCTTTTTTTTCTTTTCTACTACAACAACTTCATCATCCTTAGTTGTTTCTTTATCTTCTCTTGGATCAACTGTTTCTGCATCAGAGTCATAATGATCATCTTGTGCATCTTTCTGATCTTCCTTGTTTTGTTCTTGGGTTTCAACTTCATCTTGAGGATCCACCAATGTATCATTTTCTTGGCTTTCTTCAAACAAGCCTTTTTCCTTTCGCTCTTTTTCAGCTTTGTATTCCAGTGGTCCTAAAGGTCCTGTAACAACTACACCCGTTCTGGTGACAACATTAGCAGAAATAAAAATACTTTTGTCTTCACGAAGAAACATTTGATAACCAGATGCTATTTGTTCACACTGGGTTTCAATCATACTAACATACTTGTGAAACCGTTTTATTTCTTGGCCATTTTCATCATAATTTTCAGTGAGTTCTGCCAAAATCTTTTTGTGTTTTTGGAAATGCTTATGCAAATTATTATGAGATTTTACTTGTCGATGTTTTAATTCTTGAAAAACTTTTATAGTTTCATCTTCTTCAGTAAAAACTTGGAACAAATATTCTTTGTTTTCCTTAGCAAGTTCAGAAGGTATACCTTTTTCTTTCATAGTTTTGCATACCTCAGGCATAAGATCAGGAGTTATCCGAAGTATCCCTTTTTCCGTCTTAGTACCAAAATCAGGATTATATAGAGAATCATTCTTAGCCCTAGTAGACATTAATTCCAAACATTCTTTAGTAGTTAAAGTATTTATTGATCTTCCTGCCGAGGAGTCAAGCAACTCTCTACATTGAGTATTGAGACCATGGTAAAATAAATGGCAATTAGTTAGTTCAGAATAGCCATGATTAGGAATACTATTGATCATTCCAAAGAATCTTTCCCATGCTTGTGGGTAGTTTTCTCTCACGTTCTGACTAAAGTTGCCTATGTTCTTTCTTAGTTCAGTTACCTTTTAAAAAGGAAGAAACCTGTCTATGAATTTAATAATGCAGTTTTCCCAACATTTAATGTAATAGCGAGGGAGAGAATATAACCAGTCTAGAGCTTTACCTTTAAGAGACCAACGGAATAATTTAAGACAAGAGAAATCTCTTGGCAAACCTTTTGGTCTAAACAAGGTTATCACATCGTCAAACTCTCTAATATGTCTTCCGGGGTCTTCATCTTCCCTACCACTGAAAGATTTCTCCTACAAAATTTTAATAATTCCACCATCAAATCGATATTCTCTAACTCCAGGATTAAGGAACTCTATTGGTTGTTTAAGAAATTTAGAACTTGGAGCACTATATTCCTTGAGATTTTTCTCAGGTTTTAGAGGAGTTGTCCTGTAAATAGACATGATTTCCATAATATCACTCAGGTTGTCAACTTTAACTTTATTTGATCTTAAAAGTTTTTCAATAATTTCTTCGCGCCTCTAAGCAGGCACACACTCAATATAATCTAGCAGATAAGTCCTGCCAGAGCGTGTAGACCCTTTGTCTCCTAAGGAGAACATTTTGTTGTAGCAACACCTGAAATGTTAAAATACAAACACTTAGTGCTTAGCTCCCCGGCAACGGTGCCAAAAAATAGCTTGATGTCTGCAAGAGCACAAATCGTTTGTAGCTAGTTTCGAAGTTCAGATATCGATCCCATAGGGAGCCCAAAAGTAAGTGTTTATTGGTGAAGTCTCCGTCACACCCGAAGTTGTCACATGTCTTCAAGTGAATTGACTGCAAGGGTTGAAATAAGAATGGGTTTTGATTAAATGCGATAGATTTAAATAAGACTAGAATGTAAACTTCAGAAATAAAAAGCATAAAAATAAAGAACGGCTTTGCTTGTTTGTTGTTTCCTGCAGATGACGAAAGAAGGCGCGGGGAAATTCAGTTCATGGTGATAGTGAATGTGCTAGGTGGATGAATGGTGAATGTAACAATTATAATCTTATAGATATATGTGTAGGCGAATAACCCATAATTAGCTGGAACTTCTCTTGGTAGATTTCATCCCAACTTCAATAATCCTACTAGCCTGCTACCAAAACCATGGTCAGATACTAGACGATTAAGACCCTTCAGGTTGCTTAGCGATTAAGCTCCTTGGATCAGACTAATGCAATAAGCAAGTTACTTAGCGATTAAGCTCCTTGGATCGGACTAATGCAATAAGCATGGTGGTTACTCGTTACCCTCTAGTGAACTAGCTTTCCATTGATATCCCTGTGTCACCCAGGGGTCGCCGGTCCACTAGCGTACACGATCTTATCTATGTAGAACAAGGTATCATGTTGTCTGGGCCCTTAATTGGACAACAAGCATTAGGCATCCCACAGATAGTCAAGCACACATATTATAGTATTTAGAATCAATCACAAATCAATGGAATATATGAAGGCACATCACATCTCACCAATCCCCTACATCTCCCACTCCCAAGGGAATTACTCACACATGAGAGAAGAACAGATCATCAATATAATTGAATAAAGGGAATTCGTCTTGGTATTACCATGGAGATCCACAATAAGAATAGAAACAATCTCAAACCCTAGTATTGCAAGGTGGAGATCCCTCTCTCTCTATCTCAGGTACAAGTAGTGGCTATGGGGGTGAATTGGCTAGGAGGTTGAAGATCGTGGAGCGAGATGAAGAACGTCTTCTCCTTCTTCTCTGGATCTCTTCTTTCTCCCTTCTGGATGGTGTGGCGGCTGTTGTGTTCTGTTTTCGTCATCCGTCCCTTCACGGAAGTTGTCCCTTTTGACAAGACAGAGGCGACGGCAACTATACGGCCATTCCCTCCATATAGTTGGTCGTCACGCTGTCTGCGAGATCCCCTCGCGTGCTTCCAAAGTGGTACTTGCTTGTTTTCTCCAGAATATTGTATTTCTCTAGTTAAATCCTTCTGTTGACGTTCAGAACCTGAAATACACATTAAAATCCAAGTTTTCTTCGCTACCGAAGTATTAGAGTTAGGTAAAACTAGAAAACAATCAAATCCGGGAGAAAACCATCAATAAAAGCCATCAAAAATGTGTCGAATCTCATAGCTATCAGATGGGTGGCTGGATTGGCTTGTGGTTGTGTCCATCCTTTGGAGCTGGTCTGGTCGCAACAAGGAGGATAGGAAGGGGACAAAGCATGTGGAGATGGTGGTGGTGTGGATTGTAGCCCAAAGAGATAGGGGAAGGGTGTATATGGCCATGGTTTGGTAGATGTGTTAGGGTTTAGCTTAGGGATTTAGATTAGCCCTAGGGTTTTGGACACATACACACACATATGTATTAGGTACACATGCATGCTCATACATGATAGGGTTTAGGTTAGATGGGTAGTTAGGATATTTTGAACAAAATTCAGATAAACCAAAAACTCCAAAAGGGATTGAGTAGAAATGATGTACATGGAAGTGTTATTATTTCATGTAGCTAAAGTATTGTTCTAGCATTGCATGTGGCATAAGAAAAAGGAATAAATGGCATGTGCTTTAGCAAAGGAATGAAATGAAGATGGCACATTCCCATAGATAAAAGCGAGATAGTCGCAAGTTAGAATTAAAAGTTGAATAGATCCATATATTTTCAAATGAGCATGAGTTCAAATAAGATGAGCCCACTTGACAACATATGGTAGAATAAAGATGGATTCAAAGGAGAGATGAAATTGACAAGTTAGTAGGTGGAAGGAATTAAAGAGATATACCCTCAACTCATTTTGGGCATTTAACATTATATCAAGAAGCAAATACAATTCATCAAGAAGCAACTATATAATAAGGCATATGCATTATGAAGAGAAGAACCAAATGAAGAGGGGTTTTAATATGATGCTCAAATGCAATGTGGCATGATGACATGAGCACGATATAATGATGATGCAATTAATGATATGTAGGAAGTAGCATATATAGACTAGGCAATTAGCATTACAATTGTTACAGTTACATACTTGATTTGGTATCAAGGGGTTGTTGTAAAGAATACCTTGATATAATCTCTAGAAGATTAAGTATTCATCCTTAAGTAATATGTTGTGATTTAACTTTATTCCATTTGATCTATCCATAGATCAAATTACCACCCTGCAATAAGGTTTTAGAAACGGTCAAATGGAAACTTATCACACTCAACTTGATGATCTACTTCAATTCCATCAAGTTAAGAGAAGCTTTAATCACTTCGATAAGTTTTGATCAAAAGCACGAAAATTATTCAGATTTTCTGTGCATGAATGCAATGCACACACCTGGTCTCAGCTTGTTTTTAATCTCCAATGCTGGGATATTACACCAAAGAACTAGGGTTTCTCCTCATTATCTAAACTTTAGAAATGTATCTTGACCATGGGATTGATGCCCCTTCGGTCCAAGGTATCTTGGGAACCTCTAGAAATTTCTTAGAGCTTTTCTCTATCCCACGTGTGCCCATAGAGTCATGGTTTGGCTGAATCCATCAAGTATGGACATAGTTTGAGTAAATACCGTCACAACTTTGGACTCCTAAAACTTCTTATGGTCACATATGAACTCCATTTTTGATGATCTTTATATCAAACAAAACCTATGGAAATTCTTCACAACTTCCAAATTTTTATCTTGTCCATTTGATGTCATCTTCTTGTCAGCAAATGGCGATCTTTGGAAAATAGTCCCGCAGGGCACATTTCGTAAAACTACGAATTTCATCATAATGAGGGGATTCTTTCCATATTTGTGCATTTACTATACAACAACGTGTAAAATAATAAATTGTACACCTTTTCAACTATTAGTAGGTTAGTACCAATAACTAAAATAAAGTTGATAATTATTAAGGAATTTAACGCGATAAACTACAAAGTTCTTTGCATTTTACATGCATCATTGACCGGCCGAGAAGTTCTTCCCATGTGTGAAAATACTAGTGTTGGAGTGTGGGACGGTCTAGAGATCCTATAGAGCTGTCGAGATGTTGCAAATGGTATGCATGGGTAACATAATTTTGACCAGCCTGCCATCTTAGACCACCACTGTCCGAGCTAGGTGTCTATCTCCCCCCTCGCCCCCTCATGGTGTGTCCCTGCAAGGCATTATGTTGATAGCGTGTTGAGGTTATGACAGAACACAAGCGATAAGTAGGCATCGAATAGTGAAAATATGTAGGTTATATCCCTCTTCCTTATTATTCAGGATTTCAGTGTGAATATATGTATACACTTGTGTTGTCTCTCCCTAGTGGTATAGTTTCACTATGAGGGAAGGAATCTTGTTTCCTATTGTACAGAAGGGTGAATTCGGAGGAGACAAGAATATTCCAAGAAGAATCACATCCACTATTTCTCGTCGCTATCGCCTTATCAGTTGCGCCTTAACTCTCAAGACGCTTCAACTTCATGGGCACAAGTGTGTTCTCGGTGGCGGAATTAGCGGATTTAGGCATCGCAGCAATCTAGGATATCAACGGATAGACCATTTCCCTAGACTTCATGGTTGTGCACACTCAGTGTTACTTTCACCACCTGTCTTGGTTGTGTTAGGGAAGTGCCACTAGGAAGGCGCAATGACCCATGATCTAGATGAGGTAGTTTGACTTTTGGTTCCATAACCAACCGTCCTAGTCAATTGCATCTAGTGCCAACGTCGGACATATGGAAACAATGCCTTAGGGTGAACTAGTGTCGAAAGTTAACACATGCTTGGAGTGCCATAGTGACCGGTGTTTGTTGAAGAAGCATGTAGCACACAATAACTCATTCATGTAGTCTGTAACCCTCCACATTCCAGTATGTATTATCTTAGAGAAGTACTTACCAACCGAATTCTGCATTTTGATAGATCTTTTAGGATATTACCAAACTTAGATTTGTTTCATCTTTATAGAACATGTAAGGCACGGTTTAGACTAGCACGTCTCAAGACTCTCCAACCCCAAAGGCATAAAAACATTTTATGTGGCAGAATTAGTGGATTGAGGCGAATGATCTGATCCTCTTCAATGCGTGTACCACTATCCATTTGGGGAATGGAGCCAAAACCTTGTTCTGGAAAGATAAATGGGTACACAGTTTAGCTCTGCAGCAAGCTTATCCTGAGATGTTCAAGCTAGCAATAATAAAAAACATCACTCTCCAAGCAACATTCGAAAATGGGAAATGGATGAAGGGACTCGATCGCATCAACACCCCAACTTTAATTAACCAGTTTGCTACCTTGTGGAACTCCATTCAAAGTCTTCAGATCTTAGAGAGTAAGACACCATCTCCCGGTCACAATCTGGTGATTGCTACACACTACCTCGGCTTATCGGGCTTGCTTTCTTGAGAGGACTCTAAAACCTGTTCCGACGGCCATCTAGGACACCAAAGTGGAAGGAAATGTCAACTATCTTTGGCCCCACCAAGATAAATGTTCCCTCTGTGACCAACCCCTTGAAACTGCAGAATATTTGATTATCAGCTGCTCATATGCAAAGCAGGTCTGACATGGTATCTCTTCTTCTCACTATGTCATGGCCAACATAGCAGACCGCTCGAAAACTATCAGTGCTAGGTGGAAGAAAATCTCAAGGTTCAGAAAGAGAAAAAGCAGATGTGAAGGGTTTGCAATGGCATTGTATGTGGCGTGGTATCTCTGGAAAGAAAGAAATCACAGGGTCTTCAAGAATTGCAGTTGTTCCCTTAAGGGGCTTATGATACAGATCAGAGAGAGTGTGGTTGATTTGGCATTTGCTTTTTAGAGAGTAGATCTTAGCTTTCCCCCTTTCTTTTGTTTTCATATTTTGGCTTTGGTCCGCTTCCATGTTGTTTACCATAGTTAAGTTTTCCATCTCATATTAATACAAAAGGAGACATCCTCCTGGTTCATTTCAAAAAACAACGATCTGCGATATCGATGGGTAGACCGTTTCCCTGGGCATCATGGTTGTGCATATCTAGTTGTATTTTATCCGCCCATATTTGTTGTGCGCAGGAAGTGCCACTTGGAAGGCGCAATGACCCAGTATCTAGATGAGGTAGTTCGATGTTTGGTTCATTGACCGACCATCCTAGTCGATTGCATCTGGTGCCAACATCGGACACAAAAAAAAGGCCTCAAGGTGACCAAATGTCGCAAGTTCATCCGCACTTGGAGTGCTTTGGTGACCGATGAGTAGAACAAGTGCGAAACATTTCCATATGGTGTCCGGTATCCATCAAGTTGGTGAGGTCGGCATGGGGTTGCTTGATTGTCCCTTAGTGGGATTTTGACGGCGCCAATGACCTAAAGTGTTGATGTGTCTACGGTGGCAAGCAATTCTTAGTGCTTCTCAGCAGCATGTTCGTGGGCATTGTTATCTTTTGTGTGGTGACAAGCAAGTATGTGTAGTGTGCATGAATTGCTTGGTCTTAAAGCTAGGGGTATGGCGGGCCGACATAGAGGCTGCAACACATGATAACATTTGTGGTTCTCTTTGAGTACCGCGTCTCGAGCTCCGGGTGAAAACCATAGGTCTGACTATTTTGATTGTACCTAGAAATTGTAGTATTTATGTGTTGCTTGGAGATTGTTAGGACTTCCTATCAAGGGTTAAAACTATGACCTGCTTTTGTTGGATTCAACGAGGATGTTGCTCACCCGACGTTTCCATGAAGGATGCATCATTTTAGAGAACATTTCTCATAGTCATGGTGTTGTCAATGATCGATGGTGGTTAATGAGTTATTGTGTCTTTTTATTGCTGGAAAGTGTCTTTGTCACGTGGGCACCAATGCTCCATTCACTTTCAGATATTTGAAAATTTTAAAATCTCACACTTCTATGTGTCCAAAAATTATGGCGTTAAATATATAGATATATATATATATATATATATATAGGAGGAGTGTACCAAAAAAGTTTCGCTAAAAATACGTTGTATTTTGAGAAATACAAAATTATTACAAAATGATATACTATTTTTAGTACTATTTGCTATCACAAAAATGTCTTTTTTATATGTTCCAAAATATTAAAAAAAATGCGTAAACTCCTATATATACCGTTCTATAATTTTTTGAGACATAGAAGTGTGAGGTTTTTAAGTTTTTAAAATTTAAAAGTGAAGGGAGCACCGATGCCCATGTACATAAAATCACTTCTCGGTTTATTTCTTTTTTTTAATAATTTTATTTGTGCACTTTCTTATTGTCTTGACTAACTTTTGTTATTATGTTGATCTAGATACCGGACCGGGTGTAATTGGTATCCTCTAGGTAATAATATACTCACTTTATCGAAAAATGCAGAGAACTATTATACCGAATATTCAAATTTATCGCTTAGTGGAAAAAAGTTTAATACACGTCTCTCGTCTCCCCTTGGTCCGTCAGGTTGATAGAGAAAGAAGAGTACCAACTTCGTTTTGCAACTTTTGTTGTTTTCCTAAAAGTGATTGCCGCCACCTTTCAAAAAATAATAATAAGATAACACAAGGCAAGTAAAAACATCTACACATTAAAAGACGTCCAGATACACTATCTTAATAAAGCTAAAACATAGCAGTATGATGCCCATCATCGTGCGATCTTAGGGATTGAGGCCACAACGGGGGAGTTCGTTTCTGGCCTAGTTCGAGTAGTTAGGCCACGAGACGAGAGGTGGACAATTGGAAGAATTCCTAACTTGAGTGATCAAATCCTATCTGCCGCCATCGGTGTAAGTATATGGTCAGGGTCCAAAGAAGAATCGATGGACCCATCTCGCCTAACTGTAGCTTTCACAAAATTGGGTCTATAACGGTATGTATGGGTAACGGAATAGTATGGATAGATCAGCCTGCCATCTGAGACCACCACTGGCTGGTATCTTTCCACCAGATCGACGTGCCGGGGACGACGAAGCTGCACACCATCTCAAAATATTCCATGCGAGCGTGCTAGGAACATGACGCCGACCTCCCCACGCAAGTTGATCACCCTGACCAAGCTAGGAACACGGCCTCCTGGGGTAGGTAGCTCTTGGAACCTTCGGCAACTAACCGGTAGCAGATCTTCTGCTCCCTCACATGAACCTGTCCATTCTCAACTTGCATGCAGAAAAATGTCCATAAAGTAGTAATCCGCTAAGTGATCCAGTTCTGTACGATGGTTTGGCATGGAAATGGTAATTTATGCAGTGGACCAGCAGAGAATGTGGACTTGGGCGCGCGTGTATCTCCCGTTTTGAGACGAGATGTCGTCTTCCTCAGTGATGAGTTCACCGGATCCTGCCGAAGCGAATACTAAACCAGCCCAGCCGTATAAAAATGGAACCGTCTATACTCCCCTGACACACGACATATTATAGACGACCCGTTTGGAAGCTTAGCGACGGCCGGCCTCGGGCACGCGTGCGTGCATGAGAGCTTAGCTAGGCAGATACTCTGGGAAGGAAGATACGTACCATTACCAAGATGAAGATGCATGGCAGCCACACGGCATGCAATATCATCCTGTTCGTCGCCGTCTTCCTGGTCATCTCCTTCCGGTGCTCCCTGCGCCACTCCGCTCTCGGCAGCCAGTCTCTCCTCGCCTCCGCCGCGCCTGACAATGCAGACAACGATGCGGCGCTCATGGAGCTCGCCGCCATTGACCCAGCGGCGACGGCCGTGATCCAGGCTGCCGAGAAGCTGCTCGAGGGCAACCTGTCGAGATCTCCGCAGGCGCACCGCGACGTCGCGGTCCGCGGGCTGCGCGACTGGCTAGGACGACAGCGGTTCGACCCCGGCGTCATGTCCGAGCTCGTGGACCTCATCAAGCGCCCCATCGACCGGCACAGCGGCATCCGGGACGACGACGTCGGCGGTCCAAAGAAGTACGCGTCGTGCGCCGTGGTCGGCAACAGCGGCATCCTGCTGGCGTCGGAGCACGGCGACCTCATCGACGGCCACGAGCTCGTGATCCGGATCAACAACGCGCCGGCGGGCGACGCGCTGTACGCGCGCCACGTGGGCGTGAGAACGGGGCTGGCGTTCGTCAACAGCAACGTGCTGAGCCGGTGGTGCGGCGCCGGCTGGGCCAACTGCTACTGCCGCGCCTACGGGGACACCGTGCCCATCCTGACGTACATGTGCAGCGGCGCGCACTTCGTGGAGCACGCCGCGTGCAACGCGTCCTCCGTCTCGTCCTCCGGCGTGCCGCCGGCGCCGGTGATCGTGACGGACCCGAGGCTGGACGTGCTGTGCGCGCGGATCGTCAAGTACTACTCGCTGCGGCGGTTCGCGCGGGAGACGGGGAGGCCGGCGGAGGAGTGGGGGCGACGGCACGAGGCGGGCATGTTCCACTACTCGTCGGGGATGCAGGCGGTGGTGGCGGCCGCCGGCGTGTGCGACCGGGTGTCCGTGTTCGGGTTCGGCAAGGACGCGGCGGCGCGGCACCACTACCACACGCTGCAGAAGGGCGAGCTAGACCTGCACGACTACGAGGCCGAGTACGAGTTCTACCGGGACCTCGAGAATCAGCCAGAGGAGATCCCCTTCCTGCGGGACTCTGGGTTTAAGCTGCCGCCGGTGGTGTTCTACCGGTAACATAAATATGCCACTTGATCGATCTACCGTGTCAACTTCCATGTACAATGTAAGATCATTCCTAGTGAAATACAGTAAAATTGTATACTGTTTCAGATTTTCTCCTTCCTTCCCGTAGAAAGGTGGAGATCACGAACGAAAAGCCTCTGAGACATATATGCTCGTCTCAAAGACTGAGCACGGTATGAAATGTGAACGATTATGGTACTATAAAAACATGGGTTTTCTACAGTAGTTCTCGCATAAAGAGGTAATTGCACTGGTTATACAAAATAGTTGTCCATTAGGCGTATTTTCATACAAATACTTGCAAAACGTGTTCAAGTGGTACACGAACTTGTCCATTAGGTGTATCGGTCATACAAAACGGTCCGAAACCCAATTGCGTGCCAGCACATAGGTGCCAATAGATGCCATGTAGGTGACACTGTGGACCGTATTTTGCAAAGGAGCCCTTTAATGAATTGAAGCATTGCGTTTTGACCCTAGATCCTTTCGCGTAACCCTAGTCCAGAATTCCCATTTCCAAAGCCAGAGTGTGGCGGCGGGAGGCTCGTGAGCTCGGCGGTGGGAGGCTGATGGTTGCGCCGCCGGTGGGTGGGAAGGCCTTTAGGGGGGATGGGGTCTACTTCGAGGGCCTTTGCGAGCGGCACGTGGGAACGTTTTGCGGTGCTCGACGCAGGCGGAGATGGCAGATCCAACAACAATGGCGACGGCGTGGAGTGGGAGTTAATTAGCGAGGTGTACTATGAAACGAACCAGATGAGAAGATCGAACCAGAGGATGGAACCGAAGGTGAGCTTGCAAACATGCAATTTCTCTTTGAATTTTGTGTTGTATCTCAGTGCAGTGAAGTTGCCAAGATGAAGAGGCATGTCAGCCATACGTGCACTGAAGGCTCTCTGCTTCTGTTTCAAATTTTCTCCGTCCCGAAAGGTGGAGATCACAAACGTAAAGCCACGTATATGCTTATCTCAAAGACTGAGAACGGTATGAAATGTGAACGACTACGGTACTATAAAAACTTGGGTTTTCTACAACTAGTTCTTGCATAAATTAGGTATCCGCCCGATTCACCCAATTGGATATATGCAACTAACTTTAGTGATCTCGTTCCTTTAAAAAAACAGGGAACAAAGCCCTGGCCAAAAATAAAAAGCAACAAATAGCTATCTATTTTAAATTTTACTAGTATGGCATCACCCAGGGGCATGAAAATAAAAGTCTTGTGCAACAGTTAGGAGTTAGTTGTAGGCAATAGCCATAGTCTCCCACTGATCCGCCGGGAAAAGGCAGAACCATAGATGAATCCAATGTGCCGCCATAAGTACAACCAGTAATGTTTTTTTTTCTGTGCTACTAGATGCACTCGACGCTGACTACCATTATACATTAACCCGTTGTATGTTTGACTTTTTTTACAAGTGGGTTTCACCTGGCTTAGTCGCTGTCTTTTTTTACACGAGGGTACCATCTTGGTTACTCGTTGTGACCATTACTATCACTACAGATGGGCCCGATCACACCAACATAATACATCATGCTTCACATGTTCAAAGATTTGAGGCCCTTTCTTTGCGGCTACCACACTATGCTCCTTGACGTGGGTATACCTTTTGGTGAGTTCTGCAATTCAAAGAGTTCGTCGTCACGGTTTCCTTGGCCTTATTGAGCCTTGTGGTTACTTCTGCAATATCTCTCTGCAGAACAAAATAGAGGTGTGAAACGAGGGAGTACCGAAATAGACTTACATAGTTTGGTAATTGGGGGCTAGAGCTATTTGATTCTCACGATCTAAGTCCCAAGCCGTTCAACAAAGTTTAAATGTCAAGGCAGGCTACCAATAATTGATTTAAAAAGCCCCAACATAGCTAGCAATGACGGCTCGACACTTGGGACTACAGAAATTGAAATTTTGCTAACCTAAGCCAGTTAAGTACTAATCTGCAGCTTAGCTGTTATTAAGTTCGTGGTAAAGCTTAGGTTCAAGTTATTTGTGCAAATATCTTAAATCTTGGGGGGCTACTATAATAATTGGGTAAAGTTTAAGATTATCTATTTGGGGGCTTCCATCCTCTTCACAAAGTCGACTTGGGTCTTCCTCCAACTCCCTAACTCAGCCCAGTAGTCATTCGCCACCTCTTCAAATGATGCATAACAATGAGCCGTCTCAGGCCCAGTGGTAGCGATGGTAGCAAAATGGACCTAGGCTCAAGTGATGTCCTGGTTGGGTTCTGTACCTGGAATAGGGACATGACCCAAAGGAATCACCTCAACTTCAGCGGCTTTGGAGGTGACCGACTTGGCGGAAGGGAACTTGGCAGCAAGAATGGCGTCAAGAGAGGAACAAAGATGGTCGGCCATAGTTCTAAAGCAAAACGATATGTTTCTGTTAACAAGCCGAGGATAATACTTATGGAGAATTCAAGAAAATGAATTGTTTTAACAAGAACTTACCCCTCGACAACAAGAGGAAGCTCATGATCACTAGAGTAAGAAGACACCTCAATCAATACTTTGACGACGAGATCTGGGTGAACAACACAGCTTCAGGGGAAGTGGAGGTATTGTCATTCATCGAGTTCTTGGATGACTCGTTGTCATCCACAATGTCTTTGATATGGGCTTTTACAAGCCGTTGACGTTTCTTCTGCGGTTCAGAGGTGTTGTCCTTTGCTGTTCGTGAGGTCCCTAACCTTCTAGGTTGCCCTCTTGTCAGTGGACACCTTTTCGGGTTGGCTAGAGCCAGTGTTGGAGCCTCAAATCCTCGTTTGATGAATTGGAGGCTTTCGTAGATGGAGTTGTAGAATCGATCTCCTCACCCTCCTCTAGGGATACATTGCGAGAGAGCACCATAGCATGATTGAAGACTCGATGAGGGGGAAGTCCTCACACGGGCTCGTTGACAAAGGATAGTTTTCACGATCCCTCCGCAGTCTCACTTCCGAGAAACGAAAGAGAGTTTATTTGTTCGACAATCGACTCGGTTCAGCAGATTTGGATCTCCAAACACAAAGACGAAGGTATATGTATATAATGGGGAGGATTCCCTCATACTTTATTCATAAGGTGATCGAGATATCGTATAAAGTGGCTACAATATGATCTCGGTGGGTTTATAATAACACCCTGCGATAAAGATGAATCTAGGCTTTATGAATAATGTTGAATACTTGGGAGATTATGGCGTGTCCTATTTAGGTGAATATCGTCGAGCACTTATAAGTGTCAATGGCGGTAGAGTCTTCCTTAGTCACATTAGGTATTCATCTTGTATTTCACGTAATCTTCATCCTCTATCTCCCTTGGATGTGCGTCTGGTCTGGGATCTCTAGAGAGCCGTCTTGCAGCCCCACAGGTCAGGTCGGCTGAGGTTAGGTCGGTTGAGAGATTCTAGATGCATGGCTTCAAGTCCTTAATCGCAGAGGTAGGCGTGGGCAGGAATCTTGGATTAAGGCCCATGTGAGGTACATGCCTAAATTCACCCATCACCGACAAGTCCTTGATCAGTAACTTTAATAAGACGTCCTTCCTTTCAGCAGAGTTTCTTCAGCTCATGCTTAACCTCCACCCGGTGAGCTCGATGACTTCTTCTTGGTATTGAGGCATGATGTCTTCAGCGAATGCCCAAGGTCTTGAAATAAGGTCCTCCGCATGTATTGACATTTTGATCACACAGACCTTTCCGCTTGCTCGTCTTTAGAACCGGTTTGGTGAGCCTTCCCATCAAAAATGTCCCAGGATAATGGGCTTACGGCGAGGTCCTGCAAAAGGGTTAACAACAAAAGGGGAAACAATCCTTCTGTGTAGAGGTGTCAATACCTTGGTGACCAGAGAAGGTCCGAGGGAGAGGTCCCTTATGTCACATGGAGTACCGAACCGAGAGGTCAGGAAGGTATCCGTAATTTTAGCTCTTATCATGTTGGAACCTTGCTTGTGGACCCATTTGATATAGTGAAGTCGTAGCGGGGTTTAGGTCTAGTCTAGGATGACGTAATCAGTGATGCTAATAGCTGTTTTAACTTCTCTAGTGACCTGAGGAGGTCTACTTAGAGGATATTTTCCGTAGCCATGAGCACCTGAATCTGAACCAGTTGGAGAACTCTTTTTAATAACTTCCATTTCTCAGAGCTCTATCACTGTGTGAGAATCTGTTACATCCGACGAATTGAAGGTGGTGACCATAATGAGATTCCTGCCCCCGATATTGACTGATGGAACGTGCTGCAGGGTAACTTAGCGTGTCCCACTAACACGGTTGTCTCTTTGGTATCCATCATTAAGTGGAGTTCTTTTCGAATTCGTGATACGGATCCGTGGATCCAACCTCTTGGGTCGTGGTCTTCCGAGGTTCTCCCCTCATAAATATCGTGGCTTGGCCAATTCCACCCATATCTCTTCCAACACCTTCCGCACCGCTCCACCGAAAAAACCCTTGCGCAAGACCTTTGGTCCATGGCCGACGACAATATATCTCTCCTTTAGAGGGAAATAAGGCGTACCCAGGCTACAGAGAAGGCATCAAGAGCTCGCCATCAGCCCGAGGGAGTCCCTTCAGACGACGTGGCCCTTAATGAGGCGGTAATCCTTGGTCGTCTAAGGGAGATACATGCTGAAAGAATCACGGTGGCGCATAGTGTCTTGGGGACACCATTAGGAGGTGTCCATATGCATCGATCTCCCAATGATAACATGCACTGTCCTTTTTCTCCGAATTTATTTCAATCTCACAACTTTCCCCGAGGGTTTCCTTCTCTTCTGTCACTACCGCTGAATACCCCAATCTTCAATTTCTTGTTTCTAGGACCTCTAGAACTAGTCCTCCCTCGCATATTCTTCCCAAATGAGACGACGAAGGGTTTATCATTGGTGGCATCTCCTTCTGATTGTGAGACTGGTAGAGGCAGGGTAAGGATGACACTCTTCTCGTAGCTCCAGCCTTAGACTTGGTTCCTTTGCTTTTGTACTAAATGTGTACCTTCTTTTTGCCTTGAATCCTTTTTCTTCTGTCCACAAAGATCTCAATTACCCTTGATAACATGATGAAGGGCCTCAACCTAGAGTTAGCAGACCGCAAGTCGGTGGAGAGGGAAGTACTCAGGCTTGGCGGTTCTTTTTTCACCGAGAAGGAGGTCTTGTCCATAACAAAAGAGGCCATGTCCTAGCTGATTGGGAGAACATCAACCTCTATCAATAATCAAAGATCTGGCAAGAGCTCCATCAAAAATATTGGGAGGCAATGGACATTGTCGGAGATCAGCGGGATGAATCCTACATCGACCTTGGCGAGAAGGTGCTCCTGGTGGTCATGCTAAGGGAGGAGAAGGCCCACCTGGAGGAGGAGGTCCTCCAAGTGTGACTCCATCTCGACGAGGTCCTCGCTTCCCGTGCAAGAGACAACGAGGCCCTCTCTGAGTCCAAACCAATGTTGCAAGCCACTATCGTCGTTTCAATGAGTCGGGCCTGATTCCTCACGAGAAAAGGATTTAACCATGTAGGGGTGTGATACGTCCATTTTGCATCACTATTCTATGTCATAATTCACTGTTATTCATTGATATATTTCATATTAAGAGATGATACGTATGTTATTTCATCTATTTTTTGCATGGTTGATGACTTTTGGAGCATGGACCGCTGCAGTCAGGATTCTGATGGAAAAGGTGTTGTTTGGAGGCAAAATTCGCGAAGATTAGAAAATCCGGGAAAATACATGGAAAATCCTATTTTTCCAGAACACGAAGGAAGCCAGAAGGGGGGCTGGAGATGGACCACAGGGGGCCTACACCACCCTGGGCCGCACCACCAGGTGGTGTGGCCGCCCTGGTCCACCCCTGACACTCCCCTCTGGCGTATATTATCCTCCCGAAACCCTAAGACTTGGGAAGCGACCACAGAAAGATTCCGCCGCCTCTGCGGGGCGGAAAACACCGAGAGAGAAATATCTCTCCGGCAGACAGATTTCTGCCGGGGGAACTCCTTCCCGGAGAGGGGAGATCGTCGCCATCAACACCATCATCAAGTTGGACTTCATCGGGATCATCATCATCATCATCACCATCATCACCATCAGCACCCTCATCACCATCTCCATATTGCTGTAACAATTGCGTTGAATCTTGCATAGTTCATAGGGGAAACTTTCCCGGTGTTGATAACTCTTTGTAGTTGATGCTATTGAGTGAACTATTGAATTATTGTTTATGTTCAGATTGTTATACATCATTATTCCATATCTGATCATGATCCATATGATGTCTTGTGAGTAGTTTGTTTTGTTCTTGAGGACATGGGAGAAGTGATGTTGTTAGTAGTGGAGTTGTGTTGAGAAAGATTCAATAGTTTGATATTTAAGTTGTGGTGTACTTCTTCTAGTGGTGTCATGTGAACGTCGACTACATGACACTTCACCTATATGGGCCTAGGGGAATGCATTGTGTATTTGGCTACTAATCGTAGGGGTTGCGGATGTGAAACCTGAACCCCCGTTAGGAAACCATTGCACAAGGGACGTAAGGGTCTTAGAGTTTAAAGCTATGGTTAGGTTTCTACCTTAATTACTTTCTTGTACTTATGGATGTTTGCAAGGGGTATAATCACAAGTATGTATTAGTCCTAGGAAGTTCGATACATTAGCACAGGTTCACCCACACAACACTTAGCAAGCTAAAGAAGATTAATCAACTATATGAAGCGAAAGCACTTGGCAGTCTTCCCATGTGTCCTCGAGAACATTTGGTCATCTTAAGTAATACAACATACTTGTCCTTTGCTGCATAAAGGATTGGGCCACTTGCTGCATTTATTCCTACTGTCTTTTATTTACTCGTACTTTGTTTATTTGCTTTATCAAAACACCCTAAAAATCCGTTTGCTATGTATTTGCTGAGAATTCCTGATCCATACCACTAGCCAGCACCTTCTGCTCCTTGTTGGGTTCGACACTCTTACTTATCGAAAATACTGCCATACACCCCCTATACTTGTGGGTCATCAAGACTATTTTCCGGCGCCGTTACCGGGGAGTGAAGCGCTATTGGAGAGTGGAACTGGTAAAGGAAACTTCTACTGTGAGTATTGTTTACTTCTGCTAGTTGCTTTATTTTCGTTATGGATAATTCGCTGAGTTTTGAAAGAACATTTCATGTTTTCCTATGTTTTGTGTGTTAGATAACAATACCGTGGAGACTATTCATGTGCGCTAAGTGTGCAGAAAGCTTTGAGGGGGGCCGGATAATCTGCCCTACCAAGGGCCAGATAATCCGGCCTACCTCATTGCCCAAAGGGAGCCAAGGCGCGTCGCTCAGTACCCGGTCGGATTTTCTCTCGGAAAGTCCGAACTGGGGCGGTTTTTCCTTCCCAGGCCGGATAATCCGGCAGTCGCATGAGCCGGATAATCCGGCCCCCAGTTTTTGAGCAAAAGGAGCCAAGGCGCGTCGCTCGGTATCCGAACAGATTTTCTCCCGGAAAATCCGAACTTGGGCGGTGTTTCCTTCCCAGGCCGGATAATCCAGTCTTCACATAGGACCGGATAATCCGGCCCCCAGAAGTTGATCAAGGGCAAGCTTGGCGCGACGCTCAGATAGGGGGCGGATTATTTGCCGGATATTCCGAGTCTGGGGCGGTGTTTTCCCCAGGCCGGATAATCCGGCCCTCACTTGGGCCAGATAATCCAACCCCCAAAGTGTCCAACGGCTGGTTTCTGAAGGGGGTGTAAATACCCTTTCTTCCCCAACGTTCAGAACTCTTGATTCATTCGAAATTGTCTAGACATTGTGAAAAAGCTCTCATTCTCGATCTCCCACTTCAACCACCCGAAGGTCTTGATCTTTGGGGGAATTGAAGGAGGATAAGTTCATCATCATCACGAATCAAGCGCTTCAACTCCTCTCCATTCAATTGGAGAAATCCCTGATCTAGTATTCTTGTCAATACCTAGATCTTGTTCATTGTATTTGATAACTTTGTTCTTATGGCAGCTTGTTGTCATTTCAGGAGCCTCCAAGTTGTTTGTGGAGTTGTTGCCCCGCTAGTTGTGTAAAGGCGCCGGTGCCCGCCTCGAAGGGTACCTATAGTGGAAAGGTGGATCAGGCCTTTGGTGGCAGGATCCATCGGAGAACAGGGTGAGGCCTATTGTGGCGTGGTGGTCTTAGTACCGCCCACCCCTCCAACACAGAGGTACTTCCCTTAACAAGGAAGGAACTGCGGTCAAACAAATCCTGTGTCTCCACGTGCTTCACTACGGTTTACCCGTTCCTCTTCCACTCGCTCTTTACTCGCTAGTAGATAGGTTTGCATATAGGGAAATCCCACCTAATAGTTTATCTAGAGAATTTATCCTTTGTGCTAAGCCTAAAATTGAAAAAGTATTAAAATTTGGTGTAGCACCTATTCACCCCCCTCTAGGTTCCCTTACGACCCATTGCAATTGGTATCAGAGCCCCGGCTCTTAATTCGGGCTTAACCTCCTAAGAGTAGTATGGGTACCAAGGATGATGGGAATGAGGCTGTGGATAAGGTCACAATGGATGATCTCAAGTCGTTGGAAACAACCTTGTTGAAATCCTTTGAGGCCAAGATGGAGGAGATGAATCAAATGATTGCTCGCCTCACATCATCCATAGCCCCATCTCCATCCTCCTCTGAGGCTTCCACACCATCATCTAAGGAAAAGGGTAACACCGGATCCAAGGATGATGATGTGGAAGGTGAAAAACATAATGGTTCCACCTCCAAGAAGGGAAGTGGTAAGGAGGAATATAGAGAGGTTCGCCACGTATATTCCGCCGACCCACCTATCCCTCATCCTCATATAAACAATAGGGGTGATCCACCCAAGCTCACTGCATCCTCTTTCAATCAATGGCAATTCTTAATGAAATATCATGTTTGCATCTCCTCTATTGAACTTTGGAGGATTATTGAAGAGGGTCTTCATATTGGAGATCAAACCAACCTAACAAGAAGAGAAGTTGTGGACAGCCAGTTGAATGCCACTGCTTTCCACATGATACATCTGGGTGTGGGTCCCAAGGACATGCCACACATTGAACATCTCAACACAGCTAAAGAGGCTTGGGATGCTCTTACAGATCTCTTTGTTGGGAATGAAAGCATGAGAAGTAATAGGTATGATTCCCTTAGTAATGAAGCTGAGGGATTCTACATGTTGGATGGTGAAAACCATGAGGACATGTATAGAAGATTCAAGGGCATCGCAACAACATTTAGAAAGCATGGGGCCACTCACATTGATGATGCATGGATAAAAAGGAAATATGTGAGTGCCTTAATGCCTTTCGAGCCAACGGACTTGAAGAGCCTGCAAGGTAGACATAACTACCATCAAATGACATCCAATGAAGTCATGCAAGAAATGGCGTCATTCAAAGTGGTAGCAAATAATGCTGAAGATGCCCGTGCTCAGGCCATTGGAATGCAAAAGGGTGTCAATCTGGCTCTCAAAGCCAATGTTGTTGAGCAAGAGGAAGATGAAAGAGCTTTTGAGGGGGCCTCCATGGACTGCCCCGATGAAGTCAAACATGCTCATGGTGAGTACATGGCATTTTATGCAAGGAATTTTTGGAAGGACCCTGCCAAAGCCAAGTCGGAACTTGAGCGCAAGAACGGGTCAAATGGAAGAAGAGAAAGTGGCCCAAGATTGAGAACTTGCTACAACCGTGGAGATAGAATGCACTTTGTAGCCGAGTGTCCATATCAAAATAGAGAAGACAATGGTGGCAGGCTCATTCTTAAAGAGAAATCTAAAGCACCTAAGAAGAAGCCATTTATTAAGAATAATGGCCCCTTCAAGAAGCAACCCAAGATCATCTTAGTTGCACAAGAAGAATACTCCTCTGCAAGTGAAGATGAAGAGGATGATGATAGTTCCCGCGAGGTGGCTGCTATAGCCACCACATCTACTCCTTCATCTCTCTTCGACTCGCCAAACGAGAACGACATCAACAACAACGCCACTTGCCTAATGGCAAGAGGATCCGAGGTATCAACTTCTAGCTCTTCATTTCCTAAGACTAACATAATTTTGGATATGGATGATCATGACAGTCTTAAAATGAAAGAAGAAGTTATTGCTTTAGATACTTTTTTCACTAACCTACAAGGTGAGCACAAACTCCATTTTGATGCTCTTATGAGTCAACTTGCTCAAGCCGAAGATCTTCTTGAAGAAAAAGGCAGAATTGAAAGAGAAGATGCCTTGGAGATAGCTTCTTCGAAGAATGCCTTGGAAGAAGAAGAGGAAGCTCGAGTATCTTTGGAAGAGAGACTCAAATCCATTGAGGAGTCACACGAAGAAGCTGTGGCTCAGCTCATCAAAGAACATGACCATGCTCTTGCCAAAGTAAAGAAACTAAAGAAAGAAAAGATTGATTTTGGGGCTGTTCATGCTAGACTTTTGGAGAAGTTTGATAATCTTGAAAGTGCTCACAAGGCATTGAAGAGTGATCATTCTACTTTAAATGAGTCTCATGACCAGCTCCAAAATCAATTGAAACGGTATGATGTGCCAAGTACCTCTACTTCATCCTCTGGAAAAGAAGACCTTGCAAGAAGTTCTCAACACAAAGGTAAAGAAGTTATTGATGAGATACTGAGCAAGCAAAGGATAAACAATAGTAAAGAAGGTCTTGGTTACATCCCCAAGACAAAGAACAAGAAACACAAGAAGAAGAGTAAGACTGCTCAACCAAAGACTAGCAATATTACCAATGACAAGACTAATTATGATGGTTTTGCAGGGGCCAACAATCCTAACTTTGAACTATATTGCGATTATTATGGTGATGTTTATGCTAGTTATGTAGGCCCTTATGATTGTTACATTCCTTGGTCTATTTGGGTTCCCAAGACCCTTGTTACTAACATGAGAGGACCCATTGAAAATGGGTACCTAAAACCAAGAAGTAATTGTCTTGCAGGGCTATGCTTCTGGTGGTTCTAAATGGGTACTCGATAGCGGTTGCACGATTCATATGACCGGAAGCAAGGAGATCATCACGGAGATGCGGCCAAACCTTGATCACATAACCGTATCCTATGGTGACAAGTCAAAATCTGAGGTATTGGGTCTTGGGAAAGTTGTGGTGGCTCACGAAATCTCTCTCGTGGACGTCATGCTTGTTGAGACCCTCGGGTACAACCTACTTTAAGTTCGCGCCCTTGGTAAGATGGGCTTTGCAGTTTATATTGATGTTGATTTGGTGGTACTCTTGTGGAGAAAGTCTCTAAAAGTCGCTTTCGTGGGATACGTCGAAAATGACCTGTATGTGGTGGACTTTTCGGGGAAAACCACTATAGGCCCGATGTGTCTTTTCGGAAAGGCTGACGTGGGTTGGCTATGGCATCACCGACTAGGCCACGTCAATATGAGAACTTTGCAAAGTCTCCACAAGGGTGGCCACATCCTTAGACTAAAAGAAAATGTCTCCTTTGCCAAAGATCGTGTTTGCAGGGCGTGTGTTGAAGGGAAAATGCATGACTCACCTCATCGAAGGAATACTATTATCTCATCAAAAAGGATTTTGGAGCTCCTTCATGTGGACCTCTTCGGACCTCCTTCTCATGCAAGCCTCGGTGGGAAGAAATATTGCCTAGTGATTGTTGATGATTACTCAAGGTACACTTGGGTTTATTTCTTCAAGTTGAAGAGTGAAACTCAACAAACAGTCATCGACTTCGCCAACAAGGTTCAACGTCAACACAACGTCCCCATTCTGGCTATAAGAAGTGATAATGGCTCTGAGTTCAAGAACTACACCTTAAATGAGTTCCTAAGTGAAGAGGGGATAAGACATCAATATTCCGCTGCGTATACCCCTCAACAAAATGGTGTAGCCGAGAGGAAGAATTGAACTCTAATGGATATGGCAAGATCAATGTTAGCCGAATTTAAATCTCCATATAACTTCTAGGCTGAAGTAATCTCTACTGCTTGTCATTCATCCAACTGATTATACCTCCGCAAGATCTTGGACATGACTCCATATGAAATACTTACCGGTAACAAGCCAAACATCTCATACTTTCGGGTATTCGGGTGTAAGTGTTTCTTTCTTATCAAGGGAGTTCATTTATCTAAGTTTGAATCTAAGGCTCTAGAAGGTATTTTTGTTGGTTATGGTGCCGAATCCCACACTTATAGAGTCTACAATAATCTCTCCGGAACTGTTGTAGAGTCTTGTAGTGTGGTGTTCGAGGAAAATGATGGTTCCCGTGCGGAGCAAGTTGTTGTTTGTGATGAAGATGTTGAAATACCCCAAGATGCCATAAGAAGAATGGGCGTCGGATTTTTCCGCCCCATTGAGGAACCCCTTGTGGCAGATCAGGAAGGACAATGCTCTTCCCATGAAGAGCCCTCATCTACACATGCACAACATGTTCCCACCACGGGAGCAAATCCTGCACCATCTCCATCAACTGCTGAAGGTCAAGACGTTGTAGAAAACTCCAGGCCGGATTATCCGGTTGACACCGGATTATCTGGCCACCCCGCTCCAGCTGACCATTTTGCTCCTGGTGGTGAAGATATCAATGCAAGATCTAGGCCGAATTTTCCGGCAAGCCCTGGATTATACGGCCCCTCGCCAGTTCAAGCAAGCCCCAAGCATCCGGATGAAGCTGATACAAGTACTCCCAGGCCGGATTATCTGGCCTCTCCATCAGCCGGATTATCCGGCCCTGACTCACCGGTTCAGCAGCCTCCTATTACGGCTACTGACTCACCTCAAGGGCACGCGTCACCACCACCTGCTGCTGATATTCCAGTTCCTGATCAAGGTCGAGTAAATGCTTCCAATGAAGATTCAAGTGATGAATCTACTCCTCCAAGAGACAACAAACTTATTGAACTTCGTCGCAAGGCTCGGGCTGATCGAAACCTTGAGTTGAGGGGTCACACCCTCGACAAGGTTGTTGGTGATCTTCGACGAAGGGTTTCTACAAGAAGAGAATTGGCCAGCTTTGGTGAGCATCAAGCTCATATCTCTATGGTGGAACCTAAGAAGGTCTTTGAAGCACTTGAAGATCCAGACTAGGTTGTTGCTATGCATGAAGAATTGAATAATTTCAAGCGCAACAAAGTCTAGAAACTCGTGGAGAAACCCAAAGATTGCCGCAATGTTATCGGCACCAAGTGGATATTCAAAAAACAAGCAAGGCGAGAATGGCATTGTTGTGAGGAACAAGGCAAGACTTGTGGCACAAGGTTACTCTCAAGTTGAGGGCATTGACTTTGGCGAGAACTATGCTCCAGTGGCTCGCCTTGAGTCCATCCGTATCCTTCTTGCTTATGCTGCCCATAACAATTTTAAGTTGCATCAAATGGACGTCAAGAGTGCCTTCCTTAACGGTCGTCTACATGAGTTGGTATATGTAAAGCAACCCCCGGGTTTTGAGGATCCTAACTTTCCGAACCATGTCTACAAACTCGATAAGGCACTCTATGGCCTTAAACAAGCCCCACGTGCGTGGTATGAGCACCTTAAAGAGCTTTTGTTAGATCGTGGCTTCGAAGTTGGGCAAATCGATCCCACTCTTTTTACTAAGAAGGTTAAGGGGGAGATCTTCGTATGCCAACTATATGTAGACGATATCATCTTTGGTTCTACTAATAAAGATTTTAATGATGAATTTTCAAAGCTTATGACTGACAGGTTTGAGATGTCTATGATGGGGGAATTACGGTCCTTTCTTGGATTCGAGATCAAGCAACTTAGAGAAGGAACTTTTATTAATCAAGCAAAGTACATCCAAGACATGCTCAAGAGATTCAAGATGACGGATCTAAATGGGGTCGCCACTCCGATGCAAACAAAATGTCATGTTGAACTTAACCCACATGGTAAAGATGTGGACCAAAAGGTATACCGGTCCATGATCGGCTCTCTTCTTTACCTCTGTGCATCTAGACTCGATATCGTGTTGAGTGTGGGAGTGTGTGCAAGGTATCAAGCAGCTCCTAAAGAAAGCCACTTAGTGGCGGTCATGAGTATCTTTCGATATTTGGTTCATTCCCCTAACTTTGGTCTCTGGTATCCCAAGGGCTCCAATTTCTCTTTATGTGGTTATACTGACTCAGATTGGGCTGGTGATAAGGATGATCGGAAATCCACTTATGGAGCTTGTCAATTCTTGGGAAGATCACTCGTATGTTGGTCATCTAAAAAGCAGAATTGTATATCTCTCTCCACCGCCGAAGCTGAATATGTTGCTGCTGCCAGCGCTTGCACTCAATTATTGTGGATGAGGCAAACTTTAAAGCAATATGGTGTCAATTGTGACAAAGTGCCTCTTTTATGTGATAATGAAAGTGCAATCAAAATTGCGTACAATCCTGTTCAGCACACAAGGACGAAGCATATTGAGATTTGGAATCATTTTATTCAAGACCATGTTGCTCACGACGATATTGATCTATCCTTTGTGAGAACGAAGAATCAACTTGCGGATATTTTTACAAAGCCACTTGATGAAGCAAGATTCTGCTACTTGAGGAATGATCTAAATATCATTGATTCTAGGAGCTTGTCTTGATTACTCATGCACTCACTCGTACATCTCAATCCTTCTTTGGTCTAGGTGTGGGCATGGATATAGGGGGAGTGTGGTCCTAACTCACTGGGCTAACCCTCCCCCCATAATGCCAAAAGCAAGATAAATCATTTCTCTTAATATCATGTTGTGATATGTGAGCTTATTGATGAGTATTGGTTGTGAACCCAAGATATATCTTCGCAGTGTCACACCATACACTCCAACAAGGTGGTTTCGGCCACCGCCCTCTCCCTTGAGGAGAATTGGATCTTTTTGGCTATTCTTTGCTATCTCATGTTCTTATGGGAATCGCACTCAATCTTGGATTTTATTTGATTTGGATCTTGCAATTTTGAGTGTCTAGTACCATCTCAGTTTGGCTCTCTTAATCCTAAGCCTTTCCCTATCCCTAAGCCATCTATTCTAGCACACAAGTCCCTTGTACACCTTGTGGGGGTGTTGTTTGGGGATGCGTGGGCCTGGTTCTGTGTACAACAGAATTCCAGATTTGAGGCCGGATAATCCGGCCCTGGCGGATTTCGTCTTAAAGGGCAGGGATCGGGGGGAAGGGCTCATAACGAGCAACACTTCTCCCCCAACCATCTCCTCCTCCTCACCCGCCGCCTGCCATCCCCCACCCTCCCCGGAGCCTCTCCGGCCACCGGATTTTCCGGGCCTCCCCAGATCTTCTTCTCTGCGCCTTCGGGTACCTTCTCCTCCATGTTCTTCCTCCAATGAGTGAGGGTAACTCCCTCTCTCCCCATCTTTGGCTAGATGTGTTACTTGTTGGGTGGAACGTTGTCTAGAAGGATGTGTTTTCGCATAGAAATCGTAGTCTTGCAGTTTCTAGGCCCGATCTACTTTTTTTTGCATTCAATCTAGGTGAAATCAAAATTTTCTACCAGGGCCGGATTATCTGCCCCTGGCCAGGCCGAATAATCCGGCCTGACAGATTCGATTCTGGTTCAGTTTCACTATGGAGTATGCATTGGGTAGATTTGTCCTATGAACTTTTTGACTACTTTTTCCATGCTCTCTCCTGGACTTGTCTGTATGCTTATCCCTTTGCTATCGCCCTTATTCTCCTCACAGGTGGTTCCAGTGTTCCCAAGACCTACAAGCGCCGCCCTCGCGCCAAATACTTTCGGGACGACGGATAGGGTAACTTAGTGAACGAAGTTGAGTTGAGGAGAAGAAAGAACGAAGAGAAGCGCATGGCTGAACAAGCTAAGAGGACTAGGAAGGGGGTGTCCAAGAGGAAGGGAAAGGAGCCCAAGATCAACTACAGGACTTTGGATACGGTCACCTTTTCATCCATCCATCACCGTGACTTGTTTGCTTAGTTGCCTCGTGATGATGAGCTGGGGGATACTCGCTTTTGGTGTGCAGAACAGAAGGGAATCTATGAAGATGTGTATGCCAGGCTGAACATTAGGCCTATGCACCCACTGGTACTTGCTGATGCTTTGGAGAAGGCTCATCTTGTGGATGCGATGTTTGTGGCTGAGAGGATGGGGCTGCACCATCTCATGTCTCTCCAGTGCTCCTTTGACTCTGAGGTGGTGAAGCAGTTCTTCTCCACTTTGGTTATTTGTGGGGATGAGCGTTGCACTATGAAGTGGATGACTCATGACAGGCCGATGACTGCTGATTTTCACGTGTTTGCTGAGGTTCTTGATACTCTTTCCGCAGCAGGGATAGAGCCAATGGCCACCGCATCATCACCCAGCTGAAGCCCAACAAAGATGCCGCTCTCTCTCCTTGCACTATGGACAATGGCATTGTGGGCACTCTGGCTGGTCTTGCTCCCATCTATGCTGCCTTAGTGGGTCTCTTCCGTGACTCCATTACTCCGAGTGGGGAAAACAGTGATAGCATCCGTGGTCACCTTGTTCAGCTACTTCAATTTTCTCATGAGGTTGCCTCTTGCGAGGACGAATCGGTGCAGTACAGGCTGGATGTCATGGACTTCATTTACCATGAGTTGACTAATGCTATGTTCAACCGTCTGTCCATTCCCTATGCACCCTACATTATGATGCTCATCAGGCACCTGCTTCCTGCTGAGGAGTTCCACATTGACTCGGTGCATAAGGCCAAGAAGATCTACAACAAGGTTCGGAAGACCTCTCACCCCTCCTCTTCTCCTGAGGGCCTCATGAGGGATGCTCGTAGGCCCCCAGTGCCTCCCGTTGCCCGTGAGATCAAGCAGCTGAATTGGTTCCAGTGTAACATACTGTGCATGGGCGTGGACACGCGCAAGGGTCAGTACGAGGCATACAAGCAGCGCCATGAGTTGGCTCACTCCCAGCAGCTCATTCTCCACCATGTGTCTAGTGCTTCGGGTGACCCTCTGGCTCCTACACCTCCCACTCCGTATGCTCGGTGGAACTCTTCCTACGGGTTGAACTATGGTGAGCTAGAGCGTCACTTGTTCCCCTCTGCGCCTACTGCTGCTGATGAGGATGAGGAAGGTGACACCGAGGAGCTTGATGATGAGGATGAGGATGAGAATGAAGACGAGGACGAGGGCGAGGACGAGGACTACGAGTGATCCCGTGGGGCGCTAGCATCGCTCTTCTCCCTTTTTGGTGTCTCGATGCCAAAGGGGGAGAAGTAGTTCTATTAGGATATTCATGGATTTGCATGGGTTGGGCATAAGCACTTGCATTTTTCTATTCATCATTTTCTTGCTTATGCCCATTTAGCGTTGAACTTTAAATTTGTGGTTTGTGGTTGTTTGAGACTCTATGTGGTTGTCTGGATTATTATGCCTATGGATTTCATCTCATGGATTATGCTTATGGAGCTATCTATTCATATCCTATTGCTGGAGGTTTTTATCACGGAAGGCGCTTATATTGGTTATGTTGGTTATCCAGTAATAATTGTGGCTTATGTCAAGGATGCCTTCCCTCTACCTCGGTGGTATGTTTATGTTGCTCATATGTCTATGGAATAGATTCACCTATTTGTGTGCATTTGTATTCCAATGCAAAATTCTATTATGCACACATTGAGGGGGAGTCTCTTCGATGGTTATTGTTGCTTATCTTGTTACTTTTTCCTGCAAATCCTGGTATTGTCATCTAACACCAAAAAGGGGGAGATTGAAAGAACATTTCATGTTTTCCTATGTTTTGCGTGTTAGATAACAATACCGTGGAGACTATTCATGTGCGCTAAGTGTGCAGGAAGCTTTGAGGGGGGGCGGATAATCCACCCCACCAAGGGCTGGATAATCCGGCCTACCTCATTGCCCAAAGGGAGCCAAGGCGCGTCGCTCAGTACCCGGTCGGATTTTCTCCCAGAAAGTCCGAACCGGGGCGGTTTTTCCTCCCTAGGCCGGATAATCCGACAGTCGCATGAGCCAGATAATCCGGCCCCCAGTTTTTGAGAAAAAGGAGCCAAGACACGTCGCTCGATATCCGGACGGATTTTCTCCTGGAAAATCCGAACCGGGGCGGGTTTTACTCCCGAGGTCGGATAATCCAGCCTTCACATAGGACCGGATAATCCGCCCCCCCAGAAGTTGATCAAGGGCAAGCTTGGCGCGACGCTCAGATAGGGGGCGGATTATTTGCCGGGTATTCCGAGTCTGGGGCGGTGTTTTCCCCAGGCCGGATAATCTGGCCCTCACTTGGGCCGGATAATCCGACCCCCAAAGTGTCCAACGGATGGTTTCTGAAGGGGGTATAAATACCCTTTCTTCCCCAACGTTCAGAACTCTTGATTCATTCGAAATTGTCCAGACATTGTGCAAGAGCTCTCATTCTCGATCTCCCACTTCAACCACCTGAAGGTCTTGATCTTTGGGGGAATTGAAGGAGGATAAGTTCATCATCATCATCACGAATCAAGCGCTTCAACTCCTCTCCATTCACTTGGAGAAATCCCTGATCTCGTATTCTTGTCAATACCTAGATCTTGTTCATTGTATTTGATAACTTTGTTCTTGTGGCAGCTTGTTTTCATTTCGAGAGCCTCCAAGTTGTTTGCGGAGTTGTTTCCCCGCTAGTTGTGTAAAGGCGCCGGTGCCCGCCTCGAAGGGTACCTATAGTGGAAAGGTGGATCAGGCCTTTGGTGGCGGGATCCATCGGAGAGTGGTGAGGTTTATTGTATGCGTGGTGGTCTTAGTACCGCCCACCCCTCCAACACAGACGTACTTCCCTTAACTAGGAAGGAACTGCGGTCAAACAAATCGTGTGTCTCCGCGTGCTTCACTACGGTTTACCCGTTCCTCTTCCACTCGCTCTTTACTCGCTAGTAGATAGGTTTGCATATAGGGAAATTCCACCTAATAGTTTATCTAGAGAATTTATCCTTTGTGCTAAGCCTAAAATTGAAAAAGTATTAAAATTTGGTGTAGCACCTATTCACCCCCCCCTCTACGTGCCCTTACGACCCATTTCAAGTTTCTTATTTGGTAATGCTACTACCACTGCTAAGGTAGTAGATAAGCCACCACCTGCTGAGAGTGATGTTTTTAAAATACCTACAAGAATTATTGATCGTGTTATGGATAACTACTATGTTGGAGATGGAACTGTCCATCCCGGTGATCATTTACTCTTTATACACGAATTATGCGGGTTGTTTAAGTGTGCAGGTATTACTACAGATCAAGTTAAGAAGAAATTATTCTCATTATCGCTGAAAGGAAGAGCAGAGGAATGGTATAAGCTGCTGAAGAATGGTCAAGCTCTGGAATGGGAGGAAATAGTGCCTCTCTTTTATTCAAAGTTTTATCCTCCTAGTGAGATTCATAAAGATATGAATCAAATATACAACTTTTGGCCTCTTGATGGAGAGAGTATAGCTCAAGCTTGGGGGAGATTGAAGTTACTAATGCTCAAATGTCCCATTCATGAGATCCCCAACAATATTATTATCAATAACTTTTATGCAAGGCTCCCTCTACATGAGAAGGATTTATTGAATGCTTCTTGTGCTGGATCATTCACTCGCACGGAGGAACAAGCTAAATGGGATCTTCTGGACCATATTCAAGATAATGCTGAAGCTTGGGAGAAGGTAGAAAGTCAGGTATAAATTATGATTATGAATTCATTGAATCTTTTATGGGAACTAATGACTTTCAAAATATTAAAAATGCTTATGGTCTAGACTCTCAAGCTATTGCTTCTTATTTTAAGGCTTTTGCTTCTTACATTGAAGTGCCTAAAAAGAAGTGGAATAAGTATCATGAACCTTATAAAGATGTTGCTAAGAGTGTTCCTTCAAGAAATACTGAAGTTTATACCGCTAATCATGTCTTACCTGAACCTTATATTGAGAAAATGCCTTTCCCAGTTAAGATAAAGGAACATTCTATGATAGCTAGTATGGTTAATGAAAGTATAATCAAAGCTGTTGAACCTGATAAATAAAAGGTTGATGAACCTATAATATAAAATGTGAAAGACTTTGTTACTAAATATGAATAAGAGGGACACACTATCCTTTGTAAGGATACCTCTAATATTGTTTCACAAAGTAGTGGTATGAGAGCTAGTATTCCTGTGTTTTCTGTTAGAATAAGTGATGATTGTTACGATGGTCCTTGTGATAGTTATATTGTTAAGTTTATGCATGATACTAAAAGTTACTATGAGAGAGGGAAAAGTGTTCTTATGTATCTCAATAATATCAAGTTTTCTCGTTTTATGCTAAAAGTTTTTATGTTGCACTCCTTTTGCCTTCTTATGCAAGTAGCCTCTGGTTTCAACAACTTGTTTGTTTACAAAATTCCCTTGCATAGGAAGTGGGTTAGACTTAAATGTGTGTATTTTTGCTTCTTAATGCTCTCTTTCACTTCAATTCATATTCCTGAGTGAGTATCTTCAAAATTATCATGCCCATCTTAATGGCTATAAAGAAAGAGCTTTTTGGGAGACAACCCAATTTATTTTTGCTTTCGGTTTGTTTTTGTTTCTTTGAGTCTTGGAAGTTATTACTTTGGTAATAACCGCTCCTTATCCGTTTTGTTTGGTTTTTGTGTCAAGATCAACCTCTAATGAGAGAGAAGTAAGATTTGGGGAAGTTGCTGTCCCGAAACAGATTTTTGTGCTTCACCATAAAAATTCGTGAGAGATCTATGCAAGTTGGATTGAGCTGTAATTGTTTTTGCTTCTGACCCAGGTTGTTATTTAACTTTCGTTAGTTTTGCACTTTTTGATTTGAGGAACAGAAGATTTTCTAAAAAATTGATCTTTACCTGCTGGTCTGTTTTGATAGATTTTGCCGCTCTTGCATTTGCTTCTTTAATCGATTTCCTTTTTGAATTCTTTTTGGGTTTTCGAAAGGACTTGCTACAGTAGCTTATGTTTTGATGGTTTTCAGTTGAAGTTGGACTCAAAAGGTTTTATCACTTCATATATACTAATGTTGCTAATGAGAACTATGTGGAGTTTTGTGAGAAAGAAATTTCTAGGTAATGGAGATAATGGTGTAATAAGGAACAGAAGGGTTTTATGACTCAAGTAATAAGTGTATGAAGATGAAGATATTGATATTATTCAAGTGGTGACTCTGGAAGAATCTACTAGATACCAAATTCAGAGACCTGCAGAGTCCGCTTTCAAATAGGTAACAGTTCTGGTAAGAAAAGTTCCACGAAAATACTATCCAACTATATTTTTACAGTTTTTCGTCAATAAGGAAAATTCTACGAAAAAAGGATTGAACGGAGCCAGGGTGGCTCACACCACCCTGTGGCGCGGGCCCTCCCCTGGCCGCGCAACCAGGTGGTGAGTCCACCCCGGACTCCACCTCCGACTCGTTTTCTCACAGTACCTTCCTTTTGCTTTGAAACTTCATAATATATAATCCCCTGAATCCCCCGAGGTTCGTATATCGTGTTTTCGTCGTGTTTTCGTTTCGATATGTTTCTGCCAGGAACTATTCTTGAAGGTTTAGAAGCACAATGGTGTCCTCCAAGACCCCGGGATGGAGAAGGAGATCAAGAGTGAAGATGAAGAGGAGGCAAAGCACACCGGCACTACCATTGCAAGCATTGGAGTGGTAGCAAACCCTGTCGAGACTATGTCAATTGGAGGGAAGCCTCCTCATCATCGTTCAGATCCCTGGTCACTTCCCCCACGCACCAAGAATCCTTTCCATACCTTTATCCATAACCATGAAGGAAAAGAAGACCGTAAGGAAGAAGAGCGGAAAAATAATCACAAGAGCTGGGATCCACAATCTGACATGATCATGCACCACATCGAGCACAACTCGGAGTTGATTCATACCCTCACCTTCGAGATTGAGGACTTGGGGAAATTGGTCAAGAACCTCATCGAGACGATACCACCACCAAAGGAGTAATTCGTCATCAGGTTTGGCATCCCCTTGGTTTGTTCCAAGCTTGGGGGAGTGCCGCGGTATCACATCACTATCTTCTATCTTTTTACCTTATTAGTAGAGTCATATCATGAATAGAGAAGTTATCATGTAGGATGGTTTGCATTATGGAAGTGTCCCATCTCTCGTTAGATATGTATCGCTTGGTGTGAGTTGCCATTATGGAATATTAATGAGAAGTTCTATCATTTACTCTTTTGCATAGCTTATATTAGTTTTCATTTCGTGGTTATATGATTGATCTTGTTGTTAGTATTGGTATCACTTTGGGATCATTGAGTTAAGTTAGTTGGTTTTGGCAAACCTGGCTCGGTCAGTAACAACACTATTTTTGAGAGTTGAATAAAAAGACAAAAGTACTCTAAAGAAAAATAATTTCATCATCTTTCTTTCTTGATTTGCTCATAAGTTTAGTATTCTCTAGTTAAGATCTTTTGTGCTTCCAAGGAAGATTGCATGTTTGTTTTTATCACTTGTATGTTTGTTTGTTTCCTTCAACTCTTATACTTGCTACCCAACCTTGCTAGCCAAAAACCTATACTGAGAGGGAATTCTTCTCGTGCATCCACCTCCTGAAACCAAAACCCATGCCATTTGTGTCCACCATACCTACCTATTAGCATTATTGCTATTCCAAGTAAATTCTTGTTTTATCTACCTCCCAAATTAAACTTGTTATGTGAAAAGTAGTGATTAAAGCTCTCACGAACTTGATGGCACACTTTACTTTCTTGCACTTAATAAACTTGAACCATTGTGCTCACCTATGTTGCGTATATGCTTGCGCTTTGTAAGTTGTGAATTAGCAGAACCATGTTGTCATGGGGAACGCTTTCAACATTGCACTGGTACTTTGTACCTAGTTGATATCATGTTCTTTTGTCTATGGATGTCGTCAGTGTGAAATGAACGGGGAGCTGGTAAGTCCATGGAGTTATGCATGTGTGTTAGAGAAACACCTGGGCCGCTGGTCTAATCCATGCTGACATGGTGGAAACCTGCAGCGTAACCATAACGAGCATCTATGAAGCATTCTTCTTATAAAAAAAGAGTCCGGTATTGAGAAAAAAGAGAAAAAGAAAAAAGAGATTATGAAAAGAGGAAAGAGAGAAAAAAGCACCATATTCCCATGGTAAATAAGAAGATTGCTAAGATGCTTGTTGTCTGCTTGCCTTGTCATTTTGATATGGGGATTCTTCCGTATCATCGGGCAAGGGGTACCCCGTTGGCAGTTCTCTATGATACACATATGCTTACGATGACAAGAACTTACCGGTGACTAAACTTGAGTAGCATGAGGAGCGGCCCTCGTATTCAAGGGACATGAGATTCTCAAATTTTACAACTTGTCAATGCATATCCTCATATTTGATCACTTTAACCTTAATCACCTAAAGATGCCTATGATAGGGGCAATGAGAGATGAAAGCTAGTAAGTATCATAATTTTTGGGAGCTCTTGATGAGACTTGCAATCCCTGCTTCCCTCTGCGAAGGGCCTTTCTTTTACCTTTAGTTGAGTCAGTAAACCTATTCCCTTCTATCTCAGCAAGTACTTTGAGTCGTTGTGTTTCATTCATTCATATGATGATTTATTCAATCATGTTTCTTATGTTCCTTGTTTTGCACTTTGCTCTTATCTTGGTGTTTACTACTTTGAAAGCTATCATTGAAAATCAGTTATTTGTGAACTCCAGCAAATTATCAACTATTCTTCGACCAAGAGCTAAGTTTAACACTACCAATTATGATTTACTTTATGTATCTTTATTGTGTTTCCTTTACTCACTGCAAGTGGAGTTATACAATAGTAAGTTGTCTTCTATTATGATCTATGTATTGATGAATGTGATGCTTCTTGTCCGTATTCTTTTATCGACTCTTCACTCCATAAACCTGAGGTCATGTTTATTGAGCTCAGTTTTGCTTGGGGACAAGCGAAGTCTAAGCTTGGGGGGAGTTGATACGTCCATTTTGCATCACTATTCTATGTCATAATTCACTGTTATTCATTGATATATTTCATATTAAGAGATGATACTTATGTTATTTCATCTATTTTTGCATGGTTGATGACTTTTGGAGCATGGACCACTGCAGTCAGGATTCTGATGGAAAAGGTGTTGTTTGGAGGCTAAATTCGCGAAGATCAGAAAATCCAGGAAAATACATGGAAAATCCTATTTTTCCAGAAGACGAAGGAAGCTGGAAGGGTGGAGATGGGCCAGGGGCCCACACCACCTGGCGAGCCACCACTGGTCGCGCCACCAGTGTGTGGTCGCCTGGTCCACCTCGCACTCCTCGGCGTATATTATCCTCCCGAAACCCTAAGACTCGGGGAGCGACCACAGAAAGATTCCGTCGCCTCTGCGGGGCGTAATACACCGAGAGAGAAAGATCTCTTCGGCAGACAGAAGTCTGCCGGGGGAATTCCTTCCAGGAGAGGGGAGATCGTCGCCATCAACACCATCATCAAGCTGGACTTCATTGGGATCATCATCATAACCACCATCATCATCACCATCAGCACCCTCATCACCATCTCCATATTGCTATAACAATTGCGTTGAATCTTGCATAGTTCATAGGGGAAACTTTCCCGGTGTTGATTACTCTTTGTAGTTGATGCTATTGAGTGAACCATTGAATTATTGTTTATGTTCAGATTGTTATATATCATTATTCCATCTCTGATCATGATCCATATGATGTCTTGTGAGTAGTTCCTTTTGTTCTTGAGGACATGGGAGAAGTCATGTTGTTAGTAGTGGAGTTGTGTTGAGAAAGATTCAATAGTTTGATATTTAAGTTGTGGTGTACTTCTTCTAGTGGTGTCATGTGAACATCGACTACATGACACTTCACCTATATGGGCCTAGGGGAATGCATTGTGTATTTGGCTACTAATCGTAGGGGTTGCCGGAGTGACAGAAACCTGAACCCCCGTTAGGAAACCATTGCACAAGGGACGTAAGGGTCTTAGAGTTTAAAGCTATGGTTAGGTTTCTACCTTAATTACTTTCTTGTACTTACGGATGTTTGCAAGGGGTATAATCACAAGTATGTATTAGTCCTAGGAAGGTCGGTACATTAGCACATGTTCACCCACACAACACTTAGCAAGCTAATGAAGATTAATCAACTATATGAAGCGAAAGCACTTGACAGTCTTCCCATGTGTCCTCGAGAACATTTGGTCATCTTAGGTAACACAACTGGCTTGTCCTTTGCTACATAAATGATTGGGTCACTTGCTGCATTTATTCCTACTTTCTTTTATTTACTCGTACTTTGTTTATTTGCTTTATCAAAAAACCCTAAAAATCCGTTTGCTAAGTATTTGCAGAGAATTCCTGATCCATATCACTAGCCAGCACCTTCTGCTCCTCATTGGGTTCGACACTCTTACTTATCGAGAATACTGCGATACACCTCCTATACTTGTGAGTGATCAGGGTGTCCTGTTCCTTGTTGTCTAGGGAATCTCCTGATGGAGCCATCACATCTTTTGATAAGAATCCTTTTTGGTCGTTGCATCAACTTTGATTATCCTCTTTCCTATAGAGTTCCTTTGCGTATGTGACACTTCTGTCTCGTTATCTCGTATTCTTCTCTGCGTGGCCTGGGTATCCTAGCCGAAGGGCGTTGGGGGCTAACTATGCACTGCGTTCAGGAGGTCATGTCCCTGCAGAGGCAATGCGTCTAGTTGCTAGCCTCCAAATCATGGTCCTGAGACCAATGCCCTGGTATGGAGGTCGGAGCACGGGTCATGGTCCAGAGACTGGAGCGGTACAGGTTGTGATCATGGGACTAGAGTGGTGTAGGGCCGACTATGTTAACTCGTTCCCAGGCGGGTATCTTCGCCTCGTGTAATCATGGCTGCCTTACTCTCCTCACATGTTATATGGGGTTGCAGGCGAGAGTCTAGTCCGGGTACGGGTAGGTGTATGCCCTCAATAGTGCTTATCTCTACCTCATACCAACTATGTCAGAGGTAACTTAGGACCCGCGAGAGTTTCCAGGTCGCCACCTAGTTTTCTCTCCCCAGATTTCCGCAACCCGCTCCATGTACCTATACCCTGGCAGTTCATAATCCGGTTGGGATGCTCAGTGTTTGAACGAGGCAAACTGTGGAGGTTAGGTTGTGTAACCGTGCAGGGTTTTTGGCTCTAAGTCCTTGGTCCTAAGAACATGAGGTATGTTGAACACGGGTTCTGGACCACTAGCGGTTTTGCCCACCCCTCCAGAGCAGTGAGGACCATGATCTGGATGGATAAAGAGTACAAGTGTTGGAGAAGAAGCATCCAAGTACGCAGGTTCCATAAAATCTGAAGTCATAGGATTAAAAACTATGTGTGTTTGTAGACAAGCAGCCCCTGGGTGTGTGAGGGGTGAGACGAGACATCAATCCTTTACACACCAAAGTTTTCCAATAGTAGTAGTTTTGAATCTTCCCAGAAATGAAGCAGGTCTTTCCTACTTGAGCTTCTTGAATTTTTGTCCTCTCCTCATCCAGGTTGTTGTTGTCCCTAGGGAAGGAGAGAAGCCTTTTTTACTCAATCTGGGCACCTTGAATTAGATTCTTATGGGAGGAAATTACTCTAACCTTTTTTCTATGGGGAGATTCCCTCTTATGGAGGTGGTGTGCTTCCCTCCACACGTTGATGTTGCGAATGGGTCGCCCAACACTTCCACGTAGGGGATATTTTGCCCTCTAAGAGCTTGGGTTGTTGCATTGTTTGTTGTGCATGAGAGACTGAGGGATCTTGACGTAGACCGTCCTGGTCCTTTTGCGTGGGTCTCTTGCCCGAGTATGGCACCGACCATGGGTTGGTCCTTTGAGCAAACCTTCTTTTTTGGATATTGATGACTGCAAGTGTACAAACCAATTGTAGCTAGTTTCAAAAGTAAGAGTATCAGAACACAGGGAGAAATTTGGTTAGGGTCTTTATGCCCATCGTCACTATCTATCAAAGGATACTTAGAGCGGCCCTTGATCTCAAGGAAGAGTGTTTTCAGTGAGTTGTTTTCAGAACGACGCCAAGGATGCACTATTCGGGGCTAGATGTAGCCTCCTTGCGAGGACCTTGGAAGTTTGCCAACCATGTCGAGTCCCCACTGGGCGAAGGGCCAGGCCAATGGAATAGGACGTAGTTCTCCGCCTGGTGCGTGTGGCTTGTCCGCGAATCGCTGACAGGCGTTGCATTTTTGGACTATATCCTTAGCGTCGTGCATGGCCGTGGGCCAGTAAAATCCAGCTCGTAGAGCTTTGGCGACGAGGGCGCGGCTGCCGGCGTGGTGCCCGCAGGTCCCTTCATGGATGTCGAGGAGGACTGCTCTTCCATCGGCTAGGGAGACGCATCGCTGTAACACGCCTGTGATGCTGCGTTTATACAGTTCGTCGTTGATAATAACGAATGCCTTGGAGCGTCGCGCGATGTGTCGTTCATCTGTCGGGTCGTCCGGTAGGCGCTTGCTGAGGAGGTACGTAATGTACGGCTGCGTCCAGGATTGTTCGATCATCATGACGCTCATTGGTCCTTCGAGTCCTGTGTCGAGCTCCAAATCATCGATTGTTGTTGGCTCATTGGGTGGCGTAGCCCCCGAGTCCGTTGTTGCGCTTGTTTTCTTCTCTGCGGCCTTTGGCTTGATGGAGCGTTCGCATATGCGCTCGAGAAATACCCCAGGTGGTATGGCTGCGCAGGTGCAGCCTATGTTGGCGAGTGCGTCCGCCTCCTCATTGCTTTCGCGGCCTATGTGTTGCAACTCGCAGCCATCAAAGTCTCCCTCAAGTGTGTCGTATAGGTCGCGGCATGCGATCAAGTTGTCGTTTAGTACGTCGCACTCATGCATTGTTTGGTTGACGACCAGCTTGGAGTCGCCATATATGATTAGCCTCTTTGCGCCGCAGGCTTTTGCCATTCTCATCCCGTGTAACAGGGCCTCGTATTCAGCCTCGTTGTTTGAGGCGGTGAACTGCATTCGCAGGACGTACTTCAGCTTGTCCCCTTGAGGCGATGTCAGTATGACACCTGCTCCTGCTCCATCTTTCCTCTTGGACCCATCGAAGTGCATTGTCTAGAGGTAGGACATGTCTGGCTTGTCCGGGAGTTGGTTTCCATCCAATGTACGAGGAAGTCAGGGAGAACTTGCGACTTGATTGCGCCGTGCTTTTCATATGTGATGTCTCGTGGAGACAGTTCGATTCCCCAAAGCGACTTCATACGGTGGCGTCAGGGTTATTGAGGATATGTCCCAATGGGGCGTCGTTGACTACCACGATTGGGTGTTCCTGGAAGTAATGGCGCAGTCGTCAGGAGGTCATAAAGACGCCGTACGCCAGCTTCTGGTAGTGCGGGTACCGCTGTTTTGTTGGCGTGAGGACCTCGTTGAGGTAGTATACCGGGAGTTGTACGCCATGGACCTTGTTTTCCTCGGCCCGTTCGACGACGAGAACTATGCTAACCACTTGGTTGGTGGCGGCGATGCACAGCAGCAGTGGTTCCCTTTCTCGTGGGGTTACCAATACTGGCGAGGTGGATAGCAGGCGCTTGAGGTCCTCGAATGCTTCTTGCGCTTCGTTGGTCCACTCGAATTTGTCAGCTTTGCGGAGGAGCTGATAGAAGGGCAGCGACTTTTCTCCCATTCGACTGATAAATCGACTGAGTGCCGCGATTCGCCCGGCTAGTTGCTGAACGCCTCTTATGTTCTTTGGCTTCTCCATGGCCAGTATGGCCTTTATCTTTTTCGGGTTTGCCTCAATCCCTCTCGCGGAGATGAGATATCCGAGCAGTTGTCCAGAGGGTACGCCGAAGGCGCATTTGTCCGGATCGAGATTGGCGAAGGTTTCGCGCAAGTCGTCAATTAGAGAGGCTTCTTCCTTGGTCTTGATTACTATGTCGTCGACATAGACTTGGATGTTGCGACCAAGTTGCTCTTTGAGGCAGGCCTGCATGCACCACTGGTACGTGGCTCCTGCGTTTTTTAGCCCGAAGGGCATTGTGTTGTAGCAGAACACGCCGAAGGGCGTTGTAAACACGGTCTTATCCTGGTCTTCCTCCTTCATTTGAATTTGGTTATAGCCTAAGTAGGCGTCGAGGAAGCAGAGGCGCTCGCATCCAGCAGTGGAGTCGATGATTTGATCGATCCGTGGTAGCGGGAAGTGATCTTTCGGGCAGTGCTTGTTTAGAGAAGTGAAGTCCACGCACATCCGCAGGATATCCGTGTCCTTTTTTGGCACCAGTACTGTATTGGCGAGCCAAGTGCTTTCCTGGATCTCGCGTATGAATTTGGCCGCGAGGAGTCTATTGATCTCCATTCCGACTGCATGTGCGCGTGGCTCAGACAGTCACCTGATTGTTTGCTTGACTGGCCTTGCGTCGGGGTTGACGTTGAGTGCGTGCTCGACGAATTCCCTGGGAACTCCTGGCATGTCCGCGGGACACCAGGAGAAAATTTCCCAGTGCTCACGGAGGAATTCGACGAGCGCGAGTTCCTATGCGGGACTCAAGTTGTTGGCGATGAGGGCCGTTTTAGCGGGATCTGATGGATGGACCTGCACCTTCTTTGTGTGCACAGATGAGTCGAAGGAGAGGTCAGGTGAGCTTGGCCTACTCAGAGGGGGCAGACTGTTGTCTGTCGTTTCCTTCAATCGCGCGAGTTCCTCCTGCATGCCGAAGGACTGGGAGATTCTGTTGAATTCCCTGTCGCAACTGTCAGATCGCTCGAAACTCCCGTTGATCGTGATGACGCCGTTGGGACCTGGCATTTTCATTTGCAGGTAGGCGTAGTGGGGTACTGCCATGAACCTAGCGAACGCGACGCACCCGAGGATGCAGTGGTATTGTGAGGGCCAGTCGACAACTTCAAAGTCTATGCGCTCGCGCCGGAAGTTCTTCGGCGTGCCGAATATGACGTCGAGGTTGATTTTGCCCAGGGGGTATACGCCTTTTCCTAGGACGATGTCGTGGAACATCATGCCCGATGCCTCCAAGCAGGTTAGAGCGATCCTCATTGCTCGCAAGGTACTCGCGAATATGAGGTTGATACCACTTCCGCCATCCATGAAGACGCGACTCATGTTGAAGCCTCCAATTTGCGCCTCGAGTACGAGGGGGCAATGACCTGGGCGAGGTACTTGAGGCGGGTGGTCGCGCTTGTCGAAGGTAATGCACGATTCACTACCACTGAGGTACTCAATGGTGGATGGTGGCGAGTGCGTAGCCAAATTGACTTGGCGAGTGATGGCCTTCTGCACCCTATTGGGGGGGCGTCCCTTTTGGATCATCATGGTACCCATGGCCCGTGGGTATGGTTCTCCTCCGTGATGCTGGTCCGGTGCAGCTCCATTCGGGGGTGGCCCGGGTGGTGGTGGTGGTGCGCCATGTGCCACTGCGCCTGGAGCGGTCCCGTAGCCTCTTTCGACCGCGTTGCGGTTCATTCGAACCAACCCCTCATGTAGCTTGAGGAACTCGCGGCAGTCCTTGAGAAGGTGACTGGACTTTCTCTTGCCGTCATGCTTGTCAATGTAGAAGTGTACCGTGCATGGTCCGGACAGTTTGTCTTCGATGGAGGTCGCGGGTGCTTCATCGCGAGTGCGGCGTTGCCATACTTGCGTGGTTTTCCCGGAGTCGCGATATCCGCCGCTGCGGTATCCGCTGTTGCGGTTATCGTCGCGTCTATCGGCGAAGTCGGCTGCGACCATGTTAACGTCATCGCGATTGTCGTAGACGCGCATACGACGTTTACTCTGGCGGTCGCGTCTTTGTTCGAGTTCCCCTCCTCGTCAGAGTGAACGTGATTCTTCAACGAATCTTCTCCATCAGCCCACCGATTCGCGATCTCCATCAGGTGGTCGATGGTCTTGGGCTTTGAGCGGCCTAGCTCCTCCCTGAGTTCCATGCGGCAGACACCACCGTTGAATGCATCAATCGCGCGGTCTTCCGAGATGTTCTCCACGGAGTTCTTGATGATGGACCATCTTTGGATGTAAGAGCGCAGCGATTCGCCAGATTTTTGCTGGGAGCATCTCAGTTCTTCGATTGAAGTGGGGCGTTTGTACGTGCCCTTGAAGTTGCGTACGAAGCTGTAGACCAGCTCATCCCAGCTGCGAATGGATCCGCGTGGGAGGTTATTGAGCCATGCCCGGGCGGCGCCCTGCAGCTGTAGCTGCAAGCATTGCATGGCGGTACTTCGACTGCCTCCGTGCAGCCTGACTGAGGAGATGTGGTCCTCCAGCCAGATCTTGGGGTCCTGCAGACCGTCAAATTTTGGGTTCTCTGACGGGAGTTTGAACCCTTTAGGCATTCTCTTTTGCCTGATGGATCTGCTGAAGCATCTGGCGCCATAGAGCTCCCCATCTTCTTCTTCCGAATCAGTCGACCGAGCATATCGTGCCCTTGACTTTTCGATCTTGCGCTGCATGAGCTCGTCGCGTGCATCGTAGTCGCGATCGTGTCGTCGTGAACGGCGGCGTCGATACAGGTCGTGACTGTCGTCGCTTGACGAGGACAGGGAGTAGCGTTTTGCTAACGCTTTGCCCTTTTTTGGGTCTGGTACTGGTTCTTTGTCGAGGGCGGCCTCGATTAGCTCAAGGCCCGTGATCATAGATCGGTGCATGGCCGTCCGGGGATCTCCAGCCGGTGGCTGGTTATTGAGAAGGTACATGGTGGCCGCTGTCACTGCGGCTTGCGGCGTCCTGGGAACCACGTTGCCTCTCGTGTCGACTGTCATAGAGCAGAAGTCGAGGACTTTTGCGGCGTCTATGCGTTCTTGTTCGGTGAGGTGAGCCATCCGCGATTGCCTCTTCCTGGCGAGATGCTCGTTGCCTCTTGAGGAGGATCCTCCGTAGGAGGAGAGCCCAGCGCGACGAAGGCTTGACTCGTTCGCCGCCTTTTTATGTGCTTCGAGTTGCGCGATTGCTTGTTTCTGGCGTTTGAATTCCTCTTTTAGGAGCCAGTGGTAACCCATCAGTAGTTTCTGAGGGGACCTGAAGGGTAGAGGTGCACCTCGTAGGGCTTCGCGGCAGCGTTCCCACTCTTGCTCGTTGAGCCTGATCACGACGCGTTTGCCGGTTTGCTCATTGATTATGCTGGGGGGTTCGACTGCTCCTCCATTGCCACCGTTGCTGCCGTTGGCAGCGTTGGGAAGGTCGGTGCTGTTGCCGGTGTTACCATTGTTGCCGCGGTTGGCGGAGGTGTCGCCCGCGTTGATGACGGCGCACATGAAGTGATTTGGAAAGCTGTTGCTTCCACAACTTTCAGATCCGGAATCGTAGGTTCCATCTTCAGTGGCCAGATCGCTTAGATCGGATTCGCGACTGCTGTCGCTGATCAGGTTCCCGACCGCCGCTGGAGCATTAAGCTCGCTGAGGGTGCCGATCGATAGAGGGAACCATGATGTTGGGGCAATCGCCGGTGCTGTCGGCTGATCGGGCATGCGAAGCGTGCCCATCTGACCAACTTGGAAGCGGAAGCTCCCAATCGCCAAGCTGATTCCGTCGCCCACGGACTCGAAGGCCGGGCGAGTAGCCGGCGTGTGGACGGTGAAGTCGAAGGCACTGAAAAGCTAGCGAATCTCTGATGTTGCAGAGTTGTAGATCGTGTTTGATGGGGCCGAAGAAGCCGCAACATCAGCACTCCCAGTTCCCACAGACGGCGCCAATTGACGAGGGTTTAACTCGTCAATGCCCATTGTTATGGACTTGGGTTTTGGAGAAGGAGGGAGTGCTGGAGACATCTATCGGCTAGCAAACAAGCACACAGGGGACAAAAGATTTACCCAGGTTCAGGCCTCGTAGAGGTCCCACTCCTGCTTGTCTGCTCGTGGAATTATCGAAGGAGTCGAAAGTTACAATGGTGCACAGATGAAATCTGGCGAGGGTTGCGGAAACTAGGGTTGCGTGTGTCCCCCTCGCCGCCCCCTCCTAGCCTTTATATAGATGGGCTAGGTCTCGAGTAGCAGGTCGAGTCGGTTACAAGTTAGGGTTTTCCCCTTCAAACTTTCTATCTTTAGCTTCTTCTTGTCCTTCAAGCAATCGAGAGTCGTAGGTTACTCGAGTCCCTCCATCCGGGCCTTGGCGACACCGTGGGCCTGTATGTATTTGGACCGTATATACCAAGCTCGAGTACCTGTAGGGTATACCCATGTCAGTTGTGTTTGGTTGGAAAAGAGTAAAGAATGTAGTAAAGTAAACAAGTACGATGAGAACTATAATGGAACTTTAGTAAGGAGAAATATGCTCGGGGATTTAGGATCCACCACTAGCATTGGTACTAAATATGAATAGGATAAATCTATATATTTTTTTATGACATGTGTAGGGAGAGGTCCATAATAAGATGTGCCCAGAACACCATCAATCATCACATTAACCACCTATGGATCCATTGCAATTAAGGATTTACCACATGGATACCTATATGATCTTAGTGAATCCCTCTTTACCCCCTTGTCCATATGGTAGAGCGTCGAACACAGTATGTCACTTCACGCTGTACTCAATTCCATACTTCCAAGGGTAGTTCCCTCTCTAGTCCCGAAGGCAAATATTATGTGGTCGACTTCACATAATATCTAGTTAGAGAACTAACACATGTTTATAGCACAAAGTTATAGATAATCTTTATTTCATAATATAATATTGCTAGGCTTTCTCCATCTCCCCAAGAACAAGGTAAACTACTCACACATGGAGACAATCAACAACATCATCATAATCATATGGATGAAATGAAAGTATATGGGGGAATTTGAGTACAAATCCACAATAACAATTGGAATTATAGCTAATAAATGTAAATGTGATGGGTAATGATGTTGGTGATGAAGATGCAGAGGTTGGTGATAAAGGAGATGATGTCTTGTCCTCCAATGATCTGTGTAGCTGTGGGGATGATTTCTTATTGCAAGTTCCTCCTCAAGATCTCTTCTAGGGGTGAAGTTTCAGTGTTTCTGGTGTATGTGAATGTCAGATCTTAGATTCGTCTGCGCCATGTGAAAGTATTTGATGAGGCGAAGCTAATGGAGGTCCAGATGGGTGCACGGGACGGGTGGGACTCCCCTGTACCGACCCTCGTTATGGCTCCTAGAGTCTCTCCTCGCGCCCTCCTTTTGCCCAGTCGCATGGAAAATCATTTAGATGACTTTTATCATGTCAATATATCGTATTAACACAGTTCTTATTGATATATTCATCATTGACTTAGTAATTTAGGAACCTTCTGAGACAAGCATGAAAGGTGCACGCGAGCGCGGTAAAATACCATAATCCTACAGGTACAAGTGTAAAAACATTAAGTAAAATGCTTCAAAAATGCACTCATCAACTTCCCCAAGCTTAGACTCTTGCTCGTCCCCGAGCAAGAAAGTATCTTAATGGACAAAGTCATTAGGTTCATGAAGCACGAGTCATCACAATATATGAGGCACTTGAAGCATACAATTATAATATTAGATGTAGTATCATATCGTGAGCTCTATCATACTTTTACATATAAAATGACTTAGAGGCTTCCACACCTTTGGTGCTAATATCTCATATGAAGATTAATTACTATCATACCATACTATCATCAAGTTTAATCGAACGAGATTGCGAGGTGACCTCAAACACATTTAATACTTCGCACATCCACTTAGGATTTAAAACCATGGATGGTCTATTTCGTTTCCTCTCATGATAATTTATGTCTATTCCTATTTTGCACATATTTAGTTGCGTATTTCTTCTCTCTTTCTTTCTCTTGTATTGCTTGTGCAAAGAGGCTAGACATATTTTAGTTCTCATGGGAAGACTCAAAACAGATCAATACAAGATAGCAATTTCCAAGCCAAGTATGAAGTAGTTTTCTGGATGTGGGTTGAGTATCTACCTCAACTTGTACTCACTCTATAATTTTCTTTATGAAGCTTCTTCTTTTTATTTTCATTGATCTCATAATATTTTGTTTTGGAACTTTTGTTGTAATCAAACAAATGACTATGAAATGCTTTCAAGAATTCTTCTCATATTCTATCAGTACTATTGGTGTGGAAGGCCCTAAAATCATCACAAAGTACAAGTATAATAGCACCCATCCTAATCCATACATCTAATACAATAATCATAAAATTGAGATTACTCTAGATATCATAAAGGCTCGAAAATTCATAGCATAAAGGCTCGAAAATTCATTGGATATAAATTGTTACTTCTCCATGGGAGATGGTGATGCAAGTAATGCAAAATACTTTTGAAATTCAAAACTAATATGTATGCAAAAATGATTATGCTAGGAATGCAAGGAAGATTACAAGGTTTTAATAGATCTCCCCAAACTTGGGATCAAGCTAGGTGCGATCACATAGCTCCTTGATGGTACTTATTCCTTCTTTGGGGTAAAGAAAGCCTCATTCACATCATCTTCTTCCCTCGTCAGCTTACAAGCATGGGAAATAAATGTGAAATGAGTAGATAATTCTACGATATCTGTTTGCTTCTCTTTTATTAAGTTGAGGAGTAACTTCGTATCACCAGTAATCTTAATCACAATTTTAGCTACAGTTTCAACATTACCACTCATGTAATTGACCTTTTTCTCAAGGTATTTTCTCATCATCCACAAAGAGTCGACTCTCTCACTTACAGTTTCGACACACTCCTTAGAGAATTGCTCGAGAGATGCAATCTTTTCCCCAATGTCATCTTGCTACACCTTTTTGATAAGAGGTGACAAGCTAGGAGGAGATTTAAGAGAAGATCCACGGGAAATTATACCTATAAGGGTTTGGAGGGTACTCTTCTTTGCTCCGCCTTTTCTCCACGTGCCTCATCATCCGTAGATTATGTGGGAACATATCCTCCCAATCGGGGAGTGGTACCACCTGAATACCCTCTTGAATTAACATTGATGAAGAGTCCTCCTTCTCGATACACTTCATTGGTTCTTCTCCTTTCTTCCTCCACATCAGCTTGATACGAAAAGGCCACATAGATCTTGGATTATCAGGTGAGATTGGAAGCATAATTTTAAAATTTGGAATAGAGGAAAAATGATCGAAGGGAAAACTCCAATTTTTGTGGAAAATGGTCTAAAGGAAAAGAAATAATAATGGGGAAATAGGGAAGAAAACAAGTTGAAATAGGTCAGCCACCGGCAGTGATGGTCCGTGGTATGGGCGGGCTTGTACCGTACCGTCTGCCTGTACCGATAGTTTCTGTCATCCTTATCCTTTTTTCATCATAAAATGAAATGAAACCGGGATTTAAAGGTGATAACGACCATTAGTATGGCGGGGCCGGCCTGTACCATCTGGTCATACTGTACTGGTAAAAAGAACGAAAAACGGAACGAGAGGTACTGAATGCATAATGAGCGCCGTTACGGGGGCGTTGGTGTAGGGTAACGGGTAGGCTACACTAGCGAAAAATCAAAAAAATTTACCGCGTCAACCAGGAATACTATAGTCATAGATCACGGGATTACCGCTAGACGCGCAGGTGCGGAACTCGATGAAGCACATCGCGGCAGTGTAGATGTTCTACGTCTCCTCCTTGCCCTCGTCCCATGAGCAGCTCAGCTCGTCCAAGTGCTATAGATGCAGCACCTCCGAGGTATCCATACGTCCGGAGTGGAAGCCGTCACACGCCAGACTGCTAGGTCTGTACGTGCAACACAGGCGGAAGAGGAGTGGCATCTGGGTGGGATGCTCAACCCTATTCAGCTCGCCTCACTCTCTCTTATATAGGCATCCCTAGTGGGCTTCTACATAGCAGCCCATTAGCAGCCTAAGCCTGGTCTAATTCGGATCCAATCCTCATTAGGCTTCCAGCCCCTAAAGTGTGTGACCCTATAGGTTCATATGCGTATAGTCATGACACGAGTACACTTACTCCGTCAATAGTTGGTAGCAGCCTCTAGCAAGACGTGCCAACTCCTAAACGCATATTTGGTCATTCGGACAAACCATCACAAGGTTGAGTACATGTCTTTCCCTTTGCCTCATGATATTTGGTCTAGCTCCAAACTGACCTCTCTTTCTTGATACTGTGATTCAGAATCCCTTTACTAGGTTAACTCTTAACCATATGTAGCACGGCCATGCATTTCTGGATCCGATCAGTCGAGGGGCCCAGAGATATCTCTCTCAAGTAGAGAGGGGCAAATCCCATCTTGATTGACCGATGCCTTGCAGCATGTATCAGGACAAATCCGAAAGCTACCTTTATAACTACCCAGTTACGGAGTAGTGTTTGATATCCCCAAAGTAGGTCGATCTACATCTCAAGTACATGCGACAATCTCAGATCTAAGGACAAAACATACACGATGTGTAGAGAGAGCTACAAGTATTATTGCCAGTCTCATGTTGGGTCAGTCCAACCCCATGTTCATAACATGTGTCCACATCATTGGTTTGACATCTCCATGTCTATGACTTGCGAAACATATGAAAATTATAGAGTGGAATGTAATGCATAAACTTGCATATATGAAAATTATACACATTTGAACTCTTTGAAATCGTACTTAATACATGATAATGTTATGCTAAGAAAATCTTGAGAGATTGTCATTTTCATATAGTGGAATGTAATGCACAAACTTGCATATGCGAAAATTATAAACCTTTGAACACTGTGAAATCGCACTTAATACGTGATAATGATGTGCTAATAAAAATTTGAAAGATTATCATTTTCTCCCCTATTTTTATAGAGTGGAATGTAATGCATAAACTTGCATATACGAAAATTATACACATTTGAACTCTTTAAAAATCGCATTTAATACGTGATAATATTGTGCTAAGAAAATCTTGAGAGATTGAAAGGATCGTATGGGCACCTAGAGGGGGGTGAATAGGTGCTACTTCAAATTTTACTCATTTTCAAGTTAGGGTTTGACACAAAAGGTAAATTCTCTAGATTGTGCAACTATGGTGAATTTACCTATATGTCAATCTAGCACATACACTAAGCAAGAACTAGATACGCAAAGTGCGGTAAAATATAGAAGTAACCAAAGTAGAGCACGCGGAGACACAAGGATTTGTTTCCCGTAGTTCCTTCCTTTTGAGGGGAAGTACGTCTACATTTGAAGAGGGGGTGGTTTCAAACCACCAACGCCACGAGAGGCCTCCCTTGTTCTCTAATGAACCGCACCCCAATGGGTTCGATTCACCTCTTCCACTATAGCGACAACCTTCGAGGTGGAAGTCGGCACCTTTACAGCAAGTTCGAGACACATATCCACAACCTAATTAGAGCTCCCAAATATAAGCAAGCTGTCAAACAATCAAAGACAAGCTTGCAAGAACCAAATCACAAGCTAGGGTTTCCAATGAAACACTAGAGCAAGGGGCCCTCAAGTGAATGAGAGGGAAATGAAGATCTCTCTTGGTAAAGCTATAGATCAAGGCCTCCTCCATCGATTCTCCAAAGATCAATGACTTTGGATGGTTGAATGAAGAGATCTTAAGGATTTAGTGGCTCAAATGGTGATGCAGTTCTTGAGGTGGACGAGCGGCTCCCAAGGTAGGAGAAGGGGCCTTTATATAGGGCCCCTGAAATTAGAGCCGTTGGGAGCCACTTACCACGGACAGTCCGGCCCAGACGGACACTCCGGGCGCCAACCACCGGACACTCCGGCCTGGCAAAATTTCCGGCCAGAGTCCGGACAGTGTCCGGGTGGTGTCCGATATGGCACACAAAATGTCCAAGCAGGTCGATGAATCCCCAGGGCCGGACAGTCCGGCAGAAGCCAACCGGATAGTCCGGCTTGGCCGGACACTCTGGTGCATATCAGCCGGACAGTCCGGCTGGGACTTTGTTCCTGCATAGAATTAATCCTGGGAAGCCCCTTTCCTTTGCTACAAAATACACTAGTGTAGCTGATATCTTCTGAAACATTTAACAGCAGATTAAACTTATCCAAGTGTTGTCAATAAACATCAAAACATTAGGAAGAGCATAAATACCCTTTTAGAGATTATCATTTTCATGTAGTGGAATGTAATGCATAAACTTGCATATACGAAAATTATACACCTTTGAACTCTTTGAAATCGCACTTAGGACATTGATAATGTTGTGCTAATAAAATCCTGATCATTCATCATTTCCATGGAGTAAAATATAATGCATAAACTTGCGTATACGGAAATTATAAACCTTTGAACACTGGGAAAAATCACACTTAATACGTGATAATGATGTGCTAGCAAAATTTTGAGAGATTGTCATTTTCTCCCTCATTTTCATAGAGTGGAATGTAATGCATAAACTACCGTATACGAAAATTATACACATTTGAACTCTTTAAAATTGCACTTAATACGTGATAATATTGTGCTAAGAAAATCTTGAGAGATTATCATTTTCATAGAGTGGAATGTAATGCACAAACTTGCATATGTGAAAATTATAAACCTTCGAATACTTTCCTTTCAAATTATATTCATAATCATTTGTTTATGGAGTTAAAGTACCGGTGGCAAACTCATTATTTTGCATGGATAAAGGGGTGCCCCCCGACAGATATAGGGGTTATCCTGTCTGCTAGATCACAGAGGATCAATGGTTGGTGGGCACGATCTGCGTGATAATTGTTCCAACCAATCAAAGCATAGCAGCCAATATGAGCACAAGTGTGAGAGATTGTGACTAAGAGGGAGGAGAAAACTGAGTAGAACTTAAGAACCAAGAGCAAAACTGAGTAGAACTTAAAAACCAAGGGCAAAACTGACAAAGAGATTCAAATAGAAAATAGAAAAAGATTTAAAAATGGAAAATGCGTCTTTTATACAATAAAATACATATTGGCATACATCAAACTATTTGGAATTCAAATATAGAACAGTTTGACAATTATTGCCTCATTCAGACAAACTATGTTTTGGGGAGTGATGTTTTGGGAAGAGTCTTGAGTAGAAAGCCATGAACCTTCATAGATAGTAGGTGATTTGAGAAGTGGTGATTTAGGTTAAAACTTGATTTATATACATTTCTTATGGTGACAGGTCATATAATAAGACTCCCTGGATAGATGCCACTATATTTTGATATTTTTAAATTTGTTGTGCATAAATTAGCTAGCTAAAACCCATGCGTTGACTCTCTGTTGACCAGCCACCGGAGGGTAAAACTGAGTATATTGCACACGGCAGTGTTAGTACTGGAGGGCAAAATTGAGTACAACCAAACTGTCAGTGTTACACTCGAGGGTATAACTGAGTACAACTAAGTCGCCAGGGTTAGACACGAGGGAAAAAACGTGACTCGTGCTACGCGTGTCGCGGTGCACAGGGCGGTAGCGGACACGTGTGTCTGTGCATGGTGCAGTAGCGTAGGCGGTTACACGGTGCATGGTGGTGCAACGAAACATCCCTTCCCTTCTCCTTTATAGAGGCATCCTCACTCTCACTCATCACTCACTCGCTCACTCAACCGTCTCCACTGTCTCATCACCTTCTGCAAACCCCCAAGAAAACCCCAACCACGCCGGTGATGGAGAAGAATGGCGCGGTGGCCATCGTCGCCTCCAAGGCCGCCGACGAGGAGGCCCCCGTCCCTGTACAGGCCCCCGTCGAGGCATCGAAGGTAGCCGCCGTCCCCGTCCAGATCCCCATCCTCGCTTCCGCCGTAGTCGCCGGCGAGGAGGCCCCCGCTACTCCCGGGCATATCCCGCTCGGCTGGGCCCCCTACGAGGAGGATAATTATATCAAGCCAAAGAACCCCTACGACACCAGCATCGCGGACCCATGATCGGAGGTAACTAGGGTTTTCCCCTTCCCTTGTTCTTCCCCCATTCCCATCTCTGGATGCTAGATCGTATGTTATTAGGGTTCGACTGTTCGCATTTTCAATCGTTGGATGCTAGGTATTTTTACATTAGCTAATCCTCTTGTGTCAGATCTCTTTTTTCGATGAATCCCCTGTTCGTATTTCAATCCTATTTTATTTGTCCTCCCGATCTGTAGTTGGGATCAGTATTCGATTTGGTTTGAGATTTGGGGAGTGGGGAATAATCAGGGGATCTCAATCGGTTAATTTATGCAAATAATCAATCCCGATAATCAAGGTATCTCAATCATGTCCTTATTGCACTCTACTTTTTTTTCCAACAGGAGGATAACAACGACGTCTGCAGCGGCGACGAATCCAAGGACACCAAGACTCGTCAGGTGCTAAGTAGGCTGAAGTCCGGCCAGTACGACAACTACTTTGCCGGCAACGTCTACAGGCGCCCCTTCTACACCATCAGGAGGCTCCACGCTACCGACTTCAACTCCCTCGTGAAGCATGCCGAGGACGTGAGGACCTGCGGCGAGTCCGTGAACATCCACGGCTTTAGAGCCAAGCACCAGGCGCTCGGTCTTCACCTCCGCAACCTCTAGAAGGTGGCCATCGAGAAGGGTCGCATGCCCCCGATCAAGCCCAAGGCGCCCAAGGTCAAGGGACTGGGCAGCAAGAAATGGAGGAGACGTCGGAGGGAGGAGGCGGCGGCCCTCCTAGCGGAGGCCATGAGGGGCTACTGATCTTGTGTTGCTGCTGCTGCTGTAAAACAGCTTCTTTCGTATTGTCTGTGTTGAACTTATCCATTGTTGCTGCTGAGCAGCCTAATTGTCGAACCTCGTTAAGTACCGTACTATATATCATATATTAGCTGCTTTATCTACATATGCTCTGTTTACTAAATGTATTTACGGTGCTGGTTAGATTTACTGCTCTAGATTTGCTATCAGATTGGGAAAAAATGAGGAACAAAAGGAACAATGAATGAAGAGAGAAGCTTCTCTAGATTTTGGTACTTTTTTGGGCAAAAAAACACAACTGTTAGCGAGAAGAGGGGGGAAAAGGCGCTCTTAAAAAGGCTAAAATAACAAAAAAAAACTTTCAAATTAGACGACAGGGCGCACGTAACCACCAAACGCGCCCCACATGGTCCCACACCACGCCCCCCCGTAAAACGTTCCAACAAACCGGCCCCATACAGTCCCACATGGCGCGGCCCCACACGTCAGCATAACGTGTTCCTGACCAAACGATCCCACGTGGTCCCGAACCGTGCGGCCCCACACGTCAGCCAACGGTCAACCTGACGGCAGCTGCCGTTCGAGCTTTTTGATGGGTTTCCGAGAAGGAGGGGAACAAAAGTGAGAAAAATTTAAACGGCTGGGAAAAACTTAGTACAACTAACGAACCAGGAGAATAAAAATAGAAATCCCTATTTTTTTAACACAAAATATGTTCATTGGAATCCATAAAAGCCTTCGATGCAAATATCCACGCACCTAAGAGGTCGTTTGGTATTGGGCCTGGAATTCTGGAGTTTATTTTGCAATTCTATCCCTATGCTATTTAGTTAGCATGGAATTGAGCCGTCATTTTATTTGGTAAATCCATCGAAATATCTCCATGTATAAGCTCGATTCCTATCTTAGACCCATCATTTCCAAATTCCGGTGGCAGCCAAACATGTGGGTGTTTTTGGAATCATAATATAAATGAAATGAATCCATATATTCATTTCATTTCTAACTGGGTGCCAAACGAGGAGTAAGAGAAAAACAAGGGGAAAAGAAGTGGAACAAGGGATACTGACACTTTAACGAGCTTACCATGAGGTTATACCATGGCCCGAGAAGCCTTGGGCCCTGATCGGCAGACCCCAAGAACTTGTTGAGTTCCTTAAAAGTGGAAACCCGAGCAAAGCATACCGGTAAGAAGAGACGCCTCTTCTTGCTGGTTTTTGCTGGGATGTCTTGGATATGTAGTAAAATGATAATTGAGAAGATCTTTCTAGACATGTCTCTAACTCCGGTTTAAATTTTTGACTTTTTGCAATAGTGGTACCTAGACAACGGGATGTGGAGCGGCTGAATTGTGTCCTTTGGTCTCGGAGGCGGGCACCATCTCCCTCCCTCGACCAGCCGTTGAGCACCTCTTCTTCAAGGTTTTCGAGGCGCCTAGCACTCGCACGCCTTTTCTTTTTTAGTTTGGGCATTCTTATGCTCCATTCGCAGCTGACTTTTTTTATTTTTGTTCACTCAATCTCAAAACTTTGTTTGGATAAAACGGTACGAATGCATGTTAACATGGGTTCACCGATTCATTTCACCATGGTTGCATGGCTCGCCCGCGTGACACCGTAACAGTGTCCACGTCAGCGTTTGTTCTGGCGTTGCCAGTGGGCAGTGGCACAGCACTGTTTTGCCCCGGCGTTGTGTAGCTGCCGAGGCCTGGCTCTAACCTGGGGACCCGGCACAGAAAATTGTCGCTTGTTTGAGGCTCACTATGCAGCCCCTAGCCCAGTAGTCACGAGAGAAAAGAAAGAGGAAGGAATCAACCACATTGTCTTCAGAAAACATATAAAGTTGAAATAAGGGTTTTTTTTAGTACTTATTTTTCAAAATGAGGAGTCCTGCTCTACATCGGTTGATGCACGTAACAAATTTATTTCAAACTCTTTTGATACATAGGACAGAAAAAGTATATAAACAGAAAATACTCCTTCCGTCCTAAAAAGGATATCGCAAATTTGTCTAAATTTAGATATATCTAAACACTATTTAGTATGTAGATACACCTAAATGTACACAAATTTGTGACATCCTTTTTCATGACACAGGGAATATATAAGATTGGAATGCCATGTCTAATCAGATTGAAAGAGAAATTCTCTTTGATTGTAGTGAAGTAATTTTCTATGAGTTATGACCTAATGCCATTTTTTTATCAAATTTACACTACAAGATTCCTATGGGATTAGTTTTTATGGGATATGAGCGAAAATTTCTGCATGATTCAAATCTCACACAAATCCTATAAAAATCCCATAAACCAAAGTAGCCTAAAAGTCATACAGTTGGTTCCATCACACGGAACTACACACCAGATTTATTAGACTCGAAAGTCAAGAGAAAACATCTGCCCAAGCCCAACATTTGTTAAACTACTACTACCAGCACCTTGATTTAATAAAAGTATGCAATCAAGAGTAAAGAATCCCAAACCCGAAGAATGTGCAGGGCCGACAAGAGAGACAGTCAACTGGTCACTGCCTTGTCCTGGCTCATGTTGTCATCTTGTTGCACCAGAAGGATCCATCCTAGATCGCTTCATTAAAACTAATCCTGCTCCTAATCCGTACGGGTTGACGAACCGCTCGAGACAACAGGCATGCTAACTGACACCAGTATGAACTACGGAATAGTATATTTGTTTGATTGTATAGGGAGCAGTGCTCTGTTTCCTCTTAAAAGTCAAACACACACTCACACATGGGCCTTGCAGTTTTTTTCTTCCTTTGACAGAGTTTGCTGCCGTGTGCTGTGACAGTACAATATGTTAATGTCAGAGCTACGAGTAAACTAGTCGTTCTACAGGACAGAGCTGCACTACGATTAACATGATCTGACCAATAAGAGCTGTGCAATTGCTACAAGCTACAGTAGTATGAAGATGCCGAATGATCCCCTCACTAAAAACACTTTTAATATGGAGTAGTAGCAGTTATCAACTCCTCGTATGATCAGGACACAATACACAGAGCAATATTGCTTCCTAGATATTTGGCATTGGCACCGGAATACCTTGCTGAGGAAAACAAACCCTGAGATCCGCCGCCGCTTCTCCGACGAGCTCTTCCAACAGACGAGCTGCCATCTGCTCCGCGATCTCATCGGTTTCCGATCTCTCTGACTTCATCCAACCTCCCACTTCCACCTCTTGATGCACAACTCTTTCCAGCATTGCCGCGGCATCGCCACGCTCGTTCGCCGCAAACCTCTCCGCGCCGTAGAGCCAACCCCTCACACGGCACCACACTTCTTCCCCTAAATCTCGAGACACCCTCCACGCTCGGAAGCACGATGTACCCCATGGGTAGGTGTTCTGCAAGGTGGCTTCGCCAGTCTCGACCAATGCCATGTTCACACAGTCAAAAACAAGCTTTTGGTTCGACCTGCGCTCCCTTGATCTGGCAGCCTCCTCCTTGCGGTCCAAGAACTTCTCGCACAGCGAAGGATCGAGAGGGCAATCGGCCAGATACCAACCTGTGAAAACCCCACCCACTTGCAGATCGCCTAGTCCGGCAGCTGATACTATCTTCTGTACAAGGGCGTAACATTCTGATTCATCATCGTCTGCATTGGAGATATTCTGAGAGCCATCTAACGCCGAGCTTGGGTTGGTATCCTGCCATAATAACGAGCGGGAAACAGACTCGGTGGCAGGAGATCGTAAGGGAAACCCTGTGTTGTAACAAAAACAAGTACTTAGTATGTAAACAAACAGGGCAATGGCTAGTTTGACAGTCAGAACAGGAGGAAGAACTTACTCTCCTTGAAGGATGGGATGCTTCTTGATGATTCAGGTTCATTAGTGTTGCTATCTTCAAACGATGCATCTAGAACTGAAGTAGTACTAGGCTGGGCACGCATGCATTTTTGGCCACCGTTTGATCTTAGTTCATCAGTATACCCACTTGGACAGTCAGAAGGTGCTTCCACAGAACCAGCATCCTAATACACATTGATCATTTATTGCGAGTAAGCACAACAAAATTCTTTGGCATCAAAAGCATAATACTCATGGGAGAAGAAACTAATAGAAAGGCATAAAGGCAGAGTTTGAGACAAGTGCATACTTTTGAAGAACAACTTGTTTGTATGGTGGAATTATCGGCTAATTTTTCATTGCAAAATGCCATTTGCTCATCAAATTCAAGGCCATGATCAGGCTCTAATCGGTGTTCACCAGGAAAACTAGCTTCAACCTTTTCATCAGAGGTATCAGATGGAAGGATGGTTTTCTCTTTTGCCAGACTTTTACTTCTCGGGAAGAAAAAACTCGATACCTTCCCCTTGAATGATAATTTTCCTTTTCCTGGCCTTGCATCCACCTTCGATGTTTTGCAGCCTTCAGAATTTGCGGACACCGCCATGTTATGAAACATTGCTGATGACACTGGGAGAGATTTCGATCTCGCTAACTCTCTTGGAGAGCTCTCCCCATTTTCTGCTTCTCCAAATGTAGATATGCAATTAGCTTGCATAGCCAACTCATTTTCTGTGCAGCATGACTGGCTACTTGAAGCAGGGTTTAATACAGCAACAATTTCTTCTTTCTCAGACTCCCGGATGGAGAGCATGTCACCCAAAGTTCTTGAGCTCCTTGGCAACTTTACTTCTTGAATGACCTCATCACATGCTACCGTTGTCCATCTCTCTGAAAGTCGCTTTTTGGCTTCCTTGATCACAGATGACTCAGCTGAATGTGAATGAGAGGCCCTGCTATAACTTGAAGATGAGTAAGTACTGCTATATCTTTTGATATAATCCCATGAATTTTGTGACACTGGACTGACTACATCCGAGTCACTTAGGCCACCACCATCTTCATCAATGTAATCACCTTCTGACCTACTGAAAGAGCTCTCATCACCAATATACCCATTTGAGTATACAGAAGACAGCAAAGACTCATCCCGCCGATGATGATCCTCTGGCAGGTACCGAACTGAAGTATTCAATGCATCATGTCTTAGGGTGGATGTATCATCTTCTAAATCACCAAGAAAGCCTGTCCGCTGAGCCTGTTCAGATGGAGCTGACCTGGGAGTTAGCCTGGCATGTGTTCTATTTGGTTTCCCAGGACTAGGCTTTAGGACAACTATCCTATTAGTTTGCGACAAGGTATCTTCTGCTGAATGAGATCTCTTATGAGACTTTGCCATCACGAAGTCATTGTCTCCATTAACTCGGTGTGTTCTACTTTCTCTTACCCCTTTATTCTCAACATATTTAAGTGGTTTCAACACAGTAATGTGTTTTGTCTGAGGTGGAGCTGGAATTGTGCGATGTCCATTCAGTGGGTTCGAGATAACACAACTTGGTTCTTCAAGGAACTTCAGAAACAGATCCTTATTTGAACTAAGGACCTCAAGAGCTTCTTGAAACTCCTTTGAATGAAGGAAATTCTCATCTGTGGCAAGGCGCTTTGCCTCTATGAACTTTTGTCGAACAACTTCTATCCTTGTGTCGCTCTTGTTCCGTGCAGACCTCCCCGCAGAAAAAGTTTGGTCCTGAATATGGTGTGTTCTTGATGGTTCTTCACAGACTGCATGCACATCCTTAAACTCAACTGTTTCCTTGGGGATTTTGTGTATGTCCCGTGTTTTTCGGTTGTAGTGGTGCTGCCCTTGGTGCTGCAGGGCCCTGTTTGTTTCTGCCAAATTATCACATGAATGACTTCTCCTGAAATTTCTTTTGGCAGAATTTAGTGCCTGTTCTTGAGCAGGTAGATCATCTTCAAGGCCCATCAATCTGGCAACAACGCTTGGTGGCTTCCTCTTTGATTCCACTTCTTTGGCTATCCCCTTTGCTAGTAGCGTCTTCATGGGCGATTTATCTGATTTGTTGCTTAAAGAGCTTCTAGTACTAGCCTCCTGCAGCAAAATTTAAATTAGAAACTAAAACAGGACATAGATTTACTACTCCCTCCGATCCATGGATCAGAGGTAGTAGAAATTTTGACCAGGACACCTAGGACACAATGAATCATGATAAAACACTCACCAGTTTATCCTCTACATAAACTTTAGCAGGATCACCAGTCCTCTTGACATCTGTCTGGCTTCTACGAACTGGAGAACCTGAAGAATCAAAACTAAATCAAATAAATAGTTTGACAATGGTACAAAAATAACATAAATGCCTGACAAAAGAAGGCAACGCAACAAATAATATAGTCAATTTGGATCTTTAGAGCAGTGTCTTTCAAAGAAATAGGAAGAGTAATTTTTGCATATTTCATCAAATATAATCCAAAGGAAAGGACAAGACAAACATGTCATCATCCAAAGGGACAATGCGTAGCATTATGCAAAGGAATCATTGTTCATACAATGCCAATACCATCTAGCCCCCACAAAAGGGAGAGATGGGCAACATTTGTGCCAGCAAATGTCCAAAACATTACAACCCAGGCAGAGACGTCCAAATATTACCCCATCCGCAACATGCACGGTATTGTACAAAATTAGCATTTATCCCGAGTAAGCACTGAAGTAGGTGAACAAAACAAAAAAATCCGTGCAGATCAACAGCACTGCGAAAAATAAGCATAAAACGGGAGGAATGTATGTACCTTCTCTGTGAGCTCTTTCACTGAGCCCCTTCGTGCTGGCCATCCCTGCACTCAGTTCGAACAAGTTGATCATTGCCTTGTTCTGGTCAAACACACTACCCCCGAGCATCACACCATCGACGGCGATTTTTGATTCCTAGAAAAAACATAGTTAAGATTCAGCGAAATACCATGAAGGACACGAAACATTACCAGCCAAAAATGCTTGTACTGCACCTAAGATCCACAAGGCCAGTCAATCAAGCAAACTAAAACAACAAGAGCATTAGAAGCAGCTGGTACAGACAAGTAGCAAGCAGGGCAGGAAAGCAATAGCACAGAGTGAAGTGTGCTGGCAAGCTGTTAGCATTTGAAGCCTTAAATTTGAACCCAAGGGACAGAGATGGGCCAGCGGTATTACTGTAGCACGATGCCGTCCTTACACACACACATGGGTAAGGCTGGGTATTTTGCAGGCGTTGGTAGGCCAGATGGGCACAGTTAGTGTCCCTGTTGATGGCCCTGTTCTTGTTTAAGGCCGAGAGGGAAGGCAAAATGGCACGTCACACGAAACGATAAACGATGGGGACTGAGAGAGCGACGACTCCACAGGATGCGGGCAGGATGGAAAAGTAGGATGTAGCAGGGAGCAGGATGCAACATGATGCAGCAGAGGGGTGCATTGGATCGGAGCGAGCTCTCATTGCAATTGAATCCATGATTACCATCCATCCAAAGGAATCTCTGCGGCGAGAAAAAGGCTTTTCAAGGCTGCACTTTTCAGCAAGCACGAGTTCACAGAATCACAGCTCACATGAGAGAGACGGTGAAAGGAGACCGGCTTTGTTGGTTTCAGAATGGTTTTATATCAATATCACATATTTCAAGAGGAAAAGGAAATGAAGAGAAAATAATAGATAGAGGTAGCTATAAAACTATGTACTTAGTACCTATTTTAAGGCATGGAAGGAATCCTAAATTGCAGCATCAGCAGGACAGCAGCGCCATTTTTTAAGACCCCAAGTTCCTCAGCAAATTCCATGTGCAGAAGAAAAAGGAGATGACGGTGATAAAAGTGGAGGAGACGGCGTACAATACAAATACAAAGGCGATGTAGAGAACTGAGGTGGATGACTGAAGGAGACGTAACGTAGACAGAGGACCAAACGAAGCCTGAAGCCAGAAAGCAAAAGAAGAGAGAAAATCGCAGCAGGGGAGGAGGAGGAAGAGGATACGCACCAACCAAGAACTGGAAGCTTTCCTGGCGGAATGCAGCGGAGGCGGAGCTCCCCCACAATTTAATCCGTGAACCGAGATGAGCCGACAGCTACGGAGGCCGGGTACGGACTAGAGAGGCGAGGGAATCTTTATAGAGAGAGAGCAGGGCCCGAGCAATAAATTCTCGGGCGCGGGAGCGGAAAGGGACGGGAGGAACTGGGAAAAAGTGGCTCCTTTACGGCAGTCATCGATGGCAATATTTTTGGTCCCGGGGATCATGAATCGAGCCCAGATCTCCTACACATTCTCTTTTCCGCGCAGGCGCAGTGCTGGGACATTCGCGAGTGAGTCCTAGATCGCAAGCGCCTCGCCTGTGAACAAGATGGCCTGAACCCAACCAAACACCCAATGTCTCACATCCGGCACTCTGCGGCATGAATTCCGCAGAGCAAAGCTCGGCAAACCAGATAAGGAAGAAAATATCATGTAAAACAGAAAGGCAAGAAATCCTCAACGAGAAAAGAAGGAAAGAACCCCACTCATCTCGCGTGTCCCATGGATGGGGACGATAGGGAGGAGAAGGGCAGAGAGGAATCAGGGAGGGCTCACCTACGGCGAACCGGCAGTGGCGGTGGCGGCGGTGGCGGAACAGCTAGCCAGCAGTGTCGCGGAGTGTGCAGCGGGATGGGCGAGAGGTTGGCGGAGATTTACCCAGCTCCCGTCCCGTGAACTGTTCCTTGTTTTGTTCTTGCTCCACTCGCTTTCGCGTTTCTTCGGGTGTATACCCCCGCCGCCCCGCGCGTGGTGGAGGTGGGGTACTGGGGTTGCGTACGTGCGTGCGTGCGTGCGTCGCGTGGAATGGAGAAAAGGCGGTGATGATGAGCAAAGCCTCGGAGGGACGGGGATCGTGGTTCGTGGAGTGACATACATACAGAGTGGCATGTATTATGGGACACTGCACGGTGGAAGCGTGTCGTACTGCAAATTTATGGTTTCTTGTATCGTCGGTTAACAGGGCAGGAGTACGTCGCGATCGTCGTGCCGTAAATGTACGACCTCATTTACTCACCACGGTCCACGGCAGCTGTACGGGCGTTTCTGTTCTGTACAAGGTGGTCATAGTACTGCGTTTTTTGAACTAGGAAAATAATCAATGCGTGCAGACACGAATGCATAAAGGAGGGTCTGTGGAGGGTTCAAAAGGTCTGTGAGTTTGTAACACGGATTTTTTTTATAAGCAGCATATGTTAATATCGCGACAACGCACAACACATTACCCTTACGGCTTTATGGATGCACATAGACAAAAAAAATTACAAAAAAAATCCCGCTACAGCGATCAATCCTTATAGCAGCGAAATTAACACCACCAAAAGTCCAATATCTCTAATAGCAATGCCTTCAAAAAGGAAATAGTGCAAAAGTGTTGTTGTCACACGATCAAAGATCATAGGTTTTCACCCTGAAGAAAGTCCTCACTTCCAAAACAAGTCTTCAATAAGGTCATTACCAGATACAACCAGTTAAGATCAAATTTTGGATTTTCACCCTGCAAGGTAAGACTATGAACTTCTCATGTGCTGCCGCCCCCACTAACAAACGTTGTTGCGAGTCACGGATCACCAAGTCAGTCCTCATCGCCATATAGACACAAACCACCATCGATGGCCCTCATGTTTCTACTTTCATGACATTCTTCGCATCTGACTTCACCATGGATCGCCAAAGGCATGTCACATGATGTTAACCGACAGAAGAACTTCGCAACGCTCTCTCTAGGACCAAACGGTCAGAAAAATAGGTGTGCACGATCGAATTCCATCTGATCCAGCAATCTCGACACATGAGTCGCCCATGCGAGCACCCGCCGTCACTTGAACACCACCCGCGATGCCACAGGGTGGCTCCTCGCCATGAGGAACGGGCACGATGCACCACTTGCCGCCAGTGCCAAGGTGTCGCCACTTGCGCGGGCGATAGCAGCGGTCGAAGGAGGAGAGACGGTGGCGGCTGTCTAGGGTTAGACGGGAATGCCTCGGGGTCGCCTCGCGCAAGCGACTCAGGAGCGGTTTGTAACACAGTGTCAACACCCGAATTTTTAATCCTAGATGCCTGTTATGACATACATCGCAATCTCAGGATTACCATTTTTGCGAGACATAACAGATTAGATATCACGGTACATCATCCATTACAAACCATAATAAGGTCTTACACAAATAAAGGATCTCATGATCCAGTCTTAATACAAACAAGCAGCGGAATAATAAGCGTAGCAGTGGGCTCCATCTTTAGGGTTGCAGGCAATGCTAACGATGGGAGATGATCCTAATTGTCGTAGACGTCCTGCTGTCGATCCTCCTGGTAGTCCTCCTCATAGTCTGGCCACGGGAATAGCTAGAGACAAAGCCATGAGTACTCTTTAAGTACTCGCAAACTATCACTAACAAGTATGGTAGTTCTAGTAGGAATCTTAAGCTCTAAGTTTATTTGCGAAAAGCCAGATTTATCTAAACTGAGTTTAGAAGCAAAGAAAACTAAGTTAATGTTCTAAATCACTTAAGTGGGAACCTAGTTTTCATATTCACAACCCTGTTGTGGTTAAGTCAAAATCATAGTTCACTTCACAAGTCATTTTGAAAACATCCGACGACGGAACAGTATGGCCACTCCAACTGTCCATGACCGCGGACGCGGCTATTCGAATAGTTTGACACTCTGCAGAGGTGGTACACTTTCACCACAAAATTCGATACATCCGTCAGGGATAACCCTGAATCAATCATACTTAGTATGCGGATAATCAATCATAACCTTTCAATTACACATACTAGTATAGGCACCTCCCCTATGAGCTTGGCCTCCCAGCCATGGCCATCTGCCATCCTGGGCACTACATAGGTGGACATTCACACTCACGAGGTAGCCTCAGCTCAAACCTCTTCCGCGAGGGAACCCATACTAAGGCATATAAGCTTCCGGCTAAGCCCTGCCCAATTCAGGTATTGTGGTTGTTCGGTAAAATTGGAATGGTATCGCATCCAAACCCAACCATCAGTTTTTGTAAAAGGGCTAAGGCTCATGCCTCAACATTTTTATCATCAAATCCTTTTGTGTCCATAACACATGTCAAAAACATTTCAATAGAATGAAGCATCATTCCAAGGTTTTCATAATCATTTTCACCAAGTATTCCCATCTAAAGTGATCATCTTTTATGCTTAGCACTAGCCACTAAGGTTAAGAGTGTTCACTAATGAGGGGTGCTAATCTTCAATATCATGCCATATAATGACATCTAAGTATAACTAGATAGGCCTAGTTTTATACTTTTTATGCTATCTATACTACAAGTAAAGAACTTTAATAAAGTAAAAGAGTAAAGCTTGCAAGTAAACTTGGGATTCGTATAAATCAAAGGTACATAACCAAAGCATGCCTAATGCATTTTGCTTGGGTTATCTTGAAATTAGTGATGGCTTGCATAGTTAAGAAACTTGCAAGGGTTAGCTTGCTAAAAATAGCTTGCATAGATCTAGCTTGCCTTGATTGGTGCAGTGATTGAAGTTTTCCTCCTCTTCTTCGGGGTAGAACTCCTCCTCCTCGTATCCGGGGTCGGTACTATCGTCTATAAATAAATATGGGATACACAATCACCAAACAATACTTAACTAATTCTATTTAGCACACTAAGGCTCACACTTGATGATCTAGTATCATCACAATCATCACATGAAATAAGGAACTAGTTTTATTTATCTTATTTGAGAAAAATAATTTCTACTCATTGAAATTAATTAAGATTTAATATTCTCCAATTAAATATGGGATCATGTGGACACATTTCATCACCACATATTCTAATACATGGGAATGTGATTTAAAGTGTTGGTCACATTTTATAAAGTTTAATATTATTATTTCATAGATTTAAAGTGACTAGAAATTCCCTAATAGCATTCTTTTGGTACTAGTCCAAAGTCACTACATGCAAACTTAAATGTTTTTACATATTCAGATAGATATTAAACAATGTGATTTTTGAGAGTTGGAATCAACTCAAAAGCATTTATGGTTAATTTTTGAAAAATATTTGAAGTTGCAAACATTTCTGTTTTGTTATTTTTACTAAAGATTATCTCTAACTCCAAATGATTTAAATCCAACGGGCTTGGATACATAATTTAAATACCTTTCTAGCAAAATTTGAATCATATAATTTGGTTCAGTGAAACTTTCTGAATTGATTTTTGAATTGGTGGACAGAATCTAGTTTAAACCTAAATGAAAAAACAATTATTTGAATTTCAGGCGGTCTGGGGAAGTTAAGCAGCGGCCAACTGCCCACTACTGGCACAATGGCTGCTAACAGATGGGGTCCACCAGTCAGAGAGACTAACTACGTGAAACGGTATCGGTGAATCTAGGCCATGCAATCTTAATCTAATCTAACGGCTGGGAGTCGTCATCGACGACGAACTACTCCGGCGAGGAACTAAACCTAGCGCGGTGGTGGGGGTCTCGCGGGGCTCACCTGGGATCCATCTAGGGTCGGCAACGGGGGCGATCGACGTGGTAGACAATGGCGAGGCGAGGCGCGGTCACGGTAGGGCTTAGGGTGGTCGGAATCAATGGCGCCCTTCTCCTCCAGCAGCGGCGGGCTCCGGCCAAATTCCGGCGAGAGAGAGCTCGCCTTGCTCCGGGGAAAGGTGAGGGAGTGGCTGTGAGAGGTCGTGAGTGGAGAATGGAGGCGGGGGTGGCCTCCTTTTATAGCGCGGCGAGGGGACCGAGCGGTGCGTCGTGAGCGCGACGGTGGCATCGCTACAGGCGGCTATTGTCGTGGCAGAGGTAAGTGGACGGTACGGTGTTCCCTGGCGGTTCTTATGGGCATAATGGCGAGGCGTGGGGCGACGTGGTTTGGTTGGTTGCGTGCGGTGCTTCGCGCAGACGTAGAGGTTTTTGTGGCGGCGTGCAGCGGCTGCGGGTCACGCGGCGGTGAACGGGCTTGTCTGCTGGGGTGCTGTGATCATGGCGAGGTTGCGCGTGCGTGACGAAGGCAGGGCGCGGTCTCTGCGAGCTGGTCGGGCGTGGTGCAATGGCGTGCTCTGGACATGGCACGGAGAGGTTTGGGCGCGGCGTGCTCGGGTGGTCCAGGGCTTGGCTTCGACCGTGGGGTGGACAGGGGGTGGTGGTGGACTGTGGCGCACCTCCTGGACATCCTGGATGGGCACGGGGTGGTCTGTTACAAGCTGACCATGGTCGGCCGGCGATGACCACAATCGGGCGGCTCTCCACTGTGCAAACGGTAAAGGGGGAGCTGGTCTGGGGCTGGGTTAGACTCAGGGGAGACAAGGGAGTAAAGTGGAGACCAATTGGTCGATTGATTACTGTTTAAACGGTGAAGTTAGGCAGAGGGTTAATTTGTGTAGGTCAGGTGTTTATGAAAATGGCCGCATGAAACTTTCTTTGGAATTTCTTATTCAAATTTTTTGAGTGATCTTTAATTAAGCTTGAGAGTCTATGTTTGCTTGGAGAGGTCAAGGGGAATTGGTTTGAAGGGTTTTTGAAAAAGTGTGATCTTAACACATACACTTGATTCAATTTTCAATTGTCCTTTACATTGATTTGGAAAATGTTTTTGTAAGATTATAAAGTGGGCCTTGGTTCTCTTTTACTTGGTCTAGTAAGGGGTGAAAATAAGTAGAAATGTTTCTGTTAGAAAACTTCTTCTAGGAACACTCAAAGTGGCCTAGTGGTTTACTATGGTCAAAATGACCATTTGGTTTATTTATTCATATTTGATTTCTTTTTCTTTTGATTTTGTTTGTAATTAGTCTAGATGATGTAGTATTCACCTTTAAACCATTTCACATCATTTAGAACAATCAAGCATGGCATAAGCACTCAAATCTACACTAATGCAAACACACATGCATTCATATTCATTTTATTAATAATTTTTTTTTGTTAACCCTAATCTTAGGTGATTTGGAATTGATAATCTTGATTAAAAGTTTTGGGGTGTTACAAACCTTCCCTCCTTAAACAAAATCTCGTCCCGAGATTTAAGAAAAACTAGGAACTAAAGAGATCTGGAAACTCAGTCCTAATGTAATCTTCTCGCTCCCAAGTAGCTTCTTCTTCGGTATGGTTGCTCCACTAGATCTTGAGAAACTTGATACTCCGGGTTCTGGTGGTTCTGAAGTCTTCTTCCAAAATACGAATGGGTACTTCGTGATATTTCAGATCCTTGTTGATATCTATGGCTCGGTGATCGATGTTCTTGAAAACTTTAGTCTTCTCCGGAACTTCTAGGCATTTGCGAAGTAACGAGATATGGAACACATTATGGATGGCTGACATCTCCTCTGGCATCTCCAGTTGATAAGAGACTTCTCCTCAGCGATTCAAAATCTTGAAGGGTCCAATATATCTGGGGGGCTAACTTTCCTTTCACTTGAAAACGTTGCATTCCTTTCAAGGGTGATACTTTGAGATACACAAAATCTCCGACATTGAAGGTCAGGTCTTGATGTCTCTTGTCAGCATAACTCTTCTGTTTGGATTGGGCGGTCTTGAGGTGCTCACGAACTTTGTGAACCTTCTCTTCAGCTTCTCGTAGGATATCGGGTCCGAAAATCTGACTCTCTCCTACTTGCGACCAATTCAAGGGGGTACGACACTTTCTTCCATACAGAAATTCAAAGGGGGCCATTTGCAAACTAGCTTGATAACTGTTGTTGTATGAGAATTCTGTGAAAGGCAGACAATCTTCCCATTTTGATCCATACTCTAGAACACAAGCTCTCAACATATCTTCTAAGATTTGGTTGACTCTTTCCATATGTCTATCGGTTTGCGGGTGATAAGCTGTGCTGAAATTCAACTTGGTTCCAATCCTTCTTGGACTTTCTGCCAAAATCTTGAGGTAAAATGGGTTCCTCGATCCGATACTATGGTCTTGGGGGTTCCATGTAAATTGACGATTCTAGTAATGTACAACTCTGCTAGCTTTGAACTCTGGTAGGTTGTCTTTACAGGTATAAAATGGGCTACCTTGGACAGTCTATCCACTATGACCCAGATAGAGTCATTTCCCCTACTAGAAGTAGGCAAACCGGTGATAAAGTCCATTCCGACAGAATCCCATTTCCATTCTAGAATCTGCAATGGTTGCAAAAGTCCTGCGGGTCTCTGATGTTCCGCTTTGACTCTCTGACAGATATCACACTTGGCTATGTAGCTTCCGATTTCTCTCTTCATCTTGTGCCACCAAAATTGCTCCTTCAAATCCTGATACATCTTTGTTCCTTTGGGGTGGATAGAATAAAGAGTATCATGAGCTTCTTGCATGATAACTTGCTTCAGCTCGGAATCTGTTGGCACACGGATATGTCCTTTGTACCACAAAACTCCTTCTTCATCTTTGGTAAATCCAGGTACCTTTCCTGTACTGATACGGCGCTTGATTCTGTCGATAGTCGCATTTCCTTTCTGGGATTCCTTGATTTGACTGATCAAAGTGGGTTGAAGTTCAATGCTAGCTAAAAATCCTTTGCTAACCAGCTCCGTTCTGAACTACTCCAACTCTTCATGCAAACTTGGTTGGGTTTCTTTGATCATGGTGTTTAATCTACACGGCAATCTGCTAAGAGCATCCGCTACCACATTGTCTTTGCTGGGGTGATAGTGAATGTCAAGGTCATAATCCTTGATTAACTCTATCCGTCTCCTTTGCCTCATATTCAGCTCCTTCTAGGTGAAAATATACTTTAGACTCTTGTGATCCGAATAAATCTCATAGCAATTACCCATTAGGTAATGACGCCAGGTCTTCAAGGCTAACACTATGGCTGCTAGCTCAAGGTCATGGGTAGGGTAGTTTTGCTCATGCTGCTTCAGTTGTCTGGGCAGATATGCTATGACTTTGCCTTCTTGCATCAACACACATCTGAGACCAATCTTGGATGCATCACAATACACATCAAAAGGTTTCTTGATATCCGGCATAATCAGAATTGGGGTTGAAATCAATCTCTTCTTGAGCTCTTGAAAACTTGCTTCACATTTATCCGTCCATTCAAACTTCTTATCTTTCTTCAACAATTGGGTCATCGGTCTTGCGATGCTCGAAAATCTTTCAACAAACTTGCGGTAATATCCCGCAAATCCGATAAATGCACGGACTTGAGTTTGAGTGGTTGGGGCTTTCCATTCTTCAACATCTTTGATCTTGGCGGGATCGATAGCGACTCCTCCTGCCGACACAATATGTCCGAGGAATCCTACTTCCTTCAACCAGAACTCACATTTGCTAAACTTGGCATACAACTGATGCTCTCTCAGGGTTTCTAGGATGGTCCTCAGGTGTAGCTCATGGTCTTCTTCTGACTTGGAATAGATTAGAATATCGTCGATAAAAACAATGACAAACTTATCCAGGAAGTTCATGAAAATCTTATTCATGAGATTCATGAAATAAGCGGGGGCATTGGTTAATCCAAAAGACATGACCGTATACTCATATAATCCATATCTGGTGGTAAAGGCGGTCTTTGGAATATCTGTTGCATGAATCTTGAGTTGATGATAACCAGTTCTAAGATCAATCTTAGAAAACACCCTAGCACCGATCAACTGGTCAAACAGATCCTCTATCTTTGGCAGTGGGTACTTGTTCTTGATGGTGACATCATTCAGCTTCTGGTAATCCGTACATAAACGGTTACCTCCATCTTTATTATCCACAAACAAAACAGGCGATCTCCATGGCGATGCGCTTGGTTGAATCAGACCTTTTGCCAACATGGCATCAAGTTGCTTCTTCAGCTCCACTAATTCAGAGGGGTTCATACTATAAGGTCTCTGGGCTATGGGTCCAGTTCCAGGAATTAGTTCAATGATGAACTCGATATCCCGATCTAGGGGCATACCGGGCAATTCATCTGGGAATACGTCGGGGTATTCACAGACTACTCTGACTTGGTCTAGGGTTGGTTGGGCTAGACTCTTGTTGCATTTGAACTGACGGGGTAAGGTCTCAGATACATGCTCTACTGATACTCTAGATCTACTGGTCATGGTTATGGCTTTCTTGGCATAGTCGATCAATCCCTTATGTTTTGACATCCAATCCATTCCTAGTACTACTTCCAAACCTTTGGTTCCAAGTACTATTAGATTAGCATAAAAATCTATTCCATGGATTCTGATAGGTATAGCCTTGCAAATTTTTCTAGCTTTGGTGGTTGAACCAGGTATTTTAACTATCATAACATGCTTCAGTTTGGTTGGTTGAATCTTACTAGTGCATGCAAATTGTTCTATAACAAACGAGTGCGATGCTCCAGAATCAAACAACACTCTTGCAAGTACTGAGTTAACAGAAAACATACCCAGCACGACATCTGGCGCTTCCTAGGCTTCTTCAGCATTCATGTGGAACAGACGGCCGTTGCGGTTGAGTGAATTCAATGGTGCAAATCTCCTTCTAGGCTGAACACAACGTTGCTGCTGAGCAGGTGCATTCATGTTGGTGGCTGCTGCAAGCTTCTTGGGGCACTCATTGGAGTAGTGACCCTTGACTCCACTTTCAAAGCAAGTAATCTAGGACTTGTCTTCGGCTGCGACTAGCACAACATTGCTTCCAGTCCTTGGGGCAATATTGTTGTTGTTGTTGTTGGACTTGGGTGGTGCACGGTTGAAGTGGTTGGAGTTGCCGGGTGATGGCTCAGTGTCGGCGCCAAAAAAATGCTGGTGCGATGTTGATGTAGAGCTCGTTGGGAACCCCGAGAGGAAGGTATGATGAGCACAACAGCAAGTTTCCCTCAGTTATGAAACCAAGGTTTAATCGAACCAGTAGGAGCAAGGAAACACCCCAAAGGTGTTGCTAGCTAAGCCTTGGCAGGGCGCACTACCGGTGCTAGTAGAAACATGGAGACCTGCACAACACAACCACAGAACTTTGTCCCCAACTTGCGATGAGGTTATCAATCTCACCGTGTTTTGCGGAAAACAAAGGATTAAACGTATCGAATGGAAAGAAGTAAAAGTTTGCAGAAAGTAAACAAAAAGCAGTAAAAGATTGTAGATTGTATGTAAAAGACAAGGACCGGGATCCATAGTTCACTAGAGGTGGCTCTCCTTAAGATAGATAACATGCTGGGTGAACAAATTACAGCGGGGCAATTGCCAAACATCGAGAAAGCAATACATGCATATACTAATCATCTTGACTCCTTTGAGATTCGATTGGGCATTACAACATTATACATAGACCGCCATCCAACTGCATCTATGACTAATAATCCACCTTCAGGTTATCATCCGAACCCCCTCCAGTATTAAGTTTCAAGCAACAGATTATTGCTTTACGAACTGCGTGTAAAGTAAACAATACGATTGTTCTATGAACAAATGATTGTTGTTTTCTCCCTACTAGCAACAACACATCTAGTACCTTAGAGATTTCACTTCCTGCATTACTAGAGGCATGAACCCACTATCGAGCATAAATACTAACTATTGGAGTTGCTAGCATCTACTTGGCCAAGATAGCTACTAACAACGGAAAGCATGCAAGATCACAAATAACAAAGACATGATAGAATCAATAATCAATATGAAATAGCATCTCAATATCCATCGGATCCCCGCAAACACAACATGTAAGAATTACAAATAGATGATCTTGATCATGAACGGAGCTCACAAGATCTAGACATGAAAGCACAAAGGAGGAGAACCAGCCATCTAGCTACTACATGGATCCGTAGTCCAAGGATGAACTACTCACACATCACACCAGAGGCTTGCATGGTGATGAAGAAGGCCTCCAGGGTGAATTCCCCTCTCCGGCAGGGTGCCGGGAAGAGCTTTAGATCCCTCCCGATCTAGGGATGGAGATGACGGCGACTGCAGACTCTTTTGTGGATTTTTGATCGGGTACTTAGGGTTTTCATCCCGAGGGCAATATATAGGAGGAAGGGGAGGCCGAGGGGGTGCCAGGGGCCACCACACCACCCCCTGGCGCGGGCCAAGCCTAGCTGCGCGGCCAGGTGGTGTGGCCGGCCTCTGGCCCCTCTCCGTCTCAGATACGGCATCCGATGACTTAGGAAAAATAGGCACTTTGGTTTTGTCCGTCAATTCTAAGAATATTCATTTTCGACTTTCTGGAACTAAAATAGCGAAAAGCAGGCGGTGGCATTGTGGCTCTTGTTAATAGTTTAGTCCAAGAAATCATATGAAAAGTACTCCAAAGTTGGAACAAAACACAAGAAAGTGGATAAAACCAAGCATGGAACATCAAAAATTATAGATGCATTTGCAATGTATCAACATCCCCAAGCTTAACTCCTGCTTGTCCTCGAGTAGGTAAGTGATAAAAAGAAAGAATAATTTTTGAGGTGACATGCACCATCAAAGACTTGATCAAAGTAATTGTAAAACATTCAAAGTTGGGATCATAGTACTTCAATCATAACATGAAAGACAAGGTTCTAGCAGTAAGACAAAGAAACTATGATGCAACATGAAAAGGCACAAACAAAAGATTCATGAATAACAATGCTTTGCAAGATGTTTGTTTGTTTCACATAAAGAAAACATAGCATAATAATATTCAGCTTGTCCCTCATACAGTAGCAAATATAAATGCATAGGACACCTTCAAAGTTCATAAGAGTGACTAGATATAAATAGTTTAAAACAAGCAATATCAAGTTATGCATCAATCAACTAGTCTTGGGACAATGCACATAGAACTAAGAATGGCCACTATGCTCTCAAAGTAGGTGCATAAAGGTAGAAGGTGGAGACTCAATATAATGGTGGAAGAAAGGCCTTTATAAAAGGAAGTAGAGATTCAAGTTTCATAAAGAGCTTCCAAAAATTATGGTACTTATAGCTTTCAGATCTCATTGCCCATATCATAAGCATCTTTAAGGTGATTAAGGTTAAAGTGACACAACTAAGAGGATATGCTTGACAAGTTATAAACCGAAATCTCATGCCCCTTACTTACGAAGACCGAACCTCATGCTACTCAACTTTAGTTACGAGTAAGCTCTTGTCATTGTAAGTACATGTGTATCATTAAGAACCGCCAACGGGGTACCCCTTGCACATGATACGGGAGCTTTCCCATAATCAAAATGACAAGGCAAGCAGACAATGAGCATCTCAACGATCTTTTTATTTGCTATTTGCATAGGTTTTTATTGAGGATGCTTCATAGAGTGCTCATTATGGTGATGCTGCAAGTTTCCACCATGATTAGGCATGGCTTAGGCTAGCGGCCCAGGCGTTTCTCTAACACACATACAAACTCCATGATCTTACAAGTTCCACTTTTATTTCACACTGCCGGGATCCGTAAGCAAAAGAACATGATATCAACGGGGTACAAAGTACAAGTGCAATGTTGAAAGCGTTCCCCATGAAACATGGTTCTGCTAATTTCAACTTATAAAGCGCGAGCATATACGCAACAAAGAAGGACCCAATGGTTCAAGTTTATTAGATACAAAAAAGTAAAGTGTGCCATCAAGTTCGTGAGAGCTTTAATCACTAGTTTTCTCATAACAAGTTTAATTTGGAAGGTAAACAAAAGCATGAATATACTTGGAATAGCATAAGCTAGTAGGTAGGTATGGTGGACTCTTTGGAATAACTTGGTTTAGGGAGTTGGATGCATGAGTGGAACTCATACTTTGTTGTGGAGGCTAGCAAAAGACTGGGAACGACAAACTAAGAGAGCAATAATGGCCATAATATTGCAGAGCGACAAAACATCATTGATCAAAGCATAAAGTGATACTACAAGTTGAAAACTAAAGGATCATAAAGGCTATGGTGACTTGAGATAGTCATAACATGGTGTGAGCATGCGCCAAGTCAACCCAAATAAAGCATCAAAGGAGAATACCACTATACTATGCTTTAATATGCTAAAACAACGCATGATTCATCCAAGGCACATTAAGAAATCTCAATTGTTTATAACAAGTCATGCTACAACAAAGAATACTAAGCATAAATCCAAAACAATATCAAGCATGGCATGACAAAGCATAGGCCACAGTCAAAAACAAGCTCTTTTTACCACATAAGTAAAACTTTCCTACTCTTTTCCAAACCAAACCAAACTATTTGCAAACCAATGTATGAAAGAGGGGGTCCAACCAATTTATTCAGAAAACTAAGAAAACCAAAGCAAACTAGAAACCAAAACAAAAACGAAAAAGAAGACGCTCCAAGAACAACACAACTGTGCATGAAACAATAAAAATGAAGCGTTTGGAAGAAACCTGAGATTTTTATTGATGAAGAAGGGGATGCCTTGGGCATCCCCAAGCTTTGACGCTTGTACTTCTTGGATATTTCTTGGGGTGACACACATGGCATACCCAAGCTTGAGCTTTAGTCCATCCTTCATCTCATTACTCATTCCTTCCATACACCTGAAATTTTTCCTGCATACAAAACTTCACACAATCTTTATTAGCAACATTAGTGCACTCAAGATAAATAAGTCTTAAGGTTCAGTTCTAACACCAAATAAACTTCCATTAGAACACTAGCTACTTTAGCACTTCCCTCAAAAATCTCAATTCCCCAAAAGAACTCAAAAAGGAACCAACAAGAAGCAAATGCAGAAAATGGCAGAAATCTGTCAAAACAGACCAGCAGGTAAAGACGAATTTTTTTGAAGACGTTCTGTTGCTCAAATCAAAAAGTGTTGAACTAAATAAAGTTATATAACAACCTGGGTCATAAGCATAAAAATTCACGCCTCAAAAAGACATTCAGAGATTTTACACGATTTTTTACAGTGAAGCACAGAAATCTGTTTCGGGACAACAACTTTCCCAATCATTACTTCTCTCTCATTAGAGGTTACTCTTGGCACAAAAAGCAAATAAAAAGGAAAAGGAGAGGTTATTACAGACGTAATAACTTAAAAAAATCATCTAAAACTTTTGGGTTATCTTCCAATAAGTACTTTTCTTTAACGCCTTTAAGTTAGGCATAAGAAGCAAGAAAGAATCAAGTGTTCTCAAATGAAGAAGCATTAAGACCAAATTTCTTGCCCTTAAATCTCTTACTTTTATTCTTAACCTTGGGTAAAATATGATTGTTTGGTGGAGAAGAAAGGTGCATGGTGAAAGGGAAATGGACGTCGCCTAGAGGGGGGTGAATAGGTGTTTTAAAAATATTACGGTTTAGGCTCTAATAAATGCGGAACAAAACTTAATGTTTAATTTATCAAGACAAAACCTATATCAACTAGGTTCACTAAGTGCACCAACAACCTATGCTAAGAGATAGAAGCAACAAGGTGATAGCAAGATAAAATACTTCAAGCACGATGGCTATCACAAAGTAAATTGCATAAGTAAAGGGCTCGGTTGAGAGATAACCGATGGACGCGGAGACGATGATTTGTTTCCCGAAGTTCACTTGCAAAGAAGCTACGTCTCCGTTGGAGAGGTGCGGGGGCGCAATGTACTTGAGCATACAAATGGCTCACCTCGAGGTGTGGTGGCTCGATGCTCACCCAATGCCACACAAGGCCTCACCAAGGATGCGAAGCCACGCAACTCACCGACGCCACAAAATGCTCACCCTATTCTCCCGTGAGCTCGCCACAAAGTCCTACTCACGTTCCACTATGGGACACTTGAGGGCGGTCACCGAACCCATACAAGGCTTGGGGCAATCTCCACAACTCAATTGGAGGGCTCCCAAAAAACACCACAAAGGCTCCACAATGCCACAAAAGGCCAACAAGCTTGGGGAACCTCCACAACTCAATTGGAGCCCCAAGAACAATGCCACAAAGGCTACAAAGCCACAAATGGAAACAAGGCCACAAAAGGCTACAAGACCACAAAAGGTCAACAATCCAACCACACAACCGTCTAGGGTTCCAAGAACCCAAGAGAGACAAGCCCAAGGGCTTTAACTCGTCGAATCTCCGAGGAGAACTCAAACCTATGCACCAAATGCAAGAGGCAAGTCCTTCACTCTCAAATTCCACGAAAGCTACAAAAGCTATTGGGGGAATAAGGAAGGAAGAACACAAGAGGAGAACACAAAACTCTCCAAGATCTAGATCCCAAGGATTCCTTCACAAAGAAGGGATTTGGCTTGGTGGGTCTTGTAGATCTAGATCTCCTCTCTCAAATCCCTCAAAAAGATGCAAGAATCATAGGAGGGGGAAGGGGAGAGGGCAAGCTCTTCAAGTTCAACAATGGAGGAGAGAGAAAGCCAAAAACCAAGAAAGATCAAGTTAGGGCCGAAGGGGAAAGGGGAGCTCCTTTTAAAGGGCTCCCCGATCTGCCCGTTACCCACAGAATCATGCACGACCGGTAGTACCGGTGGGTGGCCGGTACTACCGGTGGCACCTAGCCAACGGTCAGAAAACAGTGAGAGAAAGAACAGAAATGTGATCCTGGCCGGTACTACCGCCGCTTAGCCGGAACTACCGGTGGCAAGAATGTCCTAGCGGTACTACCGCCTGAGAATCCGATCCAAGTTCCGTCAAATAGCGCTAACCAGGCAGAGAGAGTACTGAACCGAAAATGGGTTTACCGGAAGTTGGGCCGGAATTAACACCGGTACTACCGGTAAAGCTGCAAGCGGTACTACGGTGGCCACTTGAACTACGGTCGAGGCAAAAACTTCAGAACCAGAACTGCCACAACTTTTGCATCCGAACTCCAAACGAGATGAAATCAATTTTGTTGGAAAGATAACGACGCGTAGAATCCATGAATATATATGTGAGATACCTCCCAAGGTGTGGAGCCGGAAAACCCGCAAGATCAAAAACACAATAAGATATGCAAGGGAAATCCATTTTTGATGAACTAGAGCTTGTTATGAAGATAACCACAAGCTCTAGATCTTCACATGGACAAGAACCAAACAACAACCAAGAAATATGATGCTATGTATGCAAAGGTTTGAGCTCTCTCCAAAAGATACGAACGAGTCACCCACTCGAGATCCCCTCTTGATAGTACGGCTATCTATCCTAAACCCGATCTCCCAACACTACAAGAACACTACAAGAGACCGGTAAAATAGAAACCCTATCAAGATCATACCTTTGCCTTGAGAATCCCACTTGAGCTTGATGTAGACGATCTTGTAACCTTCAAGATGGAACACCTTTCTTGATTGCACTTGCTTGCACTTGCTTGATGAAGTCTTGAGACATGCTCCCCCATACTCCATGGGGAAGCCTCTTCTTCGAACTTGACTTCATCATTCCATGATTGCCGAGGATGGAAAGCTTCAAGCATGAGATCTTCTAGAGATGATGCATCTTGAGCTTGCACTTCAATTCTTGATGATGTCTTGAAGATAGCCATGAGGAACTCCATCTTCTTCTTCTTCTTCTTCAAGACAAACTTGATCTTCTTCTTCTACTTGATTCCAATAGGCACAAAGCCCTTGGACGATGCTTCTTATTTTTCATCCTTGAAACCAACACATGGTCCAAGCTATGCCAATGGACAAACCTACAAGTGAAACTCATTTTGCACATTAGTCCATAGGGATTGTCATTGATTACCAAAACCATGCATGGGGCATACATGTCCTTTCACATGGTCCCCTTTCCCACATATATTATTGCTCCGAGGAGTTCTAATAGGGACCTTCCAAGTGTAATTTGTCCTTTTCCTACACATTCAATAACAAGATAATCAGTAGAAATCATTTTCCCAAGGATCTTTGTAAACACTCCTTCAGCTATTCCAAGAGGTAATATGGTAGTATTATTAGCAAGAGATATTTCTTTTCCTCCTTCAGTAAGCCCCCAAGTATCCATAGATTTATAAATATCTTTGGGCACAGGTGGAGCAATAGGTGTGCTCATAAAATCATTGTTGTTGGTGCTAGTGAAGTCACACAACTTGGTGTTTTCAAGAGTAGTCATTTTTTTGTGTTTTCAAATAAGAAAGCAAACTAGTAAAACTATTTTTTTGTGTTTTTGATAAAGAAACAAGCAAACAAAGCAAAAAGAAACTAAGCAAAACAAAAATAACAAAGTAAAGAGATTGGTTATGAGGGACTCCCCTTGTGAAGATGTCCTTGACTCCCTGGCAATGGTGCCAGAAAAATGCTTGATGGCTCAGTGTCAGCGCCAGAAAAATGCTGGTGCGATGTTGATGTAGAGCTCGTTGGGAACCCCAAGAGAAAGGTATGATGAGCACATTAGCAAGTTTCCCTCAGTTATGAAACCAAGGATTAATCGAACCAGTAGGAGCAAGGAAACACCCCAAAGGTGTTGCTAGCTAAGCCTTGGCAGGGCGCACTACCGGTGCTAGTAGCAATGTGGAGACCTGCACAACACAACCACAGAACATTGTCCCCAACTTGCGATGAGGTTGTCAATCTCACCGTGTTTTGCGAAAAACAAAGGATTAAACGTATCGAATGGAAAGAAGAAAAAGTTTGCAGAAAGTAAACACAAAGCAGTAAAAGATTATAGATTGTATGTAAAAGATAAGGACCGAGATCCATAGTTCACTAGAGGTGGCTCTCCTTAAGATAGATAACATGTTAGGTGAACAAATTACAGCGGGGCAATTGACAAACATCGAGAAAGCAATACATGCATATACTAATCATCTTGACTCCTTTGAGATTCGATTGGGCATTACAACATTATACATAGATCGCCATCCAACTGCATCTATGACTAATAATCCACCTTCAGGTTATTATCTGAACCCCCTCCAGTATTAAGTTGCAAGCAACAGATTATTGCTTTACGGACTGCGTGTAAAGTAAACAATACGATTGTTCTATGAACAAATGATTGTTGTTTTCTCCCTAGTAGCAACAGCACATCTATTACCTTAGAGATTTCTATCATTTCCCCAGATTACCAGAGGCATGAACCCACTATCGAGCATAAATACTAACTCTTGGAGTTGCTAGCATCTACTTGGCCAAGATAGCTACTAACAACGGAAAGCATGCAAGATCACAAATAACAAATAAATGATAGAATCAATAATCAATCTAAAATAGCATCTCAATATCCATCGGATCCCCACAAACACAACATGTAAGAATTACAAATAGATGATCTTGATCATGAACGGAGCTCACAAGATCTAGACATGAAAGCAGAAAGGAGGAGAACCAGCCATCTAGCTACTACATGGATCCGTAGTCCAAGGATGAACTACTCACGCATCACACCGGAGGCTTGCATGGTGATGAAGAAGGCCTCCAGGGTGAATTCCCTCCCAGTGGTGCTGGGAAGAGCTTCAGATCCCTCCCGATCTAGGGATGGAGATGACGATGGCTACAGACTCTTTCGTGGATTTTTGATCGGGTACTTAGGGTTTTCGTCCCGAGGGCAATATATAGGCGGAAGGGGAGGCCGAGGGGGTGCCAGGGGCCACCACACCACCTCGTGGCACGGGCCAAGCCTGGCCGCGCGGCCTGGTGGTGTGGCCGGCCTCTGGCCCCTCTCCGTCTCGTATTCTGGCATCTGATGACTTCCGGAAAAATAAGCACTTTGGCTTTTGTCCCATCCAATTCCGAGAATATTCATTTTTTGACTTTCCTGGAACCAAAAACAGCAGAAAACAGGCAGCTGGCACTATGGCTCTTGTTAATAGGTTAGTCCAAGAAATCATATGAAAAGTACTCCAAAGTTGGAACAAAACACAAGAAAGTGGATAAAACCATGCATGGAACATCAAAAATTATAGATACATTTGCAATGTATCACTGGGGTTGTTGTTGTGGTTTCCTCCAGACTTCAGGTTTCCTCCGCTACGATTGGGGTAGCTTGGACGGGTCATCAGGGGTCTATTGTTTCTTGGGGCATATCCTGCAGACGGGTTGGGGCGATACTTCTGGGTATTGTGGGATCCAGGCCGGTGCATTAACCTATGCTTGTGATTGTGATTGGCTTGGTTTATCTTCCCTTCCATTTGAATGGCAGAGTCGACTAGATCCTCCAGATCTTCAAAACGGATGTTGACTAACACAGTCTGCATCTCATCATGCAATCCATTTAGGAAACTTTCCTTCTTCTTGGCTTCAGTATTGATCTCATCAGGGGCATATCTTGCTAGTGACAAGAATTTGTCACGGTACTCAACTACTATCATCCTTCCTTGCTTTAGTTCTCTGAACTCATCTCTCATTCTGGTGACTAAACCTCGTGGCACATGGGTGCGACTGAACTTGATCTTGAATGCTTCCCACGTCATCATCTGACCATGGTTCATGGTACGGGTGCTATTCCATAGGCTCTTGCATCTCCTGCCAGATAATGGGTGCCAAACAGTACTTTCTCGTTGGCGTCAACTCCTGCGACTTCCAGATTGTTCTCCATGGTTTGTAGCCAGTCATCCGCATCCAAAGGATCCTCAAACTTGTTAAAGATTGGGGGATATGTATTCTGAAAGTTCTTAAGTTTGGATCCATGGTTGTCTTGGTTTCCATGGCCTTGATTATTGTGGGCCATCTGAGCTATCTGTTGCAGAGTGGCTAGATTGGCTTGCTGTTCGGCTCTACTAGCTTCACGGTCAGAAACTAGCATTTGCAGAATCTGCAACATCGGGTCCCACGATGAGCTACTTCTTCCTTGATTTCCACGAGGCATCTGAAGATTGAGATAGATAATGAGATAAGAGGGAAATTCTAAGGTTCATGGTTTTGTTTTCAAAAAGGTTTACTTTGAGGTTGACTCAGGTTTTGCAAACTAACTTCTTCTTCTCACTCATTCATGCAAATCACACCATACAAACACACACCACAACACAAACATAAAATAGATGGTTTTAATAACCATTATGTGAAGCTATGATACAGTGGGACCGATACAACTCATTCCTACGGTAGTGATCAAGTGCATCTAATCATCATCAATGAAGTCGGAATCATCATCATCAGTGTGGAACTCCATGGCATCATCCTCCAGGTAATCATCATCATCACTGAGGTAAGAGTAAAGATCTCCCCGGATATCTTCACCTTCCTACTCTTCCTTTTCTTCAAGCTGGACTTCCTGTTCATGGATGGTCTTCTCGAGATCTGCCACCTTCTTGCGAAGACGATTGATGGTGCGATCCTTCTTGTCGCGTTGACGACGAAGTGATTGGCACTCCCTGGCGAGAATGGCGAGGGTCTGGTCCTTCTTGACGGCAATGGCAAGGTTGTGGTTAGCGTAGGCTCGAGCATTGTCCAACTCCTTCTGCATATCATACAGCATGGAGTCAAGATTGTCCACCTGGTGCTTCAAATCTAGGTGTCCTGGCATCTCCAACGGAATTCCCATAGAATCACGCCTTGCAAAGCGAGTTCCCTGGATCAAGTTGATGTTTTGCCCACACAGACGGGCAAGAGCTTCATGCATAGCCCTGGCTAATCCATCTAGCCAGTTGTTCTCACGCAAGGTGAATTGAATCTTCTCAGAAAGGGGTGCTTCCATCTTGCCTCTTAGATCTTCAACTACCAGCCCATTGTAGATCTCCTCCGATGTGATCGTTGAGTTGAGCCCCGAAGAATTCCGGATGCGGGCACTCAAGATACTCAGATAGAGCTTCTAGATCCCTCTCAAAGATCAGGTGACCTCCATTTCCCAGCTGGTAGAACTTGCAATACTGGATCTCCATCTACAAGAATTTAGGATGAGTAAGTTAGTGAGGTGATCGAGTGTGTAAAATTTTAGATAGGATCGTAAGAGTTTTTGAGGAACATGAAATTTTGAAAGAATCTCAAGGATAAGAGGGGGAATATATTTCATAAATACTCACTTCTTATGTTTTGAAACTAAGTTTTTGTTCGGACGTCCATTCTAACTAGGGTCTCCTATGGTCAGAATGGCTCTGATACCAATTTGTCAACACCCGAATTTTTAATCCCAGATGCCTATTATGCCATACATCGCAATCCCAGGATTACCATTTTTGCGAGACATAACAGATTGGATATCACAACACATCATCCATTACAAACCATAATAAGGTCTTACACAAATAAAGGATCTCATGATCCATTCTTAATACAAACAAGCAGCAGAATAATAAGCGTAGCAGTGGGCTCCATCTTCAGGGTCACAGGCAATGCTGACGATGAGAGATGATCCTAATTGTCGTAGACGTCCTGCTGTCGATCCTCCTGGTAGTCCTCCTCATAGTCTAGCCACGAGAATAGCCAGGGACAAAGCCATGAGTACTCTTTAAGTACTCGCAAACTATCACTAACAAGTAAGGTAGTTCTAGTAGGAACCTTAAGCTCTAAGTTTATTTGCGAAAAGCCATATTTATCTAAACTGAGTTTAGAAGCAAAGAAAACTAAGTTAATGTTCTAAATCACTTAAGTGGGAACCTAGTTTTCATATTCACAACCCTGTTGTGGTTAAGTCAAAATCATAGTTCACTTCACAAGTCATTTTGAAAACATCGGCGATGGAACAAGATGGCCACTCCAATCGTAAAGTGACTACGTGGCTATTCGAATAGTTTGACACTCTGCAGAGGTGGTACACTTTCACCACAAAATTCGATACATCCGTCAAGGATAACCCTGAATCAATCATACTTAGTATGCGGATAATCAATCATAACCTTTCAATTACACACACTAGTATAGGCACCTCCCCTATGAGCTTGGACTCCCAGCCATGGCCATCTTCCATCCTGGGCACTACATAGGTGGACATTCACACTCACGAGGTAGCCTCAGCTCAAACCTCTTCCGCGAGGGAACCCATACTAAGGCATATAAGCTTCCGGCTAAGCCCTACCCAATTCAGGTATTGTGGTTGTACGGTAAAATTGGAATGGTATCGCATCCGAACCCAACCATCAGTTTTTGTAAAAGGGCTAAGGCTCATGCCTCAACATTTTCATCATCAAATCCTTTTGTGTCCATAACACATGTCAAAAACATTTCAATAGAATGAAGCATCATTCCAAGGTTTTCATAATCATTTTCACCAAGTATTCCCATCTAAAGTGATCATCTTTTATGCTTAGCACTAGCCACTAAGGTTAAGAGTGTTCACTAATGAGGGGTGCTAATCTTCAATCTCATGCCATAGAATGACATCTAAATATAACTAGATAGGCCTAGTTTTATACACTTTATGCTATCTATACTACAAGTAAAGAACTTTGATAAAGTAAAAGAGTAAAGCTTGCAAGTAAACTTGGGATTGGTATAAATCAAAGGTATATAACCAAAGCACGCCTAATGCATTTTGCTTGGGTTATCTTGAAATTAGTGATGACTTGCATAGTTAAGAAACTTTCAAGGGTTAGCTTGCTAAAAATACCTTGCATAGATCTAGCTTGCCTTAATTGGTGCAATGATTGAAGTTTTCCTCCTCTTCTTCGGGGTAGAACTCCTCCTCGTATCCGAGGTCGGTACTATCGTCTATAAATAAATGTGGGATACACAATCACCAAACAATACTTAACTAATTCTATTTAGCATACTAAGGCTCACACTTGATAATCTAGTATCATCACAATCATCACATGAATTAAGGAACTAGTTTTATTTATCTTATTTGAGAAAAGTAATTTCTACTCATTGAAATTAATTAAAATTTAATATTATCCAATTAAAATATGGGATTATGTGGACACATGTCATCACCACATATTCTAATACATGGGAATGTGATTTAAAGTGTTAGTCACATTTATAAAGTTTAATATTATTATTTCATAGATTTAAAGTGACTAGAAATGCCCTAATAGCATTCTTTTGGTACTAGTCCAAAGTCACTACATGCAAACTTAATTTTTTTACATATTCAGATAGATATTATCAAATGTGATTTTTGAGAGTTGGAATCAACTCAAAAGCATTTATGGTTGATTTTTGAAAAATGTTTGAAGTTGCAAAAGTTTTTATCTTGTTATTTTTACTAAAGATTATATCTAACTCCAAATTATTTAAATCCAATGGGCTTAGATAGATAATTTAAATACCTTTCTAGCAAAATTTTAATCATGCAATTTGGTTCAGTGAAACTCTCTAAATTGATTTTTGAATTGATGGACAGAATCTAGTTTAAACCTAAATGAAAAAACAATTATTTGAATTTCCAGGCTAGCGCGGGAAGTTAAACGGGCTGGCCCAAATGCACTACGCGGCGCAGTGGGCTGCTGACAGATGGGGTCCACCAGTCAGCGAGACTAGCTACGTGAAACTGTATCGGTGAATCTGGGTCGTGCAATCTTAATCAAATCTAACGGCCAGGAGTCATCATCGACGACGAACTACTCCAGCGAGGAACTAAACCTAGCGTGGCGGTGGGGGTCTCGCGGGGCTCACCTAGGCTCCAGCTAGGGTCGATGACGGGGGCGATCGACGTGGTAGACGATGGCGAGGCGAGGCGCGGTCACGGCATGGCTTGGGATGGTCGGAATCAACGACGCCCTTCTCCTCCAGCAGCGGTAGGCTCCGACCAAATTCTGATGAGAGAGAGCTCGCCTTGCTCCGGGGAAAGGTGAGGGAGTGGCTGTGAGGGGTGGTGGGTGGAATGGAGTGGAGAATTGAGCCGGGGGTGGCCTCCTTTTATAGCGCGGCGAGGGGACCGACCGATGCGGTGTGAGCTCGACGGTGGCATCGCTATAGGCGGCTATTATCGTGGCGGAGGTAGGTGGATGTTGCGGTGTTCCCTGGTGGTTCTTACGGACATAACGGCGAGGCGTGGGGCGGCGTGGTTTGGTCGGGAGCGTGCGGCGCTCCGCACGGATGCAAAGGTGTTTGCGGCGGTGTGCGGTAGTTGTGGGTCGCGCGGCGGCGATCAGGCTTGTCTGCTGTGGGTGTTATGATCATGGCGAGGCTGCGCGTGCACGGCGAAGGCGGAGCGCGGTCTCTGCGAGCTGGTCGGGCGTGGTGCAATGGCGCGCTCTAGACATGGCGTAGAGAGGTTTGGGCGCAGCGTGCTCGGGTGGTCCAGGGCTTGGCTTCGACTGCGGGGTGGACAGGGGGTGGCGTTAGACTGTGGTGCACCTCCTGGACATCCTGGATGGGTGCGGGGTGGTCTGCTGTGAGCTGACCATGGTCGGCCAGTAATGACCACAATTGGGCGGCGCTCCACTTTTTAAAAAACAAAGGAGGGAGCTGGTCTGGGGCTAGGTTAGACTCAGGGGAGACAGGGGAGTAAAGTGGAGACCAATTGGTCGATTGATTACTGTTTAAACTGTGAAGTTAGGCAAAGGGTTAATCTGTGTAGGTCAGGTGTTTGTGGAAATGGGCGCCCGAAACTTTCTTTGGAATTTTTGATTCAAATTTTTTGAGTGATCTTTAATTAAGCTTGAGAGTCTATGTTTGCTTGGAGAGGTCAAGGGGAATTGGTTTAAAGGGTTTTTGAAAAGTGTGATCTTAACACATACACTTGATTCAATTTTATTGTTCTTTACATTGATTTGGAAAATGTTTTTGTAAGATTGTAAAGTGGGTCTTGGTTCACTTTTACTTGGTCTAGCAAGGGGTGAAAAGAAGTAGAAATGTTTTTATTAGAAAACTTCTTATAGGAACACTCAAAGTGTCCTAGTGGTTTACTTTGGTCAAAATGACCATTTGGTTTATTTATTTATATTAGATTTCTTTTTATTTTGTTTGTAATTGGTCTAGATGATGTAGTATTCACCTTTAAACCATTTCACATCATTTAGAACAATCAAGCATGGCATAAGCACACAAATCTACACTAATGCAAACACACATGCATTCATATTCATTTTATTAATAAAAGTTTTTGTTAACCCTAATCTTAGGTGATTTGGAATTGATAATCTTGATTAAAAGTTTTGGGGTGTTACACACAGGTAGATCCAGGTCCCGATGAATACAAGATCGAGGTTGCTGATTAGTATTCATGTAGTTGTACTTTACGATATACTACGGCTTTGTAGGAATGTTAACAAAAAAATCTTCTCCCATAGAGGTTACTTGTGTTTTACATTTTTCTAAGTGTAGGATCAAGATTGGGATAAGGGATGCTCGTCATCGATCGACGGCTAATTACCCCCAATCCAAATTAATGGACTCGGATTTATTTATGTTCAGATGTATCTAGACATATTTTAGTGCTAGATACATCGGAATTTAGAGAAACCTGAGTCCATTAAACTGCTGCCGCCATCGGCTTTGGCGACCCATTGTTGCATCGACTCCGGTCCACCGCATCAGCTCTCGAACGCCGCATTGAATACATCGACCACATCGACTCTACACTCGGGGGCTATGCCAACTCCGCCGCGCCACCCATTGCCGCCATCGGCTGGAACGACTCGCTGCAATCTTCGGTTGCAGCAACCCGCTACAATCTTTGATTGCGGTAACCCACTACCGCATTAGTTACAAGCAACCCACTGCCATCATCGGTTGCGGCATCCTGCTGCCGCATCGACTTCGTCCGCGGCCGCATCGACTTCATCCATGGCAACTACCAATAAATCTAAGTTTCTCTCTACTTAGAGAGGATTCTTTTTTAACTCGCACTCGAAACACTCGGGGGCTTCCCCCTCTTCGAGTAACCTAAATGTCATCGAATCTATGCAATCGAGTACCTCGTACACGACTTCCCGAGTAGCTGACTCTACCCGAGCGTTGATTCCTTGAACTCTGACCTAGGTGTAGACCAACTGACAGGTCAACAAGGTACTAAGAGTAAGAGCGTCAGGCTAACGAAAATTCCTCGCATATAGTGCAAAAGTATCGAGTCCAATGGCATCAGAAAATGTTATAACAAGCCGAAAGGCCAATATTCTTTGCAAGATAGGATGTCGACTACATCGAGCTATTCTATTGAGTCCTCCAACGGAGTCGACTAACGCCACCCGCATCAACTTATGCCAAGACCTGAGTCAATTACCTCCTCGGGTGAAAAAGATGCTTTGAGCCTATGTTCCGGTGCAAGCACACTAATGAAGGGCTCCGTAGCAAAAAACAAAAAAAACCTACGATAGAACTCCCTAACACCCAAGATCTATCTATGTAGTAATGCAGTAACGACCAGAGCGTATAGAATACATACTCTTGTAGACCGTACGCGGTTAACGTTCCGAGGGGAACGTGGCTGAAGTAGTCGAACTCGTAGCCAACCTCAAGGTCGTGAAGCTCCTTGCAGGTCACCCCTTGCTCCTTCTTCATCGTGCAGCAGCTCGGGCTCACGACATCCAAAGTGTCCCAAGTGTTGCACCTCGTAGCTTCATACACATCCGATGTATGATGAGACCTCCATCTCCCCGATCCCGTCGGGAGTGCGAAAGTAGATCTCCGGCTTGGAATCCCTGCAGCGCAACAGCGTGCTGCAGGTGTGCCTTGTTCGCACAACCCGTACATGGGTCCATGGTCACAAGGTATAGAGAGAGAGGGAGAAAGTCAACCAAAAAACTTCTCAAAAATGTGTGTCTAATCCCACCCATAGGCACCTCCTTATATAGGCTAAGGGAGGGGTGCCCTCCCTCTTAGGCGCCCCATGTGGGACTAAAGGTAAAAGAAAAGAGGGCAAAAATTCGCCCGGCCAGGCCTGGTGGGCAGCCAACCAACAACCAGGCAATAGGCACTGCGGTAGATGGGTAGTAGCGTCCATGGCTGACATCTTGATGAGACCAGCGATGTGATGCCAACCGGGGGGTGGACGGCCACCCATGACCTAACTAGCATGGACCAAGCGACAGCGGTCACCCCTTGGGTGGGCCCATTAAGTGGCCCAAGCTTGACAGCTCCCGTGAGCTCCTTTGGGCTGGGGTCTTGCTAGGCCATTTGGCGGTGGTCTTGTGACCGCCATACTGTCGATGGATACTATCCAGCCCATTCGATAATTTGGTCAAACCAGCCCCTTTTTGCTATTTTCTTTGCCTTGTTTCTGTGGCTTTTTCTTGGACCAATTTCCTTCAGGGTTTTAGCCTAATGATAAAATCACTTTATATATCTCAATTTAAATATTATTTAGAATATATTAATTCACAATTAACATGTAATAAATGTATATTTAAATTTCCATTTATCTGAAACTCCTTTCGGTCATTTTCCTTCTTTCTTTCTCTACTTATGATTCCAACTTACAGATGATCTTTCTCATCGTACCCTTAAGTGTATCCCCTCACGGCTCAGGAATGGTACATACATGATATTTATCAATGATCAATAGTGGGACCAGGATGCCCATGATGACCCCTATACATTCCATGATGATGATGTCGTATGAACCGTAAAATGTTGAGTCTAATTCGCTTCGTTTCTCTAATACGACTTGTCCAAGATTTGATCATTGGTATCACATACCTTGTTCAATCTTGTTACTGGCAAGTTCTGTTTTACTTGTTACTGTGATATTACATCCCCGTGACCTAGTCACATATTGCAACATTTATGGATATTATCTCACCAAGCCGGCCGTATGTATCTTACCCGTCACATCGGTGAACAAATCCCGCTCTTGAGTAACATGGCATCTATTGTTCCTTTGGAATACCTAACGTACACCCTTATGATCATCGTGTCACCGACTGATGTTTGATGCAGTCAAGGCAGCCTTGGGAAACAGTGAGTAATATGATCTCACGGTCTAAGGAGAAGGAGACTACGTTTATAGCTATTGCAACGATAAACTCTATGGCTTGATCGTGTCGCAATCTTTGAGAAATGTCCATCACATTATTCACCAATGATATGACCTCGTTGTCAATTGGCATAAATGCCCATGATCAGGTAACCTTGGTTATCTCTTGACCAACGAACTAGTATGAATAGAGGCTACTAGGGACTTGGTTTGTTTCATACCACACATGTACCAATGTTTCCACTTGATACAGTTATAGCACAATATGAAACTATTATGAACTAATTGAGATATGACAATAAAAACCTATTTATTATTTGCCTCTAGGGCATATCTCTTTCAGTCTCCCACTTGCACTAGAGTACAAAATAATCTAGCTCGCATTTTACTCATCATAAACCATATCACATATGTCTTTATTGATCATGCATGCTTATGGAAAATGTCCTGTCTATGTTCTGTTTTACCAGATCATTATGTATTTTTCAAATCGTTAATGTCTTTCTAATTTTGACATTCATACTGATATCTTATAATGGGTTGAACTATTCGTTTGGCGACAAAGTGATACTATGTTTCTAGTGTTCACAATGACGGTTGCTTTCACTATTGTCACATAAACTTTGAAACACACTTCGCACTCCTTTTTGTGTATTTATAGTAGTTATGGAAACAGAGTGAGGTCGGTATCCAGGAGCTAGAAGTGACGTTAGATCAGCCACAACAAGCTTTCTCATGGGCACTGTGCCCTAGGACACACCCTCTGCGTAGAGACAAACTAGTCCTGCCCCAACAATATACAACACCTTATATAATGCCCTTATACTTCTTTATCTATGTAGATCCTAGTGCATGAAATGCTACTATGTGCCTTACTTTGCTTCTTGCCATTTAAGGAGAAACTTAATTCTGGTTCAGTGATTAACTTCAGGAATCACTTCAAGATATGTTCTTATAGTTAAGAACTTGTCCTTCCAACCAGAACCTCAGTTCACATTACGTCGAGTATACAATATGTATGGAAGAACCTATGACTGAGGAATTGGAGATGCAACACACCTCTTTATTTCTTTTAAACATAGTTGTAATACTAAGACTAACTCAATGCTTCAAACAAGTAAGAACTTCTTTCTTACCTTGTTCTATTTTGTACTACTTCGGAATCTTATCTAGGACATTCTGAATATTTTCAGGATCAAGTCCAGGAAGTATTCAACTATGATGTTTATTAAACTTACCAATCTATCTCGATAGATCTCATTGTTTAATAACTTTTTCAACTTCATCCATATTTACTAACTTAAATGTTATCAATACCAATCACATCATTCATATATGTTATCCATATATCTCAGAATGATTTCACGCTCCCACTCAAATATGGCATCCATATATGAGTTCTAGGGATTTCACTTAGCTCCCACTCAGAATATATCAGCTACATATTATGATTTAGCCAAGCTACTTGGCTCCCACTCAAATGCAGGTCCTCTCGATAATCTTGGACATTCCAAAATTCTTTGATCATCATCAAATTGAGAATTCTAGTTACGAGATTCCAATATCCATATATTATTGGTGTAAATCCAATAGACTTAAGCATCACTCCAATTATAGTCAACTCCTTGAATTTTGTTCATACTTTGTGACAAATCAAGCGTTACGTCTTCATTAAGTTTCATTTCCTTCTTATGACTTTGCAGTCATTCAGAAATATCAAGCAAACTTCTTTACTTAATAAGATCAAGTAACATATTACTTTGCAATCTTAAATGTAACTTAATATAGGATTTTATGACTCCTAGTCATTTCTCGCACTTAGGTCCATCACGCTTCTTTGTAGTTCATAGGCATGTCTTGTTCAAAAACATGACAAGTGAATCAATAATATAATTTCACAAACTTGCAGAGTATATATTGTTGAATCCTACTTTCTTTAGTAAAAGTATTCGCTAAAAATTTATGATCATAATCATTAGTTTCTCCTCTATTTCTAGAGTTCTGTTTCACGGAACAAATTCCACTGCGCCACTCAACAATCTGGAGGTAAGGTAAAATACCTTGTTTTGATCTTTTACTTTCTTCCACCTGTATCTTCATCAACACACATCAACTTTGGACAACAGCAGGTTTGCCCCTTTGTGGGACATGTATTCACAGTTGCCTAATAATAAGCTATAAAGACTTGTTTATTCGCCATGATTTCAAATTATTGAAATCTCCAGAAACTCGAACATGCATAACTCTTATGGTGTTGTTTCCACGAATCTTTATATGTTCCTTTGTATTTCAAATGAGTGTTTGCTTATTTTGATATCTAACTCTAAATGATGACTATAACCTCGATAAGAGATAATATTATACCATATGTATCTAATACATAATGATTATGATAATCAGACATTTCAATATAGTTTGAATTTGCCCTATTATCATAATTTGTGAAACATCTTTCACAAGGCCTTTTATGCCAAAATTAACTTAAATACTTTAGTCATGCTGATCAAATCAAAGAGACTTTGTATTTCTATTAATTCAATATCCCTCTTTGTTGTGACTCATTTGAATAATTCAAATTGTTTCAAACTCGTGTTTCATTAAGTAAATACGCTTATTCACTTAAGTCCACAATTAACTAATGATTTCCATTATTTGTTGAAAATACGATACATCACTTTGTATAAGATTCAATATTTCTTCGCATATCACTATTTTACCAGAATGTGGAGTTTTAGTTATTCTGCCCAACGAGGCATGGTTTTGCAAAAGTCTCTAGATTAAGTATCTAAGACCCTGATATTCATTAATATGAAAAACATGCAATAACCAAAATGACTTAAACTATAGTGTCATATCATAATTAAACGTTTGGATGTATTTTAGCATTTTAATCCTTTATAAATGCTTAAAATATTATCATTAACATAGTGATGAGAATAACTCATTTATAATTGTAATGTGATCATAAAGGTATTATTCATAAGAACAGTGCAACTGGCTTGTAACTTAGTCATATGAATAATTGTCTCGCCCAAAGCAAGACACACAAACAAGGATTACAAAATTATATTCAAGCCTACTAATCCAAATGATAAACTTTGAGGAAAGGGGTGATGTCGGACATCAACTATTTTGCTTGTCGTCATCAAGCCACATTGCCTCAATTCCAGCAATTCTCAGGCATGCCATCCTGTTTTCACAAAACGGGAGAAGTATCCAATACTTTTGTAAACTGCAATGAGTTTTGCAAGAATTACATTTATAACTTTGTATATCTAATATATACCCTTTTCATCCATGACCTCCATTGCAATCGTTGCGGAGTCATCAGACTATCTCCTAATGGTTATTGTATCAGGAAGAGAAGATCATCTAATTACGAGGATATCCCTCAGGCGTGGGTATTAATCTATGAAGTTGGACCCTTTTGATAAGTTCCACATCAAGCAAGAAATTTCCCATGGTCGCAAAGGACCTCAATGGGATGGGCCATGATCTACTAAGATATTCGCAAATAGACATCTAGACTAAGTTCATAATATGAGTTCAATCCTAATTGAGCTCCCACTAAAATTGTCATCCCCTGGACGATTTTAGTGATCACACGATCCCAATCCGCTACACCACCCACAATCGTCACGGCCGGCAATGCAGTTTCAAAGGTAGACATTCCCCAATGTCAGTCACATCATCCAGGCGACTCATGCTCGACCTTTCGGTCTCTTGTGTTTCGAGGCCATATCTACATATGTTAGGCTTGCCAAATCTAACTTGTGTATCCGCAGTGCAACATAGCTTACACCCACCATATGCGAACGCAAATATGTCTGACACCCGATCGTCACGGCCTGCCTCATAATGGAGAACTTTCTTGGTGGTGCACACACAAGGGGAACACTATCATTGGAATTATTTAGGGATTATCTTATTTGCTACCATTGAGTATCTAATACTAGCATATAATGTAAAACAGGTATCAACATCACATGTATATTGTGATATGATATGATCCTTCTTATTGTGCCTTGATCTCCATGGAGCGCTCCGGCATGATCTCCATCTTGCCCCCGGTTTGACGCCAAGTCCACGACGCCACCAGCAGGTCGTTCATCGGAACAATGACTATTACTACACTACTTAGTAACAGAAAAGTAAACTACTTTACCTTCGTAATGACCAATACCATATCATAACACAAGCCCTCCTACAAAACAAAGTTAGACGCCTCTACTTTATCTTTTGCGAGTTTTGCGTGGTTGTTAGGGCTTTCGTAATAGAACCGTTTCTAATCTACGAACTTTCCAACCACAACATAGATCCAACAGTTGTCTCTACTACACCCCGTTCGGGGGCCTCCGTTGTAAATGCCTTATCAACTATTGAATGAGAGACACACACCCGCTAGCCATTTATACGTGACAAGCCATATGTTGAGCATGGAACCGGTCTTGCATACAAATACGCATAAGGTCAGTCCAGGCCACTTCATCAAATAATATCGCGATATAAACAAGTACACGTTAGAGGGTAAAAACTAAGGGATCAATGCCCGCACAATAATTGTGCATACTGGCTATACAACACTCCTACACATAGATCGGCTCAGATACCACTGAAGGGTTCCGTAGCAGAAAACAAAAAGAGTCCTACGATAGAACTCCCTAATGCCCAAGATCTATCTATGTAGTAATGTAATAATGTAGTAACGACCGGAGTGTATTGAATACATAACCTTGTAGACCATACGTGGTTAACGTTCCGAGGGAAACGTGGTTGAAGTAGTCGAACTCGTAGCCTACCTCAAGGTCACGAACCTCCTCGCGGGTCACCCCTTGCTCCTTCTTCATCGTGCTGCAGCTTCGGCTCACGACATCCAAAGTGCCCCAAGTGTTGCACCTCGTGGCTTCGTACACATCCGGTGTACGATGAGACCTCCATCTCTCTGGTCCCGCTGGGAGTGCGGAAGTAGATCTCCGGCTTGGTCCCTCCAGTGCAACGGCGTGCTGCAGGTGTGCCTTGTTCACACAGCCCGTACATGGGGCCATGGTCACAAGGTATAGAGAGAGATGGACAAAGTCAACCAAAAGACTTCTAACAAATTTGTGTCTAATCCAACCCATAGGCACCTCCTTATATAGGCTAAGGGAGGGGTGCCCTCCCTCTTAGGTGCCTCATGTGGGACTAAAGGTAAAAAAAGAGGGCAAAAATTCGCTCCCAGACAGCTAGGCCTAGGCAGCCAGCCCAACAACCAGCAACAGCAGCTAAGCTGCCAGCCGGGTGGGCCCACGCATCCACCACAACCCAGCGCACTGAGGAGAGAAGCAGCAGTAGCAGCTAGACGGGGTGGGCCGGCACGCACCTTATGGCCTAGCTGGTGCGGTAGCCTAGCGGCCAGTGGTCGCCCGTCTGGGTGGGCCGGCTGTTCCGCAGCCCAGCTGCCTGGCCAGCTCCCCCGTGAGCTCCTTTGGGTCGGGGTCGAGCCAGGCCGGCTGCGGTAGGTGCTGGCAGCCGCTCACCCTATGCGTGGATACTATCCACCACCCATTCGCGTAGGCTGGTCAAACCAACCCCTTTTTGCTATTTTCTTTGCCTTTTTCCTGTGGCTTTTTCCTGGCCAATTTCCTTCGGGATTTTGGCCTAATGATAAAGTCACTTTATAAATCTCAATTTAAATATTATTTAGAATATATTAATTCACAATTAACATATAATAAATGTATATTTAAATTCCCATTTATCTGAAACTCTTTTCAGTATTTTTCCTTCTTTCTTTCTCTACTTGTGATTCTAACTTACATATGATATTTCTCATCATACCCTTAAGTGTATCCCCTCACGGCTCGGGAATGGTACAGACATGATCTTTATCAATGATCAATAGTGGGACCGGTATGCCCATGATGACCCCTGTACATTCCACGATGACGATGTCGTATGAACCATAAAACATTGAGTCCAATTCCCTTTGTTTCACTGATACGACTTGTCCAAGATTCGATCATTAGTATCACATACCTTGTTTAATCTTGTTACCAATAAGTTCTGTTTTACTTGTTACTATGATATTACATTTCCGTGACCTAGTCACATGTTGCAACTTTTATGGATGTAATCTCATCAAGCTGGTCGTATGTATCTTACCCGTCATGTGGGTGAACAAATTCTGCTCTTGAGTCACATGTCATCTACTGTTTCTTTGGAATACCTAACGTACACCTTTATGATCACCGTGTCACCGAGTGACGTTTGATGCAGTCAAGGCAGTCTCGGGAAACAGTGAGTAATATGATCTCACGGTCTAAGGAGAAGGGGACTATGTTTCTAGCTATTGCAACAATGAACTCTATGACTTGATCGTGTCGCAAGCTTTGAGGAATGTACATCACATCATTCACCAATGATATGACCTCGTTCCCAATTGGCATAAATGCCCTATGATCAGGAAACCTTGATTATCGCTTGACCAATGAACTAGTATGAATAGAGGCTACTAGGGACTTGGTTTGTTTCATACCACACCTATACCAATGTTTCCACTTGATACAGTTATAGCACAATATGAAACTATTATGAACTAATTGAGATATGACAATAACAACCTATTTATTATTTGCCTCTAGGGCATATCTCCTTCAACTAACATAGCCTCGGGGGCTACTCCCATCGGGAGTGCTGGCCGCGCACCTGATAAAATAATTCTCCAACAGAGATGATGATTATTACTTGCGATCAAGAACTAGAAGACCCGAGTCGAGTACCTCCTCAAATGAGGAAGATGCTCTGATCCTATGATCTGGTGCAAGCACCCAAAAATAGCCTCGGGGGCTACTCCCATCAGTAGCGCTGGTCGGGCACCCGATAGAAAATAATTTCCTCCTACAGAGTCGACAAAAACTTTGAATTCTCAAACTGCGTCTACCGCGATAACATGTCTGAAGGCCGTGTCCCTGACATGAAGATAAGATCCTAGGATCCTTCCCGTGAGGCCTGATAATCACACACGAATGTGCTCTCCTAGAAAATTTCCATATCAATGATATGATAAAAAAATCCTGACAGACGTGTTGGGTACCCTAAACATAAAACTGGAATTCAATACTCGATAAGACCTCCACGTCCTGAGATGAATTACACCAACATATACCAGGTTCGAGTCCGGGTACTTGAGCTTGAGAAGGTTCACGATGTTTTTGCTCAAGAGCAATTAACTGGTTTCTGATCCGTCAAATGCAGCAGACTCATTATACCAAAATACCCATGACAAACTTAGTGAACTTACAGTTCACCTATTCGATAAAAAAATTCCTCCTACAAAGTCGACATAAAAGAAAAGCTACAATACCTGAGTCGAGTCCCTCCTCGGATGAAGATGATCTCTGAGCCTATGCTCGGATGGTACGCATACGAACATAGTCTCGAGGGCTACTCCCATCAGGAGCGATGGCCGCGCACCCGATAGGAACAACAAGTCCTCCAACGGAGTCGACGGGAAAATATCTACATCCACAAGAAAGAAGACCCGAGTCGAGTACCTCCTCAGATGAAGATGACTCTGAGCCTATGCTCGAATGCAAGTATTCGAACATAGCCTCGGGGGCTACTCCCATCGGGAGCACTGGCCGTGCACCTGATAGAAAAAGCAAAAAAAATCCTCCAATAGAGTCGGTAACTTTGAGCCTACCCAAGTGTTGTCTCAATGGTTACTCCCATCGGGAGAGCTGGTCGTACACCCGATGAAAATGCCAACATCACTTCAATAACACGACAAATTCATCCATTGCATCATCCAAAAAAGACAGTCTAGAAGTTCACACGTCCGAAGAAATCTTCGAGTTCACTTTCCGGGCATATTAAAACGGACTTGGAGACTCAACCCGAGTCTACAAATCAAGTAGAGTATCAGGGGCTACTGACATGGGCATGAACCTTCGAGTGCCCACTATTGTTATATATGGTACGACCCAGCGGAAGGCTCACTCGAAGATATACCAAGATCCATGAAACTCATGATGATTCAATAGATATGAAGCCTACAAGGACACAGACTCCTGACGGAACAACACAAGGAAAGTTCAAGACTAGACTACATAAAAACTCTAACTTGTAACCAACTCATATTGATACATGAGATCTAGCCTCCCGACATATAAAGCTAGGAGGGTCCATTGAGGAGGGTACCCCGCAATAGATCTAGATAATAGACATCGGATATACACGCCTCTCTCTCTCTCTCTTAGCGAGATCGCATCTAGACGACTCAACGAGTTTGTACTCTCCACTGATAATACAAGCAGACAAGCAGGAAGTATGGTTTCCTCTATGAGGGCCTGAACCTGGGTAAATTGCCTCCTCTATTTGTCTGTTAAGCCAACGAAATCACCAACACTCTTCTTTCTCTAAAACCCAAGTCCATAACAATGGGCATTGCCCAGGTCACCCCTCAACAACAATGTTGATCACATATCTTGTTATGGCAAGCGAGTCAGAAGTACACTCTTCCTTTTGTATGTCCTCGTATGCTAACTAGGGTTGTGATCCAAAGAGGAAATCAGTGAGTGGGAGCCCGTAAGGCCCCCATATTATACTACAATATAATTATTTAAGCATATTAGATGGGATGGTAATTGAATGTAGGTCTCTCGATGAAACTCATTATGAAGGGTGCACAACAGGGACATGGAGGCGGACTCAGCATGACTTGAATATACTTGGTACAAGCCCCATACCTACGGAAGTGTGGTTGAGAGCAATAAGAGCAAGGATGTTTCTGGAAAAAGTAGCACACCTCTCGAGAATGTATAAAACATGATATGTTACTTCCTATCCTGGAAAAGGATTACGAGCGCAGGATGGAAAGTAAACTCCATGAAGTTTTAACAACCCGTGAAGACTGGCGGATTTAGTTTTTCTAAAATAAAACTTACCTTTTCAACAAATTGTTTTTAATTAGGGAATGAATGCATTGATAAGAACACTGCATGACACACCGGTTTGGGCACGCGCATGCAAAGCTCGCTTTGTCTTTTAGCGATTAGCGTTTGTCTTCTAACGATTAGCCTTTGAAACCAAACGATGGGCACGCGGGATGCGGGTTCGGAAGTCTTGTTGGAACGCCCACTGGCTTCATCTATTCTATGGTGCTCATTGTGTAGCAAATTCCTTAGTCTATTACTTTTAAGGCTTAACAATTTAGAATAATTCTAAATAATATAGATGGTCCAAGATGTAGTCTACAATGATTCTATTCTAACTCCTATTTCTTGAAAAATACTCCAACATTTCTCTGGCCTCTCTAAATGTTCAGCAACACCGGCCCTCATGTGCATTTACAATGTTGTGAGTATTCATTATCGAAACTAACAACGTAATCATGTAACTATACAATTTCGTAAGTAGCTCTCCTCTCCCTAACGGTCTTACTTGTCCCCATTGTACATGTTTAAGAGACTATTACATCTTCTTATTAATTCAGTTCATACTATTTAACCCTTCTACTCTTTTTTGCACATGCATATGAACACATGGATAAATTGGTATAAATAAATATCATGGTATATAGTTTGCTCGATCAATAGAAATAGGTAGTTTAAGATATCTTTACCGAGATTTCAAAGACCATGTATCTAATAAAATATATGGATCATTTAATTTTCTATTTCATTACATATTTTTATTACGGAGTGCTTCGTGTGTGATCAGGTGATGAACCTTGACATACATTGTTGAGAGACCCATGAATGCTAATGATGCTTAGACTTTGAGTAATCTTTAAAATTTTAGCATAAATATCAAAGATATATTTACGGTGTTTTCTGGAGTAGGGGGAAGTCGCCCTGGCCCCAAGAATCTCTCTTTAAACCAGGGCCCCTTGTTGTTGTGTTGCCCTAGGGCCCTCAAAATCCGTGGACCGGCCCTGCTCGGGATGGCTGCACCACTAGGTTCTAGTTGTTGTAGTTGCTGACCATGTTAGTTTGTGATGCTCGTCGTAGACAGTGAGGTACGGTAGTAGTCATGGAGAACGACATGCGGATGGCGGACCACTCATCCTCTCGAGCATAACCGGCGCACCCTCCCTCGCCACCACGTCCATCGGATCCTGGCCAGAGTTGGGAGGCGACCTACTTCTCCATCGCACCTGATCGCGTGCAACTCCGCCACTTGGGATCGATTTCCTTGGAACAAAACTTCCCGATACTTTTGGATTTCGATGGCAAGGTGGTGGATCGTGACAACTCCCTGTGTGATATTCTTCCTGGCAGCACAATCAGGTTTCCGCGCATCATGGCCTAGATTGGTCGCGAGATCAACAAAGAAGTTGTTGAGAGTTTTAGGGCTCCACGTCGCATACCGTCCTTGGCACATGTATGTGGAGTGGTGCGCCTCAGTCAGATCTGTACAACAACATCATCAATGGTGGACACGAGTTCGAGCCGTGTTGGGACAGTTCTGCTCCTCTCCGAGCCAGATGCGAGTAGTGGTTCTACTGCTCATAACCGTGTCGGGTGCACCAACCTCTGATCGCACCAACCCCTCCTCTTTAACCCTAGACCAGGAGCTGTGTGTGGTGTGGTTTTCATTCATCCGCTAGTTAACCCTAGACGCAGTTCCCCTGAGAGGTGGTATGGAGTGATTTCTGGTGACGCGAGAACCTTCGCTCAGGTGGTCGATGCACCGCAGCCCATGGATCGAAATTTTGGCGGTTCGCATCGCTCCCCCCTCCCCCACAATTTTCCGTGTCCCCATCAAATTTCCGGCAGCTTCCCATCTCGGATGCGGAGATGTGCGGATGAGAGGAGGTGGGAGGACGAACGTTGGTGGGAGAAAGAGCGCGGAAGGGAAGATACTTGGAGCAGAGAAGAAGACAGGTGATGTGATGATGAAGAAAGGTGAAGCTCTAACGAGTGTCCTAGGTCGGAAGAGAGATGCAGGCAAGAGGAAGAAGAGCTCCGCCGAGCTGAGAAATTCTGAGCCGAGATAGACTGAGTTACCAATCGGCCTTATTTCTTTCTGCTGGATGCGTGAAGAGCCTCCATGAACACGCCCTGGGAATCCACCTCGCTGGTCCAGGCGAGTTCAAGCGGCTCAAAGAGTCTCGAGATTTCCTTGCTGCCCTTTTGGCATGTCCACAAGTTCACTCTCGCAGTCGCACAAGGCAGGGCAGGATCGGAAAGGGTCGTGAACTCCACACCATATAGTATATTTAAACCGAACCTGGTACGTTTACAACATTACGATTGCATTACATATAGACAATCAAAGGATGTTGTCGGTACGTTTGTCCATATCATCACCAACAGCTTCTTGATCCGTTCGTCTGTATCATCACCAATAGTTTCTTGAGTTGTACTAGCCAGAAAACAACTCTCTCGATGCAGGCGTAGATCAAGATGGCCGACATTGCCGATGGCGTCGGTGTGGCGGAGCCCCAGGAGTGTAGCAGGCGCGTGGTCGTCCTATTAGTCGGCTGCATCGCTTTTCCGCTCCTCCTATTCTCCCACTATTTGATAATAGACGTGTTCGGCTCCCATCCAACCATGAGGTTGACTGTCGTCGCGTTCGCCTCGGGGATCCTAGGCATCCTCATCGCGTCCTGCCTCCTCGTTCTCTTCGGGCGTGTTTGGTGGGTCGCATGGACATTTCACGCACCGGTCCGAAAGAAATAAGCCCGTTTAGAGACTCGCACTTCGGGCCGAGCTCGCATCGCACAGGTCTTAAAGCACCGCAAATCATCGACCGCTTGGAATGCCAAAATCGGGCGTTTCTGTGGGGACAGTCCATGGGGAGCCAAAAGCGCGCACACGGCAGCACGCGGGGGCACGTGGGGAGAAGGGCAGGAGACGGCGCGACGCCTCGAGAACGTGCACCATAAATCCACTCACCGCTCGCTCACCGCTCTTTCTCTCTCCATTCACAACCGCCCCTTCCTTCCCTCTCATCGTTGGTGGTTCCTCTCCTGCTGAAAGATCCAAGACCACCATGAAGGTAGTCGACGGAGGTATATCAAGGCGAGTATTGCGCTTATCGTGGTCGGAGGGGATCTGCTATTGCGACTGCGGGTGCTTCTTCTTCTTCATTGGCAAACCCGAAGCACGAATCCTTCAGCAATGGCGGTAAGGCCTCGAACCACGACATCTATAAGGTTTTAGCACCTCAGATCTATCTATTACCGACTCAGTCTCCTAGTATGAGTGACATGCAAGGTAGATTTGTACCTATTTGTGCTAGTGTGGGTTACCTTGAAGTGTTAGGGTAGATTTTTTCCTTGTTGTGCCTAGATTCGGCTTGTTACTGGCTAGATTCCAGCAGATGTTGTGATTAGGGTTCGTCCGATTGGGAAAAGTGGGGAAAAACAATGCTCAGATTTCACTGTTCATCTTCTTTCTCTCGGCCGATGATTACAACTGTCACAAAATCACACCGAGGAGTGAATCTGTACTACCTTAAATCGTTCATACCAAACTTTGTTGTGCATTATACTAGGTAGTATAGAGTCCTCTCGGTTTATGTGTGCACATCTTATATGAGGCATTGATTACTTTCCACATCACTCTGCATGTTCTTCTCATTCGGCCAATGATTAATTTGCATTATGTGGCTAAGATCCCAATAGGTTGGTTCATAGCATGCCTTTTATGATTGATCTTGGGCACACAATGCCTAATATGAGGCACAAAAGATAGTTGTCCATTCATGCGAATGTCAATGATTAAATACGCACCGCAAGGAAATGGAAGCGATGATCCTTTTGAACCTGGTTTTGTCATCTTATCAAGGTGATGGAACTTGGTTCGATATGATCAGCCTTCATGTTGCCAATGCTCTGTACTATGAGGCAATTGTTGTTTATTCTGTGAACACAGCTTGTGGTGACACCTAGTACAATGCGTTCATAGAACTGGTGCTATAGGAACTGGATGGTATGCACAAAGAAGTAGTCTGTTCATGTCCTCTGGTTCCCTGTAGCACCAGCTCTACCTTGTTTGTACTAGTTATTCTGAAGCATTTCATCATTTTTTGGTCGTATGTTTTTCTTCCTTTGGCCGATGATTAGGAAGTAGCACAATGACAGGCAAGGGTGTCCTCTTCATGAACAAATTTGTGTGCTAACCAAATTCATTGTTCATTTATGTTGCTCATGAGGAGCATCCCTTTGCCTCTGTGCCATAGAATATGAGGCCATGTGTTATGTTCATTGTTCATGCCTGATCACATGTGTTATATTCGTTGTTCATGTCTGATCACATTTGCTGATTCCTGGTGTAGTGCTCGAAGACGTTGATCGGATGTGCTCTCCCTAGCAATGCGGGAGCATGCTCCACAGATGCTGTTGAGGGTAGTGCCTCCAAGAGGGGGAACGATGGTGGTGAGGGCAGCGGCAGCAAGAGGCCGAGGGGCAGGCCTATCAAGATAGGGCACTTCCATGACCAGGTAGGTCCAACACATTTTGCCAAGGTGATCTTGGCACCTGGGTTATATCTGCTGCCAATCCCAGATGGCTTTAGGCCTTTCCTTGGCACTATGCCGAGGACGATCGTGCTGAAGATGAACATCGGATGCAGCTGGATGGTGAAGCTCTGGGATGTCAGCGGCAGGATATGCCTTGACCAGGGGTGGCCAGGCTTCGCCATTGCACACCAGGTCAAGATCGGGTACTTCTTGACCTTTAAGATGCTGAAGGGTGACCTGTTCAAGGTCACCATCTTCGACTACACCATGACTGAAGTCATGAAGAAGTGCCCGCAGCATGATCCAGCCCTCGCCATGATCGACCTCTGATCGTTGTTGCCTACTTTGTTGTCTGACCTTGGTTACTGTGAACTTATGTCGTGTTGTTGCTACAATGTTTAGTACTTTGAGTTGTGAACTTATGGTGTGTACTTTGTTGTGGTTAAGAGCTTGTGATGTGTGGTAAGCTCACCATCTGGGGAAGAGGTTACCAGAGCATGAGATAGCTGAAACCAAACATGCGCATTTCTTTCTCCCAGCCCTAATACAGCCCACCAAACAACAGGGCCTCAATCCTGCCCAATCCTAAACAGTGCCAATGCGGGGAACCAAATAGGGGGAGGGGGAATTTGGCGAGAATATCACTTTGCGTCGAAAGTTGAGGCGCCCAGGCAACGCAGTACCTAGATTACCTGTAATCAGCCGCGATGACCATAGTTGGCGTGCCAAATACTCAGAGGATCTTTTTCGGCACGAATTCAACTTTTACATTTTAATACAAAATATCAGGCTAACGCCCGTCAGGTTGGGACCCCCCTGTCAGTTTTCGCCGTTATGTCGCTATCGTTGTGACCGCCATGTACGCTTGTAGCATTGGCGCATGCATCCATTACGCGACTTCTTCTTCCCCGGAGCGGCAATCTGTGGGGCGTCGTGGCCATGGTGTGGATCTAGGACATGGACGAACCTGCTCGGCCCCGCTCTCCTCCCTATAGGTTTGCAGCGTTGGCGCCTGCATCCATTACGCGTCTTCTTCTTCCCCGGAGCGGCAATATGTGGTCGCGACAATGGCGCGGAGCTGGGACGTGGACGAACCTGCTCGGCCCCTCTCTCCTCCTCATCCCGAGTCGGGGCTCGCCCTCACCATGCCATGGCACGGGGACGAGAATTGGTTCCCGGTGAGATCTGTCACCGCCTCGACCATGCTCGGTCATGTTTTCCTCCTCCAGAATCCGAGCTCGTCATCGCAGTGGTCGCACCCACGCCAATTCTGCCACCCCTGCCGAGGTCTCTATGGGAGTTGTACCCTCAGTATCTCAAGTTCTGCCATGTTAAACCTCTAAGAGAATTTGGAGCTGGGCGGCGGCAACCCATTGTTGAACCTATAAGGAATTTGCCGAAGGCTGCGTGACGTGTCAAGGTCTTTGGCTGATACCTTCGGCCCTGGCTTCTGCCAATGTCCACCGCCGATGTGAGATCATTTAGTTACTTCAATACAAAATTTTGACCAATTTAACTTGTTGATGCATTCCTTGACAATTATAATATAATCGAACACTAGAAATATTTGGTAGTGTGCATGAGCATGATCAGTAATATAATTGAAAACTAGAAATTTTAAAGCACTCCATATAAGTGAGTAGATTAATACATATATATATATAGAAGGTTTACTAGAGACACCACGGTCCACAGATATATTTGTAGCGGTTCCGCGCATAAAAACAATAAATTTTACTCTACGCCCCTGAACCCCTGAAGCTGCCAGGACCTATCTATTAGTAATACAGTAACGGGAGGGGCTTTTTGCGAACTTACCCTTGAAGATTGAAAAGCGTTGTCAATGCTCAGGAGAGCGTGGTTGATGTAGACGAGTCGAAGCCGACCTCAAGGTCGTGATGAAGTCCTTGCGCTCCTTCTGGCTCCAATGACTTGAGTGCCTTAAGTGTGACACCTCGTGGGAGTTACACACATCTGGTGCCTGACAATGACTCCCGCTTCCCTGATCCAAAGAAGTAGAGCTCCTGATCCGAATCCCAGCGACGGCCTCCATGGTGAAGATGTCTCGCCATGCAGTCTGACTTGGGACCACGGTCACAAGAGAGAGAGGGGGAGAGAGAAAACATCAATTGGAGGTCCTCCCAAAAGTGGGGAGACCTTTATTGATTATTCGGTGTATTTTCTAGGCCCAATACCCCACTTTATATAGGGGGAGGGGAGGTACTACCTCCCCTCAAGTCCCGGGGTGGGACTAAAGGAGAGGAGGGGGTGGGGTGGCCGCCGGCCAGCCCCTAGTGGGCCCCACGCGAGGGGGCAAGGCCCAACCGGCCTCCCCCTTGGTCCCTCTCCCCTTTCTCCTTTCCCCTAATGGGCCCTCTTCCTCCGGAATTGGCCCATTAAGCCTTTGACCTTTTTAATTGATTTTCTCTTTATTAAATAATTATGAATAAATGATTAAATCAACGTTTAACATTCATTCACATATTATTCAATCTCCGTGGCCATGGAACACCTTCCACCTCCACTCCAGACATCCTCCGGACTTACCGAAACCCTTCCGGTTTTCTCCTTTCTCTTCTTCGGTGATTCTACCGATCCTACAAACACTCTCTAAGCATCATCAAGCCCTTAAGCGTGATACCCTATGGTTCGGGAACACTCCATATATGTTCGGGACACTCCCGCACCAATGATCAATGGAGGGACCTGGATGGCCATGTGACCCCTGTGCGTTCCACGAAGATCTTTCGTCGTTTGAACCGGGACAGTCGTGTCTTATTCCCTTTGTCATTCGATACTTGCATTGCCCGAGATCTGATCAATGACATCACCATGTCAGGTTCAATCTCGTTACTGAACAATGCTACTTAACTCGTTCCGACAAGTGATATCCCCATGATCTAATCACACGCTTCGCAGATATTGGATATAACTTCTTCGAGTGGGGCCTAGAGTATCTTCCCGTCACATGGACGGACAAATCCCACCCTTGACATATATTGCCTCTACGGTTTCCTCCAAATACCTGAACACACCTTTATAACCACCATTTTACCAGATGGCGTTTGATGCTATCTAAGCACTCTCGGGAGACAGTGATTGATATAGCCTCACGGTCTAAGGAATAGTCTACGAGGATCCATTTCTAATCATCGTAACTTGAACTTCGTGACATGATCGGGTCACGATGTTTAGGTTGGGTATTGGTTCATCATCTCATTCTCCGAATGAGGTGACCTCATTTCCAACTAGCATAAATGCCACATGATCAGGAAGCGTGATCATCTGTTGACCAATGAACCAGTGACTAGAGTTTCACTGGGAACCCCTGGTTGTTTGTATATCACACGTGTATTGATGTTTCCACTCAACACAGTTATAGCATGATATAAAACTTAATCATAAACTATATGAAATATGATAATAGTCCTTACTACTATTTGTCTCTAGGGCATATTTCCAACAGTCTCCCACTTGCACTAGAGTACAAATACACTAGCTGCATTTGTTCTCAATTATTGGTGCTCGAGTACAAATACACTAGAGTTAGTATTTATGCTCGATAGTGGGTTCATGCCTCTGGTAATCTAGGCAAGTGACAGAAATCTCTAAGGTACTAGATGTGCTGTTGCTACTAGGGAGAAAACAACAATCCTTTGTTCATAGAACAATCGTATTGTTTACTTTACACGCAGTTCAGAAGCAATAACTGCTGCTTGCAACTTAATACTTTGGAGGGGTTGGATGATAACCTGAAGGTGGATTATTAGTCATAGATGCAGTTGGATGGCGGTCTATGTATTGTGTTGTAATGCCCAATCAAGTCTCAAAGGAGTCAAGATGATTAGTATATGCATGTATTGCTTTCTCGGTGTTTGTCAATTGCCCCGCTGTAATTTGTTCACCCAGCATGTTATCTATCTAAGGAGAGCCACCTCTAGTGAACTATGGATCCCGGTCCTTTTCTTTACATACAATCTACAACTGTTTACTGCTTTGTGTTTACTTTATGCAAACTTTCACTTCTTTCCATTCGATATGTTTAATCCTTTGTTTTCCGCAAAACACGGTGAGATTGACAACCTCATCGCAAGTTGGGGACAAAGTTCTGTAGTTGTGTTGTGCAGGTCTCCACATTGCTACTAGCACTGGTAGTGCGCCTTGCCAAAGCTCAGCTAGTAACACCTTTGAGGTGTTTCCTTGCTCCTACTGGTTCGATTAAACCTTGGTTTCATAACTGAGGGAAACTTGCTGTTGTGCTCATCATACCTTCCTCTTGGGGTTCCCAACGAGCTCTACATCAACACCACGCACCAAGCACTTTTCTGGGCGTCGTGTATTGAGCCGTCAGACATCACCATGTCATGTTCAATCTCGTTACTAAACAATGCTACTTGACTCGTTCTGACAAGTGATATCCCCGTGATCAAATCACACGCTGCGCAGCTATTGGATATAACTTCTCCGAGTGGGCCCTTGAGTATCTTCCTGTCACATGGACGGACAAATCCCCCTCTTGACATATATTGCCTCTACGGTTTCCTCCGAGTACCTGAACACACCTTTATAACCACCGTATTACCAGATGGCGTTTGATGCTATCTAAGCACTCTCGGGAGACAGTGATTGATATAGCCTCACGGTCTAAGGAATAGTCTACAAGGATCCATTTCTAATCATCGTAACTTGAACTTCGTGACATGATCGGGTCACGATGTTTAGGTTGGGTATTGGTTCATCATCTCATTCACAGAATGAGATGACCTCATTTCCAACTAGCATAAATGCCACATGATCAGGAAACTTGATCATCTGTTGACCAATGAACCAGTGACTAGAGTTTCACTGGGAACCCCTGGTTGTTTGTATATCACACGTGTATTGATGTTTCCACTCAACACAGTTATAGCATGATATAAAACTTAATCATAAACTATATGAAATATGATAATAGTCCTTACTACTATTTGTCTCTAGGGCATATTTCCAACAGTCTCCCACTTGCACTAGAGTACAAATACACTAGCTGCATTTGTTCTCAATTATTGGCACCATATACCCGGTACCCTGAACATGCTTGCTCATGGAAGAGGTTGAGTCTTGGGTCTGTAATTTACAGTCCCAAATCCTTTGCAACTTACTAATGTCACCTTGATTGACATTAATACTCTATCATCACATGATAGCATCTATGTGTATGCACCGTCGCCATGGCAGCAGAACGAGGCCTGATTCCAGGAGCCTACAGTGACGTTAGATCAACCTCGAGGGCTTTCTCATGGGCACTGTGCCCTGGGACACATCATTCTACGTTAAAAGCAAACTAGCCCCGCCATAACATTATACACCACTTTAGATGGTATCCTTATCTATTATTATAAATGTATTCATCGAAACACTAGTGCACTCTGTGCAACTTTCGATGTTTTGTTCACCTCGCTTCCTATTTGACTTTAATTGGTATCTACAGGAGTTTCCAACATATTCCCTTATAACATAACTCTTTATGCTTTAAGATATGTTATCCTCTATGGATTTGGAAAATATGTCCACAGTTCTCTACCAGACACTACGGACCATCTTAGCTCAACGTTCTGTGATTTGAACTTAATCACTTTCAAATGTTCCTTAATCGGATTACATATTATGCTAAGTTACCATCATGGTTTCTAAGATAGAACCTATGTCTCAACATAGTGGATGATGATCATCCTTTTCTTTCTTTCAACCATTGATGTTAAACTTAATGCTATTCCTAATTTGAGTTATTAAGGACTAGTTCCTCAATTAACTTCTATTCTGAAACACTTTTCAGAATCCCTTAAGGAATACTACATAATATCATAATACACCTATTATCAACTTCTACATCTTACAAATCATTATTTATAAGTATTTGCACTTTCATCCTTAACATATTTAAGAATTACTCCTATAAGCTCCCACTCAAAATATATTCCTATATATTTGAGTTTGAGACTCATATTGCTCCCACTTAAAAATATGTCAATCACATATTGTTTTAGGAAGACTTTCATAGCTCCCACTCAATTTTATGGAAATTGCATTTCTCCTTTACTATTTTGAATAACTTCAAAATCCTTTGATCAAATATCAAACTTGGAGATTTACTATGAGATACTAGTACTTTACTAGTTTTAAATCCACTAGACATTTAGCACACTTGAATCAAATTCATTTGAATTTATCCAATACTTGACAAATTGTGCTTTTGTCATTCACCCTCCTTTTCCTACTATGGCTTTGCAGTCATTTGGGAAAATTCAAGTAACTCCTTTTACTTGTGAGATTCAGCAATGAATTGCTTTCTACTCTCAAGGGAATTTTGCTTTTAGGATTTCTCATAATTTAGTTTACCATTATTTCCTTTGTAGTTCATAGATATGTCACATTTCAAAATCATGACAAATGATTCACAAATGTCTCCATACAAGATATGGATTTACATTTTGAATCCTACTTCATGTAGTGGAAAACAATAGTGGAGGGAAAAACACAATGATCAAAATCATTGATTCTTTCCTTCTGTGAAGAGAATCGTTCAGGAACGTTGTCCGTTGCACTTCTCAACACTCTGATGTAGGGTTTTGAATCCTCATCGTGTTTTACACTAATTTCCATTTGCTCATAATTGAGAAACATCACTAATAGTGGGCTTTCTCAAGAATGCACCAAAATCCAAGCAATACAGGTTTTGCTTTCCTTTTGGTTTCAGCTATGGGTTTTGTATTCACAATTTCCAATGAATACTCTACAAGGACTTATTCGCTATTGTTTTGGTTATATCGAATAACCCCAAAACTTTCACGAATTCAAATGGTTTACTAATTCAAATTGAGTGCTAACTATTTCTAAACTAATGGTCTCTACACATACACTACAATGATTTATTTGGTGCCTTTTATTCAACCCCTTTTTGATATCTAATATCACATTGTGATGCTTTGTATTTTGACGTTTCAAAGCACTTTGCATTCCACAATGTCTTTTATGCCATTCTTATAAAGTTGAATTTTATTACTATTGATCAAATCATAGTAATTAGATTCTCTTTTATACTTATACCCTTTTTGTTGATGAAACACTTTGATCAAATCAAATAGTTTCATATTCATGTTTCCTTTGGTAAACTACTTTACATATTTAAACAATCACTTAATGATAATTACCATTTTCGTCAAAACCCAATACATTGAATATGTATTTACTTTTAACAATTCTTTAAACACTTTGTATTCAAGTAATACACGGTGTTCAAGTTAATTTGCCGAACTTAGGCATGATTTATATGTGATAAGAAATCGAATGACTTTCACATATTATCATATAACTTTGAATTCAAACAATGGCTTCATTCATTCATTAATGAAATATCATTAAGTTGGGTATTTTTAAACAAGGCATTTTAATATTTTACAAGCGTTCATGCATTATCAATTAGTTTCAAACAACAAGGATAATTCACACATAATCAAACAAGATATGAACACGAATAGAAATCATTCATAAAAGCAGAACAACTGTTTGTTACAAACTTGTATGAATAACCGTCTCACGAAGTGTGAGACACACTAAAGAAGTTCACAATCTCTTGATTACAATAATCATCCTAAAACATAAACTAAATGATAAATGTCGAGGGAGAGTGTCGTTGGCCGTCATCATCATGCTCGCCCTCAACACGCAACGTCACCTCCTCTCCAGCAAGCACCTCTATGCAGAAGGACCTGTTTTCACCAAAACAGAACAAGTATCAGATATACTTAACACTGCAATGTGTTTGCAAGATTATAACATTTATAAAACTTTATATCAAATATATACCTTGGTCATCGATAACCTCTCCGGCGATTGGTTCAACCTTTACGTTCCATAAACGTAATATGAACTCATGGAAGTCCAATGCTTCCGTATCACCACTCATGATGCTACTCCGGACATGTCCTCTGTAGCTGGGAGGCAATGACCGAAGCAGTACGTCTATCGCAAATGGATCAGCCATCCAGTAATCCATGAAGTGAACTAGTCTTGTGTGTGCATCAAACATGCGCTCCAAGTGACTCTTCAGACATGTATGCTCCTCCATCTATATGGAAAGGAACTCTCCAAGCAACTCGTGCTTCCACATGCGCACATGGCCTATGAAATCTGCTCTCAGCTGATCCACCGTCGAATATGGGTCAAGATCACCCATGAGCGGATGTAGTTCATCCACCATCCCGTAACGCATTATTATCTGAATGTAAGTGGAAATCTCTTGGCGATAGTAGCGGTCTGCTAGCTCTTGTGGGGTCTCATAGTAGTCTGGCTCAGTCAAATCCATCATGCGGCGTATGTAGTCTACCACATGATTCCTAGTAAGGAGATCATCTAGGCGCACAAGCCAACTAGGGAAGTTGGATCCATCAAGTCTAAGTTTCTCACCCTTTACCCAATCCTTAATCTCAAACTGAGCTTCACGGTGAGCCATCTACATTTATAATTGCAAAAGGAATTTAGACTAAGTTTATAATTAAATGAGTTAATAATAACTCCACTCAGAAACACCTATCCCCAAAGAGGGTTCCTAGTGATAACATGACCCCTATTAGCCACATCTCCCCCGATCATCACGGCCATCAATGTGGGTTCAAGGGTGGACGCTAAACGTCGGTCACATCATTCATGCGACTCGTGCTTGATATTTTGACCATCCGTGTTCCGAGGCCACGCTTCTCTAGCGTGCTAGGCTCGCTAACTCAACCTTAGTGTTTTCACTGTGCAACATGGCTTGCACCCACTGTATGCGAACGTATATATGTCTGACACCCGATCATCACGGCCTGCCTCATACCGAAGAACTTTCTTGGTGGTGCACACTAAGGGGGAACACAATCGTTGGTTATTTTAACAGGGATCATCTTATTAGGCTACCATTGAATATCTAATACTAGCACACAATAAGACATACAAACAATAACATTGAATGTAAATGCTATGTGATATGGTCCTTCACGTCGTGATCTCCATCCACCGTCACCGGGTTCTGGCGCCAGGGTTCCGGCACCGTAGACACTAGGGTACCGGTGTCATTCCAGCGTGGTAGTTTGTCATTACCGTGGCCATCTACTACTATGTAACAAAAGGTAATAACTTTACCTTTCCCACAACCATATCACAAAGCAACGCCCCCCTGCAAAACAAAGTTAGACGCCTCTACTTTATCTTTGCATGTTTTACGTGGCTGAATGGGCTTTCGCACAAGAACCGTTCTTACCTACGAACTTTCAGCACAACACTGATCAAGTAGTTGTCTATACTACACCCCTTTCGGAGCCCTCCATTGCAAATGGTATACCAACTAATGCGAGAGAGATAGACACCCCCTAAGCCAATTTATACGGTACAAACCGTATGTCAAGCGTGGACCAGTCTCGCGAATGAACGCGTAAAGTCGGTTGGGGTCCGCTTCATCAAGCATTACTACGGTATACACAAGTACACGTGGGAGGGTAACAACTAAGAGATCAACGCCCACACGCTACATCTCGTGTGTTCTACCCGTACTAGTATTACTACGCATAGATCTAGCTCTGATACCACTGTATGGGTTCCACGCATAAAAAACAATAAATTTTACTCTACGCCCCTGAAGCTGCCAGGACCTATCTATTAGTAATACAGTAATGGGAGGGGCTTTTCGCGAACTTACCCTTGAAGACCGAAAAGCGTTGTCAACACTCAGGAGAGCGTGGTTGATGTAGACGAGCCGAAGCCGACCTCAAGGTCGTGATGAAGTCCTTGCACTCCTTCTGGCTCCAACGACTTGAGTGCCTCAAGTTTGACACCACGTGGGAGTTACACATGTCCGGTGCCTGACGATGACTCCCGCTTCCCCGATCCAGCAGCAGTTGCGGAAGTAGAGCTCCCGGATCCAAACCCCGCAGCGCGACGACGCTCCACGGTGAAGATGTCTCTCGCTCGCGCAGTCCAGACTTGGGACCACAGTCACGAGAGAGAGAGAGAGGGGAGAGAGAAAATAACAATTGGAGGTCCTCCCAAAAGTGGGGATACCTTTATTGATTATTCGGTGTATTTTCTAGGCCAAATACCCTACTTTATATAGGGGGAGGGGAGGTACTACCTCCCCTCAAGTCCTAGGGTGGGACTAAAGAAGAGGAGGGGGTGGGGTGGCCACCGGCCAGCCCCTAGTGGGTCCCGTGGGGGGAAAGGCCCAGCTGGCCTCCCCCTTGGTCCCTCTCCCCTTTCTCCTTTCCCCTAATGGGCCCTCTCCCTCCAGAATTAGCCCATTAAGCCTTTGACCTTTTTAATTGATTTTCTCTTTATTAAATAATTATGAATAAATGATTAAATCAACATTTAACATTCATTCACATATTATTCAATCTCCGTGGCCATGGAACACCTTCCACCTTCACTCTAGACATCCTCCGGACTTACCGAAACCCTTCCGGTTTTCTCCTTTCTCTTCTTCGGTGATTCTACCGATCCTACAAACACTCTCTAAGCATCATCAAGCCCTTAAGCATGATACCCTACGGTTCGGAAACACTCCAGACATGGTCGGGACACTCCCGCACCAATGATCAACAGAGGGACCTAGATGGCCATGTGACCCCTATGCGTTCCACGAAGATCTTTCGTCATTTGAACCGGGACAGTCGTGTCTTATTCCCTTTGTCATTTGATACTTGCATTTCCCGAGATCTGATCAATGACATCACCATGTCGGGTTCAATCTCGTTACTGAACAATGCTACTTAACTTGTTCCGACAAGTGATATCCCCGTGATCTAATCACACGCTGCGCAGCTATTGGATATAACTTCTCCGAGTGGGCCCTAGAGTATCTTCCTGTCACATGGACGGACAAATCCCGCTCTTGACATATATTACCTCTACGGTTTCCTCCGAATACCTAAACACACCTTTATAACCACCATTTTACCAGATGGCGTTTGATGCTATCTAAGCACTCTCGGGAGACAGTGATTGATATAGCCTCACGGTCTAAGGAATAGTCTACGAGGATCCATTTCTAATCATCATAACTTGAACTTCGTGACATGATCGGGTCATGATGTTTAGGTTGGGTATTGGTTCATCATCTCATTCTCCGAATGAGATGACCTCATTTCCAACTGGCATAAATACCACATGATCAGGAAACATGATCATCTGTTGACCAATGAACCAGTGACTAGAGTTTCACTAGGAACCCCTGGTTGTTTGTATATCACACGTGTATTGATGTTTCCACTCAACACAGTTATAGCATGATATAAAACTTAATCATAAACTATATGAAATATGATAATAGTCCTTACTACTATTTGTCTCTAGGGCATATTTCCAACAGTATTGTCTTACATGCAACACACAGGTAATAATTAACTAAAACAAAATAAAAGTAGGGATAGCAGCAGGAGGCCGGGACACGGAGACGCCTACCAGGGCAGGGGCAGCCTAGTCGAGGGGATACAGGCCAGTCCTAACATACTCCCGGAGGAATTTGGCGAAGGCTGCGTGTCGTGCCAAGGTAATCAGCTTATGCATTTTGCCTCCGCCCTTGCCAACGTCCACCGCATGATGGATCATGTTGTCGAGGTCCACGTTAATTGCTCTGCCACAAAATGGGCAAAGCAGTCTCCCCCTACGGTAGAAACGGATTTGCCCACACCATAACCTCCTCAGCATGTAGCGGCTCTTGTTGTCCCTAGATTCCTTGCTATCGTCCACGTCATCATTATCCTCCTGTTGATTTTCAAGAACATAACTTAGAACTCATACATATGATTGAATTGTATTACAACTCAAGAATTGACAACATATATATGTAAGACAATATTAAGTTGATATCAAAGAGAAAGCATCTCAGCAATAGTTTGATCAGTTCATGTATTATTTCATTTCAACAAAATGACAATTAATTGGATCATAGTGTATGTAGAATAAATATAGGGGCCTTATAAGTTTCTTCAGGGATGGCGTAAGCAAATCAAGTAACAATTGTTGGGGATCACAGCAGAAAACAAAAAAATTCCTACGATGGAACCCCAAAACTGCCTAGGATCTATCTATGTAGTAATGCAGTAATGACCAATGCATAGAGAATACATACCCTTGTATACCGTACGCGGTTAACATTCCGCGAGGAACATGGTTGATGTAGTCGTACTCGTAGCCGACCTCAAGGTCGTGAAGCTCCTCGCAGGTCACGCCTTGCTCATTCTTCATCGTGCAGCAGCTCCGGCTCACGACATTTAAGTGCCCCAAGTGTTGCGCCTCGTGTCTTCGTACACATCCGGTGCACGATGAGACCTCCGGCTCCCTGATCCCGCCGGGAGTGCGGAAGTTGATATCCGGCTAGGAATCCCTACAGTGCAACGGCGTACTGCAGGTTGCCTTGTTCGCACAGCCTAGACTTGGGGCCATGGTCACAAGGTATAGAGAGAGGGAGGGAGAAAGTCAACCAAAGGACTTCTCAAATTGTGTGTTTAATCCCACCCATGGGCATAGGCGGAGGGGTGTGCCCTCCCCATTAGGTTAGCCATGTGAGACTATTAATAAAGGGAAAATATCGGGTATTTTCGTCCTGGCCAGATGGGCCAAAATTACTCAGCCCAACAGCCAAACAAAAAATAGCTAATAAAAAGAAAAGGGGCAGCCAGCCTGGGGCTCAGCCGGCCGGGTAGGTCGACCTGCCCCTCATGGCTCAAATGTGGCAGCGACCTAGCACCTAATCTGGCTTGCACCAGTTTTATGCACACGTAGAATCTATCACATCTGATCATCATGAGATGCTTCGAAACGACGAGTCTTAGCAACGGTGCCAACTAAGGACGAACACTTTATTACTTGATATTTAGTGAGAGGGATCATCTTATAATGCTACCGTCGTGATCTAAGCAATACAAGATGCATAAAGGATTAACATCACAGGCAATTCATAATTAGTGTGATATGATATGTCCCTTTCTTCTTATGCCTTTGATCTCTATCTCCAAAGCATGGACATGATCTCCATCATCACCAGCATTGCGTCAAGTTCAGTGGCATCGCTTCATGGTTGTCCATCATCACTAGCAACTATTACAACTACTTGGAATAAAGCTATTACAAGATGAATAGACACGCAGGTCTTAACAGAATTAAAGACAACCATTAGGCTCCTGTCGGTTGCCATATTACAACAAGGATCATTGCATACATCAAATATAATCACAATCACATGATGGCCATATAACATCAAAAAACTCCTGCAAAAACTAGTTAGACGCCTCTAATTTTCTTTGCATGTTTTACGTGGTTTGGGGCTTTCGAATAAGAACGAGTCTTGCCTACGAAACTGAACCACAACGTTGATACAAGTGTTATCAAGTGCAAAGTGTAAATTGGATCTATACTATGGTGAGAGAGACAGACACCCGCAAAGCCACTTGTGCAAAGCAAGTTACACGTCAAGCGTGGAGCAAGTCTCATGTGTGATGACATGTAAGGTTAGCTCGAGCCGCTTCATCCCACCATATCGCAAGATACAAAGTACACGAAGCAAAAGACGGCACGAGCACCAACGCCCACAAAACCATTGTGTTCTACTCGTGCAACATATCTACGCATAGACACGGCTCTGATACCACTGAAGGGTTCGTAGCATGGAAAACAAAAAATTTCTACCGCAAGAACGAACAAAACCCAGATCTAATCTAGATAAAAGCCAAGATCTAATCTATTAGACATGTGCAACGAGATAGATCTGTACTAACCCTTGTAGATCCGAAAGCCTTGTGCGAGATCGGATCTCGTGGTTGATATAGACGATCACTTGCCGATCTCAAGTTCGAGTAGACGATCCTTCTGGCGCCGCGTTCCGGCAGCGCTTCCGCAGTCGGTCACATGTGCGGAGTCGATGCAGACCTTCCTCTCCCCGTTCTAGCGAGCAGCGGAGGTAGTAGATCTCTCCACGGAATCCCAGCAGCACGACGGCGTGGTGGTGGTGGTGGAGTAGAGAATTCTGCAGGGCTTCGCCTAAGCTGGAGAAGCGAAGGAGGAGGAGAGGGGGCTAGGGCAAGAGTGGAGGGCAAGGGGTGGCGCCTCCACCTCTATATATAGAGGGAGGGTGCGGCCTAGGGTTCCCACCCCTAGGCCCACCTCCTAGGGGCAGCGCACAGGGGGCTTGGGAGTTTCCTTCCCCCAAGTTTCCCCTTTTTCTTCTTGGTTTTCAAGTAAACTCCATAGAAATTTCTAGAACCTTCCGGAACATTCCGAAACCTTCTAGAACCCCCATATAAACACTCCGGGACATTTCCAAACCTAGAAAATGATCTCCATTATATGAATCTTATTCTTCGGACAATTCCGGATCTCCTCGTGATGTCTCAGATCCAATCCGAGACTCCGAACAACATTCGGTCTCCAACGCACATTCCATATCTACCTAAACATCATCCAACCTTAAGTGTGTCACCCTACGGTTTGTGAATATGCAGACATGATGGAGACACCTCTCCGATCAACCATCAGCAGGATCTGGAGATCCATAACGACTCCCACATACTCAACGATGACTTCGTGATCGATAGAACCATTAACATATGAAACCAATTCCCTTTGTCACGCGATACTCTACTTATCCAAGGTTTGATCGTCGGTATCTCCATACCTAGTTCTACCTTCTTGATAAGTACTCTTTACTCGTTCCATGTTATGTCATCCCTTGTGACCCAGTCACATGCTTGCAAGCTAACTAGATGACATTCCACCGAGAGGGCCTAGAGCATATCTATCCGTCATATGGATGGACAAATCCCAATCTTGGTCCATGCGCTTCAACACATACTTTTAGAATACCCAATGACACCTTTATAACCACCTAGTTACGAAGCGGTGTTTGATGTCATCAAAGCACCCATCCGGTGATGGTGATTAACATAACCTCATGGTCGAAGGATTAGGTTACTATGCATTTGAAAGCTTGTATCTGAACTTAATGACTTGATCTTATGCTACACTTACTATGGGTGTGTGTCCATCACATCATTCTCCTAATGATACAACCTTGTTATTAATGACATCCAATGTCCATGATCAGGAAACCATGATCATCTATTAATCAACAAGCTAGTTCAACAAGAGTCTTACTAGGGACTCTTTTACGTTTACAAAACACACATGTATTAGTGTTTCCTTATAATACAATTATAGCATGGGATGTAAACATTCATCATAAACACAAAGATATAATAATAACCACTTTTATTATTGCCTCTTGGGCATATCTCCAATAGTCTCCCACTTGCACTAGAGTCAATAATCTAGATTACATGGTAATATACCTAACACCCATGGCGTTCTGGTGTTGGTCATGCTTTGCTCTAGGGAGAGGTTTAGTCAACGGATCTGCCACATTCAGATCAGTGTGTACTTTGCAAATCTTTATGCCACCATCTCGGACATACTCGCGAATAGCATGGAAACGTAGCTTGATGTGCTTTAGCTTGCTATGTGACCTTGGCTCCTGTGCATTAGCTATGGCACCTGTGTTGATAGATGGCCATCGGGTCCAACGCACTAGGAACCACGCCAAGTTCAGTAATGAACTCCTTCATCCATATGGCTTCTTGTGCAGCCTCCGAAGCATCTATGTATTCCGATTCAGTTGAAGATTTCACCACAACGCTTTGCTTGGCACTCCTCCAGCTCACTGCAGCACCATTCAAAATAAATACGTATCCAGACTATAACTTCGAGTCATCTGGATCGGTGTTCCAACTAGCATTAGTGTAACTGTTTGCAACAAGCTGTTCATCACCTCCATAAGAAATAACCATATCCTTAGTCCTATTCAGATACTTTAGGATATTCTTGACCATTGTCTAGTGCTCCATTCCAGGATCACTTTGATATCTGCTAGTCGAAATAACAGCATGTGCTATATTCGGTCTTGTACACAGCATGGCATACATGATAGAACCTATGGCCGAGGCATAGGGAATATTATTCATCTTCTCTCTATCTTCTGCCGTAGCTGGACTTTGAGTCTTACTCAAGGTCTTACCTGACAACATGGGCACGAACCCTTTCTTGCTCTCTTCCATTCTAAACTTCTTTAGAACTTTGTCCAAGTATGTACTTTGTGAAAGCGCTATTAGGCGTCTTGATCTATCTCTATAAATCTTGATGCCTAGAATATATGCCGCTTCGCCAAGATCCTTCATTGAAAAACTATTATTCAAATAGGCTTTGACACTATTAAGAAGTTCTATGTCATTCCCAATCAACAATATGTCATCTACATATAGTACTAGGGATGCTATAGAGCTCCCACTCACTTTCTTGTAAACACAAGCTTCTCCATAAGTTTGTATAAATCCAAAGTTTTTGATTACTTTATCAAAACGTTGATTCCAACTCCGGGATGCTTGCTTCAGTCCATAAATGGAGCGCTGAAGTTTGCATACCTTGTCAGCATCTTTAGGATCGACAAAACCCTTGGGTTGTACCATATACAACTCTTCCTCAATGTCTCCATTAAGGAACGCCGTTTTGACATCCATCTGCCAAATCTCATAATCGAAATATGCAGCAATTGCTAACAAAATCCTCACAAACTTCAGCTTCGCTACTAGTGAGAATGTCTCATCGTAGTCAACTCCTTGAATTTGTCGGAACCCTTTCGCGACAAGTCGAGCTTTATAGACGGTAACATTACCATCAGCATCTGTTTTTCTCTTGAAAATCCATTTGTTCTCGACAGCCTTACGGCCATCCGGTAAGTCCACCAAAGTCCATACTTGGTTTTCGTACATGGATCCCATTTTGGATTTCATGGCTTCTAGCCATTTGTCGGAATCTGGGCTCACCATAGCTTCTTCATACGTCGTAGGGTCATCAGTGTTGTCCACCAACATGACGTTCAAGCGAGTTCATACCAATCGAGTGGTAATACGAACCCTCGTTGACTGCGAGGTTCGGAAGAACTTTGTTCGAAGTTTCATGATCGCCATCATTAGCTTCCTCTCCAATTGGTGCAGGCGGCACAAAAACATCTTCCGGTGCTGCGCTACTCTCAACTCCGAGAGAAGGTTCAATAACCTCGTCGAGTTCTACTTTCCTTCCAGTCACTTCCTTCGAGAGAAACTCCTTCTCAAGAAAGGATCCATTCTTGGCAACGAAAACTTTGCCTTCGGATCTATGATAGAAGGTATACCCAATTGTTTCTTTAGGGTATCCTATGAAGACGCATTTCTCCGCTTTGGATTCAAGCTTATCATGTTGTAACTTCTTTACATACGCAAGAACCCCAAACTTTAAGGAGCGACAACTTAGGTTTCTTTACAAACCACAATTAAATGCGGTGTCGTTTCAACGGATTTAGATGGTGCCCTATTTAAAGTGAATGCGGCTGTCTCTAATGCATAGCCCCAAAACGATAGCGGTAAATCTGTAAGAGACATCATAGACCGAACCATATCTAAGAGAGTTCGATTACGACGTTCAGACACACCATTACGTTGTGGTGTTCTCGGCGGTGTCAATTGCGAAAGTATTCCACATTTCTTTAAATGCATGCCAAACTCATAACTTAGATATTCACCTCCACGGTCAGAACGCAGAAACTTAATCTTCTTGTTACGATGATTTTCCACTTCACTTTGAAATTCCTTAAACTTCTCGAAAGTTTCAGACTTATGTTTCATAAAGTAGACATACCCATATCTACTTAAGGCATCCGTGAAAGTGAGAACATAACGATATCCACACGCGATGCTACACTCATTGGACCGCACACATCGGTATGTATTATTTCCAATAAGTCTGTAGCTCGCTCCATTATTCCAGAGAATGGAGTCTTAGTCATTTTTCCCATTAGACATGCTTCGCATCTTTCAAGTGATTCAAGAAGTCCATCAGAATGGAGTTTCTTCATACGTTTCACTCCAATGTGACCAAGACGACAGTGCCACATGTATGTAGAATTATCATTCAGTTTTGTTCGTTTAGCATCTATGTTGTGAACATGTGTATCACTACTATCGAGATTTAGTAAGAATAAACCATTCATCTCAGGTGCATTACCATAAAAGATATTACTCATATAAATCGAACAACCTTTATTCTCGGACTTAAAAGAGTAACCGTCTCGCAATAAACAAGATCCAGATATAATGTTCATGCTTAACGCAGGCACCAAATAACAATTATTCAAATTTAAAACTAATCCCGAAGGTAGATGCAGAGGGAGCGTGCCGACGGCGATCACATCAACCTTGGAGCCATTTCCAACGCGCATCGTCACCTCGTCTCTTGCCAGTCTTCGCTTATTCCGCAGCTCCTGTTTCGAGTTACAAATATGAGCAACCGAACCAGTATCAAATACCCAGGCACTACTACGATTACTAGTAAGATACACATCAATAACATGTATATCGAATATACCTTTCTTCTTGATGTTGCCGTTCTTCAGATCCGCCAGGTACTTGGGGCAGTTACGCTTCCAGTGACCGGCACCCTTGCAGTAGAAGCATTCAGTTTCAGGCTTAGGACCAGCCTTGGGCTTCTTAGCAGGTGCGGCAGCTTTCTTGCCGTCCTTCTTGAAGTTGCCCTTGTTCTTAGGCTTGCCCTGTTTCTTGAAATTGGTGGTCTTATTGACCATCAACACTTGGTGCTCCTTTTTGATCTCCACTTCAGCAGTTTTCAACATGGACGATAGTTCAGGCAACGTCTTGTTCATGCAGTGCATATTGTAGTTCATCACAAAGTTCTTATAACTTGGTGGCAGTGATTGGAGGACACGGTGAATCCCTAACTCATTAGGAATCGTTATCCCCAACTCTTGGAGCTTGTTTGCGTGCCTAGACATGGTGAGCACGTGCTCGCTAACGGAGCTACCCTCTTCCATCTTACAGTTAAAGAACTTTTCGGAGGCCTCATAGATCTTCACGGCCGCGTGAGTCTCAAAAATGAGTTTGAGCTCCTTAATGATCTCGAACGGGTCGTGGTGCTCAAAGCACTTCTGAAGCTCCGTTTCTAAACCGTACAGGATGGGACACTGAACTGTGGAGTAATGATTTTTCTGAGTGGCATAAACATTCTTTACGTCATCGGTGGCATCTTCTGTAGGTGGGTCACCTAGCGGTGCTTCGAGCACATAGGTCAACTGAACAGCCCTGAGGACAATCTTCAGTCCACGGAGCCAGTCCGTGAAGTTGCTTCCATTGTTCTTAAGCTTTTCTTTCTCTAGGAACACATTGAAATTGATGGAGAGGTTCACCATAATCTACAACAAATTTGCAAGTAGTTTAGACTAAGTTTATGATAAGTTGAGTTCAATTTTAATTCTTAAATTAACTAGGTGAACTCCCACTCAAAACAACATCCCTCACATTGTCTTAGTGATTACACGAACCAAGTCCACTACACCAAGTCCGATCTTCACAAGAGAAGATGTAGTTTCATCGGCGAACAATCTTCATGTTCATCATATCATTTATATGATTCATGCTCTACCTTTTGGTATTCCGTGTTCCGAGACCATGTCTGTACATGCTAGGCTCGTCAAGATTAACCTTAGTTTCTGCATGTGCAAATATGGCTTGCACCCGTTGTATGCACACGTAGAATCTATCACATCCGATCATCACGAGATGCTTCGAAACGACGAGTCTTAGAAACGGTGCCAACTAAGGACGAACACTTTATTACTTGATATTTAGTGAGAGGGATCATCTTATAATGCTACCGTCGCAATCTAAGCAATACAAGATGCATAAAGGATTAACATCATAGGAAATTCATAATTAGTGTGATATGATATGTCCCTTTCTTCTTATGCCTTTGATCTCCATCTCCAAAGCACGGACATGATCTCCATCATCACCAGCATTGAGTCAAGTTCAGTGGCATCGCTTCATGGTTGTCCATCATCACTAGCAACTATTACAACTACTTGGAATAAAGCTATTACAAGATGAATAGACACGCAGGTCTTAACAGAAATAAAGACAACCATTAGGCTCCTGCCGGTTGCCATATTACAACAAGGATCATTGCATACATCAAATATAATCACAATCACATGATGGCCATATCACATCACAAAACCCCTGCAAAAACAAGTTAGACGCCTCTAATTTTCTTTGCATGTTTTACGTGGTTTGGGGCTTTCGAATAAGAACAAATCTTACCTACAAAACTGAATCACAATGTTGATACAAGTGCTATCAAGTGCAAAGTGTAAATTGGATCTATACTATGGTGAGAGAGACAGACACCCGCAAAGCCACTTGTGTAAAGCAAGTTACACGTCAAGCGTGGAGCAAGTCTCATGTGCGATGACATGTAAGGTTAGCCCGAGCCGCTTCATCCCACCATACCGCAAGATACAAAGTACACGAAGCAAAAGACGGCACGAGCACCAACGCCCACAAAACCATTGTTTTCTACTCGTGCAACAGATCTACGCATAGACACGACTCTGATACCACTGAAGGGTTCGTAGCATGGAAAACAAAAAAATTCTACCGCAAGAACGAACAAAACCTAGATCTAATCTAGATAAAAGCCAAGATCTAATCTATCAGACATGTGCAACGAGATAGATCTGTACTAACCCTTGTAGATCCGAAAGCCTTGTGCGAGATCGGATCTCGTGGTTGATGTAGACGATCACTTGCTTATCTCAAGATCGAGTAGACGATCCTTCCGGCGCCGCGTTCCGGCAGCGCTTCCGCAGTCGGTCACACGTGCGGAGTCGATGCAGACCTTCCTCTCCCCGTTCCAGCGAGCAGTGGAGGTAGTAGATCTCTCCACGGAATCCCAGCAGCACGACGGCGTGGTGGTGGTGGTGGAGTAGATAATTCTGTAAGGCTTCGCCTAAGCCTGAGCAGAGCGAAGCAGGAGGAGAGAGGCGGCTAGGGCAAGAGTGGAGGGCAGGGGTGGCGCCACCCTCTATATATAGGGAGGGGGTGTGGCCTAGGGTTCCCACCCCTAGGCCCACCTCCTAGGGCAGCGCTGAGGGGCTTGGGGAGTTTCCTTACCCCCCAAGTTTCCCCTTTTTCTTTCTTGGTTTTCAAGTAAACTCCATAGAAATTTCTAGAACCTTCCGGAACATTCCAAAACCTTCTAGAACCCCCATATAAACACTCCGGGACATTTCCGAACCTAGAAAATCATCTCCATTATATGAATCTTATTCTCCGGACAATTCTGGATCTCCTCGTGATGTCTCAGATCCAATTCGAGATTCCGAACAACATTCGGTCTCCAACGCACATTCCATATCTACCTAAACATCATCCAACCTTAAGTGTGTCATCCTACGGTTCATGAATATGCAGACATGATGGAGACACCTCTCCGATCAATAACCATCTGCGGGATCTGGAGATCCATAACGGCTCCCACATATTGAACGGTGACTTTGTGATCGATAGAACCATTAACATACGAAACCAATTCCCTTTGTCACCCGATACGCTACTTATCCGAGGTTTGATCGTCGGTATCTTCATACCTAGTTCTACCTCGTTACTAATAAGTACTCTTTACTCGTTCCATGTTATGTCATCCCTTGTGACCCAGTCACATGCTTGCAAGCTAACTAGATGACATTCCACCGAGAGGGCCTAGAGCATATCTATCCATCATATGGATGGACAAATCCCAATCTTGGTCCATGCGCTTCAACACATACTTTCAGAATACCCAATGACACCTTTATAACCACCTAGTTACGAAGCGGTGTTTGATGTCATCAAAGCACCCATCCGGTGATGGTGATTAACATAACCTCATGGTCGAAGGATTAGGTTACTATGCATTTGAAAGCTTGTATCTGAACTTAATGACTTGATCTTATGCTACACTTACTATGGGTGTGTGTCCATCACATCATTCTCCTAATGATACAACCTTGTTATTAATGACATCCAATGTCCATGATCAGGAAACCATGATCATCTATTAATCAACAAGCTAGTTCAACAAGAGGCTTACTAGGGACTCTTTTACGTTTACAAAACACACATGTATTAGTGTTTCCTTATAATACAATTATAGCATGGGATGTAAACATTCATCATAAACACAAAGATATAATAATAACCACTTTTATTATTGCCTCTTGGGCATATCTCCAATAAGGATATCCCTCAGGCGTGGGTATTAATTTATGAAGTTGGACCCTTTTGTTAAGTTCCAAATTAAGCAATATATTCCCATGGTCGCAAAGGACCTCAATGGGATAGGCTAAGATCTACTAAGACATTTGCAAACAGACATCTAGACTAAGTTCATAATAAGAGATCAATTTATAATTGGTCTCCACTAAAATTGTCATCCCCTGGACAATTTTAGTGATCGCATGATCCCTATCCTCTGCACCTCCCCTGATTAACACGGCCATCAGTGCATTATCAAAGGTAGACATTCAACAATGCCAATCACATCATCCATGTGACTCATGCTCGATCTTTCGATCTCTTGTGTTCCGAGGCCACGCTTCTATGGCGTGCTAGGCTCGCCAAATCTAAATTGTGTGTATTCGGTGTGCAACATGGCCTACACCCACTGTATGTGAACGTAGATATGTCTGACCACCCTCACAGCGAGCGCCCTCATCTTAGCAGGCTCTCATACCGAAGAACTTTCTTGGTGGTGCACACACAAGGGGAACACGGAACATTGGAATTCAATAGGAATTATCTTATTTGCTACCGTTGAGTATCTAAATACTAGCACACAATAAGATGTAAAGCAGGTATCAACATCATATGTATAATGTGATATGATATGGTCTTTCTTGCGCCTTGATCTCCATCGAGCGCTCTGGCATGATCTCCATCTTGCCCTTGGTTTGACACCAAGTCCACGATGCCTCCACCAGGTCATCCATTGGAACGAAGACTATTACTATACTATTTAGTAACAGAAAAGTAAACTACTTTACCTTCGTAACGACCATTGCCATATCATAATCACATGCCCCCTGCAAAATAAAGTTAGACACCTCTACTTTATCTATTGCAAGTTTTACATGGTTGTTAGGGCTTTCGCAATAGAACCGTTTCTAATCTATGAAATTCCAACCACAACATGGATCTAACAGTTGTCTCTATTACACCCCTTTCGGGGCCCTCCGTTGTAAATGCTATATCAACTATCGAATGAGAGACAGACACTCGCTTGCCCCTTATACGGTACAAGTCGTATGTTGAGCATGGAACCAGCCTCGCGTACGAATACGCGTAAGGTCGGTCCGGGCCACTTCATCAAACAATACCGCGATATAAACAAGTACACGTTAGAGGGTAACAACTAAGGGACCAATGCCCGCAAAAAACTTGTGCGTACTGGCTGTACAACACTCCTACGCATAGATCGACTCTAATACCACTGTTGGGGATCGCAGCAGAAAACAAAAAAATTCCTACGATGGAAGCCCAAAACTTCCTTGGATCTATCTATGTAGTAATGCGGTAACGGCCAATGCGTAGAGAATACATGCCCTTGTAGACCGTACGCGGTTAACGTTTCGCAGGGAATGTGGTTGATGTAGTCGTACTCGTAGCCGACCTCAAGGTCGTGAAGCTCCCCGCAGGTCACCCCTTAATCCTTCTTCATCGTGCAGCAGCTCCGGCTCACGACATTTAAGCGCCCCAAGTGTTGTGTCGCGTGTCTTCGTACACATCCGGTGCACGATGAGACCTCCGGCTCCCCGATCCCGTCGGGAGTGTGGAAGTTGATATCCGACTAGGAATCCCTGCAGCGCAACGGCGTACTGCAGGTGTACCTTGTTCGCACAGCCCATACTTGGGGCCATGATCACAAGGCATAGAGAGAGGGAGGGAGAAAGTCAACCAAAGGACTTCTCAAATTGTGTGTTTAATCCTACCCATGGGCACCCCTTTATATAGGCGGAGGGGGTGTGCCCTCCCCATTAGGTTAGCCATGTGGGACTATTAATAAATGGAAAATATCAGGTATTTTCGTCCTGGCTGGATGGGCCAAAAGTACTCATGTGAAAAAAGAAAATAGCTAATAAAAGAAAAGGGCACCAGCACTGGCTCACCGGCGGGTGGGTTGACCTGCCCCCGTATTCAATGAGTGGCAAGTGGCTGGCCACTGCAACGCCCAATGGTGGGCCGACGCCAACCTGCGTCCCACCACGCGTGCAGGGCTCGCCCGGCCGGCAGGGTGGCTTGGGTGAACTGCCTCGGACCGTAGCCCGCCCGTGTGCTGGCCTGCCGGCAGCCTCCTCCCTCCCGCGCATGGGGGTTGAGCGGCCCTCTTTGGCGGCCAAGAAGTAGCCCGCTTGCAAGGTACTCTGCCGCCCGCGTCAAGGCTGTTTTTCTTTTTCCCTTTATTTTTCTTCAGCTTTTATTCTAGGCTATTTCCCTTTAGGATTTGGCCTAATATAAAAGTTGCCTTTATAAATCTTAATCTAAATATTATTTAGAATATATTAATTCACAATTAACATATAATAAATATATATTCAAATTCCCATTTATCCGAAAACACTTTTCCGGACTTTTCCTTTATTCTTTCTCCGAACAACTTCGGATCTCTCTATGGAACGATTCTAGCTTTCTCTGTTTCTCTACTGTGATTCCGTCTTACGAATGATCGCTCTCATCGTACCCTTAAGTGTATCCTCTCACGGCTCGGAAATGCTCTAGACATGATCTGTATCAATGATCAACAGAGGGACCAGGGATAGCCATGTGACCCCTATGCATTCCTGATGACAATATCGTTTGAACCGCTAAATGTAGCATCATCTTCCTTTTGTTTCTCGATACAACTTGTCCGAGATCCGATCATTGGTATCCCATACCTTGTTCAATCTCGTTCACAACAACTTCTGTTTTCTTGTTACTATGATATTACATCCCCGTGACCTAGTCACATGTTGCAACATTTATGGATGTAATCTCACCAAGCCGGCCGTATGTATCTTTACCCGTCATGTGGGTGAAAAAATCCCGGTCTTGCAGTCACATGTAATCTACTGTTCCTTCGGAATACCCAACGTACACCTTTATAACCACTGTATTACCAAGTGACGCTTGATGCAGTCTAAGCAGCCTCGGGAAACAATGAGTAATATGAGCTCACGGTCTAAGGAGAAGGAGTCTAGGTATAGTTGTTGCAACAATGAATTATATGACTTGATCGTGTTGCAATCCTTTGAGGAATGTTCAATCACATCATTCTCCAATGATATGATCCCGTTGTTAGTCGGCATAAATGCCCATGACCTTGAAACCCAGATCATCTTCGTGACCAATGAACTAGTATGAATAGAGGCTACTAGGGACTTGGTTGTTTCATACCACACCTGTACCAATGTTTTTACTTGGCAAAGTTATAGCACAATATGAAACTATTATAAACTAATTGAGATATGACAATAAAAACCTATTTATTATTTTCCTCTAGGGCATATCTCCTTCAACAATTGCACAATCTATATTGTTCTTGTGGGGCGCCCCAGGTTCGCTAACTCATCCCTTCATAAATCTGAAACCAATGTATCTGCCTCTCTTTTGGGGAAAATTTGAATCATTGGCCATAATAAGAAATATCATACAAAACAATATTCAGGGATATACATAGTCAGGTACAAAAACAAGCCTAAATATTGTAATTATAAATAAAAAATCAAACAATTAATCTTCAGGTACATGTTAAAAAATACTTATGATCAAAACCATTCATATACATATGCATCATACGAATCATTCAAAGATCAAAAACAATTCAAGGATCATATATGTAGTTCCATATGAGAATAAATCAAGGGCCTCATAATTTTTTTCAAAGATGGAGTTGGCAAACCAAAGTACCAATATCACAACCTATATTGTTTGTGTGCATTGCTACCTCAGGTTCACCAACCCATCCCTAAAACACGACACCATCATATGTGTCTCCCCTTGAACTCTTTTGGGGCAAATTTCAATCATTGGCCTCGGTGAAAAACTGAAATGTAATTCTTATACACTATGAATGCATGCATGCAATAACAATTCAAAGATCATAGTTCTATGAATGTAGAATAAATCTAGGGGCCTCATAAGTTTCTTCAGGGATGGTGTGAGCGAACCAAGTAACAATTGCACAACCTATATTGTTCTTGTACATCGCCCCAGGTTCGCTAACTCATCCCTGAAAAAATTTGACACCAATGTGTCTGCCTCTCTTTTCGGGCAAATTTGAATCATTGGCCACAATAAGAAATTGAAATGTAATCGTACAAAACAATATTCAGGGATATACATAGCCAGGTACAAAAACAAGCCTAAATATTGTAATTATAAATAAAAACAATTAATCTTTAGGTACATGTTAAAAATACTTATGATCAAAACCATTCATATACATATGCATCATACGAATCATTCAAAGATCAAAAACAATTCAAGGATCATATATGTAGTTCCATATGAGAATAAATGAAGGGCCTCATAATTTGTTTCAGAGATGGATTTGGAGAACCAAAGTACCAACAGCATAACCTATATTGTTTGTGTGCATTGCTGCCTCAGGTTCACCAACCCATCCCTAAAACACGACACCATCATATGGGTCTCCTCTTGAACTCTTTTGGGGCAACTTTCAATCATCGTCCTTAGTGACAAACTGAAATGTAATTTGTTATACATTATGAATGCATGGAATAGATAATTCAAATATAATAGTTCTATGAATGTAGAATAAAGATTGCGGCCTCATAAGTTTATTCAGGGATGGCGTAAGCGAACCAAGTAACAATTGCACAACTTATATTGTTCTTGTACATGGCCCCAGGTTCGCTAACTCATCCCTAAAAAAATCTGACACCAATGTGTCTGCCTCTCTTTCGGGGCAAATTTGAATCATTGGCCACAATAAGAAATTGAAATTTAATCATACAAAACAATATTCAGGGATATACATATGCATCATACGACTCATTCAAAGATCAGAAACAATACAAATATTATATATATAGGTTCCATCTGAGAATAAATTAAGGGCCTCATTATTTTTTTCAGATATGGAGTTAGAGATCCAAAATACCAACAGCACAACCTATATTGTTTATGTACATTGCTACCTCAGGTTCACTAACCATCCCTAAGAAAACGACACCATCAGATGTCTCCCTTGCACTATTTTGAGGCAAAATTGAATCATTGGGATCAGTAAGGAATATAAATGTAATGTTATAGGCATGTTGTGTATCGAAATTAACACTCAACTAGCAAACTCAACTAGATGGCAGATGAGCAGATTGGGGTTTTATGACTAGACGGATTGGAGTTTTGTGACTAGATGGCAGATGCATCAATCGACCATTCGAACCATATATATTGCCCTACTTCAAGAGCAAAAGAATTTATACACGATTGAGAAAATCCTATGTACGAATACTGAAATCTGCGGCTACGACTAGAGAAGCTAGCAATGTAGTACCTCGGACTCCTCATCAGGGCGTCATTCTCTATGATTGCATCGACGATTTCTTGGACGGTGATGGGGTCGTTGATGTAGAGCACTGGATTGCCTCTGCCTACTGCCTGCCCCCATCCAGATCTGCCGCTGGCACCACGACATTGTCAGACACCTGCTGCTCAACGGCGATGGCTACTGACTGGACGGATGAGCTTGAACCCTCGACGGCGCGGCGACGAGCAGCGTTCGTGCCCGTAGATGACACCTCCGCCTTCTTGGTGATGACCGAGTCATCTGTTGTTGCGCCTTCAACTGGCTTCACCTCCGGCTCGTCTCCATGTGTACGCTTCATGGCGCACCTAGGGTAGGAGGTGGTGCAAGCGAAGGAGCTTCGGCACGCGCGGTAGGTGCAGATTGGGGTCTTGGGACTAGACATATTGGGGAAAATGACACGAGCTCATGGAAGAAGAAGGCCGAGCAGGTTTATAAACACTGGGTCGTTCGTAGTCCTCGAGTGGACACGTGTGGTGGGCGGGGGGATGGGGCTACCACGATCTCCACCTTTTTTTTGGTTCCCTTTTTTTGAAATAACCATGATCTCCACTTTAGAACTGCACTGAAAACACGTTCATGGCAGACCTCGATTCCACTGCATGCAAGTGGCGCAAAACCAATTTCTAGCAATGTTAGATCTACTCGAGGGGCCCCATGGACGCATGGAAGTTACTTGCGGTAGGGCCCAGTTGGAAGTGAGATTGAGAGCGCTGCGTAAAAATGGGATATGTCTTATTAAAATCAAGTGGCAATAAATTGCAGCGTCTCGTCGACAACCGTGCACTCGATGACCCTGTTGCCCTATGCATGTGTTGTAGTAGCAGTAGTAGGATTTTTAGACTTGATTAAACATGACATGACCAGTCGACGACTTTTTCTATGGATGGCTTCGTGTTCCTTCTTGTAGAAATCTCGCTGAGGGAGACGTCCGTGCTGTCTCACGTTGTACTGTGAAGGGCACGACATGTGCAACAATCCTTGTTGGATCACACAGGATCAACGGTTGGTGCGCACGATCCGCGTGACAACTATGACAACCAATCAGGGCGTAGCAGACAGAGTGAGCACAGGTTTGGGCTTCTACGAGAGAGAGAGAGAGAGAGAGAGAGAGAGAGAGAGAGAGAGAGGGGAGAGAGAGGGCAAAACTGAGTAGTTTAAAAATGGAAAGTGAGTGTCTTGTACAATCAAATACATCATGGCATACATCAAATTATGCCAAGATAGATCCACTAGAGTTCATTGGATGTGTGTTCTTCTCATAAACCACATTGATCCACTAGAGTTCATTGCATGTGTGTTCTTTTTTATGAACCACGCCTAGAGTCATTGCATGTGTGTTCTTTCCATAAACCACATATGGATCCACTAGAGTCATTGCATGTGCGTTCTTTTCATTAACCACATCTAGAGTCTGTGAATGTCTGTTCTTTTCACAAACCACATATGGATCCACCAGTGTCATTGAATGTGTGTTCTTTTCACAAACCACATATCGATCCACCAGAGTCATTGGATGTGTGTTCTTCTCACAAACCCCATATGGATCCACAAGTGTCATTGCATGTCTGTTCTTCTCACAAACCACATATGGATCCACAACTAGAGTCATTGCATGTCTGTTCTTTTCACAAACCACATATGGATCCACCAGTGTCATTGCATGTCTATTCTTTTCACAAACCATATATGGATCCACCAGTGTCATTGCATGTGTGTTCTTTTCATGAACCACATGAGCATGTCTGTTCTTCTCACAAACCACATATGGATCCACTAGTGTCATTGAATGTGGATTGTTTTCCTAAAACACATATGGATCCTCTACTGTCATTGCATGTCTGTCCTTCTCATGAACCACAGCTAGAGTCATTACATGTGTGTTATTTTCACAAACCACATATGGATCCACTAGAGTCATCCATATGTTCTTTTCATTAAGCACAGCTAGAGTCATTGCATGTTTGTTCTTTTCACAAACCACATATGGATCCACCAGTGTCATTGAATGTGTGTTCTTTTCACAAACCACATAAGGATCCACCAGTCTTATTGCATGTGTGTTCTTTTCACAAACCATAGTTATAGTCATTGCAAGTCTGTTCTTCTCACAAACCACATATGGATCCATAGCTAGAGTCAGGGAATGTCTATTCTTTTCATAGACCACATATGGATCCACTAGTATCATTGAATGTGTGTTCTTTTCACAAACCACATATGGATCCACCAGAGCCATTGGATGTGTGTTCTTCTCACAAACCACATATGGATCCACAAGTGTCATTGCATGTTTGTTCTTCTCACAAACCACATATGGATCCACAGCTAGAGCCATTGGATGTGTGTTCTTTTCACAAACCACATATGGATCCACCTGTGTCATTGCATGTGTGTTCTTCTCACAAACCACATATGGATCCACCAGTGTCATTGCATGTGTGTTCTTTTCATGAACCACGTGAGCATGTGTGTTCTTCTCACAAACCACATATGAATCCACCAGTGTCATTGAATGTGTGTTCTTTTCCTAAAACACATATGGATCCTCCACTATCATTGCATGTGTCTTCTTTTCATGAACCACAGCTAGAGTCATTTGCACGTGTGTTCTTTTCATAAACCACATGGATCCACCAGTGTCATTGAAATGTGTGTTCTTTTCATAAACCACATTTAGAGTCATTGGATGTTTGTTCTTTCACAAACCACACATGGATCCACCAGTGTCATTACATGCATGTTCTTTTCATAAACCACAGCCACAATCATTGCATGTGTGTTCTTTTCATTAACCACAGCTAGAGTAAGTGAATGTCTGTTATTTTCACAAACCACATATGGATCCACTAGTGTCATTTAATGTGTGTTATTTTCACAAACCACATATTGATCCACCGGAGTCATTGGATGTGTGTTCTTCTCAAAAACCACATATGGATCCACAAGTGTCATTGCAAGTCTGTTCTTCTCACAAACCACATATGGATCCACAGCTAGAGTCAATGCATGTGTGTTCTTTTCACAAACCACATATGGATCCACCAGTGTCATTGCATGTCTGTTCTTTTCACAAACCACATATGGATCCACCAGTGTCATTGCATGTGTGTTCTTTTCATGAACCACATGAGCATGCATGTTCTTCTCACAAACCACATATGGATCTACTAGTGTCATTGAATGTGTGTTATTTTCCTCAAACACATATGGATCCACTAGTGTCATTGCATGTCTATTCTTCTCATGAACCACAGCTAGAGTCATTACACGTGTGTTCTTTTCACAAACCACATATGGATCCACTAGAGTCATTTCATGTGTTCTTTTCATTAACCACAGCTAGAGTCATTGCATGTCTGTTCTTTTCACAAACCACGTATGGATCCACGAGTGTCATTGAATGTGTGTTCTTTTCACAACCACATATGGATCCACCAGTGTCATTGCATGTGTGTTCTTTTCACAAACCACAATTATAGTCATTGCATGTCTGTTCTTCTCAAAAACCACATATGGATCCATAGCTAGAGTCATTGGATGTGTGTTCTTTTCATAGACCACATATGGATCCACCAGAGTCATTGCATGTGTGTTCTTCTCACAAACCACATATGGATCCAGTAGAGTCATTGCATGTGTCTTCTTTTCACAAACCACATATGGATCCTCCAGAGTCATTGCATGTGTGTTTCATTAACGACAGCTAGAGTCATTGCATGTCTGTTCTTTTCACAAACCATAGCTAGAGTCATTGGATTTGTGTTCTTTTCATAAACTACAACTAGAGTCAAAGAATGTCTATTATTTTCATAAACCACATGAGCATGTGTGTTAGTTTCATAGACCACATATGGATCCACACCTAGAGTCAATGCATGTGTGTTCTTTTCACAAACCACATATGGATCCACCAATGTCATTGCATGTGTGTTCTTCTCATGAACCACAACTAGAGTCAGTGAATGTCTGTTCTTTCACAAACCACACATGGATCCACCAAAGTCATTGTATTGTCTGTTCTTTTCATAAACCATAGTTAGAGTCATTGCATGTGTGTTCTTTTCATTAACCATAGCTAGAGTCAGTGAATGTCTATTCTTTTAACAAACCACATATGGATCCACCGGTGTTATTGAATGTGTGTTCTTTTCACAAACCACATATTAATCCACCAAAGTAATTGGATGTGTGTTCTTCTCACAAACCACATACGGATCCACAAGTGTCATTGCATGTTTGTTCTTCTCACAAACCACATATGGATCCATAGCTAGAGTCACTGGATATGTGTTCTTTTCACAAACCACATATGGATCCACCAGTGTCATTGCATGTGTGGTCTTCTCACAAACCACATACGGATCCACCAGTGTCATTGTATGTGTGTTCTTTTCATGAACAACATGAGCATGTGTGTTCTTCTCACAAACCACATATGGATCCACCAGTGTCATTGAATGTGTGTTCTTTTCCTAAAACATATATGGATCCTCTAGTGTCATTGCATGTGTTTTTTTTCATGAACCACAGCTAGAGTCATTTGCATGTGTGTTCTTTTCATAAAACACATGGATCCACCAGTGTCATTGAATGTGTGTTCTTTTCATAAACCACATCTAGAGTCATTTGATGTCTGTTCTTTCCGAAACCACATATGGATCCACCAGTGTCATTATATGCCTATTCTTTTCATAAACCACAGTTAGAGTCCTTGCATGTGTGTTCTTTTCATTAACCACAGTTAGAGTTAGTGAATGCCTGTTCTTTTCACAAACCACATATGGATCCACCAATGTCATTGAATGTGTGTTCTTTTCACAAACCACATATGGATCCACCAGAGTCATTGGATATGTGTTCTTCTCACAAACCACATATGGATCCACAAGTGTCATTGCATGTCTGTTCTTCTCACAAACCACATATGGATCCACACCTAGAGTCATTGGATGTGTGTTCTTTTCACAAACCACATATGGATCCACAAGTGTCATTGCATGTGTGTTATTCTCACAAACCACATATGGATCCACCAGTGTCATTGCATGTGTGTTCTTTTCATGAACCACATGATCATGTGTGTTCTTCTCACAAAACACATATGAATCCACCAGTGTCATTGAATGTGTGTTCTTTTCCTAAAACACATATGGATCCACCAGTGTCATTGCATGTGTGTTCTTTTCATGAACCACAACTAGAGTCATTTGCACGTGTGTTCTTTTCATAAACCACATGGATCCACCAGTGTCATTGAAATGTGTGTTCTTTTCACAAACCACATCTAGAGTCGTTGCATGCCTGTTCTTTCACAAACCACACATGGATCCACCAGTGTCATTACATGCCTGTTCTTTTCATAAACAACAGTTAGAGTCATTGCATGTGTGTTCTTTTCATTAAACACAACTAGAGTCAGTGAATGTCTGTTATTTTCATAAACCACATATGGATCCACCAGTGTCATTGAATGTGTGTTCTTTTCACAAACCACCTATTGATCCACCAGAGTCATTGTATGTGTGTTCTTATCACAAACCACATATGGATCCACAAGTGTCATTGTATGTCTTTTCTTCTCACAAACCACATATGGATCCTCACCTAGAGTCATTGCATGTCTGTTCTTTTCACAAACCACATATGGATCCACTAGTGTCATTGCATGTCTGTTCTTTTCACAAACCACATATGGATCCACCAGTGCCATTGCATGTGTGTTCTTTTCATGAACCACATGAGCATGTCTATTCTTCTCACAAACCACATATGGATCCAACTAGTGTCAGTGAATGTGTGTTCTTTTCCTAGAACACATATGGATGCACCAGTGTCGTTGCATGTCTGTTCTTCTCAAGAACCACAGCTAGAGTCATTGCATGTGTGTTCTTTTCACAAACCACATATGGATCCACTAGAGTCATTTCATGTGTTCTTTTCATTAACCACAGCTAGAGTCATTGCATGTCTGGTCTTTTCACAAACCACATATGGATCCACAAGTGTCATTGAATGTGTGTTCTTTTCACAAACCACATAAGGATCCACCAGTGTCATTGCATGTGTGTTCTTTTCACAAACCACAATTATATTCTTTGTATGTCTATTCTACTCACAAACCACATATGGATCTAGTAGAGTCATTGCATGTGTTTTTTTCACTAACCACATATGGATACACCAGACTCATTGCATGTGTGTTCTTTTCATTAACCATAGCTAGAGTCATTGCATGTCTGTTCTTTTCACAAACCATAGCTAGAGTCATTGGATGTGTGTTCTTTTCAGAAACCACAACTAGAGTCAGTGAATGTCTGTTCTTTTCATAAACCACATGAGCATGTTTGTTCTTTTCATAGACCACATATGGATCCACAGCTAGAGTCATTGCACGTGTGTTCTTTTCACAAACCACAAATGGATCCACCAGTGTCATTGCATGTGTGTTATTCTCACAAACCACATATGGATCCACAAGTTTCATTGCATGTCTGTTCTTCTCACAAACCACATATGGATCCACATCTAGAGTTATTGGGTGTGTGTTCTTTCCACAAACCACATATGGATCCACTAGTGTCATTATATGTGTGTTCTTCTCACAAACCCCATATGGATCTACCAGTGTCATTGCATGTGTGTTCTTTTCATGAACCACATTTGCATGTGTCCTCTTCTCACAAACCACCTATGGATCCACCAGTGTCATTGAATGTGTGTTCTTTTCCTAAAACACATATGGATCCACTAGTGTCATTGCATGTGTATTATTTTCATGAACCACAACTAGAGTCATTTGCATGTGTGTTCTTTTCATAAACTACATGGATCCACCAGTGTCATTGAAATGTGTGTTCTTTTCATAAACCACATCTAGAGTCATTGCATGTCTGTTCTTTCACAAACCACACATGGATCCACCAGTGTCATTACATGCCTGTTCTTTTCATAAACCACAGTTAGAGTCATTGCATGTGTGTTCTTTTCATTAACCATAACTAGAGTCAGTGAATGTCTGTTATTTTCACAAACCACATATGGATCCACCAGTTTCATTGAATGTGTGTTCTTTTCACAAACCACATATGGATCCACCAGAGTCATTGGATGTGTGTTCTTCTCTAAAACCACATATGGATCCAAAAGTGCCATTGAATGTCTGTTCTTCTCACAAACCACATATGGATCCACACCTAGAGTCATTGCATGTATGTTCTTTTCACAAACCACATATGGATCCACCAGTGTCATTGCATGTTTGTTCTTTTCACAAAACACCTATGGATCCACCAGTGTCATTGCATGTGCGTTCTTTTCATTAACCACATGAGCATGCATGTTCTTCTCACAAACCACATATGGATCCACTAGTGTCATTAAATGTGTGTTCTTTTCCTAAAACACATATGGATCCACCAATGTCATTACATGTCTGTGCTTCTCATGAACCACATCTAGAGTAATTTCATGTGTTCTTTTCATTAACCACAGCTAGAGTCATTGCATGTCTGTACATTTCACAAACCACATATGGATCCACCAGTGTCATTAAATGTGTGTTCTTTTCACAAACCACATAAGGATCCACCAGTGTCATTGCATGTGTGTTCTTTTCACAAACCACAATTATAGTCAGTGCACATCTGTTCTTCTCACAAACCACATATGGATCCATAGCTAGAGTAATTGGATGTGTGTTCTTTTCATAGACCACATATGGATCCACCAGATTCATTGCATGTCTGTTCTTATCACAAACCACATATGGATCCAATAGAGTCATTGCATGTGTGTTCTTTTCACAAACCACATATGGATACACCAGAGTCATTGCATGTGTGTTCTTTTCATTAACCACAACTAGAGTCATTGCATGTCTGTTCTTTTCACAAACCATAGCTAGAGTCATTGGATGTGTGTTCTTTTTATAAAAAACAACTAGAGTCAGTCAATGTCTGTTCTTTTCATAAACCACATGAGCATGTGTGTTCTTTTCATAGACCACATATGGATCCATAGCTAGAGTCATTGCATGCGTGTTCTTTTCACAAACCACATATGGATCCACCAGTGTCATTGCATGTGTGTTCTTCTCATGAACCACAACTAGAGTCAGTGAATGTCTGTTCTTTCACAAACCACACATGGATCCACCAGAGTCATTTTATTGCATGTTGTTTTCATAAACCACAGTTAGAGTCATTGCGTGTGTGTTCTTTTCATTAACCACAGCTAGAGTCACTAAATGTCTATTCTTTTCACAAACCACATATGGATCCACCAGTGTCATTGAATGTGTGTTATTTTCACAAACTACATATTGATCCACCAGAGTCATTAGATGTGCGTTCTTCTCACAAACCACATATGGATCCACAAGTATCATTGCATGTTTGTTCTTCTCACAAACCACATATGGATCCACATCTAGAGTCATTGGGTGTGTGTTCTTTTCACAAACCACATATGGATCCACCAGTGTCATTGCATGTCTGTTCTTTTCACAAACCACATATGGATCCACCAGTGTCATTGCATGTGTGTTCTTTTCATGAACCACATGAGCATGTCTGTTCTTCTCACAAACCACATATGGATCTACTAGTGTCATTGAATGTGTGTTCTTTTTCTAAAACACATATGGATCCACCAGTGTCATTGCATGTCTGTTCTTCTCATGAATCACAACTAGAGTCATTGCATGTGTGTTGTTTTCACAAACCACATATTGATCCACTAGAGTCATTTCATGTGTTCTTTTCATTAACCACATCTAGAGTCATTGCATGTCTGTTCTTTTCACAAACCACGTATGGATCCACCAGTGTCATTGAATGTGTGTTCTTTTCACAAACCACATAAGGATCCACCAGTGTCATTGCATGTGTTTTTTTCCACAAACCATAGTTATAGTCATTGCATGTCTGTTCTTCTCACAAACCACATATGGATCCACAGCTAGAGTCATTGTATGTGTGTTCTTTTCATAGACCACATATGGATGCACCAGAGTCATTGCATGTCTATTCTTCTCACAAACCACATATGGATCTAGTAGAGTCATTGCATGTGTGTTATTTTCACAAACCACATATGTATCCACCAGAGTCATTGCATGTGTGTTCTTTTCATTAACCACAACTAGAATCATTGCATGTCTGTTCTTTTCACAAACCATAGCTAGAGTCATTGGATGTATGTTCTTTTCATAAACCACAACTAGAGTCAGTGAATGTCTATTCTTTTCATAAACCACATGATCACGTGTGTTCTTTTCATAGACCACATATGGATCCACAACTAGAGTCATTGCATGTGTGTTCTTTTCACAAACCACATATGGATCCACCAGTGTCATTACATGTGTGTTCTTCTCATGAACCACAACTAGAGTCGGTGAATGTCTGTTCTTTCGCAAACCACACATGGATCCACCAGAGTCATGGTGTTGCCTGTTCTTTTCATAAACCACAGTTAGAGTCATTGCATGTGTGGTCTTTTCATTAACCACAGCTAGAGTCAGTGAATGTCTATTCTTTTCACAAACCACATATGGATCCACCAGTGTCATTGAATGTGTGTTCTTTTCACAAACCACATATTGATCCACCAGAGTTATTGGATGTGTGTTCTTCTCACAAACCACATATGGATCCACAAGTGTCAGTGCATGTCTGTTCTTCTCACAAACCACATACGGATCCACAACTAGAGTCATTAGGTGTGTGTTCTTTTCACAAACCACATATGGATCCACCAGTGTCATTGCATGTGTGTTCTTCTCACAAACCACATATGGATCCACCAGTGTCATTGCATGTGTGTTCTTTTCATGAACCACATGAGCATGTGTGTTCTTCTCACAAACCACATATGGATCCACCAGTTTCATTGAATGTGTGTTCTTTTCCTAAAACACATATGGATCCACCCGTGTCATTGCATGTGTGTACTTTTCATGAACCACAGCTAGAGTCATTTGCATGTGTGTTGTTTTCATAAACCACATGGATCCACCAGTGTCATTGAAATGTGTGTTCTTTTCATAAACCACATGGACCCTAACCTTAGGAGAGCCCTAACCTTCGCCCCCAATGGTGGAGGCCGTTATACCGAGTCTTCTAGAAGGCACGCCCTAACACAGTTGTTCTACATGGCGATTGCTACATACCGTTTGATCGGGTCGCTTGGACGATTGGGATGGTTCTTCGTAAGAGCGATCCGCGAGTAGGCTGTTCTGTGACATGATTGGCCACGCTTATTATCCGCTTGCTCTAGAGAAACTAGCAACACCGCGCGCTCCCCTTTTGCGAGTGTCACGAGTTCCGTGGGCCATATGCCAGTGTCACGTCCCCTTTACTTCTCTTCCTCCCCATACTTCTCTTCCTTCCTCTTGAAGCCACTTTCCCCACTTCTCTCTCATCCTGCCGTAGTCGCAAGCCGACGGCGCCTCCAGCCCGGTCCCCCACCCCCCTCTCGCCATGGGTTCAAGGGGAGATGGTGAGGAAACGCGTCGTGACGACAGGGACGGTGATTTCGATGTGAGTCGTCTCATCTCTAGCATTTGTGGCGAGTTATCTATTTTGAGCTAGATCTACTCTGTTTACTCATACATGTATGATGTGTTAGGGCAACCAGACGCTGTACGACTCCGACTATCACGGTTTAGCGGAGGAAGACAGTTCTCCGCTATGTAAACATGGATATGTGCCCACTAAATTTGTAACGTTCGAAGGACGAAACGCAGGCAGGAGGTTTTTACAGTGTCAAGGACATCATGCAATGATGCAAGGCAGAAGTTGCGGTGTTGTTAAATGGATAGATCTAGAGTGGCCCAAATCGATGCAGAAAACGCTGGACAAACTATGGGATATGACTGTTGAGTTGAAAAAATTCATAGTCAGCTCACTTTTTGACAGTGCTGAGATGAAGCTATTTGACCAAGCTGACACAACCAAGCTTAACCGAGATCTCAGGAGGGTGCAAGACAATGTTAGCAAAGTCGAGAAGGAGAGGGACGTGGCATTGTCCCTGAAGGCTAAAGCAGAGCAAGAACTGACTCAAGCAAGGAATGAACTTGACCAGGCCAAAGTCCTGCAGTTCACAACTACGAGTATTGACAAGTGCACGAGGATAATGCAGAGAAACAATTGAAGCTGTACAAAGAAGATGCTAAAAGTAAGGAGCAAACGATTTAATCCTTGCTCTCGCAAGAAGATGCGCATCGGGCTAAGATTAGGAAGATCAAGGAGATGTGTGATAACTAGTTCTATTTAGCTTGAGCTCCGTACCTTTTTAAGTTGTAATTGTAGTACTTGTACATACCAGCGGTCTAAACTAGTGGTCCCGGAGTCCTGGGAGAAAAAAATTGGTCACCCGTTAATCTGTCTTAACCCTGCATTACTTGCTTCTGTCTGATGATGATGGTACTCTGACATTGGTGGTTTGTTTAAACGTAATCTACGTGGATTGTGCCGCATTCAAATGGCACAACCACAATTTACAAAGTGGAAGCACATGCAGCAGTTGAAACAAGTTGTTGTTTCGTGGAGTGTAGCAGCTTAAATAATTTATTTTTGTGGCACTTACATTCCATCGAATTTGGAGACCTCCTGCCCCTGGGCAATCGTAGAACCGGTGCTGCGTGTTTTTAGATAGTAGTGGCACAATCGCAATTTCGGATTCAACTACTGACTCGGGCGTTTCCAAACCCTAAATCGCGGTATATGTTCCACGCACAGAGCTCCATAATTTAACCGAATTATATATATATAGGTTCAAGTTTATCACATTATTATGCATCTTCATTGTCAGCAGCCTTCTTCTCCCGTCTGGGTGCCAAGCCTTCATATCCACTGGCTTCTTCATTTCCTGCCTTCTTCCTCTTTCTCGATGCCAATTTTCTTAGCTTCACGTGGTCTACATCGCCGGGACAGTCAGCACCAGAATCGTGTCCAGCATCATCTTTCTACTCGTTTTTATTTTCTTCCGAAGAAATGATCGACCGGTCATGTTTCTAACCTTGCGGCGCTTCGTGTCAAAGAAACAGGACTGTTACATAACTGCCTAATATCTACAGAGTAAATAAAACAAAAATTACAATTTAGCACAAACATGCGAATCCCAAGAGACTTTTGCTTACCAGGAGCTAAATGGGTTTAAGCGACCACCCTGTCCAAGAATAGAAGGGCGACTCCCAGTTGCAGCAGCTTCCACATCCAGTACATCATAATTCAGCTCAAACATGCAAGCCGAAGCATGCCTTTTCATCAACCCAATTAGCTGACTGTCACACGTTAGAGGAACCATGATGCCTGGTTCATCCATGAAGCTGAACTTTGCAGTCTGCTTCGGCCATATTTCATCATGATTACGCTGAGCAGCAACCATAGCAGGGATAGTGCAGATCTGCGCAGACGCTTCTTCCATCGTGATACAATGGTGTCCATACCACTTGCCCTTTACCCTTGTTGATTTAGAGTCGTACCTGAAGAGAGCTACCGTAACCAGGCAAGGGTGGTTCGTGGAGATCCCACTTAACAGAAAACCGTGGACAAAATATGTTTGTCAGTGTTGGGCTAACAAACAATTTTAGGTTCAGTAGCCAGCTAGTAGTTACAGTTAGTGCGAATAGAAAAGAGAAGGGTAGCTCACCCGTATATAGCCAGAACTTCTTTTTTCTTGGTAGTAGGATCTGCCACCCTCCGAGCTGCTCAGCTCGTCGACGGCGGAGGTGGGCTAGAGCTAGAGCCTCGCAACGACGACTACGACATGCGCCATTAGAGGTCGGGATCAGCGAATGGGCGGAGCAACTAGGCGCAACAACTTGGCGCTGGAAGTCAAATGTTCGAAGGGATCGTTCTGCCTGGAGGGTGGATTTCGACGCCGTCGGTGCTAGGAGAAAGGAGCGAATGGATTTATGAAATTGATCAACGCATCCAAGCCACTTAGTTCTTCAATTTGCCTAAAAGATTACCGCGTTTGCGCTCGCGTCACGGACAGATGACCGACATGTGGGTCCTGACCGTCTACTTTACGGGGCAGTTTAACGGAATGTTTAAATTTGGTAGGGGTGAGATGAGTTTGCCTCGAAATGGCCCCTCTCAGTAGTTGGCAGCCCAACTTTACGAAACGCGGTAATTACAGTCAACTTGGATACCCGATGCACTCGCCTACAAACTTTCGGGCTGCAAACCAATAATCCCAAATTTGGCCCAGTGTGCAACTTGCATGCGGGAGAAAATACTCGCGCTGAAACCAAACACGTCCTTCATGAATCTCGCACGTGAGTGGAGCGCTGGGCATACGGAGGGAAACAGACTTGTAGATGCGTTGATCTAAACCTATCGATGCACTCTGTCAGGTGGATGGTACCAACATCTCTATTTCTCCATGAATTCAGATTCAGTATTCGAATGTAACGATACCCTACCATCCTCGCTGCTGCTACTGGCCAGGCAACAACGAGAGGAAAGGCAATTTTTTCTTTTTTGAGTTTCCTAAATTATATTTCTATATGTAGCTTTTGCTCGGGGAATATTTGGGGGCTGGCTTACAAGACGGCAGAGTATTTGTATTATCGTGTAGTACCCACGACAATGTTTGGACCCTGTGGGCTAGAAAAGTTAAGGTCTCAAATTGCACCGTTGCACAAAGATGAACATCTACTATTATATTGCAAAATGTTTGCATTAGTATATCCTTACACATGGAAGAAAGTTTACCCCTACTATGAACATAGCTGGGCGCTACTACCAATCAGACAAAATTTGGGGCGGACGACCTGGTACCGGTTAGCTCCTGCCTCCCGTAAGCCAAAAGAGATGAGGAAGAAGCACCGCCCAAACTCACATCCCTTGAAGTGTTAAACTGGATGCTCACTCGACCGGTTCAGTGGGCAGCAATGGCTTCTCCAGAGGTAACAGAGATACCAAAATTTCGATGCTTGCCATCTGCCTTGTTGGTGAGCTTAAAACCTTTGGAGGGAAGCTGATTTATCAGTAGGGTCTCCAGTTGGCATGCAACACTCTTGCCAGGAACCACGATATATAAGACCGTGGCATCCTGCATTCCTTCCTTGGATCTATGAGAATGAAGACGGCCCACAAGATCATCCGTCTGCAGGCAGAGATCAGTCAATATTACATGCCCCTTAGACCAAGAAACAGAACAATACATGAATGTATGATTTAAGGAAGTACCTGTCCGACATAGAGCTTCTTGTCACGTCTGATAATGATGTAGATGCTGGACCTGCCAACGGTTGAAGGTGGCGGTTGCTGTCTAGCACCTACAGTAACACAGACCACCTCAACCGGCTCTGAGATGCTTCTTTTGTTGTAGAGATCTAGCAGTCTATCCTTGCATATTGTAGTAACAATGCTCTCAACATCCTTTTGCACCAGTCCAAAAGCACCTGATGAAAGTTCAAATCCATTTCCCACACCAGCAGGCCTAACAACCAAGCCATTTGCATTAGAGTTCGCAACGGAAGGCCCATGGTGGACTGTTGGTGACGTCTGTTTGTTGCTTCTGCTCATAGTCAAATATAGTTCCTCCGCTCTTTTAACTATCAAGTCAGGCATACCTTCCTTCCTGGCTGTTTGGAAAGCAAGGCTTTCTCTACAGATCCCATCAGTAAGTCTCCATGTTGGCTGAATGCACCCATCGACCACTTCTGTTCCCATAGCTTTGAAATCAGTATTGTTGAGTGAAAGAGGCAGGTCAAAAAGGCCATGCAAATGGGTTGATACGATGCCTAGGCAGCCAACATCATCCAGTCTTTCAACGATGCTACCAGCTATACAGGTTCCTTTTGCAGTTTCTGTGCCCCTGCATATTTCATCAATGAGAACAAGACTCCTACCAGTAGCTCGTGTAACTAAAGATCGTATCTCTGACATTTCAATCTGAAAAGAAACATATTGTCAAAACAAAGCATTTCCATGGGATGTTAGAAAGTTTATTTTACATATCAATAATGCCACAAAAATTATGACTAAGAAAAAAAGAATATTATCATATGCAGAGAACCAAATACAAATATTTATGGTACACTGGTACAGCTAAATTCATACTTAAGAAAATGTCAACACAAGTAAAACCTGCTTCAGCATAACATGTGTAAAAGCGATCTAATTAGCATCCATGCTTAGCAACTAAAATACACCAAACTGGTAGAAAAACGAGTCAGCTGGAAGGATCCATTTATCATTGCAGGATTTGAGCATGCAGCACAGTTTGTTTTGTTCTTCAAGATTATTCTCCATTCATATATATAGTTTCTAACATGTGGGTTTCCTCTGGTGATGATGAGAAAGCTCAACAGAAAAATTAAATAACAAATAAATTAACTTTACCAGGTTTAACTCCATAATCCAAAGAAACCTTAACAATATAAAATAGTGATAGTACCTATGTTCTTGAGAGTACAGCACCACAGATTTTACGAATTGAAATATGCAAAGCTACAAAATTGGCACCTGAAACGAACTTTTCCCATCAGCTGGGCTATCATAGGCCTTCATATGCAGCATGATGGAATCGAAGTGTGGGATGACAGCTGAAGCAGCTGGCACCATCAGGCCACATATTCCAAGCAATGCAGCCGCACAGACTGATCGCAACATACTAGATTTACCTCCACCATTTGGACCAGTCAGAATAAACAAAGATCTCATGTTGACATCGTTCAGTATTGCATTCCCTTGATTAGTATCAAGCCAGTAAGGAAAGAGTTCTAATAAATCCATTTCACTTGAGCTTTCTTCCGCATAATCCTGTATAAACATTGACACTTAAGTTTAAAACATTTTAAGAACTACTCCCTCCGTTTCAAAATATAAGATGTTTTAGCTTTGTGAAGGGAATGTATCTAGACCCTTTTTAGTATCTAGGTTCATCCAAAATCTAAATGAACCTAGACACTAGAAGTGTTTAGATACACTCTCTTTACAAAGCTAAAACATCTTATATTTTGAAACGGAGGGAGTAGCAAATACGTTAGTGGTACAGAGCAGAGATTATAACAGTTATGTTCATCAGAAAGGATGGTTGTCTCCAAATCATGCAGATGGATTGTTTTATACCTGAAAGAACACCTAGTGTATTCAGGGCTTCTAAACTCAAACTAGTGCAAATGTTTGAGAATCTCATCATACCTACACCTTCTTCCATTCAAAATCATATCCATTGTTAAGTTGTTTTAATCAATGAATGCGGAACCAGAGATAGATGGTACAGATTGTTACATCGCATGGTGGGATAACAGCCCTGGGCTACAATGGTGGGCCGTCACTGATCTGTTCTCCAGTTTTATCTATATTTATGTCATGACTGGACTAATCCCAGTCATTCTCGAACTGTCGAAGGTAACCATGACTGGCCAGAGCATAATAGCAACGATGTACGTGGAAAATGTGGGCTTCAACATGTTATATTTAACAGTGTTTGCATATACATGCGTGGAAGATGAAACATAGCTACTTAATTCATACTCCCTCCAACCCACAATATAAGACGTTTTGGCAAGCTAAAACAGCTTGCCAAAAAACATCTTATAGTGCGGAGGGGGTAACTCTTGAATGAAATGAAGAAAAATAATTGTGCAACACAACTAGGCCAACAAACTGAAGCAACTCATAGAGGTTAATTCAATCTAAGCAAGAAAAATTGCAGTGTCCTAATCCACCTAGTCCCCTTTGAGATTATTGTATGAACCCAAAACAGAGTGAAAAGATGATAAAAGAAATAGTACCTTTGATAAGGGATATAAAGCAGGAAGCACCCAGCCCCTTCTTAGACCCTCACTGCTCAAGATCCCAGAAAAATGCATGACATCAGATCATTGTGCATAGATGGGTTGACAAGACAGAAATATATGAGCATACATGGAAATATTATGCCTCATAATATGTCTACTGTACGGAATGGAAAGGTGTGAACTATTAGTGAATTCAATGCAAATGCCTATAGTCCATATTGGTCAATAGGTTCCAGCAGATATCTAAACTGCATAATATGCATACCTAAATATCCAAGTTGCATATCAGTGGCCTGACAAGAAGTTAACTAGGAAACTGAATTTTGTCCATTGACAGTCACAGCAGGTAGCAGACACAATGCCAGGAATTCATGCAAAAGAACTGACCCGTTCAGTTACAGGTAGTTTAACTTTGAGAAAGCAGAGCTGCTGAACTTATATGTAGAATAAACTTTTCGCTATAAAAAAGCTGACTGATTGGCACTTTACCAGCCCCTGCTAGTAACCAGTCCAACAGTTGTTTTGTTGATGGTGCTTGGGTGCCAAAAGTCTAAACCTTGGTTAGGCACAAGATTAACAGAATAGGAAGAATGGATAAGCTCTAACAGTGCATGCTATAGGCTTACAAAAAGAGAGAAGACACGATAGTAAAATACTCAATATGATGCTTTTAGAAACAAGGCCAAAAGTAATCACCTAACATGACCAAAAAGTGCTTTCGTTATGATGAGCAGCGTCGAGCAGAAGACAAGGATATTGATCTTGTCCTGTAATTCACTTGAAAGACCCCTCAACAGCTCAAGAACTTTACCCTTTGCACTATCACAAGCTTCATGATACCTGAAAAAAATACTTGCACAATTTCAGTACATATTGGTGACTGTAGTGTTCTACTACAATTGCCCACTCTAGAATGTATACCACATTAACTATCTATCTCGATGAAAAAAATTAAAAATATAGTTCATGAATCTAGTAATATCAATATAGCTGTAGCAATTGGTCTTATTTTCGATGTTGATGGTAAAACCTAAACATATTTTACTAGCACAGATTCTAAAACGACCTACACTTTTCAGAGGGAGTATTTTTTTTTTTTTTTTTTGAAACAAGGCAAAAAGCTTTGCCTATCATTGATATAGTAGAAAAGAGCTGGCCCGTTTATAAGGAAAACTGGCCGAAAAACCGATACATTTTTCAGAGGGAGTATTAAAACTATCTTATCTCAGAAGATACTTCTATTATTGTTCAAATAAAGCAGTACAGTTAAACATAACAGCAGGTGCGTAAAATTAACTAACATACGCGACATTTTTAGCATTTAATCGTATAAATATTTCATTACCAACTAGTAGTAGCATCCTCTATGACCACAGTAAGGTTCATTTTCTAATGGTACAGAAATTTTGAATATTGAGCTAATTGTACGACGTTTAAGAAAGCGATCGCACGGTGGCTGCCAGAGCAGCGAAACATTTATTAAGAGACATTATAAGGTCAGCAAGTGGCTATTATAAGTTGGGTCGGTACCTGCCTACCTGGCTAAAGCAGTCTCGACTTTGGTTGTTGTAAACCATTCTTCCCCAACTTTTCTACCTTTTGAATCAATCGCAGGCTTTAGCTGTTTTATCTGTTGTTCGCCAGGTGTGTTGGCCCAAACATTTGGTGTGAATCGCCTCCCTTTAAACCAAACAGCTTCATGTTCTTTTGCATAAGAGATTTCCCCTTTGGAACCTCCATGCGAGGACATCACAGATTTTATTCTTGCAATAATTGGCAGAAAATCTTCAGTGACCTGAGAAGATTGATATGCATTAGTATAACTCCAGCCAAAGATGAGACGGAAGGATGAAGTTATAAATCGCAGCATAATAATATCCCATGTTGAATAACACAGCTATAGTACCTATATCTATATGTGTCATTATGCTGATGTTTCTGGTAAATGAAGTACTCCCTCTGTTTTAAAATATAAGATGTTTTAGATTTGTGAATGGAGTGTATCTAGACTCCTTTTAGTGTGTAGATTCATCTATGTTTGGAGTGAACCTACACACTAAAGGGGTCTAGATACACTCCTTTCACAAAGCTAAAACATCTTATATTTTGAAACAGAGGGAGTACAACATTATTTCCATGTACATAAGTTCAATAGTAAGAAACACTATCTCCATGCAGATAAATTCAAACAGTAACCACAATATTTCCATGCAGATAATTTCAATAAATGCAGACGCCAGTAGAGTATTTTTTACTCATTCTTTGTTTTTGCGTAAAGCCCAATTTATGTACAGAAATACATTGCTTGAAACATACTGCAGTTGATAGTGCCTTGGCAGCCGCATCAACATTGGTGAACTCTTCTTCAGCATGGACCCTTTTCACACGACCCTTCCAAGATGACTCCATATCATTAAAGAACTCCTTGGGAATATACTCCGATGAAGTTATTGCCTGATCACTTTCGCCACCTAAAGATATCACTTCACCTATACGTTGTAAAATAAATCTACATTCTTTAATCTGCAACAACAAAAAAGAGATATTTCAGATCAATGACTGGGGGAGGGAAAAATGATTGACAATATAGGAGATCCTTGCGCAGATAACAACTGTTAGAAATATTAATATACATGAGCATTGCACAATTGCGTCTCATGAATACCGAGAAAGACTTACTAGTATATCAGCATCAACTTTCAAACCAGTAACCACCGAAGCAGGTTCGAGCAATTTGTCCTGGATAGCTGAAAGCTCAGCGTTTCCATTCATTAAAATAATCTCATCAAGGACATTTTTTATTCTACAAAATTCGATGTGATTAACCTCTTTTGACTCGAGTAATTTCACAAGCTGCAAAATCAAATATACTAGATAAATATAAGGCACAGAAATTAGCTGAAGTACGACAAAAAAGAGTGAAAAGCTGCCACAAAGCAAGCATGGGTGTGAAAGGACCAAATGGCATGGTTTAGAATACAAATAAATTGATGAGCACCAGCTAAACAGATTGTCAAAAGAGAAACAAACAGATGTCAATAAGCAAAAATTAAAAGCTATGGTACTTCTTGCTACATATCCTGTCTTTATACTTGATACGACATGATCTCTCAACATAGAATTAACAATGACAAGGTGAATCATGTATTTAACATACAAACCTAGTCAATTGACTATTGTACATAAGTATTAAGTCACATGAGAAATGAGACCAAGACATTAAGAGGTATCCTGTAGTCTTTTTTTTTTGCATGAAAGAGGTATATACCGTAGTCTATAACTGCTAACGTCTGATTCTATGAAATGCAAATTTACTTGTCTGGGATAAACATGCATGCATGAAAATAACCTAAGATAACCAACGGTGCAATCATTTGCCCTATTTACTCTAGAATGTTAAGAAGGAACCTTCGCTGATGGTATGCAAGTAAATTCAGGAATCGAACAAGTTATGCTGCCCATAAGCCTGCAAGCATCTGCAAGAATAAGGTTACAGAGTTGAGTTAAAATTCGAGCACATTAGTGACATCACTAACAATAAACTTTTCTGTGATAAACTGGGACAAATGGAAAATACAAATTTGCCACACAGCCATGTATTGCATACTGATACCAAACAGAAAGTGCAACCAAACCATGTATATTCAGGAATCAGGAGCATTAATTTTGTGTCATGGTGAGATCACCAAGAAGCATGTAGGGATATGTCTAATGGTGATTGACCACGAGTTTTCTAGACCTGATAGAGACAATTTTTTTTAATCTCGAAAAAATAAAGACGCGTTTTAAACATTATTATAAAGGTCCTGTAAAATCAGACTAATTTATAACAACTTCTGCTTCAAGGTTTACCAACTTTTTTAAGAGAAGTGCTGAATCAAGCTCCATCAAATGAACATTATCTTCCACAGAAAACTCAATGTTTCAACTGTAGGGAAGTGCAAGAACTAAATAAATCATGAAAGAATCATGGGAACTATGAACAGATTTTTACCTTGAATTGCAGACGCAACATCAAAAGATGGAGGATTAAGAAGAAGATCTCTAATATACCTACGTATCATAATAAAAAAGCAACTATCAACAACTAAAGCAAACACGTGAAAGAAATGGATTGCAAAAGTTCTGCCCCAAAGAGAAACTATGGTATCCCATACAAATGTAGTCCCATGTGCTACGATATAATGCATAGCATAGTGATACAGTTTTGGTGGTCTCTGCAAAAGGTGGTACAATTTAAGTAAAGAGCAGATGCAAAGGGCGACATGCAGTGATTCCTAAATGATGTCTCTTACCGTACTCAATGGCTCACTGCTTTAAAAATTCACAAGCAATAGGAGTTGGGATTACAAAACACAACTACATTTGAAAGTGGTGCTCCCACTTTTTCTTCTGTAAGGCCCATGCATCCAAGTTAAGGTGGACAACAATTACACCCAATAAAGTTGTGGATTATATGACAAAAGTGATATTATGGGGAAGACTTTTCAATATGAATCGATTGTATTATTTTTTGTCACATAACTCACATTTTAGGTAACTATATGCCACTGAAGTTTCAGAAACAACATTGGTATACAAAGACACATGGGTCAGTCAACTGTTCAGTTAGTTACCTAGACGACTAGCATGCGAAGAAATCGTTACATAATTAGAATTGTTATTAACTAATGATGACCAAAAAATCATAAACAAACAAGATTGTGGCCTCAAAGATATCGATGTAGTTGGTACCACAAGCATCGTTCTGCTGTTATTCTAGTTCTAGCAAATAACAACACTTACATTGATGGAAGCCCGCCACAGTTTGGAGGGAGTAGCATTTTTGGTAAACTGGGAATCCCTTCAGTTGGTATCACTCCTATGATAGCACATCAATTTCAGAAAATAAGATTCCTACACTTAGAAGGCTCTTCAGAAAGATCAACAATAGCCAATAAGCATCTGCATACCAATTTGAGTAGCAGTTCCGAGATATA